>OX421408.1:2890211-5290211 GCA_949126875.1 Lochmaea capreae
CTTCCACTTCCCGGGAATCTACCACCTGGGCCGGCAGGAGCAACTGCTCCTGGGTAGCCACCTGAACCGCCACCTCCTGCTCCTGGACGGCTTGGGGGAAGGTAGTCGAGACGGGCGCACGCAGCGAAGCCGAAAAGTGCTAGCACCAGGACTGCCTGGAAAAAATAAAGGTTAAATTGAGCGAGAGAAATAACGCAAAAAAAACCCCGATATCCACGTGAAAACTTAAGTGGTTCTTACTTGTTTCATTATGGTTGTAGGATAATCTCTTACCGCAGAATGAAATATTTCTTCCAAAACGTTTGATTTTATAATACAACTCCCACCAAAATAATCTGAAGATGTACCTAAACTAATTGCAAAAATCATCTCTTGCCTCGAGCAATTTTAACGAAATTATGGTATAATTTGAAATGTTTTGGAGATAGAAATGTTTGGTTGCAATTTATACAAGGTAAGAAAAAATTTTAAAAAAAAGGACATTATAAAGTTCGAAACAATTTTATAATTACTCTTATTTATTAACGAACACCCCCTCTATGTAAAATACTAATACTTTTTGTACATAATGTGCACGTCTATGATAAATGTTCTAATTGTTGGTAAAAATTAAATTATACGCGTCGACTCGGTTATCAGTAAACCAGTTTTTTTTTTGACAAAAAAAGTTATAACAAACAAAGCCCAGTTCAGTTCGTGTATTATATTTTAATATTAGAGGTAGAATTTATTTCTAATACGAATTTTAAAGTAGACGGTTTCGGGTGTGTAAAAAGACTTTGTACTATAAACAAATGTTATTTTGTGACTTTTATATGGAAAACGATTTTAGTTTAGTGGAAACTTCTACACAAAGAATGCCTCTACGTCGATGTTTGTAAGTTTTGAAAATTGTTACGTTACGTGATTTTTATAAAAATTTTTGTGTCATGTCGTTTTTAACATTTGTATAGAAATGATTTTCAACGAGGAAAAGGATAAGCCACCCAAAATATACGTAAGAGGTCATAATATGCTTTCTCTATTACTTTTTAATCTTGATTATCATGCAAATATTCAGTAGATACTAGCAGCAATTTGAAGTGAATGGTAAACTTTTTTTTGCCACTAGTGCACGTTATAATGCGATCGTGAATGATGGGATTAGCGAAAGTAGTTGAAATTTTTAAAAATATCTGAATTGCTTGCTTTGAATCAACCAGACCAGTGGTTTCCTATAGTTTTTTTCACCTTGTCAAGATGATATTTAGTTTTCCGCGAATACCTCGGAAACTATAAAAGAATGGAAATTTGAAAAAAGCTTCTTAAAGAGGAAAACATTTGCAACAAAAAAATGTTATGATACCGAAACTCTATTGTTAATAATTTTAAATAAAAATATTTTGAATAAGGGAGTGTCTTTTTGGAAATACACCAGGAGACCAAAATATTTCGTGAAAACTGTACCGAGTGGCATATCAAATTAAAGGGTTCCATGCGAGAGCCTCAAAAATATTTCTAGTTTATTTTTAAAACAAATAATTTTAATGTTTTTTTGAGAAAATGTTGAAGCTAAAATTTTGAAAATATAAAAATATTCAGAATGTTTTTTTTTGTAAATTACAGTAATTTTTTTCAATTAGAACACTGTATGTTAACGTAGCAAAAGATACATTTGACTAGTCAGCTGTTTTCGAAAATTTTGAATATGGTAGTGCGATTTTGGAAATAAACCAGGACCAAAAAATTTCGTTTTGAAAACTGTACCGAGTAACATATCAAATTAAAGGGTTCAATGCGAGAGCCTCAAATATATTTCATTATTATTTTTAAAACAAATAATTTTAATGTTATTTGAGAAAATGCTGAAGCTAAAATTTTTAAAAAAATATAAAAATATTCAGAATGTGTTTTTTGTAAATTACAGTAATTTTTTTCAATTAGAACACTGTATGTTAACGTAGCAAAAGATACATTTTACTAGTCAGCTGTTTTCGAAAATTTTGAATTTGGGAGTGCCATTTTGGAAATAAACCAGGACCAAAAAATTTCGTTTTGAAAACTGTACCGAGTGACATATCAAATTAAAGGGTTCAATGCGAGAGCCTCAAATATATTTCATTATTATTTTTAAAACAAATAATTTTAATGTTATTTGAGAAAATGTTGAAGCTAAAATTTTAAAAAATATATAAAAATATTCAGATTGTTTTTTTTGTAAATTACAGTAATTTTTTTCAATTAAAACACTCTGTATGTTAACGTAGCAGTGGACACATTTTACTAGTCAGCTGTTTTCGAAAATTTTGAATATGGGAGTGCCATTTTGGAAATAAACCAGGACCAAAAAATTTCGTTTTGAAATATGTACCTAGTGACATATCAAATTAAAGGGTTCGATGCGACAGCCTCAAATATATTTATTTATTATTTTTAAAACAAATAATTTTAATGTTATTTGAGAAAATGTTGAAGCTAAAATTTTTAAAAAAATATAAAAAATATTCAGAATATTTTTTTTGTAAATTAAAGTAGTTTTTTTTCAATTAAAACACTCTGTATATTAACGTAGCAGTAAATATATTTTACTAGACATTTTTAAAAAAACTATTTATAACTTTTTTGAATAAAAAAAAACCTCGGATCCAATTCACTTTCTCTACTCATGCCCCACACTGCACTACATTCAACACCGCACTGAACAGAAAAACAATACAATAATTAAAATAAAAAATTAAATTTATAAAAAAAAGTGTTTTAAATGCTCTTACTTGTTTCATGATGAATAGTATATTGCACTTGGTTGAGTGTAATGAGAATATTTTGGCTAGGAGCTTTTATAATAATACTCCCACTGAATTTTATTCAGAAGATGCATTTAGAAGATGCATTACAGAATCTTCTACGTTTACCTTCAGGCGAATTTGTTTGTGTCGGTGTATTTCTAACATTTAATTACTCTACATATTGTTTATGAGATTGACATAAATCGGTCGATATTACAGGGCGCCAACGTTGGCGATACAACACAAAAGAGAAGACTATTAACGATGATACTGGCACTCCTTGGTGATTTTGAAATATGAGTACATAGTTTCTTTCAACTTATATTGATAAATAGATCCATTTGTATTTTTAAATAATTTTTTTTGGGTTTATTGTGTGGCTAACCCCTAGGGATTAAAATTCACCCCACAAGCTTGTACTTCTGACGAAATTCATGGTTGTATTTGGTGATACTTTTTCGAAGTCGTTCTTCTTCTCTAAGTTACTAAAACCGAAAATGTTATACATTACCTTGCCCAAAGCTGGGCATGAGCATAATATGTGATCCACAGTTTCGTCCTCCAAATTACAGAACCGACAATTCGAGGTCTGAACCAGACTCATCTTCTTCGGGTGGTAATTTAGTCGACAATGTCCTGTAAGCACTCCCGTAGGTTTGTTCTACTCCAGTCCAGGATCTGCTTGTTTTTTGTACTCGAAGGGTTGTATATGAACGTCTTCGAGTGAGAGTCTGCCCAGTACGTGAATGTTTTCCTCTCCGCCCAGGTAGCTATGGCTGATTTAGCTGATCCCTTTTTGGCCATTTGTATTTTTAAATAATTTGTTGACAATAAACCATAAAAATTCACAGGAAAAAAATTAATCCAGTCACATTTTTTGACCACCCAACTCACCCTTCGAGATATTCACACAAAAATGATTTTATTGAGTATGCTTGAGTTTAGATAAGATTCCAGCAATCTCTAAAATATGGTGCTCAGCGACTCTATAGTGCCTCGCATTTTACAGGTGTGGGAATGAAGGTTTCTTATTCCATTCCACATCACAAAATCTACTTTGTCTTACTGGAGCTTAGGTGTAGAAATTATTATTTTTTCTCAACTTGTCGCTTCATATTAATGTTGAAATTGTTGTTGCTTGTTCCATGAAAATTTTAACAAAAATTATTTCAAAAAATTGAACAATTTATTTCCAAAAACAAAGATATCTACAGGGTGTTTTCAAATGACACTGACAACGTTTGCATGTAAACTTGGACAAAATGATATAAGGATTGAGGGGTCCAACCTATTTACTTTTCGAAATACAGGGTGTTGAAGTTATTTATGAAAAATTAAATGTTTTAATTTGATAATTTTAAAATTGATGAATATATTGATATGAAATTTGGCAGGTAGTTTTTAAATATAAAATGGCATATTTTGATGGAAAAACAAGTTTCAATTCTTGATCCAGTGGTGTACATTTGGAAGAATTTGTCACCCTTCCCCTCCCATTTTTTGCGATTTTCAATTGGAAAGCGTTGCAGATTATGTATAAAAGATCCTGTTACATATTCTAACCATTAGTTGTTTGGTAGTTATTAAAGTAAATTAAAGAAAAATATTTTTTTTATTTCATTATTAACAGACTTTATAAAAACATTAAATATCTTAAAAACTACAAATTTTTTGATATGTAAAGGTTAAACGTTTTTCACGCGAAAACTATTGAGTAATACAAAATAAAATGAAAATAGCTACAAATGCCAGTGGCGTAAAAAAAGGGAAGGGAAAGGTAACATATTCTTCCAAATGTACACCACTGGATCAAGAATTGAAACATGTTTTTCCATAAAAATATGCCCTTTTATATTTTAAAACAACCTGCCAAATGTCAAATCAATATATTCATCCACTTTAAAGTTATCAAGTTAAAACATTTAATTTGTCATAACTTCAACACCCTGTATTTCGAAAAGTAAATAGGCTGGACCACTCAATCCTTATATAATTTTGTCCAATTTTACGAGAGGTATCTACAAGCAAACGTTGTAAGTGTCATTTGAAAACACCCTGTATATAGTTTTAATAGGCGTAATGACAGTAGCGGAGAATAACTGAAATATTGATTTGAAATAATAGTATAGATTACAGATTCTAAAGAAATCACTTTACAAATTTAAATATGAAATATGACAATCCGCCATCTTAGCTAAAACACCCATCACAAATGTGTGACGTCAACGTTTTGTATATCGTTGGAACTTCTATAGTATTTTTTCGTTTTGCTTCGTTCACAAAATACCCCAACTGGTAAGAAACGAATCTGCGGAAGTATGTTGGCCTCTTTCTTATGGAGTAGATTGAAATTATTTTTTCACGTGTATATTGTCAACGAAAAGTGCGGAAAAAGCTACTAATGGAAAAACTCTTATAAATACATTTGATAAAACACAACTTTATGTTAAAATACTTTTTTTCAGTGTGATTCGAGTAAAGCTGTAAGCATTTATTATTATTCTCAGTGTAAGCCAGAGTTAGATGCCTATTCTTGACAAAGCTCATTAAAATATGAGTGATGGCTCATTCGATTCGGAAAATGTATCGAAAGAAAGCTCATGAAAATTTGTTTTTTGTTAATAATTCAAAAACTATTAATATTTAAGGAATTTTGAAAACAGATCCTTAAGGAGGAAGACATTTCCAAATAAAAAGTTTGGTCTCCCGGAGCTCTATCTCTATTATTTATAATTTTAGTTAAATTTTGTACGCTATTGATTATCAATTTAAAAATTTTGGTATATTCTGAACACTTCTAAGAATTTTTTTTATCTCAATTTGTTAATAACTATTGCAATATTTTATGAGTTTTATCAAAAATTAATAAGTTTTTGAACTTTTTGTTTGACTAATATGTCCTAGTTTAGAAGCTTTCTATGTAAAACTTGCATAAAAAAAATATTACATCGTTGATAATGATCAACCACACATTTTCAAAATAAATGTTGTATCGACCGCATAATTATATATAGTTAAAATTATATCACGAATAGAAGTTTATGATAATTGCAATAGGATATTAGAAGAAATTAAATAATATAGTGGAGTTAGATATTTCGATGGATCAAAATTTGATTACTTAATTTCATCTTCAATGTTACTTAAAGTATTTCTGTTTATATAAACCGATTCGTGACTGAATATGTTGTAATTTTCATCACATTGAGTTTGTGAGAATTTTATTTTATTTAAATAAAATATATTTTAAAAATAATTCTTTTAAATATACAGGTGGTCCCATTACTACTAAATACTGCCCCTTCATTATCAACTGTGTTTTTGAATAAAATTTTTTAATTTGTAGTCTTATATCTCCAGAAAGAAATTAACTACAAATATTTCCTTTATATTTTTGGTTGAAAATGAGCACGTCATTCTAAATTCAAAAGGATCAATGTGGTAAAAAATTATTAAAATTTTTATCATTATTATATTATTAAAAATAATTATATTTTTTAACGAATTGTACAATTTTGGTTCAATCAATTATGGTATATCAACTTGACATTGATAATTGGCTTTTCGAAAAAATTTACTCGAAAAGTAAAAAACTTGGCCCCATTTATAAATGTCAAGTTTAATTCGTTTAAATAAAATTAACTCCCCTATAATTACTCGCGAATACACTACAGGGTGTTCTAGGAACCAAATTCGTGAGCAAGTAGATGTGGTTAAAAATATGATTATTGTCAATACTAGCTCTCGTTTCGAAGTCATCAAGCTTTTAAAGTTTCGAAATAAAGACTGATTAGGTACTTCCATGTTCTGAGGGTTTGAATGAATCTTTAAAACCCACTGTTATCCAGGGACGGAATAAGCAAAGTAGTTAACAATCTGTAATTTTTATAAAAACTATGTATAATATTTATTTCGAAACTTTAGAGTCCTATACTTCCGCAATGAATTCCAGAATCAAAGAAATGTATTTGACGTACTTTTGTGTCCCATTAAGTTTGAAACAAAAGATGATTTTCACAAAAAAAAATTAACTGATATAAAGATTTTCAAATTTCTGGTCTATTTTAACAAAAATGTAAATTTATGTCGGCAAATAAAATACAACCATGACAGTGAATAAGATAAATACATAATAGCGTAGTCAAAGTACACAAAATATCCGTAAAATGCCGCAAAAAACACAAAAAACATGAAAATTCAAAATTGAGTATTTAAAAGGGTTGTGATTAACATGAGAATAACTTTACAATGCTAGGCATGCGATTTTCCGGAAAATCGTCGAGTGAAAATTTTTTTTCTGTTTTTTCGCTCTAATTGTTTAAATAATAAATATACAGAAAAATCTTAAAATCAATAATTGTAGCTAATACATTTATCTACAAAATTTGTCTGAACATTTTTTTCGTATCTTCATTAGTTTTTAAATTATATACGAAATTTCCATAGTAGTATTTTTGAACATCATTAATTTTCATGTTTTTAATTTCATGATAATAAATAAACTATGACATTTAGAAAAAACATTTTCATATGAAATGTGATCTAAAATGAGGTATCTACAAATACATTGAAGAAAAATATATTTTTTAAATTTTTTAATGTATTATCATCGATTTTCCACGCTCTCTCACCTGCTTTTTCACCTTTATTTGTGCTCCCTTCTCTTTCTTATCTGAGCTGTGTTCTTTTGTATCGCGATCACTTCTTAATAGGTTCATTATAAAGTTCACAAATTTTTAGATAATATCATAAACGGTATAAAAAGTTATAGAAGGTTTGCTGACAGACCTCCGATTTAAGTATTTATTTTAAATAATTGTCTATTATTTAAAAAATTTGATATTTATAGAAAAACTGTATAGTAGTTTCGAAAGTAGATGCTTCAAAGTGTTTAGTAGTAAAGTTTCATTGAATTATATTAATTTCGAAAAAAGATATAATTGAAAAAACAAGTAAAATTAAGCATGCAAAAAAAACAGACTTTTAAGAAGCATTCGTTTAAAATTCTAAATATTGATGGCTTTGCTTTTATAATAATAATGTTTTATGCTCATTTGCAATGCAAAATCCAAAAGGAATTTTCGCTGGGATAAGTATTAATTAAATAGGAATTATAATAAACTGATATTACAGTCAAAAAATCTACTTTTTCAAATTTGAAAGTATTTCTATCTAAAAATTGAGATCTTTTTTTTACAATCTACATGAGTTTATTTATTTTTCAGAATGTTATAAGCCCAAAATTATTATCTTTTAAGTCGAGCGGTTAATAAATTAGGCTCACGGGCCGTTCGTGCGTAACCACGAATTGAATACCACTGAAATTAATTTTATCTCGTAAATTTTTTAATTTACAGAAAAACTTTTCAGACAAAATTTGTAGATAAATGCATCAGCTACAAATTTTGATTTGGAAGTTTTTCTGTATATATATTATTTAAACAATTAGAGCGAAAAAACAAAAACAAAAATTTTCACTCGACGATTGCATGCCTAACATCGTAAATTTGGAATTTTTTTGTATTTTTTGTGAGGTTTTATGTGTACTTTGATTAGGCTATAATAGGACAATAACTCTCCTGGTATTGGTCTGCTACTGTCTTTAAAAATGTAAATTATTTAACAATTATTATAATACCGTTTCAAAATCGTTGACATTGCAATTTAATAAAAATGTCAATGTTTTTTTGTTGTTAAAGATGAAAAAGTATAATTAACATATTTTTTTTTTTGAGATATGAAATTACTGTGTGTAACTGTGTAGAAAAGTGTTTCCTATAGTTGGGTGTTTGTAAATAATCGTTTTCTCCTATTTAAGAATTTTAATTAAAACTATTCAGCAGGTCCACGAGTATATAAAACAGTTAGTTTTAAAGCTGTAATTTAAAACGATATAACTAATTAGAACTTTCCAAAAATAATATGTACTAATGATAATGATAAAATTGCTTGGAAGAAATTTAGGAAATGTTTTTGGTGATTTAATATCGAATTATGACAAGCGCTCTTCTTGAGGTTGCAAATTGATGGTCACTGCGAATACGATGACTATGATTTGGAGCTGCAAAATCCATTTGTTTGGAATTTATAAGCGTCAAAAATGTGTCACATTTTTTGGAACACCATGTATTATAATAAAATCGTTGAATTACTGATAAATATTTCTTCTCACCCAGACCAATTCTGGTCGACTTAGTTTTTCGATAAAATAATTCTTTCACCATCAAAATATTGTCTGAAATTTTCGAAAAAACGCATTTTTAACATAAAAAGTTGTAAATGCAACAAAACCATGCTTTGCTAGTTTATCTTCTATTTCATTTCCTTCTATGTATCAGCCACCAATCGATTAAGGTAAAAATTTCACACATACGAGTGAAGTTTGAATCGATTTTTCCAAGCATCAAAGAATTAAGAAAGTCAGATCGCGAAATATTTCCAAAATTTATCAAACAATAAATATTACATAACAAACGATAAAAATCCGACACTGTATTAACAATTTTTATTTTTTTTAATTATCAATTTTTCTGAACCCCTTTGTTACCCGCCATTGGTTTGTGACCGAACTCATTTCTAAGAATAAAGAGATTAAAATCGAACGAATCGTCATTTGGTTAAAGTAACAAGTAGGTAACATGGTAATAATATTTCGAACGTGAATAAAACCAACAAGAATGTTCATTACAAGCAAGTACCTGACAATCGAGTGTAAGTGACTTTGAGAAAATAAGTAACACTTATTTGTGTATGAAACTATCTTCGCAATGAGATCTTCTTATGGTCGGTTTATCGACCCACTATTGCTTCACCTTCATCTTCCAGCTCTAGAAGTGATTTATTATGTTGGAAATATGCAATATTGCGCGTCGTTTGGTACATAATAGTTTACTACATACATTTTTTCTTTTTTTTTTAATTAATAAGATGTACACATATACAAAACTACACCAAAAAGTTTTGAATTATGGAACAAAACAATAAGCCACTACTTAAATTTGGTTTTAGTTTTTTGATAAAAAGTGTCGTGAAATTTTCGAAAAAACGCATTTTCAACATAAAATTTCTTGTAAATACCACAAAACTATGAATATTGAACTGAAATTTCAGGAGAGTATTTGCAAAAGAATAATAAATTGGGAAAAAAATTATCAAAAGCATAACTTGAAGCTTTTCCCTCTTGTGAATACTAAATGATAAAGTAGTGAAAGTATGCGAAAATCCACTTTCTGGAACTTCATTTATCCATAACTCGACTAATTGGAGAGATAGAACGTTCTAGTCTCCTCCATTGGATTCAGGGAAACATTTTACATATAGAGGTGAATTTTGAGTCGATATTTGTAAGCATTAAGTGAGAATGAGGAAGTTTTGGAAAAACTCGAAAGTCCACTTCCTGAAATTTCATGTATTCATAACTCGACTAACTGACGAGATAGAACGTTCTAGTCTCTTCTAATGGATTCAGGGGAGCATTTTACATATAGATAATAATTTTAAGTCGATATTTACGAGCAATAAGGGAGATAGCAGACAGCAATTTAAATCGCGAAATATTTCCATTCCTATCCCTTGCTTCGAAATTTCCTACAAAAAAAAAATTTTTGCGACTTGGAATTGGCTTGAAATTCGAAACCGGGGGTTTTTTGATACGGGAAAACAAATGCCACAGTCAGTTTTTGGATAAAATCATTCTTTCACATTCAAATATTGTAATGAAATTTTCGAAAAATCGTATTTTTATCATAAAAAGTCTTGTAAATATTACAAAACTATGATTACTGAACTGAAATTTCGGGAGAGTATTCCCAAAAGAATGATCAACTGGGAAAAAAATGTCCAAAAGCATAACTTTAGGGGTTTCCGTCTTCTGAATAATAAATGTGAAAGTAGTGAAAATATTCGAAAATCCACTTTCTGAACCTTGATGTTCCATAACTCCGCTAATTAAAGAGATAGAACGTTCTAGTCTCTTCCAATGGATTCAGGGGAACATTTTACATATACATGTGAATTTTGAGTCGATATTTACTAGCATTAAGGGATATAGCAGAGAGTAAATTAAATCTACGAGATCAAAATATAAAGAAATTTCATTTTCCAAATCATCAAAGCAAAATAATTGAAAACAACCAAATTCTGGAATAAAACAAATTTGCGCAACTCCTACAATTTGAAAGTTAGAACTTTGTAATAACCAATCAATTAATAGAAAAATTTCACACATATCTACGACTGAATTTTAAACCTATTTTTCTATGCATCAAAAATTGTGTAATTTTTCCAAATCCACCCTGGAGAAACTTTCCAAAACAAATAAATTAACTATTTTCTACAACATCTGAAAAAATGTATTCAATTCAAATATCTAAACGTTTTTATTTGTTACAGGAAGATGAAATCCTTCAGTAAAGGGTAAGTTGAATTTTATGTTGATCCAAATAATAATTCCCTACGATTTTTATAAATTTTAACAATATCCCATTACAAACCGCAAAAAGGTTCCAGTATCTATTTGTTTTATTTATTGTAAGGTAACCTCATCTATACATATAAAATACTTTGTCCTGAATGACTGACTGACGCATCAACGCACAGCCTAAACCGCTGATCATAGAGACCTGAAACTTGGATGATGTTTTCTTTGTATGACATAGGCATCCCATAAGCAAGGGTTTTACGAAATTCTACCACTAAGGGGACGTAAAACGGGGGCATAGTTTGTATGACACAACGTGATTCTTTGGTCCAATTTACTTTTAATATTCTTTAACAGAATTTTATTGAACCGGTGTTAAAAAGAGATAGAAAGTCATTTTGGGGATGATTTGTATCGAAGTTAATACCAATCCTCCTTTGTAAAGTTTCATACCCTGTAGGTGTTTTATTGATAAGAACATCTAAAAATGGCAAAAAATTGTTATTTTCAATTTCAAATTTTATAGATAAGGATAATGAACCAAATGCGTCAGCTGATAAAACAACAAAGATTTATGCATTAATTTAGTTTACATCCTTATACAGGATCGAGATTTTCGCTTACCTAGTTGATGTGGAGATTTTTTAACAAAAAAGTTCAAAATATTTCGTAATGATTTCGGGTTCGACATGGGCATTAGAACGCGATACGGTCGTGCCGAGGAAGTGTTCAAAGGTGAAATCACGAATTTTGTTTTATGCTAAACGGCTTCATGATTTTATTTTTTTTTCTATTCTTTAATTTTCAAACGATGATAAGTCTTCGCAATTATTGACAATTTCGATCGAATAGATACTTTTGCTTCATATACAGGATGTTATCTGAAAAGAAAACTAATTTCGATGGCAGACCAGATAAAAATATAATTATATAATTTAAAGTACTTTCGATTAATTATATAGGGCGTTCCAAAAGTAATCTGTCCAATAGAAAAATATTGTATAACTAAAAAAAATCTAACTCTGCTCATATAGCGTAGTCAAAGTACACAAAATATACGTAAAATGCCGCAAAAAACTTGAAAATTCAATATTGAGTATTTAAAAGGGTTGTGATTAACATGAGAAAAACTTTACAATGCTAGGCATGCGATTTTCCGGAAAATCGTCGAGTGAACATATTTGATTTTGTTTTTTTTGCTCTAATTGTTTAAATAATGAAAACACAGAAAAATGTTCAAATCAAAAATTGTAGCTAATACATTTATCTACAAGATTTGTTTGAACATTTTTTTTGTATCTGCATTAGTTTTCAAAATTTACACGAAATTTCCATAACAGTATTTTTGAACATCATCAATTTTCATGTTTTTAATTTTATGATGGTGAATAAACAATGACATTTAGAAAAAAAATTTTCATATAAAATGTGTTCTAAAATGGGGTATCAACAAATACATTTAAAAAAAATTTTTTTAATGTATTATCATCGATTTTCCACGCTCTCACCTGCTTTTTCACCTTTATTTGTGCTCCCTTCTTTTTCTTACCTGAGCCATAGGTGTGTTCTTTTGTATCGCGATCACTTCTTAATAGGTTCATTATAAAGTTCATAAATTTTTAGATAATATCATAAACGGTATAAAAAGTTATAGAAGGTTTGCTAACAGACCTCTGATTTAAGTATTTATTTTAAATAATTTTCTATTATTTAAAAAATTTGAAATTTATAGAAAAACTGTATAGTAGTTTCGAAAGTTGATACTTCAAAGTGTTTAGTAGTAAAGTTTCATTGAATTATATTAATTTAGAAAAAATATATAATTGAATGAAGTCTAAAAAAACAAGTAAAATTAAGCATGCAAAAAAACAGATTTTTAAGAAGCATTCGTTTAAAATTCTAAATATTCATGGCTTTGCTTTTATAATAATAATGTTTTATGCACATTTGCACAGGAATTTTCGCTGGGATAAGTATTAATTAAATAGGAATTATAATAAACTGATGTTACAGTCAGAAAATCTACTTTTTCAAATTTGAAAGTATTTCTATCTAAAAGTTGAGATATTTGTTTACATTTTACATGACTTTATTTCTTTTTTCAGAATGTTATAAGCCCAAAATTATTAACTTTTAAGTCGAGCGGTTAATAAATTTGGCTCACGGGCCGTTCGCATGTAACCTCGAATTGAATACCACTGAAATTAATTTTATCTCGTAAACTTTTTAATTTACAGAAAAACTTTTTAGACAAAATTTGTAGATAAATGCATCAGCTACAAATTTTGATTTGGAAGTTTTTCTGTATATTTATTATTTAAACAATTAGAGCAAAAAAACAAAAACAAAAATTTTTACTCGGCGATTTTCCGGAAAATTGCATGCCTAACATCGTAAACTTATTCTCATATTAAACACCACCCTTTTAAATACCCAATTTTGAATTTTCAAGTATTTTGTATTTTTTGTGAGGTTTTATGTGTACTTTGATTAGGCTAATATGTATAATTTACGTTCTCTCTTTTGTTCCTCTTATTCCCTCATCTTCCTTTTCTATTCCTCTTCATCTTCCCGTGCAGATTCTAATTTGTTTTTTTTAGGAAAAAGTTGATTTCAGATGCAGATTTTTATAAACACTTCTTGTCTTGCTACTATTCTTGTTTTAAAATGAAAGTAACCTAATTAATTCCTGTCTAGAGATCTACAGCTCAGGAAGTGGATTTCGTCATCTTCATTATATTTGAACCTATGTTCAAATTAAACTTGTGAAGCGTTTGGCTAACACTGTAACCGTTTGATAAAGCCACTGGGAAACAAATTAAATTATTTGTATGACGTAACCGAGAAACATTCCTGATTTTTACTATAGGCATTTTTTCTTGAAAAACTGTTTTAAAACGGTCCATTTTCTTGGTCTGTTAATGACGTCAGGAATAAAACTGTTTGTCAACGCTAGAAAACGTTCTCCAAGACCGTTTTAAGCTGTCAGCAGTGTCACTACTGTCATTTTTGAAATTGTTTGTTGATGTTTTTATTTAAAACAAATGAAATTTTCGTTTTTAATTTATTCACTTTTATAGCACCGGTTTGTTTAATTTTTTGTGTTTTGCAATGGAATAAATGGTGAAAATCACTGTGGGTGAATATGAAATAACACTGGATAAATCCACCGCTGTTCATTTAGAGAATTCTAAGATTGAACTAGACAATTTTTTCATTATTAAATTTTAGATCCTGATTTTGCTCAAAAATGTTATGCTCAACTTCAACGAGTTCTAGAAAATAATAACATTGTAATATCGAAGCTATGCTCAAAGACAAACGTAAACAAAGCGAAACTGGCCTGGCAGATGGCAAAATAGATACTGATCACATGACGTTTTAAAACGTCTCACTTTTGCGATCGCCACTAACCATTACGTCACGACGAAACTGTATCAAAACGGTATTTGAAACTGTTTCGTCAAGAAAAAATGCCTTATACATATCCTGATACATAATATATCCTTGTGGCATCCAATTTTCGATATCTCTCAATTGCATCTTCTAATAACATTCAACGAATGTGTATGTGAGGTTGACGAGTTGCGCAAACATAATGAAACACGTTAAATTAAAAGTAAAAATGTATAACAATAGAATTTATCAGGACCTCGGGCTGGAGATAGGCTCTTAAAATTCATTACTATGGAATTATGTACTAATTATATAAATTGGTACGGAGTTACGGAGAAGATAATTGAAACATTATCATGCTGTATTATTTATTTTGATAATAAATAGCAGATATATGTAATAATATTGTTGTGCTGCGTTTAAATTTCTATTTAAGATGGGTTCGAGATATGGGGAGAGAGGATTTTCGTCGTAACAATGTAAATTCAAATTGATGTGTTTCGGAAATTGTGAAAATTAGTGAAGTCCGGTTTTTTGGGACGAGTAATCGAGTGGTACAGATAAAACAGTGTCATGAAATTTCGAAAAAAACGCATTTTTAACATAAAAAGTCTTGTAAATATCACAAAACTATGAATATTGAACTGAAATTTCAGGAGAGTATTACAAATCGGGAAAAAATTTTCAAAAGCATAACTTGAAGCGTTTCCGTCTTGTGAATAATAAATGATAAAGTAGTAAAAATATTCGAAAATCCACTTCCTGAAACTTCATGTATCCATAACTCGACCAATTTGAGAGATAGAGCGTTCTAGTCTTCTCCATTGGAATTAGCGGAACATTTTACATATAGAGCTATGAATTTTGAGTCGATATTTCCAAGCATTAAGGGAGAATGAGAATGTTTTGATAAAACTGGAAAATCCACTTTCTCAAATTTCATGTATCCATAACTCGACTAATTGGAAAGATAGAACGTTCTTGTCTCCTCCATTGGATTCAGGGGAACATTTTACATATAGATGATACTTTTGAGTCGATATTCACGAGCAATAAGGGAGATAGCAGACAGCAATTTAAATCGCGAAATATTTCCATACCTACCCCTTGCTTCGAAATTTCCTACAAAAAAAAATTTTTGCGACTTGGAATTGGCTCAAAATTCGAAACCGGGGGTTTTTTGATACGGGAAAACAAATGCCACAGTCAGTTTTTGGATAAAATCATTCTTTCGCATTCAAATAGTGTAATGAAATTTTCGAAAAATCTGATTTTCATCATAAAAAGTCTTGTAAATACCACAAAACTATGAATACTGAACTGAAATTTCAGGAGAGTATTTGCAAAAGAATAATAAATTGGGGAAGATATTTTCAAAAACATTACTTGAAAGGTTTCCGTCTTGTGAATAAAAAATGATAAAAAAGTGAAAATATTCGAAAATCCACTTTCTGAAAGTGCATGTATCCATAACTCGACAAATTGGGGAGATAGAACGTTCTAGTCTCCTCCATTGGATTCAGGGGAGCATTTTACATATAGACAATAATTTTGAGTCGATATTTACGAGCAATAAGGGAGATAGAAGACAGCAATTTAAATCGCGAAATATTTCCTACCCCTTGCTTCGAAATTTCCTACAAAAAAAAATTTTTGCGACTTGGAATTGGCTTAAAATTCGAAACCGGTGGTTTTTTGACACGGGAAAACAAATGCCACAGTCAGTTTTTGGATAAAATCATTCTTTCGCATTCAAAAAGTGTAATGAAATTTTCGAAAAATCGTATTTTCAACATAAAAAGTCTTGTAAATATCACAAAACTATAAATACTGAACTGAAATTCCAGGAGAGTATTTGCAAAAGAATTACAAATTGGGAAAAAAAATTTTCAAAAGCATAACTTGAAGCGTTTCCGTCTTGTGAATAATAAATGATAAAGTAGTAAAAATATTCAAAAATCCACTTTCTGAAACTTCATGTATTCATAACTCGACTAATTGAAGAGATAGAACGTTCTAGTCTCCCCCATTGGATTCAGGGGAACATTTTACATATAGATAATAATTTTGAGTAGATATTTACGAGAAATAAGGGAGATAGCAGACAGCAATTGAAATCGCTTCGAAATTTCCTACAAAAAAAAATTTTGCGACTTGGAATTGGCTTAAAATTCGAAACCGGGTGTTTTTTGACACGGGAAAACAAATACCACAGTCAGTTTTTGGATAAAATCATTATTTCGCATTCAAATAGTTTAATGAAATTTTCGATAAAACGCATTTTCAACATAAAACGTCTTGTAAAAACCACAAATCTATGAAAATTGAACTGAAATTTTAGGAGACCACTCTTCAAAGACCAATCTATTGGGAAAAAAATCACTTATTTCCATATCCCTTTCCGTAACATGTCCTCAACCCCATTTTCTGGCTCACATTTACCAACAGTTATAATTATAAAAATCAATTTATTTCATCAACATAATTACAAAATCACAAAAATCTAAATATCACTGTCTACTTTAAAAATGATCTAATAACGGTAACCTCCGGCACCATTCTTGTATCCACCAAAGTGTCCAAAAGTACCACTACCTCCATTATATTGTCCGGAATTTTCTGCTCTATAAGAACCATCATCGCTCACCCCTCTAGCTTCGTCAGCCAAATTTTGCTGGATAGATTTTAAAATTTCTTCGGGAATTGGAGGAGGTGTGGGTAAGTGAGATCCTTCTGGATGGAAACCGTTTTCGTCGGCGGTGTAGCTAAGGCGGATCTGTTGACCTTCAGGAGAAGTATACGAGAAACCTCCAGCTGCTTTTGTACCATCTCCTCTTGCTTCACCATGTTCTTGTGCTGAGATGCCATTTCCTGGAAAAAAATACAACTTTTTCATTTGGATATCCTGAATAAACTTTTGTTTAAATACGTTACCTGTTTCGTATTGGTACTGATAGGTACCATCTCCTTCGTTGTTGATATCTAACCTTAAAATTGGAACTTGTGGACCGGCATTTGAGTATGATCCTGCAGATGCATATGCATTAGCTTGTCCTGAATACCCTCCTGGTGATGGGAAAGTGTACCCTCTTTGGGGAGGCAGGTAGCTGGACGGGAGTTGACCGCAGTATACCAGTTTCAAGAATGCTAGTGCTAAGAGTACCTAAAAAAAATTTCAATTACTAAATATTGCTTTTTCTTATTTTTTTGGGAATCAAACCACAATAAAAAACATTATTGTGGTTCGATTCCCAAGAATAAGTAATGCCACAAGGAACTTACAGAAGATACTAAATATTGTGCAAAATACGAGGATGTATTGTTATCTAGTTATCCTAGACCAGTTCCATGCATAAACAAAATATTGCGTTATCATAGCAACGAATAATAACTTATTAGAAGTGTCAGTGTGAAGTTTGACGTCAAAAAAGTAAACCAGAGCTACGCAATAAATTAAAAGAAAAAAGATGTCCACCGAAATTGGGAAAATCGAAAAATTGGAGTATCGAGCCATCATCAAGTACCTGTATTTAAAAGGGTTAAGAGGTAAGCAGATTTACGAAGATATGCTTAATAACCTTGGTGATCAATGTCATTCGTAAAAAATTTGACTGCAAGCTTCAAAAGATGTAAATTTTCAATTGAAGATGACGACCGATCGGGAAGAGCAGTTTCTGTATCAGTCCCCGAAAATATCGATGCAGTTCATGACATTATTTTATCAGACCGTCGAATTGGGCTAAAACGGATATCTGAAGCACTGAATATTTGATATCAACGCGTTCATCATATAGTTCACGTCAATTTGGACATAAGAAAAATTGCTGAAAAATGGATCCCCAAATGTTGACCAAAAGCGTGCAAGAGTAGAAGCATCGCGTTCGATCTGTGCTCGATTTGAAAACGATGTAGACTTCTTAAACCGAATTGTTACTATGGATGAGACTTGGGTACATTTCTACGATCCAGAAACAAAGCAACAATCGATGGAATGGCATCTCAGCACAAGAACATGGTGAAGCAAGAGGAGATGGTACAAAAGCAGCTGGAGGTTTCTCGTATACTTCTCCTGAAGACCTAAGAAGTTTCGTGTTCAAAAATCTGCTGGAAAAGTTCTTGCTTCAGTTTTTTGGGATTGCCGTGGAGTAATCATGATTGATTTTTTGGATAAGGGTAGAACAATAACTGGAGATTATTATTCGACATTACTGACCACTCTACGGGAATAAATTGAAGAGATAAGACGCGGAGAGCTATCCAAAGGTGTTTTGTTTTTGCAGGACAACGCCCCTGCGCACAAATCTCATGTTGCCATGTAAAAAATTCGTAAGTTAGGGTTTGAATTACTAGAACACCCCCCTTATTCACCAGATTTGGCTCCGTCCGACTATCATCTCTTTCCTCAACTGAAAAAAAGTTTAAAAGGTCGTAAATTTTCTTCCAACGAGGAGGTTATAAAATCTGTGGAGGTCTGGTTTGCAGAGCTTGAATTTCTGCTTGAAAGATACTTGTGGCTTTTCCCAAACTTTCAAAGTGTTTGGTTCCTGGCCCGTACACTCCTATCCCAGTTCCTTCTATAGATTTTGAGCCGTCTGTGTACCATTGAATGGTATTCTTTTGAAAGTCTGGTAATTCCATTCAATTTTGTTGCTTTTTCCGTAATGAATTTCATTGAAAAGTTATACCTTTTCATCATCATCACCATCTTGTGGCATGTCCCAAGTTTTTTTATTTCCAACATTAAAAACACTTAAAAAATAATAAAAAAAATTACAATTTACCTTCATTTTGAATGTTACAATTGTACGACAATCCTATAAACTTCACTAACAAATAGATATTGATGCAATGACATGCTTTGAATTGACCACTGAGCTTTTATATACCGATCCGTGATCAAACTTGAGAATCATCATTAGACGCCTTCGTCTCTATCTTCCGAAATTATTAAGGATGGGCTTACAACATTTTAATTTCATTTTTTCAAATATCACCTTGCGAATCAGATCACTACTTCTCTATCAGGTTGGGCAAGGTCAGATACACACACCAGCGTTAACTATTACGGGTGAGGAGTCGATGTAAATTCCAAGATGCAGTTTTGATAGATCACGGACGTTGCAGACATTTCGTCGATTGACATTGTGACATAATTAATTCAAAAACTATTATTATAATAATGATCATTATATGTAATTTTCTTTAAATCAATTTATAAAAGTGGATTGTGAAAAAAATATTCGTTCGTACTAATTACAGTGTTAATTAAAAACTGATTAGGGCGATCTTATTTTTTTGTAGACAAATAAAATGCAGGTTGTTTCCAAATTGCAAAATTTGAAGTGGAAAAATCCTCGTCTTCGACTCGGGTTTTTAAAACCACTCTCGTTTTTGCGAATTTTTCCGGAAAAATTAAATGCACTAGGGATATTACTCTCGAAAGTTTCACAGTAATTATCAAAATTTAGAATTTGGTTAGGTTAGGTCAATGTCAAAATATTTTATTACTCAACATATTCTCCTCTTAATTGGATACATTTACTACAGCGAACCTGCGACGTCTCTAGACCTTTCAAAAAAAATGTTTCGCCTTGCTCTGCAAACCAGACCTCCACAGCTTTTATTACCTCCTCGTTGAAAGAAAATTTACGACCTTTTAAACTTTTTTTCAGTTGAGGAAAGAGATGATAGTCGGACGGAGCCAAATCTGGTGAATAAGGGGGGTGTTTTAGTAATTCAAACCCTAAATCACGAATTTTTTGCATGGCAACATGAGATTTGTGTGCAGGGGCGTTGTCCTGCAAAAACAAAACACCTTTGGATAGCTCTCCGCGTCTTTTATCTTCAATTTATTCCCGTAGAGTGGTCAGTAATGTCGAATAGTAATCTCCAGTTATTGTTCTACCCTTATCCAAAAAATCAATCATGATTACTCCATGGCAATCCCAAAAAACTGAAGCAAGAACTTTCCCAGCAGATTTTTGGACACAAAACTTCTTAGGTCTTGGAGAAACAGAGTGTCGCCATTCCATCGATTGTTGCTTTGTTTTTTGATCGTAGAAATGTACCCAAGTCTCATCCATAGTAACAATTCGGTTTAAGAAGTCTACATCGTTTTCAAATCGAGCACAGATCGAACGCGATGCTTCTACCCTTGCACGCTTTTGGTCAACATTCAAACATTTGGGGATCCATTTTGCAGCAATTTTTCTCATGTCCAAATTGACGTGAACTATATGATGAACGCGTTCGTATGAAATATTCAGTGCTTCAGATATCCGTTTTAGCCCAATTCGACGTTCTGATAAAACCATGTCATGAACTGCATCGATATTTTCGGGGACTGACACAGAAACTGGTCTTCCCGATCGGTCATCATCTTCAATTGAAAATTTACCTCTTTTGAAGCTTGCAGTCCAATTTTTCACGAAGGAAATTGATCACAAAGGGTATTAAGCATATCTTCGTAAATCTGCTTACCTCTTAACCCTTTTAAATACAGGTACTTGATGATGGCTCGATACTTCAATTTTTCGATTTTCACAATTTCGGTGGACATCTTTTTTCTTTTAATTTATTGCGTAACTCTGGTTTACTTTTTTGACGTCAAACTGCACACCGACACTTCTAATGAGTTATTGTTCGTTGTTATGGTAACGCAATATTTTGTTTATGCATGGAACTGGTCTAAACTGACTAGATATCAATACATCCTCGTGTTATTGACTGTTTAGTGAAAAGTATTGGAGTATATTAAAAAATGAAAAATATTAATCACTGATAATGGTGTTAATTGGGAAATTATTGGCTGACATTGCCATGTGTGTGAAATTCACATCAACCGAGTCATACGAGATCTGTTTGAAAATTGTTTCACATCCAATCAATTCATTGTTAGTGTAATTTTGCTTTTAAAAATATGTAGGACAATTGCATACAAATATTTATTACAGACTTTTTTTTCTCTTATATTAACATAAAAAAAATATTTTTTTAAATACGAGAATATTAAACGATGAAATAATTTGTTTAAAATATCATTATATTTCTGTTAATGATCAATTTAAACTTGTAACGCTTTTAGCTAACACAATAGCTCTATCAAATTTTCAAAATTTTAGTCGAAAGTGTGTTGGTTTGCTAATAAATTATTTGAATAGTTTGCTGTCATAGCTACGTTTGTGTTCTGAAATTCTATTTTTAAAGTTTCTAAAAGTTCTACCGATATAAATTTGTTCACAGTGGTCATCACCACATGTTAATTGTTTAATTTTGAAGATTTAGATTTGTTATTTTTAATGAGTTTGAATAAATTGTAATCGGTCTTAAAGCAAATATTCACGTTTAAAAAATGATTTAAATTTTAAGGATGGTATTTCAAAGTATGTTGATCTTTTAAATTGATTATTTTTATCAGAAGAAAATACTTTTTCTAAAGTCTGTTTTAATATCTTTTTATTTATGATAATATTGTCAATTAAATATAATGAAAATTTAATTAAAATAAAATATTTTATTTCACCAGTAAGAAAACCATTCCTGAATACACGAGTACAGTCATTTTGACATTTTTGTTTATGTAATTTGATTTGACTCATTTTTTAAAGTTGTTGACACGAAATTCCTTTCAATTATTGTTCTTATTAACCGTGAGAACACAACAAATTCGTGAGATTTTTGACCCTGCAAATTCCATAAACTAAAAATAACATTTTTCTAAATGTTACACACTGATATCGCAGGAAGAACCACGGTTAATAACGTTAACCTTCTAAACAGGATATGCCCCAAACGATTGCGTTATATTAATGGTGTAATTACCATCTCGTACAGCGCCATCTATCACCCACGCATTGCACAGTCGAACGCTAATATACCAAATGATTTATGACGTTTCGAACAATGAATTTTGCGTTAGATTTATTGAGTGTGCAAATCAATCAGTTTTTCCCTTTTTTTTTTATTTACGATCTGGTTGGGATGAAGAAATTTATTGAAGAAAATTAAATATGAGACAATTACCTAAACACAAATGGAATATTGTTTAAAGTTTGGTCAAAATCAATTGCAAAAGCCAAAACATATGCTCGTCGCCTTTTAAAAACTTT
This sequence comes from Lochmaea capreae, assembly GCA_949126875.1. Classification (NCBI taxonomy): domain Eukaryota; kingdom Metazoa; phylum Arthropoda; class Insecta; order Coleoptera; family Chrysomelidae; genus Lochmaea; species Lochmaea capreae. The sequence continues at coordinate 2,912,900 of OX421408.1, forward strand.
ATTTTATTCATCAAATTATAGTTGGTTTGTACAGTGTACAATTTTTATAAAAAGTGTGCAAAAATCAAATATCTCGGTTCAGATTGCACTTAGGAAATTAAGCCAGGAATCAAATGAAAGCTGAGGTAATGTGGAATTCGAGAAAAATATTACCAATTTCGAATCCGGTCTCAAAAATGTTCTTTCTAACGCTGGCAAAGTGCTTACAAAGTCAACTCTATTTTAACACACTTATTCAGCATTATCGAGCGAAAAAAATGCTTATTTCACACAAATACTTAATTCGACGATTTTCAAAAGGAATTATTATCCAAATCACTGTCATCTGAATATTCTTCTTCCACTTCACCGATGTCTACAGTCTCTACAACTCCTGCTACGTTTTCTTCTATTTCTGTGGTCTCTGTGAATTCAACAAATGTTGTGCTCTTTTTACAGTATTCTGTTCAGCTCTGTTGAGATAATTTTCAATCTGAGCGGGTGACCAAAGTGAGCAGGAAATCCTAAAAAGAATACGCAAAAATTATAAGTGGAGGAAAGAGGAAAGTGTATTATGAAATTGTGATGAAATTATTGGTGTTTCCATATAAGTGCTCACACACGCTTCAAAATAAATCAAGTTCTGGTTGTTTTCCTTATGGTTTGAGGCATAGAGAAATGTAATATAATTTTGTCTATGGTTTGAGGTTATGATCAACTGAACAGAGGAAGTAATCAGAACCGAGCCCCCTCTGCCGGATGGAGGTGTTTGGTTTTGCCTAATAGTGCATGAGCATTGTCCAACAATGGTTTTTATAATGGATGAGGTATAGTTATTTTTCCATATACACTTAGTGTTTTTTTTATTTTTATTTTTTTTTATTTTTTTTTTTTTCATTTTTTTTAATTTACAAACAAGTCGCATCTACCTCTGGGGTAATTAATTATAGACATACACTTACATACAATACATAAATACCAAAAAATGAGTTATAGTTTTGTAAGTATGTTAATTTCTTAGTGTTTTGATTTTACAACTTTCCAATTTTTAAATTAATTTGAGAAAAAAAATAAAAATTTTCAACATAAAACACAAGTTGCCATTTTTTTATTGCCACTGCCTAATGATGTTTTTATCAACTTCACGTATACCCGCATGCATAAAATAATTAGCCTTAAGATAAATTTTAATTAGAAAACAAGTTGTGATCAACAAAATTACTGAAGACCGTAAATTTCTTCTTCTTTTTTTGCATACGGCGTTATATAAAAACATTGTTTGTTCATGTGATATTATTTCTTAAGAGTACTATAAACTCTGAAGATTATTATAATTGTAAATTATGTGTTCGTCTATGGAAACGAGACGTAATCTGATATTTCTATATAAAGCTTTGAATAATTAGGAATTTATACGTTTATTAATTTTGTTCGTTGAGTTTACGAGGCTGTAAATATTATTTGAAATCTCGTTTATATTATTACGCAACTGCTTATTACCGGAATACATATTTTAACGAAGGATCTTTGTAGAGGACGAGAAAATACCGAAAGAATTGCAAAAATAAAAAAAAATCCAAATGGTTCAAATTTGGAGTGACCACTGGCATGGTCAACATACCAGCTGTATTGAGACACTACAAATAGTGACGTTTCATAGGATTAACCAATCAGTTTCTTTGTTCCCCCACTAGTTAACCTGTTTCAATTAACTATAGTGATACCAGCTTCAGGGTTTTCTCTCTAAATTTAGGGAGAAAAATATGTGTATTGGATAAAATTTTTCAGTAGTATTTTTGGAGATATTATTATTATCCGAAATCGGAACAGAAATTTGGAACTAAATCAGTAGATGGCCCCCAAAAAAACCCACCATTTTTTGGGGGGGGGGGCGTCAGGAATTCCCCAAAATCCGCCTTTTGAGTTGGAGCATCCTCAAATAATCTATTATTTTTGAGAGAAAAGTCTGCTATTTTATAAGGAAAAATCTGCTATGTTATGAGGAAAAAACCTAATGTTTTTAGGAAAAATATTTAAAAAAACTACTGAATTTCCTGGGGGACATCACCAACAACATGTTATTTTAGAATCCTTCAAAAAAACTTATTTTTTGAGGAAAACCACAAAAATTTACAATTTTTGGGTCTAGGAATTCCCCAAAAAACCACTATTTGCGGGGGGGCTCATGAAATCCCAAATAACCACCTTTTGAGTTGGAGCATCCTCAAATAATCTATTTTTGAGAGAAAAGTCTGATATTTTATGAAGAAAAAACCTAATGTTTTTAGGGAAAATATTTAAAAAAACTACTGAATTTCCTGGGGGACATCACCAACAAAATGTTATTTTAGAATCCTTCAAAAAAACTTATTTTTTGAGGAAAACCACAAAAATTTACAATTTTTTGGGTCTAGGAATTCCCCAAAAAACCACTATTTGGGGGGGGGGGGGTCATGAATTCCCAAAGAAACCGCCTTTTGAGTTGGAGCATCCTGAAATAATCTATTTTTGAGAGAAAAGTCTGCTATTTTATGAGGAAAAACCCTAATGTTTTTAGGGAAAATATTTGAAAAAACTACTGTATTTGCTGGGGGAAATCACCAAACGCATGCTATTTTGGGATCCTTCAAAAAAACTTTTTATTTTTGAAAGAAACTACAAAAATCTACAATTTTTTTGGGCTTAGGAATCCCCAAAAAAACCGCTATTTCGGGAGGGGGGGTCATTCCCAAAATAATCTACTATTTTTGAGAGAAAAATTTGCTATTTCGGGGATACTTAAAAAAAAACTTATTTTGGAGGAAAACCACAAAAATTTTAAATTTTTTGGGTCTAGAAATTCCAAAAAAAAACCGCTATTTGGGGGAGAGCATACCAAAATAATATACTATATTCAAGAGAAAAATCTACTACTGTTTTTAGGCAAAACATTAAAAAAAAAACTATTGTATTTGCTGGGGGTCCTTACCAAAAACATGCTGTTCAGAAAACTTATATTTTCGGGGAAAATCCTCAAAGAACCTATTTTGGAGAAAACCACAAAAATCCACTATTCTTCTGTATCTACACTTTTTTAAGCAAGCTAAAAAAATTATAATTTTCAATTAATTTTATGAAATTCCATAGAAGTTAATACGTCTACTTTCTTCGTATTGGTAAATCTTTTTTTATAACGTTAAAAATAAAACGATTTCAATCAATTTTAATAGATTGTTAAGTAAGCAAAAACCACAACGTTTTATTGATGCCCAAACTCAAAAGAACTTTCTTAATTAGACCTTTTAAGAATATAAATTAGTAGATGTTGCATCTTAAAGGTACTATTAGGAATTTGACATAGTAATATCGAATGTATATCGTGAAGATGAAATTAATTTTAAACGTTAAAAGTATTTTGTTATACAGGAGTCGATCTAAAAGTTTTAATTTTAATTTTTTTTTTTAGAAAAAGTTGTTCAATTTTTTCGAAACGCAGTTGGATAATAATGGGGAAAGTACTTCTTCTTGTCTAACTACTGTCTACAATTTAAAAAACATTCTTAATATAAATAGTCTTAAAGTAAATACCACAAAACTATGAATATTGAACGGAAATTTTGGGCGGATGTAATTTGGGCGCTTTTTACGAAGGCTCATTTTAATCCTATGTGTATTTTGGGCGCTAACCGACTGAAGTACGTGATTTATGAAATACAGTTATTTATTAAATCACTGACATTTATAATAAGATATATTTGTAAAGTAAATTATAATAATTTTCAATAATAACCCAACCAAACCTACCCCTACCAAACCACCTTCGTATTTTTAGTCAATTTTGGAAGAATAAATTATAATGTCTGGCTGACTCGACCTACCTGCACTTCTTAGCGGCGAAAATACATGTCGGAATATCTACCCTTCTTGGTCAGACAGGTAAAGAAGGATGGTTAGCGCCTAAATTACACCCGCCGGGAATTTTAGGAGAGCACTCTTATAAAACCATAACCTGAAGGGAGAGATCACCTACTACCTCCTGCAACCAATTTATCCTGGGTCTTCCCTTTCTTCTCTTAATACAACTTCTCTTCTTTAGTTGATTTCTCAATTACCTCTTGTTTGTTCTTTTCTTCTATCTCAACCTCTTCTCTTACTTCTGTTTCTGTTAGTAATTCCGTAAAATATTCCATCCATGTCTCTTTGTATTCCGTATCTTCGTTCACTATTCTTCCTTCTTTGTTTTTTATTCCTGTTTTTTTTTGGTTTTGTATGTTCGGGTCTGTGCATTTATTTTTTGATAAAAGGCTTTCCATCTACCCCTCGTAATATATTAAAGATAATTTATTAGACGTTGCAGTTAGTTGCTTTTAGCATTCTTCATATGATTGATGATAAATTAGTGTTACATAAAACTCCGATGACTTGTGAGTTATGTTCGCAAAATAAGTTAACATTTCATCAAATAAGTTTGACCTAAAACGTGATCGACAATTTTAGATTTTAAATTTTTATGGTGGCAAAAGTACGATTTTTTTTCTTTTTAATTTTATAAACCGATCCAAGTGCTTTTAGATTTTATTAGACTATCAATTAATGGATAATGATGATTAGGTATGTTGGGGAAATTGTGAAATGTTATTTTTAGTCTAGACTTTATTTTTAGTCGTGGTTTCAGAATAATTTAATATAGTCTGGGCGTTTGAGAACTGCTGAAATTTCTGACGAACACAACACCTTATCGCTAGAACTTTCTAATCCGAAACTGGTAAAGTAAGAAAGGCCCGACTATAGTGTACTGTGTCAAAAAGGCAGTAAATTAGGTTTAGCTGCACGAGCTAGCGAATCTAGTTTGATTTTTTCTTATAAGGTCATCTTTAAGGTATTGTTATAGTATACTCTAACTAAAGTCGTCAGTGTGATGACCATACAATAAAGCAATGTTGACAGATATATTTTCTAAAATTGTTAGGCTCGCTACACAAATGTTCCTTTTACTTCAGTAAACTGTTAGTTCGTGATGTTATAAGAAAGCTAGTTTGGAAATATTTTTAAAAAAATACATAATGTAAATTTATTAGTAAACATTAAAATAAGTCGCTTGAAATTACTGAAAAAATAAAAATTAATTAAAACCACTTTTTATATGTTACTATATTTAAGAAAATTTTGAAGAGTTGGCAACGTAGTAGCACGTGCAGTCAAGACTTCGAAACAACCAATCATCAACTGCAGTATTCATCGCAATATAACGAAATAACCGAAGTATACTCCGTTTGACGTTTTTGGCAGAAAAAAATTCTACGGTCTTGAAGCTGTTCTGGGGGGTTGTGTTGTGGTTCGGCTTATAATCCATTAGTATCATTCAGTGTCGGGTGTGAATTTTGTTTTAAAGAAATATTTAATATATCTATTTCTTTGTTGAGTGAGTTTAGTGAATTGTTATAGGTATTTATAGGAAAGTGTAGGTGATCTAGTGTAGAAAGGTATCATTAATATAATACTTTTTGATGGTGTAGTGGTTAGGTCGCGTCAGTGAATTGATATTAATATAATATTCATTTGTTCGTAGACGTTAGGGTAAGTTTTATAATATAATTAATTAGAATGGCATTTTGGAGACCATTTGAAACAACAGTCCAAGATGATGCGCGGGATTATTGAATTGTGGATTTAAATATAAGAAGTTAGATAATCGAATGGTAATAATGGAATCTCGGCGTATCGCTGAACTTAGACAGGAGTATTTACGCAAAATAAAAGGGTACCGTGATTAAAATAGAACTATAATTTATTTAGACGAAACTTGGTTTGATACACTGATGTTGTCAAGTGTTTACTCATTTATTTGTTATTCAAACAATCCTTACGGTTTTATTACATGAATAAATATATAAAATAAAATACATTTCAACTTAATATGTAAGAAAATAGTAGTAATGGTAATTATATTATAATTAAAACTGTATGAGGATATACACCCACCTTTAAAATTTGGTTGGGTTGACGATACAAAAAACTGTTCTTTAGATACTCCGTGTTCTAGAGGAAAACGTGTTATTATTGTATTACAAATTTTATGAATTTTGTATGCAGGCTGATATTTTTCATTCAAATTGATTTCACAATATTCGAATTTATAAAAAATTTATATGCACGCCATTGGGCGGCTTTTTCATTCAAAGGGATTAAAAATATGGGTCATCACATTAACTTTGGAAGAACTTTACTCATTAGCATCGATTTTCAATAAATAAGTTTTCCGTCAAAATTAATATCAGGAATAATGTTTCTTCGAGATTTTTTTTGTCCATCGCTGCTATCCATCAAACTCGCAAATAGAACAAAAATCGCTTCCTACACATTATTATATCACCTTGCTTCTATCGTAATAATTATTACCCATCCGACATCCCGATCAATAAATCAAGTTATTTAATTAATTATTTTTTCAGTTCCACTTTAAAATCGATTCAAATATAATCCGTTCATTCGACACCCATTGCAATTAGCTATTAAAAAACATTAATGGCATTTACTTTGTTTGAAAACATTTTACATTTCCGTTATTAATGTGTTAACTACTAATTAATGAATTAGAGACGGATAATGATCTGCTTGTTTTTACAACATTTTTATAAACTGTTTTGAAATCCATTAATTATTTTTATTTAATTAATAAAAAAACGGACTGGCATTTTAATTTAAGATAATGGAAAAGTAGTCTGTACGAAAAGAACAATTTTTCCAAAATTTATTGCCTAGTAATTTTGAAAATAAAGAAAGGAATGGCCAATGATCATTGATTGATTGGTTCTGTAGCACCAGTCAGAGGCTTAAGAGTCCTCGGCACCTCAGCCTTTATGCCTTTTGTGCTCTTGGTTTTGCCGTTTATGTAGAGAGACCAGTGGCCCTTATCAGGCTCAATAGTCTTCCATGCACAACCGACAGATAGGTTCCTCCCTATATGTATATGCCAATTGTATACCTGTGCTTCCTCATGGTACAGTGACCGGTGAGTAAACCCGTCACTATCCTTATCTTGCCCCTGCTAAGTCAGCGTCTCCGAAGGTTTTTTGACCAGGAGTTTTCTGTGTTCAAGTATAAGTCTTCCAAAGTTAATGTGATGACCCATATTTTTAATCCCTTTGAAGGAGAAAGCCGCCCAATGGCGTGCATATAAATTTTTTATAAATTCGAATATTGTGAAATAATGTTAATCTATTATATCAATTCCATTATTACCATTCGATTATCTAACTTTTTATATTTAAATCCACAATTCAATAATCCCGCGCATCATCTTGGACTGCTGTTTCGAATAGTCTCCAAAATGCCATTATAATTAATTATATTATTTAACTCACCCCAACGTCTACGAACAAATGAATATTATATTAATATCAATTCACTGACGCGACCTAACCACTACACCATCAAAAAGGTATTATATTAAAGATACCTTTCTACACTAGATCACCTACACTTTCCTATAAATACCTATAACAATTCACTAAACTCACTCAACCAAGAAATATATATTATATTAAATATTTCTTTAAAACAAAATTCATACCCGACACTGAATGATACTGATGGATTATAAGCCGAACCACAACACAACCCCCCCGAACACCCTCAAGACCGTAGAATTTTTTTCTGCGAAAATCGTCCAACGGAGTATACTTCGGTTATTTCGTTATATTACGATGAATACTGCAGTTGATGACTGGTTGTTTTGAAGTCTTGACTGCAAGTGCAACTACGTTGCCGTCTCTTCAAAATTTTCTTAAATATAGTAACATATAAAAAGTGGTTTTAATTATTTTTTCTTTTTTCAGTAATTTCAAGTGACTTATTTTAATGTTTACTAATAAATTTACATTATGTATTTTTATAAATATAATTCCAAACTAGCTTTCTTATAAACTCACGAACTAACAGTTTACTGAAGTAGAGGAACATTTGTGTAGCGAGCCTAACAATTTTAGAAAATATATCTGACAACATTGCTTTATTTTATGGTCATCACACTGACAATAGTTAGAGTATACGACTGATGTTTAGTTTGAGTCCACCTTGATGTACAACCACGTGCAGCAGTTTTAGATATCCCAATTACTGGTTCAGGACCAGTGAATGCAGTCTCAGACCCTAGCTTTGCTAGGATGTCTGCCTTTTCATTTCTTACAATGCCCTTGTGCCCTGGGACCGACTTAAGAGTAACTCTATTATGGTTAGCCAGGGTTAATAGTTTTTGTAGACAGTCCCAGACCAGTCTAGATCTGATCTGATCACAGAGAGTATAAGGATCTTTTGGCCTCTATACCCCCCTTTCGATAGCGTAGATTTCTGCCTGGAATACAGATGCAACATTCCCCAATGATGCTACATCTGGATAAAAATGATTGAAAAAATATATTTTTGAAACCCTCACTACTGCTATGGATAACCTACCCACTTAAGCCTCATTGTGTAAGACCTAAAATATTTGAAAAGGACATATTTTCTAGGAAAATAAAGTTACATCAACCAATACATGTTTGTATAAACCAAATATTTTTTTATATCGTAATGATGATGAACATTTTGAACATTTAGATTGCGTAGATTGAATAGAATTGAATTAAAATTTTTATTTTGACGAATATTACATTATATAATCGTTATATACTACAAATACATAATCGAATTACAAAAGTACGACGTGTGAATGTTTTTTTCTTTCTGTACATATTTTCACAGACTTTTAATATTGAATGTTCTCATGTCAATTATTCCTTTAATTACGATTTCTATCGCCATCTCATTTTCCGTCCTAGACAGTCAGTGAATTAATTTCGAAAGTAGTTTGTGTCCAAAGCAAGTGAATCCTTCCAAATATCACGCTGGGGTGTCGCTGTAGATTTAGAATAATATTTTATGTGCCAACAATGTACTTTTTAAGTCTACAACCAAGGACAGTGGCGTATCCCAGACCCCCCTTGAAATTAATGGCATATATATAAATTCCCAAACTCAAAACAACCAACCAACTACACTCGATCCTTACTCTCCAAACTCACGGTATCAAACCCCGCCCCCCCAAATTATTTTCTGGCTACGCCACGGCCTCCGGAGGATGACAGGTGGTGGTCTGCTCTCCATTGTCTTCTTATTACATTGGATGGCTTCGACCAACATTCTTTTCCTCTTCATTGTGCCTTCTTTCGGATACTCAATGACCTGCCTCTGCTTTTTTTCTCATCTTACATTTGTTACAATAATTATTATAAAAGTTTATCTTATATTTTATCCCTCGCTCTGGGGTATACAGTGCTATTCAAAAGTCCCCCCCCCCATCGTATGTTTTGAACGACTACACTTACATTAATAAAATTTGGAGTGTGAAATTAAAGTGTTGTAAACTTCTCTACGAATGGTAACAGGTGACGTAATAGTAATAAATTACGTCACAGTACCACTCTGGCCAATAATTTTAAATAGGACCTTATGGCAAGTGAAATCTCGTTTGAAAGGCATTGACATTGGCTACATAGCCATATTAATTTTGTTTGGGTTTAAACTAATTTTGACGGATAAATTAAATAAATACCAAAATTATTGGAATTATTTTTTTAAATTTAATTAATCAAATAATATCAACAATGGATTCTTATAGCAAGTGTTCGAAATGTGCTCCGTCTACTTCCTGACAGTAATACATCCTATTAGTAAACTCTTGTCGTACTCGTTCGAATGTGTGAGCTAAAATTGCATTGCATTCTTCAATAATTCTTTCTTTCAAAACGCCAATGCTATCTGGTGCCGTAGTGTAAACCTTGGATTTCAAGTACCCCCATAGAAAAAAATCTAATGGTGTCAGATCTGGTGAGCGAGGTGGCCATTCTATAGGACCTCGCCGGCCGATCCATCTACATCGATATTCTTCTTCCAGGTAACGTCTTACTGCACCATAATAATGTGCTGGAGCACCATCTTGTTGAAATGTTATTTCCAGATGGCCGAATTCATCTGGATTATCTTCCAGAATTTCAAGAATTAACAGCTCAATTGCATTTTGTAACATCTCCAGATACACTTCACCGCTTGAATTTGAATTTAGGAAAACAGGACCAACTATGTGGTTTCCCAAAGTACCTGCCCAAACATTGACTTTTTCTGGAAATTGGGTATGTTGTTCACGAAAGGTGTGAGGATTTGTGTCACTCCAATACCTTACATTTTGTGTATTCACATTTCCATTGAGGCAAAAACTACTTTCGTCACTAAAACAAATTGTTTTTGTGTAATGTGGGTTTTGACTAATTTTATTTGTCATACATTCACAGAATTCGAGTCTTCTGTCGGGGTCGTCATCCGGAAGGTGGTGCACCATTTTTAACTTGTATGGGTGAAATTTATTTTTAGCCAACACTCTCTGTACTGTACTTTTACTTACTTCACAGATAGACGCAACTTTAGTTGAAGAGGAAGTAGGGTTTACTACCGTTTCAGCAACTATATAAATTTTTTTATCATCACTAAATGTTGGTCGACCAGATCGTTTGGCATCTTGAACACTACCTGTTGCTTCAAACTTGTGAAGAAGCTCCCTCAAATAAGTTCTCGAGATAGGGCGATCTGGGTATCTCTCATTAAATAAACGTTCCGCTTCATGGAGATTCTTTCCAGATTCACCAATTATTAAGATAGCTGCTACTTTTTCGGCTTGAGTACGTACCATTTTGCCTATGTAAATTCTTAAACGTCTCGTTAAACAATAATAAAATTAAATATTTAAGCTATTTAGAAAAACTTTGCAAAGTAACAAATACTATTAAGTTAAAAACGTCAATTTTTTTGACAACTAACCAGAGGCGGACTGAAAAATCTTCAATATTTAAATGTGAAATAATAATTTTGGTATTTCTTTAATTTATCCGTCAAAATTAGTTTAAACCCAAACAAAACTAATATGGCTATGTAGCCAATGTCAATGCCTTTCAAACGAGATATCACTTGCCATAAGGTCCTATTTAAAATTATAGGCCAGAGTGGCACTGTGACGTCATCTATTACTATTACGTCACCTGTTACAATTCGAAGAGAAGTTTACAACACTTTATTTTCACACTCCAAATTTTATTAATGTAAGTGTAGCCGTTCAAAAGATACGAGGGGAGGGAGGGGACTTTTGAATAGCACTGTATATTGAACAGTTGACTATAAAATTTCAAAGTGCGTCATCACTGCACCATTTTTCAATCGTCTTTGACCGAAAAAAACATCACTGATTTAATAGAAATTGCAACTAGAATTTTTTTTTCTAAACAGCACCAAAGCTAGCTTTAATTATGGTTGTTTTAAATTGTAATGGACATATCATGCCTCAATACACCCATGAAGCTTAGTTAAATATATTAATAGTGGGAGAGCTTAGCGACCATCTTTTTTATCGTCCAAAAAAGGATGCAAGAAGGTGCAAAAGTGCGAAGGTAAAGAAGAAGACGGAATAACAAGTTTGGAAAAGGGAAAAATAAAGGAAAAAGAGTAAATATGCTTTTAAGTAATTTAAGAAAAATGATACGGAGGCAAAAATGATTCATATATAGTTTGTCTCAAAGTATATCGTCTTATCTTTTGCCGGAAATTACCTAAATACGACCATTTACGACCTTCTTAAAAGAATGTTACCTGAAATTAAACCTAAGATCATTCGACTGACAAGGCAAGGGGGGAGGACGCAGCTTAAGGCACCTTCAAACAAAGGAAAGCGTATAAATATTATTCAGGCTGGGTCAGAAAACGAATTTGTACCAAATTGTTTGCTGCTGTCTGCAAATAATAGTAAGGATTCATATTTAACTTAATAGTATAATCTCTCATTTAGGAGGAAACAGAAAAAAAGTTTAGGGAAACGGTCTTGACATATTAAATAAAATGATATGTATGGTAAAAATACAAAAAAATAAATGTTTGATCCTTTTTAAAAATTTTTAAATAGTCTGCCACTGGCGATCTCTTCTATTGGCCATATGATTTATTGCAATAGACCCATTAATTTTATGATTGCCGGCAAAAGCCAAGACTATATACTTTCAGACAAACTATACTATAATACATTTTAGCGAGCGATTTATATCGCGCGATATCAGTCGTTAATTATGTACGTAGTAGGTTGATAATGATAATCAATACAGACGGCTTAACATCTGATAGAAATAGAAGCGACCATACTATAATAGTAAGCTCGTGATTAAAACTAATAGTACAAGAAAGAACAGATTTTACAGAATGCGGTAGAAGAAGATTACCCAAACATATCATTATTGATTAAACATTCAAATAAATGAAGCTATTAATTCTCGTATAGAATCCAACTCGCAAGAGTTTCCTCATTATACCACCTACGATTAACTGGATAAGACATGTCATTATGTTTATATCGGATTATAGATACTGTATTTATAGTTTGGATAATTTGACAATAATTCGAGATAGATTCTATAAAATCATATACAGTAGACGATTTTTTCTTGCATGTATAGTTGACGTAAAAGATATAGTGCCAGCTATCTAATCGTATATCCCCTTTAAGTTATACTAAACTCTTAAAGGTATTTATATTATTTTCGTCTGCTTACCAAACATAATTCTATATTTTATTTGCATTTTGACCCATCAGTCCATCCTTTCTTAACCGTATCGTGTGTATCATACCGAGTTTCGTCCAAATAGATAATTGCTAATAAATATATGTACACTTACTTACAATTTCCACACAAAAACACACACACTTTCTTGATGTCAGGCCACCGACTAAAGAGAACACCTGCAAACATCTCTCAAAAATAGTTATAGTTCAGTCAAACTATTAAAGGCACTCACTCGCTATTGCTCGTTCGTGCTTTAAACAGTTTCGTTTATTAATCGCCTTCATTAACAAACTAGTTTATTAAATAACTATTAACGATTATTAGTTGAAATTATAACATTAAATGAATTTATCGTCAACTAAGTAAGCATTTTAAACAATAATATTGACTGGGCGAAGACGGTATACTCTTAGAATTAGAGTCAAACAAAAAGCCGGCACCTCTAAGTTCGCACTATACCTTTTACGTCAACTATACCAGGCATACTTTCGCATTTTTTACGGGTTTTTGTCATTAATTCGGAAATTTATAATAATAATGATATTTTTTGTCATTAAACAAAAACAGTTTTATACAGATTGCGTAAATTACATCGGAACCGTCCGGATTACACAAGTACGACAGAAAAACAGCTGAAAGAGAGAGAAAGAATAATTAGGCGCGGTCATTAAGGCGTGTACTTTGTTTCACTTTAGGGGTGTATACTTATTTCCCGAGACTGGCCGAATGCTCATTGCCCCCTATTTTAACCGCTGTTGCCAGAAGCGCAGATTAATTTGTACAAATGATATTTTTGTCTCGTTATCGTTGACTTTTTTCAAGGGTGAAAATACAGCACGTTTGTGCCAGCATTACGCCAAATAATCTTAGAGATATGAGATCAAATCTTTATCACAGATTTGGTTATTGTCTGGCACAGGAAGGTGGTTTATTTGAGCACTTAATTCATTAAAATTATGTTTACCTTTAGAATGGATTTTTATTTTTATTGTTTCAGGAAGTTTATATTTTATGTTTAGAATAGGTGTAGGTACCTACCTACTTATTTTATTTTTTCAATTTAATTTATTAATGAAAGGGAATTCTTGTTTATTAATTATGGTTCTCTCAAGAAATGCTGTTTTATTTTCAAGTTACAATGGCTAAAATAATATTCTATTGTAGTTAGAAATTGTCAACTTGGTCTGAAATGATCATGTTGACAAAAATGAATTTTAAGATGTACAGGTTACGTAATAACGATTGTATTTTTTTATTTCTTTTACACCCTCACTCCTTCCATGTTGGGAGCGCATACTGAATACCACCATTATACAACCAACTAGTGAATTCTCTCTGTAAAGGACCATTCGGCCAGTCTCGGGAAATAAGTATACACCCCTAAGATGAAACAAAGTGATAACCGCGCACAATTATTCTTTCTCTTTCTTTCATATATCCTTGTCGTACTTGTGTAATCCGAGGCGAGGGTTCCGATGTAAATTACGCAATCTGTATACAGATTGTCCCAGGTGGATACATTCGCTGAAGCTCCGGCGTTGTTTCAAAATTTCCAATTTAACACGAGAAACGGGGTTTTTCCTGTTCTATGCATGATACAGAATAAACCTATAAACTTTGTTAATTTACATTTTAGTAATTTTTAAATGTCACTGTAAAATTAAATCGTGTAATGAGATTATGTAATTTGTTTATAAAAATTTATGATATATAAATTCCTTATATAGATCGGCACTCCTGCAAATGAAAATGGATTAAAATTTTTCAATAAAAAAGTGTCGTAATTTAGTTATTTTCAATGATTGAGTCATTACGTGTCAACCTTGTAAAATCCAGATACTTTATTTAATATTTTTTATATTTCTTATGCAATTAGATCGCTTACTTTGTCATTTTGATTTTTTACTGATAAAAATTGAACGATAGATTTTGGAAACTTTTTCCGTGCATTTTCGTAATCTAAGGGGTTGAATTAGTTTATATCCAAATATAGGACGTTTCAAAGAAAACTACCCACCCCAAAATTGTGAAAGCAACACTTTTATGAAAAAATGAGAAAACACATCAAAAATCATATAAAGGGGAAGGTCTTTTTGCTCATATGTAGACTTTATCACTTTAACCCCCTCCCGAAAATAACACAAATGAACTAAGCCCACCCTGGGAATTTCACAGTCAATGTGGACTAACAGTAATCGGAAGCTACATTTCACCAATAAGAATCAATGGTTCGCTTGTGGGCAGGTCAACTATAAACTATGCCTTCACTGTGGCACAAATTCTACTCAATTGCTTGGGACAAAAAGTTATATTTGAATTAAAATGTGATTTCGTTCTCGAACTTTTTTAGTTAAAAAGTTTCGACTTTGGACAGAAATCAATTTTATTAAATTTCCCAATTGTACATGGAATTCTTTGAATTTTTATAGCAAAGACATTTTGACTAGCAACCAAAGACATGCCTATTCAAATTAAATTTGCAAACAAACGAATATTAGCATATTTACGATGTTTGCAGACAACAAAAACAACGTTCCACTTACATACGAACATTCCTAACCCATCGTAAAATTGCATAAATCAATTTTTAATAACAATTACAAAAAAAAATGTATAACTATCTATTGCAAGGCCTGTAATAATTACCTGCGTTTGATGGGGACTGCGTTACTCAATATATGTATCTACGAGGGACGGTCAAAAGTTTTCGATAGAAAAGTATACAATGTACCGGGTGAATCTTTAAGTAGATTACAATTTTTTATAAATGTTATTTTTGGAAGGGCAATCGAGAAATAGCATTTAAATACAAGTAATACTATTCATTGATTTCAATAACTTACTACACAATAAATTAAGGCTAAGAAATCATAAAAATAAAATGAACAAGATGAAAAATATTCTGAAATATAAAATATATACTCTACAAAAGTTTATATCATAGAGATACTACAGGTAGAGGCAACATATCAGCTCGGATCTCGTCATCACGTAAAAGAGAGATAGGAAGTCGGAGGTTTAGGCTATCTTTCTCTAATAGCGCGCATGCTATATTTCTATCTCACCGGAGTTCAGACGGACATTCCCACTTACACAGTGGCCTATGGCTTGTTGCCTCTATCTGTAGTATCTCTATGGTTTATATACAATCACTCAAGACAATCTAAATTCAAGTCGGCGAGGTGTTTTTCCTAATTCGTCCAATACTTCACTAACAGTGATATCTAGCTCTCTGTGGATATTAAGCATAGCAAGCCCGCAAGACCTCCATAGAGACCTGGGTGTGGATATGGTAGCAGACGAGATAAGAAAATTTGCAAAGAAGCACGAAGAACGGCTCCACAACCACGATAACGTCGAAGCAATCCAGCTGCTGGACCAAAGTGGGTTAGTAAGAAGACTCAAAATGACCAAACCTTTTGAACTAGTGTAGTGGTTTAAAAGCAGAGCACAGTTGCTGGCCATTTAGTTTTCAGTCTTCGTAGAGACGAAAAGGACCTTTCACTAGTGCTTGTGGACACTGAAAGAGGGGCAATAATTTTCAGAAGGGTGTTAATAGTGGGAAAAACATCCTAGTGGCAGGCAATGTAGTAATTAATTGCTTTTCTTGAACTGATTTTCAAATCTTTTACCACATATGAAGTTCTCCAATGGCAGTAACATCACCAATTTGTATATCATCCTGATAGAAATTCAGAAGTTTCTTTAAACTTTCTACCAGTGTTTTGGTCGCATCAGCATTGATGGTAGGTATTAGACACTCAAAACTTCCCAGTATTTCTTCATGTTTTAGAAACTGAATACCGCAAAAATATGGAAATCCTAAAATATGATTCAGGAGTGTCGGTTTCGATATTGCGCCTCTGTGTTTGTCTTTCAGTCTTCCGCTGGAACTAGGCAGCATAGGTGTAGCGAGCAAAACTGACTGACTGACTCTGGTGTAGTGCTAGCGTTACAAATTGTGGTGTCCTAACACTACACTGCCGCCTAAAGAGGATCCTAAAAAAGCTCAAAGTAGTGGAGAATGAAGAATGTAAATTCTATGGAATGGAAGGAAAAGTATCAATTCACATATTTGCGGAATCGCAGGGCGGAACACCTGGAAGCCTACTGGATGGAAGAGATATAAACCGAAACTTCTGAAACTCCTTCAAGTAGTTGGATTGGTCTTGGTCTAGAGCTCTGTCTTGAGTTTCCAGGCATTTGAAGTTCCAGTTATCTGGAGGATGAGATATAAACTCTGGTACTCAAGAACTGAATAGAAGAAAGTGACATACTAGATCTTTTCGTCCTGTATAAATACCAGCAGTGGATCTTACTCAAGATAAATAAAAAAAACCCTGATGATATTCAGATTTAACGGGTACTTGTACTGTTAAGTAGTACCATTATTTCAGAATCATGACGTGCCGAAAGATAAAATGATTGTACGGTATTTTAAGTGCACAGATCTTATTTTAATATCAGACGTACCGAATCAAAAATTTTTATACGTTTTGTGAAGTAATGACAGTACCGCGAGAATACTAAAAATAAAATATTTACATATAAACGAGTGTTTGAAGACGTAATTAAATCGAATCTTACGTAAAACATTATCTGGAACGCTTTTACGTGTTTTTTTTTAGATGAATTGTCTACCATTTATCAGATCATCAAATATTACTTCACATTTTCTAGTCGCTTAAAGCACTCCAAATAGAAATAGAAGAGAACGAAACGAATCTGGAACGTTTTCGTGCATAGAAGAACCTTGGAGAATTGTTTAAATTGTTTTCCGGCCGTCGTCGACGGTCAGAAGTAAAGAAGCGACCCATTGTGCTGCGATGACAGTGGAGGTCTGTTCATTCTTCATTTTACGCCGGCCTCCTTAGATTACTAGAAACACTTTCGATGGATTCGGGAGATGGTGTATTGGACTTGATTTTTTATAAAAGAAAATCTGTTAGGGAGTAAATAACAAAGTAAAGCACTGTGTAACGTTACTCAGCTATAGCAGCGGGCAGCTGACGTCATAATTCTAGCCTTGTCCCTAATTTTGCTCATTACTCCTTTTTTAGTATAATCCCAACATAGCTTTAAATCAAGAAAAAGAACTAACTTGGCGACTATGAGAAAATCCCAAATGTCAAAGAATTTTACCTGAAATGAAACCCAAAAACAGTGGAGCGAAAAGACAGGGGCGGGTCATCAGATTTGTATCGGTTGTAGGTATGATGGCTGCATTGAATTCATTTGGCAGTAATAAATATTCCGTCGACAATTTCACTAGAGTAAATTGATAACTGACAAAATTTGAAGGTTTTGAAGTGGCAATTTTTTGTCTTGTCGCGGCAATATTTTGACGTTTAATATATCAAATCTATGTGTATAAAATTCTATCACTCTGTGATAAAATTCAATATAAAATCTTTGTTAGTGGTTTCTAAGGAAACTAAGTTGTTTATTTATTTATTTAACTGTCTAAAAATTATTAAAACTGTTTCAAAAATTTAAATAAGTATTATTAACATGAATAAAACAAGATTTGGAAATAATTCAATAAATGAAATAGAGAGTACAATTAAGCAAAGTATACCGCGAAATACAATGAAGACAAAAAAGTCTGCGTGGGAACAGTTTAGAATGTTTCTGGACGCACGTAATTATACGTTAGAAAAGGATACTTCTGAACAAGTTATAGCAAAAATTCTTGAAGATTATGGTTTTAACATGAAAAAAAGAGATGGAACTGATTATACCGAAGCTAGTGTGAAAACACTTTGGAATACGACTGCTCAAATGGTTCAGGAAAAATATTTTCTAGAATTTAACATCAAAATTGATCCATTTAAAGATAGATTGGCCAGGGATACAAAACGTAAAAAGCTTCAGGCTGAACCTGAAACCAGAAAAAGAAGTTCTAACGCGTTTACCAAAGAAGAATTAATGGAAATGGTAGAAAGCTATTCTGAAGATAATCCTGATGGGTTACAAAAAAAGTTTTTTCATTTATGTTCGTTCGAATTAGCATGGTGTGGAAATGAAGCTGCTAATTGTAATATTACTTTAAAAAAGAATATGATAATAAAGGTAATTTTACTGGCAGGGTAGAATATAATCCAATCTTTTCCAAAACGACACAAGGAGGATCAAAAGCTTTATCTGGCAGTAAGTGGCTGGTAAGAAATAATGCTAACAACAATTTGTTCGTTTATTTTTAAAAATTATTGAAAAAAGAGAATCCAATCCTTATCTAACAAAAACAAGATTATTTTTAACAGTACCTACATCCAAATTGGGAGAAAGGAATATGGTACAAAAATTCACCATTGGGAATTAATACAATTTCAAAGTGGACGAAAATATCGGTAGAATTAATTGGTATAGACACAAAAAAAATAAAAATAACCAATCATTCACATAGAGCTTCTGCAATATCTGCATTAGCAAAAGAAGGAGTTGGTGAACAAGAAGTAATTAAGCTTACAGGACATTCTTCTGCCCATTCTTTAAAACCATATTTACAATATTAAAAGAAGAACACCATTTCCAACTGATAGAGAACCTTCGAGAAAATAAAAATAAAGAAAAGGAATCCTCAGTTTCTAACTTAAATTCATCACAGGTTATGATGCAAAACAATCCCCAAAATAATGCTACAACGTACAATTATAATAATTGTACTTTTTACATAAATAAGTAAGGTTTTTTTCATAATGTTATTATTTTTTTGGCTTTGTATAATTGAAGTTTGCAATAAATAAAACGTTTAAACATATGATTTTTAAGTTTTTCTCTCGTGAAATAGTCATGTCGAATACCACTCAATTAAAAATTTTGTAAGGTAAAATTTTTCTCTTGTCGTATTTCAAGTTTGTTGCTAATAGGTAATTTTGCTCATGACATTTAATCCAAAACCACTCGCCTGACGGCTCGTGGTTTTATTAAAAATGTCAATCGCAAAATTGCCAAGCAACAAACTTTCATGACAATCGAAAAAATTTGCCGACAAAATTTTCACTCTCGTGGTATTATACAGGGTGTAACAAAAAGGCAGGTCATAAATCATACCACATATTCTGGGGCTAAAAATAACTCGATCCAACCCAAGTTACCCTAGTACAAATGTGTATGCGAAAAAAGTTACAACCCTTCGAAGTTACCAAATAAAAATTGATTTTTTCAAATATTTCGACAGTTGTTCGACATATTATAATGAAAGTTGACAAGTGACTTTCTTATGATAAGAGCATCTTAAAAAAAAATTAAGGAATTATTGCACTCCGTTAACAATTTATGGGAGTTGAGATCCCCTAAAACCCCCCCCCCCCAAAATTATTGTGTACGTTGCAATTTAATGCTTATTGTGGCACCATTATTCAAACACATTATTTTTGAAACTTTTTTGCCCCCTAGTACTTTTTACAATTATCAGTTTTTATCGAGATACGGCCTATTTTTCATTTAGCTTCAAAAATTTCGAGTAACAAAAATTAAAGTCAATGAATTTTTTTCGAGGGTGTATGCTGTAAAAATGACGAGCGAACAACAACTGAGGAATAGAATCCTTGAGGCTGCAATTAGATATCGTCAGAAGCCATTGCTTTTCCAGAATATTCGGTTTTCGTTAGTAGAACGGTGCCGACTGTGTATTCAAGAAAATGGGGGTCATCTCGAACATCTAATAAAAACTACACATTTGTAAATAAATAAGATTCAATCAAAAATGTGGGACCCTCGAAAAAAATTCATTGACTTTAATTTTTGTTACTCGAAATTTTTGAAGCATAATGAAAAAAGGGCCGTACCTCGATAAAAACTGATAATTGTAAAAAGTACTAGGGGGCAAAAAAGTTTCAAAAATAATGTGTTTGAATAATGGTGCCACAATAAGCATTAAATTGCAACGTACACAAAAATTTTGGGGAGGGTTTAGGGGATCTCAACTCCCATAAATTGTTAACGGAGTGCAATAATTCCTTAATTTTTTTTTTAAGATGCTCTTATCATAAGAAAGCCACTTGTCAACTTTCATTATAATATGTCGAACAACTGTCGAAATATTTGAAAAAATCAATTTTTATTTGGTAACTTCGAAGGGTTGTAACTTTTTTCGCATACACATTTGTACTAGGGTAACTTGGGTTGGATCGAGTTATTTTTAGCCCCAAAACATGTGGTATGATTTATGACCTGCCTTTTTGTTACACCCTGTATATAAAGCACTTGTCATTAGACATTAGCAAAGCAAATTGTGAAAAATGTGTTCGGCTATTTTGATTACAAGAAGGAGCAACTTTTGGAGGTGTTGAAATCATATGCTATTAAAAAAAAATATGCATGGGATAGTTTAGCTGAGGAACAGGGACATACTGTGCTATTATGTCTTCCTCCATACCATTGTATATTCAACCCCATAGAGCATTTGTGGCATCAAGTAAAATCAAAGTTGAGAGCAGAAAATGTTACTTTTACTTTGGGGTCCCAGTGTTATAGAATTAATTAAAAATATAGTTAATAATATATACCCATTCAAAGCATAAAATTCGGTATAGAACGTTATAAAAATTGAAGATTCATACATTTATGTTCAAATTAATATAGAGCCTATTGTAATATTAATCTTAATGATAAGTCTGACAGTGAAACAGAATTTAGAATACTATTAAACCATATCAATACATTTTCAATTCTCACGTTAATATACTTGGGATTAATTTACTAGTTCTCCATGTAATAGTAATAAGTATTCGGTGTCGTAATGTTAACCAAGAATAATAATTATCTTCATAAGAGCTGGTAATCTTCACATTTTTGTATAATTAGAGACATGAATAGAGGTCACCTAGATATATCTTCAGCAATGATATATATAGATACGTTATGTCAAATTGTCAACGATGTACCGTATGATGTCATACTTTTAATAATCTCTTTAATAGCGATTCAATTTCAAAGAGGATTTAGATAGTTAAGTGTTTAAATAAATACGTTGATACGGTTACAACAAATAGTATACAGGGTTGTCCAAAATAATATAAACAAATAATAGTATATTCAGTGGCGGATCTTGATATTGTGAGGCCCCAGGCGCAACTCGATTTTGAGGCCCCCTTATTGACCTTACTTGAGGGGAATGGATCCATTAAAATGTACAAGGCAGAAAATTATAACGTTTTTTATTAAGAAACAGTAAACATTTTAAACATTTACCTACAATTATTTAATTTTGGTTGTTTTTTGAGGATGAGGCCAACAATTCTGAGGCTTTGTTGATGCCCCAGGCATGCGCCTCATGCGCCTGTGCGGTAATCCGCCACTGAGTATATTGAATACCAAGTGTCAAAAACGTTTCTTTAGCCACGAGTTTCCTTATAAAACGAGTGACTAAAGTTGTATTTGACACTAGGTGCTTACTATACTTTTTCTACGCCCGCAGGATCTTGATTATTATGTTATAATTTAACAAGATGACAGACATGTCATTGAAAAATCAAATGACACAGAACTACAAAATTATCACGGAATATTAAATATAAATTACAGAAGATACGCTTGATGTGACGTTTAAGAAATAAAATATAAACGAGATAAGACTTTTCGCACTTTAAACTTTATAGTGTTTAAAGTGACGTTCTGCGAATGTCAAACACGAATGTTTTTTATGCGGTTTTAGTGACGGAAGTAGAAATATATCTTTAAAACAAATAAAAATAACGAAATTATTCAAATCAACTAGAAGAATAACTGCACTATTTACCGGAAGCTGAGCTGGCAGATGACAGAAAGTTCTTTGACATTATACATGATAGAATAGTCGCGTTCATCCCAACGTAGCGCCACAGGAGAATTAAGAAACTATGGATCACCCTTTTAAACGCGTCCAATGTTTGTAAATTTACGTTTGACATTGACAGGTTGTTTTTGAACAAAATAATGAATATATTCTCAGTTTCTCTAGCAATTAGAACATATTTCAACTGAAAAAACCTTATTTATTTACCTAAAAGTATCTAAAGATTGGTGAGACACTAAAAAATTAGCAAAGGGAAATTTGTTTGCAACCAGAAAGATATATCAAGGACTCTGGAAAGGTTTGAAAACAAACTAATCGAAAAAAATTACACAATGTATTAATCAAGAGCAGAACGAGGCGAAATTTTATCAGATTCGCTAACCTATCTTTGTCGTGAAGAAACTCAACATTATTTATTAGTTGACCGATCGAAACACGCCCCCCCCCCTTTCCCCGAACGCAACGTGATTGGCAATTATGGTAAATGTCACGGCAGAGGAGTGCTTTCGATATTAAAAATGACTTAGATTTCCATGAAGTTTAAATTATTTTTGATGGTTCATTCTCAGCGGCGTACTTTTAATATCTTCAAAAATTAGTCGATTACTTTTAAACTGGATGTCTCAGGAGTATTTACCCAAAAATTTGGGTGATAATACACCCGATTACAGAATTCAACAAACGAAATTTTTAAATACAGTGTTATGTGTATAAGAAAATAACATTTTCGCAATATTTACCTTTTGTTTTATGCTGTATGATCATTTGTGTTCTAAACGTTCGAGAACTGTTCTATATTGACATTAGCTGATTTTCAGAATACAGTGAAAATAAGAGCTAGTTAACATTTGATTTCATGGCTCACCCTGTAACCATCAATCAGTCGAAAACTAATGCCTTACTGATAAGGATCAACAAAATTTTACTTTCCATCTTTACCGTCCGGTATCTTAGAAACTAGTCATAGGATTGAAATGTTCCCATTTTGATCATGAGAATAAACTCCACAACATATCCAAGGTATAAGTAAAGTGAGGGGTCTTTTTATACCATTTGTCACAATTAAAACGAATTTAAAATTATATCACATGTTAAAATCCGTCTATGGATACAGAGCGCACCAAAAAAAGGGCACATACAAATACTCGAAAAATATAATCCCATTCGAAAAAAATTTAAACTACGCCCGTGGTAAATTTCCTTAGTTCGATTTTAATAAATGGCGAAGGAGCCGGTTCGTTTGATAAATGAATTTAAAATTTTAATGATAAATTATTATCGCTAGGATCTGATTTGCTTCCTTGAAGGATGTAGTAGGTATTCGTTAAAGGTTGCTTCCTTCCCATAATTTTTGTAATAAATCAAATATTGATTATTACATAAATTATATTGTTGGTTAGAAAAATGGTCGCAAAAATGAACAATTCTAATGTCGTGGATCTTTTGAACAAGCAGTATATTCTTAATTTTTGGAAAAGTAAAAAAGTCGTTAGGACTTAGGTCGGGACTGTATGGAGGATGGTCCGCTTTTAGTATACCACTTTCGGATAAGAAAGTTATAGCGATAAGTAAGGCTTGTTATCAATAGTCGTCAAGATAATAATATCATACTATATTTATCTGTAGAGTAGAGGGGTCCCACAGCACTTAGGTTACAGATGACCAATTGTAGACCGTTTACTAGGAAGAAACATCTACTTCTCAGGCTATATGCCCCGGCAGACAATGAATTACACTTTCAAGTTGAACGGGGTGTACAATATTCAATATATAACCAACCATTCTGGTTTGTAAGAGACAATGTCACTTGCAGACCGGTTTCGGCGTATTTGCGCCTCATCAGTACAAGTTAGATATTATCCGTCCAGAAGTTCTTTGAAGAATAATTTTCAAATATGTAAGGCGTTATAATAGTATTATAGTCCAGTAAATAATGACCGAAAAACCCCCCAACCTGTTCATCTCATTATTGTCGGACTTTTTTTTTGCAACTTGTAGGTATTCACGGGTAGATTACTCTCTGAAAATATGTCCTCCGCGAAATTTGCGGAAGGGGCTGAAAAATGGCCAATAATCCCAAAAATTGAGTTTTCCGCCGATATCTCCGGAAATATGACACTTAGAGAAGTGGGGTTTTGCTAGAAATGGAGAGCAGTTATTTATCTACAAAAATGATCCTTATCATTTTTGTCAAAAGTTTAAGCGTTTTCGAGATAAACGGGCACAAGCGTACCTTGGATTTCGAGCTGCTGCGCGGCGTCTCCGGGAGCACGCTCCGTGAAGTAAAAATGAATCTTTTTTCATGATTCAAAGTGCATATGAAAGGAGGGACCTGTACCTATAACATCGTGTAACTTTTTCGTTTTTTTTATTTTCCAGGAATATTGAAAAAACTGGCCAAACTTTATTTTTCCTGAATATTTGACCGCTCTTATCAATCCGTTCATATTTTTTAAATTTAGCATAGTTTTACCGAAACCTTTTGGATAATGGGACTTTGATAGGTGGTGAAGGTATTCCGAAAGAATGAATGAATAATTTTTGTGTATTTTTATAAACATGTTTTTCTTGGGACGTTTTTTTTTTGATTTCCGGAGTTTTCTGAAAATTCTCGGGTCTACCGCAAATTGATAAACAATGATTGGCAATATCGGTCTTTAATGCACACCATTGGAAAGCTGAAAATGTCCTCTTTTCGATGGTTTTTAAAATTTTTGGCTGTTTTTTAGTTTTCCGGAAAATTTTTGCAAGCCTTTTTTTGCAAGAAATATTGATCCAGGGACAAAAATGATGGGGACCATTTTTGTAGGTAATGAACTGTACTTCATTTCTAGCAAAACCCCACTTCTCTAAGCAGCATATTTCGGGAGATATCGGCCAAAAACTGAATTTTCGGGATCATGGGCCATTTTCCAGCCCCTTCCGCAAATCAAAATAAAAAAAAAGTCCGTCAATAATGAGATGAACAGGTTGGTGCCTTTATTTACTGGACTATTATCTTGATGTCTATAAAAATTTAGTTTAGGTACAGCTTTAAACGAAGCGGTCTAAAAGTCAACTAAACTTGACAGTTAATTTTGACATTTGTTGACGGCACCAATTACGTTGTTATTATGTAATACTTAGAAGACAACCCTCGTATATCAATATTTTATTAAATTTCCTCATACACCATTCTAAAATCGAAAATTTATTATCCCTACATTAGGTAGTAACATTTTAAAAGATTTATCTACAAAACGATCGGCAATTGAATGTAATTTTCAGCCCGTTCCTTGTCGTATAATTTCAATAAACTAATACAACCTTGAAGCCCATGGGCTGGCACGTAAATCAAATCAAATCTGGATCATTATTGAAAAATTGAAAATTCCAATTCATCTAAAATGCCGAGATGTATCGCAACTAGAGATGGGAATAACCGCATACCGCTTTCAAACAAAAAATAATAATTTTTTCAACTAAAAAAATTTTTATTACATAAAAACAATTCCATATTTATTATTATGACGCTAAACCAACTAAAAATCCCCCAATAAAAAATGAAGTAAGACCTGTGTTAGTTCTAGCGAAATTCTTCACTTTTTGTGTCCAAGAAATCGATTCTTTAACGATTCGTTCTTCTACATTACCAACAACTTCGTCAACTTCTTTACTAACTTTATCCCAATGCACTGTTATATAGTTTCTATCGTTTGCCAGTTGGAGTAGAATAATTCCTCCACCGAGAGCTAAAGCTGCAGTTTTTCCTATTCTTACCGATAACATACCCGTGACGAATCCAGCCGATGCTCCAAAAAACATTTGTTTTGTCGTACCATTATCTGCCTCTATAAAAAGCCTTTCCACGATAACTTTAATTTCTGGAAACACCATTATATTTTAATGAGTTTCTAAATTATTTAAAACAATGACATGAGCTTCTTATTAATACAAAAAGTAACATTGAAGCATACTAAACGTCATTAGAAACTTGTTGACGTTTCACCACAGAATACCCAACCCAAGAGAAAGGGTACGAATATTGGGAAGCAATGTTAGCGTCAAGGTTCATTCATTCATTCGATTGAGTTGAACTGATTCTTTGTACCATTCCAGAAGCTTTGTGTCTTCTACGTAGGCCACTAGTTTGACTGGAGGGATTTTCAATAGTTGTAATGGTTGTATTATTTCCTCTCCAAAGAGCTTCCAAGTAAGTTCTCGCAGAAGCAGATAGTGTGAGTAGGTGTTTTATCAATGGTTGAGAGTTCCTTGTCGACCTTGTACAGTAAACTCTTTGTATGGAGGTGATCTTGTGTCGACCTCCATTTGCAATCCCCTCGTATGCCGATACCCATATTAGAGACACTTTGTTGTCTCTTGCTAGCCTGTTGAGGAATTCTTTACAGTTTTTTACCAGTCTAGACCTAGTTATTGGATCACTGACAACCTATGACGTTTAATAACCTCAAACTCCAGACGGTACCCTTTTTTTAACACAACTTCCAGTAAGAATATCCATGAAATGATGACGGTTGGCATATATGTTGCGATTAATGATAGCTACTTCGGAATCCCCAACTTTTATTGGTAATATTGGTTGTCATTTGTCATATCAAATGTTTGTTTTTGTTGAGAATCACAGAACTAAACAATAGTTCTGTGGTTGGAAGACTCAACAAACTGTATTTGGCCTGGATTCCTGGCAAGCATTAAATATCTGAACTGCAGGAAGAGTTTTAGACTTCCTAAGTTAATTTAACAGGATTGGTTCATTCGAAGTATTTAGTACACCTTTGGAAGACTCTCTCCAAATATATTTTGGCATGATTTACATTGTCTAGCAGCTATTCTAACTAAATCATTACCTAGCGGGACTCCGGACGTGCTATCTTTGTCTGGAAGATGATGAAACAGCAGAGCATATACTACCTCGCCATGTCCTCAGATCAGATCTAGACTGGTCTGGGATTGTCTACAGAAACTTAAAACCCTGGCTAACCATAATAGAGTTACTCTTAAGTGGGTCCCAGGGCATAAGGGCATTGTAGGAAACGAAAAGGCAGACATCCTAGCAAAGCTGGGGTCTGAGACAGCATTCACTGGTCCTGAACCAGTATTTGGGATATCCAAAACTGCTGCACGTGGTTGTATATCTCGGTGGACTCGAAACTAAACTCCAGTTGTACTGGAGACACGTGCCAAAACAGGAACACAGCAAACTCCTAGTTAAAAAACCCTCGTAGAAGCTGACCAATGATATACTAAACCTTAGCAGGGCCCAAATAAGGATAGTGACGTGT
Organism: Lochmaea capreae; assembly: GCA_949126875.1. Taxonomy (NCBI): domain Eukaryota; kingdom Metazoa; phylum Arthropoda; class Insecta; order Coleoptera; family Chrysomelidae; genus Lochmaea; species Lochmaea capreae. The sequence continues at coordinate 2,940,553 of OX421408.1, forward strand.
TTACTCACCGGTCACTGTACTCTAAGGAACCACATGCATACAATCGGCATATATAGGGAGGAGCCTATCTGTCGGTTGTGCATGGAAGAGGAGGAAGCAGCCTCTCACATTATCTTTGACTGCGAAGCATTATCTCACTGGAGATAGACTCCTAGGACTAGAATTTCCAAGGGAGGATTTCTCCAAGAAGAACCTAGTGAAAAGTCTGCTGAGCCTGATAAGGGCTACTGGTCTCTTCACATAAACGGCACAACCAAGAGCACAAAAAGCCTTAAGGCTGAGGTGCCGAGGACATCAATCCGTTGACTGATGTGCTGATCCAATCAATCAATCACCTCGCCGTGGCATGAATCGGACATCCCCAAATAAACTAATCAGCTGAGTTGAGAAGCTGAATCTGTTTGGTGGAATATGAATAGGTGTCAACCACAATAGGCTCTCTTTAGTCGCAGTGGAGAGCCAATTAGATCTGTTCACCACAAGCATAATCTAACTTGTGGCTGGTATATGTCGAGAAATGGGACGAACAATATAAGTTTTGACATAAAACTGACGTTTGAACTACTTGAATAAAAAAAATAGATTTTGGACCAATCATAGCGAAAAAATCACTTGGTAACGGTTACAACCATCTCTAATTTATCATTTAGCCAAGGGTCAAAGATGGGTCACAAGTGGGGAAGGTAGGCGCCTCACAAATTGCATTTTGCAACTACAACACCTGGTATTATCTACCTATAAATAGGAAGTAATAAAGTCGAACGGTATTAAAAGTGTATCTTATTTTACAACATGAAATTGGTGAGTGGCATACTTGTTTTTCTTTTGGTAAAATTGTTTTCTTTTTTGGAAAAATATTGATTATAATTTTTATAAAGTTGACTCCAAGATGTTTTTTTCCAAATTTGTGCTTTTAGAGAACCCAAAAGGTTGACTTCTTTTTCCAATAACCACTTCTAGCTTACTCTTGCTCACGCATTCTTTTGGTCCCGCTTGGCCATTGTAATTATTATTTGTAATTTAATGAATCTTTCCTGAAAGTTACTTGAAATTCAAATTTTGTTACAGATACTTATAATCAGCTTGATAGGCGTCAGTTTGGCTGCCCGTCTGGATAGTACTTACCTCCCTCCTGGTCTGGGAGGATACCGAGCGGGATCAAGAATTTTCGGAGGACCGTTCGGAGCAGCCGCAGGATTTACTGGAGTACCTGGATCTTCCGGTAGTGTAATTGGAGGTAGAGGATATTATGGAGGTTACTATGACGGTTATCAAGGTGGTCCTCAAATACCAATCTTAAGGTAAGTTCGTTTTAAATTTGTATAAATAACAGTTAAAAAAAAGTAATCTTCAATAGATACGAAAATAATCCAAATCGCGGTGACGGATCCTACAACTACTTCTACGAAACTGGAAACGGTATCGTAGCCGAAGAAAGAGGATTTTTAAAACCTCTAGGACCTGAAGGTACCCAACAAGCCGACGGAGGTTACTCGTACACCGCTCCAGATGGTCAAAGAATCAGTTTACAATATACTGCCGATGAAAATGGATTTCGACCAGTAGGAGCACATCTACCGACACCACCTCCAATACCAGAAGCTATTCTAAGGTAAGTCGTTAGTTTGTTTAAATTTGTTATCTACAGTACAAAGGTTGCCTTAGTATTCGGTCATAGGTTTCTAAAAACTTCTATTTTTTGGGAATTTTATTTGTCAGGTTTGTCCACTTTCGCCTCTATTCTCACAGGTACATTTGGTGATCGAATCTTCAAGTTATATTTTCATCTATCTTCGGAGTTGATTCAATATATCGTCTTCCTTTCTGGTCTAATATTATTCCTTGAAGGGTGTGGCTTGATAAATCATTGTTATTACTATAATTATAATGCAATTAACAATCTGAAAAATAAATATGTAGGTGTTCTCGTTTCTTGCCGGACGATTTACACAATAGGTGAGAGAGAAAGTTTGTTATTTAAACAATAAAATTTGCAGTGTGTACTTGTAATTTTATTGTTATGAATTTTGAACTAATTGTGTATCCGTTTTTCTTTTAAATCGAGTGTAATAATTATATCAATTTAAAATTAATTACAATAATTTTGTTAAACTATTTTGTAATAATGTACGGTAAATACAGACAATTTTTTCACTATTCAAATATCTTAGCTCGTTGGAACGTAACAGGATCGAAGAATCCAGAGGAGGATACACAGATGACGGGCAATATAGACCTGGAGTCGATTATACTGGGTACCGTTACTAACCATCAAAAAAGGCTGATTTAAACTATTAACTTTTAGTATATTTGTAATTTATGTGTTCATAGTACTATGTTTGATTATAATGTTTACAAGCAAAAGTGATTCTTTTATGCCTGACGAAGACTTGACAATTGTAAAAATAACAGGTTTTTCTGAATAAAATGTCTTTTTCCACGGTCGGGAGTAGAAATCAGTTTCTATGACATCAAAATTAAAACAGAAGTAGTCGATTATTATTATTATTATTACATGATAAGGGCAGAGGATCAAGTCCTATTTTGTCCATAATAATTTACAGTGTATAAATTAAACAATAACTGACTTTAAGCCTAAAAAACTACAGATCGAAAATGTAGGAGTCTATTTGATTTTTGAAACTATTAACATTTTCTGAATCAATTATTTGCTGAGGAAGACCATTCCAAATATCGAAAATTCTGTTACTCATAAAGTTTTGTCTATGACGAGTTCTAAAAGGCTCTTTCTTCAACTGTACGGGTCTTGTCCAACTCTGACTTTGAATAACCGGTTTGTTAGGAAGTCTGAAAACCATTTGTTGAGAGTGCCTCATATGCCAATATGATCGAGCTTTAGTAGAAGTCTACGTTTTGGCACTCTGTCAAAGGCTTTAGAAAAATCAAGGCAAATTATGTCTAAAGGATGACTGTCATCGAGTTCTTTGGACCAATCGTTGGTGCAGTGTAGTAGTTGATCCATCTTTCAAGAAACCATGTTGGAATTTTGGGATTACATTTTCCTGCAACAAAAATTCGACCATTTGTTCGGCAACAATGGATTCCATTGCTTTGGAGATAATGGGTAAGAGGCTTATCGGACGGTAATTGTTAGGGAGTATAATGAAAAACGTTCTCCATAATGTAAACTCCCTTGGGAATAATCGACTACTTCTGTTTTAATTTTTATGTCATAGAATCTGATTTCTACTCCCGATTGTGGAAAAAATAGTATATACCATTCGGGAGAGATGCTGTTTGTCTTCGGTGCATTGTAGCCCTCGGGCTTCAAATTGCACCTCCAAAATAACGCATTTCTCTCCCTTATAGTATAATGTACTATTTTCAAATGAAAACGTAGTAGTTAGAGGGGATTTGTCTCATTTAAGAGAAAATCGGTCGCAAGGAAACTGAGCAGCTCAGTGGTCTTGTGTAGTTCGCTAAAAAGTGTGCGAAGGACGTGTCTTTCTCTGCTGATGAACTGCACTGAGCGCTCCTGGTCAATAATTATTATGGCCAAGACTACAGCTCAGATGAGCGAGACCGGTATCTTCCTGGTAGTGCTGCGATTACGTCGCCGGTGTTTTGGAATGCAGGTGTGTTAAGATACTCCTGAGTAAGAATGCAGTCTAAGAGTTGCGTCTCAACTTTATACTGTCGACTCAATGGGTACGTCAAATAGCTCAAACTAATGGAGAAGGTTCTGTGGAGTGGAAGAAGAAACTTCCATTCACATATTTGAAGCATGTAAGGCACTACAGAATCCCTGGGAGACTAGTGGATAGGAGGACCAAAGGAATTACCAGTTCCCGAGGATTTTCTCAGGATCTGAGTAGTGTCTAATTCGTAAAAGTTGTACTTAGGTACCACAAGATGTCTCCTCTTCGTTCTGTTCCATCTAAATTTGATAGTGGTGGTGTTCTTTTGATACAATAATAAAACTCAATGAAATAAAGATTAACTGTTTATTGAATGAAGTCTATAACTTGAAAACCATAATAAAATATGTTGTAGATAACAAATGAAAAATAAATATCCGAAAAGGAAAAATTCTTATTGCACAATTCCTTGTAGTCTACCAGCAACGACTTTATCGAAATGCGATCCGTCCCAATAAACTTTGCCGCATTCTTCGCAAACGTAAAAGAAATCGTATTTTTCCAGGAGCGGCTTCGGCACTGCGTCTATTTGGATTTTGACACCGAATCGGGTTTGGCGGAGACCTACGTCGATCTTTTCATCGGGATCTGGAAATTATTTTTTCACAAGGTTTGTCTAAAAAAGCTACACATGTATTTACTTACATAAATCCCATTTTCGTCCGAACGATGCGTTCGTCGTTGGTGTCAGATCATCGTAGTAATCATCATCATCGCTCGAGAATCCTGTCGCTTCATCTTCGTATAAACAAGCAGGAGGAGGGCAAAGATTTCCTACTTGAGCCAGAGTGTTCATGGTGGATTTGGAAATTTTTACAAAGCAGTTACCATTGCAGTTCTAAAAATAAGTAACATACGTTGACGCTTTCTACTAGGCCAACTCGCCATCCGGGCAAGTAGCAATACACAATGAATTGTTACTTGTCCAGGTGAAAGATTGTACTAACTTTTCATTTAATTTATAACTGGGTACTGACAACTTACCTGACATCTACTAAAGACGTTTTTTTTCGTAACTACAACTTTGTAATAATCGATGACTTCTTTAATTTGTTCTTCTACATTGTCACTTTCGATCCTAAGGCAATGTCCTTGAGGAACGTAACCGTGCAACTAAAAAACACATAAACTACAAATGTCGATAGATTTTCTTAATGCACTTACCATTTTGTAAATTTCTGGACCTTTAGTTAATATATATCTATGATCGTCGATGGCGTATTTAACGCATGCTGTGTGATCTTGATTGTTCTCCAAAATGGCGGTGTCGATGCCGCAACTTCGCAATTTTTTACCGAGACCTTGAAGCATCGAATCACAGACGACTTTGATATTTTCGGCTGGAACGGGCTCTTGATGTGGGCCGGGTGGTTGGACGAGTTCCTCGACTGTACTCGTTGAAGTTTTCTAAGACAAAAAATAGTGCTCCGTTAACCTTTAATAATTTTGTGTTGCTGAAGGGTGTTTTTGTGATTTTCTCACCTTTTTACTTGCAGATCTTTTATTACGTTTCTTGGTCATTTTTTCGTTCGTCATAAGTTGATAGCAGGTATCTTCAAAGGGGAAGTTCACCTTTTCGCAACATTTTCGTACAACATCGTAACATTGAATCAAACAATACGCATCCAATGCCGCGTAAATTATTTGGCTTTCGCGTAATGGTCTTTTTTCCCAATTCGAGAATTGTTCCGATTTATCTAATGGAGATCCGAGACAGTGTTGGACTAGAGTGCTAAGGCTGGGACCACCTTTTTGTACTGAAATTTTATAAGAAACAATTCAAATGGATATCGCGATAGTTTGTATAATTATGTCACCCTAATGCCACCCAAATTTTTTGTAATTGATTCAACATAGTTACCTTCGAATGGTAATTTAACCTCTGGATACTTTTCCAAATGTTTCCAGAGCGAACACAGATCGAAAACTCCTAAATGCTTTGTAGAAAAATTAAGATAAGGAAGTGCATTTCTTATCATATGAATATCACCAGTAAAACTAAAACCTACAATAAAAAAATTATATTGCGGGTGTGTAGAGTGGTATTTTTATTCAAAATAAGGAGAGTATAAAGGGGAGCAAGAGGGGTAGTTGTGGATTGCGAAGGGTGAGAATAAAGGTGTAAAGGGTGAGGGATGAGGAGAAGATGAAGGGTAGTGGTGTTGAGAGTATCGGATAAAAAGGCGCAAGAGGAAGAGGTAAAGAAGTGTAGTGGTGGCTGATCAAACGACAACCAATATCGAAAAAACATTTGTTTTGATATTGGTTTTCTGTGCTCTCAATAATTTAATTCTTTACTAACTTTTTTTTATTTTTTAGGTCCTGACGAATATTGGAAAAGATTGCTCATCTACATTAGCTACAATTTACCAATATCACGGAGGGGAACATAGTGTTTATCATCATACGGGGTAGGTAGGTCACACTCGACCGCAGTTGGCCGAACGACGCGACGCAGGGCTCGATTACGCGTTTTAGTGTGGGAAGGACACTTATAGAAAGTGTCTCCCGCACTGGAACGCATAACCCCGAGCTCCGCCTCTCGTCATTCGGGCAACTACGGAGTAGGTAGGTTACACGCGACCGCAGTTGCCGAAGGACGCGAGGCGGAGCTCGATTACGCGTTTTAGTGCGGAAAGGACACTCATAGAAAGTGTCTATTTTCCGCACCAAAACGCATAATCTAACCCCGCCTCACGTCATTCGAGCAACTACGGGGTAGGTAGGTCACACGCGACCGCAGTTGGCCGAACGACGCGAGGCAGGGCTCGATTACGCATTTTAGTGCGGAAAAGACACTTTTAGAAAGTGTCTCTTTTCCGAACTAAAACGCATAATCTAACCCCGCCTCACGTCATTCGGGTAACTACGGAGTAGGTAGGCTAAACGCGACCGCAGTTGGCCGAAGGACACGAGGCGGAGCTCGATTACGCGTTTTAGTGCGGAAAGAACACTCATAGAAAGTGTCTCTTTTCCGCTCTAAAACGCATAGTCTAACCCCGCCTCACGTCATTCGAGCAACTACGGAGTAGGTAGGTCACACGCGACCGCAGTTGGCCGAAAGGCGCGAGGCAGGGCTCGATTACGCGTTTTAGTGCGGAAAAGACACTTTTAGAAAGTGTCTCTTTTCCTAACTAAAACGCATAGTCTAACCCCGCCTCACGTCATTCGAGCAACGACGGAGTAGGTAGGTTACACGCGAGCGCAGTTGGCCGAACGACGCTAGGCAGGGCTCGATTACGCGTTTTAGTGCGGAAAAGATATAGAAAGTGTCTCTTTTCCGCACCAAAACGCATAATCTAACCCCGCCTCACGTCATTCGATCAACTACGGAGTAGGTAGGTCACACGCGACCGCAGTTGGCCGAAAGACGCGAGGCAGGGCTCGATTACGCGTTTTAGTGCGGAAAAGACTTATAAGTGTCTCTTTTCCGAACTAAAACGCATAATCCAACTTCGCTTCACGTCATTCGAACAACTACGGAGTAGGTAGGTCACACGCGATCGTAGTTGGCCGAACGACGCGAAGCAGGGCTCGATTACGCGTTTTAGTGCGGAAAGGACACTCATAGAAAGTATCTCTTTTCCGCACTAAAACGCATAGTCTAACCCCGTCTCACGTCATTCGAGCAACTACGGAGTAAGTGGGTTACACACGAGCGCAGTTGGCCGAAGGACGCGAAGCGGGGCTCGAATACGCGTTTTAGTGCGGAAAGGACACTCATAGAAAGTGTCTCTTTTCCGCTCCGCTCTAAAACGCATGGTGTAACCCCGCCTCACGTCATTCGAGCAACTACGGAGTAGATCACATGCGACCGCAGTTGGCCGAACGACGCGAGGTATGGCTCGATTACGCGTAATTGAGCCCTGCCTCGCGTCGTTCGGCCAACTGCGATCGCGTGGACCTACCTACTCCGTAGTTGCTCGAATGACGTTAGGCGGAGTTGGATTATGCGTTTTAGTGCGGAAAAGAGACACTTTCTATAAGTGTCTTTTCCGCACTAAAACGCGTAATCGAGCCCTGCCTCGCGTCTTTCGGCCAACTGCGGTCGCGTGTGACCTACCTACTCCGTAGTTGATCGAATGACGTGAGGCGGGGTTAGATTATGCGTTTTGGTGCGGAAAAGAGACACTTTATAAAAGTGTCTTTTCCGCACTAAAACGCGTAATCGAGCCCTGCCTCGCGTCTTTCGGCCAACTGCGGTCGCGTTTGACCTACCTTCCCCGTAGTTGCTCGAATGACGTGAGGCGGGGTTAGATTATGCGTTTTGGTGCGGAAAAGAGACACTTTCTAAAAGTGTCTTTTCCGCACTAAAACGCGTAATCGATCCCTGCCTCGCGTCTTTCGGCCAACTGCGGTCGCGTGTGACCTACCTACTCCGTAGTTGCTCGAATGACGTGAGGCGGGGTTAGATTATGCGTTTTGGTGCGGAAAAGAGACACTTTCTATAAGTGTCTTTTCCGCACTAAAACGCGTAATCGACACCTGCCTCGCGCCGTTCGGCCAACTGCGGTCGCGTGTGACCTATCCACTCCGTAGTTGCTCGAATGAGGTGAGGCGGGGTTAGATTATGCGTTTTGGTGCGGAAAAGAGACACTTTCTATAAGTATCTTTTCCGCACTAAAACGCGTAATCGAGCCCTGCCTCGCGTCGTTCGGCCAACTGCGGTCGCGTGGACCTACCTACTCCGTAGTTGCTCGTATGACGTGAGGCGGAGTTGGATTATGCGATTTAGTGCGGAAAAGAGACACTCTGTGTAAGTGCTCTTTTCACACTAAATCGCGTATTCGAGCCCTGCCTCTCGTCGTTCGGCCAACCACGGAGTAGGTGTGCCACTTGTCTGAAGAACGCGAGGCGGAGTTCGGTTATGCGTTTTGGTGCGGTCAAGATAAAGTGTCTTGCGAACCAGAACGCACGACCGAATTCCGCTTCTCGCCCCTTTTACTAGTTGGTAAGCATATATTGTATTTATTTTGTAATTTATTATGAGTGTTTGTAAATTCTAATAAAACTGATTATCCAAATAATTTGTTTCAATTTCCTTTGACCTGCTTTACAAAAAGATGGAAGGAGAGCGAGCCAGTGGTGAATGGCGATAAGGGGAAGTATAATTGGAAGTGAGGGCAGATGCCATTAGACTGAGAGTAGAGCTTCCCGAGACACTTTTGTCACTACTATTCCGCGGTGACGAGGACAAAATATTTGTTCTTTCAAGAAGCTCAACTCCATCAGTCAATACGGCCCTAGGACTGAAGGGGGTGTCAAGATTATGGGGAAACGTGAGGGTAGTGTGAGAGAAAGAGGGTTGGTAATGGTAACCTAGTGTAGGAGAAAGGAGGGTTGGTAGTGGTAACGTAGTGTAAGAGAAACAGGGAGGGGTAGTGTGTGAGAAAGAGGGAAGGTAGTGGTAAAGTAGTGTAAGAGAAAGAGGGGAGGTAGTGGTAAAGTAGTGTGAGAGAAAGAGGGAAGGTAGTGGTAAAGTAGTGTGAGAGAAAGAGGGGAGGTGGTGGTAAAGTAGTGTGAGAGAAAGAGGGGAGGTGGTAGTAAAGTAGTGTGAGAGAAAGAGGGGAGGTGGTAGTAAAGTAGTGTGAGAGAAAGAGGGGAAGTGGTAGTAAAGTAGTGTGAGAGAAAGAGGGGAGGTAGTGGTAAAGTAGTGTGAGAGAAAGAGGGGAGGTAGTGGTAAAGTAGTGTGAGAGAAAGAGGGGAGGTAGTGGTAAAGTAGTGTGAGAGAAAGAGGGGAGGTAGTAATGAAGTAGTGTGAGAGAAAGAGGGGAAGTAGTGGTAAAATAGTGTGAGAGAAATAGGGAAGCTAGTGGTAAAGTAGTGTGAGAGAAAGAGGGGAAGTAGTGGTAAAATAGTGTGAGAGAAATAGGGAAGGTAGTGGTAAAGTAGTGTGAGAGAAAGAGGGGAGGTAGTGGTAAAGTAGTGTGAGAGAAAGAGGGGAGGTAGTGGTAAAGTAGTGTGAGAGAAAGAGGGGAGGTAGTGGTAAAGTAGTGTGAGAGAAAGAGGGGAGGTAGTGGTAAAGTAGTGTGAGAGAAAGAGGGGAGGTAGTAATGAAGTAGTGTGAGAGAAAGAGGGGAGGTAGTGGTAAAGTAGTGTGAGAGAAATAGGGAAGGTAGTGGTAAAGTAGTGTGAGAGAAAGAGGGGAGGTAGTGGTAAAGTAGTGTGAGAGAAAGAGGGGAGGTAGTGGTAAAGTAGTGTAAGAGAAAGAGGGGAGGTAGTGGTAAAGTAGTGTGAGAGAAAGAGGGGAGGTAGTGGTAAAGTAGTGTGAGAGAAAGAGGGGAGGTAGTGGTAAAGTAGTGTGAGAGAAAGAGGGGAGGTAGTGGTAAAGTAGTGTAAGAGAAAGAGGGGAGGTAGTGGTAAAGTAGTGTGAGAGAAAGAGGGAAGGTAGTGGTAAAGTAGTGTGAGAGAAAGAGGGGAGGTGGTGGTAAAGTAGTGTGAGAGAAAGAGGGGAGGTGGTAGTAAAGTAGTGTGAGAGAAAGAGGGGAGGTAGTAATGAAGTAGTGTGAGAGAAAGAGGGGAAGTAGTGGTAAAATAGTGTGAGAGAAATAGGGAAGGTAGTGGTAAAGTAGTGTGAGAGAAAGAGGGGAGGTAGTGGTAAAGTAGTGTGAGAGAAAGAGGGGAGGTAGTGGTAAAGTAGTGTAAGAGAAAGAGGGGAGGTAGTGGTAAAGTAGTGTGAGAGAAAGAGGGGAGGTAGTGGTAAAGTAGTGTAAGAGAAAGAGGGGAGGTAGTGGTAAAGTAGTGTGAGAGAAAGAGGGGAGGTAGTGGTAAAGTAGTGTGAGAGAAAGAGGGAAGGTGGTAGTAAAGTAGTGTGAGAGAAAGAGGGGAGGTAGTAGTGTAAAGTAGTGTGAGAGAAAGAGGGGAGGTAGTGGTAAAGTAGTGTGAGAGAAAGAGGGGAGGTAGTGGTAAAGTAGTGTGAGAAAGAGGGGAGGTAGTGGTAAAGTAGTGTGAGAAAAAGGGGAGGTAGTGGTGAAGTAGTGTGAGAGAGAGAGGGTTTGTAGTGGTAACAGTATAAGAGAAAGAGGGGAGGTAGTGGTGAAGTAGTGAGAGAAAGAGGGGAGGTAATAGTAAAGCAGTGCGAGAGAAAGAGGGGTGGTAATGGTCAAGTAGTGCGAGAGAAAGAGGGGAGGTAGTGGTAATGAGAAATCAGTAAGAGAGAGCGGGTGTCGTATTCTTGACTGAGGGAGTGGAGCTTCCTGAGAGAACACATATTTTATCTTTCTTTCTTTTTTACCACATACTGCAGTGATGAAGACAAAATATCTGTTCTCTGGGGAAGCTCTATACCCTCAACCAAGAATACAGACCTAGGAGTGAATGGGTAAGAGGATGAGGGAGAAATGTGTCAAAGATGATTAATGGGAAAATTGAGGGTAGTAGCAAGCGAATGTGAGAAAAAGATGGATGTTAGTGGTGAGGTAGTCTAAGAGAAAGAGGGTTGGTAAAGGTAAGGTAGTGGTAAGTAGTGTGAAAGTTTGAGGGTAGTGGTAAGACAATGGAGGACATATTCTTGACCGAGGGAGTGGAGCTTCTCGAGAAAACAAATATTTTGCCTTCGTCATTGCAGTCACAGAGTAACTAAGCAAAATAAAAACAAAATAGGTGTTCTTTCAAGAAGCTCTACTCTCCCAGTAATGAATAAGGCCGTTGGTAGCTAACAAGTTACACTTCAATAAATACAATATACAAATCATGCTATAAAAAATTACATTCAAATCAACAGTTAATGATTGTGTCATCCACTTACCTACTTTTAAAATATCACAATTGTTAAAAATGAACTTCTCAAGTTCTTGCCACAGATGTGGACATTTGTTACCGATGTTGATAATATCTAATATGAACACATTTTTTCTAGTCGCTATTTGCATCAAAGCCAATTCGTTAAGTTGCCCGCCGAAACTCGGTTTCCATTCGCAATCGATGCCGATTATGTCTACATCCTAAAAAAAATTGTATAAGTTTTCAATCTAACAGTTTGCAATTAAGTAATGCTGAGTTAACTCAAAATCAGAGACTCAGACATTCCTCCACTACATCTATACATGTTTAGAATCCAATATCGACGGCAACTAAAATTCATTCCTCGAGTAATAAATAAATTCAAGATAAATATTCTCATTAAATTTAAATCCTTACACAGAACGGCACTGTTATTGGAATCTGCGACATTTGCAGTATGTATTGCTATCCTTGTTTTGGAATGAGAGAATCGATATAGATGTTGGTTACAAAAGTTATCTATCTAGTCAGTTTAATGATCAAAGAAGGTGACTCAACAAATAAACAAGGCATATAAAGAAAGTAATATACACCAAAAGTTGTTTTTCTTACCTTCATTGCTGTATTCAAAAATGTTTCAAACAACGATTGATCGTCTATTAGGAAGATAGCGTTTCTTGGTAATGTCAATTTATGATAATCCATATTTTCAACTGGTTGATCAATAACTTCATCGTCCCAACTTATAAAATCTTGTAGAATATTTTGCTGTGGCCTAAGAAAAATAAAAAAAGTGTAAGTATTTGTAATATACAAAAACCAGAACGTCAGATTTCCAACTGGACAGTCAAACCCTAGAAAGGTAGAAAAATTTAAATGTTCGTTAGTTGCAAGTTTTGAAATCATTTTCATACCTGTTTCCATCAGGATTTTCCTCATGCATTCTTACACTATAGGGCCAATCTTTCTTCTCTAGATTATAAAAATGCGCCCACCTAAGAGCCTCTGATAAATCACCATAATGAGCGACCTGATATATTAATTCCTTTTTCAACTTCAACTCATCACCAACTGCCTCTTGTACCATCTCCTTCCAGCTTTCATCGCCTATAAAACATAAATATTGAACAACTCAGATTTGACATTACAACTATCAAAACTTACCAAAGGTATTATCGATATACCGTTTATGTAAGAGAAAATTTAGAGCCCCTTCATTTCGTCTCCTATTCAGATTGGGTGTTAATTCGGGTGCTAATTTAAACATTTTGATCAATCTGGCTATTAATTTTTTCCAAGGTTTAGCATGCATCTTGTCATATTTTAATTCGGGAATATTAAGGTTACTACGAGAAAAGTGAGTTTGTCGTAAAAAGGATGAAAACTAATAATAATATTGTACTTACATAACATAATCTGCCAGCATATCTTTTACAGAAGAATTTCCCAATATGCTGTCCATCCAAACTATGAGTTCTGCCTGGTGTTTTGGATTATCTTTTAAAAACTCGTCAACTCCAAAAAGCTTGTCTTGTAATACCAAAGGTATTAAAAATTCATGGATAGAAAAGTAATTGTGTAGATTCAGTAAAGTGGCATACTGACAAGCCTCTTTAAACTGCTTTTTATCGATCAGGCACCTAATTATATTTAAAAATAATTCTTGTTCTTGTCTCATTTCGAAGGCATCTATAATAACCTTGGTCAAGGTTTGTGTATTCTGCCTTAGAGACACTTTAAATGCGTCAATTTTAATTTGAGGTACCAGAAGGTGTATAATACTATTTCTATTCATTGTAGTCCAAATGTTGAACTCCTCAATAATAAGCATTGGCAGAGATTTGGTTTTGACGTTACGAAACTCCTGACAACTACAAATTAATCTTAAAACTTGTATGTAAGGGTTCTCCAAGGTGCTAAAATATATGTGTAGCTTGCTTACAACTGGAGGACTTTTCTTCACTAAAACATTTTAAAAAGTTAAGTAGAAATATTAGTTTTGTATATAGGTAACACTTACACATGTTCCACATATATTTTAATTCTGAGAAAAACACTTGTCCATCATCGTCAAGGTCTAAGGAAATACTAATATCTGAGCAGCAGTTATTGTCGTGTTTCGATATGTTAGTAGTAGAAACACCAGGATTGGTGGAAGCAGAATACCTCATGTCTTGTCGACGATCACTTCCTCTGGAAATGCGAACATTTAAATATCTACCTCTACCCCTTACTCGCCCTGGTTGGTAAGACATTGTTGTACCTTTAAATAATAGTAATATATAAAAGTTATGTCCATAAAACTTTTTTTATTGGGTTGCATTGTGTAATATTTTACAATAATTTTTAGACAAGTCTTGACATATCAGCCGAAAAAATGATTTGACCTAGTTACTTACTTTTAGCAGTCCTTTGTACTTAGATAAAATCACAATTTAAGCATTACTTTGAACACTTAAAACTGAAACTTAGTCCCAGCTTGCGTTTTTTGTCATTATTGAAATTCCTTCTTAAATTCTAATCCTATCTTCCAGTGTCAAGTCAATACGTCAAAGATTCTTCTTTTTTATTTAGGGTACAAGGCAACAACTTATTGTGCAGCCATCTCTAGTAATACAATACAAATTAACCGCGTTATAATTTTGTCCCGAAAAAATTGCCTCAAAATGTATGACAAGTGACAAGATTCATAAATGTCAAAGAAATAACCTAAAATTTTAAAACAATGAATATAAATAAATTCAACATGTTGAGGTACATTTACTATTAAATAATCAATAAAATATTAAGGAATTTGTTTTTCAGGCGAGCAAATTTAAAAACGGTGAATTTCACATTTGCAAGTTACAGTACTAAAAATACAAACAACCCAAGAGATAAAGATAGTAGTAGTAGTTCTAGTTCTGATAGCGACTTACCCAATAAGATCGATGCAGAAACTAAAAATAAAGAAACTATTACCAAACTCAATAGTCTCTTACAACAACTGATACAAGTAATATCTAAAGAGATAGTATTTCCAGTGATAAATGAATTTTTGTTTTTTAGAACGATGTAGTTGCTAAAAGTTCTAATTTAGAGTTGGCTAAGCCCAAGAATAAAAGAATTCCCAAAGAAGAAAGAGGATCGAAAAGAGTAGAAACTACAGGTAAGATTTCTAGAGAAAATACAATGAATGTGGTCTTAATTTATTGCTTTTCTAGAAATGAAGTTAATTAAAGCAGTTACAGACGTTGCCAAAGATATTGGTGGAAATACAAAACAAACTGAATCTGAATTGCTGTCTAAACTTTTAGGTCCATCTGATAGCGCACCTTTATCTAAAAATCTTAAGTATGTATATTCAACTATTGTTTCAATAATGTATAAATATGTGCCAATTTTTTTAGTGATATTATTAAAGGTATGAAAATTGATAGAGAAGTGAAACCTTCTGAAAAGTCTAAAGCAGAGCAAGTTAGAAACATTTTACAAAATGTTAGCGCCAATCAAAGGCAGGTGTCAACAAGTGCACCCATTAAAATAAGAAAACCTCAACAGTTAAGACCCAGACAAGAAACGTGAGAAAAATAATTGACCGCTTTAGGAAAATAATCAATTCTTTTTTGTTTACAGAATAGTTAAGAAAATAGACCTTTTCGGTCATCAACCTTTGGGTATATTCACCAACAAAGAACTACAGGGTGATGAAATAAAAACTTGGCAGATTCTTCACGAACGGGATTTAAAATTAGCAGTCACCCACCCTCCTACAAATTACTTCCAGCAAACAATTTTGTGGACTGAGCAAGGAAAACTATGGAAATTCCCTATTGACAATGAACAAGGTACCAAAACCACTCATAGTTTGAAATAAAAATTCCAACTATTAATTTTACAGGATTAGAAGAAGAAAAGAAAGTTGATTTTACAAAGCACATCTTCCTAGAAGAACATTTGGAGCCTTGGTGTCCACCTAAAGGCCCGATAAGGCATTACATGGAGTTAGTATGTGTCGGTTTATCGAAGAATCCATATTTAACAGTCGAAGCTAAAATAGAACATATAGAATGGTATAAAAACTATTTTGAAGATAAAAAGAAATTGCTACAAGAAGTCGGTGCAATTCCTACCGCTAAAGTTGAAGATCAAAAACAAATTGAATAAACATGTATTAATAAGAATTTAGTAAAATTTGGTAAATCAGTTTTGTTTTTTTTTGTGAACATTTCTTTACCTGCATTGGTGATTTTTGGTAGGGGGTTCGCGTCACCGACATGTTAATGTTACAAAAATATACTTTCAGAGATGAGCTCTAAACACGCTGTTGCTAGTAATACAAAACAGGAAGAAATAGTACTTTGATTTTATTTATGTATAGTGTGACCCATCAAAAATGCTTCTTCAATAAAAACTTGGAATATTTATAAAGGGAGACCACTATTTCTTTGTATCCTCAGTGGTATTTTGTAAACCGGTATTTTCAGAAGCAATTTAATACCGTTTGAAAACGGAAATATTTACAAAAATGTAAAAACATTGAAATAGTAGCCTCCCTATTAATTAATTAAAAATAAAAACTTTTTTTCGATTATAACTTAAATAAAAAATGTACAAACATTAAAATGTGATCACGTTCCTTTTCACTTTATTTAAAACCCCATTTTTTTTTCACTTTCGTTTCTTAATCACATAAATATTAATTCTAAAGCAAAAGAATTTATTATCGATAATCCCGGGTTTTATTAAATCCCACGGTATAGTCACCGGGTTGGTCTTGATTGGATTCTCTGTTAATGTTTGTACTACACTCATAACTGTTGTATTTAATTCGAGATCGGATTTATCGATTATTTCTAGTTTATACCGATAATGTGGTTGTTCGTCTTTTGCCATTTGTTGTAAATTAAATTTATAAGGTGAATTTATTCCCCCTGAAACAAACAAAAAATAAAATCCCAACAAAAACTATGTTCCTATCGATACTAACCTTTAATAGACAGTCTGAAAACATCCCCAAACGCGTACATGGCAAAATTGTTTTCTTTCTTTTCATGAATATCCCTCGAGTTAATATAGTTAAGCTTCAAGATACTATCCCCGTGCACATCATTGAGGTGATTATAAAGCGCAGGTCTTGTAAATTTATCACCACATTTCAAAATACAGGGTGTATCTGTCAATTCACAAACTTTTTCGTGTTCGCGAATGTTGTCTGATGTAATAACTATCCCACAACCTATCTCTCGATTTTTACAAGGATAATGTATTTTAGTGGTGAGTTTTTCCAATGTAAAGTTACGGGTTTTTTGTTCCAACGAGCTGCGGCAATTTGGACAGCTGTTTACTTTTTCCAGACAATCGTTACAAAGGCTGTGACCTAAAAACATATATTTATTCAGATTCCAAGTTCGAACTTCGATTGAATTAAAAATAGCTAATATGGTATGTCCCTGATCAAAATTAGGTAAATTTCAAACCCAAATCAGTACTGTGGCCACTCATTTCAGAGAATGTACTGCTCCACATTGCTATCCAAAGTAGCAGAGGCATTTAGGTTTTATGGTTTCATTGTAAGGAACTGTCGAGGTTTTCCAAATATTGCTGTAGCTTTTAAAAGCACTCTACATCTACATTCACAGATGTGGAAGTCATTCGATATAAGAAAAGGTAAAATGGTAGATCCAGTATCCCAGAAGGATAAAATAGAAGTTGCTAATGAAATGATGCCCAAAAAATCAATATATATTCATCTTAACAAACATTTAATAATCACCAAGAGACTTTTGCTTTTGTTAGCAAATTTAAAATAAAAAAATTATATGTTCATAGGGAAAAGTATAAGAAGATTGAAATAAGTCAGTTGAATGTCAAAATATTACTAACCATTGTTGCAAATGTAAATAGGAGGTACCATAAATTCATTGCACACTGGACATTCTAATTCAGACAAAATATTTTCATCTGGCAGAGAATGTTTTGAAACCTTAGAAGTTTTAAAAGGATTTGCAAATACAATTCCATTAGCTTCAGCAATATGTTGCATTTCTTTCTTATTTTTCAGTACAACTCCAAACCTACAAAGCAATATAAAATTAAAATGTTTAAAATAAAAACTAATATTTCTTACCTTGCTGATATCCGACTTTCAGTTTCGGTACTATGTTTAATCATAGGTTGTATTGCTTTTAAATCAATCTCCAGCAGTTTTTCTTCGTTAACTAAGTTTGCTAGTAAGTTTCCAAATGGTTCCAATCGGTTTTTTCTTAGAATTATCGAATTATGTTCGAACTCGTCTTTTAATTCAATTTGATAATGGTAGTACTGGCTTTCTACGTCACTGCTGTTGATTGATACAGAACAATAGTACTTACTGTCGCTATGTTTAAGGAAAACAATCATGGCTAATTTTGTTTGTACATGTGTGAAAAATATTTGATCCGTTTTGGGAAATTCTTCAAAGTAAGGAGGGTCTACTATTAAATCCTAAATAATTGAATAATCGTTGAAAAAACCATGAATTATACTTATAGACTGGTTAACTTACCTTGTGCATTAGTTCTATGTGTTTTTCAACATCTGCGATATTTCCTTTCCAGAGACAAGAAAATTCTATCTTATTATTTTCCTTGGTTATGTTAGCAGGACAATTAACTGTTGCATTTAAACAACCCATTTCATGATCAAGCACTCGATCCCAGGTTAAAATTAAGTCACAACCTTCGTTCTTAAATGAGCAGGGAAAAGTCATAAAAGCAGCTGTATTTTCATAAACAATTTGTCTCCATTTATTACCTTCATGATTTTTGGTTATGTGTAAACAACGACCACATATCGGTTTTGCATTAGTTTCATTGCTATTGTTAATTTGTAAACAGTAAATGGGTTTTATATTTAAGAATCTGGTGCAATTAAAACATGCATTTTGTTGTTTAAATTCCGAAACATTCTCTATTTTAAATGCTTCGTTGTAATCAACTACATCAGCGTCCATTGTTTGAGATTTTGATGCCATTTAAAATTTATATAATTTAAAACATTCTTAATTGGAAGTATAAAAATTATAAAAGATATAATTAAGGTTAAGGTTAGTTACCTAAAAACTGGTAAAAAAAAGGTCAGAACAAAACGTTCGTATTCAATTTTTAACTACACACGTTAATAAAATTATTCACAGAAATATATAATTCTGCGATTATTTCTCTTTTTTGTGATAAAAAAAAACCGAAAAAATAAAATATAAAATGTTTGATTTGGTACGTTTGCTGAGACAAGTGACATTATGTCAATGTCAACTACTTGGGTAAGAAAGAAATTTTTAGTTATTTGTGTTTCAGCTACTCGCTGGTAGATGGAAGAGCAAGTATTGTTGTTTTAATGAAGAAATTTATTTTACCACTTCAATAGTGTAGTTTATCATTAACAGATGGCCATACTGAATTTCAAACATTTTTGTATACAGGAGTCAAACGATAAATAATTTATATATTTCGAAAAGGTACAAAAAAAAACTCACAAAAAGAAACGTATAAAAGCTTATTTGTTTTTACAATATATTAAGTGCATAAAATCAAATTTTTTCAACCTCGTACTTCACACACCTTTCAATATCTGTGAATAACTAGATATTACTACGAGGGTTCGTCGAAAAATTGTACTTTCAATATGCCATCTTTGTTTTTTTTTAGCTCCAGCTAAAAATATATTTTTCACGAGACTAGATTTACGTATAAAAAAAAGTATCAAACACTATCTTTCCAAATTATTCCTTTCTAATAATTCCCTCAAAGCAGAAATATACGTTTGCGCCATTTGTAAAGTTTCGAATTTGCTAAGTTTCTGCTCTGCGTCTAGACTAGGTATAACTTCTCTTAATCTATCGAAAGCTTCGTTTAATCCGTTCATTCTTCTTCGTTCTCTAGCGTTCGCCGCCAATCTTCTCTTTTTCATTATCGTTGGCGAAGAGGGACGATCTCGTATCAATATTTTTCGTCGACCTGGAATTCAAAATAAACATTTTCAAGCTCGATTCACGTTTACAAATGGAACTAAATGTGCATGATGACAGTCTGAAAGGATTAGCTATGCAACAAAATTAATTCAGAAAAAGGGGAACAGTGGACTGGAGTGGAAATTTATTTTTATGGAACTATTTAAAATCTAAAGTCCACGCTTATAGACAATATCCGAATCAGGCAGGACATGTAGAAAGGACTAAATTATTTTTAAACCAATTATTAGTTACTTGACCATAAGTATGAACAGACTATACTATTATTTGTTTTGAATTGTAACAGTTGGCGCTTAGGACATTTTCAATAAATTTAAGTTTAGCCAATCAAAAGTGCCATCTTTGACAGCGTCACGTACCTCTCGAGCTCTTTCTATCCTGATGTAGTACGACGGTGGTTCTTTTTGCATCGTCGTTGTTAAACTCACTTCTTTTCAACGTAAAAAAATTGAAATTGCCGTAATGGGCTTTTTCTTCTTCCGTTAACGATGTCAAGTCCACGAAATCGTTGCTGGTCGATGATACGAAACTGTCGTAAGTGTTGATGTCGTAAATTTCTTGGGGTTCTTTCTGTCGGTGTTGACGTACGTCAGGTTTTTCTGATTCTAATTGGGAGAAATAGGGAGTTGTGGGAAACTGATCCGACCACGTCGGCTGGTATCGGTTGTAGTATGACTTTATTATGTCCATTTTTGGATATTAAAAAGGCGGCGTATGCGGCTGTATACATTTAACTGAAATAGAAAATTTTTATTTAAAAAAATAATACTCGCAAAAGATACAGGGTGATTCATAAGTATTGGTACAAAGGCTAAGGGACCAAAATATGGAGATGCGATTGAATATTGCCGTTGAAAAAGATACAGGGCGTTAAATTTGAATTTTTTTTCAAAGAACGATTGTGGCTACATTTGTCTCAAAAGCGGATGATGTAGCAAGAAATGTTACTGCGGGTTGGTAACTACATACGTCAAGCAACGGAGCATGCGAGTATAGTAATTTTTGACTAGTAGAATTTTGATGTTTTGTTATAAACAGTTTAAACGAAAAAAACCTCCTTTTTTAATATAGCGTAAAACGTACTGATAGAGTAAATCGGATAATTAGAAATTTATTTCTTCGTCATTTTTCAATTGAAAGAGCTGAAACTTGGTACAAATGAAGTTCTTCGTAGGCCCTTTATATGCGCGAAGAGCAGACGCCAGGTGACGGTTACTTTTATCGCAATTGCAATTTTAATTTTTTCATACGATAATTTTCAACGTGTCTGGATGGGTGGTCGATTGTCCGATTTTAAATTTGAAAAGGGTTTTGAAAAGTGTAAATATAGAGCAACAAAACGTATATTTTCGATTTGAAATCGATTGATGCGAAGTCGGCCAAAAACGCCAGGGAACATCGGCGAAAATGACTGAGAGCTGGAAAGCGGCTGAGTAGTGAGTGAAGCGGCGAGAGATCGGTGACCGAGTAGAGGTATTAAACATGCTGAGAGAATACATAATTGACAATAGTTAAAAAAAATCCATCATTACAGTTAGGTATCGGTAAAATTGCTATTCATCGGAAAAATTTGTCTGAAACTGGTTCTGCTTCTGCTTACAGATATCGATTTCTTGCCGACAAATTGTTAAACGGTGCAAACTATTTTTACCCCCAATTATAATTGCAAATTGTCGAAAAACCAACCCCCAACGACAAGACACACTGCTCGAAAAACAATTTAGATTTTAAAGCAACAAAACATCGAACTGTTGAACCTTCCTCCATACAGACCCGACCTAAGTCCTAACGACTTTTTTTTCTTATTATTCTACTTAAAAGATACATTTATAAATAATGCAAAACTATCAATAAAATAAAATATTTACATCGTTTTACTTTAATTTTGCCTTCTTTTGTGGAAACAACCAACAAAAATCCGTTTTTTTAAATCGTTTCTTCAATTCTTATGGATGTAGATAAGAAAAAAATTTACGCACTAATCAAACTTACATTAAAGAAAATCCATTAAATCCAAACTTCGTAAAATCACTTTCAAATTTTATATTCCAACCGTTACTCAAACATATTTTTTCACATCACCAAAATTGAATAAAAAACAAAAATAGAGCGCGAAAAAATCTCGAAGAACTTCAAAGAAAAAGAGAAAACAAAAGAAGGGTTGTTGATGGTCCGATGACCCATGCGGAAGTGTTTATAGTTACCATGAACCACCAGAGAGCGAGGTTACGAGGTTTGGAACGGGTATAATGGGGTACAATGGGGCTGACCTGACACAACTTCGGTCGCGTGCCATCGCTGCCGCTTCAGATGATACACCCGTGCGACCACTTAAACTGATCCGACACCCGATAACAGGACTGGATCTAGTTTTTTATTGTCCTGATTCAACTAAAGATGAATAAAATTTCACTCGATTGTAACAAATGTATGTTAAAATTCCTAATCTTGGAAAAGCCAATAGAAACTCTTTATGGCCAGTTGTTCAACTGGGAGGTAATGTGTATAGATTGTTCAGCATTTAAAAAAATTTAATATCTAATTTTTTTAACAGTGTAGACGGCGGCGGATTTAGTAGTTGTTCATACTGAATGTTTGTTTTGGTTACCAGAGTACTCGGAAATTTTTTTTATCAAATTTCTATCATACGTATAGAAAATAGAACATTTTGCGGTTCCCTAATTCAGAAGGTAACGCGCCCGGCGGCCAGTTTCAGCCTCATCAAAAAATAAAATCCAATACAAACTCTTTAGGACCAGTTGTTTAATTGGGAGATAATGTGTATAGAATTTTCAGCATTTTAAAAAAATTTTAATATCTAGTTTTTAACAGTGCAGATGGCGGCGGATTAAGGAATGTTTGTTTTGGTTACCAGAGTACTCGGACATTTTTTTTATTAAATTTCTATTATGCCTATAGAAAATAGAACATTTTGCGGTTCCCTAATTGAAAAGGTAACGTGCCCGGCGGCCTGTTTCAGCCTCATCAAAAAAATAACCTAACCAATATCACAATAAAGAGAAAATATAAATTTGTTGGAATAAAAATAATAACTCTCGAGCCCTTCGGGCTCTCGTACCTATTGCATGGCAACAAGTTTTCTAAAATCTGTCAGATTATTTACAATTTATTCCCCACTCCCTTGTGATATTACTACAGAGAATATTGTTGAGTATTTTAATTTCCCGATTTTTATGTTGTCACCAGAAAAATAATTGTCTAAACTAATTTTAATAACAATACTAATAAATTTTGTAATTCTCGAATAACTCGCAAATGAAGTAAACGTAATTATGCTCAAAAGCACACCTTGCGTACAAATTAATGATATATTTGATGGTAATTATGAAAATGTACTTTAATCACAAAACAGTAGTTCTTCCGTTACACCTGTAAATATTCCGAACCGGGCTAGTTAATAACTAGCAGGTATAATATTTATACACGAGGTATGAAAGGGAGAAATCTAGACGAAATTTTCGCATTATAGCTTCGTAATTTTTGGGACGAGCAATTGACTGGTCGACAAAGTTTTTTTTAAATTTTTTTCGACACGGAATAGGGTAATAAAATTTTCCTCCATTGGATTCAGGGGAACATTTTATATATATATATGTGAATTTTGGGTCGATATAAGTAAGCATTAAGGGAGAATGAGAAAGTTTTGGAAAAACTCGAAAATCCATTTCCTGAAATTTCATGTATTCATAACTCGACTAATGGGAGAGATAGAACGTTCTAGTCTCCTCCATTGGATTCCGGGAAACATTTTACATATAGATAAGAATTTTGAGTCAATATTTCCAAGCATTAAGGGAGATAGCCGAAAACAATTTAAATCGCGAAATATTTCCATACCCACCCCTTGCTTCAAAATTTCCTACAAACAAAATTTTTTGGGACATGGAATTGGCTTAAAATTGGTAACCGGGGGTTTTTTGATACAGGAAAACAAATGCCACAGTCAGTTTTTGGATAAAATCATTCTTTCGCATTCAAATAGTGTAATGAAATTTTCGAAAAATCTGATTTTCATCATAAAAAGTCTTGTAACTACCACAAAACTATGAATGCTGAACTGAAATTTCGGAAGAGTATTTGCAAAAGAATAATAAATTGGGGAAAATATTTTTTAAAAAATAACTTAAAAGGTTTCGGTCTTGTGAATAAAAAATGATAAAGAAGTGAAAATATTCGAAAATCCACTTTCTGAAACTGCATGTATCCATAACTCGACTAATTGGAAAGATAGAACGTTCTAGTCTCCTCCATTGGATTCAGGGGAACATTTTACATATATATGTGAGTTTTGAGTCAATATTAGTGAGCATTAAGGGGGAATGAGGAAGTTTTGGAAAAACTCGAAAATCCACTTCCTGAAATTTCAAGTATTCATAACTCGACTAACTGAAGAGATAGAACGTTCTAGTCTTTTCCAATGGATTCAGAGGATCATTTTACATATAGATAATAATTTTGAGTCGATATTTACGAGCAATAAGGGAGATAACAGAGAGCAATTTAAATCGTGAAATATTTCCATACCTACCCCTTGCTTCGAAATTTCCTACGAAAACAAAATTTTGCGACTTGGAATTAGCTTAAAATTCGAAACCGGGGGTTTTTTGATACGAGAAAACAAATGCCACAGTCAGTTTATGGTTAAAATCATTCTTTCGCATTCAAATAGTGTAATGAAATTTTCGAAAAATCTTATTTTCATCATAAAAAGTCTTGTAACTACCAAAAAACTATGAATACTGAACTGAAATTTCGGAAGAGTATTTGCAAAAGAATAATAAATTGGGGAAAATATTTTTTAAAAAATAACTCGAAAGGTTTCGGTCTTGTTAATAGAAAATGATAAAGAAGTGAACATATTCGAAAATCCAATTTCTGAAACTTTATGTATCCATAACTCGACTAATCGGAGAGATAGAACGTTCTAGTCTCCACCAATCGATTCAAGGGAACATTTTACATGTAGATGTGAATTTTGAGTTCATATTTCCAAGCATTAAGGGAGATAGCAGAGAGCAAATTAAATCGTGAAAATATTCGAAAATCCAATTTCTGAAACTTTATGTATCCATAACTCGACTAATCGGAGAGATAGAACGTTCTAGTCTTCACCAATCGATTCAGGGGAACATTTTACATGTAGATGTGAATTTTGAGTTCATATTTCCAAGCATTAAGGGAGATAACAGAGAGCAATTTAATTCGCGAAATATTTCCATACCTACCCCTTGCTTCAAAATTTCCAACAAAAAAAAATTTTTGCGACATGAAATTGGCTATAAAATGGTAACCGGGGGTTTTTTACGACGAAAAATCGACTGGCACAATCTGTTTTTCAATAAAATCATTCATTCGCCTTCAAATAATGTAATGGAATTTTCGAAAATCCACTTTATATAACCAAAAATACTCATAACTCGACTAATTGGGAAGATGGAACGTTCTAGTCTTCACCAATCGATACAGGGGAACATTTTACATATAGATATGAATCTTGAGTTTAAATTTCCAACCACTAAGGGAGATAGCAGAGAGCAAATTAAATCGTGAAAATATTCGAAAATCCAATTTCTGAAACTTTATGTATCCATAACTCGACTAATCGGAGAGATAGAACGTTCTAGTCTTCACCAATCGATTCAGGGGAACATTTTACATGTAGATGTGAATTTTGAGTTTATATTTCCAAGCATTAAGGGAGATAACAGAGAGCAATTTAGTTCGCGAAATATTTCCATACCTACCCCTTGCTTTAAAATTTCCAACAAAAAAAAATTTTTGCGACATGAAATTGGCTATAAATTGGTAACCGGGGGTTTTTTACGACGAAAAATTGACTGGCACAATCTGTTTTTTAATAAAATCATTCATTCGCCTTCAAATAATGTAATGGAATTTTCGAAATTCCACTTTATATAACCAAAAATACTCATAACTCGACTAATTGGAAAGATGGAACGTTCTAGTCTTCACCAATCGATTCAGGGGAACATTTTACATGTAGATATGAATCTTGAGTTTAAATTTCCAACCACTAAGGGAGATAGCAGAGAGCAAATTAAATCGTGAAAATATTCGAAAATCCAATTTCTGAAACTTTATGTATCAATAACTCGACTAATCGGAGAGATAGAACGTTCTAGTCTTCACCAATCGATTCAGGGGAACATTTTACATATAGATATGAATCTTGAGTTTAAATTTCCAAGCATTAAGGGAGATAGCAGAGAGCAAATTAAATCGTGAAAATATTCGAAAATCCAATTTCTGAAACTTTATGTATCCATAACTCGACTAATCGGAGAGATAGAACGTTCTAGTCTTCACCAATCGATTCAGGGGAACATTTTACATGTAGATGTGAATTTTGAGTTCATATTTCCAAGCATTAAGGGAGATAACAGAGAGCAATTTAATTCGCGAAATATATCTATACCTACCCCTTGCTTCAAAATTTCCAACAAAAAAAAATTTTTGCGACATAAAATTGGCTATAAATTGGTAACCGGGGGTTTTTTACGACGAAAAATCGACTGGCCTAATCTGTTTTTCAATAAAATCATTCATTCGCCTTCAAATAACGTAATGGAATTTTCGAAAATCCATTTTATTAAACCAAAAATATTCATAACTCGACTAATTGGAAAGATGAAACGTTCTAGTCTTCACCAATCGATTCAGGGGAACATTTTACATATAGATATGAATCTTGAGTTTGAATTTCCAACCACTAAGGGAGATAGCAGAGAGCAAATTAAATCGTGAAAATATTCGAAAATCCAATTTCTGAAACTTTATGTATCCATAACTCGACTAATCGGAGAGATTGAACGTTCTAGTCTTCACCAATCGATTCAAGGGAACATTTTACATGTAGATGTGAATTTTGAGTTCATATTTCCAAGCATTAAGGGAGATAACAGAGAGCAATTTAATTCGCGAAATATTTCCATACCTACCCCTTGCTTCAAAATTTCCAACAAAAAAAATTTTTGCGACATGAAATTGGCTATAAATTGGTAACCGGGGGTTTTTTACGACGAAAAATCGACTGGCACAATCTGTTTTTTAATAAAATCATTCATTCGCCTTCAAATAACGTAATGGAATTTTCGAAAATCCACTTTATTAAACCAAAAATTCTCATAACTCGACTAATTGGAAAGATGGAACGTTCTAGTCTTCACCAATCGATTCAGGGGAGCATTTTACATATAAATATGAATCTTGAGTTTAAATTTCCAACCACTAAGGGAGATAGCAGAGAGCAAATTAAATCGTGAAAATATTCGAAAATCCAATTTCTGAAACTTTATGTATCCATAACTCGACTAATCGGAGAGATAGAACGTTCTAGTCTTCACCAATCAATTCAGGGGAACATTTTACATGTAGATGTGAATTTTGAGTTCATATTTCCAAGCATTAAGGGAGATAACAGAGAGCAATTTAATTCGCGAAATATTTCCATACCTACCCCTTGCTTCAAAATTTCCAACAAAAAAAAATTCTTGCGACATGAAATTGGCTATAAATTGGTAACCGGGGGTTTTTTGCGACGGAAAATTGACTGGCACAATCTGTTTTTTAATAAAATCATTCATTCGCCTTCAAATAACGTAATGGAATTTGTGAAATTCTATTTTACATAACCAAAAATACTCATAACTCGACTAATTGGAAAGATGGAACGTTCTAGTCTTCACCAATCGATTCAGGGGAATATTTTACATATAGATATGAATCTTGAGTTTAAATTTCCAACCACTAAGGGAGATAGCAGAGAGCAAATTAAATCGTGAAAATATTCGAAAATCCAATTTCTGAAACTTTATGTATCCATAACTCGACTAATCGGAGAGATAGAACGTTCTAGTCTTCACCAATCGATTCAGGGGAACATTTTACATGTAGATGTGAATTTTGAGTTTATATTTCCAAGCATTAAGGGAGATAACAGAGAGCAATTTAATTCGCGAAATATTTCCATACACCCCTTGCTTTAAAATTTCCAACAAAAAAAAATTTTTGCGACATGAAATTGGCTATAAATTGGTCACCGGATGTTTTTTACGACGAAAAATTGACTGGCACAATCTGTTTTTTAATAAAATCATTCATTCGCCTTCAAATAATGTAATGGAATTTTCGAAATTCCACTTTATATAACCAAAAATACTCATAACTCGACTAATTGGGAAGATGGAACGTTCTAGTCTTCACCAATCGATACAGGGGAACATTTTACATATAGATATGAATCTTGAGTTTAAATTTCCAACCACTAAGGGAGATAGCAGAGAGCAAATTAAATCGTGAAAATATTCGAAAATCCAATTTCTGAAACTTTATGTATCCATAACTCGACTAATCGGAGAGATAGAACGTTCTAGTCTTCACCAATCGATTCAGGGGAACATTTTACATGTAGATGTGAATTTTGAGTTCATATGTCCAAGCATTAAGGGAGATAACAGAGAGCAATTTAATTCGCGAAATATTTCCATACCTACCCCTTGCTTCAAAATTTCCAACAAAAAAAATTTTTTGCGACATGAAATTGGCTATAAATTGGTAACCGGGGGTTTTTTGCGACGAAAAATCGAATGGCACAATCTGTTTTTCAATAAAATCATTCATTCGCCTTCAAATAACGTAATGGAATTTGCGAAAATCCACTTTATTAAACCAAAAATTTGCATAACTCGACTAATTGGGAAGATGGAACGTTCTAGTCTCCACCAATCGATTCAGGGGAATATTTTACATATAGATATGAATCTTGAGTTTAAATTTCCAACCACTAAGGGAGATAGCAGAGTGCAAATTAAATCGTGGAAATATTCGAAAATCCAATTTCTGAAACATTATGTATCCATAACTCGACTAATCGGAGAGATAGAACGTTCTAGTCTTCACCAATCGATTCAGGGGAACATTTTACATGTAGATGTGAATTTTGAGTTCATATTTCCAAGCATTAAGGGAGATAAAAGAGGGCAATTTAATTCGCGAAATATTTCCATACCTACCCCTTGCTTTAAAATTTCCAACAAAAAAAAATTTTTCCTGCATGAAATTGGCTATAAATTGGTAACCGGGGGTTTTTTACGACGAAAAATTAACTGGCACAATCTGTTTTTTAATAAAATCATTCATTCGCCTTCAAATAATGTAATGGAATTTTCGAAAATCCATTTTATTAAACCAAAAATACTCATAACTCGACTAATTGGAAAGATGAAACGTTCTAGTCTTCACCAATCGATTCAGGGGAACATTTTACATATAGATATGAATCTTGAGTTTGAATTTCCAACCACTAAGGGAGATAGCAGAGAGCAAATTAAATCGTGAAAATATTCGAAAATCCAATTTCTGAAACTTTATGTATCCATAACTCGACTAATCGGAGAGATAGAACGTTCTAGTCTTCACCAATCGATTCAGGGGAACATTTTACATGTAGATGTGAATTTTGAGTTCATATGTCCAAGCATTAAGGGAGATAACAGAGAGCAATTTAATTCGCGAAATATTTCCATACCTACCCCTTGCTTCAAAATTTCCAACAAAAAAAATTTTTTGCGACATGAAATTGGCTATAAATTGGTAACCGGGGGTTTTTTGCGACGAAAAATCGAATGGCACAATCTGTTTTTCAATAAAATCATTCATTCGCCTTCAAATAACGTAATGGAATTTGCGAAAATCCACTTTATTAAACCAAAAATTTGCATAACTCGACTAATTGGGAAGATGGAACGTTCTAGTCTCCACCAATCGATTCAGGGGAATATTTTACATATAGATATGAATCTTGAGTTTAAATTTCCAACCACTAAGGGAGATAGCAGAGTGCAAATTAAATCGTGGAAATATTCGAAAATCCAATTTCTGAAACATTATGTATCCATAACTCGACTAATCGGAGAGATAGAACGTTCTAGTCTTCACCAATCGATTCAGGGGAACATTTTACATGTAGATGTGAATTTTGAGTTCATATTTCCAAGCATTAAGGGAGATAAAAGAGGGCAATTTAATTCGCGAAATATTTCCATACCTACCCCTTGCTTTAAAATTTCCAACAAAAAAAAATTTTTCCTGCATGAAATTGGCTATAAATTGGTAACCGGGGGTTTTTTACGACGAAAAATTAACTGGCACAATCTGTTTTTTAATAAAATCATTCATTCGCCTTCAAATAATGTAATGGAATTTTCGAAAATCCATTTTATTAAACCAAAAATACTCATAACTCGACTAATTGGAAAGATGAAACGTTCTAGTCTTCACCAATCGATTCAGGGGAACATTTTACATATAGATATGAATCTTGAGTTTGAATTTCCAACCACTAAGGGAGATAGCAGAGAGCAAATTAAATCGTGAAAATATTCGAAAATCCAATTTCTGAAACTTTATGTATCCATAACTCGACTAATCGGAGAGATAGAACGTTCTAGTCTTCACCAATCGATTCAGGGGAACATTTTACATGTAGATGTGAATTTTGAGTTCATATGTCCAAGCATTAAGGGAGATAACAGAGAGCAATTTAATTCGCGAAATATTTCCATACCTACCCCTTGCTTCAAAATTTCCAACAAAAAAAATTTTTTGCGACATGAAATTGGCTATAAATTGGTAACCGGGGGTTTTTTGCGACGAAAAATCGAATGGCACAATCTGTTTTTCAATAAAATCATTCATTCGCCTTCAAATAACGTAATGGAATTTGCGAAAATCCACTTTATTAAACCAAAAATTTGCATAACTCGACTAATTGGGAAGATGGAACGTTCTAGTCTCCACCAATCGATTCAGGGGAATATTTTACATATAGATATGAATCTTGAGTTTAAATTTCCAACCACTAAGGGAGATAGCAGAGTGCAAATTAAATCGTGGAAATATTCGAAAATCCAATTTCTGAAACATTATGTATCCATAACTCGACTAATCGGAGAGATAGAACGTTCTAGTCTTCACCAATCGATTCAGGGGAACATTTTACATGTAGATGTGAATTTTGAGTTCATGTGTCCAAGCATTAAGGGAGATAACAGAGAGCAATTTAATTCGCGAAATATTTCCATACCTACCCCTTGCTTCAAAATTTCCAACAAAAAAAAATTTTTGCGACATGAAATTGGCTATAAATTGGTAACCGGGGGTTTTTTGCGACGAAAAATTGACTGGCACAATCTGTTTTTTAATAAAATCATTCATTCGCCTTCAAATAACGTAATGGAATTTTCGAAAATCCACTTTATTAAACAAAAAATTTTCATAACTCGACTAATTGGAAAGATGGAACGTTCTAGTCTTCACCAATCGATTCAGGGGAATATTTTACATATAGATATGAATCTTGAGTTTAAATTTCCAACCACTAAGGGAGATAGCAGAGAGCAAATTAAATCGTGGAAATATTCGAAAATCCAATTTCTGAAACATTATGTATCCATAACTCGACTAATCGGAGAGATAGAACGTTCTAGTCTTCACCAATCGATTCAGGGGAACATTTTACATGTAGATGTGAATTTTGAGTTCATATTTCCAAGCATTAAGGGAGATAACAGAGAGCAATTTAATTCGCGAAATATTTCCACACCTACCCCTTGCTTCAAAATTTCCAACAAAAAAAAAAATTTTGCGACATGAAATTGGCTATAAATTGGTAACCGGGGGTTTTTTGCGACGAAAAATTGACTGGCACAATCTGTTTTTTAATAAAATCATTCATTCGCTTTCAAATAATGTAATGGAATTTTCGAAATTCCACTTTATATAACCAAAAATACTCATAACTCGACTAATTGGAAAGATGGAACGTTCTAGTCTTCACCAATCGATTCAGGGGAATATTTTACATATAGATATGAATCTTGAGTTTGAATTTCCAACCACTAAGGGAGATAGCAGAGAGCAAATTAAATCGTGAAAATATTCGAAAATCCAATTTCTGAAACTTTATGTATCCATAACTCGACTAATCGGAGAGGTAGAACGTTCTAGTCTTCACCAATCGATTCAGGGGAACATTTTACATGAAGATGTGAATTTTGAGTTCATATTTCCAAGCATTAAGGGAGATAAAAGAGAGCAATTTAATTCGCGAAATATTTCCATACCTACCCCTTGCTTCAAAATTTCCAACAAAAAAAAATTTTTGTGACATGAAATTGGCTATTAATTGGTCACCGGGGTTTTTTTACGACGGAAAATCGAATGGCACAATCTGTTTTTCAATAAAATCATTCATTCGCCTTCAAATAACGTAATGGAATTTGTGAAATTCTATTTTACAAAACCAAAAATACTCATAACTCGACTAATTGGGAAGATGGAACGTTCTAGTCTTCACCAATCGATTCAGGGGAATATTTTACATATAGATATGAATCTTGAGTTTAAATTTCCAACCACTAATGGAGATAGCAGAGAGCAAATTAAATCGTGGAAATATTCGAAAATCCAATTTCTGAAACATTATGTATCCATAACTCGACTAATCGGAGAGATAGAACGTTCTAGTCTTCACCAATCGATTCAGGGAAACATTTTACATGTAGATGTGAATTTTGAGTTCATATTTCCAAGCATTAAGGGAGATAAAAGAGGGCAATTTAATTCGCGAAATATTTCCATACCTACCCCTTGCTTTAAAATTTCCAACAAAAAAAAATTTTTGCTGCATGAAATTGGCTATAAATTGGTAACCGGGGGTTTTTTACGACGAAAAATTAACTGGCACAATCTGTTTTTTAATAAAATCATTCATTCGCCTTCAAATAATGTAATGGAATTTTCGAAAATCCATTTTATTAAACCAAAAATACTCATAACCCGACTAATTGGAAAGATGGAACGTTCTAGTCTTCACCAATCGATTCAGGGGAACATTTTACATATAGATATGAATCTTGAGTTTGAATTTCCAACCACTAAGGGAGATAGCAGAGAGCAAATTAAATCGTGAAAATATTCGAAAATCCAATTTCTGAAACTTTATGTATCCATAACTCGACTAATCGGAGAGGTAGAACGTTCTAGTCTTCACCAATCGATTCAGGGGAACATTTTACATGTAGATGTGAATTTTAAGTTCATATTTCCAAGCATTAAGAGAGATAACAGAGAGCAATTTAATTCGCGAAATATTTCCATACCTACCCCTTGCTTCAAAATTTCCAACAAAAAAAATTTTTGCGACATGAAATTGGCCATAAATTGGTAACCAGGGTTTTTTTACGACGAAAAATCGACTGGAACAATCTGTTTTTTAATAAAATCATTCATTCGCCTTCAAATAACGTAATGGAATTTTCGAAAATCCACTTTATTAAACCAAAAATACTCATTACTCGACTAATTGGGAAGATGGAACGTTCTAGTCTTCACCAATCGATTCAGGGGAACATTTTACATATAGATATGAATCTTGAGTTTGAATTTCCAACCACTAAGGGAGATAGCAGAGAGCAAATTAAATCGTGAAAATATTCGAAAATCCAATTTCTGAAACTTTATGTATCCATAACTCGACTAATCGGAGAGATAGAACGTTCTAGTCTTCACCAATCGATTCAGGGGAACATTTTACATGTAGATGTGAATTTGGAGTTTAAATTTACAAGCATTAAGGGAGATAACAGAGAGCAATTTAATTCGCGAAATATTTCCATACCTACCCCTTGCTTCAAAATTTCCAACAAAAAAAAATTTTTGCGACATGAAATTGGCTATAAATTGGTAACCGGGGGTTTTTTGCGACGAAAAATTGACTGGCACAATCTGTTTTTTAAAAAAATCATTCATTCGCCTTCAAATAACGTAATGGAATTTTCGAAAATCCACTTTATTAAACCAAAAATTTTCATAACTCGACTAATTGGAAAGATGGAACGTTCTAGTCTTCACCAATCGATTCAGGGGAATATTTTACATATAGATATGAATCTTGAGTTTAAATTTCCAACCACTAAGGGAGATAGCAGAGAGCAAATTAAATCGTGGAAATATTCGAAAATCCAATTTCTGAAACATTATGTATCCATAACTCGACTAATCGGAGAGATAGAACGTTCTAGTCTTCACCAATCGATTCAGGGGAACATTTTACATGTAGATGTGAATTTTGAGTTCATATTTCCAAGCATTAAGGGAGATAACAGAGAGCAATTTAATTCGCGAAATATTTCCATACCTACCCCTTGCTTCAAAATTTCCAACAAAAAAAAAATTTTTGCGACATGAAATTGGCTATAAATTGGTAACCGGGGGTTTTTTGCGACGAAAAATTGACTGGCACAATCTGTTTTTTAATAAAATCATTCATTCGCTTTCAAATAATGTAATGGAATTTTCGAAATTCCACTTTATATAACCAAAAATACTCATAACTCGACTAATTGGCAAGATGGAACGTTCTAGTCTTCACCAATCGATTCAGGGGAACATTTTACATATAGATATGAATCTTGAGTTTAAATTTCCAACCACTAAGGGAGATAGCAGAGAAGCAAATTAAATCGTGAAAATATTCGAAAATCCAATTTCTGAAACTTTATGTATCCAGAACTCGACTAATCGGAGAGATAGAACGTTCTAGTCTTCACCAATCGATTCAGGGGAACATTTTACATATAGATATGAATCTTGAGTTTAAATTTCCAACCACTAAGGGAGATAGCAGAGAAGCAAATTAAATCGTGAAAATATTCGAAAATCCAATTTCTGAAACTTTATGTATCCATAACTCGACTAATCGGAGAGATAGAACGTTCTAGTCTTCACCAATCGATTCAGGGCAACATTTTACATGTAGATGTGAATTTTGAGTTCATATTTCCAAGCATTAAGGGAGATAACAGAGAGCAATTTAATTCGCGAAATATTTCCATACCTACCCCTTGCTTCAAAATTTCCAACAAAAAAAATTTTTGCGACATGAAATTGGCTATAAATTGGTAACCGGGGGTTTTTTGCGACGAAAAATCGACTGGCACAATCTGTTTTTTAATAAAATCATTCATTCGCCTTCAAATACCGTAATGGAATTTTCGAAAATCCACTTTATTAAACCAAAAATACTCATAACTCGACTAATTGGAAAGATGGAACGTTCTAGTCTTCACCAATCGATTCAGGGGAACATTTTACATATAGATATGAATCTTGAGTTTAAATTTCCAACCACTAAGGGAGATAGCAGAGAGCAAATTAAATCGTGAAAATATTCGAAAATCCAATTTCTGAAACTTTATGTATCCATAACTCGACTAATCGGAGAGATAGAACGTTCTAGTCTTCACCAATCGATTCAGGGGAACATTTTACATGTAGATATGAATCTTGAGTTTAAATTTCCAACCACTAAGGGAGATAGCAGAGAAGCAAATTAAATCGTGAAAATATTCGAAAATCCAATTTCTGAAACTTTATGTATCCATAACTCGACTAATCGGAGAGATAGAACGTTCTAGTCTTCACCAATCGATTCAGGGCAACATTTTACATGTAGATGTGAATTTTGAGTTCATATTTCCAAGCATTAAGGGAGATAACAGAGAGCAATTTAATTCGCGAAATATTTCCATACCTACCCCTTGCTTCAAAATTTCCAACAAAAAAAATTTTTGCGACATGAAATTGGCTATAAATTGGTAACCGGGGGTTTTTTGCGACGAAAAATCGACTGGCACAATCTGTTTTTTAATAAAATCATTCATTCGCCTTCAAATAACGTAATGGAATTTTCGAAAATCCACTTTATTAAACCAAAAATACTCATAACTCGACTAATTGGAAAGATGGAACGTTCTAGTCTTCACCAATCGATTCAGGGGAACATTTTACATATAGATATGAATCTTGAGTTTAAATTTCCAACCACTAAGGGAGATAGCAGAGAAGCAAATTAAATCGTGAAAATATTCGAAAATCCAATTTCTGAAACTTTATGTATCCATAACTCGACTAATCGGAGAGATAGAACGTTCTAGTCTTCACCAATCGATTCAGGGCAACATTTTACATGTAGATGTGAATTTTGAGTTCATATTTCCAAGCATTAAGGGAGATAACAGAGAGCAATTTAATTCGCGAAATATTTCCATACCTACCCCTTGCTTCAAAATTTCCAACAAAAAAAATTTTTGCGACATGAAATTGGCTATAAATTGGTAACCGGGGGTTTTTTGCGACGAAAAATCGACTGGCACAATCTGTTTTTTAATAAAATCATTCATTCGCCTTCAAATACCGTAATGGAATTTTCGAAAATCCACTTTATTAAACCAAAAATACTCATAACTCGACTAATTGGAAAGATGGAACGTTCTAGTCTTCACCAATCGATTCAGGGGAACATTTTACATATAGATATGAATCTTGAGTTTAAATTTCCAACCACTAAGGGAGATAGCAGAGAGCAAATTAAATCGTGAAAATATTCGAAAATCCAATTTCTGAAACTTTATGTATCCATAACTCGACTAATCGGAGAGATAAAACGTTCTAGTCTTCACCAATCGATTCAGGGGAACATTTTACATGTAGATATGAATCTTGAGTTTAAATTTCCAACCACTAAGGGAGATAGCAGAGAAGCAAATTAAATCGTGAAAATATTCGAAAATCCAATTTCTGAAACTTTATGTATCCATAACTCGACTAATCGGAGAGATAGAACGTTCTAGTCTTCACCAATCGATTCAGGGCAACATTTTACATGTAGATGTGAATTTTGAGTTCATATTTCCAAGCATTAAGGGAGATAACAGAGAGCAATTTAATTCGCGAAATATTTCCATACCTACCCCTTGCTTCAAAATTTCCAACAAAAAAAATTTTTGCGACATGAAATTGGCTATAAATTGGTAACCGGGGGTTTTTTGCGACGAAAAATCGACTGGCACAATCTGTTTTTTAATAAAATCATTCATTCGCCTTCAAATAACGTAATGGAATTTTCGAAAATCCACTTTATTAAACCAAAAATACTCATAACTCGACTAATTGGAAAGATGGAACGTTCTAGTCTTCACCAATCGATTCAGGGGAACATTTTACATATAGATATGAATATTGAGTTTAAATTTCCAACCACTAAGGCAGATAGCAGAGAAGCAAATTAAATCGTGAAAATATTCGAAAATCCAATTTCTGAAACTTTATGTATCCATAACTCGACTAATCGGAGAGATAGAACGTTCTAGTCTTCACCAATCGATTCAGGGCAACACTTTACATGTAGATGTGAATTTTGAGTTCATATTTCCAAACATTAAGGGAGATAACAGAGAGCAATTTAATTCGCGAAATATTTCCATACCTACCCCTTGCTTCAAGATTTCCAACAAAAAAAAATTTTTGCGACATGAAATTGGCTATAAATTGGTAACCGGGGGTTTTTTACGACGAAAAATCGACTGGCACAATCTGTTTTTTAATAAAATCATTCATTCGCCTTCAAATAACGTAATGGAATTTTCGAAAATCCACTTTATTAAACCAAAAATACTCATAACTCGACTAATTGGAAAGATGGAACGTTCTAGTCTTCACCAATCGATTCAGGGGAACATTTTACATATAGATATGAATCTTGAGTTTAAATTTCCAACCACTAAGGGAGATAGCAGAGAGCAAATTAAATCGTGAAAATATTCGAAAATCCAATTTCTGAAACTTTATGTATCCATAACTCGACTAATCGGAGAGATAGAACGTTCTAGTCTTCACCAATCGATTCAGGGCAACATTTTACATGTAGATGTGAATTTTGAGTTCATATTTCCAAACATTAAGGGAGATAACAGATAGCAATTTAATTCGCGAAATATTTCCATACCTACCCCTTGCTTCAAGATTTCCAACAAAAAAAAATTTTTGCGACATGAAATTGGCTATAAATTGGTAACCGGGGGTTTTTTACGACGAAAAATCGACTGGCACAATCTGTTTTTTAATAAAATCATTCATTCGCCTTCAAATAACGTAATGGAATTTTCGAAAATCCACTTTATTAAACCAAAAATACTCATAACTCGACTAATTGGAAAGATGGAACGTTCTAGTCTTCACCAATCGATTCAGGGGAACATTTTACATATAGATATGAATCTTGAGTTTAAATTTCCAACCACTAAGGGAGATAGCAGAGAGCAAATTAAATCGTGAAAATATTCGAAAATCCAATTTCTGAAACTTTATGTATCCATAACTCGACTAATCGGAGAGATAGAACGTTCTAGTCTTCACCAATCGATTCAGGGCAACATTTTACATGTAGATGTGAATTTTGAGTTCATATTTCCAAACATTAAGGGAGATAACAGATAGCAATTTAATTCGCGAAATATTTCCATACCTACCCCTTGCTTCAAGATTTCCAACAAAAAAAAATTTTTGCGACATGAAATTGGCTATAAATTGGTAACCGGGGGTTTTTTACGACGAAAAATCGACTGGCACAATCTGTTTTTTAATAAAATCATTCATTCGCCTTCAAATAACGTAATGGAATTTTCGAAAATCCACTTTATTAAACCAAAAATACTCATAACTCGACTAATTGGAAAGATGGAACGTTCTAGTCTTCACCAATCGATTCAGGGGAACATTTTACATATAGATATGAATCTTGAGTTTAAATTTCCAACCACTAAGGGAGATAGCAGAGAGCAAATTAAATCGTGAAAATATTCGAAAATCCAATTTCTGAAACTTTATGTATCCATAACTCGACTAATCGGAGAGATAGAACGTTCTAGTCTTCACCAATCGATTCAGGGCAACATTTTACATGTAGATGTGAATTTTGAGTTCATATTTCCAAGCATTAAGGGAGATAACAGAGAGCAATTTAATTCGCGAAATATTTCCATACCTACCCCTTGCTTCAAAATTTCCAACAAAAAAAATTTTTGCGACATGAAATTGGCTATAAATTGGTAACCGGGGGTTTTTTGCGACGAAAAATCGACTGGCACAATCTGTTTTTTAATAAAATCATTCATTCGCCTTCAAATAACGTAATGGAATTTTCGAAAATCCACTTTATTAAACCAAAAATACTCATAACTCGACTAATTGGAAAGATGGAACGTTCTAGTCTTCACCAATCGATTCAGGGGAACATTTTACATATAGATATGAATCTTGAGTTTAAATTTCCAACCACTAAGGGAGATAGCAGAGAAGCAAATTAAATCGTGAAAATATTCGAAAATCCAATTTCTGAAACTTTATGTATCCATAACTCGACTAATCGGAGAGATAGAACGTTCTAGTCTTCACCAATCGATTCAGGGCAACATTTTACATGTAGATGTGAATTTTGAGTTCATATTTCCAAACATTAAGGGAGATAACAGATAGCAATTTAATTCGCGAAATATTTCCATACCTACCCCTTGCTTCAAGATTTCCAACAAAAAAAAATTTTTGCGACATGAAATTGGCTATAAATTGGTAACCGGGGGTTTTTTACGACGAAAAATCGACTGGCACAATCTGTTTTTTAATAAAATCATTCATTCGCCTTCAAATAACGTAATGGAATTTTCGAAAATCCACTTTATTAAACCAAAAATACTCATAACTCGACTAATTGGAAAGATGGAACGTTCTAGTCTTCACCAATCGATTCAGGGGAACATTTTACATATAGATATGAATCTTGAGTTTAAATTTCCAACCACTAAGGGAGATAGCAGAGAGCAAATTAAATCGTGAAAATATTCGAAAATCCAATTTCTGAAACTTTATGTATCCATAACTCGACTAATCGGAGAGATAGAACGTTCTAGTCTTCACCAATCGATTCAGGGCAACATTTTACATGTAGATGTGAATTTTGAGTTCATATTTCCAAGCATTAAGGGAGATAACAGAGAGCAATTTAATTCGCGAAATATTTCCATACCTACCCCTTGCTTCAAAATTTCCAACAAAAAAAATTTTTGCGACATGAAATTGGCTATAAATTGGTAACCGGGGGTTTTTTGCGACGAAAAATCGACTGGCACAATCTGTTTTTTAATAAAATCATTCATTCGCCTTCAAATAACGTAATGGAATTTTCGAAAATCCACTTTATTAAACCAAAAATACTCATAACTCGACTAATTGGAGAGATGGAACGTTCTAGTCTTCACCAATCGATTCAGGGGAACATTTTACATATAGATATGAATATTGAGTTTAAATTTCCAACCACTAAGGCAGATAGCAGAGAAGCAAATTAAATCGTGAAAATATTCGAAAATCCAATTTCTGAAACTTTATGTATCCATAACTCGACTAATCGGAGAGGTAGAACGTTCTAGTCTTCACCAATCGATTCAGGGGAACATTTTACATGTAGATGTGAATTTTGAGTTCATATGTCCAAGCATTAAGGGAGATAACAGAGAGCAATTTAATTCGCGAAATATTTCCATACCTACCCCTTGCTTCAAGATTTCCAACAAAAAAAAATTTTTGCGACATGAAATTGGCTATAAATTGGTAACCGGGGGTTTTTTACGACGAAAAATCGACTGGCACAATCTGTTTTTTAATAAAATCATTCATTCGCCTTCAAATAACGTAATGGAATTTTCGAAAATCCACTTTATTAAACCAAAAATACTCATAACTCGACTAATTGGAAAGATGGAACGTTCTAGTCTTCACCAATCGATTCAGGGGAACATTTTACATATAGATATGAATCTTGAGTTTAAATTTCCAACCACTAAGGGAGATAGCAGAGAGCAAATTAAATCGTGAAAATATTCGAAAATCCAATTTCTGAAACTTTATGTATCCATAACTCGACTAATCGGAGAGATAGAACGTTCTAGTCTTCACCAATCAATTCAGGGCAACATTTTACATGTAGATGTGAATTTTGAGTTCATATTTCCAAGCATTAAGGGAGATAACAGAGAGCAATTTAATTCGCGAAATATTTCCATACCCTTGCTTCAAAATTTCCAACAAAAAAAATTTTTGCGACATGAAATTGGCTATAAATTGGTAACCGGGGGTTTTTTGCGACGAAAAATCGACTGGCACAATCTGTTTTTTAATAAAATCATTCATTCGCCTTCAAATAACGTAATGGAATTTTCGAAAATCCACTTTATTAAACCAAAAATACTCATAACTCGACTAATTGGAAAGATGGAACGTTCTAGTCTTCACCAATCGATTCAGGGGAACATTTTACATATAGATATGAATATTGAGTTTAAATTTCCAACCACTAAGGCAGATAGCAGAGAAGCAAATTAAATCGTGAAAATATTCGAAAATCCAATTTCTGAAACTTTATGTATCCATAACTCGACTAATCGGAGAGATAGAACGTTCTAGTCTTCACCAATCGATTCAGGGCAACACTTTACATGTAGATGTGAATTTTGAGTTCATATTTCCAAACATTAAGGGAGATAACAGAGAGCAATTTAATTCGCGAAATATTTCCATACCTACCCCTTGCTTCAAGATTTCCAACAAAAAAAAATTTTTGCGACATGAAATTGGCTATAAATTGGTAACCGGGGGTTTTTTACGACGAAAAATCGACTGGCACAATCTGTTTTTTAATAAAATCATTCATTCGCCTTCAAATAACGTAATGGAATTTTCGAAAATCCACTTTATTAAACCAAAAATACTCATAACTCGACTAATTGGAAAGATGGAACGTTCTAGTCTTCACCAATCGATTCAGGGGAACATTTTACATATAGATATGAATCTTGAGTTTAAATTTCCAACCACTAAGGGAGATAGCAGAGAGCAAATTAAATCGTGAAAATATTCGAAAATCCAATTTCTGAAACTTTATGTATCCATAACTCAACTAATCGGAGAGATAGAACGTTCTAGTCTTCACCAATCGATTCAGGGCAACACTTTACATGTAGATGTGAATTTTGAGTTCATATTTCCAAACATTAAGGGAGATAACAGAGAGCAATTTAATTCGCGAAATATTTCCATACCTACCCCTTGCTTCAAGATTTCCAACAAAAAAAAATTTTTGCGACATGAAATTGGCTATAAATTGGTAACCGGGGGTTTTTTACGACGAAAAATCGACTGGCACAATCTGTTTTTTAATAAAATCATTCATTCGCCTTCAAATAACGTAATGGAATTTTCGAAAATCCACTTTATTAAACCAAAAATACTCATAACTCGACTAATTGGAAAGATGGAACGTTCTAGTCTTCACCAATCGATTCAGGGGAACATTTTACATATAGATATGAATCTTGAGTTTAAATTTCCAACCACTAAGGGAGATAGCAGAGAGCAAATTAAATCGTGAAAATATTCGAAAATCCAATTTCTGAAACTTTATGTATCCATAACTCGACTAATCGGAGAGATAGAACGTTCTAGTCTTCACCAATCGATTCAGGGCAACATTTTACATGTAGATGTGAATTTTGAGTTCATATTTCCAAACATTAAGGGAGATAACAGATAGCAATTTAATTCGCGAAATATTTCCATACCTACCCCTTGCTTCAAGATTTCCAACAAAAAAAAATTTTTGCGACATGAAATTGGCTATAAATTGGTAACCGGGGGTTTTTTACGACGAAAAATCGACTGGCACAATCTGTTTTTTAATAAAATCATTCATTCGCCTTCAAATAACGTAATGGAATTTTCGAAAATCCACTTTATTAAACCAAAAATACTCATAACTCGACTAATTGGAAAGATGGAACGTTCTAGTCTTCACCAATCGATTCAGGGGAACATTTTACATATAGATATGAATCTTGAGTTTAAATTTCCAACCACTAAGGGAGATAGCAGAGAGCAAATTAAATCGTGAAAATATTCGAAAATCCAATTTCTGAAACTTTATGTATCCATAACTCGACTAATCGGAGAGATAGAACGTTCTAGTCTTCACCAATCGATTCAGGGCAACATTTTACATGTAGATGTGAATTTTGAGTTCATATTTCCAAGCATTAAGGGAGATAACAGAGAGCAATTTAATTCGCGAAATATTTCCATACCCTTGCTTCAAAATTTCCAACAAAAAAAATTTTTGCGACATGAAATTGGCTATAAATTGGTAACCGGGGGTTTTTTGCGACGAAAAATCGACTGGCACAATCTGTTTTTTAATAAAATCATTCATTCGCCTTCAAATAACGTAATGGAATTTTCGAAAATCCACTTTATTAAACCAAAAATACTCATAACTCGACTAATTGGAAAGATGGAACGTTCTAGTCTTCACCAATCGATTCAGGGGAACATTTTACATATAGATATGAATATTGAGTTTAAATTTCCAACCACTAAGGCAGATAGCAGAGAAGCAAATTAAATCGTGAAAATATTCGAAAATCCAATTTCTGAAACTTTATGTATCCATAACTCGACTAATCGGAGAGATAGAACGTTCTAGTCTTCACCAATCGATTCAGGGCAACACTTTACATGTAGATGTGAATTTTGAGTTCATATTTCCAAACATTAAGGGAGATAACAGAGAGCAATTTAATTCGCGAAATATTTCCATACCTACCCCTTGCTTCAAGATTTCCAACAAAAAAAAATTTTTGCGACATGAAATTGGCTATAAATTGGTAACCGGGGGTTTTTTACGACGAAAAATCGACTGGCACAATCTGTTTTTTAATAAAATCATTCATTCGCCTTCAAATAACGTAATGGAATTTTCGAAAATCCACTTTATTAAACCAAAAATACTCATAACTCGACTAATTGGAAAGATGGAACGTTCTAGTCTTCACCAATCGATTCAGGGGAACATTTTACATATAGATATGAATCTTGAGTTTAAATTTCCAACCACTAAGGGAGATAGCAGAGAGCAAATTAAATCGTGAAAATATTCGAAAATCCAATTTCTGAAACTTTATGTATCCATAACTCAACTAATCGGAGAGATAGAACGTTCTAGTCTTCACCAATCGATTCAGGGCAACACTTTACATGTAGATGTGAATTTTGAGTTCATATTTCCAAACATTAAGGGAGATAACAGAGAGCAATTTAATTCGCGAAATATTTCCATACCTACCCCTTGCTTCAAGATTTCCAACAAAAAAAAATTTTTGCGACATGAAATTGGCTATAAATTGGTAACCGGGGGTTTTTTACGACGAAAAATCGACTGGCACAATCTGTTTTTTAATAAAATCATTCATTCGCCTTCAAATAACGTAATGGAATTTTCGAAAATCCACTTTATTAAACCAAAAATACTCATAACTCGACTAATTGGAAAGATGGAACGTTCTAGTCTTCACCAATCGATTCAGCGGAACATTTTACATATAGATATGAATCTTGAGTTCAAATTTCCAACCACTAAGGGAGATAGCAGAGAGCAAATTAAATCGTGAAAATATTCGAAAATCCAATTTCTGAAACTTTATGTATCCATAACTCGACTAATCGGAGAGATAGAACGTTCTAGTCTTCACCAATCGATTCAGGGCAACATTTTACATGTAGATGTGAATTTTGAGTTCATATTTCCAAACATTAAGGGAGATAACAGATAGCAATTTAATTCGCGAAATATTTCCATACCTACCCCTTGCTTCAAGATTTCCAACAAAAAAAAATTTTTGCGACATGAAATTGGCTATAAATTGGTAACCGGGGGTTTTTTACGACGAAAAATCGACTGGCACAATCTGTTTTTTAATAAAATCATTCATTCGCCTTCAAATAACGTAATGGAATTTTCGAAAATCCACTTTATTAAACCAAAAATACTCATAACTCGACTAATTGGAAAGATGGAA
Source organism: Lochmaea capreae (assembly GCA_949126875.1). NCBI lineage: Eukaryota > Metazoa > Arthropoda > Insecta > Coleoptera > Chrysomelidae > Lochmaea > Lochmaea capreae. The sequence continues at coordinate 2,984,766 of OX421408.1, forward strand.
CGTTCTAGTCTTCACCAATCGATTCAGGGGAACATTTTACATATAGATATGAATCTTGAGTTTAAATTTCCAACCACTAAGGGAGATAGCAGAGAGCAAATTAAATCGTGAAAATATTCGAAAATCCAATTTCTGAAACTTTATGTATCCATAACTCGACTAATCGGAGAGATAGAACGTTCTAGTCTTCACCAATCGATTCAGGGCAACATTTTACATGTAGATGTGAATTTTGAGTTCATATTTCCAAGCATTAAGGGAGATAACAGAGAGCAATTTAATTCGCGAAATATTTCCATACCTACCCCTTGCTTCAAAATTTCCAACAAAAAAAATTTTTGCGACATGAAATTGGCTATAAATTGGTAACCGGGGGTTTTTTGCGACGAAAAATCGACTGGCACAATCTGTTTTTTAATAAAATCATTCATTCGCCTTCAAATAACGTAATGGAATTTTCGAAAATCCACTTTATTAAACCAAAAATACTCATAACTCGACTAATTGGAAAGATGGAACGTTCTAGTCTTCACCAATCGATTCAGAGGAACATTTTACATATAGATATGAATATTGAGTTTAAATTTCCAACCACTAAGGCAGATAGCAGAGAAGCAAATTAAATCGTGAAAATATTCGAAAATCCAATTTCTGAAACTTTATGTATCCATAACTCGACTAATCGGAGAGGTAGAACGTTCTAGTCTTCACCAATCGATTCAGGGGAACATTTTACATGTAGATGTGAATTTTGAGTTCATATGTCCAAGCATTAAGGGAGATAACAGAGAGCAATTTAATTCGCGAAATATTTCCATACCTACCCCTTGCTTCAAGATTTCCAACAAAAAAAAATTTTTGCGACATGAAATTGGCTATAAATTGGTAACCGGGGGTTTTTTACGACGAAAAATCGACTGGCACAATCTGTTTTTTAATAAAATCATTCATTCGCCTTCAAATAACGTAATGGAATTTTCGAAAATCCACTTTATTAAACCAAAAATACTCATAACTCGACTAATTGGAAAGATGGAACGTTCTAGTCTTCACCAATCGATTCAGGGGAACATTTTACATATAGATATGAATCTTGAGTTTAAATTTCCAACCACTAAGGGAGATAGCAGAGAGCAAATTAAATCGTGAAAATATTCGAAAATCCAATTTCTGAAACTTTATGTATCCATAACTCGACTAATCGGAGAGATAGAACGTTCTAGTCTTCACCAATCGATTCAGGGCAACATTTTACATGTAGATGTGAATTTTGAGTTCATATTTCCAAACATTAAGGGAGATAACAGAGAGCAATTTAATTCGCGAAATATTTCCATACCTACCCCTTGCTTCAAGATTTCCAACAAAAAAAAATTTTTGCGACATGAAATTGGCTATAAATTGGTAACCGGGGGTTTTTTACGACGAAAAATCGACTGGCACAATCTGTTTTTTAATAAAATCATTCATTCGCCTTCAAATAACGTAATGGAATTTTCGAAAATCCACTTTATTAAACCAAAAATACTCATAACTCGACTAATTGGAAAGATGGAACGTTCTTGTCTTCACCAATCGATTCAGGGGAACATTTTACATATAGATATGAATCTTGAGTTTAAATTTCCAACCACTAAGGGAGATAGCAGAGAGCAAATTAAATCGTGAAAATATTCGAAAATCCAATTTCTGAAACTTTATGTATCCATAACTCGACTAATCGGAGAGATAGAACGTTCTAGTCTTCACCAATCGATTCAGGGCAACATTTTACATGTAGATGTGAATTTTGAGTTCATATGTCCAAACATTAAGGGAGATAACAGAGAGCAATTTAATTCGCGAAATATTTCCATACCTACCCCTTGCTTCAAAATTTCCAACAAAAAAAAATTTTGCGACATGAAATTGGCTATAAATTGGTAACCGGGGGTTTTTTACGACGAAAAATCGACTGGCACAATCTGTTTTTTTAATAAAATCATTCATTCGCCTTCAAATAACGTAATGGAATTTTCGAAAATCCACTTTATTAAACCAAAAATACTCATAACTCGACTAATTGGAAAGATGGAACGTTCTAGTCTTCACCAATCGATTCAGGGGAACATTTTACATATAGATATGAATCTTGAGTTTAAATTTCCAACCACTAAGGGAGATAGCAGAGAGCAAATTAAATCGTGAAAATATTCGAAAATCCAATTTCTGAAACTTTATGTATCCATAACTCAACTAATCGGAGAGATAGAACGTTCTAGTCTTCACCAATCGATTCAGGGGAACATTTTACATATAGATATGAATCTTGAGTTTAAATTTCCAACCACTAAGGGAGATAGCAGAGAAGCAAATTAAATCGTGAAAATATTCGAAAATCCAATTTCTGAAATTTTATGTATCCATAACTCGACTAATCGGAGAGATAGAACGTTCTAGTCTTCACCAATCGATTTAGGGGAACATTTTACATATAGATATGAATTTTGAGTCGATATTAACAAGTATCAAAGGGGATAACAGAGAGCAATTTAATTCGCGAAATATTTCCATACATACCCCTTGCTTCAAGATTTCCAACAAAAAAAAATTTTTGCGACATGAAATTGGCTATAAATTGGTAACCAGGGGTTTTTTACGACGAAAAATCGACTGGCACAATCTGTTTTTTAATAAAATCATTCATTCGCCTTCAAATAACGTAATGGAATTTTCGAAAATCCACTTTATTAAACCAAAAATACTCATAACTCGACTAATTGGAGAGATGGAACGTTCTAGTCTTCACCAATCGATTCAGGGGAACATTTTACATATAGATATGAATCTTGAGTTTAAATTTCCAACCACTAAGGGAGATAGCAGAGAGCAAATTAAATCGTGAAAATATTCGAAAATCCAATTTCTGAAACTTTATGTATCCATAACTCGACTAATCGGAGAGATAGAACGTTCTAGTCCTCACCAATCGATTCAGGGCAACATTTTACATGTAGATGTGAATTTTGAGTTCATATTTCCAACCACTAAGGGAGATAGCAGAGAAGCAAATTAAATCGTGAAAATATTCGAAAATCCAATTTCTGAAACTTTATGTATCCATAACTCGACTAATCGGAGAGATAGAACGTTCTAGTCTTCACCAATCGATTCAGGGGAACATTTTACATATAGATATGAATTTTGAGTCGATATTAACAAGTATCAAAGGGGATAACAGAGAGCAATTTAATTCGCGAAATATTTCCATACATACCCCTTGCTTCAAGATTTCCAACAAAAAAAAATTTTTGCGACATGAAATTGGCTATAAATTGGTAACCAGGGGTTTTTTACGACGAAAAATCGACTGGCACAATCTGTTTTTTAATAAAATCATTCATTCGCCTTCAAATAACGTAATGGAATTTTCGAAAATCCACTTTATTAAACCAAAAATACTCATAACTCGACTAATTGGAGAGATGGAACGTTCTAGTCTTCACCAATCGATTCAGGGGAACATTTTACATATAGATATGAATCTTGAGTTTAAATTTCCAACCACTAAGGGAGATAGCAGAGAGCAAATTAAATCGTGAAAATATTCGAAAATCCAATTTCTGAAACTTTATGTATCCATAACTCGACTAATCGGAGAGATAGAACGTTCTAGTCCTCACCAATCGATTCAGGGCAACATTTTACATGTAGATGTGAATTTTGAGTTCATATTTCCAAACATTAAGGGAGATAACAGAGAGCAATTTAATTCGCGAAATATTTCCATACCTACCCCTTGCTTCAAAATTTCCAACAAAAAAAATTTTTGCGACATGAAATTGGCTATAAATTGGTAACCGGGGTTTTTTTGCGACGAAAAATCGACTGGCACAATCTGTTTTTTAATAAAATCATTCATTCGCCTTCAAATAACGTAATGGAATTTTCGAAAATCCACTTTATTAAACCAAAAATACTCATAACTCGACTAATTGGAAAGATGGAACGTTCTAGTCTTCACCAATCGATTCAGGGGAACATTTTACATATAGATATGAATCTTGAGTTTAAATTTCCAACCACTAAGGGAGATAGCAGAGAGCAAATTAAATCGTGAAAATATTCGAAAATCCAATTTCTGAAACTTTATGTATCCATAACTCAACTAATCGGAGAGATAGAACGTTCTAGTCTTCACCAATCGATTCAGGGGAACTTTTTACATATAGATATGAATCTTGAGTTTAAATTTCCAACCACTAAGGGAGATAGCAGAGAAGCAAATTAAATCGTGAAAATATTCGAAAATCCAATTTCTGAAACTTTATGTATCCATAACTCGACTAATCGGAGAGATAGAACGTTCTAGTCTTCACCAATCGATTCAGGGCAACATTTTACATGTAGATGTGAATTTTGAGTTTATATTTCCAAGCATTAAGGGAGATAACAGAGAGCAATTTAATTCGCGAAATATTTAAATACCTACCCCTTGCTTCAAAAAAAAATTTTTGCGACATGAAATTGGCTATAAATTGGTAACCGGGGGTTTTTTGCGACGAAAAATCGACTGGCACAATCTGTTTTTTAATAAAATCATTCATGGAATTTCCGAAAATCCACTTTATTAAACCAAAAATACTCATAACTCGACTAATTGGAAAAATGGAACGTTCTAGTCTTCACCAATCGATTCAGGGGAACATTTTACATATAGATATGAATCTTGAGTTTGAATTTCCAACCACTAAGGAAGATAGCAGAGAGCAAATTAAATCGTGAAAATATTCGAAAATCCAATTTCTGAAACTTTATGTATCCATAACTCGACTAATCGGAGAGATAGAACGTTCTAGTCTTCACCAATCGATTCAGGGGAACATTTTACATATATATATGAATTTTGAGTCGATATTAACAAGTATCAAAGGAGATAACAGAGAGCAATTTAATTCGCGAGATATTTCCATACCTACCCCTTGCTTCAAGATTTCCAACAAAAAAAAATTTTTGCGACATGAAATTGGCTATAAATTGGTAACCGGGGGTTTTTTACGACGAAAAATCGACTGGCACAATCTGTTTTTTAATAAAATCATTCATTCGCCTTCAAATAACGTAATGGAATTTTCGAAAATCCACTTTATTAAACCAAAAATACTCATAACTCGACTAATTGGAAAGATGGAACGTTCTTGTCTTCACCAATCGATTCAGGGGAACATTTTACATATAGATATGAATCTTGAGTTTGAATTTCCAACCACTAAGGGAGATAGCAGAGAGCAAATTAAATCGTGAAAATATTCGAAAATCCAATTTCTGAAACTTTATGTATCCATAACTCGACTAATCGGAGAGATAGAACGTTCTAGTCTTCACCAATCGATTCAGGGCAACATTTTACATGTAGATGTGAATTTTGAGTTTATATGTCCAAACATTAAGGGAGATAACAGAGAGCAATTTAATTCGCGAAATATTTCCATACCTACCCCTTGCTTCAAAATTTCCAACAAAAAAAAATTTTGCGACATGAAATTGGCTATAAATTGGTAACCGGGGGTTTTTTACGACGAAAAATCGACTGGCACAATCTGTTTTTTAATAAAATCATTCATTCGCCTTCAAATAACGTAATGGAATTTTCGAAAATCCACTTTATTAAACCAAAAATACTCATAACTCGACTAATTGGAAAGATGGAACGTTCTAGTCTTCACCAATCGATTCAGGGGAACATTTTACATATAGATATGAATCTTGAGTTTAAATTTCCAACCACTAAGGGAGATAGCAGAGAGCAAATTAAATCGTGAAAATATTCGAAAATCCAATTTCTGAAACTTTATGTATCCATAACTCAACTAATCGGAGAGATAGAACGTTCTAGTCTTCACCAATCGATTCAGGGGAACATTTTACATATAGATATGAATCTTGAGTTTAAATTTCCAACCACTAAGGGAGATAGCAGAGAAGCAAATTAAATCGTGAAAATATTCGAAAATCCAATTTCTGAAACTTTATGTATCCATAACTCGACTAATCGGAGAGATAGAACGTTCTAGTCTTCACCAATCGATTCAGGGGAACATTTTACATATAGATATGAATTTTGAGTCGATATTAACAAGTATCAAAGGAGATAACAGAGAGCAATTTAATTCGCGAAATATTTCCATACCTACCCCTTGCTTCAAGATTTCCAACAAAAAAAAATTTTTGCGACATGAAATTGGCTATAAATTGGTAACCGGGGGTTTTTTACGACGAAAAATCGACTGGCACAATCTGTTTTTTAATAAAATCATTCATTCGCCTTCAAATAACGTAATGGAATTTTCGAAAATCCACTTTATTAAACCAAAAATACTCATATTTCGACTAATTGGAAAGATGGAACGTTCTAGTCTTCACCAATCGATTCAGGGGAACATTTTACATATAGATATGAATCTTGAGTTTAAATTTCCAACCACTAAGGGAGATAGCAGAGAGCAAATTAAATCGTGAAAATATTCGAAAATCCAATTTCTGAAACTTTATGTATCCATAACTCGACTAATCGGAGAGATAGAACGTTCTAGTCTTCACCAATCGATTCAGGGCAACATTTTACATGTAGATGTGAATTTTGAGTTCATATTTCCAAACATTAAGGGAGATAACAGAGAGCAATTTAATTCGCGAAATATTTCCATACCTACCCCTTGCTTCGAGATTTCCAACAAAAAAAAATTTTTGCGACATGAAATTGGCTATAAATTGGTAACCGGGGGTTTTTTACGACGAAAAATCGACTGGCACAATCTGTTTTTTAATAAAATCATTCATTCGCCTTCAAATAACGTAATGGAATTTTCGAAAATCCACTTTATTAAACCAAAAATACTCATAACTCGACTAATTGGAAAGATGGAACGTTCTAGTCTTCACCAATCGATTCAGGGGAACATTTTACATATAGATATGAATCTTGAGTTTAAATTTCCAACCACTAAGGGAGATAGCAGAGAGCAAATTAAATCGTGAAAATATTCGAAAATCCAATTTCTGAAACTTTATGTATCCATAATCGGAGAGATAGAACGTTCTAGTCTTCACCAATCGATTCAGGGGAACTTTTTACATATAGATATGAATCTTGAGTTTAAATTTCCAACCACTAAGGGAGATAGCAGAGAAGCAAATTAAATCGTGAAAATATTCGAAAATCCAATTTCTGAAACTTTATGTATCCATAACTCGACTAATCGGAGAGATAGAACGTTCTAGTCTTCACCAATCGATTCAGGGGAACATTTTACATATAGATATGAATCTTGAGTTTAAATTTCCAACCACTAAGGGAGATAGCAGAGAAGCAAATTAAATCGTGAAAATATTCGAAAATCCAATTTCTGAAACTTTATGTATCCATAACTCGACTAATCGGAGAGATAGAACGTTCTAGTCTTCACCAATCGATTCAGGGGAACATTTTACATATATATATGAATTTTGAGTCGATATTAACAAGTATCAAAGGAGATAACAGAGAGCAATTTAATTCGCGAGATATTTCCATACCTACCCCTTGCTTCAAGATTTCCAACAAAAAAAAATTTTTGCGACATGAAATTGGCTATAAATTGGTAACCGGGGGTTTTTTACGACGAAAAATCGACTGGCACAATCTGTTTTTTAATAAAATCATTCATTCGCCTTCAAATAACGTAATGGAATTTTCGAAAATCCACTTTATTAAACCAAAAATACTCATATTTCGACTAATTGGAAAGATGGAACGTTCTAGTCTTCACCAATCGATTCAGGGAAACATTTTACATATAGATATGAATCTTGAGTTTAAATTTCCAACCACTAAGGGAGATAGCAGAGAGCAAATTAAATCGTGAAAATATTCGAAAATCCAATTTCTGAAACTTTATGTATCCATAACTCGACTAATCGGAGAGATAGAACGTTCTAGTCTTCACCAATCGATTCAGGGGAGCATTTTACATATAGATATGAATTTTGAGTCGATATTAACAAGTATCAAAGGAGATAACAGAGAGCAATTTAATTCGCGAAATATTTCCATACCTACCCCTTGCTTCAAGATTTCCAACAAAAAAAAATTTTTGCGACATGAAATTGGCTATAAATTGGTAACCGGGGGTTTTTTACGACGAAAAATTGACTGGCACAATCTGTTTTTTAATAAAATCATTCATTCGCCTTCAAATAACGTAATGGAATTTTCGAAAATCCACTTTATTAAACCAAAAATACTCATAACTCGACTAATTGGAAAAATGGAACGTTCTAGTCTTCACCAACCGATTCAGGGGAACATTTTACATATAGATATGAATCTTGAGTTTGAATTTCCAACCACTAAGGGAGATAGCAGAGAGCAAATTAAATCGTGAAAATATTCGAAAATCCAATTTCTGAAACTTTATGTATCCATAACTCGACTAATCGGAGAGATAGAACGTTCTAGTCTTCACCAGTCGATTCAGGGGAACATTTTACATATGGATATGAATTTTGAGTCGATATTAACAAGTATCAAAGGAGATAACAGAGAGCAATTTAATTCGCGAAATATTTCCATACCTACCCCTTGCTTCAAAATTTCCAACAAAAAAAATTTTTGCGACATGAAATTGGCTATAAATTGGTAACCGGGTTTTTTTGCGACGAAAAATCGACTGGCACAATCTGTTTTTTAATAAAATCATTCATTCGCCTTCAAATAACGTAATGGAATTTTCGAAAATCCACTTTATTAAACCAAAAATACTCATAACTCGACTAATTGGAAAGATGGAACGTTCTAGTCTTCACCAATCGATTCAGGGGAACATTTTACATATAGATATGAATCTTGAGTTTAAATTTCCAACCACTAAGGGAGATAGCAGAGAGCAAATTAAATCGTGAAAATATTCGAAAATCCAATTTCTGAAACTTTATGTATCCATAACTCGACTAATCGGAGAGATAGAACGTTCTAGTCTTCACCAATCGATTCAGGGCAACATTTTACATGTAGATGTGAATTTTGAGTTCATATTTCCAAACATTAAGGGAGATAACAGAGAGCAATTTAATTCGCGAAATATTTCCATACCTACCCCTTGCTTCAAAATTTCCAACAAAAAAAATTTTTGCGACATGAAATTGGCTATAAATTGGTAACCGGGGTTTTTTTGCGACGAAAAATCGACTGGCACAATCTGTTTTTTAATAAAATCATTCATTCGCCTTCAAATAACGTAATGGAATTTTCGAAAATCCACTTTATTAAACCAAAAATACTCATAACTCGACTAATTGGAAAGATGGAACGTTCTAGTCTTCACCAATCGATTCAGGGGAACATTTTACATATAGATATAAATCTTGAGTTCAAAATTTCCAACCACTAAGGGAGATAGCAGAGAGCAAATTAAATCGTGAAAATATTCGAAAATCCAATTTCTGAAACTTTATGTATCCATAACTCGACTAATCGGAGAGATAGAACGTTCTAGTCTTCACCAATCGATTCAGGGCAACATTTTACATGTTGATGTGAATTTTGAGTTCATATTTCCAAACACTAAGGGAGATAACAGAGAGCAATTTAATTCGCGAAATATTTCCATACCCTTGCTTCAAAATTTCCAACAAAAAAAAAATTTTGCGACATGAAATTGGCTATAAATTGGTAACCGGGGGTTTTTTACGACGAAAAATTGACTGGCACAATCTGTTTTTTAATAAAATCATTCATTCGCCTTCAAATAACGTAATGGAATTTTCGAAAATCCACTTTATTAAACCAAAAATACTCATAACTCGACTAATTGGAAAGATGGAACGTTCTAGTCTTCACCAATCGATTCAGGGGAACATTTTACATATAGATATGAATCTTGAGTTTAAATTTCCAACCACTAACGGAGATAGCAGAGAGCAAATTAAATCGTGAAAATATTCGAAAATCCAATTTCTTAAACTTTATGTATCCATAACTCGACTAATCGGAGAGATAGAACGTTCTAGTCTTCACCAATCGATTCAGGGCAACATTTTACATATAGATATGAATCGTGAGTTTAAATTTCCAACCACTAAGGGAGATAGCAGAGAAGCAAATTAAATCGTGAAAATATTCGAAAATCCAATTTCTGAAACTTTATGTATCCATAACTCGACTAATCGGAGAGATAGAACGTTCTAGTCTTCACCAATCGATTCAGGGCAACATTTTACATGTAGATGTGAATTTTAAGTTCATATTTCCAAGCATTAAGGGAGATAACAGAGAGCAATTTAATTCGCGAAATATTTTTATACCTACCCCTTGCTTCAAAATTTCCAACAAAAAAAATTTTTGCGACATGAAATTGGCTATAAATTGGTAACCAGGGGTTTTTTGCGACGAAAAATCGACTGGCACAATCTGTTTTTTAATAAAATCATTCATTCGCCTTCAAATAACGTAATGGAATTTTCGAAAATCCACTTTATTAAACCAAAAATACTCATAACTCGACTAATTGGAAAGATGGAACGTTCTAGTCTTCACCAATCGATTCAGGGGAACATTTTACATATAGATATGAATCTTGAGTTCAAATTTCCAACCACTAAGGGAGATAGCAGAGAGCAAATTAAATCGTGAAAATATTCGAAAATCCAATTTCTGAAATTTTATGTATCCATAACTCGACTAATCGGAGAGATAGAACGTTCTAGTCTTCACCAATCGATTCAGGGGAACATTTTACATATAGATATGAATTTTGAGTCGATATTAACAAGTATCAAAGGAGATAACAGAGAGCAATTTAATTCGCGAAATATTTCCATACCTACCCCTTGCTTCAAGATTTCCAACAAAAAAAAATTTTTGCGACATGAAATTGGCTATAAATTGGTAACCGGGGGTTTTTTACGACGAAAAATTGACTGGCACAATCTGTTTTTTAATAAAATCATTCATTCGCCTTCAAATAACGTAATGGAATTTTCGAAAATCCACTTTATTAAACCAAAAATACTCATAACTCGACTAATTGGAAAAATGGAACGTTCTAGTCTTCACCAATCGATTCAGGGGAACATTTTACATATAGATATGAATCTTGAGTTTGAATTTCCAACCACTAAGGGAGATAGCAGAGAGCAAATTAAATCGTGAAAATATTCGAAAATCCAATTTCTGAAACTTTATGTATCCATAACTCGACTAATCGGAGAGATAGAACGTTCTAGTCTTCACCAATCGATTCAGGGGAACATTTTACATATAGTTATGAATTTTGAGTCGATATTAACAAGTATCAAAGGAGATAACAGAGAGCAATTTAATTCGCGAAATATTTCCATACCTACCCCTTGCTTCAAGATTTCCAACAAAAAAAAATTTTTGCGACATGAAATTGGCTATAAATTGGTAACCGGGGGTTTTTTACGACGAAAAATCGACTGGCACAATCTGTTTTTTAATAAAATCATTCATTCGCCTTCAAATAACGTAATGGAATTTTCGAAAATCCACTTTATTAAACCAAAAATACTCATATTTCGACTAATTGGAAAGATGGAACGTTCTAGTCTTCACCAATCGATTCAGGGGAACATTTTACATATAGATATGAATCTTGAGTTTAAATTTCCAACCACTAAGGGAGATAGCAGAGAGCAAATTAAATCGTGAAAATATTCGAAAATCCAATTTCTGAAACTTTATGTATCCATAACTCAACTAATCGGAGAGATAGAACGTTCTAGTCTTCACCAATCGATTCAGGGGAACATTTTACATATAGATATAAATTTTGAGTCGATATTAACAAGTATCAAAGGAGATAACAGAGAGCAATTTAATTCGCGAAATATTTCCATACCTACCCCTTGCTTCAAAATTTCCAACAAAAAAAATTTTTGCGACATGAAATTGGCTATAAATTGGTAACCGGGGTTTTTTTGCGACGAAAAATCGACTGGCACAATCTGTTTTTTAATAAAATCATTCATTCGCCTTCAAATAACGTGATGGAATTTTCGAAAATCCACTTTATTAAACCAAAAATACTCATAACTCGACTAATTGGAAAGATGAAACGTTCTAGTCTTCACCAATCGATTCAGGGCAACATTTTACATGTAGATGTGAATTTTGAGTTCATATTTCCAAACATTAAGGGAGATAACAGAGAGCAATTTAATTCGCGAAATATTTCCATACCTACCCCATGCTTCAAAATTTCCAACAAAAAAAAATTTTTGCGACATGAAATTGGCTATAAATTGGTAACCGGGGGTTTTTTACGACGAAAAATTGACTGGCACAATCTGTTTTTTAATAAAATCATTCATTCGCCTTCAAATAACGTAATGGAATTTTCGAAAATCCACTTTATTAAACCAAAAATACTCATAACTCGACTAATTGGAAAAATGGAACGTTCTAGTCTTCACCAATCGATTCAGGGGAACATTTTACATATAGATATGAATCTTGAGTTTGAATTTCCAACCACTAAGGGAGATAGCAGAGAGCAAATTAAATCGTGAAAATATTCGAAAATCCAATTTCTGAAACTTTATGTATCCATAACTCGACTAATCGGAGAGATAGAACGTTCTAGTCTTCACCAATCGATTCAGGGGAACATTTTACATACAGATATAAATTTTGAGTCGATATTAACAAGTATCAAAGAAGATAACAGAGAGCAATTTAATTCGCGAAATATTTCCATACCTACCCCTTGCTTCAAGATTTCCAACGAAAAAAAATTTTTGCGACATGAAATTGGCTATAAATTGGTAACCGGGGGTTTTTTACGACGAAAAATCGACTGGCACAATCTGTTTTTTGATAAAATCATTCATTCGCCTTCAAATAACGTAATGGAATTTTCGAAAATCCACTTTATTAAACCAAAAATATTCATATTTCGACTAATTGGAAAGATGGAACGTTCTAGTCTTCACCAATCGATTCAGGGGAACATTTTACATATAGATATGAATCTTGAGTTTAAATTCCCAACCACTAAGGGAGATAGCAGAGAGCAAATTAAATCGTGAAAATATTCGAAAATCCAATTTCTGAAACTTTATGTATCCATAACTCGACTAATCGGAGAGATAGAACGTTCTAGTCTTCACCAATCGATTCAGGGGAACATTTTACATATAGATATGAATTTTGAGTCGATATTAACAAGTATCAAAGGAGATAACAGAGAGCAATTTAATTCGCGAAATATTTCCATACCTACCCCTTGCTTCAAGATTTCCAACAAAAAAAAATTTTTGCGACATGAAATTGGCTATAAATTGGTAACCGGGGGTTTTTTACGACGAAAAATTGACTGGCACAATCTGTTTTTTAATAAAATCATTCATTCGCCTTCAAATAACGTAATGGAATTTTCGAAAATCCACTTTATTAAACCAAAAATACTCATAACTCGACTAATTGGAAAAATGGAACGTTCTAGTCTTCACCAATCGATTCAGGGGAACATTTTACATATAGATATGAATCTTGAGTTTGAATTTCCAACCACTAAGGGAGATAGCAGAGAGCAAATTAAATCGTGAAAATATTCGAAAATCCAATTTCTGAAACTTTATGTATCCATAACTCGACTAATCGGAGAGATAGAACGTTCTAGTCTTCACCAATCGATTCAGGGGAACATTTTACATATAGATATGAATTTTGAGTCGATATTAACAAGTATCAAAGGAGATAACAGAGAGCAATTTAATTCGCGAAATATTTCCATACCTACCCCTTGCTTCAAGATTTCCAACAAAAAAAAATTTTTGCGACATGAAATTGGCTATAAATTGGTAACCGGGGGTTTTTTACGACGAAAAATCGACTGGCACAATCTGTTTTTTAATAAAATCATTCATTCGCCTTCAAATAACGTAATGGAATTTTCGAAAATCCACTTTATTAAACCAAAAATACTCATATTTCGACTAATTGGAAAGGTGGAACGTTCTAGTCTTCACCAATCGATTCAGGGGAACATTTTACATATAGATATGAATCTTGAGTTTAAATTTCCAACCACTAAGGGAGATAGCAGAGAGCAAATTAAATCGTGAAAATATTCGAAAATCCAATTTCTGAAACTTTATGTATCCATAACTCAACTAATCGGAGAGATAGAACGTTCTAGTCTTCACCAATCGATTCAGGGGAACATTTTACATATAGATATAAATTTTGAGTCGATATTAACAAGTATCAAAGGAGATAACAGAGAGCAATTTAATTCGCGAAATATTTCCATACCTACCCCTTGCTTCAAAATTTCCAACAAAAAAAATTTTTGCGACATGGAATTGGCTATAAATTGGTAACCGGGGTTTTTTTGCGACGAAAAATCGACTGGCACAATCTGTTTTTTAATAAAATCATTCATTCGCCTTCAAATAACGTGATGGAATTTTCGAAAATCCACTTTATTAAACCAAAAATACTCATAACTCGACTAATTGGAAAGATGAAACGTTCTAGTCTTCACCAATCGATTCAGGGCAACATTTTACATGTAGATGTGAATTTTGAGTTCATATTTCCAAACATTAAGGGAGATAACAGAGAGCAATTTAATTCGCGAAATATTTCCATACCTACCCCTTGCTTCAAAATTTCCAACAAAAAAAAATTTTTGCGACATGAAATTGGCTATAAATTGGTAACCGGGGGTTTTTTACGACGAAAAATTGACTGGCACAATCTGTTTTTTAATAAAATCATTCATTCGCCTTCAAATAACGTAATGGAATTTTCGAAAATCCACTTTATTAAACCAAAAATACTCATAACTCGACTAATTGGAAAAATGGAACGTTCTAGTCTTCACCAATCGATTCAGGGGAACATTTTACATATAGATATGAATCTTGAGTTTGAATTTCCAACCACTAAGGGAGATAGCAGAGAGCAAATTAAATCGTGAAAATATTCGAAAATCCAATTTCTGAAACTTTATGTATCCATAACTCGACTAATCGGAGAGATAGAACGTTCTAGTCTTCACCAATCGATTCAGGGGAACATTTTACATACAGATATAAATTTTGAGTCGATATTAACAAGTATCAAAGAAGATAACAGAGAGCAATTTAATTCGCGAAATATTTCCATACCTACCCCTTGCTTCAAGATTTCCAACGAAAAAAAATTTTTGCGACATGAAATTGGCTATAAATTGGTAACCGGGGGTTTTTTACGACGAAAAATCGACTGGCACAATCTGTTTTTTGATAAAATCATTCATTCGCCTTCAAATAACGTAATGGAATTTTCGAAAATCCACTTTATTAAACCAAAAATATTCATATTTCGACTAATTGGAAAGATGGAACGTTCTAGTCTTCACCAATCGATTCAGGGGAACATTTTACATATAGATATGAATCTTGAGTTTAAATTCCCAACCACTAAGGGAGATAGCAGAGAGCAAATTAAATCGTGAAAATATTCGAAAATCCAATTTCTGAAACTTTATGTATCCATAACTCGACTAATCGGAAAGATAGAACGTTCTAGTTTTCACCAATCGATTCAGGGGAACATTTTACATATAGATATGAATTTTGAGTCGATATTAACAAGTATCAAAGGAGATAACAGAGAGCAATTTAATTCGCGAAATATTTCCATACCTACCCCTTGCTTCAAGATTTCCAACAAAAAAAAAATTTTGCGACATGAAATTGGCTATAAATTGGTAACCGGGGGTTTTTTACGACGAAAAATCGACTGGCACAATCTGTTTTTTAATAAAATCATTCATTCGCCTTCAAATAACGTAATGGAATTTTCGAAAATCCACTTTATTAAACCAAAAATACTCATAACTCGACTAATTTGAAAGATGGAACGTTCTAGTCTTCACCAATCGATTGAGGGGAACATTTTACATATAGATATGAATCTTGAGTTTAAATTTCCAACCACTAAGGGAGATAGCAGAGAGCAAATTAAATTGTGAAAATATTCAAAAATCCAATTCCTGAAACTTTATGTATCCATAACTCGACTAATCGGAGAGATAGAACGTTCTAGTTTTCACCAATCGATTCAGGGGAACATTTTACATATAGATATGAATTTTGAGTCGATATTAACAAGTATCAAAGGAGATAACAGAGAGCAATTTAATTCGCGTAATATTTCCATACCTACCCCTTGCTTCAAGATTTCCAACAAAAAAAAAATTTTGCGACATGAAATTGGCTATAAATTGGTAACCGGGGGTTTTTTACGACGAAAAATCGACTGGCACAATCTGTTTTTTAATAAAATCATTCATTCGCCTTCAAATAACGTAATGGAATTTTCGAAAATCCACTTTATTAAACCAAAAATACTCATAACTCGACTAATTGGAAAGATGGAACGTTCTAGTCTTCACCAATCGATTCAGGGGAACATTTTACATATAGATATGAATCTTGAGTTTAAATTTCCAACCACTAAGGGAGATAGCAGAGAGCAAATTAAATTGTGAAAATATTCAAAAATCCAATTCCTGAAACTTTATGTATCCATAACTCGACTAATCGGAGAGATAGAACGTTCTAGTCTTCACCAATCGATTCAGGGCAACATTTTACATGTAGATGTGAATTTTGAGTTCATATTTCCAAACATTAAGGGAGATAACAGAGAGCAATTTAATTCGCGAAATATTTCCATACCTACCCCTTGCTTCAAAATCTCCAACAAAAAAAAATTTTTGCGACATGAAATTGGCTATAAATTGGTAACCGGGGGTTTTTTACGACGAAAAATTGACTGGCACAATCTGTTTTTTAATAAAATCATTCATTCGCCTTCAAATAACGTAATGGAATTTTCGAAAATCCACTTTATTAAACCAAAAATACTCATAACTCGACTAATTGGAAAAATGGAACGTTCTAGTCTTCACCAATCGATTCAGGGGAACATTTTACATATAGATATGAATCTTGAGTTTGAATTTCCAACCACTAAGGGAGATAGCAGAGAGCAAATTAAATCGTGAAAATATTCGAAAATCCAATTTCTGAAACTTTATGTATCCATAACTCGACTAATCGGAGAGATAGAACGTTCTAGTCTTCACCAATCGATTCAGGGGAACATTTTACATACAGATATAAATTTTGAGTCGATATTAACAAGTATCAAAGAAGATAACAGAGAGCAATTTAATTCGCGAAATATTTCCATACCTACCCCTTGCTTCAAGATTTCCAACGAAAAAAAATTTTTGCGACATGAAATTGGCTATAAATTGGTAACCGGAGGTTTTTTACGACGAAAAATCGACTGGCACAATCTGTTTTTTGATAAAATCATTCATTCGCCTTCAAATAACGTAATGGAATTTTCGAAAATCCACTTTATTAAACCAAAAATATTCATATTTCGACTAATTGGAAAGATGGAACGTTCTAGTCTTCACCAATCGATTCAGGGGAACATTTTACATATAGATATGAATCTTGAGTTTAAATTCCCAACCACTAAGGGAGATAGCAGAGAGCAAATTAAATCGTGAAAATATTCGAAAATCCAATTTCTGAAACTTTATGTATCCATAACTCGACTAATCGGAAAGATAGAACGTTCTAGTCTTCACCAATCGATTCAGGGGAACATTTTACATATAGATATGAATCTTGAGTTTAAATTTCCAACCACTAAGGGAGATAGCAGAGAGCAAATTAAATTGTGAAAATATTCAAAAATCCAATTCCTGAAACTTTATGTATCCATAACTCGACTAATCGGAGAGATAGAACGTTCTAGTCTTCACCAATCGATTCAGGGGAACATTTTACATGTAGATGTGAATTTTGAGTTCATATTTCCAAGCATTAAGGGAGATAACAGAGAGCAATTTAATTCGCGAAATATTTCCATACCTACCCCTTGCTTCAAGATTTCCAACAAAAAAAAAATTTTGCGACATGAAATTGGCTATAAATTGGTAACCGGGGGTTTTTTACGACGAAAAATTGACTGGCACAATCTGTTTTTTAATAAAATCATTCATTCGCCTTCAAATAACGTAATGGAATTTTCGAAAATCCACTTTATTAAACCAAAAATACTCATAACTCGACTAATTGGAAAAATGGAACGTTCTAGTCTTCACCAACCGATTCAGGGGAACATTTTACATATAGATATGAATCTTGAGTTTGAATTTCCAACCACTAAGGGAGATAGCAGAGAGCAAATTAAATCGTGAAAATATTCGAAAATCCAATTTCTGAAACTTTATGTATCCATAACTCGACTAATTGGAGAGATAGAACGTTCTAGTCTTCACCAATCGATTCAGGGGAACATTTTACATATAGATATGAATTTTGAGTCGATATTAACAAGTATCAAAGGAGATAACAGAGAGCAATTTAATTCGCGAAATATTTCCATACCTACCCCTTGCTTCAAGATTTCCAACAAAAAAAAATTTTTGCGACATGAAATTGGCTATAAATTGGTAACCGGGGGTTTTTTACGACGAAGAATCGACTGGCACAATCTGTTTTTTAATAAAATCATTCATTCGCCTTCAAATAACGTAATGGAATTTTCGAAAATCCACTTTATTAAACCAAAAATACTCATATTTCGACTAATTGGAAAGATGGAACGTTCTAGTCTTCACCAATCGATTCAGGGGAACATTTTACATATAGATATAAATCTTGAGTTTAAATTTCCAACCACTAAGGGAGATAGCAGAGAGCAAATTAAATCGTGAAAATATTCGAAAATCCAATTTCTGAAACTTTATGTATCCATAACTCGACTAATCGGAGAGATAGAACGTTCTAGTCTTCACCATCGATTCAGGGCAACATTTTACATGTAGATGTGAATTTTGAGTTCATATTTCCAAACATTAAGGGAGATAACAGAGAGCAATTTAATTCGCGAAATATTTCCATACCTACCCCTTGCTTCAAGATTTCCAACAAAAAAAAATTTTTGCGACATGAAATTGGCTATAAATTGGTAACCGGGGGTTTTTTACGACGAAATATCGACTGGCAAAATCTGTTTTTTAATAAAATCATTCATTCGCCTTCAAATAACGTAATGGAATTTTCGAAAATCCACTTTATTAAACCAAAAATACTCATAGCTCGACTAATTGGAAAGATGGAACGTTCTAGTCTTCACCAATCGATTCAGGGGAACATTTTACATATAGATATGAATCTTGAGTTTAAATTTCCAACCACTAAGGGAGATAGCAGAGAGCAAATTAAATCGTGAAAATATTCGAAAATCCAATTTCTGAAACTTTATGTATCCATAACTCGACTAATCGGAGAGATAGAACGTTCTAGTCTTCACCAATCGATTCAGGGCAACATTTTACATGTAGATGTGAATTTTGAGTTCATATTTCCAAACATTAAGGGAGATAACAGAGAGCAATTTAATTCGTGAAATATTTCCATACCTACCCCTTGCTTCAAAATTTCCAACAAAAAAAAATTTTTGCGACATGAAATTGGCTATAAATTGGTAACCGGGGGTTTTTTACGACGAAAAATTGACTGGCACAATCTGTTTTTTAATAAAATCATTCATTCGCCTTCAAATAACGTAATGGAATTTTCGAAAATCCACTTTATTAAACCAAAAATACTCATAACTCGACTAATTGGAAAAATGGAACGTTCTAGTCTTCACCAATCGATTCAGGGGAACATTTTACATATAGATATGAATCTTGAGTTTGAATTTCCAACCACTAAGGGAGATAGCAGAGAGCAAATTAAATCGTGAAAATATTCGAAAATCCAATTTCTGAAACTTTATGTATCCATAACTCGACTAATCGGAGAGATAGAACGTTCTAGCCTTCACCAATCGATTCAGGGGAACATTTCACATACAGATATGAATTTTGAGTCGATATTAACAAGTATCAAAGAAGATAACAGAGAGCAATTTAATTCGCGAAATATTTCCATACCTACCCCTTGCTTCAAGATTTCCAACAAAAAAAAATTTTTGCGACATGAAATTGGCTATAAATTGGTAACCGGGGGTTTTTCACGACGAAAAATCGACTGGCACAATCTGTTTTTTGATAAAATCATTCATTCGCCTTCAAATAACGTAATGGAATTTTCGAAAATCCACTTTATTAAACCAAAAATACTCATATTTCGACTAATTGGAAAGATGGAACGTTCTAGTCTTCACCAATCGATTCAGGGGAACATTTTACATATAGATATGAATCTTGAGTTTAAATTTCCAACCACTAAGGGAGATAGCAGAGAGCAAATTAAATCGTGAAAATATTAGAAAATCCAATTTCTGAAACTTTATGTATCCATAACTCGACTAATCGGAGAGATAGAACGTTCTAGTCTTCACCAATCGATTCAGGGGAACATTTTACATACAGATATGAATTTTGAGTCGATATTAACAAGTATCAAAGAAGATAACAGAGAGCAATTTAATTCGCGAAATATTTCCATACCTACCCCTTGCTTCAAGATTTCCAACAAAAAAAAATTTTTGCGACATGAAATTGGCTATAAATTGGTAACCGGGGGTTTTTTACGACGAAAAATTGACTGGCACAATCTGTTTTTTAATAAAATCATTCATTCGCCTTCAAATAACGTAATGGAATTTTCGAAAATCCACTTTATTAAACCAAAAATACTCATATTTCGACTAATTGGAAAGATGGAACGTTCTAGTCTTCACCAATCGATTCAGGGGAACATTTTACATATAGATATAAATCTTGAGTTTAAATTTCCAACCACTAAGGGAGATAGCAGAGAGCAAATTAAATCGTGAAAATATTCGAAAATCCAATTTCTGAAACTTTATGTATCCATAACTCGACTAATCGGAGAGATAGAACGTTCTAGTCTTCACCATCGATTCAGGGCAACATTTTACATGTAGATGTGAATTTTGAGTTCATATTTCCAAACATTAAGGGAGATAACAGAGAGCAATTTAATTCGCGAAATATTTCCATACCTACCCCTTGCTTCAAGATTTCCAACAAAAAAAAATTTTTGCGACATGAAATTGGCTATAAATTGGTAACCGGGGGTTTTTTACGACGAAAAATCGACTGGCAAAATCTGTTTTTTAATAAAATCATTCATTCGCCTTCAAATAACGTAATGGAATTTTCGAAAATCCACTTTATTAAACCAAAAATACTCATAGCTCGACTAATTGGAAAGATGGAACGTTCTAGTCTTCACCAATCGATTCAGGGGAACATTTTACATATAGATATGAATCTTGAGTTTAAATTTCCAACCACTAAGGGAGATAGCAGAGAGCAAATTAAATCGTGAAAATATTCGAAAATCCAATTTCTGAAACTTTATGTATCCATAACTCGACTAATCGGAGAGATAGAACGTTCTAGTCTTCACCAATCGATTCAGGGCAACATTTTACATGTAGATGTGAATTTTGAGTTCATATTTCCAAACATTAAGGGAGATAACAGAGAGCAATTTAATTCGCGAAATATTTCCATACCTACCCCTTGCTTCAAAATTTCCAACAAAAAAAAATTTTTGCGACATGAAATTGGCTATAAATTGGTAACCGGGGGTTTTTTACGACGAAAAATTGACTGGCACAATCTGTTTTTTAATAAAATCATTCATTCGCCTTCAAATAACGTAATGGAATTTTCGAAAATCCACTTTATTAAACCAAAAATACTCATAACTCGACTAATTGGAAAAATGGAACGTTCTAGTCTTCACCAATCGATTCAGGGGAACATTTTACATATAGATATGAATCTTGAGTTTGAATTTCCAACCACTAAGGGAGATAGCAGAGAGCAAATTAAATCGTGAAAATATTCGAAAATCCAATTTCTGAAACTTTATGTATCCATAACTCGACTAATCGGAGAGATAGAACGTTCTAGCCTTCACCAATCGATTCAGGGGAACATTTCACATACAGATATGAATTTTGAGTCGATATTAACAAGTATCAAAGAAGATAACAGAGAGCAATTTAATTCGCGAAATATTTCCATACCTACCCCTTGCTTCAAGATTTCCAACAAAAAAAAATTTTTGCGACATGAAATTGGCTATAAATTGGTAACCGGGGGTTTTTCACGACGAAAAATCGACTGGCACAATCTGTTTTTTGATAAAATCATTCATTCGCCTTCAAATAACGTAATGGAATTTTCGAAAATCCACTTTATTAAACCAAAAATACTCATATTTCGACTAATTGGAAAGATGGAACGTTCTAGTCTTCACCAATCGATTCAGGGGAACATTTTACATATAGATATGAATCTTGAGTTTAAATTTCCAACCACTAAGGGAGATAGCAGAGAGCAAATTAAATCGTGAAAATATTAGAAAATCCAATTTCTGAAACTTTATGTATCCATAACTCGACTAATCGGAGAGATAGAACGTTCTAGTCTTCACCAATCGATTCAGGGGAACATTTTACATACAGATATGAATTTTGAGTCGATATTAACAAGTATCAAAGAAGATAACAGAGAGCAATTTAATTCGCGAAATATTTCCATACCTACCCCTTGCTTCAAGATTTCCAACAAAAAAAAATTTTTGCGACATGAAATTGGCTATAAATTGGTAACCGGGGGTTTATTACGACGAAAAATTGACTGGCACAATCTGTTTTTTAATAAAATCATTCATTCGCCTTCAAATAACGTAATGGAATTTTCGAAAATCCACTTTATTAAACCAAAAATACTCATATTTCGACTAATTGGAAAGATGGAACGTTCTAGTCTTCACCAATCGATTCAGGGGAACATTTTACATATAGACATGAATCTTGAGTTTAAATTTCCAACCACTAAGGGAGATAGCAGAGAGCAAATTAAATCGTGAAAATATTCGAAAATCCAATTTCTGAAACTATATGTATCCATAACTCGACTAATCGGAGAGATAGAACGTTCTAGTCTTCACCAATCGATTCAGGGCAACATTTTACATGTAGATGTGAATTTTGAGTTCATATTTCCAAACATTAAGGGAGATAACAGAGAGCAATTTAATTCGCGAAATATTTCCATACCCTTGCTTCAAAATTTCCAACAAAAAAAAAATTTTGCGACATGAAATTGGCTATAAATTGGTAACCGGGGGTTTTTTACGACGAAAAATTGACTGGCACAATCTGTTTTTTAATAAAATCATTCATTCGCCTTCAAATAACGTAATGGAATTTTCGAAAATCCACTTTATTAAACCAAAAATACTCATAACTCGACTAATTGGAATGATGGAACGTTCTAGTCTTCACCAATCGATTCAGGGGAACATTTTACATATAGATATGAATCTTGAGTTTAAATTTCCAACCACTAACGGAGATAGCAGAGAGCAAATTAAATCGTGAAAATATTCGAAAATCCAATTTCTGAAACTTTATGTATCCATAACTCGACTAATTGGAAAGATGGAACGTTCTAGTCTTCACCAATCGATTCAGGGGAACATTTTACATATAGATATGAATCTTGAGTTTAAATTTCCAACCACTAAGGGAGATAGCAGAGAGCAAATTAAATCGTGAAAATATTCGAAAATCCAATTTCTGAAACTTTATGTATCCATAACTCGACTAATCGGAGAGATAGAACGTTCTAGTCTTCACCAATCGATTCAGGGCAACATTTTACATGTAGATGTGAATTTTGAGTTCATATTTCCAAACATTAAGGGAGATAACAGAGAGCAATTTAATTCGCGAAATATTTCCATACCTACCCCTTGCTTCAAAATTTCCAACAAAAAAAATTTTTGCGACATGAAATTGGCTATAAATTGGTAACCGGGGTTTTTTTGCGACGAAAAATCGACTGGCACAATCTGTTTTTTAATAAAATCATTCATTCGCCTTCAAATAACGTAATGGAATTTTCGAAAATCCACTTTATTAAACCAAAAATACTCATAACTCGACTAATTGGAAAGATGGAACGTTCTAGTCTTCACCAATCGATTCAGGGGAACATTTTACATATAGATATAAATCTTGAGTTTAAATTTCCAACCACTAAGGGAGATAGCAGAGAGCAAATTAAATCGTGAAAATATTCGAAAATCCAATTTCTGAAACTTTATGTATCCATAACTCGACTAATCGGAGAGATAGAACGTTCTAGTCTCCACCAATCAATTCAGGGCAACATTTTACATGTAGATGTGAATTTTGAGTTCATATTTCCAAACATTAAGGGAGATAACAGAGAGCAATTTAATTCGCGAAATATTTCCATACCCTTGCTTCAAAATTTCCAACAAAAAAAAAAATTTTGCGACATGAAATTGGCTATAAATTGGTAACTGGGGGTTTTTTACGACGAAAAATTGACTGGCACAATCTGTTTTTTAATAAAATCATTCATTCGCCTTCAAATAACGTAATGGAATTTTCGAAAATCCACTTTATTAAACCAAAAATACTCATAACTCGACTAATTGGAATGATGGAACGTTCTAGTCTTCACCAATCGATTCAGGGGAACATTTTACATATAGATATGAATCTTGAGTTTAAATTTCCAACCACTAACGGAGATAGCAGAGAGCAAATTAAATCGTGAAAAAATTCGAAAATCCAATTTCTGAAACTTTATGTATCCATAACTCGACTAATCGGAGAGATAGAACGTTCTAGTCTTCACCAATCGATTCAGGGCAACATTTTACATATAGATATGAATCTTGAGTTTAAATTTCCAACCACTAAGGGAGATAGCCGAGAAGCAAATTAAATCGTGAAAATATTCGAAAATCCAATTTCTGAAACTTTATGTATCCATAACTCGACTAATCGGAGAGATAGAACGTTCTTGTCTTCACCAATCGATTCAGGGCAACATTTTACATGTAGATGTGAATTTTGAGTTCATATTTCCAAGCATTAAGGGAGATAACAGAGAGCAATTTAATTCGCGAAATATTTCCATACCTACCCCTTGCTTCAAAATTTCCAACAAAAAAAATTTTTGCGACATGAAATTGGCTATAAATTGGTAACCAGGGGTTTTTTGCGACGAAAAATCGACTGGCACAATCTGTTTTTCAATAAAATCATTCATTCGCCTTCAAATAACGTAATGGAATTTTCGAAAATCCACTTTATTAAACCAAAAATACTCATAACTCGACTAATTGGAGAGATAGAACGTTCTAGTCTTCACCAATCGATTCAGGGGAACATTTTACATATAGATATGAATCTTGAGTTTGAATTTCCAACCACTAAGGGAGATAGCAGAGAGCAAATTAAATCGTGAAAATATTCGAAAATCCAATTTCTGAAACTTTATGTATCCATAACTCGACTAATCGGAGAGATAGAACGTTCTAGTCTTCACCAATCGATTCAGGGGAACATTTTACATATAGATATGAATTTTGAGTCGATATTAACAAGTATCAAAGGAGATAACAGAGAGCAATTTAATTCGCGAAATATTTCCATACCTACCCCTTGCTTCAAGATTTCCAACAAAAAAAAATTTTTGCGACATGAAATTGGCTATAAATTGGTAACCGGGGGTTTTTTACGACGAAAAATCGACTGGCACAATCTGTTTTTTAATAAAATCATTCATTCGCCTTCAAATAACGTAATGGAATTTTCGAAAATCCACTTTATTAAACCAAAAATACTCATAACTCGACTAATTGGAAAGATGGAACGTTCTAGTCTTCACCAATCGATTCAGGGGAACATTTTACATATAGATATGAATCTTGAGTTTAAATTTCCAACCACTAAGGGAGATAGCAGAGAGCAAATTAAATCGTGAAAATATTCGAAAATCCAATTTCTGAAACTTTATGTATCCATAACTCGACTAATCGGAGAGATAGAACGTTCTAGTCTTCACCAATCGATTCAGGGCAACATTTTACATGTAGATGTGAATTTTGAGTTCATATTTCCAAACATTAAGGGAGATAACAGAGAGCAATTTAATTCGCGAAATATTTCCATACCTACCCCTTGCTTCAAGATTTCCAACAAAAAAAAATTTTTGCGACATGAAATTGGCTATAAATTGGTAACCGGGGGTTTTTTACGACGAAAAATCGACTGGCTTAATCTGTTTTTTAATAAAATCATTCATTCGCCTTCAAATAACGTAATGGAATTTTCGAAAATCCACTTTATTAAACCAAAAATACTCATAACTCGACTAATTGGAAAGATGGAACGTTCTAGTCTTCACCAATCGATTCAGGGGAACATTTTACATATAGATATGAATCTTGAGTTCAAATTTCCAACCACTAAGGGAGATAGCAGAGAGCAAATTAAATCGTGAAAATATTCGAAAATCCAATTTCTGAAACTTTATGTATCCATAACTCGACTAATCGGAGAGATAGAACGTTCTAGTCTTCACCAATCGATTCAGGGCAACATTTTACATGTAGATGTAAATTTTGAGTTTATATTTCCAAACATTAAGGGAGATAACAGAGAGCAATTTAATTCGCGAAATATTTCCATACCTACCCCTTGCTTCAAAATTTCCAACAAAAAAAAATTTTGCGACATGAAATTGGCTATAAATTGGTAACCGGGGGTTTTTTACGACGAAAAATCGACTGGCACAATCTGTTTTTTAATAAAATCATTCATTCGCCTTCAAATAACGTAATGGAATTTTCGAAAATCCACTTTATTAAACCAAAAATACTCATAACTCGACTAATTGGAAAGATGGAACGTTCTAGTCTTCACCAATCGATTCAGGGGAACATTTTACATATAGATATGAATCTTGAGTTTAAATTTCCAACCACTAAGGGAGATAGCAGAGAAGCAAATTAAATCGTGAAAATATTCGAAAATCCAATTTCTGAAACTTTATGTATCCATAACTCGACTAATCGGAGAGATAGAACGTTCTAGTCTTCACCAATCGATTCAGGGGAACATTTTACATATAGATATGAATTTTGAGTCGATATTAACAAGTATCAAAGGAGATAACAGAGAGCAATTTAATTCGCGAAATATTTCCATACCTACCCCTTGCTTCAAGATTTCCAACAAAAAAAAATTTTTGCGACATGAAATTGGCTATAAATTGGTAACCAGGGGTTTTTTACGACGAAAAATTGACTGGCATAATCTGTTTTTTAATAAAATCATTCATTCGCCTTCAAATAACGTAATGGAATTTTCGAAAATCCACTTTATTAAACCAAAAATACTCATAACTCGACTAATTGGAAAAATGGAACGTTCTAGTCTTCACCAATCGATTCAGGGGAACATTTTACATATAGATATGAATCTTGAGTTTGAATTTCCAACCACTAAGGGAGATAGCAGAGAGCAAATTAAATCGTGAAAATATTCGAAAATCCAATTTCTGAAACTTTATGTATCCATAACTCGACTAATCGGAGAGATAGAACGTTCTAGTCTTCACCAATCGATTCAGGGGAACATTTTACATATAGATATGAATTTTGAGTCGATATTAACAAGTATCAAAGGAGATAACAGAGAGCAATTTAATTCGCGAAATATTTCCATACCTACCCCTTGCTTCAAGATTTCCAACAAAAAAAAATTTTTGCGACATGAAATTGGCTATAAATTGGTAACCAGGGGTTTTTTACGACGAAAAATTGACTGGCACAATCTGTTTTTTAATAAAATCATTCATTCGCCTTCAAATAACGTAATGGAATTTTCGAAAATCCACTTTATTAAACCAAAAATACTCATAACTCGACTAATTGGAAAAATGGAACGTTCTAGTCTTCACCAATCGATTCAGGGGAACATTTTACATATAGATATGAATCTTGAGTTTGAATTTCCAACCACTAAGGGAGATAGCAGAGAGCAAATTAAATCGTGAAAATATTCGAAAATCCAATTTCTGAAACTTTATGTATCCATAACTCGACTAATCGGAGAGATAGAACGTTCTAGTCTTCACCAATCGATTCAGGGGAACATTTTACATATAGATATGAATCTTGAGTTTGAATTTCCAACCACTAAGGGAGATAGCAGAGAGCAAATTAAATCGTGAAAATATTCGAAAATCCAATTTCTGAAACTTTATGTATCCATAACTCGACTAATCGAAGAGATAGAACGTTCTAGTCTTCACCAATCGATTCAAGGCAACATTTTACATGTAGATGTGAATTTTAAGTTCATATTTCCAAACATTAAGGGAGATAACAGAGAGCAATTTAATTCGCGAAATATTTCCATACCTACCCCTTGCTTCAAGATTTCCAACAAAAAAAAATTTTTGCGACATGAAATTGGCTATAAATTGGTAACCGGGGGTTTTTTACGACGAAAAATCGACTGGCACAATCTGTTTTTCAATAAAATCATTCATTCGCCTTCAAATAACGTAATGGAATTTTCGAAAATCCACTTTATTAAACCAAAAATACTCATAACTCGACTAATTGGAAAGATGGAACGTTCTAGTCTTCACCAATCGATTCAGGGGAACATTTTACATATAGATCTGAATCTTGAGTTTAAATTTCCAACCACTAAGGGAGATAGCAGAGAGCAAATTAAATCGTGAAAATATTCGAAAATCCAATTTCTGAAACTTTATGTATCCATAACTCGACTAATCGGAGAGATAGAACGTTCTAGTCTTCACCAATCGATTCAGGGGAACATTTTACATATAGATATGAATTTTGAGTCGATATTAACAAGTATCAAAGGAGATAACAGAGAGCAACTTAATTCGCGAAATATTTCCATACCTACCCCTTGCTTCAAAATTTCCAACAAAAAAAAAATTTGCGACATGAAATTGGCTATAAATTGGTAACCGGGGGTTTTTTACGACGAAAAATCGACTGGCACAATCTGTTTTTTAATAAAATCATTCATTCGCCTTCAAATAACGTAATGGAATTTTCGAAAATCCACTTTATTAAACCAAAAATACTCATAACTCGACTAATTGGAAAGATGGAACGTTCTAGTCTTAACCAATCGATTCAGGAGAACATTTTACATATAGATCTGAATCTTGAGTTTAAATTTCCAACCACTAAGGGAGATAGCAGAGAGCAAATTAAATCGTGAAAATATTCGAAAATCCAATTTCCGAAACTTTATGTATCCATAACTCGACTAATCGGAGAGATAGAACGTTCTAGTCTTCACCAATCGATTCAGGGGAACATTTTACATATAGATATGAATCTTGAGGTTAAATTTCCAACCACTAAGGGAGATAGCAGAGAAGCAAATTAAATCGTGAAAATATTCGAAAATCCAATTTCTGAAACTTTATGTATCCATAACTCGACTAATCGGAGAGATAGAACGTTCTAGTCTTCACCAATCGATTCAGGACAACATTTTACATGTAGATGTGAATTTTGAGTTCATATTTCCAAGCATTAAGGGAGATAACAGAGAGCAATTTAATTCGCGAAATATTTCCATACCTACCCCTTGCTTCAAAATTTCCAACAAAAAAAATTTTTGCGACATGAAATTGGCTATAAATTGGTAACCGGGGGTTTTTTGCGACGAAAAATCGACTGGCACAATCTGTTTTTCAATAAAATCATTCATTCGCCTTCAAATAACGTAATGGAATTTTCGAAAATCCACTTTATTAAACCAAAAATACTCATAACTCGACTAATTGGAAAGATGGAACGTTCTAGTCTTCACCAATCGATTCAGGGGAACATTTTACATATAGATATGAATCTTGAGTTTAAATTTCCAACCACTAAGGGAGATAGCAGAGAGCAAGTTAAATCGTGAAAATATTCGAAAATCCAATTTCTGAAACTTTATGTATCCATAACTCGACTAATCGGAGAGATAGAACGTTCTAGTCTTCACCAATCGATTCAGGGCAACATTTTACATGTAGATGTGATTTCTGAAACTTTATGTATCCATAACTCGACTAATCGGAGAGATAGAACGTTCTAGTCTTCACCAATCGATTCAGGGCAACATTTTACATGTAGATGTGAATTTTGAGTTCATATTTCCAAACATTAAGGGAGATAACAGAGAGCAATTTAATTCGCGAAATATTTCCATACCTACCCCTTGCTTCAAGATTTCCAACAAAAAAAAATTTTTGCGACATGAAATTGGCTATAAATTGGTAACCGGGGGTTTTTTACGACGAAAAATCGACTGGCACAATCTGTTTTTTAATAAAATCATTCATTCGCCTTCAAATAACGTAATGGAATTTTCGAAAATCCACTTTATTAAACCAAAAATACTCATAACTCGACTAATTGGAAAGATGGAACGTTCTAGTCTTCACCAATCGATTCAGGGGAACATTTTACATATAGATATGAATCTTGAGTTTAAATTTCCAACCACTAAGGGAGATAGCAGAGAGCAAATCAAATCGTGAAAATATTCGAAAATCCAATTTCTGAAACTTTATGTATCCATAACTCGACTAATCGAAGAGATAGAACGTTCTAGTCTCCACCAATCGATTCAGGGCAACATTTTACATGTAGATGTGAATTTTGAGTTCATATTTCCAAACATTAAGGGAGATAACAGAGAGCAATTTAATTCGCGAAATATTTCCATACCTACCCCTTGCTTCAAAATTTCCAACAAAAAAAAATTTTGCGACATGAAATTGGCTATAAATTGGTAACCGGGGGTTTTTTACGACGAAAAATCGACTGGCACAATCTGTTTTTTAATAAAATCATTCATTCGCCTTCAAATAACGTAATGGAATTTTCGAAAATCCACTTTATTAAACCAAAAATACTCATAACTCGACTAATTGGAAAGATGGAACGTTCTAGTCTTCACCAATCGATTCAGGGGAACATTTTACATATAGATTTGAATCTTGAGTTTAAATTTCCAACCACTAAGGGAGATAGCAGAGAGCAAATTAAATCGTGAAAATATTCGAAAATCCAATTTCTGAAACTTTATGTATCCATAACTCGACTAATCGGAGAGATAGAACGTTCTAGTCTTCACCAATCGATTCAGGGGAACATTTTACATATAGATATGAATTTTGAGTCGATATTAACAAGTATCAAAGGAGATAACAGAGAGCAATTTAATTCGCGAAATATTTCCATACCTAACCCTTGCTTCAAGATTTCCAACAAAAAAAAATTTTTGCGACATGAAATTGGCTATAAATTGGTAACCGGGGGTTTTTTACGACGAAAAATCGACTGGCACAATCTGTTTTTTAATAAAATCATTCATTCGCCTTCAAATAACGTAATGGAATTTTCGAAAATCCACTTTATTAAACCAAAAATACTCATAACTCGACTAATTGGAAAGATGGAACGTTCTAGTCTTCACCAATCGATTCAGGGGAACATTTTACATATAGATATGAATCTTGAGTTTAAATTTCCAACCACTAACGGAGATAGCAGAGAGCAAATTAAATCGTGAAAATATTCGAAAATCCAATTTCTGAAACTTTATGTATCCATAACTCGACTAATCGGAGAGATAGAACGTTCTAGTCTTCACCAATCGATTCAGGGCAACATTTTACATGTAGATGTGAATTTTAAGTTCATATTTCCAAACATTAAGGGAGATAACAGAGAGCAATTTAATTCGCGAAATATTTCCATACCTACCCCTTGCTTCAAGATTTCCAACAAAAAAAAATTTTTGCGACATGAAATTGGCTATAAATTGGTAACCGGGGGTTTTTTACGACGAAAAATCGACTGGCACGATCTGTTTTTTAATAAAATCATTCATTCGCCTTCAAATAACGTAATGGAATTTTCGAAAATCCACTTTATTAAACCAAAAATACTCATAACTCGACTAATTGGAAAGATGGAACGTTCTAGTCTTCACCAATCGATTCAGGGGAACATTTTACATATAGATATGAATCTTGAGTTTAAATTTCCAACCACTAAGGGAGATAGCAGAGAGCAAATTAAATCGTGAAAATATTCGAAAATCCAATTTCTGAAACTTTATGTATCCATAACTCGACTAATCGGAGAGATAGAACGTTCTAGTCTTCACCAATCGATTCAGGGCAACATTTTACATGTAGATGTGAATTTTGAGTTCATATTTCCAAACATTAAGGGAGATAACAGAGAGCAATTTAATTCGCGAAATATTTCCATACCTACCCCTTGCTTCAAGATTTCCAACAAAAAAAAATTTTTGCGACATGAAATTGGCTATAAATTGGTAACCGGGGGTTTTTTACGACGAAAAATCGACTGGCACAATCTGTTTTTTAATAAAATCATTCATTCGCCTTCAAATAACGTAATGGAATTTTCGAAAATCCACTTTATTAAACCAAAAATACTCATAACTCGACTAATTGGAAAGATGGAACGTTCTAGTCTTCACCAATCGATTCAGGAGAACATTTTACATATAGATATGAATCTTGAGTTCAAATTTCCAACCACTAAGGGAGATAGCAGAGAGCAAATTAAATCGTGAAAATATTCGAAAATCCAATTTCTGAAACTTTATGTATCCATAACTCGACTAATCGGAGAGATAGAACGTTCTAGTCTTCACCAATCGATTCAGGGGAACATTTTACATATAGATATGAATTTTGAGTCGATATTAACAAGTATCAAAGGAGATAACAGAGAGCAATTTAATTCGCGAAATATTTCCATACCTACCCCTTGCTTCAAAATTTCCAACAAAAAAAATTTTTGCGACATGAAATTGGCTATAAATTGGTAACCGGGGGTTTTTTACGACGAAAAATCGACTGGCACAATCTGTTTTTTAATAAAATCATTCATTCGCCTTCAAATAACGTAATGGAATTTTCGAAAATCCACTTTATTAAACCAAAAATACTCATAACTCGACTAATTGGAAAGATGGAACGTTCTAGTCTTCACCAATCGATTCAGGGGAACATTTTACATATAGATATGAATCTTGAGTTTAAATTTCCAACCACTAAGGGAGATAGCAGAGAGCAAATTAAATCGTGAAAATATTCGAAAATCCAATTTCTGAAACTTTATGTATCCATAACTCGACTAATCGGAGAGATAGAACGTTCTAGTCTTCACCAATCGATTCAGGGCAACATTTTACATGTAGATGTGAATTTTGAGTTCATATTTCCAAACATTAAGGGAGATAACAGAGAGCAATTTAATTCGCGAAATATTTCCATACCTACCCCTTGCTTCAAGATTTCCAACAAAAAAAAATTTTTGCGACATGAAATTGGCTATAAATTGGTAACCGGGGGTTTTTTACGACGAAAAATCGACTGGCACAATCTGTTTTTTAATAAAATCATTCATTCGCCTTCAAATAACGTAATGGAATTTTCGAAAATCCACTTTATTAAACCAAAAATACTCATAACTCGACTAATTGGAAAGATGGAACGTTCTAGTCTTCACCAATCGATTCAGGGGAACATTTTACATATAGATATGAATCTTGAGTTTAAATTTCCAACCACTAAGGGAGATAGCAGAGAGCAAATCAAATCGTGAAAATATTCGAAAATCCAATTTCTGAAACTTTATGTATCCATAACTCGACTAATCGAAGAGATAGAACGTTCTAGTCTCCACCAATCGATTCAGGGCAACATTTTACATGTAGATGTGAATTTTGAGTTCATATTTCCAAACATTAAGGGAGATAACAGAGAGCAATTTAATTCGCGAAATATTTCCATACCTACCCCTTGCTTCAAAATTTCCAACAAAAAAAAATTTTGCGACATGAAATTGGCTATAAATTGGTAACCGGGGGTTTTTTACGACGAAAAATCGACTGGCACAATCTGTTTTTTAATAAAATCATTCATTCGCCTTCAAATAAAGTAATGGAATTTTCGAAAATCCACTTTATTAAACCAAAAATACTCATAACTCGACTAATTGGAAAGATGGAACGTTCTAGTCTTCACCAATCGATTCAGGGGAACATTTTACATATAGATTTGAATCTTGAGTTTAAATTTCCAACCACTAAGGGAGATAGCAGAGAGCAAATTAAATCGTGAAAATATTCGAAAATCCAATTTCTGAAACTTTATGTATCCATAACTCGACTAATCGGAGAGATAGAACGTTCTAGTCTTCACCAATCGATTCAGGGGAACATTTTACATATAGATATGAATTTTGAGTCGATATTAACAAGTATCAAAGGAGATAACAGAGAGCAATTTAATTCGCGAAATATTTCCATACCTACCCCTTGCTTCAAGATTTCCAACAAAAAAAAATTTTTGCGACATGAAATTGGCTATAAATTGGTAACCGGGGGTTTTTTACGACGAAAAATCGACTGGCACAATCTGTTTTTTAATAAAATCATTCATTCGCCTTCAAATAACGTAATGGAATTTTCGAAAATCCACTTTATTAAACCAAAAATACTCATAACTCGACTAATTGGAAAGATGGAACGTTCTAGTCTTCACCAATCGATTCAGGGGAACATTTTACATATAGATATGAATCTTGAGTTTAAATTTCCAACCACTAACGGAGATAGCAGAGAGCAAATTAAATCGTGAAAATATTCGAAAATCCAATTTCTGAAACTTTATGTATCCATAACTCGACTAATCGGAGAGATAGAACGTTCTAGTCTTCACCAATCGATTCAGGGCAACATTTTACATGTAGATGTGAATTTTAAGTTCATATTTCCAAACATTAAGGGAGATAACAGAGAGCAATTTAATTCGCGAAATATTTCCATACCTACCCCTTGCTTCAAGATTTCCAACAAAAAAAAATTTTTGCGACATGAAATTGGCTATAAATTGGTAACCGGGGGTTTTTTACGACGAAAAATCGACTGGCACGATCTGTTTTTTAATAAAATCATTCATTCGCCTTCAAATAACGTAATGGAATTTTCGAAAATCCACTTTATTAAACCAAAAATACTCATAACTCGACTAATTGGAAAGATGGAACGTTCTAGTCTTCACCAATCGATTCAGGGGAACATTTTACATATAGATATGAATCTTGAGTTTAAATTTCCAACCACTAAGGGAGATAGCAGAGAGCAAATTAAATCGTGAAAATATTCGAAAATCCAATTTCTGAAACTTTATGTATCCATAACTCGACTAATCGGAGAGATAGAACGTTCTAGTCTTCACCAATCGATTCAGGGCAACATTTTACATGTAGATGTGAATTTTGAGTTCATATTTCCAAACATTAAGGGAGATAACAGAGAGCAATTTAATTCGCGAAATATTTCCATACCTACCCCTTGCTTCAAGATTTCCAACAAAAAAAAATTTTTGCGACATGAAATTGGCTATAAATTGGTAACCGGGGGTTTTTTACGACGAAAAATCGACTGGCACAATCTGTTTTTTAATAAAATCATTCATTCGCCTTCAAATAACGTAATGGAATTTTCGAAAATCCACTTTATTAAACCAAAAATACTCATAACTCGACTAATTGGAAAGATGGAACGTTCTAGTCTTCACCAATCGATTCAGGGGAACATTTTACATATAGATATGAATCTTGAGTTTAAATTTCCAACCACTAAGGGAGATAGCAGAGAGCAAATCAAATCGTGAAAATATTCGAAAATCCAATTTCTGAAACTTTATGTATCCATAACTCGACTAATCGGAGAGATAGAACGTTCTAGTCTTCACCAATCGATTCAGGGGAACATTTTACATATAGATATGAATTTTGAGTCGATATTAACAAGTATCAAAGGAGATAACAGAGAGCAACTTAATTCGCGAAATATTTCCATACCTACCCCTTGCTTCAAAATTTCCAACAAAAAAAAATTTTGCGACATGAAATTGGCTATAAATTGGTAACCGGGGGTTTTTTACGACGAAAAATCGACTGGCACAATCTGTTTTTTAATAAAATCATTCATTCGCCTTCAAATAACGTAATGGAATTTTCGAAAATCCACTTTATTAAACCAAAAATACTCATAACTCGACTAATTGGAAAGATGGAACGTTCTAGTCTTCACCAATCGATTCAGGGGAACATTTTACATATAGATCTGAATCTTGAGTTTAAATTTCCAATCACTAAGGGAGATAGCAGAGAGCAAATTAAATCGTGAAAATATTCGAAAATCCAATTTCTGAAACTTTATGTATCCATAACTCGACTAATCGGAGAGATAGAACGTTCTAGTCTTCACCAATCGATTCAGGGGAGCATTTTACATATAGATATGAATTTTGAGTCGATATTAACAAGTATCAAAGGAGATAACAGAGAGCAATTTAATTCGCGAAATATTTCCATACCTACCCCTTGCTTCAAGATTTCCAACAAAAAAAAATTTTTGCGACATGAAATTGGCTATAAATTGGTAACCGGGGGTTTTTTACGACGAAAAATCGACTGGCACAATCTGTTTTTTAATAAAATCATTCATTCGCCTTCAAATAACGTAATGGAATTTTCGAAAATCCACTTTATTAAACCAAAAATACTCATAACTCGACTAATTGGAAAGATGGAACGTTCTAGTCTTCACCAATCGATTCAGGGGAACATTTTACATATAGATATGAATCTTGAGTTTAAATTTCCAACCACTAACGGAGATAGCAGAGAGCAAATTAAATCGTGAAAATATTCGAAAATCCAATTTCTGAAACTTTATGTATCCATAACTCGACTAATCGGAGAGATAGAACGTTCTAGTCTTCACCAATCGATTCAGGGCAACATTTTACATGTAGATGTGAATTTTAAGTTCATATTTCGAAACATTAAGGGAGATAACAGAGAGCAATTTAATTCGCGAAATATTTCCATACCTACCCCTTGCTTCAAGATTTCCAACAAAAAAAAATTTTTGCGACATGAAATTGGCTATAAATTGGTAACCGGGGGTTTTTTACGACGAAAAATCGACTGGCACGATCTGTTTTTTAATAAAATCATTCATTCGCCTTCAAATAACGTAATGGAATTTTCGAAAATCCACTTTATTAAACCAAAAATACTCATAACTCGACTAATTGGAAAGATGGAACGTTCTAGTCTTCACCAATCGATTCAGGGGAACATTTTACATATAGATATGAATCTTGAGTTTAAATTTCCAACCACTAAGGGAGATAGCAGAGAGCAAATTAAATCGTGAAAATATTCGAAAATCCAATTTCTGAAACTTTATGTATCCATAACTCGACTAATCGGAGAGATAGAACGTTCTAGTCTTCACCAATCGATTCAGGGCAACATTTTACATGTAGATGTGAATTTTGAGTTCATATTTCCAAACATTAAGGGAGATAACAGAGAGCAATTTAATTCGCGAAATATTTCCATACCTACCCCTTGCTTCAAGATTTCCAACAAAAAAAAATTTTTGCGACATGAAATTGGCTATAAATTGGTAACCGGGGGTTTTTTACGACGAAAAATCGACTGGCACAATCTGTTTTTTAATAAAATCATTCATTCGCCTTCAAATAACGTAATGGAATTTTCGAAAATCCACTTTATTAAACCAAAAATACTCATAACTCGACTAATTGGAAAGATGGAACGTTCTAGTCTTCACCAATCGATTCAGGGGAACATTTTACATATAGATATGAATCTTGAGTTTAAATTTCCAACCACTAAGGGAGATAGCAGAGAGCAAATCAAATCGTGAAAATATTCGAAAATCCAATTTCTGAAACTTTATGTATCCATAACTCGACTAATCGAAGAGATAGAACGTTCTAGTCTTCACCAATCGATTCAGGGCAACATTTTACATGTAGATGTGAATTTTGAGTTCATATTTCCAAACATTAAGGGAGATAACAGAGAGCAATTTAATTCGCGAAATATTTCCATACCTACCCCTTGCTTCAAAATTTCCAACAAAAAAAAATTTTGCGACATGAAATTGGCTATAAATTGGTAACCGGGGGTTTTTTACGACGAAAAATCGACTGGCACAATCTGTTTTTTAATAAAATCATTCATTCGCCTTCAAATAACGTAATGGAATTTTCGAAAATCCACTTTATTAAACCAAAAATACTCATAACTCGACTAATTGGAAAGATGGAACGTTCTAGTCTTCACCAATCGATTCAGGGGAACATTTTACATATAGATATGAATCTTGAGTTTAAATTTCCAACCACTAAGGGAGATAGCAGAGAGCAAATTAAATCGTGAAAATATTCGAAAATCCAATTTCTGAAACTTTATGTATCCATAACTCGACTAATCGGAGAGATAGAACGTTCTAGTCTTCACCAATCGATTCAGGGGAACATTTTACATATAGATATGAATTTTGAGTCGATATTAACAAGTATCAAAGGAGATAACAGAGAGCAATTTAATTCGCGAAATATTTCCATACCTACCCCTTGCTTCAAGATTTCCAACAAAAAAAAATTTTTGCGACATGAAATTGGCTATAAATTGGTAACCAGGGGTTTTTTACGACGGAAAATCGACTGGCACAATCTGTTTTTTAATAAAATCATTCATTCGCCTTCAAATAACGTAATGGAATTTTCGAAAATCCACTTTATTAAACCAAAAATACTCATAACTCGACTAATTGGAAAGATGGAACGTTCTAGTCTTCACCAATCAATTCAGGGGAACATTTTACATATAGATATAAATCTTGAGTTTAAATTTCCAACCACTAACGGAGATAGCAGAGAGCAAATTAAATCGTGAAAATATTCGAAAATCCAATTTCTGAAACTTTATGTATCCATAACTCGACTAATCGGAGAGATAGAACGTTCTAGTCTTCACCAATCGATTCAGGGCAACATTTTACATGTAGATGTGAATTTTAAGTTCATATTTCCAAACATTAAGGGAGATAACAGAGAGCAATTTAATTCGCGAAATATTTCCATACCTACCCCTTGCTTGAAGATTTCCAACAAAAAAAAATTTTTGCAACATGAAATTGGCTATAAATTGGTAACCGGGGGTTTTTTACGACGAAAAATCGACTGGCACGATCTGTTTTTTAATAAAATCATTCATTCGCCTTCAAATAACGTAATGGAATTTTCGAAAATCCACTTTATTAAACCAAAAATACTCATAACTCGACTAATTGGAAAGATGGATCGTTCTAGTCTTCACCAATCGATTCAGGGGAACATTTTACATATAGATATGAATCTTGAGTTTGAATTTCCAACCACTAAGGGAGATAGCAGAGAGCAAATTAAATCGTGAAAATATTCGAAAATCCAATTTCTGAAACTTTATGTATCCATAACTCGACTAATCGGAGAGATAGAACGTTCTAGTCTTCACCAATCGATTCAGGGCAACATTTTACATGTAGATGTGAATTTTGAGTTCATATTTCCAAACATTAAGGGAGATAACAGAGAGCAATTTAATTCGCGAAATATTTCCATACCTACCCCTTGCTTCAAGATTTCCAACAAAAAAAAATTTTTGCGACATGAAATTGGCTATAAATTGGTAACCGGGGGTTTTTTACGACGAAAAATCGACTGGCACAATCTGTTTTTTAATAAAATCATTCATTCGCCTTCAAATAACGTAATGGAATTTTCGAAAATCCACTTTATTAAACCAAAAATACTCATAACTCGACTAATTGGAAAGATGGAACGTTCTAGTCTTCACCAATCGATTCAGGGGAACATTTTACATATAGATCTGAATCTTGAGTTTAAATTTCCAACCACTAAGGGAGATAGCAGAGAGCAAATTAAATCGTGAAAATATTCGAAAATCCAATTTCTGAAACTTTATGTATCCATAACTCGACTAATCGGAGAGATAGAACGTTCTAGTCTTCACCAATCGATTCAGGGGAACATTTTACATATAGATATGAATTTTGAGTTCATATTCCAAACATTAAGGGAGATAACAGAGAGCAATTTAATTCGCGAAATATTTCCATACCTACCCCTTGCTTCAAAATTTCCAACAAAAAAAAATTTTGCGACATGAAATTGGCTATAAATTGGTAACCGGGGGTTTTTCACGACGAAAAATCGACTGGCACAATCTGTTTTTTAATAAAATCATTCATTCGCCTTCAAATAACGTAATGGAATTTTCGAAAATCCACTTTATTAAACCAAAAATACTCATAACTCGACTAATTGGAAAGATGGAACGTTCTAGTCTTCACCAATCGATTCAGGGGAACATTTTACATATAGATATGAATCTTGAGTTTAAATTTCCAACCACTAAGGGAGATAGCAGAGAGCAAATCAAATCGTGAAAATATTCGAAAATCCAATTTCTGAAACTTTATGTATCCATAACTCGACTAATCGAAGAGATAGAACGTTCTAGTCTCCACCAATCGATTCAGGGCAACATTTTACATGTAGATGTGAATTTTGAGTTCATATTCCAAACATTAAGGGAGATAACAGAGAGCAATTTAATTCGCGAAATATTTCCATACCTACCCCTTGCTTCAAAATTTCCAACAAAAAAAAATTTTGCGACATGAAATTGGCTATAAATTGGTAACCGGGGGTTTTTCACGACGAAAAATCGACTGGCACAATCTGTTTTTTAATAAAATCATTCATTCGCCTTCAAATAACGTAATGGAATTTTCGAAAATCCACTTTATTAAACCAAAAATACTCATAACTCGACTAATTGGAAAGATGGAACGTTCTAGTCTTCACCAATCGATTCAGGGGAACATTTTACATATAGATTTGAATCTTGAGTTTAAATTTCCAACCACTAAGGGAGATAGCAGAGAGCAAATTAAATCGTGAAAATATTCGAAAATCCAATTTCTGAAACTTTATGTATCCATAACTCGACTAATCGGAGAGATAGAACGTTCTAGTCTTCACCAATCGATTCAGGGGAACATTTTACATATAGATATGAATTTTGAGTCGATATTAACAAGTATCAAAGGAGATAACAGAGAGCAATTTAATTCGCGAAATATTTCCATACCTACCCCTTGCTTCAAGATTTCCAACAAAAAAAAATTTTTGCGACATGAAATTGGCTATAAATTGGTAACCGGGGGTTTTTTACGACGAAAAATCGACTGGCACAATCTGTTTTTTAATAAAATCATTCATTCGCCTTCAAATAACGTAATGGAATTTTCGAAAATCCACTTTATTAAACCAAAAATACTCATAACTCGACTAATTGGAAAGATAGAACGTTCTAGTCTTCACCAATCGATTCAGGGGAACATTTTACATATAGATATGAATTTTGAGTCGATATTAACAAGTATCAAAGGAGATAACAGAGAGCAATTTAATTCGCGAAATATTTCCATACCTACCCCTTGCTTCAAGATTTCCAACAAAAAAAAATTTTTGCGACATGAAATTGGCTATAAATTGGTAACCGGGGGTTTTTTACGACGAAAAAT
Source organism: Lochmaea capreae (assembly GCA_949126875.1). Taxonomy (NCBI): domain Eukaryota; kingdom Metazoa; phylum Arthropoda; class Insecta; order Coleoptera; family Chrysomelidae; genus Lochmaea; species Lochmaea capreae. Next base: position 3,026,230 of record OX421408.1, read on the forward strand.
CGACTGGCACAATCTGTTTTTTAATAAAATCATTCATTCGCCTTCAAATAACGTAATGGAATTTTCGAAAATCCACTTTATTAAACCAAAAATACTCATAACTCGACTAATTGGAAAGATGGAACGTTCTAGTCTTCACCAATCGATTCAGGGGAACATTTTACATATAGATATGAATCTTGAGTTTAAATTTCCAACCACTAAGGGAGATAGCAGAGAGCAAATCAAATCGTGAAAATATTCGAAAATCCAATTTCTGAAACTTTATGTATCCATAACTCGACTAATCGAAGAGATAGAACGTTCTAGTCTCCACCAATCGATTCAGGGCAACATTTTACATGTAGATGTGAATTTTGAGTTCATATTCCAAACATTAAGGGAGATAACAGAGAGCAATTTAATTCGCGAAATATTTCCATACCTACCCCTTGCTTCAAAATTTCCAACAAAAAAAAATTTTGCGACATGAAATTGGCTATAAATTGGTAACCGGGGGTTTTTCACGACGAAAAATCGACTGGCACAATCTGTTTTTTAATAAAATCATTCATTCGCCTTCAAATAACGTAATGGAATTTTCGAAAATCCACTTTATTAAACCAAAAATACTCATAACTCGACTAATTGGAAAGATGGAACGTTCTAGTCTTCACCAATCGATTCAGGGGAACATTTTACATATAGATTTGAATCTTGAGTTTAAATTTCCAACCACTAAGGGAGATAGCAGAGAGCAAATTAAATCGTGAAAATATTCGAAAATCCAATTTCTGAAACTTTATGTATCCATAACTCGACTAATCGGAGAGATAGAACGTTCTAGTCTTCACCAATCGATTCAGGGGAACATTTTACATATAGATATGAATTTTGAGTCGATATTAACAAGTATCAAAGGAGATAACAGAGAGCAATTTAATTCGCGAAATATTTCCATACCTACCCCTTGCTTCAAGATTTCCAACAAAAAAAAATTTTTGCGACATGAAATTGGCTATAAATTGGTAACCGGGGGTTTTTTACGACGAAAAATCGACTGGCACAATCTGTTTTTTAATAAAATCATTCATTCGCCTTCAAATAACGTAATGGAATTTTCGAAAATCCACTTTATTAAACCAAAAATACTCATAACTCGACTAATTGGAAAGATGGAACGTTCTAGTCTTCACCAATCGATTCAGGGGAACATTTTACATATAGATATGAATCTTGAGTTTAAATTTCCAGCCACTAACGGAGATAGCAGAGAGCAAATTAAATCGTGAAAATATTCGAAAATCCAATTTCTGAAACTTTATGTATCCATAACTCGACTAATCGGAGAGATAGAACGTTCTAGTCTTCACCAATCGATTCAGGGCAACATTTTACATGTAGATGTGAATTTTAAGTTCATATTTCCAAACATTAAGGGAGATAACAGAGAGCAATTTAATTCGCGAAATATTTCCATACCTACCCCTTGCTTCAAGATTTCCAACAAAAAAAAATTTTTGCGACATGAAATTGGCTATAAATTGGTAACCGGGGGTTTTTTACGACGAAAAATCGACTGGCACGATCTGTTTTTTAATAAAATCATTCATTCGCCTTCAAATAACGTAATGGAATTTTCGAAAATCCACTTTATTAAACCAAAAATACTCATAACTCGACTAATTGGAAAGATGGAACGTTCTAGTCTTCACCAATCGATTCAGGGGAACATTTTACATATAGATATGAATCTTGAGTTTAAATTTCCAACCACTAAGGGAGATAGCAGAGAGCAAATTAAATCGTGAAAATATTCGAAAATCCAATTTCTGAAACTTTATGTATCCATAACTCGACTAATCGGAGAGATAGAACGTTCTAGTCTTCACCAATCGATTCAGGGCAACATTTTACATGTAGATGTGAATTTTGAGTTCATATTTCCAAACATTAAGGGAGATAACAGAGAGCAATTTAATTCGCGAAATATTTCCATACCTACCCCTTGCTTCAAGATTTCCAACAAAAAAAAATTTTTGCGACATGAAATTGGCTATAAATTGGTAACCGGGGGTTTTTTACGACGAAAAATCGACTGGCACAATCTGTTTTTTAATAAAATCATTCATTCGCCTTCAAATAACGTAATGGAATTTTCGAAAATCCACTTTATTAAACCAAAAATACTCATAACTCGACTAATTGGAAAGATGGAACGTTCTAGTCTTCACCAATCGATTCAGGGGAACATTTTACATATAGATATGAATCTTGAGTTTTAATTTCCAACCACTAAGGGAGATAGCAGAGAGCAAATCAAATCGTGAAAATATTCGAAAATCCAATTTCTGAAACTTTATGTATCCATAACTCGACTAATCGAAGAGATAGAACGTTCTAGTCTCCACCAATCGATTCAGGGCAACATTTTACATGTAGATGTGAATTTTGAGTTCATATTTCCAAACATTAAGGGAGATAACAGAGAGCAATTTAATTCGCGAAATATTTCCATACCTACCCCTTGCTTCAAAATTTCCAACAAAAAAAAATTTTGCGACATGAAATTGGCTATAAATTGGTAACCGGGAGTTTTTTACGACGAAAAATCGACTGGCACAATCTGTTTTTTAATAAAATCATTCATTCGCCTTCAAATAACGTAATGGAATTTTCGAAAATCCACTTTATTAAACCAAAAATACTCATAACTCGACTAATTGGAAAGATGGAACGTTCTAGTCTTCACCAATCGATTCAGGGGAACATTTTACATATAGATTTGAATCTTGAGTTTAAATTTCCAACCACTAAGGGAGATAGCAGAGAGCAAATTAAATCGTGAAAATATTCGAAAATCCAATTTCTGAAACTTTATGTATCCATAACTCGACTAATCGGAGAGATAGAACGTTCTAGTCTTCACCAATCGATTCAGGGGAACATTTTACATATAGATATGAATTTTGAGTCGATATTAACAAGTATCAAAGGAGATAACAGAGAGCAATTTAATTCGCGAAATATTTCCATACCTACCCCTTGCTTCAAGATTTCCAACAAAAAAAAATTTTTGCGACATGAAATTGGCTATAAATTGGTAACCGGGGGTTTTTTACGACGAAAAATCGACTGGCACAATCTGTTTTTTAATAAAATCATTCATTCGCCTTCAAATAACGTAATGGAATTTTCGAAAATCCACTTTATTAAACCAAAAATACTCATAACTCGACTAATTGGAAAGATGGAACGTTCTAGTCTTCACCAATCGATTCAGGGGAACATTTTACATATAGATATGAATCTTGAGTTTAAATTTCCAACCACTAACGGAGATAGCAGAGAGCAAATTAAATCGTGAAAATATTCGAAAATCCAATTTCTGAAACTTTATGTATCCATAACTCGACTAATCGGAGAGATAGAACGTTCTAGTCTTCACCAATCGATTCAGGGCAACATTTTACATGTAGATGTGAATTTTAAGTTCATATTTCCAAACATTAAGGGAGATAACAGAGAGCAATTTAATTCGCGAAATATTTCCATACCTACCCCTTGCTTCAAGATTTCCAACAAAAAAAAATTTTTGCGACATGAAATTGGCTATAAATTGGTAACCGGGGGTTTTTTACGACGAAAAATCGACTGGCACAATCTGTTTTTTAATAAAATCATTCATTCGCCTTCAAATAACGTAATGGAATTTTCGAAAATCCACTTTATTAAACCAAAAATACTCATAACTCGACTAATTGGAAAGATGGAACGTTCTAGTCTTCACCAATCGATTCAGGGGAACATTTTACATATAGATATGAATCTTGAGTTTAAATTTCCAACCACTAACGGAGATAGCAGAGAGCAAATTAAATCGTGAAAATATTCGAAAATCCAATTTCTGAAACTTTATGTATCCATAACTCGACTAATCGGAGAGATAGAACGTTCTAGTCTTCACCAATCGATTCAGGGCAACATTTTACATGTAGATGTGAATTTTGAGTTCATATTTCCAAACATTAAGGGAGATAACAGAGAGCAATTTAATTCGCGAAATATTTCCATACCTACCCCTTGCTTCAAGATTTCCAACAAAAAAAAATTTTTGCGACATGAAATTGGCTATAAATTGGTAACCGGGGGTTTTTTACGACGAAAAATCGACTGGCACAATCTGTTTTTTAATAAAATCATTCATTCGCCTTCAAATAACGTAATGGAATTTTCGAAAATCCACTTTATTAAACCAAAAATACTCATAACTCGACTAATTGGAAAGATGGAACGTTCTAGTCTTCACCAATCGATTCAGGGGAACATTTTACATATAGATATGAATCTTGAGTTTTAATTTCCAACCACTAAGGGAGATAGCAGAGAGCAAATCAAATCGTGAAAATATTCGAAAATCCAATTTCTGAAACTTTATGTATCCATAACTCGACTAATCGAAGAGATAGAACGTTCTAGTCTTTCTAGTCTTCACCAATCGATTCAGGGCAACATTTTACATGTAGATGTGAATTTTGAGTTCATATTTCCAAACATTAAGGGAGATAACAGAGAGCAATTTAATTCGCGAAATATTTCCATACCTACCCCTTGCTTCAAAATTTCCAACAAAAAAAAATTTTGCGACATGAAATTGGCTATAAATTGGTAACCGGGGGTTTTTTACGACAAAAAATCGACTGGCACAATCTGTTTTTTAATAAAATCATTCATTCGCCTTCAAATAACGTAATGGAATTTTCGAAAATCCACTTTATTAAACCAAAAATACTCATAACTCGACTAATTGGAAAGATGGAACGTTCTAGTCTTCACCAATCGATTCAGGGGAACATTTTACATATAGATTTGAATCTTGAGTTTAAATTTCCAACCACTAAGGGAGATAGCAGAGAGCAAATTAAATCGTGAAAATATTCGAAAATCCAATTTCTGAAACTTTATGTATCCATAACTCGACTAATCGGAGAGATAGAACGTTCTAGTCTTCACCAATCGATTCAGGGGAACATTTTACATATAGATATGAATTTTGAGTTCATATTTCCAAACATTAAGGGAGATAACAGAGAGCAATTTAATTCGCGAAATATTTCCATACCTACCCCTTGCTTCAAAATTTCCAACAAAAAAAAATTTTTGCGACATGAAATTGGCTATAAATTGGTAACCGGGGGTTTTTTGCGACGAAAAATTGACTGGCACAATCTGTTTTTTAATAAAATCATTCATTCGCCTTCAAATAACGTAATGGAATTTTCGAAAATCCACTTTATTAAACCAAAAATACTCATAACTCGACTAATTGGGAAGATGGAACGTTCTAGTCTTCACCAATCGATTCAGGGGAACATTTTACATATAGATATGAATCTTGAGTTTAAATTTCCAACCTCTAAGGGAGATAGCAGAGAGCAAATTAAATTGTGAAAATATTCGAAAATCCAATTTCTGAAACTTTATGTATCCATAACTCGACTAATCGGAGAGATAGAACGTTCTAGTCTTCACCAATCGATTCAGGGGAACATTTTACATATAGATATGAATTTTGAGTCGATATTAACAAGTATCAAAGGAGATAACAGAGAGCAATTTAATTCGCGAAATATTTCCATACCTACCCCTTGCTTCAAGATTTCCAACAAAAAAAAATTTTTGCGACATGAAATTGGCTATAAATTGGTAACCGGGGGTTTTTTACGACGAAAAATCGACTGGCACAATCTGTTTTTTAATAAAATCATTCATTCGCCTTCAAATAACGTAATGGAATTTTCGAAAATCCACTTTATTAAACCAAAAATACTCATAACTCGACTAATTGGAAAGATGGAACGTTCTAGTCTTCACCAATCGATTCAGGGGAACATTTTACATATAGATATGAATCTTGAGTTTAAATTTCCAACCACTAACGGAGATAGCAGAGAGCAAATTAAATCGTGAAAATATTCGAAAATCCAATTTCTGAAACTTTATGTATCCATAACTCGACTAATCGGAGAGATAGAACGTTCTAGTCTTCACCAATCGATTCAGGGCAACATTTTACATGTAGATGTGAATTTTAAGTTCATATTTCCAAACATTAAGGGAGATAACAGAGAGCAATTTAATTCGCGAAATATTTCCATACCTACCCCTTGCTTCAAGATTTCCAACAAAAAAAAATTTTTGCGACATGAAATTGGCTATAAATTGGTAACCGGGGGTTTTTTACGACGAAAAATCGACTGGCACAATCTGTTTTTTAATAAAATCATTCATTCGCCTTCAAATAACGTAATGGAATTTTCGAAAATCCACTTTATTAAACCAAAAATACTCATAACTCGACTAATTGGAAAGATGGAACGTTCTAGTCTTCACCAATCGATTCAGGGGAACATTTTACATATAGATATGAATCTTGAGTTTAAATTTCCAACCACTAACGGAGATAGCAGAGAGCAAATTAAATCGTGAAAATATTCGAAAATCCAATTTCTGAAACTTTATGTATCCATAACTCGACTAATCGGAGAGATAGAACGTTCTAGTCTTCACCAATCGATTCAGGGCAACATTTTACATGTAGATGTGAATTTTGAGTTCATATTTCCAAACATTAAGGGAGATAACAGAGAGCAATTTAATTCGCGAAATATTTCCATACCTACCCCTTGCTTCAAGATTTCCAACAAAAAAAAATTTTTGCGACATGAAATTGGCTATAAATTGGTAACCGGGGGTTTTTTACGACGAAAAATCGACTGGCACAATCTGTTTTTTAATAAAATCATTCATTCGCCTTCAAATAACGTAATGGAATTTTCGAAAATCCACTTTATTAAACCAAAAATACTCATAACTCGACTAATTGGAAAGATGGAACGTTCTAGTCTTCACCAATCGATTCAGGGGAACATTTTACATATAGATATGAATCTTGAGTTTTAATTTCCAACCACTAAGGGAGATAGCAGAGAGCAAATCAAATCGTGAAAATATTCGAAAATCCAATTTCTGAAACTTTATGTATCCATAACTCGACTAATCGAAGAGATAGAACGTTCTAGTCTTCACCAATCGATTCAGGGCAACATTTTACATGTAGATGTGAATTTTGAGTTCATATTTCCAAACATTAAGGGAGATAACAGAGAGCAATTTAATTCGCGAAATATTTCCATACCTACCCCTTGCTTCAAAATTTCCAACAAAAAAAAATTTTGCGACATGAAATTGGCTATAAATTGGTAACCGGGGGTTTTTTACGACAAAAAATCGACTGGCACAATCTGTTTTTTAATAAAATCATTCATTCGCCTTCAAATAACGTAATGGAATTTTCGAAAATCCACTTTATTAAACCAAAAATACTCATAACTCGACTAATTGGAAAGATGGAACGTTCTAGTCTTCACCAATCGATTCAGGGGAACATTTTACATATAGATATGAATCTTGAGTTTAAATTTCCAACCACTAAGGGAGATAGCAGAGAGCAAATTAAATCGTGAAAATATTCGAAAATCCAATTTCTGAAACTTTATGTATCCATAACTCGACTAATCGGAGAGATAGAACGTTCTAGTCTTCACCAATCGATTCAGGGGAACATTTTACATATAGATATGAATTTTGAGTCGATATTAACAAGTATCAAAGGAGATAACAGAGAGCAATTTATTTCGCGAAATATTTCCATACCTACCCCTTGCTTCAAGATTTCCAACAAAAAAAAATTTTTGCGACATGAAATTGGCTATAAATTGGTAACCGGGGGTTTTTTACGACGAAAAATCGACTGGCACAATCTGTTTTTTAATAAAATCATTCATTCGCCTTCAAATAACGTAATGGAATTTTCGAAAATCCACTTTATTAAACCAAAAATACTCATAACTCGACTAATTGGAAAGATGGAACGTTCTAGTCTTCACCAATCGATTCAGGGGAACATTTTACATATAGATATGAATCTTGAGTTTAAATTTCCAACCACTAACGGAGATAGCAGAGAGCAAATTAAATCGTGAAAATATTCGAAAATCCAATTTCTGAAACTTTATGTATCCATAACTCGACTAATCGGAGAGATAGAACGTTCTAGTCTTCACCAATCGATTCAGGGCAACATTTTACATGTAGATGTGAATTTTAAGTTCATATTTCCAAACATTAAGGGAGATAACAGAGAGCAATTTAATTCGCGAAATATTTCCATACCTACCCCTTGCTTCAAGATTTCCAACAAAAAAAAATTTTTGCGACATGAAATTGGCTATAAATTGGTAACCGGGGGTTTTTTACGACGAAAAATCGACTGGCACGATCTGTTTTTTAATAAAATCATTCATTCGCCTTCAAATAACGTAATGGAATTTTCGAAAATCCACTTTATTAAACCAAAAATACTCATAACTCGACTAATTGGAAAGATGGATCGTTCTAGTCTTCACCAATCGATTCAGGGGAACATTTTACATATAGATATGAATCTTGAGTTTAAATTTCCAACCACTAAGGGAGATAGCAGAGAGCAAATTAAATCGTGAAAATATTCGAAAATCCAATTTCTGAAACTTTATGTATCCATAACTCGACTAATCGGAGAGATAGAACGTTCTAGTCTTCACCAATCGATTCAGGGCAACATTTTACATGTAGATGTGAATTTTGAGTTCATATTTCCAAACATTAAGGGAGATAACAGAGAGCAATTTAATTCGCGAAATATTTCCATACCTACCCCTTGCTTCAAGATTTCCAACAAAAAAAAATTTTTGCGACATGAAATTGGCTATAAATTGGTAACCGGGGGTTTTTTACGACGAAAAATCGACTGGCACAATCTGTTTTTTAATAAAATCATTCATTCGCCTTCAAATAACGTAATGGAATTTTCGAAAATCCACTTTATTAAACCAAAAATACTCATAACTCGACTAATTGGAAAGATGGAACGTTCTAGTCTTCACCAATCGATTAAGGGGAACATTTTACATATAGATATGAATCTTGAGTTTAAATTTCCAACCACTAAGGGAGATAGCAGAGAGCAAATTAAATCGTGAAAATATTCGAAAATCCAATTTCTGAAACTTTATGTATCCATAACTCGACTAATCGGAGAGATAGAACGTTCTAGTCTTCACCAATCGATTCAGGGGAACATTTTACATATAGATATGAATTTTGAGTCGATATTAACAAGTATCAAAGGAGATAACAGAGAGCAATTTAATTCGCGAAATATTTCCATACCTACCCCTTGCTTCAAGATTTCCAACAAAAAAAAATTTTTGCGACATGAAATTGGCTATAAATTGGTAACCGGGGGTTTTTTACGACGAAAAATCGACTGGCACAATCTGTTTTTTAATAAAATCATTCATTCGCCTTCAAATAACGTAATGGAATTTTCGAAAATCCACTTTATTAAACCAAAAATACTCATAACTCGACTAATTGGAAAGATGGAACGTTCTAGTCTTCACCAATCGATTCAGGGGAACATTTTACATATAGATATGAATCTTGAGTTTAAATTTCCAACCTCTAACGGAGATAGCAGAGAGAAAATTAAATCGTGAAAATATTCGAAAATCCAATTTCTGAAACTTTATGTATCCATAACTCGACTAATCGGAGAGATAGAACGTTCTAGTCTTCACCAATCGATTCAGGGCAACATTTTACATGTAGATGTGAATTTTAAGTTCATATTTCCAAACATTAAGGGAGATAACAGAGAGCAATTTAATTCGCGAAATATTTCCATACCTACCCCTTGCTTCAAGATTTCCAACAAAAAAAAATTTTTGCGACATGAAATTGGCTATAAATTGGTAACCGGGGGTTTTTTACGACGAAAAATCGACTGGCACAATCTGTTTTTTAATAAAATCATTCATTCGCCTTCAAATAACGTAATGGAATTTTCGAAAATCCACTTTATTAAACCAAAAATACTCATAACTCGACTAATTGGAAAGATGGAACGTTCTAGTCTTCACCAATCGATTCAGGGGAACATTTTACATATAGATATGAATCTTGAGTTTAAATTTCCAACCACTAAGGGAGATAGCAGAGAGCAAATTAAATCGTGAAAATATTCGAAAATCCAATTTCTGAAACTTTATGTATCCATAACTCGACTAATCGGAGAGATAGAACGTTCTAGTCTTCACCAATCGATTCAGGGCAACATTTTACATGTAGATGTGAATTTTGAGTTCATATTTCCAAACATTAAGGGAGATAACAGAGAGCAATTTAATTCGCGAAATATTTCCATACCTACCCCTTGCTTCAAGATTTCCAACAAAAAAAAATTTTTGCGACATGAAATTGGCTATAAATTGGTAACCGGGGGTTTTTTACGACGAAAAATCGACTGGCACAATCTGTTTTTCAATAAAATCATTCATTCGCCTTCAAATAACGTAATGGAATTTTCGAAAATCCACTTTATTAAACCAAAAATACTCATAACTCGACTAATTGGAAAGATGGAACGTTCTAGTCTTCACCAATCGATTCAGGAGAACATTTTACATATAGATATGAATCTTGAGTTCAAATTTCCAACCACTAAGGGAGATAGCAGAGAGCAAATTAAATCGTGAAAATATTCGAAAATCCAATTTCTGAAACTTTATGTATCCATAACTCGACTAATCGGAGAGATAGAACGTTCTAGTCTTCACCAATCGATTCAGGGGAACATTTTACATATAGATATGAATTTTGAGTCGATATTAACAAGTATCAAAGGAGATAACAGAGAGCAATTTAATTCGCGAAATATTTCCATACCTACCCCTTGCTTCAAAATTTCCAACAAAAAAAATTTTTGCGACATGAAATTGGCTATAAATTGGTAACCGGGGTTTTTTTGCGACGAAAAATCGACTGGCACAATCTGTTTTTTAATAAAATCATTCATTCGCCTTCAAATAACGTAATGGAATTTTCGAAAATCCACTTTATTAAACCAAAAATACTCATATTTCGACTAATTGGAAAGATGGAACGTTCTAGGCTTCACCAATCGATTCAGGGGAACATTTCACATATAGATATAAATCTTGAGTTTAAATTTCCAACCACTAAGGGAGATAGCAGAGAGCAAATTAAATCGTGAAAATATTCGAAAATCCAATTTCTGAAACTTTATGTATCCATAACTCGACTAATCGGAGAGATAGAACGTTCCAGTCTTCACCAATCGATTCAGGGGAACATTTTACATATAGATATGAATTTTGAGTCGATATTAACAAGTATCAAAGGAGATAACAGAGAGCAATTTAATTCGCGAAATATTTCCATACCTACCCCTTGCTTCAAAATTTCCAACAAAAAAAAAATTTTGCGACATGAAATTGGCTATAAATTGGTAACCGGGGGTTTTTTACGACGAAAAATTGACTGGCACAATCTGTTTTTTAATAAAATCATTCATTCGCCTTCAAATAACGTAATGGAATTTTCGAAAATCCACTTTATTAAACCAAAAATACTCATAACTCGACTAATTGGAAAGATGGAACGTTCTAGTCTACACCAATCGATTCAGGGGAACATTTTACATATAGATATGAATCTTGAGTTTAAATTTCCAACCACTAAGGGAGATAGCAGAGAGCAAATTAAATCGTGAAAATATTCGAAAATCCAATTTCTGAAACTTTATGTATCCATAACTCGACTAATCGGAGAGATAAAACGTTCTAGTCTTCACCAATCGATTCAGGGCAACATTTTACATGTAGATGTGAATTTTGAGTTCATATTTCCAAACATTAAGGGAGATAACAGAGAGCAATTTAATTCGCGAAATATTTCCATACCTACCCCTTGCTTCAAAATTTCCAACAAAAAAAATTTTTGCGACATGAAATTGGCTATAAATTGGTAACCGGGGTTTTTTTGCGACGAAAAATCGACTAGCACAATCTGTTTTTTAATAAAATCATTCATTCGCCTTCAAATAACGTAATGGAATTTTCGAAAATCCACTTTATTAAACCAAAAATACTCATAACTCGACTAATTGGAAAGATGGAACGTTCTAGTCTTCACCAATCGATTCAAGGGAACATTTTACATATAGATATGAATCTTGAGTTTAAATTTCCAACCACTAAGGGAGATAGCAGAGAGCAAATTAAATCGTGAAAATATTCGAAAATCCAATTTCTGAAACTTTATGTATCCATAACTCGACTAATCGGAGAGATAGAACGTTCTAGTCTTCACCAATCGATTCAGGGGAACATTTCACATATAGATATGAATTTTGAGTCGATATTAACAAGTATCAAAGGAGATAACAGAGAGCAATTTAATTCGCGAAATATTTCCATACCTACCCCTTGCTTCAAAATTTCCAACAAAAAAAAAATTTTGCGACATGAAATTGGCTATAAATTGGTAACCGGGGGTTTTTTACGACGAAAAATTGACTGGCACAATCTGTTTTTTAATAAAATCATTCATTCGCCTTCAAATAACGTAATGGAATTTTCGAAAATCCACTTTATTAAACCAAAAATACTCATAACTCGACTAATTGGAAAGATGGAACGTTCTAGTCTACACCAATCGATTCAGGGGAACATTTTACATATAGATATGAATCTTGAGTTCAAATTTCCAACCACTAAGGGAGATAGCAGAGAGCAAAGCAAATTGTGAAAATATTCGAAAATCCAATTTCTGAAACTTTATGTATCCATAACTCGACTAATCGGAGAGATAGAACGTTCTAGTCTTCACCAATCGATTCAGGGCAACATTTTACATGTAGATGTGAATTTTGAGTTCATATTTCCAAACATTAAGGGAGATAACAGAGAGCAATTTAATTCGCGAAATATTTCCATACCTACCCCTTGCTTCAAAATTTCCAACAAAAAAAATTTTTGCGACATGAAATTGGCTATAAATTGGTAACCGGGGTTTTTTTCCGACGAAAAATCGACTAGCACAATCTGTTTTTTAATAAAATCATTCATTCGCCTTCAAATAACGTAATGGAATTTTCGAAAATCCACTTTATTAAACCAAAAATACTCATAACTCGACTAATTGGAAAGATGGAACGTTCTAGTCTTCACCAATCGATTCAGGGGAACATTTTACATATAGATATGAATCTTGAGTTTAAATTTCCAACCACTAAGGGAGATAGCAGAGAGCAAATTAAATCGTGAAAATATTCGAAAATCCAATTTCTGAAACTTTATGTATCCATAACTCGACTAATCGGTGAGATAGAACGTTCTAGTCTTCACCAATCGATTCAGGGGAACATTTTACATATAGATATGAATCTTGAGGTTAAATTTCCAACCACTAAGGGAGATAGCAGAGAAGCAAATTAAATCGTGAAAATATTCGAAAATCCAATTTCTGAAACTTTATGTATCCATAACTCGACTAATCGGAGAGATAGAACGTTCTAGTCTTCACCAATCGATTCAGGACAACATTTTACATGTAGATGTGAATTTTGAGTTCATATTTCCAAGCATTAAGGGAGATAACAGAGAGCAATTTAATTCGCGAAATATTTCCATACCTACCCCTTGCTTCAAAATTTCCAACAAAAAAAAAATTTTGCGACATGAAATTGGCTATAAATTGGTAACCGGGGTTTTTTTGCGACGAAAAATCGACTAGCACAATCTGTTTTTTAATAAAATCATTCATTCGCCTTCAAATAACGTAATGGAATTTTCGAAAATCCACTTTATTAAACCAAAAATACTCATAACTCGACTAATTGGAAAGATGGAACGTTCTAGTCTTCACCAATCGATTCAAGGGAACATTTTACATATAGATATGAATCTTGAGTTTAAATTTCCAACCACTAAGGGAGATAGCAGAGAGCAAATTAAATCGTGAAAATATTCGAAAATCCAATTTCTGAAACTTTATGTATCCATAACTCGACTAATCGGAGAGATAGAACGTTCTAGTCTTCACCAATCGATTCAGGGGAACATTTCACATATAGATATGAATTTTGAGTCGATATTAACAAGTATCAAAGGAGATAACAGAGAGCAATTTAATTCGCGAAATATTTCCATACCTACCCCTTGCTTCAAAATTTCCAACAAAAAAAAAATTTTGCGACATGAAATTGGCTATAAATTGGTAACCGGGGGTTTTTTACGACGAAAAATTGACTGGCACAATCTGTTTTTTAATAAAATCATTCATTCGCCTTCAAATAACGTAATGGAATTTTCGAAAATCCACTTTATTAAACCAAAAATACTCATAACTCGACTAATTGGAAAGATGGAACGTTCTAGTCTACACCAATCGATTCAGGGGAACATTTTACATATAGATATGAATCTTGAGTTTAAATTTCCAACCACTAAGGGAGATAGCAGAGAGCAAAGCAAATTGTGAAAATATTCGAAAATCCAATTTCTGAAACTTTATGTATCCATAACTCGACTAATCGGAGAGATAGAACGTTCTAGTCTTCACCAATCGATTCAGGGCAACATTTTACATGTAGATGTGAATTTTGAGTTCATATTTCCAAACATTAAGGGAGATAACAGAGAGCAATTTAATTCGCGAAATATTTCCATACCTACCCCTTGCTTCAAAATTTCCAACAAAAAAAATTTTTGCGACATGAAATTGGCTATAAATTGGTAACCGGGGTTTTTTTGCTACGAAAAATCGACTAGCACAATCTGTTTTTTAATAAAATCATTCATTCGCCTTCAAATAACGTAATGGAATTTTCGAAAATCCACTTTATTAAACCAAAAATACTCATAACTCGACTAATTGGAAAGATGGAACGTTCTAGTCTTCACCAATCGATTCAAGGGAACATTTTACATATAGATATGAATCTTGAGTTTAAATTTCCAACCACTAAGGGAGATAGCAGAGAGCAAATTAAATCGTGAAAATATTCGAAAATCCAATTTCTGAAACTTTATGTATCCATAACTCGACTAATCGGAGAGATAGAACGTTCTAGTCTTCACCAATCGATTCAGGGGAACATTTCACATATAGATATGAATTTTGAGTCGATATTAACAAGTATCAAAGGAGATAACAGAGAGCAATTTAATTCGCGAAATATTTCCATACCTACCCCTTGCTTCAAAATTTCCAACAAAAAAAAAATTTTGCGACATGAAATTGGCTATAAATTGGTAACCGGGGGTTTTTTACGACGAAAAATTGACTGGCACAATCTGTTTTTTAATAAAATCATTCATTCGCCTTCAAATAACGTAATGGAATTTTCGAAAATCCACTTTATTAAACCAAAAATACTCATAACTCGACTAATTGGAAAGATGGAACGTTCTAGTCTACACCAATCGATTCAGGGGAACATTTTACATATAGATATGAATCTTGAGTTCAAATTTCCAACCACTAAGGGAGATAGCAGAGAGCAAAGCAAATTGTGAAAATATTCGAAAATCCAATTTCTGAAACTTTATGTATCCATAACTCGACTAATCGGAGAGATAGAACGTTCTAGTCTTCACCAATCGATTCAGGGCAACATTTTACATGTAGATGTGAATTTTGAGTTCATATTTCCAAACATTAAGGGAGATAACAGAGAGCAATTTAATTCGCGAAATATTTCCATACCTACCCCTTGCTTCAAAATTTCCAACAAAAAAAATTTTTGCGACATGAAATTGGCTATAAATTGGTAACCGGGGTTTTTTTCCGACGAAAAATCGACTAGCACAATCTGTTTTTTAATAAAATCATTCATTCGCCTTCAAATAACGTAATGGAATTTTCGAAAATCCACTTTATTAAACCAAAAATACTCATAACTCGACTAATTGGAAAGATGGAACGTTCTAGTCTTCACCAATCGATTCAGGGGAACATTTTACATATAGATATGAATCTTGAGTTTAAATTTCCAACCACTAAGGGAGATAGCAGAGAGCAAATTAAATCGTGAAAATATTCGAAAATCCAATTTCTGAAACTTTATGTATCCATAACTCGACTAATCGGAGAGATAGAACGTTCTAGTCTTCACCAATCGATTCAGGGGAACATTTTACATATAGATATGAATTTTGAGTCGATATTAACAAGTATCAAAGGAGATAACAGAGAGCAATTTAATTCGCGAAATATTTCCATACCTACCCCTTGCTTCAAAATTTCCAACAAAAAAAAATTTTGCGACATGAAATTGGCTACAAATTGGTAACCGGGGGTTTTTTACGACGAAAAATCGACTGGCACAATCTGTTTTTTAATAAAATCATTCATTCGCCTTCAAATAACGTAATGGAATTTTCGAAAATCCACTTTATTAAACCAAAAATACTCATAACTCGACTAATTGGAAAGATGGAACGTTCTAGTCTACACCAATCGATTCAGGGGAACATTTTACATATAGATATGAATCTTGAGTTCAAATTTCCAACCACTAAGGGAGATAGCAGAGAGCAAAGCAAATTGTGAAAATATTCGAAAATCCAATTTCTGAAACTTTATGTATCCATAACTCGACTAATCGGAGAGATAGAACGTTCTAGTCTTCACCAATCGATTCAGGGCAACATTTTACATGTAGATGTGAATTTTGAGTTCATATTTCCAAACATTAAGGGAGATAACAGAGAGCAATTTAATTCGCGAAATATTTCCATACCTACCCCTTGCTTCAAAATTTCCAACAAAAAAAATTTTTGCGACATGAAATTGGCTATAAATTGGTAACCGGGGTTTTTTTCCGACGAAAAATCGACTAGCACAATCTGTTTTTTAATAAAATCATTCATTCGCCTTCAAATAACGTAATGGAATTTTCGAAAATCCACTTTATTAAACCAAAAATACTCATAACTCGACTAATTGGAAAGATGGAACGTTCTAGTCTTCACCAATCGATTCAGGGGAACATTTTACATATAGATATGAATCTTGAGTTTAAATTTCCAACCACTAAGGGAGATAGCAGAGAGCAAATTAAATCGTGAAAATATTCGAAAATCCAATTTCTGAAACTTTATGTATCCATAACTCGACTAATCGGTGAGATAGAACGTTCTAGTCTTCACCAATCGATTCAGGGGAACATTTTACATATAGATATGAATCTTGAGGTTAAATTTCCAACCACTAAGGGAGATAGCAGAGAAGCAAATTAAATCGTGAAAATATTCGAAAATCCAATTTCTGAAACTTTATGTATCCATAACTCGACTAATCGGAGAGATAGAACGTTCTAGTCTTCACCAATCGATTCAGGACAACATTTTACATGTAGATGTGAATTTTGAGTTCATATTTCCAAGCATTAAGGGAGATAACAGAGAGCAATTTAATTCGCGAAATATTTCCATACCTACCCCTTGCTTCAAAATTTCCAACAAAAAAAAAATTTTGCGACATGAAATTGGCTATAAATTGGTAACCGGGGTTTTTTTGCGACGAAAAATCGACTAGCACAATCTGTTTTTTAATAAAATCATTCATTCGCCTTCAAATAACGTAATGGAATTTTCGAAAATCCACTTTATTAAACCAAAAATACTCATAACTCGACTAATTGGAAAGATGGAACGTTCTAGTCTTCACCAATCGATTCAAGGGAACATTTTACATATAGATATGAATCTTGAGTTTAAATTTCCAACCACTAAGGGAGATAGCAGAGAGCAAATTAAATCGTGAAAATATTCGAAAATCCAATTTCTGAAACTTTATGTATCCATAACTCGACTAATCGGAGAGATAGAACGTTCTAGTCTTCACCAATCGATTCAGGGGAACATTTCACATATAGATATGAATTTTGAGTCGATATTAACAAGTATCAAAGGAGATAACAGAGAGCAATTTAATTCGCGAAATATTTCCATACCTACCCCTTGCTTCAAAATTTCCAACAAAAAAAAAATTTTGCGACATGAAATTGGCTATAAATTGGTAACCGGGGGTTTTTTACGACGAAAAATTGACTGGCACAATCTGTTTTTTAATAAAATCATTCATTCGCCTTCAAATAACGTAATGGAATTTTCGAAAATCCACTTTATTAAACCAAAAATACTCATAACTCGACTAATTGGAAAGATGGAACGTTCTAGTCTACACCAATCGATTCAGGGGAACATTTTACATATAGATATGAATCTTGAGTTTAAATTTCCAACCACTAAGGGAGATAGCAGAGAGCAAAGCAAATTGTGAAAATATTCGAAAATCCAATTTCTGAAACTTTATGTATCCATAACTCGACTAATCGGAGAGATAGAACGTTCTAGTCTTCACCAATCGATTCAGGGCAACATTTTACATGTAGATGTGAATTTTGAGTTCATATTTCCAAACATTAAGGGAGATAACAGAGAGCAATTTAATTCGCGAAATATTTCCATACCTACCCCTTGCTTCAAAATTTCCAACAAAAAAAATTTTTGCGACATGAAATTGGCTATAAATTGGTAACCGGGGTTTTTTTGCTACGAAAAATCGACTAGCACAATCTGTTTTTTAATAAAATCATTCATTCGCCTTCAAATAACGTAATGGAATTTTCGAAAATCCACTTTATTAAACCAAAAATACTCATAACTCGACTAATTGGAAAGATGGAACGTTCTAGTCTTCACCAATCGATTCAAGGGAACATTTTACATATAGATATGAATCTTGAGTTTAAATTTCCAACCACTAAGGGAGATAGCAGAGAGCAAATTAAATCGTGAAAATATTCGAAAATCCAATTTCTGAAACTTTATGTATCCATAACTCGACTAATCGGAGAGATAGAACGTTCTAGTCTTCACCAATCGATTCAGGGGAACATTTCACATATAGATATGAATTTTGAGTCGATATTAACAAGTATCAAAGGAGATAACAGAGAGCAATTTAATTCGCGAAATATTTCCATACCTACCCCTTGCTTCAAAATTTCCAACAAAAAAAAAATTTTGCGACATGAAATTGGCTATAAATTGGTAACCGGGGGTTTTTTACGACGAAAAATTGACTGGCACAATCTGTTTTTTAATAAAATCATTCATTCGCCTTCAAATAACGTAATGGAATTTTCGAAAATCCACTTTATTAAACCAAAAATACTCATAACTCGACTAATTGGAAAGATGGAACGTTCTAGTCTACACCAATCGATTCAGGGGAACATTTTACATATAGATATGAATCTTGAGTTCAAATTTCCAACCACTAAGGGAGATAGCAGAGAGCAAAGCAAATTGTGAAAATATTCGAAAATCCAATTTCTGAAACTTTATGTATCCATAACTCGACTAATCGGAGAGATAGAACGTTCTAGTCTTCACCAATCGATTCAGGGCAACATTTTACATGTAGATGTGAATTTTGAGTTCATATTTCCAAACATTAAGGGAGATAACAGAGAGCAATTTAATTCGCGAAATATTTCCATACCTACCCCTTGCTTCAAAATTTCCAACAAAAAAAATTTTTGCGACATGAAATTGGCTATAAATTGGTAACCGGGGTTTTTTTCCGACGAAAAATCGACTAGCACAATCTGTTTTTTAATAAAATCATTCATTCGCCTTCAAATAACGTAATGGAATTTTCGAAAATCCACTTTATTAAACCAAAAATACTCATAACTCGACTAATTGGAAAGATGGAACGTTCTAGTCTTCACCAATCGATTCAGGGGAACATTTTACATATAGATATGAATCTTGAGTTTAAATTTCCAACCACTAAGGGAGATAGCAGAGAGCAAATTAAATCGTGAAAATATTCGAAAATCCAATTTCTGAAACTTTATGTATCCATAACTCGACTAATCGGAGAGATAGAACGTTCTAGTCTTCACCAATCGATTCAGGGGAACATTTTACATATAGATATGAATTTTGAGTCGATATTAACAAGTATCAAAGGAGATAACAGAGAGCAATTTAATTCGCGAAATATTTCCATACCTACCCCTTGCTTCAAAATTTCCAACAAAAAAAAATTTTGCGACATGAAATTGGCTACAAATTGGTAACCGGGGGTTTTTTACGACGAAAAATCGACTGGCACAATCTGTTTTTTAATAAAATCATTCATTCGCCTTCAAATAACGTAATGGAATTTTCGAAAATCCACTTTATTAAACCAAAAATACTCATAACTCGACTAATTGGAAAGATGGAACGTTCTAGTCTTCACCAATCGATTCAGGGGAACATTTTACATATAGATATGAATCTTGAGTTTAAATTTCCAACCACTAAGGGAGATAGCAGAGAGCAAATTAAATCGTGAAAATATTCGAAAATCCAATTTCTGAAACTTTATGTATCCATAACTCGACTAATCGGAGAGATAGAACGTTCTAGTCTTCACCAATCGATTCAGGGGAACATTTTACATATAGATATGAATCTTGAGGTTAAATTTCCAACCACTAAGGGAGATAGCAGAGAAGCAAATTAAATCGTGAAAATATTCGAAAATCCAATTTCTGAAACTTTATGTATCCATAACTCGACTAATCGGAGAGATAGAACGTTCTAGTCTTCACCAATCGATTCAGGACAACATTTTACATGTAGATGTGAATTTTGAGTTCATATTTCCAAGCATTAAGGGAGATAACAGAGAGCAATTTAATTCGCGAAATATTTCCATACCTACCCCTTGCTTCAAAATTTCCAACAAAAAAAATTTTTGCGACATGAAATTGGCTATAAATTGGTAACCGGGGGTTTTTTGCGACGAAAAATCGACTGGCACAATCTGTTTTTCAATAAAATCATTCATTCGCCTTCAAATAACGTAATGGAATTTTCGAAAATCCACTTTATTAAACCAAAAATACTCATAACTCGACTAATTGGAAAGATGGAACGTTCTAGTCTTCACCAATCGATTCAGGAGAACATTTTACATATAGATATGAATCTTGAGTTCAAATTTCCAACCACTAAGGGAGATAGCAGAGAGCAAATTAAATCGTGAAAATATTCGAAAATCCAATTTCTGAAACTTTATGTATCCATAACTCGACTAATCGGAGAGATAGAACGTTCTAGTCTTCACCAATCGATTCAGGGGAACATTTTACATATAGATATGAATTTTGAGTCGATATTAACAAGTATCAAAGGAGATAACAGAGAGCAATTTAATTCGCGAAATATTTCCATACCTACCCCTTGCTTCAAAATTTCCAACAAAAAAAATTTTTGCGACATGAAATTGGCTATAAATTGGTAACCGGGGTTTTTTTGCGACGAAAAATCGACTGGCACAATCTGTTTTTTAATAAAATCATTCATTCGCCTTCAAATAACGTAATGGAATTTTCGAAAATCCACTTTATTAAACCAAAAATACTCATATTTCGACTAATTGGAAAGATGGAACGTTCTAGTCTTCACCAATCGATTCAGGGGAACATTTCACATATAGATATAAATCTTGAGTTTAAATTTCCAACCACTAAGGGAGATAGCAGAGAGCAAATTAAATCGTGAAAATATTCGAAAATCCAATTTCTGAAACTTTATGTATCCATAACTCGACTCATCGGAGAGATAGAACGTTCTAGTCTTCACCAATCGATTCAGGGGAACATTTTACATATAGATATGAATTTTGAGTCGATATTAACAAGTATCAAAGGAGATAACAGAGAGCAATTTAATTCGCGAAATATTTCCATACCTACCCCTTGCTTCAAAATTTCCAACAAAAAAAAAATTTTGCGACATGAAATTGGCTATAAATTGGTAACCGGGGGTTTTTTACGACGAAAAATTGACTGGCACAATCTGTTTTTTAATAAAATCATTCATTCGCCTTCAAATAACGTAATGGAATTTTCGAAAATCCACTTTATTAAACCAAAAATACTCATAACTCGACTAATTGGAAAGATGGAACGTTCTAGTCTACACCAATCGATTCAGGGGAACATTTTACATATAGATATGAATCTTGAGTTTAAATTTCCAACCACTAAGGGAGATAGCAGAGAGCAAATTAAATCGTGAAAATATTCGAAAATCCAATTTCTGAAACTTTATGTATCCATAACTCGACTAATCGGAGAGATAAAACGTTCTAGTCTTCACCAATCGATTCAGGGCAACATTTTACATGTAGATGTGAATTTTGAGTTCATATTTCCAAACATTAAGGGAGATAACAGAGAGCAATTTAATTCGCGAAATATTTCCATACCTACCCCTTGCTTCAAAATTTCCAACAAAAAAAATTTTTGCGACATGAAATTGGCTATAAATTGGTAACGGGGGTTTTTTTGCGACGAAAAATCGACTAGCACAATCTGTTTTTTAATAAAATCATTCATTCGCCTTCAAATAACGTAATGGAATTTTCGAAAATCCACTTTATTAAACCAAAAATACTCATAACTCGACTAATTGGAAAGATGGAACGTTCTAGTCTTCACCAATCGATTCAAGGGAACATTTTACATATAGATATGAATCTTGAGTTTAAATTTCCAACCACTAAGGGAGATAGCAGAGAGCAAATTAAATCGTGAAAATATTCGAAAATCCAATTTCTGAAACTTTATGTATCCATAACTCGACTAATCGGAGAGATAGAACGTTCTAGTCTTCACCAATCGATTCAGGGGAACATTTCACATATAGATATGAATTTTGAGTCGATATTAACAAGTATCAAAGGAGATAACAGAGAGCAATTTAATTCGCGAAATATTTCCATACCTACCCCTTGCTTCAAAATTTCCAACAAAAAAAAAAAATTTTGCGACATGAAATTGGCTATAATTTGGTGACCGGGGGTTTTTTACGACAAAAAATCGACTGGCACAATCTGTTTTTCAATAAAATCATTCATTCGCCTTCAAATAATGTAATGGAATTTTCGAAAATCCACTTTATTAAACCAAAAATACTCATATTTCGACTAATTGGAAAGATGGAACGTTCTAGTCTTCACCAATCGATTCAGGGGAACATTTCACATATAGATATAAATCTTGAGTTTAAATTTCCAACCACTAAGGGAGATAGCAGAGAGCAAATTAAATCGTGAAAATATTCGAAAATCCAATTTCTGAAACTTTATGTATCCATAACTCGACTAATCGGAGAGATAGAACGTTCTAGTCTTCACCAATCGATTCAGGGGAACATTTTACATATAGATATGAATTTTGAGTCGATATTAACAAGTATCAAAGGAGATAACAGAGAGCAATTTAATTCGCGAAATATTTCCATACCTACCCCTTGCTTCAAAATTTCCAACAAAAAAAAAATTTTGCGACATGAAATTGGCTATAAATTGGTAACCGGGGGTTTTTTACGACGAAAAATTGACTGGCACAATCTGTTTTTTAATAAAATCATTCATTCGCCTTCAAATAACGTAATGGAATTTTCGAAAATCCACTTTATTAAACCAAAAATACTCATAACTCGACTAATTGGAAAGATGGAACGTTCTAGTCTACACCAATCGATTCAGGGGAACATTTTACATATAGATATGAATCTTGAGTTTAAATTTCCAACCACTAAGGGAGATAGCAGAGAGCAAATTAAATCGTGAAAATATTCGAAAATCCAATTTCTGAAACTTTATGTATCCATAACTCGACTAATCGGAGAGATAAAACGTTCTAGTCTTCACCAATCGATTCAGGGCAACATTTTACATGTAGATGTGAATTTTGAGTTCATATTTCCAAACATTAAGGGAGATAACAGAGAGCAATTTAATTCGCGAAATATTTCCATACCTACCCCTTGCTTCAAAATTTCCAACAAAAAAAATTTTTGCGACATGAAATTGGCTATAAATTGGTAACCGGGGTTTTTTTGCGACGAAAAATCGACTAGCACAATCTGTTTTTTAATAAAATCATTCATTCGCCTTCAAATAACGTAATGGAATTTTCGAAAATCCACTTTATTAAACCAAAAATACTCATAACTCGACTAATTGGAAAGATGGAACGTTCTAGTCTTCACCAATCGATTCAAGGGAACATTTTACATATAGATATGAATCTTGAGTTTAAATTTCCAACCACTAAGGGAGATAGCAGAGAGCAAATTAAATCGTGAAAATATTCGAAAATCCAATTTCTGAAACTTTATGTATCCATAACTCGACTAATCGGAGAGATAGAACGTTCTAGTCTTCACCAATCGATTCAGGGGAACATTTCACATATAGATATGAATTTTGAGTCGATATTAACAAGTATCAAAGGAGATAACAGAGAGCAATTTAATTCGCGAAATATTTCCATACCTACCCCTTGCTTCAAAATTTCCAACAAAAAAAAAATTTTGCGACATGAAATTGGCTATAAATTGGTAACCGGGGGTTTTTTACGACGAAAAATTGACTGGCACAATCTGTTTTTTAATAAAATCATTCATTCGCCTTCAAATAACGTAATGGAATTTTCGAAAATCCACTTTATTAAACCAAAAATACTCATAACTCGACTAATTGGAAAGATGGAACGTTCTAGTCTACACCAATCGATTCAGGGCAACATTTTACATATAGATATGAATCTTGAGTTTAAATTTCCAACCACTAAGGGAGATAGCAGAGAGCAAAGCAAATTGTGAAAATATTCGAAAATCCAATTTCTGAAACTTTATGTATCCATAACTCGACTAATCGGAGAGATAGAACGTTCTAGTCTTCACCAATCGATTCAGGGCAACATTTTACATGTAGATGTGAATTTTGAGTTCATATTTCCAAACATTAAGGGAGATAACAGAGAGCAATTTAATTCGCGAAATATTTCCATACCTACCCCTTGCTTCAAAATTTCCAACAAAAAAAAATTTTTGCGACATGAAATTGGCTATAAATTGGTAACCGGGGGTTTTTTGCGACGAAAAATTGACTGGCACAATCTGTTTTTTAATAAAATCATTCATTCGCCTTCAAATAACGTAATGGAATTTTCGAAAATCCACTTTATTAAACCAAAAATACTCATAACTCGACTAATTGGGAAGATGGAACGTTCTAGTCTTCACCAATCGATTCAGGGGAACATTTTACATATAGATATGAATCTTGAGTTTAAATTTCCAACCTCTAAGGGAGATAGCAGAGAGCAAATTAAATTGTGAAAATATTCGAAAATCCAATTTCTGAAACTTTATGTATCCATAACTCGACTAATCGGGGAGATAGAACGTTCTAGTCTTCACCAATCGATTCAGGGGAACATTTTACATGTAGATGTGAATTTTGAGTTCATATTTCCAAACATTAAGGGAGATAACAGAGAGCAATTTAATTCGCGAAATATTTCCATACCTACCCCTTGCTTCAAAATTTCCAACAAAAAAAATTTTTGCGACATGAAATTGGCTATAAATTGGTAACCGGGGGTTTTTTACGACGAAAAATCGACTGGCACAATCTGTTTTTTAATAAAATCATTCATTCGCCTTCAAATAACGTAATGGAATTTTCGAAAATCCACTTTATTAAACCAAAAATACTCATAACTCGACTAATTGGAAAGATGGAACGTTCTAGTCTTCACCAATCGATTCAGGGGAACATTTTACATATAGATATGAATCTTGAGTTCAAATTTCCAACCACTAACGGAGATAGCAGAGAGCAAATTAAATCGTGGAAATATTCGAAAATCCAATTTCTGAAACTTTATGTGTCCATAACTCGACTAATCGGAGAGATAAAACGTTCTAGTCTTCACCAATCGATTCAGGGGAACATTTTACATGTAGATGTGAATTTTGAGTTCATATTTCCAAACATTAAGGGAGATAACAGAGAGCAATTTAATTCGCGAAATATTTCCATACCTACCCCTTGCTTCAAAATTTCCAACAAAAAAAATTTTTGCGACATGAAATTGGCTATAAATTGGTAACCGGGGGTTTTTTACGACGAAAAATCGACTGGCACAATCTGTTTTTTAATAAAATCATTCATTCGCCTTTAAATAACGTAATGGAATTTTCGAAAATCCACTTTATTAAACCAAAAATACTCATAACTCGACTAATTGGGAAGATGGAACGTTCTAGTCTTCACCAATCGATTCAGGGGAACATTTTACATATAGATATGAATCTTGAGTTTAAATTTCCAACCACTAAGGAAGATAGCAGAGAGCAAATCAAATTGTGAAAATATTCGAAAATCCAATTTCTGAAACTTTATGTATCCATAACTCGACTAATCGGAGAGATAAAACGTTCTAGTCTTCACCAATCGATTCAGGGGAACATTAAACATGTAGATGTGAATTTTGAGTTCATATTTCCAAACATTAAGGGAGATAACAGAGAGCAATTTAATTCGCGAAATATTTCCATACCTACCCCTTGCTTCAAAATTTCCAACAAAAAAAAATTTTGCGACATGAAATTGGCTATAAATTGGTAACCGGGGTTTTTTTCCGACGAAAAATCGACTAGCACAATCTGTTTTTTAATAAAATCATTCATTCGCCTTCAAATAACGTAATGGAATTTTCGAAAATCCACTTTATTAAACCAAAAATACTCATAACTCGACTAATTGGAAAGATGGAACGTTCTAGTCTTCACCAATCGATTCAGGGGAACATTTTACATATAGATATGAATCTTGAGTTTAAATTTCCAACCACTAAGGGAGATAGCAGAGAGCAAATTAAATCGTGAAAATATTCGAAAATCCAATTTCTGAAACTTTATGTATCTATAACTCGACTAATCGGAGAGATAGAACGTTCTAGTCTTCACCAATCGATTCAGGGGAACATTTTACATATAGATATGAATTTTGAGTCGATATTAACAAGTATCAAAGGAGATAACAGAGAGCAAAAATTTTTGCGACATGAAATTGGCTATAAATTGGTAACCGGGGGTTTTTTACGACGAAAAATCGACTGGCACAATCTGTTTTTTAATAAAATCATTCATTCGCCTTCAAATAACGTAATGGAATTTTCGAAAATCCACTTTATTAAACCAAAAATACTCATAACTCGACTAATTGGAAAGATGGAACGTTCTAGTCTTCACCAATCGATTCAGGGAAACATTTTACATATAGATATAAATCTTGAGTTTAAATTTCCAACCACTAACGGAGATAGCAGAGAGCAAATTAAATCGTGAAAATATTCGAAAATCCAATTTCTGAAACTTTATGTATCCATAACTCGACTAATCGGAGAGATAGAACGTTCTAGTCTTCACCAATCGATTCAGGGCAACATTTTACATGTAGATGTGAATTTTAAGTTCATATTTCCAAACATTAAGGGAGATAACAGAGAGCAATTTAATTCGCGAAATATTTCCATACCTACCCCTTGCTTCAAGATTTCCAACAAAAAAAAATTTTTGCGACATGAAATTGGCTATAAATTGGTAACCGGGGGTTTTTTACGACGAAAAATCGACTGGCACAATCTGTTTTTTAATAAAATCATTCATTCGCCTTCAAATAACGTAATGGAATTTTCGAAAATCCACTTTATTAAACCAAAAATACTCATAACTCGACTAATTGGAAAGATGGAACGTTCTAGTCTTCACCAATCGATTCAGGGGAACATTTTACATATAGATATGAATCTTGAGTTCAAATTTCCAACCACTAAGGGAGATAGCAGAGAGCAAATTAAATCGTGAAAATATTCGAAAATCCAATTTCTGAAACTTTATGTATCCATAACTCGACTAATCGGAGAGATAGAACGTTCTAGTCTTCACCAATCGATTCAGGGCAACATTTTACATGTAGATGTGAATTTTGAGTTCATATTTCCAAACATTAAGGGAGATAACAGAGAGCAATTTAATTCGCGAAATATTTCCATACCTACCCCTTGCTTCAAGATTTCCAACAAAAAAAAATTTTTGCGACATGAAATTGGCTATAAATTGGTAACCGGGGGTTTTTTACGACGAAAAATCGACTGGCACAATCTGTTTTTTAATAAAATCATTCATTCGCCTTCAAATAACGTAATGGAATTTTCGAAAATCCACTTTATTAAACCAAAAATACTCATAACTCGACTAATTGGGAAGATGGAACGTTCTAGTCTTCACCAATCGATTCAGGGGAACATTTTACATATAGATATGAATCTTGAGTTTAAATTTCCAACCTCTAAGGGAGATAGCAGAGAGCAAATTAAATTGTGAAAATATTCGAAAATCCAATTTCTGAAACTTTATGTATCCATAACTCGACTAATCGGAGAGATAGAACGTTCTAGTCTTCACCAATCGATTCAGGGGAACATTTTACATGTAGATGTGAATTTTGAGTTCATATTTCCAAACATTAAGGGAGATAACAGAGAGCAATTTAATTCGCGAAATATTTCCATACCTACCCCTTGCTTCAAGATTTCCAACAAAAAAAAATTTTTGCGACATGAAATTGGCTATAAATTGGTAACCGGGGGTTTTTTACGACGAAAAATCGACTGGCACAATCTGTTTTTTAATAAAATCATTCATTCGCCTTCAAATAACGTAATGGAATTTTCGAAAATCCACTTTATTAAACCAAAAATACTCATAACTCGACTAATTGGAAAGATGGAACGTTCTAGTCTTCACCAATCGATTCAGGGGAACATTTTACATATAGATATGAATCTTGAGTTCAAATTTCCAACCACTAAGGGAGATAGCAGAGAGCAAATTAAATCGTGAAAATATTCGAAAATCCAATTTCTGAAACTTTATGTATCCATAACTCGACTAATCGGAGAGATAGAACGTTCTAGTCTTCACCAATCGATTCAGGGCAACATTTTACATGTAGATGTGAATTTTGAGTTCATATTTCCAAACATTAAGGGAGATAACAGAGAGCAATTTAATTCGCGAAATATTTCCATACCTACCCCTTGCTTCAAGATTTCCAACAAAAAAAAATTTTTGCGACATGAAATTGGCTATAAATTGGTAACCGGGGGTTTTTTACGACGAAAAATCGACTGGCACAATCTGTTTTTTAATAAAATCATTCATTCGCCTTCAAATAACGTAATGGAATTTTCGAAAATCCACTTTATTAAACCAAAAATACTCATAACTCGACTAATTGGAAAGATGGAACGTTCTAGTCTTCACCAATCGATTCAGGGGAACATTTTACATATAGATATGAATCTTGAGTTCAAATTTCCAACCACTAAGGGAGATAGCAGAGAGCAAATTAAATCGTGAAAATATTCGAAAATCCAATTTCTGAAACTTTATGTATCCATAACTCGACTAATCGGAGAGATAGAACGTTCTAGTCTTCACCAATCGATTCAGGGCAACATTTTACATGTAGATGTGAATTTTGAGTTCATATTTCCAAACATTAAGGGAGATAACAGAGAGCAATTTAATTCGCGAAATATTTCCATACCTACCCCTTGCTTCAAGATTTCCAACAAAAAAAAATTTTTGCGACATGAAATTGGCTATAAATTGGTAACCGGGGGTTTTTTACGACGAAAAATCGACTGGCACAATCTGTTTTTTAATAAAATCATTCATTCGCCTTCAAATAACGTAATGGAATTTTCGAAAATCCACTTTATTAAACCAAAAATACTCATAACTCGACTAATTGGGAAGATGGAACGTTCTAGTCTTCACCAATCGATTCAGGGGAACATTTTACATATAGATATGAATCTTGAGTTTAAATTTCCAACCTCTAAGGGAGATAGCAGAGAGCAAATTAAATTGTGAAAATATTCGAAAATCCAATTTCTGAAACTTTATGTATCCATAACTCGACTAATCGGAGAGATAGAACGTTCTAGTCTTCACCAATCGATTCAGGGGAACATTTTACATGTAGATGTGAATTTTGAGTTCATATTTCCAAACATTAAGGGAGATAACAGAGAGCAATTTAATTCGCGAAATATTTCCATACCTACCCCTTGCTTCAAAATTTCCAACAAAAAAAATTTTTGCGACATGAAATTGGCTATAAATTGGTAACCGGGGGTTTTTTACGACGAAAAATCGACTGGCACAATCTGTTTTTTAATAAAATCATTCATTCGCCTTTAAATAACGTAATGGAATTTTCGAAAATCCACTTTATTAAACCAAAAATACTCATAACTCGACTAATTGGGAAGATGGAACGTTCTAGTCTTCACCAATCGATTCAGGGGAACATTTTACATATAGATATGAATCTTGAGTTTAAATTTCCAACCTCTAAGGGAGATAGCAGAGAGCAAATTAAATTGTGAAAATATTCGAAAATCCAATTTCTGAAACTTTATGTATCCATAACTCGACTAATCGAAGAGATAGAACGTTCTAGTCTTCACCAATCGATTCAGGGGAACATTTTACATGTAGATGTGAATTTTGAGTTCATATTTCCAAACATTAAGGGAGATAACAGAGAGCAATTTAATTCGCGAAATATTTCCATACCTACCCTTTGCTTCAAAATTTCCAACAAAAAAAATTTTTGCGACATGAAATTGGCTATAAATTGGTAACCGGGGGTTTTTTACGACGAAAAATCGACTGGCACAATCTGTTTTTTAATAAAATCATTCATTCGCCTTCAAATAACGTAATGGAATTTTCGAAAATCCACTTTATTAAACCAAAAGTACTCATAACTCGACTAATTGGAAAGATGGAACGTTCTAGTCTTCACCAATCGATTCAGGGGAACATTTTACATATAGATATGAATCTTGAGTTCAAATTTCCAACCTCTAAGGGAGATAGCAGAGAGCAAATTAAATTGTGAAAATATTCGAAAATCCAATTTCTGAAACTTTATGTATCCATAACTCGACTAATCGGAGAGATAGAACGTTCTAGTCTTCACCAATCGATTCAGGGGAACATTTTACATGTAGATGTGAATTTTGAGTTCATATTTCCAAACATTAAGGGAGATAACAGAGAGCAATTTAATTCGCGAAATATTTCCATACCTACCCCTTGCTTCAAAATTTCCAACAAAAAAAATTTTTGCGACATGAAATTGGCTATAAATTGGTAACCGGGGGTTTTTTACGACGAAAAATCGACTGGCACAATCTGTTTTTTAATAAAATCATTCATTCGCCTTTAAATAACGTAATGGAATTTTCGAAAATCCACTTTATTAAACCAAAAATACTCATAACTCGACTAATTGGGAAGATGGAACGTTCTAGTCTTCACCAATCGATTCAGGGGAACATTTTACATATAGATATGAATCTTGAGTTTAAATTTCCAACCACTAAGGAAGATAGCAGAGAGCAAATCAAATTGTGAAAATATTCGAAAATCCAATTTCTGAAACTTTATGTATCCATAACTCGACTAATCGGAAAGATAGAACGTTCTAGTCTTCACCAATCGATTCAGGGGAACATTAAACATGTAGATGTGCATTTTGAGTTCATATTTCCAAACATTAAGGGAGATAACAGAGAGCAATTTAATTCGCGAAATATTTCCATACCTACCCCTTGCTTCAAAATTTCCAACAAAAAAAAATTTTTGCGACATGAAATTGGCTATAAATTGGTAACCGGGTGTTTTTTACGACGAAAAATGGACTGGCACAATCTGTTTTTTAATAAAATCATTCATTCGCCTTTAAATAACGTAATGGAATTTTCGAAAATCCACTTTATTAAACCAAAAATACTCATAACTCGACTAATTGGAAAGATGGAACGTTCTAGTCTTCACCAATCGATTCAGGGGAACATTTTACATATAGATATGAATCTTGAGTTTGAATTTCCAACCTCTAAGGGAGATAGCAGAGAGCAAATTAAATTGTGAAAATATTCGAAAATCCAATTTCTGAAACTTTATGTATCCATAACTCGACTAATCGGAGAGATAGAACGTTCTAGTCTTCACCAATCGATTCAGGGGAACATTTTACATGTAGATGTGAATTTTGAGTTCATATTTCCAAACATTAAGGGAGATAACAGAGAGCAATTTAATTCGCGAAATATTTCCATACCTACCCCTTGCTTCAAAATTTCCAACAAAAAAAATTTTTGCGACATGAAATTGGCTATAAATTGGTAACCGGGGGTTTTTTACGACGAAAAATCGACTGGCACAATCTGTTTTTTAATAAAATCATTCATTCGCCTTTAAATAACGTAATGGAATTTTCGAAAATCCACTTTATTAAACCAAAAATACTCATAACTCGACTAATTGGGAAGATGGAACGTTCTAGTCTTCACCAATCGATTCAGGGGAACATTTTACATATAGATATGAATCTTGAGTTTAAATTTCCAACCACTAAGGAAGATAGCAGAGAGCAAATCAAATTGTGAAAATATTCGAAAATCCAATTTCTGAAACTTTATGTATCCATAACTCGACTAATCGGAGAGATAAAACGTTCTAGTCTTCACCAATCGATTCAGGGGAACATTAAACATGTAGATGTGAATTTTGAGTTCATATTTCCAAACATTAAGGGAGATAACAGAGAGCAATTTAATTCGCGAAATATTTCCATACCTACCCCTTGCTTCAAAATTTCCAACAAAAAAAAATTTTTGCGACATGAAATTGGCTATAAATTGGTAACCGGGTGTTTTTTACGACGAGAAATGGACTGGCACAATCTGTTTTTTAATAAAATCATTCATTCGCCTTTAAATAACGTAATGGAATTTTCGAAAATCCACTTTATTAAACCAAAAATACTCATAACTCGACTAATTGGGAAGATGGAACGTTCTAGTCTTCACCAATCGATTCAGGGGAACATTTTACATATAGATATGAATCTTGAGTTTAAATTTCTAACCACTAAGGAAGATAGCAGAGAGCAAATCAAATTGTGAAAATATTCGAAAATCCAATTTCTGAAACTTTATGTATCCATAACTCGACTAATCGGAGAGATAAAACGTTCTAGTCTTCACCAATCGATTCAGGGGAACATTAAACATGTAGATGTGAATTTTGAGTTCATATTTCCAAGCATTAAGGGAGATAACAGAGAGCAATTTAATTCGCGAAATATTTCCATACCTACCCCTTGCTTCAAAATTTCCAACAAAAAAAATTTTTGCACCATGAAATTGGCTATAAGTTGGTAACCGGGGTTTTTTTACGACGAAGAATCGACTGGCACAATCTGTTTTTTAATAAAATCATTCATTCGCCTTCAAATAACGTAATGGAATTTTCGAAAATCCACTTTATTAAACCAAAAATACTCATAACTCGACTAATTGGAAAGATGGAACGTTCTAGTCTTCACCAATCGATTCAGGGGAACATTTTACATATAGATATGAATCTTGAGTTTGAATTTCCAACCACTAAGGGAGATAGCAGAGAGCAAAGTAAATTGTGAAAATATTCGAAAATCCAATTTCTGAAACTTTATGTATCCATAACTCGACTAATCGGAGAGATAGAACGTTCTAGTCTTCACCAATCGATTCAGGGGAACATTTTACATGTAGACGTGAATTTTGAGTTCATATTTCCAAGCATTAAGGGAGATACCAGAGAGCAATTTAATTCGCGAAATATTTCCATACCTACCCCTTGCTTCAAAATTTCCAACAAAAAAAAATTTTTGCGACATGAAATTGGCTATAAATTGGTAACCGGGGGTTTTTTGCGACGAAAAATTGACTGGCACAATCTGTTTTTTAATAAAATCATTCATTCGCCTTCAAATAACGTAATGGAATTTTCGAAAATCCACTTTATTAAACCAAAAATACTCATAACTCGACTAATTGGAAAGATGGAACGTTCTAGTCTTCACCAATCGATTCAGGGGAACATTTTACATATAGATATGAATCTTGAGTTTTAATTTCCAACCTCTAAGGGAGATAGCAGAGAGCAAATTAAATTGTGAAAATATTCGAAAATCCAATTTCTGAAACTTTATGTATCCATAACTCGACTAATCGGAGAGATAGAACGTTCTAGTCTTCACCAATCGATTCAGGGGAACATTTTACATGTAGATGTGAATTTTGAGTCGATATTAACAAGTATCAAAGGAGATAACAGAGAGCAATTTAATTCGCGAAATATTTCCATACCTACCCCTTGCTTCAAGATTTCCATCAAAAAAAAATTTTTGCGACATGAAATTGGCTATAAATTGGTAACCGGGGGTTTTTTGCGACGAAAAATTGACTGGCACAATCTGTTTTTTAATAAAATCATTCATTCGCCTTCAAATAACGTAATGGAATTTTCGAAAATCCACTTTATTAAACCAAAAATACTCATAACTCGACTAATTGGGAAGATGGAACGTTCTAGTCTTCACCAATCGATTCAGGGGAACATTTTACATATAGATATGAATCTTGAGTTTAAATTTCCAACCTCTAAGGGAGATAGCAGAGAGCAAATTAAATTGTGAAAATATTCGAAAATCCAATTTCTGAAACTTTATGTATCCATAACTCGACTAATCGGAGAGATAGAACGTTCTAGTCTTCACCAATCGATTCAGGGGAACATTTTACATGTAGATGTGAATTTTGAGTTCATATTTCCAAACATTAAGGGAGATAACAGAGAGCAATTTAATTCGCGAAATATTTCCATACCTACCCCTTGCTTCAAAATTTCCAACAAAAAAAATTTTTGCGACATGAAATTGGCTATAAATTGGTAACCGGGGGTTTTTTACGACGAAAAATCGACTGGCACAATCTGTTTTTTAATAAAATCATTCATTCGCCTTTAAATAACGTAATGGAATTTTCGAAAATCCACTTTATTAAACCAAAAATACTCATAACTCGACTAATTGGGAAGATGGAACGTTCTAGTCTTCACCAATCGATTCAGGGGAACATTTTACATATAGATATGAATCTTGAGTTTAAATTTCCAACCACTAAGGAAGATAGCAGAGAGCAAATCAAATTGTGAAAATATTCGAAAATCCAATTTCTGAAACTTTATGTATCCATAACTCGACTAATCGGAGAGATAGAACGTTCTAGTCTTCACCAATCGATTCAGGGGAACATTAAACATGTAGATGTGCATTTTGAGTTCATATTTCCAAACATTAAGGGAGATAACAGAGAGCAATTTAATTCGCGAAATATTTCCATACCTACCCCTTGCTTCAAAATTTCCAACAAAAAAAAATTTTTGCGACATGAAATTGGCTATAAATTGGTAACCGGGGGTTTTTTACGACGAAAAATCGACTGGCACAATCTGTTTTTTAATAAAATCATTCATTCGCCTTTAAATAACGTAATGGAATTTTCGAAAATCCACTTTATTAAACCAAAAATACTCATAACTCGACTAATTGGGGAGATGGAACGTTCTAGTCTTCACCAATCGATTCAGGGGAACATTTTACATATAGATATGAATCTTGAGTTTAAATTTCCAACCACTAAGGAAGATAGCAGAGAGCAAATCAAATTGTGAAAATATTCGAAAATCCAATTTCTGAAACTTTATGTATCCATAACTCGACTAATCGGAGAGATAAAACGTTCTAGTCTTCACCAATCGATTCAGGGGAACATTAAACATGTAGATGTGAATTTTGAGTTCATATTTCCAAGCATTAAGGGAGATAACAGAGAGCAATTTAATTCGCGAAATATTTCCATACCTACCCCTTGCTTCAAAATTTCCAACAAAAAAAATTTTTGCACCATGAAATTGGCTATAAGTTGGTAACCGGGGTTTTTTTACGACGAAGAATCGACTGGCACAATCTGTTTTTTAATAAAATCATTCATTCGCCTTCAAATAACGTAATGGAATTTTCGAAAATCCACTTTATTAAACCAAAAATACTCATAACTCGACTAATTGGAAAGATGGAACGTTCTAGTCTTCACCAATCGATTCAGGGGAACATTTTACATATAGATATGAATCTTGAGTTTGAATTTCCAACCACTAAGGGAGATAGCAGAGAGCAAAGTAAATTGTGAAAATATTCGAAAATCCAATTTCTGAAACTTTATGTATCCATAACTCGACTAATCGGAGAGATAGAACGTTCTAGTCTTCACCAATCGATTCAGGGGAACATTTTACATGTAGACGTGAATTTTGAGTTCATATTTCCAAGCATTAAGGGAGATACCAGAGAGCAATTTAATTCGCGAAATATTTCCATACCTACCCCTTGCTTCAAAATTTCCAACAAAAAAAAATTTTTGCGACATGAAATTGGCTATAAATTGGTAACCGGGGGTTTTTTGCGACGAAAAATTGACTGGCACAATCTGTTTTTTAATAAAATCATTCATTCGCCTTCAAATAACGTAATGGAATTTTCGAAAATCCACTTTATTAAACCAAAAATACTCATAACTCGACTAATTGGAAAGATGGAACGTTCTAGTCTTCACCAATCGATTCAGGGGAACATTTTACATATAGATATGAATCTTGAGTTTAAATTTCCAACCACTAAGGAAGATAGCAGAGAGCAAATCAAATTGTGAAAATATTCGAAAATCCAATTTCTGAAACTTTATGTATCCATAACTCGACTAATCGGAGAGATAAAACGTTCTAGTCTTCACCAATCGATTCAGGGGAACATTAAACATGTAGATGTGAATTTTGAGTTCATATTTCCAAGCATTAAGGGAGATAACAGAGAGCAATTTAATTCGCGAAATATTTCCATACCTACCCCTTGCTTCAAAATTTCCAACAAAAAAAATTTTTGCACCATGAAATTGGCTATAAGTTGGTAACCGGGGTTTTTTTACGACGAAGAATCGACTGGCTCAATCTGTTTTTTAATAAAATCATTCATTCGCCTTCAAATAACGTAATGGAATTTTCGAAAATCCACTTTATTAAACCAAAAATACTCATAACTCGACTAATTGGAAAGATGGAACGTTCTAGTCTTCACCAATCGATTCAGGGGAACATTTTACATATAGATATGAATCTTGAGTTTGAATTTCCAACCACTAAGGGAGATAGCAGAGAGCAAATTAAATCGTGAAAATATTCGAAAATCCAATTTCTGAAACTTTATGTATCCATAACTCGACTAATCGGAGAGATAGAACGTTCTAGTCTTCACCAATCGATTCAGGGGAACATTTTACATATAGATATGAATTTTGAGTCGATATTAACAAGTATCAAAGGAGATAACAGAGAGCAATTTAATTCGCGAAATATTTCCATACCTACCCCTTGCTTCAAGATTTCCAACAAAAAAAAATTTTTGCGACATGAAATTGGCTATAAATTGGTAACCGGGGGTTTTTTACGACGAAAAATCGACTGGCACAATCTGTTTTTCAATAAAATCATTCATTCGCCTTCAAATAACGTAATGGAATTTTCGAAAATCCACTTTATTAAACCAAAAATACTCATAACTCGACTAATTGGAAAGATGGAACGTTCTAGTCTTCACCAATCGATTCAGGGGAACATTTTACATATAGATATGAATCTTGAGTTTAAATTTCCAACCACTAACGGAGATAGCAGAGAGCAAATTAAATCGTGAAAATATTCGAAAATCCAATTTCTGAAACTTTATGTATCCATAACTCGACTAATCGGAGAGATAGAACGTTCTAGTCTTCACCAATCGATTCAGGGCAACATTTTACATGTAGATGTGAATTTTAAGTTCATATTTCCAAACATTAAGGGAGATAACAGAGAGCAATTTAATTCGCGAAATATTTCCATACCTACCCCTTGCTTCAAGATTTCCAACAAAAAAAAATTTTTGCGACATGAAATTGGCTATAAATTGGTAACCGGGGGTTTTTTACGACGAAAAATCGACTGGCACAATCTGTTTTTTAATAAAATCATTCATTCGCCTTCAAATAACGTAATGGAATTTTCGAAAATCCACTTTATTAAACCAAAAATACTCATAACTCGACTAATTGGAAAGATGGAACGTTCTAGTCTTCACCAATCGATTCAGGGGAACATTTTACATATAGATATGAATCTTGAGTTCAAATTTCCAACCACTAAGGGAGATAGCAGAGAGCAAATTAAATCGTGAAAATATTCGAAAATCCAATTTCTGAAACTTTATGTATCCATAACTCGACTAATCGGAGAGATAGAACGTTCTAGTCTTCACCAATCGATTCAGGGCAACATTTTACATGTAGATGTGAATTTTGAGTTCATATTTCCAAACATTAAGGGAGATAACAGAGAGCAATTTAATTCGCGAAATATTTCCATACCTACCCCTTGCTTCAAGATTTCCAACAAAAAAAAATTTTTGCGACATGAAATTGGCTATAAATTGGTAACCGGGGGTTTTTTACGACGAAAAATCGACTGGCACAATCTGTTTTTTAATAAAATCATTCATTCGCCTTCAAATAACGTAATGGAATTTTCGAAAATCCACTTTATTAAACCAAAAATACTCATAACTCGACTAATTGGGAAGATGGAACGTTCTAGTCTTCACCAATCGATTCAGGGGAACATTTTACATATAGATATGAATCTTGAGTTTAAATTTCCAACCTCTAAGGGAGATAGCAGAGAGCAAATTAAATTGTGAAAATATTCGAAAATCCAATTTCTGAAACTTTATGTACCCATAACTCGACTAATCGGAGAGATAGAACGTTCTAGTCTTCACCAATCGATTCAGGGGAACATTTTACATGTAGATGTGAATTTTGAGTTCATATTTCCAAACATTAAGGGAGATAACAGAGAGCAATTTAATTCGCGAAATATTTCCATACCTACCCCTTGCTTCAAAATTTCCAACAAAAAAAATTTTTGCGACATGAAATTGGCTATAAATTGGTAACCGGGGGTTTTTTACGACGAAAAATCGACTGGCACAATCTGTTTTTTAATAAAATCATTCATTCGCCTTCAAATAACGTAATGGAATTTTCGAAAATCCACTTTATTAAACCAAAAATACTCATAACTCGACTAATTGGAAAGATGGAACGTTCTAGTCTTCACCAATCGATTCAGGGGAACATTTTACATATAGATATGAATCTTGAGTTCAAATTTCCAACCTCTAAGGGAGATAGCAGAGAGCAAATTAAATTGTGAAAATATTCGAAAATCCAATTTCTGAAACTTTATGTATCCATAACTCGACTAATCGGAGAGATAGAACGTTCTAGTCTTCACCAATCGATTCAGGGGAACATTTTACATGTAGATGTGAATTTTGAGTTCATATTTCCAAACATTAAGGGAGATAACAGAGAGCAATTTAATTCGCGAAATATTTCCATACCTACCCCTTGCTTCAAAATTTCCAACAAAAAAAATTTTTGCGACATGAAATTGGCTATAAATTGGTAACCGGGGGTTTTTTACGACGAAAAATCGACTGGCACAATCTGTTTTTTAATAAAATCATTCATTCGCCTTTAAATAACGTAATGGAATTTTCGAAAATCCACTTTATTAAACCAAAAATACTCATAACTCGACTAATTGGGAAGATGGAACGTTCTAGTCTTCACCAATCGATTCAGGGGAACATTTTACATATAGATATGAATCTTGAGTTTAAATTTCCAACCTCTAAGGGAGATAGCAGAGAGCAAATTAAATTGTGAAAATATTCGAAAATCCAATTTCTGAAACTTTATGTATCCATAACTCGACTAATCGGAGAGATAGAACGTTCTAGTCTTCACCAATCGATTCAGGGGAACATTTTACATGTAGATGTGAATTTTGAGTTCATATTTCCAAACATTAAGGGAGATAACAGAGAGCAATTTAATTCGCGAAATATTTCCATACCTACCCCTTGCTTCAAAATTTCCAACAAAAAAAATTTTTGCGACATGAAATTGGCTATAAATTGGTAACCGGGGGTTTTTTACGACGAAAAATCGACTGGCACAATCTGTTTTTTAATAAAATCATTCATTCGCCTTCAAATAACGTAATGGAATTTTCGAAAATCCACTTTATTAAACCAAAAATACTCATAACTCGACTAATTGGAAAGATGGAACGTTCTAGTCTTCACCAATCGATTCAGGGGAACATTTTACATATAGATATGAATCTTGAGTTCAAATTTCCAACCTCTAAGGGAGATAGCAGAGAGCAAATTAAATTGTGAAAATATTCGAAAATCCAATTTCTGAAACTTTATGTATCCATAACTCGACTAATCGGAGAGATAGAACGTTCTAGTCTTCACCAATCGATTCAGGGGAACATTTTACATGTAGATGTGAATTTTGAGTTCATATTTCCAAACATTAAGGGAGATAACAGAGAGCAATTTAATTCGCGAAATATTTCCATACCTACCCCTTGCTTCAAAATTTCCAACAAAAAAAATTTTTGCGACATGAAATTGGCTATAAATTGGTAACCGGGGGTTTTTTACGACGAAAAATCGACTGGCACAATCTGTTTTTTAATAAAATCATTCATTCGCCTTTAAATAACGTAATGGAATTTTCGAAAATCCACTTTATTAAACCAAAAATACTCATAACTCGACTAATTGGGAAGATGGAACGTTCTAGTCTTCACCAATCGATTCAGGGGAACATTTTACATATAGATATGAATCTTGAGTTTAAATTTCCAACCACTAAGGAAGATAGCAGAGAGCAAATCAAATTGTGAAAATATTCGAAAATCCAATTTCTGAAACTTTATGTATCCATAACTCGACTAATCGGAGAGATAGAACGTTCTAGTCTTCACCAATCGATTCAGGGGAACATTAAACATGTAGATGTGCATTTTGAGTTCATATTTCCAAACATTAAGGGAGATAACAGAGAGCAATTTAATTCGCGAAATATTTCCATACCTACCCCTTGCTTCAAAATTTCCAACAAAAAAAAATTTTTGCGACATGAAATTGGCTATAAATTGGTAACCGGGTGTTTTTTACGACGAAAAATGGACTGGCACAATCTGTTTTTTAATAAAATCATTCATTCGCCTTTAAATAACGTAA
Organism: Lochmaea capreae; assembly: GCA_949126875.1. Taxonomy (NCBI): domain Eukaryota; kingdom Metazoa; phylum Arthropoda; class Insecta; order Coleoptera; family Chrysomelidae; genus Lochmaea; species Lochmaea capreae. Next base: position 3,067,222 of record OX421408.1, read on the forward strand.
TGGAATTTTCGAAAATCCACTTTATTAAACCAAAAATACTCATAACTCGACTAATTGGAAAGATGGAACGTTCTAGTCTTCACCAATCGATTCAGGGGAACATTTTACATGTAGATGTGAATTTTGAGTTCATATTTCCAAACATTAAGGGAGATAACAGAGAGCAATTTAATTCGCGAAATATTTCCATACCTACCCCTTGCTTCAAAATTTCCAACAAAAAAAATTTTTGCGACATGAAATTGGCTATAAATTGGTAACCGGGGGTTTTTTACGACGAAAAATCGACTGGCACAATCTGTTTTTTAAAAAAATCATTCATTCGCCTTCAAATAACGTAATGGAATTTTCGAAAATCCACTTTATTAAACCAAAAATACTCATAACTCGACTAATTGGAAAGATGGAACGTTCTAGTCTTCACCAATCGATTCAGGGGAACATTTTACATATAGATATGAATCTTGAGTTCAAATTTCCAACCTCTAAGGGAGATAGCAGAGAGCAAATTAAATTGTGAAAATATTCGAAAATCCAATTTCTGAAACTTTATGTATCCATAACTCGACTAATCGGAGAGATAGAACGTTCTAGTCTTCACCAATCGATTCAGGGCAACATTTTACATGTAGATGTGAATTTTGAGTTCATATTTCCAAACATTAAGGGAGATAACAGAGAGCAATTTAATTCGCGAAATATTTCCATACCTACCCTTTGCTTCAAGATTTCCAACAAAAAAAAATTTTTGCGACATGAAATTGGCTATAAATTGGTAACCGGGTGTTTTTTACGACGAAAAATGGACTGGCACAATCTGTTTTTTAATAAAATCATTCATTCGCCTTTAAATAACGTAATGGAATTTTCGAAAATCCACTTTATTAAACCAAAAATACTCATAACTCGACTAATTGGAAAGATGGAACGTTCTAGTCTTCACCAATCGATTCAGGGGAACATTTTACATGTAGATGTGAATTTTGAGTTCATATTTCCAAACATTAAGGGAGATAACAGAGAGCAATTTAATTCGCGAAATATTTCCATACCTACCCCTTGCTTCAAAATTTCCAACAAAAAAAATTTTTGCGACATGAAATTGGCTATAAATTGGTAACCGGGGGTTTTTTACGACGAAAAATCGACTGGCACAATCTGTTTTTTAATAAAATCATTCATTCGCCTTTAAATAACGTAATGGAATTTTCGAAAATCCACTTTATTAAACCAAAAATACTCATAACTCGACTAATTGGGAAGATGGAACGTTCTAGTCTTCACCAATCGATTCAGGGGAACATTTTACATATAGATATGAATCTTGAGTTTAAATTTCCAACCACTAAGGAAGATAGCAGAGAGCAAATCAAATTGTGAAAATATTCGAAAATCCAATTTCTGAAACTTTATGTATCCATAACTCGACTAATCGGAGAGATAGAACGTTCTAGTCTTCACCAATCGATTCAGGGGAACATTAAACATGTAGATGTGCATTTTGAGTTCATATTTCCAAACATTAAGGGAGATAACAGAGAGCAATTTAATTCGCGAAATATTTCCATACCTACCCCTTGCTTCAAAATTTCCAACAAAAAAAAATTTTTGCGACATGAAATTGGCTATAAATTGGTAACCGGGTGTTTTTTACGACGAAAAATGGACTGGCACAATCTGTTTTTTAATAAAATCATTCATTCGCCTTTAAATAACGTAATGGAATTTTCGAAAATCCACTTTATTAAACCAAAAATACTCATAACTCGACTAATTGGAAAGATGGAACGTTCTAGTCTTCACCAATCGATTCAGGGGAACATTTTACATGTAGATGTGAATTTTGAGTTCATATTTCCAAACATTAAGGGAGATAACAGAGAGCAATTTAATTCGCGAAATATTTCCATACCTACCCCTTGCTTCAAAATTTCCAACAAAAAAAATTTTTGCGACATGAAATTGGCTATAAATTGGTAACCGGGGGTTTTTTACGACGAAAAATCGACTGGCACAATCTGTTTTTTAAAAAAATCATTCATTCGCCTTCAAATAACGTAATGGAATTTTCGAAAATCCACTTTATTAAACCAAAAATACTCATAACTCGACTAATTGGAAAGATGGAACGTTCTAGTCTTCACCAATCGATTCAGGGGAACATTTTACATATAGATATGAATCTTGAGTTCAAATTTCCAACCTCTAAGGGAGATAGCAGAGAGCAAATTAAATTGTGAAAATATTCGAAAATCCAATTTCTGAAACTTTATGTATCCATAACTCGACTAATCGGAGAGATAGAACGTTCTAGTCTTCACCAATCGATTCAGGGCAACATTTTACATGTAGATGTGAATTTTGAGTTCATATTTCCAAACATTAAGGGAGATAACAGAGAGCAATTTAATTCGCGAAATATTTCCATACCTACCCCTTGCTTCAAGATTTCCAACAAAAAAAAATTTTTGCGACATGAAATTGGCTATAAATTGGTAACCGGGTGTTTTTTACGACGAAAAATGGACTGGCACAATCTGTTTTTTAATAAAATCATTCATTCGCCTTTAAATAACGTAATGGAATTTTCGAAAATCCACTTTATTAAACCAAAAATACTCATAACTCGACTAATTGGAAAGATGGAACGTTCTAGTCTTCACCAATCGATTCAGGGGAACATTTTACATGTAGATGTGAATTTTGAGTTCATATTTCCAAACATTAAGGGAGATAACAGAGAGCAATTTAATTCGCGAAATATTTCCATACCTACCCCTTGCTTCAAAATTTCCAACAAAAAAAATTTTTGCGACATGAAATTGGCTATAAATTGGTAACCGGGGGTTTTTTACGACGAAAAATCGACTGGCACAATCTGTTTTTTAAAAAAATCATTCATTCGCCTTCAAATAACGTAATGGAATTTTCGAAAATCCACTTTATTAAACCAAAAATACTCATAACTCGACTAATTGGAAAGATGGAACGTTCTAGTCTTCACCAATCGATTCAGGGGAACATTTTACATATAGATATGAATCTTGAGTTCAAATTTCCAACCTCTAAGGGAGATAGCAGAGAGCAAATTAAATTGTGAAAATATTCGAAAATCCAATTTCTGAAACTTTATGTATCCATAACTCGACTAATCGGAGAGATAGAACGTTCTAGTCTTCACCAATCGATTCAGGGGAACATTTTACATGTAGATGTGAATTTTGAGTTCATATTTCCAAACATTAAGGGAGATAACAGAGAGCAATTTAATTCGCGAAATATTTCCATACCTACCCCTTGCTTCAAAATTTCCAACAAAAAAAATTTTTGCGACATGAAATTGGCTATAAATTGGTAACCGGGGGTTTTTTACGACGAAAAATCGACTGGCACAATCTGTTTTTTAATAAAATCATTCATTCGCCTTTAAATAACGTAATGGAATTTTCGAAAATCCACTTTATTAAACCAAAAATACTCATAACTCGACTAATTGGGAAGATGGAACGTTCTAGTCTTCACCAATCGATTCAGGGGAACATTTTACATATAGATATGAATCTTGAGTTCAAATTTCCAACCTCTAAGGGAGATAGCAGAGAGCAAATTAAATTGTGAAAATATTCGAAAATCCAATTTCTGAAACTTTATGTATCCATAACTCGACTAATCGGAGAGATAGAACGTTCTAGTCTTCACCAATCGATTCAGGGGAACATTTTACATGTAGATGTGAATTTTGAGTTCATATTTCCAAACATTAAGGGAGATAACAGAGAGCAATTTAATTCGCGAAATATTTCCATACCTACCCCTTGCTTCAAAATTTCCAACAAAAAAAATTTTTGCGACATGAAATTGGCTATAAATTGGTAACCGGGGGTTTTTTACGACGAAAAATCGACTGGCACAATCTGTTTTTTAATAAAATCATTCATTCGCCTTTAAATAACGTAATGGAATTTTCGAAAATCCACTTTATTAAACCAAAAATACTCATAACTCGACTAATTGGAAAGATGGAACGTTCTAGTCTTCACCAATCGATTCAGGGGAACATTTTACATATAGATATGAATCTTGAGTTCAAATTTCCAACCTCTAAGGGAGATAGCAGAGAGCAAATTAAATTGTGAAAATATTCGAAAATCCAATTTCTGAAACTTTATGTATCCATAACTCGACTAATCGGAGAGATAGAACGTTCTAGTCTTCACCAATCGATTCAGGGGAACATTAAACATGTAGATGTGAATTTTGAGTTCATATTTCCAAGCATTAAGGGAGATAACAGAGAGCAATTTAATTCGCGAAATATTTCCATACCTACCCCTTGCTTCAAAATTTCCAACAAAAAAAATTTTTGCACCATGAAATTGGCTATAAGTTGGTAACCGGGGTTTTTTTACGACGAAGAATCGACTGGCACAATCTGTTTTTTAATAAAATCATTCATTCGCCTTCAAATAACGTAATGGAATTTTCGAAAATCCACTTTATTAAACCAAAAATACTCATAACTCGACTAATTGGAAAGATGGAACGTTCTAGTCTTCACCAATCGATTCAGGGGAACATTTTACATATAGATATGAATCTTGAGTTTGAATTTCCAACCACTAAGGGAGATAGCAGAGAGCAAAGTAAATTGTGAAAATATTCGAAAATCCAATTTCTGAAACTTTATGTATCCATAACTCGACTAATCGGAGAGATAGAACGTTCTAGTCTTCACCAATCGATTCAGGGGAACATTTTACATGTAGACGTGAATTTTGAGTTCATATTTCCAAGCATTAAGGGAGATACCAGAGAGCAATTTAATTCGCGAAATATTTCCATACCTACCCCTTGCTTCAAAATTTCCAACAAAAAAAAATTTTTGCGACATGAAATTGGCTATAAATTGGTAACCGGGGGTTTTTTGCGACGAAAAATTGACTGGCACAATCTGTTTTTTAATAAAATCATTCATTCGCCTTCAAATAACGTAATGGAATTTTCGAAAATCCACTTTATTAAACCAAAAATACTCATAACTCGACTAATTGGAAAGATGGAACGTTCTAGTCTTCACCAATCGATTCAGGGGAACATTTTACATATAGATATGAATCTTGAGTTTCAATTTCCAACCTCTAAGGGAGATAGCAGAGAGCAAATTAAATTGTGAAAATATTCGAAAATCCAATTTCTGAAACTTTATGTATCCATAACTCGACTAATCGGAGAGATAGAACGTTCTAGTCTTCACCAATCGATTCAGGGGAACATTTTACATGTAGATGTGAATTTTGAGTCGATATTAACAAGTATCAAAGGAGATAACAGAGAGCAATTTAATTCGCGAAATATTTCCATACCTACCCCTTGCTTCAAGATTTCCATCAAAAAAAAATTTTTGCGGCATGAAATTGGCTATAAATTGGTAACCGGGGGTTTCTTACGACGAAAAATCGACTGGCACAATCTGTTTTTTAATAAAATCATTCATTCGCCTTCAAATAACGTAATGGAATTTTCGAAAATCCACTTTATTAAACCAAAAATACTCATAACTCGACTAATTGGAAAGATGGAACGTTCTAGTCTTCACCAATCGATTCAGGGGAACATTTTACATATAGATATGAATCTTGAGTTTAAATTTCCAACCACTAACGGAGATAGCAGAGAGCAAATTAAATCGTGAAAATATTCGAAAATCCAATTTCTGAAACTTTATGTATCCATAACTCGACTAATCGGAGAGATAGAACGTTCTAGTCTTCACCAATCGATTCAGGGCAACATTTTACATGTAGATGTGAATTTTGAGTTCATATTTCCAAACATTAAGGGAGATAACAGAGAGCAATTTAATTCGCGAAATATTTCCATACCTACCCCTTGCTTCAAGATTTCCAACAAAAAAAAATTTTTGCGACATGAAATTGGCTATAAATTGGTAACCGGGGGTTTTTTACGACGAAAAATCGACTGGCACAATCTGTTTTTTAATAAAATCATTCATTCGCCTTCAAATAACGTAATGGAATTTTCGAAAATCCACTTTATTAAACCAAAAATACTCATATTTCGACTAATTGGAAAGATGGAACGTTCTAGTCTTCACCAATCGATTCAGGGAAACATTTTACATATAGATATGAATCTTGAGTTTAAGGGATCATCTCAGTGTGAAATTTTCGAAAAATCGATTTTTTTTTATTGCATTATCGGATAGTATACACTGTAATAAACATTCTCTCAAATTTTCAAATCGAAATTCAAAGTATTACGGTCGCTACAGCGTTTCTGGTAGAAAGGGAACGGAGCGAGACAGCTGCCTCGTCCGCCGCTCCGCTCGACCGTTATTCCCTTTGTTTATTTTTCTACCTGCGTGTGTATCCTTCTAGGTACCTACGTTCTATAACTTTCGAAAATAAACTTGCCAAGCATTTCAGTTCGTTTTCGACATCGACCACGTGTAGGCATAAGAGTGAAACCTCGAAGAAAAAATAAAAATGGATAGAAAAGGCAAAAGAGACATGAAACCTCGACGTGATAGGAAAAGACCCGCAAAATTCAAAGGCACAAATCGACATTGTATTGAGACAGATACATCATTTGCAAGTACTTCGGCGGCGAAAATAGGGAGAAAGAGTCCGGAGTTTGAGGTCAAAATCGATCCAACGTTCAGCTACGTTTTGATCGAATTTGCCTTGGTTTTCGGCGCTCTTCAACAACTCGTGAAATGTAAAAAGTGTGATGGTGATGTGCGATTCTATAAAAAATCTATTCGAGGGTTGGGATTTAAAATTTGTGTTGAGTGTTTGTGTTCGGACCCGGCCGAGATCAACTCTTGTCCGTTGATAAAGAATGCGTACGAAATCAACCGTCGTTTCTGTTTCGTCATGCGAATACTCGGCATCGGCATACATGGCATCAGAAATTTTACCGCATTAATGGATCTAAGTTCAACTTTCAACAGCACAACGTATTACGGAATCATGAAAACGCTGCACATTGTTGTGAAATCGGTATACGAGGCCGTTATCCGAAAAGCAGGCTCCGAAGAAAAAAAAAAAAATTTGGAAGCGGAAAATCGAGCGGATATTCTCACAGTGTCTGGTGATGGATCCTGGTCGAAGCGCGGTTTTACTTCGCGCATGGGTATCGTCTCTGTGATTGGAAAATACACCAATAAAATCCTGGACGTTGCTGTTCGGTCAAGCTTTTGCAGAGCTTGTTCACTTTGGAAGGGAAGCGAAAACACGGTCGAATACAATGCATGGTATGCGACGCATGAACCGGAGTGCAACGTAAATCACGAAGGCAGCGCTGGAAAAATGGAGGTTGATGGTATGATCGAAATTTTCAAGAGATCTGAAGAAATCCACAATGCAAAATACGGATTTTATATTGGAGATGGAGATACAAAGACCTTCAAAATGTTGTTAGAAGCCAAGCCTTATGGCGACGAGCTCACGATAAAAAAAAAAGAATGCGTTCTGCACGTCAAAAAACGTGTTTACAAAAGGGGAAACGAAGCGAGAAAAAGGTTGGTCCAATTGAAGAAAGCCAAGAAGCAAATTGCAGACAAACAAGTGGAGACTGAACCGAAGAGAAAAAGAGCTCGTTCAAGTATTGCGAAAGGGGGCAAAAATGCAATACAAAAACCTGCTGCTGAACCAAAAAAAGTCCAATTGACACTAAAGTTGTTAACAACTCTTTCGGAATATTATGGCTTAGCAGTTCGTCGAAACTCCGATTCCGTTGAGAACATGAGGAACGCAATATGGGCGACGTTTTACCACAAAAGCTCAACCGATGAGAATCCCCAGCATCAGTATTGTCCTTCGGGAGGAGATTCGTGGTGCGAATGGCGCAAAGCTGAGGCCAATGGATTTCAGGAAACATATTCTCATCCACCAGCGCTCGATGACGATGTCCAAGAGGTTTTAAAGCCAATCTACGAAGATTTGACCACCGACGATTTGTTAGAGAGATGTACGGGCGCAAATACTCAAAATAATAACGAGAGTTTTAATCATTGCGTGTGGCAACTCGCTCCCAAACACATATTCTGTGGGAAGCAAACCGTAGAAATCGCGACGTATTGTGCAGCCTGTACGTTCAACGAAGGGTTCGATCCACTTTTAAAAATCATGGAGACAATGGGATGCACCATAGGGCCGATAGCCGCAGACTTCGCTGCAAAATATAAAGCAGAGCGCATCAAAACTGCAGATCGCCGAAGCTCTCTGGACAGCAAAGAAGCCAGGACAGCCCGTCGAAACGAAATTTCAGCCAAAAATGAGCAGTTCGAGGAAGCAGAAGGAATATTGTATGGACCTGGCATCGCCGATTGATTGTAAGTAAACGATTTCTCTAAAATTTTCGTACTGTAATCTTTAAACGCGTTTTTCTAAGAATGGTGTTTTTCAAAACGGTTTCCACTCTCAAAGGAAGAGTTTTAAAGATATCTAGTTCCAATTTCGCGAGAACATTTTTAACGTCATTCTTTATCGCGCTATGGAAGCTTTTTTTTTTTTTTGAAAACTTCCTATTTTTTTTTTAGGAAAAACTGTCGAAAAAAAGGGCCAAATTCGACACTTTTTGTTCAAACCGCCGCCATTTTGTCAAATTTGAAAAAAAAAAAAAAACCCTCCATAGCGCGATAGCGACTTTCCTACAGATCAATAATCTTTTTGAAATTTTTTTTTCAGATCAAAATTGCGGTCGTCATCGTGGAAACCGTGCAGCACCTTTTTTTTTCACGTGAAATTACAACAATTTTTACAACAATGATGCACTCAATAAATAAACTTTAAAAAAATCATTTTGTATTCTTCATAAACGTATTTATTTATAAAAAAAAAACCGAACCGATTAGTTTATTTGAACATTAAAAAAAAAATTCGCGAAAATCAGTGATTTTTCGGAGGGTCACACTGAGACGATCCCTTAAATTTCCAACCACTAAGGGAGATAGCAGAGAAGCAAATTAAATCGTGAAAATATTCGAAAATCCAATTTCTGAAACTTTATGTACCCATAACTCGACTAATCGGAGAGATAGAACGTTCTAGTCTTCACCAATCGATTCAGGACAACATTTTACATGTAGATGTTAATTTTGAGTTCATATTTCCAAGCATTAAGGGAGATAACAGAGAGCAATTTAATTCGCGAAATATTTCCATACCTACCCCTTGCTTCAAGATTTCCAACAAAAAAAAATTTTTGCGACATGAAATTGGCTATAAATTGGTAACCGGGGGTTTTTTACGACGAAAAATCGACTGGCACAATCTGTTTTTTAATAAAATCATTCATTCGCCTTCAAATAACGTAATGGAATTTTCGAAAATCCACTTTATTAAACCAAAAATACTCATATTTCGACTAATTGAAAAGATGGAACGTTCTAGTCTTCACCAATCGATTCAGGGAAACATTTTACATATAGATATGAATCTTGAGTTTAAATTTCCAACCACTAAGGGAGATAGCAGAGAAGCAAATTAAATCGTGAAAATATTCGAAAATCCAATTTCTGAAACTTTATGTATCCATAACTCGACTAATCGGAGAGATAGAACGTTCTAGTCTTCACCAATCGATTCAGGACAACATTTTACATGTAGATGTTAATTTTGAGTTCATATTTCCAAGCATTAAGGGAGATAACAGAGAGCAATTTAATTCGCGAAATATTTCCATACCTACCCCTTGCTTCAAAATTTCCAACAAAAAAAATTTTTGCACCATGAAATTGGCTATAAGTTGGTAACCGGGGTTTTTTTACGACGAAGAATCGACTGGCACAATCTGTTTTTTAATAAAATCATTCATTCGCCTTCAAATAACGTAATGGAATTTTCGAAAATCCACTTTATTAAACCAAAAATACTCATAACTCGACTAATTGGAAAGATGGAACGTTCTAGTCTTCACCAATCGATTCAGGGGAACATTTTACATATAGATATGAATCTTGAGTTTGAAGTTCCAACCACTAAGGGAGATAGCAGAGAGCAAAGTAAATTGTGAAAATATTCGAAAATCCAATTTCTGAAACTTTATGTATCCATAACTCGACTAATCGGAGAGATAGAACGTTCTAGTCTTCACCAATCGATTCAGGGGAACATTTTACATGTAGATGTGAATTTTGAGTTTATATTTCCAAGCATTAAGGGAGATACCAGAGAGCAATTTAATTCGCGAAATATTTCCATACCTACCCCTTGCTTCAAAATTTCCAACAAAAAAAAATTTTTGCGACATGAAATTGGCTATAAATTGGTAACCGGGGGTTTTTTGCGACGAAAAATTGACTGGCACAATCTGTTTTTTAATAAAATCATTCATTCGCCTTCAAATAACGTAATGGAATTTTCGAAAATCCACTTTATTAAACCAAAAATACTCATAACTCGACTAATTGGGAAGATGGAACGTTCTAGTCTTCACCAATCGATTCAGGGGAACATTTTACATATAGATATGAATCTTGAGTTTAAATTTCCAACCTCTAAGGGAGATAGCAGAGAGCAAATTAAATTGTGAAAATATTCGAAAATCCAATTTCTGAAACTTTATGTATCCATAACTCGACTAATCGGAGAGATAGAACGTTCTAGTCTTCACCAATCGATTCAGGGGAACATTTTACATGTAGATGTGAATTTTGAGTTCATATTTCCAAACATTAAGGGAGATAACAGAGAGCAATTTAATTCGCGAAATATTTCCATACCTACCCCTTGCTTCAAAATTTCCAACAAAAAAAAATTTTTGCGACATGAAATTGGCTATTAATTGGTAACCGGGGGTTTTTTGCGACGAAAAATTGACTGGCACAATCTGTTTTTTAATAAAATCATTCATTCGCCTTCAAATAACGTAATGGAATTTTCGAAAATCCACTTTATTAAACCAAAAATACTCATAACTCGACTAATTGGGAAGATGGAACGTTCTAGTCTTCACCAATCGATTCAGGGGAACATTTTACATATAGATATGAATCTTGAGTTTAAATTTCCAACCTCTAAGGGAGATAGCAGAGAGCAAATTAAATTGTGAAAATATTCGAAAATCCAATTTCTGAAACTTTATGTATCCATAACTCGACTAATCGGAGAGATAGAACGTTCTAGTCTTCACCAATCGATTCAGGGGAACATTTTACATATAGATATGAATTTTGAGTCGATATTAACAAGTATCAAAGGAGATAACAGAGAGCAATTTAATTCGCGAAATATTTCCATACCTACCCCTTGCTTCAAGATTTCCAACAAAAAAAAATTTTTGCGACATGAAATTGGCTATAAATTGGTAACCGGGGGTTTTTTACGACGAAAAATCGACTGGCACAATCTGTTTTTCAATAAAATCATTCATTCGCCTTCAAATAACGTAATGGAATTTTCGAAAATCCACTTTATTAAACCAAAAATACTCATAACTCGACTAATTGGAAAGATGGAACGTTCTAGTCTTCACCAATCGATTCAGGGGAACATTTTACATATAGATATGAATCTTGAGTTTAAATTTCCAACCACTAACGGAGATAGCAGAGAGCAAATTAAATCGTGAAAATATTCGAAAATCCAATTTCTGAAACTTTATGTATCCATAACTCGACTAATCGGAGAGATAGAACGTTCTAGTCTTCACCAATCGATTCAGGGCAACATTTTACATGTAGATGTGAATTTTAAGTTCATATTTCCAAACATTAAGGGAGATAACAGAGAGCAATTTAATTCGCGAAATATTTCCATACCTACCCCTTGCTTCAAGATTTCCAACAAAAAAAAATTTTTGCGACATGAAATTGGCTATAAATTGGTAACCGGGGGTTTTTTACGACGAAAAATCGACTGGCACAATCTGTTTTTTAATAAAATCATTCATTCGCCTTCAAATAACGTAATGGAATTTTCGAAAATCCACTTTATTAAACCAAAAATACTCATATTTCGACTAATTGGAAAGATGGAACGTTCTAGTCTTCACCAATCGATTCAGGGAAACATTTTACATATAGATATGAATCTTGAGTTCAAATTTCCAACCACTAAGGGAGATAGCAGAGAGCAAATTAAATCGTGAAAATATTCGAAAATCCAATTTCTGAAACTTTATGTATCCATAACTCGACTAATCGGAGAGATAGAACGTTCTAGTCTTCATCAATCGATTCAGGGGAACATTTTACATGTAGATGTGAATTTTGAGTTCATATTTCCAAACATTAAGGGAGATAACAGAGAGCAATTTAATTCGCGAAATATTTCCATACCTACCCCTTGCTTAAAAATTTCCAACAAAAAAAATTTTTGCGACATGAAATTGGCTATAAATTGGTAACCGGGGGTTTTTTACGACGAAAAATCGACTGGCACAATCTGTTTTTTAATAAAATCATTCATTCGCCTTCAAATAACGTAATGGAATTTTCGAAAATCCACTTTATTAAACCAAAAATACTCATAACTCGACTAATTGGAAAGATGGAACGTTCTAGTCTTCACCAATCGATTCAGGGGAACATTTTACATATAGATATGAATCTTGAGTTTAAATTTCCAACCAATAAGGGAGATAGCAGAGAGCAAATTAAATCGTGAAAATATTCGAAAATCCAATTTCTGAAACTTTATGTATCCATAACTCGACTAATCGGAGAGATAGAACGTTCTAGTCTTCACCAATCGATTCAGGACAACATTTTACATGTAGATGTTAATTTTGAGTTCATATTTCCAAGCATTAAGGGAGATAACAGAGAGCAATTTAATTCGCGAAATATTTCCATACCTACCCCTTGCTTCAAAATTTCCAACAAAAAAAATTTTTGCACCATGAAATTGGCTATAAGTTGGTAACCGGGGTTTTTTTACGACGAAGAATCGACTGGCACAATCTGTTTTTTAATAAAATCATTCATTCGCCTTCAAATAACGTAATGGAATTTTCGAAAATCCACTTTATTAAACCAAAAATACTCATAACTCGACTAATTGGAAAGATGGAACGTTCTAGTCTTCACCAATCGATTCAGGGGAACATTTTACATATAGATATGAATCTTGAGTTTGAAGTTCCAACCACTAAGGGAGATAGCAGAGAGCAAAGTAAATTGTGAAAATATTCGAAAATCCAATTTCTGAAACTTTATGTATCCATAACTCGACTAATCGGAGAGATAGAACGTTCTAGTCTTCACCAATCGATTCAGGGGAACATTTTACATGTAGATGTGAATTTTGAGTTTATATTTCCAAGCATTAAGGGAGATACCAGAGAGCAATTTAATTCGCGAAATATTTCCATACCTACCCCTTGCTTCAAAATTTCCAACAAAAAAAAATTTTTGCGACATGAAATTGGCTATAAATTGGTAACCGGGGGTTTTTTGCGACGAAAAATTGACTGGCACAATCTGTTTTTTAATAAAATCATTCATTCGCCTTCAAATAACGTAATGGAATTTTCGAAAATCCACTTTATTAAACCAAAAATACTCATAACTCGACTAATTGGGAAGATGGAACGTTCTAGTCTTCACCAATCGATTCAGGGGAACATTTTACATATAGATATGAATCTTGAGTTTAAATTTCCAACCTCTAAGGGAGATAGCAGAGAGCAAATTAAATTGTGAAAATATTCGAAAATCCAATTTCTGAAACTTTATGTATCCATAACTCGACTAATCGGAGAGATAGAACGTTCTAGTCTTCACCAATCGATTCAGGGGAACATTTTACATGTAGATGTGAATTTTGAGTTCATATTTCCAAACATTAAGGGAGATAACAGAGAGCAATTTAATTCGCGAAATATTTCCATACCTACCCCTTGCTTCAAAATTTCCAACAAAAAAAAATTTTTGCGACATGAAATTGGCTATTAATTGGTAACCGGGGGTTTTTTGCGACGAAAAATTGACTGGCACAATCTGTTTTTTAATAAAATCATTCATTCGCCTTCAAATAACGTAATGGAATTTTCGAAAATCCACTTTATTAAACCAAAAATACTCATAACTCGACTAATTGGGAAGATGGAACGTTCTAGTCTTCACCAATCGATTCAGGGGAACATTTTACATATAGATATGAATCTTGAGTTTAAATTTCCAACCTCTAAGGGAGATAGCAGAGAGCAAATTAAATTGTGAAAATATTCGAAAATCCAATTTCTGAAACTTTATGTATCCATAACTCGACTAATCGGAGAGATAGAACGTTCTAGTCTTCACCAATCGATTCAGGGGAACATTTTACATATAGATATGAATTTTGAGTCGATATTAACAAGTATCAAAGGAGATAACAGAGAGCAATTTAATTCGCGAAATATTTCCATACCTACCCCTTGCTTCAAGATTTCCAACAAAAAAAAATTTTTGCGACATGAAATTGGCTATAAATTGGTAACCGGGGGTTTTTTACGACGAAAAATCGACTGGCACAATCTGTTTTTCAATAAAATCATTCATTCGCCTTCAAATAACGTAATGGAATTTTCGAAAATCCACTTTATTAAACCAAAAATACTCATAACTCGACTAATTGGAAAGATGGAACGTTCTAGTCTTCACCAATCGATTCAGGGGAACATTTTACATATAGATATGAATCTTGAGTTTAAATTTCCAACCACTAACGGAGATAGCAGAGAGCAAATTAAATCGTGAAAATATTCGAAAATCCAATTTCTGAAACTTTATGTATCCATAACTCGACTAATCGGAGAGATAGAACGTTCTAGTCTTCACCAATCGATTCAGGGCAACATTTTACATGTAGATGTGAATTTTAAGTTCATATTTCCAAACATTAAGGGAGATAACAGAGAGCAATTTAATTCGCGAAATATTTCCATACCTACCCCTTGCTTCAAGATTTCCAACAAAAAAAAATTTTTGCGACATGAAATTGGCTATAAATTGGTAACCGGGGGTTTTTTACGACGAAAAATCGACTGGCACAATCTGTTTTTTAATAAAATCATTCATTCGCCTTCAAATAACGTAATGGAATTTTCGAAAATCCACTTTATTAAACCAAAAATACTCATAACTCGACTAATTGGAAAGATGGAACGTTCTAGTCTTCACCAATCGATTCAGGGGAACATTTTACATATAGATATGAATCTTGAGTTCAAATTTCCAACCACTAAGGGAGATAGCAGAGAGCAAATTAAATCGTGAAAATATTCGAAAATCCAATTTCTGAAACTTTATGTATCCATAACTCGACTAATCGGAGAGATAGAACGTTCTAGTCTTCATCAATCGATTCAGGGGAACATTTTACATGTAGATGTGAATTTTGAGTTCATATTTCCAAACATTAAGGGAGATAACAGAGAGCAATTTAATTCGCGAAATATTTCCATACCTACCCCTTGCTTAAAAATTTCCAACAAAAAAAATTTTTGCGACATGAAATTGGCTATAAATTGGTAACCGGGGGTTTTTTACGACGAAAAATCGACTGGCACAATCTGTTTTTTAATAAAATCATTCATTCGCCTTCAAATAACGTAATGGAATTTTCGAAAATCCACTTTATTAAACCAAAAATACTCATAACTCGACTAATTGGAAAGATGGAACGTTCTAGTCTTCACCAATCGATTCAGGGGAACATTTTACATATAGATATGAATCTTGAGTTTAAATTTCCAACCAATAAGGGAGATAGCAGAGAGCAAATTAAATCGTGAAAATATTCGAAAATCCAATTTCTGAAACTTTATGTATCCATAACTCGACTAACTGAAGAGATAGATCGTTCTAGTCTCTCCCAATGAATTCAGGGGAGCATTTTACATATAGATAGTAATTTTGAGTCTGTATTTACGAGCAATAAAGGAGATAGAAGACAGCAATTTAAATCGCGAAATATTTCCATACCTACTCCTTGCTTCGGAATTTGCTACAAAAAAAAAATTTTTGCGACTTGGAATTGGCTTAAAATTGGAAACCGGGGGTTTTTCGATACGGGAAAACAAATGCCACAGTCAGTTTTTGGATAAAATCATTCTTTCGCATTCAAATAGTGTAATGAAATTTTCGAAAAATCGTATTTTCATCATAAAAAGTCTTGTAACTACCACAAAACTGTGAATACTAAACTGAAATTCCGGGAGAGTATTTGCAAAAGAATAATAAATTGGGGAAAATATTTTCAAAAACATAACTTGAAAGGTTTCGGTCTTGTGAATAAAAAATGATAAAGAAGTGAAAATATTCGAAAATCCAATTTCTGAAACTTTATGTATCCATAACTCGACTAATTGGAGAGATAGAATTTCTAGTCTTTTCCAATGGATTCAAACGTCCGCATGTGGAGAAGAAGAAATTTTTCTCCATCAAGGCAACGCACCGTGTCACAAGTCAATCAAAACAATGGCGAAGCTACACGAATTGAACTTCAAATTGCTCCCACATCCACCGTATTCGCCAGATTTTTCTACCAGCGACCACTGGCTGTTCGAAAAAGTGGTTATCGCTGACACTGAGGATTATTTTGAAGCAAAAGATAAATCGTTCTACAAAAGTGGTATTGAAATGTTAGAGCGGCGCTGGAATGATTGGGTTATTCTTGATGGAAATTACGTTGAAAAAGAAAACGTGTTTTCTTTGTTGCGCCCGGGACTTTTCAGACAATGTGTTATACTACATAACTTCTATGCACTCTTTAATTTAGTTCAAAGTTTGAAAAACTGTTTTGTGCATTATTAGTTGACAAACTTTTTCTCCTATTTTTTTTGTATTTTCATTTTTATTATCCGGAACTGTCCGTATCTAAAAAAGCGATAAAATAAATAGTTGGGTCTGTGTAAAGGCATTTCTTACGCCTCTGGAGGTACGACCAACTAACAATGTAACTACAAATTGCTGAAGAAATTTAATGAGGCGAACAGAATCGAAGTACCAAGTGCAGTCGCTTTCATGAAAGAGGACTAACATTATTGAACCAAATACCTGGTAGTTAGAAATTACTAGTTATATAGTGGCTTTCGTCGTTTTTGTTCACTAAGGCATTCTAAAAGTTTTTACACTTTTATTTTAAACACAATGAAAGTACGTTTTTTCTTTTATTCTTGGTGTTTAAATTTTTTTTGTGCCTGCAATAATGTTTCAGTTCATTTACCACCATTTGTCGGATGTAAATAGAAAAATGCAAAATATTTATACGCCGTCGTTAATTAAATTACAAATAATGGAATTTGAACCATATGCTGTTAAAATAAGTCGTTGCTGCCACTGCTACAACATTTAAACAAAATTTTTTAAAACAATCTTAGAATAATTATAATGTTAAAATCGAAAGGAAAGCTTTTTGCAGAATCATACAAGACAATTTTTAATTCCAATCTTTAACTTTATAATTCGTTATCGAATTGAGTAGCTCTAAATTTTTTATAAAGTAGGTATTATCTCCCCTCAATTTACTTGTTTTATGTGCGAGCTTATAAGACGTCCTGTATAAATAACCAACGATCCCTTTTCCAAAATATATTGGTGTACTTTAATTTTAAATTAATTTTACGAGAAAACGTTTAAAATTTGTCGATAATGTTTTTTTTTTCGATATTGACAGACGCTGAATTGTGATCGAAAACATTTTCATCACAATCAATTTTTTAAATGTCAATCAACGATTTTTATTCGACCAGATGATTTAGACCGGTCTGTTGAGAAGATGTAACGTTTTAAACTCGGCTTACCGAGTTTACATACCCTCCCCTCTGAATATGAGTTTTTTGGGACGAGGAATCGACTGGACACAATCAGTTTTTTGATAAAATCATTATTTCGCCTCCAACAAGAAATTTTCGAATAATAGTCAGAAAGGGCAGAAAATGGGCTTTGGCAGCCGGAGATTATTAGATGGTGATAGTTGAAATGTAAAAATAGTGAAAATATACAAAAATCCACTTTTTTAATCCAAAACGTACTCATAACTCGGCGAATACAACAGCTAGAAAGTTGTAGATTCGAATCATGGGAATACGAATGAATTTTGAGTCGATATTTCCAAGTATTAAGGGAGATAACAGATAGCAATTTTAATCGCGAAATATTTCCATACCTACACCTTGCTTGAAAACAATATTTGCGACATGAAATTGGCTTTAAAAACGCAACCGGGGGTTTTTTGATACGGGAAAATAAATGCCACAGATAGTTTTCTGATAAGATCTTATTTCGAAAATCCACTTTCCGAAACTGCATGTATCCATAACTAATTGGAGAGATAGAACGTTCTAGTCTCCTCCATTGGATTCAGGGGAACATTTAACATATAAATATGAATTTTGAGTCGATATTTACCAGCATTAAGGGAGATAACAGAGAGCAATTTAAATCGCGAAATATTTCCATACCTACCCCTTGCTTCAAAATTTCCAACAAAAAAACATTTTTGCGACACGAAATTGGCTATAAATTGGTAACCGGGGGTTTTTTACGACGAAAAATTGACTGGCACAATCTGTTTTTTAATAAAATCATTCATTCGCCTTCAAATAACGTAATGGAATTTTCGAAAATCCACTTTATTAAACCAAAAATACTCATAACTCGACTAATTGGAAAGATGGAACGTTCTAGTCTTCACCAATCGATACAGGGGAACATTTTACATATAGATATGAATCTTGAGTTTAAATTTCCCTTGCTTCGAAATTTCCTACAAAAAAAATTTTTTCGACATGGAATTGGCTTAAAATTCGGAATCGGGGGTTTTTTGATACTAGAAAACAAATGGCACAGTCAGTTTTTTGATAAAATCATTCTTTCGCATTCAGATGGTGTAATGAATTTTCGAAAAAACGCATTTTCATCATAAAAAGTCTTGTAAATATCACAAAACTATGAATACTGAATTAAAAATCCAGGAGAATATTTGCAAAAGAATTACGAATTGGGTAAATTTTTTTCAAAAGCATAACTTGAAGAGTTTCCGTCTTGTGAATAATAAATGATAAAGTGGTGAAAATATTCGAAAATCAACTTTCTGAAACTTCATGTATCCATAACTCGACTAATTGGAGAGATAGAACGTTCTAGTCTCCTCCATTGGATTCAGGGAAACATTTTACATATAGATATAAATTTTGAGTCGATATTTACGAGCAATAAGGGAGATAGCAGACAGCAATTTAAATCGCAAAATATTTCCATACCTACCCCTTGCTTCGAAATTTCATACTAAAAAAAAATTTTGCGACTTGGAATTGGCTTAAAATTCGGAACCGGAGGTTTTTTGATACGGGAAAACAAATGCCACAGTCAGTTTTTGGATAAAATCATTCTTTCGCATTCAAATAGTGCAATGAAATTTTCGAAAAATCGTATTTTCAACATAAAAAGTCTTGTAAATACCACAAAACTATGAATTTTAAACTGCAATTTCAGGAGATTATTTGCAAACGAATAATAAATTGGGAAACAAATTTTCAAAAGCATAACTAGAAGGGTTTCCGTCTTGTGAAGAATAAATGATAAAGTAGTGAAAATATTCGAAAATTCACTTTCTGAAACTTCATGTATCCATAACTCTTCACCTCTTCACTTCTTAGAAATCGGACAGCCTGGGACATGCCACAAGATGGTATGATGAAAAAGTATAATTTTTCAAAGAAATTCGTTACGGAATTTAGCAACAAGAAGGAATGGGATCCAAATACCATTTCCAGACTTGGAAAGAATGCCATTCAATGGTACACAGACGGCTCAAAAGCAATAGAAGGAACTGGGATAGGAGTGTACGGGCCAGGAACCAAACACTCTGAAAGCTTGGGAAAAACCCCAAGTATCTTTCAAGCGGAAATTCACGCAATAAGAAAGTGTGCCCAGTTCAATATTGACAAAGGATATAGAAGGCAAAGGATTATCATAATGTCTGATAGTCAAGCAGCCATTAAAGCGCTGAGTTCCTGTGTAATCAGTTCCAAAATGGTGTGGGAATGCCTAGGCAAACTTAATGAACTAGGCGAGAACAATATAGTCACCTTACTGTGGATTCCAGGACACACTGGAATAGAAGGAAACGAAATAGCAGATGAACTAGCAAAGAGGGGGACTGAAATACCCTTTTGGGGGCCGGAACCCTTTTGCGGAATCAGCTCCAATATAATATTGGAAGAAATAGGTAAAGCCGAAGAAAAGAGAAGATCTGATAACTGGAAAGATCTAGTAGGGCTTAGGCAATCAAAGATTCTTCTGGGTGACTACAACCTGTTGAGATCAAATGAATGCATAAGTCAAAGCAAAACTGCACTAAGAGTTTTAACAGGAATCCTAACGGGACATTGTCGCCTGAATGGACACCTTAAAAAGCTCAAAATAGTGGAGGAAGAAG
Source organism: Lochmaea capreae (assembly GCA_949126875.1). Classification (NCBI taxonomy): domain Eukaryota; kingdom Metazoa; phylum Arthropoda; class Insecta; order Coleoptera; family Chrysomelidae; genus Lochmaea; species Lochmaea capreae. The sequence goes on from OX421408.1 coordinate 3,087,615, forward strand.
ATTGTAGATTTTGTGGAATGGAAGAAGAAACCTCCATCCACATACTTGCGAACTGCACAGTATTTCAGAATCCTAGGGCACAGTACCTGGGAGACTACTGGATAGAAGAGGGACAATTACCTAAGTTGAGGCCTGCAGATATCCTAAAATTCCTCCGGGAAATAGGACTAAAGGAGCTACTAGTATCTGAGACTCTCCTCAGAAACTAAGTAGAAGTAAGGGGGCACAATAGATCTTTTAGGTCTCAGTGAATGTTACCCCAAAAAAAAATACATACATACATACATACATCCATAACTCGACTCATTGGAGAGATAGAACTTTCTAGTCTCCTCCATTGGGATTCAGGGGAAAACATATACGAATGAATTTTGAGTCGATATTTCCAAGTATTAAGGAAATTAGGAGAGATCCATTCAAATTATGGATTATTTCCATTTCCGTAATAATTGGGCCAATACGGTTTTCTATTTTCCATTAAAACAATATAATTACTGATATTACCTACACATACAACAACCGCCCACAGTTATAAACTACCAGCGACATCTGTAAGCTACTAACTACAAAAATAAGACACAACACCTGATAAACTCATGGAACTACAAAATACTTTGACAAAATTTGTATACCTTTTTATCACCATTTTGTGGCCTATTCTCGATAGAAATCTGATGGGTGTTAATCGACTGATTGATAGTCGTTGTAGTGATTTTGTAAAAACACAGGTAACGTGGCTTTCAACGTAATCGACTGAGAACATTTTGATTGGATTGGGTTGAAGAGTATTTCGAAGGACTATCAAATCGAATATAATATTTGATAGTATTTGATGAATGGAATAAGAGAGGTGACACCTTAAAATAACTTTTTTATAATTATTTTTTCGTATTTATTAAGTACAGTTAATTTTACAAGATTAATGAAGAATTCTTTTCAGTATTGATTGACGATAATTTTATATTGAATCAAGACGATCGTAAAGTATATAAGGAATAAATTCATTAATATTATTAATAAAAAAAGTTAAAGTTTATAATAGAAGAATTGAAAAATATTGAGGTAATAATAGAACATTTAAAAATAAATTTGTTCAATTAGTTCAATTCCCAATTTAAATATTCCCCTTTGCGCAAAACAAACATCAAATATTTTCATAATTGATATTAAAATTTTGCTTAAAGCTGAAATTCTCTTTTTTTCTTTCTCTACATCTGCTTGTATAGTTTATATTGTTACAGTGCGGCTTTCCTTTTTGATATCAGAGGCGTATCATACGGGACGTATAACCAAAACAAGGTAGAGTTCATATAATAGCCTTCTTGGTGTGCGTCATCGTTTGTGACGTATATATTGGGTATGTCGTTTATTTTATTTGCTATTTTGACATATAGCTAACCTTAAATTTGATAAATAAAATGATCAGGATCGTATTCAGACAAATTCGAAGAGGCTATGAAATTAATAATACTTGGGATATGAAAACACTGCAAAATAAAACAAATTGTATATTCAATTTACATACTAAAATAATTTTACATTAGTAAATATAGACCTGCAAAAGAACCTGTTCAATTAAGTCTACACCGTATGGGACCCTATTTTATTCTTAAGTTTCATGGAAAAAGGTATTCTTCACTTATAATTCTTATTGTTAGTGAATTTCATTGTTTTATTTGTTTAAATGTGGCGACTGTCTCATTGATGTTTTTTAGTCCAATAAAAATCCCCGAGATTCTGCATGGGAGACTGTATGGCCGCGAATACGTTTATAAGGGTATTTTGGGGACGGGGAATCGAATGGCACTATTCGCAACATCCAATTTTCCCGGGAAACAGTGAAAATTGCGGAAAATTTCTTAAAATTCGCTTTTTCTCGGCAACTATTCGATTTTTTAAGAAAAGTTTCCAATAAATATTGTAGAGCGCAAAATTTTACGTCGAAATATTACCTCTTTTGTTGAATTTCATTCAGAATTATAGATTTTCTCGACCATTTCAGAATCCGCTGGAAGCAAACATTTTTATGATTCAATAGATCTAAAAATACAAAAATAGTAAAAGCAATTAGTTTTTGCTAAACCAGTGTATGTACCTAAAAGATCTATTGGGCCCCCTTACTTCTACTTAGTTTCTGAGGAGAGTCTCAGGAGTGTTGTCAAAAGCTCCTTATATGTCAAAAAATGCACATACTACAGTTTCTTGGTTGTTGTTTTTGAAGCTACGACCACTTGCTCTGCCGTTGAATAGCTTATTTTCAAACACTAACCAGAGTACTGTATCTTCAGTTAGACGTTCAGAAGAAAACAAACATAAACATAGTAAATAGTCAAGAAACAAACATTCTGTATATACGCGTACTAATGGCATGCTCGTGTTTCTCTCGGATTGTGGGACCCTTCGACATTTTGACAGACTTACTCATTTTAGTGGTATATTCGTAAGACACATTGCCGCTAGGAAGGGAACGTCTGCATCGTATAATGAACGATATAAATTCGCCCGATTGATAGGTCGCGCTTGCACGTAAACTAAATATCAACCAATCAAATTTTTCTGTCAAAGATTAGGGTTAACGTTTGTAATACGTTTAAACAGTTCATTATTGTGATATTTTGATTAGGATTAATCACAGACCTGCCGTTTTTACCATTTCTTCCAACGTAATGTATTAGAAGGACATTAACAATCCATGACGCACACCAAAAACGCTATATGAACTCTACTATAAATTCCAGCTCAATCTGGAAGCGCGAAATGTAACACTCGACCGCCACTGCATTCAGTACTTCTTCGGTTCCTTTTCCAAACAGTAAAAACAAGAAACACCTTATGTCGGTCGCGTGCATCGCCACGTGCTTTCGTTTGCCAACCCCTCGCCCTACGGCGGCATACCACAAGGATCATTTTGAGGGCCCGCTTCGGCGTTGCTCGATAGTGCAACGGTCGTACAATGACAGATGCCCTAATTAACTCCGAAGATACTGCGATTAGATGTTGAAGCGGAGATAAAAAAAAGAACTCCGTATGAATATGTATATATCTTGTTCGATTGGTAAGGGTTGTACAACGTTTTTTAATACGGAATGAAGATGAAAGTGAATTAATGCAGGAAGACATTTCGTTACACGTTAAACTAATTGTAGTTTGAATAATTATTACTAAAAAAAGAAAAGATAACATTGTATACGAGGAACATACGTGCAAATAAAATAATGATGAAATTCACTTGTCTCAATAAGAATGACGTCAATGATGTATAGTTGCGAGTAGAATTAGTTTGCACTGTTTCACAATAAAATAACAGTATAGGGCAAGGTCTCTTTCAGGATTAGAAAGCCTGAAAGATAAAAAAAGCCGTAAATCATTTCTAGTCTTGACCTACCCACAGGCGAACAATTGATTCTCATTGGTGCAATGTAGCTTCGGATTGGTCTATGAACAATGTACTTGAATTGTTAGTCCACATGGACTGTTAACGTTCCAGGGTGGGTTTAGTTCATTTCTGTTATTTACGAGAGATTATGTTCTTAGATGTTGCTGTGATTGAGATTTTGTTTTATTGATTAAAACTGTTTTGTTGGTAATAATTAAAATTATGGCTTTTTGGCGACTATTCGAAGAGGAAGATATTGAACAATGAATATACTAGAAGAGTAAACAAACGTATTATTCTATGCCAATATAAAGAAAGAAAGAAAGGAGGAGGCAGCCGGCTTCGGTGAAATTTCATGAATTGTTAGTATATTGTAGTTGACGACTTTCTGATCAATAGTGTCCAAGGGCACTACTCAATCCTATGACTAGTTTCAGAGTTACATGGTGTTGAAGTTGGAAAATAGCCATTTTTCAAAAGCATAAATTTGTTATTTCCTTCAATGTATCAAGAATTTTTTCCTGTGATAGTGTTCTAATTACACTAAATATCAGTCCCTTATGAGAGAAAGTTTCAGTTGCTACAGGGATACTCAAAAATTAGAAAAACGGAACGTTGACTTGAAATATAATCCAGCTTTCAGGAATTTCAATATCTGGATGGATTTGCTTCTGGTTGGTTTATAATAATGATATATGCAAACATTTTTTACAAAGGCGAGTTAGAAAGTTGATCGCCCTGTATCCTACATTTGATAAAATTTTATATACTTTGTATTGCATGTTAGTAGGTGACATTAAGTCATTTTGAAGTATGTATAATTTATATATAATATACAGGGCTATAGATATAGATATTTAAAGAAGAATCGATTTTTTTTTTTGGAAATCTCCCTGTAATTAAATATTTCCTCGGTGAATTTCTGTGATACTTTCATACTACCTTTGCTTTGAGTTTGTTGGTCGGATGTAAAAGTTTTGTCAACTTGCTATGATTAGTTTTTTTATGCCGACAATATGATGACAAGCCTATCATTATTTTCTTCCTATATGTATATCGGTATATGTTGTTTACGTTATACCATGATCATACATAAAAACAAACAAAATAAATATAAGCTGATCTTGATATCGGAAAAAACAATTAACATAAACATGTCGAAACTAACTGAAATTACTGAAGGAATTCAACGTTCTACAAAATCTGGACCATGATCTATATTTTCTGGTGATATCCTTTCAGCTGCATCAGTTATTTCATTTAGGACATGAGTAGATGGATATTTCACATTCTGTTCGTATCCGGCGTAATCCAAAAACCATAAAACACTGACCACTTGAACACATGTACCTAAAGTTCTAGCTCCCGACTTACAAGTACAATAATAGTAAAGTTCCAAAAGTTGATTTTCGATTTCGATAAAAAAACTGATCATAGCAAGTTGACAAAACTTTTACATCCGACCAACAAACCCAAAGCAGTATGAAAGTATCACAGAAATTCACCGAGGAAATATTTAATTACAGGGAGATTTCCAAAAAAAAAAATCGATTCTCGGATATTCTTCCATACATATCTTTTGAATAGCCCTGTATATTATATATAAATTATATATACTTCAAAATGACTTAATGTCACCTACTAACTTGCAATATAAAGTATATAAAATTTTATTAAATGTAGGATACAGGGCGATTGAACTTTCTGACTCGCCCTGTAAAAAATGTTTGCATATCTCATTATTATAAACCAACCAGAAGCAAATCCAGCCAGATATTGAAATTCCTGAAAATTGAATTATATTTCAAGTCAACATTCCGTTTTTCTAATTTTTGAGTAACCCTGTAGCAAATGAAACTTTCTCTCATAAGGGACTGATATTTAGTTTAATTAGAACACTATCACAGGAACAAATTCTAGATACATTGAAGAAAATAAGAAATACATGCTTTTAAAAAATGGCTATTTTCCAACTTCAACACCCTGTATCTCTGGAACTAGTCATAGGATTGAATTGGGCCCATGGACACTATTGTTCAGAAAGTCGTCAACTACAATATACTAATAATTCATGAAATTTCACCGAAGCCCATTTCACCATAAGCCGGCTGCCTCCTCCTTTGGTATGTTCTAGTCGCTATCTAAGCAAAAAATGATGCAAAATATGTACAGGCTACTGAAACAATAAAATAATGGGTCGCAAAGCATGGAGCTGCTGAAAGAATACATAATTGACAAAAGTTTCAAAAAAATCCATTATTACAGTTATCGTTAAAATTGCTATTCATCGGAAAAAGAGAGTACAGAAATCGCTTGCGCGTCGGGATCTTGCAATAATGAAAAATTTGTCTGAAACCGGTTCTGTTTCTGCTGGTCCAAGAAAATCGTGTGATGTTGGGAAGACCACTTTAGAGCGCATCAAACTTTAGGTTTATTAATATACTTTTATTAAATTTAACTAAAACTAATTTTTATATCCTTATAGCAGAATAACTAGAAGTATAACTATCAGAACTGTTAACTAAACGCCGACTTTCTCCGCGATATCATGTGATTTTTCAAGTAATTAATTAGGAACATGTTTAATTTCTTGTCGATCATTTTTGATGACATCAATAATCACCATAATCAAATACAAATTTTTACTTTGTAGAACGTTCATGAAGGGGTTTCAAAATCGCAGATAAATTACCCTAATTTCATAATTTTCTATAGTGTAAGTATTTTTTTTTATTAAAATAGTTATTTCAAGAATTGTAATAAATTCCAGCACCAAAATTTAATAACAATAATTTTTTTTGATTCCATGGGTACGCCCATGGAATAACTGGTTCCAAAAATGCATTTCCCTTTTTTTGGAAAATATTTGAAAAACATTAGTGATTAAAATTTATCTACTGTTTTTTTTAGCTCTATATGAAACTCCTTTTTTTGGAAATCCATATCCAATCCATTGACACTTTTGTTTTTCAAGACACAGACGGATCAGGATTTATGAATTTATATTTTTCAGTCATCTAGAAACGGACTATAATTTGATCGATTCAACTTTTTCCACTAGCCGGGACAATTTTCACGTAATTTTTATAATGAAACTCGACATTATAGAGCCAGGTTGGCATTCCAATTTTCACAAACGATATCAATCAGTGTTTTATTTTTTTTTTATATGAAGAAACCGTTATTATGTTTATAAACTTTTTTTCCACGTTCTCGACAAAAACACGAAAAAATGTCTATTATTCCAAGCCTCTCTGTTAAACGACAGATCCTGAACAATAAATTAACAGATAAAGTTGTACGGGCAGACATCCGAAGCGATATTTGCTAAAACAACGTTTTAATTGATTCAAAGAATCTTTAGGATTGTGTAATTTGAGAAAATTGATACCTCTGTGTCGACGACGATACACGTTTTACGGTAAATCCGAGAAACTTGAAATATTCGATATATATTTTTTCCAAATTGAACGAGTTGTCGATATAATGGTGAATTTATTAACAAGTTTATTTTGTCTGAAAACTTCTTTATGAGAACATTTAATTAAGTCATTTACTGTCAACTACCATAATTATACACTGACCTTCAAAAAAATTGAACACATTTTCAGAAGTTATTATCTCTAAAACCATAAATTTGATTTTTATGATTTTTTTTTGTAAACTGTAGATTATTTCTTAAAGGACCAATTGATAGGAAAACAAATTTAACAGCAGCGTATCTAGAAAACTTTTCATACGAAAATATGTGAGCAAAAAAGTTATGAAAGAAGAGTGTTTTTAAACTAGTCAAAGTACTCATAAAACCTCACAAAATATACAAAAAAACTTGTAAATTCAAAATTGGGTGTTTAAAAAGGTTGTGCTTAACATGAGAAAAACTTTACGATGTTAGGGATGCGATTTTCCGGAAAATCGTCGAGTGAAAATTTTTGTTTTTGTTTTTTCACTCTAATTGTTTAAATAATAAATATACAGAAAAACTTCCAAATCAAAATTTGTAGCTGATGCATTCATCTACAAATTTTGTCTGAAAAGTTTTTCCGTAAATTAAAACGTTTACGAGATAAAATGAATTTCAATGGTATTCAATTCGTGGTTACACGCGAACGGGCCGTGAGCCAAATTTATTAACCGCTCGACTTAAAAGTTAATAATTTTGTGCTTATAACATTCTGAAAAAATAAATAAACTCATGTAAAATGTAAAGAAAGATCTCAACTTTTAGATAGATATACTTTCAAATTTAAAAAAATAGATTTTCTGACTGTAATATCAGTTTATTATAATTTCTATTTAATTAATACTTATCCCAGCGAAAATTCCTTTTGGATTTAGCATTGCAAATGAGCATAAAACATTATTATTATAAAAGCAAAGCCATCAATATTTAGAATTTTAAACGAATGCTTCTTAAAAATCTATTTTTTTTGCATTTTTAATTTTACTTGTTTTTTTTAGACTTCATTCAATTATATCTTTTTTCGATATTATTATAATTCAATGAAACTTTACTACTAAACACTTTGAAGCATCTACTTTCGAAACTACTATACTGTTTTTCTATAAATATCAAATTTTTTAAATAATAGACAATTATTTACAATAAATATTTAAAGCAAACCTTCTATAACTTTTTATACCGTTTATGATATTATCTAAAAATTTGTGAACATTATAATGAACCTATTTAGAAGTGATCGCGATACAAAAGAACAACCTATGGCTCAGGTAAGAAAGAGAAGGGAGCACAAATAAAGATGAAAAAGCAGGTGAGAGAGCGTGGAAAATCGATGATAATATATTAAAAAATTTAAAAAAAAATCATTTGTTTCAATGTATTTGTAGATACCCCATTTTAGAACACATTTCATATGAATTTTTTTTTCTAAATGTCATTGTTTATTTACGTAAAATTAAAAACAAGAAAATTGATGATGTTCAAAAATACTACTATGGAAATTTCGCATATATCTTAAAAACTAATGCAGATACAAAAAAAATGTTCAGACAAATTTTGTAGTAAATGTATTAGCTACAATTTTTGATTTGAACATTTTTCTATGTTTTCATTATTTAAACAATTAGTGTGAAAAAACAAAAACAAAATTTTCACTCGACGATTTTCCGGAAAATCGCATGCATCGTAAAGTTTTTCTCATGTTAATCACAACCATTACAAACACCCAATTTTGAATTTACAAGTTTTTTGTATTTTTTGCGGCATTTTACGGATATTTTGTGTACTTTGACTACGCTATTTTGAGACATTGTATATTGGAAAATAGGCATATTTGAGAGATGAAAAAAAATCGTCATTGAAAAATGTTTTGCTCAATCAAATGGCGTTGACTAGAGAGACCTAGGTATAACGGTTATACAGTTATAACCAAAAGTATAGAGTCATGTCATATAATAATGGGAATTTCGACTAGAAATTTGAAAAACACGTTTTCAAATGACCAATTAATAAGAAAAAATCAATAGTATCTTATCTGGAAAATTTTCCATACAAAAAACAAAAAATCCCAAAATATTTCATAATAATTTGTTAAATTCTGTAACGTAAAACAGGTGTACCAACGACTTAATTAAGCCGCTTAAGTTTCCATATCAATATATTTTTTTAACGATCCAGATCCTTTCAAAATTTATTCGTCTAAATACTTAATTTACGCACAAACTTCTTATACGCAAAAAAAATGTCAATTTTACAGTTACTCACACAAATACAGTGAAATCCCGTCGACAGTAATGATCCAGTATTTCATGTTAATTTATAGGATTTTTTTGAAAAAAAAAACAGTCAACAAATTGAATGTATCGTTGTTAATTTAATTGACAATAAAATCGCTTATTTACGACCGCAGCCATAAAATTTTGTTTTTGGGAAATAAAAAATGTACAATACAATAAAAATATAAATTTGGTTAAGATTTTAATATTTTTTTTTGTATGCTTTCACCCATTTTTCTTTCACAATGAAATCAAACACCCTGTATAATAATAGGATCTTAAGCTTTGCTAGAAAATCCAAACTGATGGTTGGAAATGGTTAGTATTTTTTTATTATTTAGAAAATAATAGAATTGCTGTATATAGACACTTGAATTGAATCAATGTAAAAAAATCAAAAGTTCCCAAGTCAAAAATGTAAATTAAAAGTTAACAGATGGTTTTTAATTTAAAATGTCCGCAGAAGATTGTTTTTTTTTTACAAAACGTCGATGTTGATCTTTTATAGAAAATGCAGTCAGAGACTGTTAGGGATCAACACTTTCTATTTTGGATAATCATCCAAAAAAATGTGTCACTTTTTCCAATTTATCGCGATTTCAACATTTTAAAGCAATTCTAAAGTTTACTGACGCTGTATAAAAACTTTTATATCCGGAATTAGGTTAGGTTCTTGCCACCTCTACTGCGACCCCCGTTGGGTCTATAGTGGTTCACCCCTAGGGATTGCAATTCACCCCACAAGTCCATGGTTGTATTTGGTGATACTTTTTTTAAATCGTTCGGCTCTAAGGTACTAAAACCGAATACTTATGTTATACATTACCTTGCCCAAAGCTGGGCATGAGCATAATATGTGCTCCACAGTTTCGTCAAAAGTTGTACAAAACAAAATTTATACTATCAGTAAAGGAAAATTTTTGCTGCGTTTGGCCTTTTTTTGAGAAAATTCGAACGGGCTACTGGCCCAAGAGCGCGTCCTTGAGGTAATCCTGAATTTTTATTATTATTATATTATTAAGACGACTTCATTTACAACATATCCTTTTCCGTAAAACAAAAGATAAATCCATCTCAATCGAAAACAGCTGACCGAAGAAATAATCGCGTACAATATCCTCGCCATTGACCATCTACCACGAAGAACAAATAATAATCTTTATCACCACCTCGACAGTGGCTGACTGAAGAAGTGAAGAGGCCGAGGCCATCTCGCACATACGCGCGGCTACTACCACTTCTTCCTTTGATTTAACGCCGAACGATCTTCACTCGGGCTCCAGTCATCTTCAGTTAACATCAAGACACAAACAGCATCATCGTTCCAAGTCACGCGGAATATGTAAATAAGGTGAACCAGCGCACGCGACACAGATTTAATAAGAGACATGTTTTTGTGATATTAGTGTCACCATAGATTCTCTGTTCCGCCTTACATATCGGTTAGATATATGAATATATATATTTTTAATAATGTGAACGCGGAAATGATGGTACAAAAATTCTTGAAGCAAAAAAAATAGATCCAACTATGAAAAGTAAGGGAATATGTACGTCCAGAAATCAACCTCTGATGGTTGTCATTCTCCTGACAGCTACCACGCTTTGATGGTTTCCAGTCCTTTATCGACAACTTCAGATCCAGGTATGTCTTCTCAACCTTACACTCCCAACTATTACAGACAAGATTGGTGTAGTGGCAATAGTAGCGGTACCAGAGGGTACTATGGTGAAAATAACAACATCTACAATAAGTACGATTATAAATATAAGTCTCAAGGTACGGATAGTCCAGTGAATAGTTACGCTAGAAGGGATTATTACGATGATAGTAAGTATAAAAAAGATAGTAATAATGGTAAAGAAACTACTAGTCAGCCTCAAACTGGGGTAGAGGTAATGAAGAAACGTAGGTTGGCTGCTAATGCTAGGGAAAGAAGGAGGATGAATAGTTTGAATGATGCGTTCGATCGTTTGAGGGATGTTGTGCCGTCTTTGGGTAACGATAGAAAATTATCCAAGTTCGAAACGTTGCAGATGGCTCAAACTTATATTGCAGCGTTACATGAGTTACTGGAACGAGATTGATTAGTTGGTGATATATATTTTTTTTGATTCACGATTATTTTCTAGTAGTATCGAAAAATATAAAAGGGATGAATTCATTTTCTTAGGAATTAGGAATATCAGTATGCCACAAGGGTCTGCGCTTGGTCCTATATATGTTAAGAATTTGTAGATTATTTATTTTGAAAATATAAGTTTGATTTTTGTAGTTTATTCGAAAAGAAAAAAATAGTTTATTAACTTTAAACAAAAAGAACTAAAAATACGGAAAAATTTCGCCCAGCAGTTATTTATTTCTTTTAAAAATTGAAAAAATTGTTTTTTAAATGGATAAGTTTTGTTAAAATTACCTTTTTTTTCATTTCAATTGGTCAATGTACTTAAAACAAGGAGAAGTTCACTTTTTTACTGAACATGAAGTTAAAGTCTGTGCTTGGACTTTTATTTTTGATAATACATGTTAAAATGTGTCAGAAATAATTGTCCAAATTTCAAAAAAATTCTTTTTTTTTGAGTAGTGATTGTAGGAAAAATATTATTTGACAAAACACAAAGTGACGGTGGGATTTTATATCAATATAATATTTTGCTATGAGGAAACTGAATTTTAACGACGGATATATTTTATGTTTATGTGAGTATCTCAAACTGAGTGAAAATAATTTTTTTAAATTTAAAAATTTTGAGTTTTGCTTTTAATAGTATCCAGGGTACGTTAAAGAGTACTCCTCAGTTACTGTATATATTTTAGGTATAATTTGAGAGTAATTAAACATAAAATTAAATAAAATAAAAATATTAAAATCAAAATTATTAAAATATAGAGAACCCACTTCTTTTTTAGCTCGTGAAAAATTTTAGAAAATTATTATTAAAATAAAAAGTTGGGGTGAAATTTAGTTTTCTTCCTCAAAGTATTTAAATAAATACCGGAAGACATTTTTCCATCTAACAAAATTTGAAAATTAAGATCAATTTTCAATGCTACTAGAAATAATCGAAAAACAAAAATTTAATTATTTATTGTTTAATGCTATTTAATTTATTTAATTTATATTATTTATTGGAAATTAACGTTATTGTTATTCCTATCAGGGCGGGAAAAAAATAATGTGCAATATTATAGTATAAGGATATCTTTGTGCAATACATAACTGTTGATATTTTTAGTACTTAAGGTGTTTTTTTTATATAAATAAGGTGGAAAAATAATAATAATTTATTGATTGTGATTTATAATAGTTACACACTCGTTAGTGGATATGATCCTTTGTCTTAAATGTTAGAAATTGATTAAATTAGTGGTGAATAAAAAAAATATTTATTCTTATTTTACCCCATTTTGCGTTGAAACTTGTTTTTCTTTCCAAATTATAACAAAGATTTATTTATCAATTTTTATTTTATAATTTTTAAACGAATATGAAAACTATAAAGAATAATTTATTACATTTGAGACAATTTTATGGAGGTATGTTTATATTTTATAGAACAAATTTTTTATTATCAAGAATAGAACAAAAATAAACTTTTTTCAGAATAAACTAAATTTTTCAAGTACAGTACTTTGTATCCATAATTTTAATAGCAGGGGAAGTAGTCTCTGGATATTTCTTGGGATATATTCGTTATTTGATTTGTTTTTAATACAAATTTTTAATCAAACATTAAAAAATTGTATGGAATAAAACATAGTTTTCTATTTTTCTTTTAACGAATGGCTTTGAAATAAATATTTATATATTTAAATTCATAAAACAACATTGGAATGTTGAAATGCTATTCAAACACAGATAATTTAGTCGATTTTGTTGAAAATTCTCGAACTGGCAAATTTAAGATTCTTCAAACTTTTCGTTAACATTGATAATATGAAATGTGACATTAAGGTTGTAAATTTTCAGTAATTATTGAAAAAGTGTGTTCTTTTGTATCGCGATCCCTTCTAAATAGGTTCATTATAAAGTTCACAAATTTTTAGATAATATCATAAACGGTATAAAAAGTTATAGAAGGTTTGCTGACAGACCTCTGATTTAAATAATTATCATTATTTAAAAAATTTGATATTTATAGAAACACTGTTTAGTAGTTTCGAAAGTAGATGCTTCAAAGTGTTTAGTAATAAAGTTTCATTGAATTATATTAATTTCGAAAAAATATATATTTGAATGAAGTCTAAAAAAAAACAAGTAAAATTAAGCATGCAAAAAAACAGATATTAAGAAGCATTCGTTTAAAATTCTAAATATTGATAGCTTTGCTTTTATAATAATAATATTTTATGATCATTTGCAATGCTGAATCTGAAAGGAATTTTCGCTGGGATAAGTATTAATTAAATAGGAATTATAATAAACTGATATTACAGTCAAAAAATCTACTTTTTCAAATTTGAAAGTATTTCTATCTAAAAGTTGAGATCTTTTTACATGAGTTTATTTATTTTTTCAGAATGTTATAAGCCCAAAAAATTATTAACTTTTAAGTCGAGCGGTTAATAAATTTGGTTCGCGCGTAACCACGAATTTAATACCACTAAAATTAATTTCATCTCGTAAACTTTTTAATTTACAGAAAAACTTTTCGGACAAAATTTGTAGATAAATGCATCAGCTACAAATTTTGATTTGGAAAATTTTCTGTATATTTATTATTTAAACAATTAGAGCGAAAAGACGAAAACAAAAATTTTCACTCGACGATTTTCCGGAAAATCGCATGCCTAGCATCGTAAAGTTTTTCTTTCGTTAAACAAAGCCCTTTTAAATATCCAATTTTAATTTTTTTTTGTATTGTTTGTGAGGTTTTATGTGTACTTTGACTAAGCTAATTAGGGAGAAGTCTAAGATAATTTTACAAGTAAATACATTTTTTCCCACAATCTTTTCAGCATTTTCCAAATACAACTACCCGCTGTGACAGTATTTTGTAAGTGATAATGCTAGTTCATTCAATTATAGAATACATTTCCGAAACTTTAGGAACAAATTTGTATTTTTGTAAACGAATCTTAAAGATTCCATGGGAAATATAGCGTAGCATTCGAATCAGAGAACAAATGATCCCATAACTGAAAATTAATTTAATTTTATTTATCATTACATCCAACATTTGGATTCTAAAACTATTTATTTTTATAAATAAAATGACATGAAGCGTGGAGAAGAAAAAAAAACTAATTCGGTTCATCTTTTAAAAATTATTTCGTTTATTATTTAAATAATTATAAGCGACAAAAAATGTTATTTGTCATATTTAAATTAATATTATCAGTATTCAATTCTTCAAGTTGCTTTTTTGATTAAAATAGGCTTTAATAAAAATAATGTACCTACGAGTTATTTTTCCTACACGTTGTTCACTCTACGTATAATTTTGTTGTTGTTTGATCATGATTAATGTGTGAAAACACAATAATTATACACTGTGTCCGTAAAGTATGGAACAAATTCATTTTTAGCTAAACAGGCCATTTTAAGAAATAATCCCGAAACACGTCGATTTTTGATTTTAATTTACCGTATTTTAAAATAATATTCTAATATACAGGGTGAATTACTTTCGAGTAATGACGTCACCGTCATTTTTTTTAAATGGAACACCCCCATTTTGTCTCAATTTTCGGATTACTCTAGCTGAGCTGATTCCAAAAATGTATCACATGATTCCAATTGGTACAGGGTAGACAAAAATATAATAGTTTTGTTTGTGCTCATGAAGTAACGCGTAACATTCTTTATTAGTTAAATTAACAATATTATCAAAAATACTTATTGTCTAGAGGACAGAATATGATGAAATACATGACTTTATGAATGTTCGAACTGCAGCTTTTGCTGTATTTGACAGTAACCCAAACGGTGTACAAATTCTTGTTGAACCTTGTTTATTGTGTCTTGAGAAATATTGTTTATTGCTGTCCGAATTCTATCTTTTAATTCTTAAATATTTGCTGGTTTCGTTTGATACACAACATTCTTCAGATGGCCCCATATAAAATAATCCAAGGGATTGAAACCTGGTGACCTCGCTGGCCATTCAATAGGTCCACGTCTACCAATCCACCTGTTCGGAAAAATGTCATCTTGGTACCTTCTAACATCTACAGCATAATGTGGAGGTGCACCATCCTGTTGAAACTATAAACTTTCATCAAAACCTCCAGGATTACTTTATGAGCACACACAAAACTATTATATTTTTGTCTACCCTGTACCAATTGGAATCAACATGTGATAAATTTTTGGAATCAGCTCAGCTAGAGTAATCCGAAAATGGAGGCAAAATGGGGGTGTTCCATTTAAAAAAAATGACGGTGTCGTCATTACTCGAAAGTAATTCACCCTGTATATTAGATTATTATTTTAAAATACGGTAAATTAAAATAAAAAATCGACGTGTTTCAGGATTATTTCTTGAAATGGTCTGTTTAGATAAAAATGAATTTGTTCCATACTTTACGGACACAGTGTATAATATACTCTTCGACGTCACATTGTTACATATCGAAAAACGTTTTATATTAATTTTTAGTTAAATCGGCAAGATAAGAATCGGTTTAAGAAAATCTTTATTGAGTTTTGTCAGCCCTCAACTCATATACAGTATTTGCAGGATGTATATAAGACGTGAGAAAAAATTTTATCAAAGCAAGGTCTTTTTGATTCCCAATCCAATGTTTTTGCTCTGCCATTTTCGTGAGAAATTTTGGTTTTGAAGTAAAAAACTGAAGTGTATACCTAAGCGATCTCAGTTGATACATTATTTTATATATATGTTAGGATCAAACACCGATATCGGCCAATGGTCGAAAAATACAGCCAAAACGCGTTCTGGCCACTAGTATATTGCCAATGTCAGAAATATCGTTTTCCGGTCGTTTAGTGTAGATCAGAACGCGTTCTGGAGCCTTTGCAATTGCCAGAATGTGTATTGACTTTCCAAGGTTAGTCTGAAAGAATTTTGTTATTCGTCTACGTATAATTCTGGTAACTTAATGGCATACTTAAAACATCTACTTGTTTTTACACGAACTATTGTTATGACACTTGCTGTTACATAGTACCCTTACCCTTACTTACAGAGGTAAAAGTAGCAAAAGCTTGTAAAAATAAGGGTAAGGATACTTTGTAACAGCAAGTGTCATAACAATAGTTCGTGTAAAAACAAGTAGATGTTTTAAGTATGTGTCGTTTGCAAGCTGAGACATGCACAAAATCGGTTTTTGGACGGTTTAATTGTGTGTTAGACGCGTTCTGGGAATCGCAAAAGGTCCCGAATGCGTTCTGGTCTACATTAAGCGGCCGGAAAGCGTAATTTCGGATTTTGGCAATATGCTGAGGGCCAGAACGCGTTTTGGGCGTATGTTTCGACCATTGGCTGAACTCGGTGTTTGATCCTAACATATATAATGTAAAACGGTAGAAGTCTCATCCATCATTTTGAGAAAAATTGAAAGAGAAATTGTGTTCAGTAAGGAAATAACCGTATTTTATTTGCTTGAAAAGAATGCGAGTCAAAGTAGAGGACCCAAAAGATCCAATTACTTATTTTTGTTAATTTTTGACAATGAATACTTTCATCTCATGATCTAATAAGACTCAGTAATTATTATAAAGTTGTTACAGATTTCAAACTCACCTAGTCAGTTGCACGAAATTTAAATTAGGACCTGAAACAAAAAAAAAACATTTTAAAGCAACAATAATTATTTTCATAAATGAAATACTTGATCAGTTTTGTTCGTTCTCAAATGAAAAAACGAAACGACAATACAACAATGTCTTAACTTAATGCCGAAAGGTAGGAAGAGACAACATGTCCATTTGGTGGCAAACAACAAATCTCTTTAGAAGTTTTCTTAACTCCACGTCCATATTTGTCGCCAATATATCCACATTATTACACAGTTTGCTCCTTTCTTGATAATAATCAATTTCGGATATATTTTTTTGTATTTTCAAGTGCAATATTTTTTTTTAAATATAATATAATGATGTATTTATTTAATTTTATTTATAAGGGGACAGGAGAATGTGCAATCATATAAAAAAACAATTTATAGCAACGTATGTGAAGTTAGCAGACGGTATTAATATTTTAAATGATAACTTCACAAACGTACCAAGGCAGTATTTTATTACAATAAACTTTTATATATTAATATTTCATTTGTTTTTTAAATTAATTGAGAAATATTTATTTTCGTATTTATTGGAATATTTCATAAAGCTTTTTACATTAAAAATATTAAATTTATAAAATAGGTAACATTTAATATGCTTTTTTATAATTTTTAATTTTTTAATAGATATTTGTTGAACTTAATTTTTTTTTATTATAAAGTTCGTCCGTTTTTATATGTGTGTTAGTGGAGTACGTTTTAAGGGGGGCTACCAACCAACAATTTTGAATAACAAACTTTAAGTGATCTTTTTATATTACCGAAATTTCAAGTTTGACAAATATCTTAATATGTGTAGTCACACTGTATTTAAAATATATATAAACAAATTTATCCATATTTACAATATTATATTACTTATTACAGTGAATTTTACTATTTTTTTATATAAAATATAATAAATAATAAATATTTTTATAAAGCTTTTATTAATTTTTCGTATATTTTTTTATTATTACATATTGTTTATTGATTTCAGGTACTGCCTATCTCAGTATTAAAAATATAGAATGTTCTGAATTATTTACGAAGAATAAAAATGTTGACAATATTTATCTTGTTGGAAATAATTGAGGACAGCCTGTATACAACGCATTCTTACTATATTATGGCTGTTGATTATTATAAATGTTTCTTTTGTTTAAAAATGTATATAATGGAATTTTATATAATTGTGAAAATATATTATTGTATGTTTGCTTGGGGCTATTATTTTTTTTGAGGATTTAAAAATGTTCCTGACCTCCACAACAGGCACAATTAGGAAGATATAATCTCTGATTCACTTTTAATAAAAATTAATTTTTTAAAATTCTATAGGGTTTAATGTTTTTTTTCCATTTCAACATTCTACCTATTTGTGACTAAGACTTTACAAGTATCTCATTTTGTGCAATATTTTTTTAAATAAAATTTACAAAAATACATTATAATAATCTTTTTCATTTCATAAAGACCCCCCAAAATTTCATTTTTTTTTTTAATTAGGAGCAGAAAATAACGTTTTGTCGATAAAATAAAACAAGATTTAAATATAATCTCGATAGGAAAACGTACTCGTGTTCTTGTGTGTTTTTGTATGTATTTGAGTGAAATAGGATGGAAAATGGTCCAATTGCTCGATAACTTTCGTTTTTAAGTAGATTCGAGTGGTTTTGTGCATTATTCAGTCATCTTGTGTGCTTTTCAGTGTAATTGAGGGTTTTGAGTGATTTCAAGCTCCGTTGACTGTTTTGGAACGAAACTACGTGAAATTGAATGTTATTGGATGAAATAACGTCATATTGTGTGTTTTCGATCGTTTTATACTGCAATTCAGTGTTCTTGTGTGTTCTTGTGTGTTTTTGTATGTATTTGAGTGAAATAGGATGGAAAATGGTCCAATTGCTCCATAACTTTCGTTTTTAGGAAGATTCGAGTGGTTTTGTACATTATTCAGTCATCTTGAGTGCTTTTCAGTGTAATTGAGGATTTTGAGTGATTTCAATCTTTATTGACTGTTTTGGAACGAAACTACGTGAAATTGAATGTTATTGGATGAAATAACGTCATATTGTGTGTTTTCGATCGTTTTATACTGCAATTCAGTGTTCTTGTGTGTTTTTGTATGTATTTGAGTGAAATAGGATGGAAAATGGTCGAATTGCTCCATACCTTTCGTTTTTAGGTAGATTTGAGTGGTTTTGTGCATTATTCAGTCATCTTGTGTTCTTTTCAGTGTAATTGAGGGTTTTGAGTGATTTCAAGCTCCGTTGACTGTTTTGGAACGAAACTACGTGAAATTGAATGTTATTGGATGAAATAACGTCATATTGTGTGTTTTCGATCGTTTTATACTGCAATTCAGTGTTCTTGTGTGTTTTTGTATGTATTTGAGTGAAATAGGATGGAAAATGGTCGAATTGCTCCATACCTTTCGTTTTTAGGTAGATTTGAGTGGTTTTGTGCATTATTCAGTCATCTTGTGTGCTTTTCAGTGTAATTGAGGGTTTTGAGTGATTTCAAGCTCCGTTGACTGTTTTGGAACGAAACTACGTGAAATTGAATGTTATTGGATGAAATAACGTCATATTGTGTGTTTTCGATCGTTTTATACTGCAATTCAGTGTTCTTGTGTGTTTTTGTATGTATTTGAGTGAAATAGGATGGAAAATGGTCGAATTGCTCCATACCTTTCGTTTTTAGGTAGATTTGAGTGGTTTTGTGCATTATTCAGTCATCTTGTGTGCTTTTCAGTGTAATTGAGGGTTTTGAGTGATTTCAAGCTCCGTTGACTGTTTTGGAACGAAACTACGTGAAATTGAATGTTATTGGATGAAATAACGTCATATTGTGTGTTTTCGATCGTTTTATACTGCAATTCAGTGTTCTTGTGTGTTTTTGTATGTATTTGAGTGAAATTGTATGGAATATGGTCCAATTGCTCGATAACTTTCGTTTTTAGGCAGATTCTAGTGGTTTTGTACATTATTTAGTCATCTTGTGTGCTTTTCAGTGTAATTGAGGGTTTTGAGTGATTTCAAGCTTCGTTGACTGTTTTGGACCGTAACAATATAAGGATACACACTATATAGTCTCCATGATACACACAAACAACTGTTTTTCGCCTACCAAATAACCTGAAACGTCAAAGTTCTCTAGTAGAACAAAACAGAATAGAAAACCCAGTGCAGTTAATCTGCTCCCTTATTACGCATAGCACACACGTAAAAAAACGACATTTATCATTCTTCCCAGCTTTAATGACGGCTTTAATAGTGTCCTAGATAAATCAGAAAGTACGTTGAAGCATAATGGATAGCTCAGTGAAAATAATGAAATTTATTAATATAATTGAAGCATTTAATTCTTTAGATCCGCTTAAGATAAGTGCATGGTTGTTTTGATTAAGTAAATAGAGCGCGATGCGCAAATTGCACCGCATCTTGGAACGCTTTTAAAACATTCCATATTCTAGGATTGTTTTAATTCTTTGAAAATTGTATTTTAATGAAGGTGAATAGAATTTGAAAATTTTTAACACCATACGACATAAAATTGTATGTGCGTGTGTGTGAGGTTCTGATATTGACTGCGGATCCTTTCGGTTCCATTAGTCTAACCAATTATTTGACTTAATATCATTTTACCATACATTGATAGTTTTTTTTTTAATCTAATTTATACAATAAATCTAGCCTATACATTTTATAATATGATACCTTAAGCTACATAAATACTATTTTTTTTTATAATTTTTTTTTTTACTTTTTTTTTATTTTTTTTTTTCAATTTTTTTCAATTTTTTTTTCAATTTTTTCTTTGGATTACACGGAGATACTTTTCACGCTAAGGTGCCTTTCTTAGCGACTTTACAACACACACACAAAATTGTTTGTATCTCTTAAAACATATGGAGTATTCCATGCCAAATCGACCACTTTTGAACCTGACCCCTTTAGATTTAGCTGAAACTTGACTATTCTTTTCTACCCTTTGAAAGACATTTTTGAGAATTTTTTCAAATCTTTTTTATCCAACCCAAAAAAAGTTATGAATTTTTCAAAAAAATGGCTTTTTTATTTTCAAATAGCCATAACTTTTTTAGAAATTGACTTTTGGGTAATGTTTTTTTTTTAAAATTTTTGTTTTTGAATGATCTTTTCGAAAAAAATATACGAAAAAAATTTAACAAGATCAATTATATAAAATAATCGGTTTTTTAAGTAAAATTGTCATTTTTTCGAAGTCCGGAAATTTTTTTTTTCCATTTTTGAAAATTTGACAATTTTTTTTAAATGAATAAGAAAAATATATAAAAAAATCGGCCCAGCTCTGGATTAGCGGGGATAGTTGTCAAATAAATTGAAGATTTTTTTGAGAAAAAAATGTCGGACTTCGAAAAAATGACAATTTTACTTAAAAAACCGATTATTTTATATAATTGATCATGTTGAATTTTTTTCGTATATTTTTTCGAAAAGTTCATTCAAAAACAAAAATTTAAAAAAAAAGGTACCCAAAAGTCAATTTCTAAAAAAGTTATGGCTATTTGAAAATAAAAAAGCCATTTTTTTGAAAAATTCATAACTTTTTTTGGGTTGGATAAAAAAATTTGAAAAAATTCTCAAAAATGTCTTTCAAAGGGTAGAAAAGAATAGTCAAGTTTCAGCTAAATCTAAAGGGGTCAGGTTCAAAAGTGGTCGATTTGGCATGGAATTATATAGTCAAAAAGGGATGTTTTTTCTTCAAAAATGTTTGTGGAATTTAGGTGTGGCCTTTAGAGGCCTTAGAGCATACCTAGCATTCATGAGAATGTTTTGGTGCAGCCTTAGAGGTAGAGTAGAGGTAGGTGCTAGGCCTTCTTCTACTACATCCACACGTATGGAAGACGTACATTTCAAGATACAAAGGGTTAGAGCATCCCAATCCTTGAAGGACTACTGTCTACGCACGTACGTTGATTTCTCTTGTTTTTTTTCTAGATTACAATTTTTCCATAATACATACAAACATTCTAGTTGGTTAACCTGTCGTCGTGGCAAAAAAAAACTACGCGACACATATGTGTGTCGCCTAAAAACCGTCGAACAAGAACGACACAATTTCGTTGATGATTACATTTTTCCTAGTGATTTACGCACAAAATTAATAATTTTGATAAACAATTTAGAATTAGTTTGGGTAGTGTAGAAGACTCCCATACCCAAAGGAAGTCGCAGTGGGAGCTCCCAAATCAACAGCGAACCAGCAATTCAGGTGAGCACTATTAGATTTTTGTTTGTGTGAAAATTTTCATCATTATAAGTAAATTACCTTTCTTCAAATGAGAGAAAATCGAAGGTTTTGCGTGTTCAACTACAGTTTATGAGTCTAAAACAGTCTAGAACTGCAAACAATTTCTTATCCAACAAACTAAATCCCTTTGCGCCTTTCCTACCTCACCTAAGAAAATTTGAATGGTAAATTGTGATACGTCTTCAAGAAACAAAGTTTTTATTCCTTATAACTTTTTAGTCGAAATAATTAAAAGCACATTTTTGTAAATTAATTTTTTTTATTTAGATTTTATTCCAATTGATTGATATATAAATCAATTTAGGTTGAAGATACATTTGCCTAATGCTAATGGACACGATAACATTCTAATTTTTTTTTTTTGACAGAGAGGTCATCGATTTTAAGGCTATTTTATGTAAATTCACACCGGCTTGGTGATTAAAATCACACATATTTCTAAAATTTGTCACCAGATGAATATAATCAAAAAATATTTTAGAAATATTGGACAAGCATTCTACTAAACGATGTTTCTACAATAATCGATTGTTGTCGCTAAACAGCACTAATTAAAAGTAAGAATCACCCACCCATCAATAATTTTTTTCTGCCCTGATGTTTCGCCAGACTATTTACTTGTTTTTAGTAAATTGTTTCTTCCATTGTGGTGTGGTTCATGGGAAAAATAAGCGATACCATGGTCGAAATAGCGTTTCGAAATTCTTCATTTTTGTCTGTTTTGAACTGTTTTATTTATAAATTTTGTGTTCATTGCATAGTCAAGTTTATTCGTTTTCTACATTTTGTGTGACACTTTCATCTGGATCTAGGTAAATTGTTCGAAATCAATTCTTCGAAAGTCAATTGTTCGAAATCAATTATTCGAAAATCAATTCTTCTAAAGTCAATTCTTCGAAAGTCAATTATTCGAAAATCAATTGTTCGAAAATCTATTGTTCGAAATTCAATATTCTGAATAGAATATACAAAAATAGATAGATAGAAGTTTTTATTACTTTGTGAATTTATCGAATGACAATTTTTGTAAAGTAAATTATAATAATTTTCAATAATAACCCAACCAAACCTACCCCTACCAAACCACCTTCGTATTTTATCACCATTAGGAACCTGCCACCTATTCGATAAATTGATTTCGAACAATTGAGTTTCGAATAATCGGTAATTCGAAAAATTGATTTTCGAACAATTGATTTCGAACAATTGATTTCGAATAATTTACCGGTACCCCTTTCATCTAATGTTACCCATAAATATTGGAAATAATTTACTTGTTCTATTTTTTCTACATCGATGTAGGTGGTTGAGTTTTCTCTGACCTCTCCTATTATCATTACCGTTGTTATATTCTTGTTTATCTTCATGCCATTTTTTGCACTATGGTCCAAATATTTTTCAATTTCAGCCATTAATATAACATCATTTGATAATGCTTTTTCAGTTATATTTCCTTTTTGTAATTGTAAGTTTCTTGTTCATTATTTCGTCCATGAATGTTATAAACAGTAACTATTTGTAGTGAATATTTGTGATATCATATTGTTTTACATTATTGCCTTTTTATTGTTCTCATAAATTTTCTATAATTTTTCCATTTATTCCTCTGCCCTTTAGTATTTTAATAATGTACGTCCTTGAACTGCTTTCTCTGGATCCAAAAATGCCATAACAATTTTCCTTTAATTGATTTTTCATTTATATTTTATTGTGAATAACACATGGACTGAAAAGTCCTGCGCCTAACAAAGAAAACACGTTTTTTTTTGTTCAAAATTAGTTTTATTTATCAACGTAATTTCCATCAAGGACAACGCAATCATTCCAGCACGGCTCTAACATGTCAATACCACTTTTGTAGAACGATTTATCTTTTGAATCAAACCGATAACCTCTTCATGACCGAAATTTCTTACCGGTGAGCATTTTTTTTAGGTCTGCGAACAGCCAGTAGTCACTGGGAGCCAAATCTGGAGAATACGATGAATGTGAAAGCAATTCGTAGATCAATTCATGTAGTTTTGCTATTGTTTTGATTGACTTGTGACTCGGTGCGTCGTCTTGATGGAACAACATTTTTATCTTTACCATATGCGGATGTTTCTTTGCACTTTCGGCCTTCAAACGCTCCAATAATGCTATATAATATTCACAGTTGATGGTTAGCACACTTTTCAAGATAGTCGATGAATATTATACCACGTGCATCCCAAAATACCGAAGCGATAACCTTTCCAGCTGATTGTTGTGCTTTCGGGCGCTTTGGACAAGTTCTCCAGTTGCTGTCCACTCAGATGACGACTGTATTGATTCCGGAGTGAAGTGATGGATCCATTCTCACATATCGACGTTTAAACATGGTCAAACACAGCTCAGAAGCATCAACACGTTCTTATTTTTGGTCAACAGTGAGCAAACGTGGCACCCACTTTGAACAGAGCTTTTTTATAGTCAATTTCTCTTGCAATATGAAGCCAACACGTTCTTTTAATATCTTTACGATGTCGGCTAGCTCACGCAACTTGACTTTTCGATCATTCAAAACGATTTAGTGGATTTTTTTGATGTTTTCTGGTGTTGCCGCCTCATTTGGACGTCAACTACGTTCCGCATCATCGGTACCATCGGAAACCAGCAAACCATCGTTTTATTATTGTTTCTGATGGAGCGGAGTCCCCATAACACTTTTCAAGCCATCGCTTCGCTTGAACGGTATTTTTTCCCATCAAGAAGCAGTGTAAAATTAAAACACGAAATTGTTTTTAATCCATTGTTTTGAAAATATAAAAAGTAGCGTCGCTCTTAGCACAATAACTCACGAACTAATGAATAAAATATAATGAAATTTTGACAGCTGACTTTTCAAGGTTAGTACTAACTAAAAACAGATATAAAACCCGGGACTTTTCAGCCCATGTGTTATGGTCCTTGGTACTTCTCTCATTTCCGAATCCGCTCTGTGTTTTTTCCAGTTTCTTCAGCCTAATATTCTTACCAGCATTTTCACCTAACTTCGGTAGTTATTGCAGTCCTTGTGGTCTCCCTCTTTGAATATGGGTACTATTAATACTTTCTCAACCCATTGGCAAAGTTTCTTCTTTCCATTCTCTTTCCATTTCTAGATCTTTTTCCAACGTTTCCAGCTGCTCGATATCTAAGGAGAAGCCGCAAAATGATACTTTCATTGATTTGGAAAAGATCGCAGCTTCTGTTTGAAGACGACCCGCCTCAATCATACCAATAGCTTCATCTCCACCAAGTTGACTGAATAAAGTGGAAACAAAAACTGATGTAAAATCGAAAAAACCTTGTCTAAAGTAAATATTACTTTAAAAAGTCCCAACAGAAGCCTCCAAACGAGATAAAGAGCATGTACGGTTATTAATGAATCACTCTGTATATAAATTAGCACCAAGCATTTTCCTTGTAATCAATTAGGATTTGATTTAGTGGTAACGTCATTGAATATACAATAGTACCGACCAGATCCACATCAAATTCATATAATCAAGTACGAAAATTTCATCGTTCGAAATTGTACCGTCTTGTTAGAACGGTGCTAGTAAAGAGAATAAATGATGGCATTCATCACGCCTAATCATAGAGTCGACTCCTGGTTTTTGTTACCATTCAAGAAGAAGCAGAAGAAGAAGAGACGTTGAATACATTAGTAGGTGGTACGGGGTAAGAGAAAACTGCACTAATTTTACAATGAAGAAATACCGCAATTAAGTTGATTATTTATTGGCTTTGTCGTTGGCCGATTTAATAGATGCCTCTAATACGCTTAGTTGTACAGAATGTCCCAGGAGTTTGTGGAAAAAACTCAATAAGCTGAGAAACGTAGAAGTGAAAATAGTATTAATTCAAAAACATTCCACAAATATCGAGTCGAATTAGGGCTGCCATCCGTCCGGGTTTCCCCTGATTTGTCCTAGTTTGGGAGGCGTCCGGGGAGTGTCTGGACGGGGTTTCCCAATAAACAATTTTCGTGACTTATAGTAACTGATATTTTTATAGAGTATTCATAAAGGTTACACAATTATATAAGGAAATGCTTTGTAGTTTTATTGCAACACTTATAGTAAATTAGGTTTATTAGGGTGTTATGCCATTACTGTAAGCTGTAGATTTATAATGAAGTGTTGTAACTATTTATATGACTGTGTTATAAAACTTGAAGTAATCGTTACCTCAATTTATATAAGAAATTTATGTAAGGTTTGCCGTTACTTCCGTAATAAAACTAATGGTTTCTGAGTTTTATAATAGCATCGTTGTTTACCTTTTTAAAACTTCAGATACTTAAGTTCTTCTATAAATACGTTATGAAACTTTTAGTAACAAGTTCTTTTATAAATACGTTATGAAACTTTGGGTAAATGATGTTTTCTCTTTGTGTTTCAGTAAAAAGTTAACCTAAAATAGGAGTGGTTATTAACTGTGTAAGAAAATAGTGAATAAAACTATGATTAATAGCTGGAAAAAAATCAAGTACAGCAGTACATTTTGCCGAAAAGTTTCTAGGCGTTTTACCAGAATAACACAAGTAGTTCCAGCATCTTTTGGTAAATTAAAAATCATCACTTTCGTTAATCGACAGGTATCTTCCAGTTCCACTTTATCAACAAATGACGTCAAAATTTCTTCTTTACCTTTGAATATTACCACCAAAAGTTCTCTAACCATCACTTGTGGTGTGCTGTGACACTCAACTAACACTTAATAATTTATAGTAGTCTTGAAGTTTTATAGAATCACCATTTATGGATATATAGTGTTACTTTAAGTTTTATAGTGTTACCGACAGTAATTTTGTGGTAACTAATTTTTGTAAGGGTGTAGGCTTTATCCGCCATGATAATTTTCTAAAACGCAGATATAAACGTGAATAGAAAATTAAATATTTAACAAAATTTTGGAAAACTGAATTTAGATTGGACTCTTATTTTACATTATATTATAAGAACATATGATTGATTCTGTTTTATGAACAAATTTTAAAAAATTAAAATAATTTTTTTTAAAATTCAATAAGAATTTTTTTAATAATACATATTTCAAAGGCCAATGAATTTTTTAGAAGTGCCTTGCTAACATAAACAGTAAAAAATGATTGGCAATATAATTTTGGTCCAGCCTTCTGTGTGGAAATGATGTGACAAGTATTAAAGTGCACATAATATATCATATAAACATGGAGACAAAAATGAATTACTATACTGCCTGATGTTTAAAATTGTGGAATTAACAAAAAGAAACAATATAATAACCAATGTATGCTAAAAAGAGAAAACACATATTGAAAATGTGACAGATGACAGCTTGGCAAAGAAATAATTTAGTAATGGTAAGGTTACCAACAACTCTATAGGAAAAGTTTATAAGAGTAACCAAGTCAGTAATAAAACTAAATATCATTACATCCTCTTCCTAGATGAAGTTTTATAAAGGTACGGGAAATATTTCCGTTACTTTTAGTTATAGACTTATGGGTTTTATAACGTTACTAAATAAAGGTGTTCGCAACTCTTATAAATTGCTCCATTTAAGTGTTGTAAAGGGTTTATAAGAGTTACAGAAATATTACTATGCTTAGCTTATATAAATTGCAGTTGTATAAAATAGTGACGGTAACTTTACCGTTACTATTATATAAACGAAAATGTTTATTGGGTTGAATTGTAGTCCGGGTGCAAAAGTCCTGGTTTTCAATCAGATCCCGTTTCCATATCCATATTTTATTAACTGAGTAACTAATATTGGGTTTGTTTATCTTTTATTTAATACCTAATAAAATTAATAAATAAAGCTAAATTACCCACTTGTTATCACAAGAACGTGTAAACCTTTAAACACACTATTTCATGCAACAAAAGAGGCTTGAAATTAAAGTTTTTTTCTATCCAGTACGTATTTTAATCAAGATGTAAGTGAATCAAAAAAGTATTGGAATGTCCGGGGAGAAAGCTCCAAAATCCGGGGAGCTTACGCTTCCGGTCCTGGGAACCAGGATTTAGAGATGGCAGCCCTAAGTCGAACCATCCTTGAGAAAAGTCTCATGCCGGCAACTGTCTCGAGTAGAGGCCGACCACAATAACTTTGGGACACCACGTGGTCGCGGGTGTGGCGTATTAGCCAGTGGCGTTACTGACTTGCATACGAAAATGTAATTTTCATACTAAATTTATTGTTAGGAATTTATTTCAAATATATAATAATAATACATTTATTATCTACATTAAGTATATAACAGGAACACAATATGGTGTAAGATGGACATTACAAAATAGAGACAATTTTTCGAATGATTCCAACTGATGTGGATAAATGGCAAGATTGGTTCAGGTTCAGACGAGTAGTCCTTTCCTGCTCTTCCACGAATGCCAGTAAAATCAAACTTTATGGTTTTGGATACCTGTAGAAACTTACATAATCTAAAGTTAATATATTCCAAACCTAAACACTTTCACGAACGTATCTATCATGTAAACTTGAAAATATAATCTTATTATTAATCTGAGACATCAGCTGATTGTAATGGTTGTGCAGGTGTACTACTGTCGCTATCATGATCTGAAAAACTTTCATCAGAAGAGCCAGTTTTATCGTTAAAACTCAAATGATCCAACGTATGATCGAGGATGTGTTCTCCGAAAGCAAAGTACTGTCTGGTCTGCTGTCAACACAGAAATGAAAACGAAGAAGCTACATAAAATAAAGCTCCCGTTGCTCCGCCGCTGGTTTACAGCCGCAGCCAGTCAGAGATCGGCATCCCCAAGTTATTTAGCGCCTAACGTGGGGCAAACATGATAAGAAAATACGGAGAATTTAAAAATCTATCTTGCCTTCAAGATAGTCGACAGTGAAAAGGAGCTTAACTAGTGGCGGGCAGATTAAGTTTGGCGTTGCCAAAACGGAGGCGGCCGTTGACAGATGAGAATTGTCTTATGTCAGGGTTGGGGAATTGTAAGTGGCTAATGAAACGTCGAGGGGAATTGAAGATTTTCGTTAGATCAACAAAAATTTGAAATAAAAAAGTTATCCTGAAGCCATCTCCAGGGATCAAAGAGTGCGGATGGCACGGGGGCAGGGATATACTCTCTGGATTTTGACATAAAAGCCATAAGACTCAGAGACGAATGTAGTGTGCTGCAAGCAGAGCTAGCAGCGATAGGGAGGGCAGCGATAGGGAGGGCAGCGATACTACTACAAAAGAAGGATAAAACGGCAAAACCAGCCGTGATTTTCACCAACAGTAAGGCTGCTCTGAATGCGATGATGTCCACACAGGAGGGATCGAGATCGGTAATGAGCTGTCCTGGATACGCGACAGAAGAGTGAGTCTATGCTGGGTCCCTGCGCACTGTGGTATTGAAAGGAACCAAAAAGCAGATAGCCTCGCAAAGGAAGGAGCGGAGAAGGACAGGGCAGAAGCGTTAGACAGACCAAGACCACCGTTTTAACTACTGAACGACACCATATATGATATAACAAGGGCAGAACACAGGAAGAGATGGAGCGAGAGAAGCGATTGCTCCCCTTCTGGCCAAGAATAAACAAGGAAAGAACTCGAGATATCCTAGAATATAGAAAGCACTTCAGAAGATCACGGGAGTGATCACTGGAGGACACTGCGCAGAGGGGGTAAGACTCCGGAAAATCAAGGTAGAACTAGGTGATCTGTTCAACGAATGCGAGGAAGAGGACAGTGGAACATCTCATGTGTCATGCTATAACTTTATAGGAGGATGGAAATGCCTAAGAAAAGGGATTAAAGAAAATATATAAAGGACTAAGGATAGGTAAAAACAGGATGGCTCAACACCATGAGCCAACGGGTATCACTATGTGCCTAGTACCTCTGAGTGGACCGGGGCCGGAGAGGACCTGGTCGCCTTTATAACCTAACCTAAGTTATCCTGAACACCCGGTAAAAGCGAGGTATTTAAAAAAATATTCACTCCACCTCTGTTTTTACCTAACTATCCATAACTCCAGTTTGTTAACAACAAACGAAGTTTAATTCCTTTTACAAATAGAAAAACCTGTCGAAGAAATCAACGGATCAAATTAAACTGCAGTTTTGTGTAAATTTGTTTAATTGTGCCTTGAAAAATGTTTTATCGTTCCCAAGTTCGTATTATATTCGCTGCATACGACTGGAATACCTAAAACGGGTCTCCGGCTACGTACTTGGTAACGATCTGTCATTAATTAGCTTTTGTTCGGGCTGTTATACAACGTCTTTGTGTGAAATAAAATCGTCAGGAAGAATAAATACCTCCTGTGAACATTTCAATCCCATAAAATTCCAAATTCATATCATTTTTTGTTGAATTATAAAAAATATTGATTGGATTGTAAGAATTACGAAGTTAGTTTGATAAAATTGTTGGTTTTAAATTTTCTAGCGCTATAAATTCAAGTGCAACGCTGCTCCTTATAACTGTCAAATGTCATTTTGTTTGTGTTTGACAGCCATTGAAAGCAGGTGATCTGGTTTGGGCCAAAAAATTTTTGTTACCGAAGCCTGAAAAATGTTAACCGATTTACAGGGTGTCCCAGGAGGTCGTACCGAAAACTTGGAAGAGGATAGAGGAACTAAAAATAATAATAGTACTTAATATAAAGTGTTTGACTTGATCGTTTCGTTAACCAACTATGTATTATATAATAATAATTATTATTTTTAATACCTTTATAAAAATAGGTACCGTACGCCATTGGTACGTTTTTGACAGATATCCGGCATGTTTCCTCGCCCCTTACCGATGCCGCGTAGCTTCAGATAAACTTGCCAAACTATAGTATGCCAGCAGATCTTCTTCCTTCATATTTGTCATTTTTTCTTTGATTCAGTAGCATACTATTCCGTACTTTTTATTTTTTCTACGTCCCACATACTTCAAGTTGTACAAATGTCGACAGTTTTTTTTATTATCGCACTTTCATTGTGAAATATTTTTCTTATAAATACCTTCTTTAAATTTTAATAAAATCCAAATACTAAGGTTTTGTGTGCCAGATCCAGTTAGATGAATCAATTTAAATATTTGTAATCCATTCAACATCACCTTCTTAAGTGGACTTCGGGCTATTATCTATTTACGAGTTTTAACGTCTTGACATGCCAATTTAGCACCAATTTCTTTTAAATTCCAGCTAAATATTTTTAACTGTAAAAAATAACCAAGGTAAAAACCATTAAGTATTATAATCGGGGAAATAGGTTGTCCATTTATCTGATTATACTGTAAACATAGTTTTAAACTGCCAATGGTTGTCAAACTTATAACTCTGAAGGAAAGTTATATTATCTTATTTAAAAAAAAAGCGTACGCTACTGAATTTATTATTGTCAGGTATACGTCGAGTTCTAGCAATTATGGTTCTTAGATAAAGTCCCCTCTTTGAGTAATATTGTGATTCTTGATGGGTTTAATTGCAAAAATTTCGATTAATACCCCGCTTCAAAGATTTTAGTATCAAAGAGACCATTTAACCATTTACCGTCTCTGTTAATAATAAACAGCGTTGACGGAAATTTTAGAAATATTCATTATCGACGATGAGTCGAGTTTAAAGAGTATTATTATTATTTTCACACTGTCGCGATTGATCAAAATCAATTTTTTCCCCAAGAATAACGTAGAAAATTATCTGATTTTAAATGATGTGTTTGTAGTACGGGCGGATATAGCCGAAAAAATAAATAGAAATGCTATTTTTGAATGTGAAATTCACAAAAACTGCTCATTTAAACATCATTGATGGAAAATCCTAATTTGTAATGTAAAATTTATAAAAACTGCAATTTTAAATCCAAAAATTGATGAAAAAAGCTCATTTTAAATGTAAAATTCATAAAAACTGCTATTTTAAACCAGAATGATGAAAAATGCTATTTTAAAAAATAGAATTCATAAAAACCGCTATTTTAAACAACAAAATTGATGAAAAATGTTATTTTTTGAAGTAGAATTCATAAAAACTGCTATTTTGAACCAGAAAATTGATGAAAAATGGTATTTTTTGAAGTAGAATTCATAAAAACCGCTATTTTGAACTAGAAAATTGGTGAAAAATGCTATTTTTTGAAGTAGAATTCATAAATACTGCTTTTTTGGGCTAGAAAATTGATGAAAAATGCTATTTTTTTAAGTAGAATTCATAAAAACTGCTATTTTGAACTGGAAAATTGGTGAAAAATGCTATTTTTTGAAGTAGAATTCAAAAAAACTGCTATTTTGAACTGGAAAATTGGTGAAAAATGCTATTTTTTGGAGTAGAATTCAAAAAAACTGCTATTTTGAACTAGAAAATTGGTGAAAAATGCTATTTTCTAATATAAAATTCATTAAAAATTACTATTTTAAACCAGAAAATTGGTGAAAAATGCTATTTTCTAATATAAAATTCATTAAAAATTACTATTTTAAACCAGAAAATTGATGAAAATTGCTATTTTTCAATGTGACATTCAAAAAACTGCTATTTTAAACAACTAAATTGATGAAAAATGCCATTTTTTAATGTAAAAACTATAAA
This sequence comes from Lochmaea capreae, assembly GCA_949126875.1. Lineage (NCBI taxonomy): Eukaryota > Metazoa > Arthropoda > Insecta > Coleoptera > Chrysomelidae > Lochmaea > Lochmaea capreae. The sequence continues at coordinate 3,120,308 of OX421408.1, forward strand.
ACTATTTTTCAATGTGAAATTCATAAAATCTGCTATCTCAAACCAGAAAATTGATGAAAATTGCTATTTTTTAATGTGACATTCAAAAAACTGCTATTTTAAACCAGAAAATTGATTAAAACTGCTATTTTTCAATGTAAAATTCATAAAAACTGCTCTCAAACCAGAAAATTGATGAAAATTGCTATATTTCAATGTGACATTCAAAAAACTGCTATTTTAATCAACTAAAATGATGAAAAATGCCATTTTTTAATGTAAAATTCAAAAAAACTGCTATCTCAAACCAGAAAATTGATGAAAATTGCTATTTTTTAATGTGACATTCAAAAAACTGCTATCTCAAACCAGAAAATTGATGAAAAATGCTATTTTTAAATGAAAACCTCATTAAAACTGCTATTTTTAAATGAAAACCTCATTAAAACTGCTATTTTAACCAGAATATTAATAAAAAATGCGATGTAATGTATTTTCTGGTTTCTACACAAAATGTTAATATCAAATAATCATGGATTCATAATTCTCTTCTTGGTAATGGATTTCTCACTATTTTTATTTTTTTGTTTTTATTATTTTTTGACTTTTTTTGAACCCTGCCATTTGGCAAACTGCGGTGTAACATTGTGAACATTTTTTTTTATTTCTTCATTTGTATGCACTGTATGTTTGGCCAATAAAGGCATTTATTATTATTATTATTATTATTATTATTATTGTTATCATTATTATCATTATCATTATCATTATCATTATCATTATCATTATCATTATCATTATCATTATCATTATCATTATCATTATCATTATCATTATTGTGGGCAACTGGATGAACCACCCAAGTTAAGACTCCTCTAGATTTATGATGGCACTTCTTCTTATTACATAAAAACAACCAGTTAAACAGTGCCATATTTTTTTGATGTGGCAAAAAAAATATTTGTAAGAATAACAAAGATGTTTCAAAAGCATCGAATACGGTAAAACGGCTAGTTTCACGTTGGCCAATCCAACTACTACTATAAGAGTGCCCGTTATTTTCTAACAAGTTTCTCTTTAACTCGAAAGAAACAGTCTTCATATATATATATACATATATTTAATATTGTGTTGAATCGGATTATTTTATGATAAGAATTTCATGATCAGAAATATATATTTATGTATGTAGATTTTATTACCGAGATGTTAAAATTACGATAAACAGTAGTAAAATTTATTCGGCGTTCGATATTATAATGTTAATTGCAACTTTATAAGGTGACTTGGAATTAAACAGCTCCTCCGCCATATTATTCAGTTATAAATTTTATTAACCAACAAATCGTTGTACGAGGATTGTATATATAATAACATAGTTGGCGCCTGTCAACAAATATCGAATGATAAAATTAAGTGTAATTTTTAGTTAACTTAACGAAAAAGTTTCAGGTCTAACGATTTAGTAAAATGATACTTTTTTACAGGAAACTTTAATAAAGTAAATAACTTTTTTCTTTTGATTATTTTTAAATGCAAGTATACAATTGATCCTGTGGAAAAACCACGAAAAGGGGATTAGATACAAAGCAAAAATGGCTCTAATGGTGTGCAAGAATCTGGCAGGGAGAAATTGGGACTGTAACCCAAAAATTCTGAGTTGGATGTACACTGCCATAGTGAGACCAATTTATCTCTTAAGGAGCCATTGCGAGAAGTAGCAAAAATTCTTAGCCTACTATAGAACCAAACAAAATTTCAATGTCAAAATATTTTATTACCCAACATATTCTCCTCTTAATTAGATACATTTATTACAGCGAACCTGCAACGTCTCTAGACCTTTCAAAAAAAATGTTTCTTTTTGCTCTGCAAACCAGACCTCTACAGCTTTTATTACCTCCTCGTTGAAAGAAAATTTACGACCTTTTAAACTTTTTTTCAGTTGAGGAAAGAGATGATAGTCGGACGGAGCCAAATCTGGTGAATAAGGGGGGTGTTCTAGTAATTCAAACCCTAACTCACAAATTTTTTACATGGCAACATGAGATTTGTGTGCAGGGGCGTTATCCTGCAAAAACAAAACACCTTTGGATAGCTCTCCGCGTCTTTTCTCTTCAATTTATTCCCGTAGAGTGGTCAGTAATGTCGAATAGTAATCTCCAGTTATTGTCATACCCTTATCCAAAAAATCAATCATGATTACTCGATGGCAATCCCAAAAAACTAAAGCAAGAACTTTTCCAGCAGATTTTTGGACACGAAACTTCTTACGTCTTGGAGAACCAGAGTGTCGCCATTCCATCGATTGTTGCTTTGTTTCTGGATCGTAGAAATGTACCCAAGTCTCATCCATAGTAACAATTCGGTTTAACAAGTCTACATCGTTTTCAAATCGAGCACAGATCGAACGCGATGCTTCTACCCTTGCACGCTTTTGGTCAACATTAAAACATTTGGGGATCCATTTTGCAGCAATTTTTCTCATATCCAAATTGACGTGAACTAGATGATGAACGCGTTCATATGAAATATTCACTGCTTCATATATCCGTTTTAGCCCAATTCGACGGTCTGATAAAATCATGTCATGAACTGCATCGATATTTTCGGGAACTGACACAGAAACTGGCCTTCCCGATCGGGCATCATCTTCAATGGAAAATTCACCCCTTTTGAAGCTTGCAGTCCAATTTTTCACGGTCGAGTACGAAGGACATTGATCACCAAGGGTATTAAGCATATCTTCGTAAATCTGCTTACGTCAAACTTCACACTGACACTTCTAATAAGTTATTGTTCGTTGCTATGGTAACGCAATATTTTGTTTATGCATGGAACTGGTCTAGGCTAACTAGATATCAATACATCCTCGTATATGCATTGCAGAAGCAATGAGAACATGTCCAATTCTCTAAGTAGGAAGGGAATCATTAAAAAAACACTTTCTTACTTCTTAAAAATCGGAAAACCTGGGACATGAAGGTATGATGAGAAGGTATAACTTTTCAAAGAAATTCGTTACGAAATTAAGCAACAAGAAGGAATGGGATCTAAATACTATTACCAGACTTGGAAAGAATGGCATTCAATGGTTCACAGATCACTCAAAAGTAATAGAAGGAACTGGGATAGGAGTGTATGGGCCAGGAACCAAACACTCTGAAAGCTTGGGAAAAACCCCAAGTATCTTTCAAGCGGAAATTCACGTTCAATATTGGGAAAGGGTATAGAAGACAAAAGATGATCGTAATGTAGGATGAAGAAACCTCCATCCACATATCAGAATCCTAGCAGATTATTGGATAGAAGGGGGATTGAAGATGTCAAGATGTTTAAGATGTCAAGAACTGTTACTGCCGATTGGCATGTATGTATGTATTTTGGGGTAACATTCACTGAGACCTAAAAGATCTATTGTGCCCCCTTACTTCTACTTAGTTTCTGAGGAGAGTCTCAGATACTAGTAGCTCCTTTAGTCCTATTTCCCGGAGAAATTTTAGGATATCTGCAGGCCTCAACTTAGGTAACTGTCCCTCTTCTATCCAGTAGTCTCCCAGGTACTGTGCCCTAGGATTCTGAAATACTGTGCAGTTCGCAAGTATGTGGATGGAGGTTTCTTCTTCCATTCCACAAAATCTACAATCTTCTTCCTCCACTATTTTGAGTTTTTTAAGGTGTCCATTCAGGCGACAATGTCCCGTTAGGATTCCTGTTAAAACTCTTAGTGCAGTTTTGCTTTGACTTATGCATTCATTTGATCTCAACAGGTTGTAGTCACCCAGAAGAATATTTGATTGCCTAAGCCCTACTAGATCTTTCCAATTGTCAGATCTTCTCTTTTCTTCGGCTTTACCTATTTTTTCCAATATTATATTGGAGCTGATTCCGCAAAAGGGTTCCGGCCCCCAAAAGGGTATTTCAGTCCCCCTCTTCGCTAGTTCATCTGCTATTTCGTTTCCTTCTATTCCAGTGTGTCCTGGAATCCACAGCAAGGTTACTATATTGTTCTTTAAGTTTGCCTAGGCATTCCCACACCATTTTGGAACTGATTACACAAGAACCCAGCGCTTTAATGGCTGCTTGACTATCACACATTATGATAATCCTTTGCCTTCTATATCCTTTGTCAATATTGAACTGGGCACACTTTCTTATTGCGTGAATTTCCGCTTGAAAGATACTTGGGGTTTTCCCAAGCTTTCAGAGTGTTTGGTTCCGGCTTGATCGATAATAGAGAATGACTTTTGCCCTAAGTTTATGGATTTTTTTTCTATTTTTTGTATTGACTGTTCCAAGATTTACAAAAATGCCTCTCAATTTTTATTGATAAACTCAAAGAAATAATGTTAGTATTGTAAAAATAAATCAATTTTTTACAAATTGTAAAATATTTATAACTGTTTCTCAAGTTTCTCAATAACCGTATGTCATTAAAATGATATCAATAAGTGAGTAAAAAATCTCATCGTAATAACATATGTGGAGCATATGGATTTCTCATATTTTTTTCTTATTCTTGCTTACAACAAAGATGGTATCTACCAGTTTTTAATTATATGACGACTCCATGAGAGCTCCCTACAAGGATTCTCGGCATTTTAAGCGCCATGTTTGAAATGCGATCTCAAAATATCATTCGTGACTGCTAATTAACAGTTATCTACTCTTTCGATGGAAAATATAATAGTATGTTCAAAATAGTACGTCTATTTTGAATAAAATTCGTACAAAGGACCCCGCAATAATCTTATGGAAAACGGGTTTCGGTGAAAATAGTTGAAATTTCAATATGATGTTCTGAACAAAAGTTACCATCGCGCCAACTCTCTGAATGCCGGCGTTTGGATTTTACAATGGGTCAAAGTTTGATATTTTGACGATTTTTCAAAAATTTAATTTTCATCGTATCGATCTGAATTTTTATAATGGAATAGTCCACAACAAGTACATCAAAAAATGCAAATGACAAATTCGAAGGTCAATTCATGTATAGTTTGGCAAGTTTATCTGAATCCGTGAAAGGAATGCATTCGATATTGCCACGTTTAACTATGAAAAAGATAAAGTGCTAAGTATGCAGTGATAATAATTAGAAAATGGACTTTTTATTATTAACAATATTAAAAGTATGATTAAACGTTAATTCTTTAGTGTGCTTGTTTTTTTGGATTTTGTCTATTAACATTATTTTTTCAATTTATGAGTATTAAAAGATGAACACTTTACCAAATTTATTATGGGCTTCTTCAAGCTCAGGCAGCGTTGTGCGAAAACCATAATTTTCAAGCCATCCGAACTAACTCAATGGGTGAAATTTATCGAAAGGTCTTCGTCGCTTAGCGACCAGCTGACTTCCTATTGGTAAGCGCGTGCGCGTGTTCTTCCCTCTCACTTTGTCAATTGACTGACATTGATTATCCAGTGGCGTTGGTATTGTCAGATTTTCAACTATTTCGCTGATTGTTGTGCGTTTGGGCGCTTTGGACGAGGTTCTCCAGCTCTCTACGACTACGTTTGTAGTCAGCAAACCATCGTTTTATTAATGTTTCTGATGGAGCGGAGTCCCCATAACACTTTTCAAGCCATTGCTTCGCTTGAACGGTATTTTTTCCATCAAGAAACAGTGTAAAATCAAAACACGAAATTGTTTTTGATCCATTTTTATGAAAATAACAATAGTAGCAACATAACTCACGAACTAATGAATAGAATATCATGAAATTTTGACAGCTGTCTTTTTAAGGTTAGTTTTAACTGAAAAACAGGCGATTGCAATAAAACTAGTGGCTGGGACTTTTCAGTCCATGTAATAAAAGTTGAGATTATATCCAACTTTATTATTAACATGATGTGGTGGTAACTACTAAGTATTGATTCTTCGTTACAATCCAATCGATAGGTACTTGAGAAAAAAGTCTACTTCTATCTTGAATAAACAAAATTATTATACGGGCTCGTGAACGCCTTTTCAAAAATGCCCACTTTAAAATTCAAGTGTGCACGGTAGAAAATTACCAATATTTTCGAGTACTTTCACGAGTGTCGCGTTTGGTAGGTGTTGGAAGACATTTTTTTTTCACATATTTACCTGATCATACTGTAAATATGCTGTTACAAAACGTACGTGTTTTAAAAATTGAATAGATGACGCATTTACTTGATGAAGATCCATACTAAACGATAAAATAAAAGAATTTAATTTGTTTAAATCTTCTTTATATATTTGAACTAAGTTCAATATACATTCGTGACACAGTAGCTTTCTCAAACGAGTAGTGAAAAATGTTCAATTTATACAGAGCATTTTTACGGATATTGACAAAAGTATTGAACAAGTTGACATGGAAATTCATTCACAACAATCTTACCGGAACCTTTCTAGGTGAAAAGAATTGTTGAAATTTATTTGGTCGTTAAGAAGATTATCCGAATATTTGTTATTATTTATCTCAAGAGCTTCTAAAAGATTTAATTTGAGGGATTTAGCTTCTATATGCAAATTTTCAAAATTTGAACCGAAAGTGAAGAGAGCTACTAACAATAAGAACAACTAGAACTTTTTATCTTATGAATTATTAGCTATTTTCGATTTTAATTTAATATTAATGGTAAAATAATAAAGAAAAATTAATGTATAAAATAAAAGTATTGCCTTGTGTAATATTGGTTGCATAACTGCTGTTTTCAAATCAGAAAAATTAATTAAAAATTGTAAATTTGTAAATTTTCTTTTTGTCAAATGGACTCGCATAAAATAAATTTAATTTTCTTTTTGTCAAAATTAGATAAAATGATGCATTTCATAACTGGTTACATAAATAGCTATTATTTCATATTTTCTTTATTTTTTCAAGAAACAACATTTTTTTGTATAACCCTTAACCTATTAATATTTAAAAAAAACTGAAATCCCTACAGAAAAAATTACCAGTAACCGCGCCTGGTCATCTTCTCTTCAATCTATTCAAGTGCTCATATTCAACTTGAATTTGAATAAAGATGACAACTGTGGACTATACGTGTTTTCTAATAGAACGAACATACATATTTATAATGTTGTTCATTGTTGTTAGTGCAAATAAAATTTGTTAACTATACACAACTAAATTGTTGTTTTTTTGAATAAGTGGTTATGTGACAGTTAAGTTTTTATGTACCGATAAAAAGTCTTCATTGTAGGAATAAATTACGTTGGTCGTTTCTTCTGTATAGATAGAAGAAGTGCGTTGAACGTGTCGAAAAATTTCTTATTATCATTACCATGAACGCTTCAAACTCATAACCTCGTTTTTTCTTGGTTAAAACAGATCATTGGTTACTTTATCGAGAAGGGCAAGGAAAATAATTGAAAAAGCTATACAGAAGGGGAAGGGTGAATGGAATGATAATTTTTCCTTCCCCTTCTTGAAAAATTAACCAAAGTAAGAATATTATTTTGAAGAAATTGACAGATTATACTTTTATAAATGTGGCAACGTCAGTAAAGTGAGCTACATTTAGACGCTTCTGATTTAAATTGACAAGCGGGTTGCATTGAAAAAAGGGTCTATATTTATTTTTTACTTGATAGCTCAGTATTTTTAAACCGGGTGAGTTAACTTTTTAGAAAAAAAATTGTTATCTAAAGTCTGGTAGGTGGAAGTTGTAGAGGGAGTTATTACAAAAAAGGGAAAAATAAATGCAACAGCTGGGAGGGATTATTTGGGGGTGGAAAAGGACATTATTGCGATTTCCGGCAAAAGTTGAGGTCCTAGAAAAAAAAGTTGAATGTAAAAGTTGTGGATCTCAAGAAGTTCCACAACTTTTGTATCCGTGACTTTTTCACATAACCTCAAAATTAGCTCGAGAAACGAAAAAAACTTCATTTTTGAATTTTTATTCTGTTTCGGTAAAAATTGTTCGATTTAAATGAAAATTTAGTACAAGGTTGCTTTTATAGTCACAAACCATGAAAAATTAAAATATTTCAAAGTTTTTGGAGTTATGACATTTTTTCGGTAAAACAAAACTCTTGAAATAAGTTCCGCGGCTGCTAATTTTTTTAGTTTTTACATCTACCTTCAATTGCTTCATTTTTTCAAAAATTTAAACAATTAAACAAAAATGAGCACTTGAAAAACGTACTTTTTCCTTTTTTTGTATTTTTGAGTAGGTTCTTCTATTGTGACTACTATTTTGTTTCATTTCAATTGAAGGTAGACGTAAAAACGAAAAAAAATTAGTACCCACGGAACGTATTTTGAGAATTTTTGTTCGAAAAAAAAAGTTTTGTTTTCCCGAAAAACGTCATAACTCCCAAAATTACCAATATTTTAATTTGAAATTGCTTTTCATGGTTCGTGACAATGAAAGCTACCTTCTACCGAATTTTTATTAAAATCGAACAATTTTTTCCAACACTAAAAATAAAATAAAAATGCAGTTTTTGCGTTTCTCGAACTAATTTTGAGATTATGTGAAAAAGTCACGGATACAAAAGTTGTAGAACTTCTTGAGATCTACAACTTTTACATTCAACTTTTTTTTCTACGACCCCAACTTTGGCCAGAAATTGCAATATAGCAGTCTTTTTCCACCCCCCAATTCACCCCTCCCACTTTTCAGCTGTACATTTACTTTTCCCTTGTTTATAATAACCCCCTTTACAACTTCCACCTACCAAACTTTAAATAACAGTTTTTTTCCACCAAAAAATGATGTAATTCGCCTGGTGTATTTATGTGTATCAAGCGGTGTTTCGGAATTCGGTCCGGGTACCTAGCAAAAGGGCTACCTGCTCACAGGGACCTTGTCCAAATCCGAAAGGGTGATTTCGTAATTCGGTCCGCTGTCGAAGCAGGTATATTTCATGTGGGTATTAAAAGATTATTTTTAGCAATTGTTCTTCTGAAGTGCAGAGTGTAAGACGTGTTTATTTGTGTCCGTTATTGTGATTTTGTTTGTTTGTTTGACATGGAAAATATTAATTTCACCTCTATGACGAGTGAAAAGGGTAAGCGTTTATTAATAATAGATGGGTTTAAATTTTGTTTTCAAAAATCATTATCTCAAAAATACGAAGGTGGTTTGGTAGGGGTAGGTTTGGTTGGGTTATTATTGAAAATTATTATAATTCATTCTACAAAAAAATTGACTAAAAATACGAAGGTGGTTTGGTAGGGGTAGGTTTGGTTGGGTTATTATTTCACGTACTGTTTTTATTTTTGACGATACGCATTTAGCGTAAATTTTTAAACATGCCAGTACAACAACAATAAGTGTGTACTGTTGGTCCTAAGCCCAAAAAAATGTGAAGGAAAATAAAAGTCAAATCAAACAAATAGTAGGTACATGGGACCCAATTCCAAAATCGCATTTTGGCTGGTGTGACCACACTTCGAATTTAATCCGTTACAGGTAGTACCCTTCCGCAGGTAGGGGGACCGAATTCCGGTGCGTCCGTATCAAGTATTCAATTTAATCTCTCCTAAAAAATTGATCAGTGTTAAAGGAAAAGTGATTCATAGCTAAGGAAATTGTGCAAAATTCATGAAAATGGAAACGGAAAGTGGGATTCAAATTCCATTACCAAATCAACGTTTCCATCTGGTTTCCATTGAACAGTTTTTCTGTTGGCATATCATTAGTTGCCCAATATACTATTTTACCATTTTCAGTCATGATTCCTTTACTAAATTATCACCCTGTATACACATTTCAATTAAAATACCAAATATTTAAAAAACGTGCATAGTAGGTAAACACGCTGTAGGCAATAAATGGCATGTAGACATACAATGCAAATATAGCATTACGCCCTAGGTAATCATAGTCGAACTACGAAAGTGGGAGGCATTCGCGAATATTAGCCAAAAGGGTTTCGGTACGTTATAATTCCTGAATATTTGATTATACGAGTACTTTTACCTCAATTACAAATCATTTAATAATGGTTGCTTATCAAAGATCAATGAGAGAAGAAAAAAATTCAAACGCAAAGCGATGAAATCCATAATTTTATATTTATTTATAAAGTTTTCATATTTTCAATGTCCTCCGGTTAGAAAGTAGCTAAAGTGACGAACATATTTACTGTTATTCTATTATCAATGACATAAAATTCCACCATTAAAAATGGGAAATTAAAATAATTCTATGCATTAAGATGATTTTTATCACCGATCGAACAAGAAAGTGGGTATATTATAAATTTTACGAGGTTAGTATCATTCATTCAGTCATTCGTTTGGGTTGTGCTAATCAGCCCAGGCACTTGAACTTGAATATAAAGTGTGACCCATTTTGTTTGGAAGCACCCCTATAAAATCCGCATTTTTCAACTGATTTTGATTTAGTCTTTTTTGTTAGATTCAGTCTCAAAAACAGAATTTGAGCACAAATTTTCATACCATAATAGCTATTTTCAAGGCCCTGTACGTTAATTTCTCTTTGCCAAAAAAGACGAAAGTATATTAGGCATTTTTTTTTCTCAAATATGACTACACCACTGGATTCGGAATCATCACAAATGTAAACTAACAAAATTTTATAAAAAAAGTTTTATTAACAACAAAGTTATCACTACATGAATTTGGAAAAAGTTGTTTTTTAATTAATTTTTTACTAAGAATGTAGACACATTTTAAAAATGGCAACATGGCAAACAAAAACTAGGACTCAAACATATTGCACTGTAAAAATTCGAAGCCGATACCTTAACCCGTTCTGGAGTTATAGCTTCTGAGAGTAATGTAAAATTGTGCTGATGTGACGAAAATACAAATTAACACCAAATAATACATTTTAATTATTAAACTACTTAATAATAATTGAATTCTACATTTTTGTAGCCTCGACTAGACCTCCGTTAATTTCCACACATTTCTCGTATCTTTTGCGACTATGTCTTAGCGCTTTTTTATTTCATGTGGCGTTATTCCAGCACACGCCTGTCGTATTCTGTCACACAGTTCTGCTCTATTCCTTGGACGTGTCTTATACACTTTTTGTGTCAAAAGCCCCCACAGATAAAAATCCAATGTAGTTAAATCGGGCGATCTAGGAGGCCATTCGATTAACTCGCTACCGCGACCTATCCAACCATTTGGAAATTTTTCGTTAAGCCACTGCCTGACAATCCTAGAATAATGTACAGAACAACCATCTTACTGAAATATCAAATTTCTTCTTTCTGCTAGTGGCAGTTCGTCAATCACTGCGGATAACTCACCTTCCAAGAATTCCATGAAGTTATTGGCATTCATGTTACCCTCAAAAAAGAATGGACCTATTATCCTGTCTTTTAAAATTTCGGCTTCGAATTTTTACAGTGCAATATGTTTGAGTCCTAGTTTTTGTTTACCATGTTGCCATTTTTAAAATGTGTACATTGTTAGTAAAAAATTAATTAAAAAACAACTTTTTCCAAATTCATGTAGTGATAACTTTGTTGTTAATAAAACTTTTTTTATAAAATTTCGATAGTTTACATTTGTGATGATTCTGAATCCAGTGGTGTAGTCATATTTGAGAAAAAAAATGCCTAATATACTTTCGTCTTTTTTGGCAAAGAAAAATTAACGTAGAGGGCCTTGAAAATAGCTATTATGGTATGAAAATTTGTGCCCAAATACTGTTTTTGATACTGAATCTAACAAAAAAGACTAAATCAAAATCGGTTGAAAAATGCGGATTTTATAGGGGTGCTTCCAAACAAAATGGGTCACACTGTATAACTCGCGAGTTCCATAAATTAGAAAATAATTTGACAGAATTGGTTCAAACTTGTTGCCAGGCAATAGTGACAAGACCCTGTACTCCGCCGCGCTTCAGAAAATAGGTTTTCTGCCGTGTGGCAGAGTCGCGCGGATGCGGAATACATACTTAGTTTACCGAATTTTTTCCGGACAAACCATTGCTCGGTCGAAAAAAATGCAAGAAACCTTTTTTATTAAAAAACACTTCCTCTACACGGTGGTGTTTTTTATTTCTCTCTACCTTCCTCCCAGCGCAAAATATTAAAGAATTTCGAAAAAAAAAAAGTTTTTTGATTTTTTTTTAATTTGGGTAAACTTTTTTTATATTATTCTACAAACTTTAAGGTACCTACTTATAAAAAAAAATCAGCCGTATTGCTAATTACTTGTAGTTGTGACCCCTATAATACTATTATAATTTTTGTCTTTAGGAATCTATCTTTGACTTCACTATCCTTCATACCCTTTATCTATGTAGTCCTATAAACTGTCGCTGACTCCTGTAAAAATCCAGCACGTTGCTTTGACGAATTCTTTAAAAAAAGGACAAGTAGAAAGCTACTAAACATTTTTGTTCGTCAGTTCATTAGAACATAAAATTCAACAAAAATTTGTCGTGTAAAACATTCTCATCTTAATTTAAAAAAAAACGCACAATAAATCAACAAGTTTCATAAATCATGTGTGTGTGTTTACTAAAGGATCGAGTGATTAAATAAATTTGAATCCTTGCGGGAATAATTTTATAGCAACAACGAGTAATTCCGTGATGTTTTATTAGTATTTTAATGACGTTTTGTCTTGGACATTATAACACCAAAAATTTAATTATTGAATTAACGTTTTTAATTTTAATAACTTGAGGTTATTAATTTTTATTTAAAGAGACATTTTAGGCTTATAAGGTACAGTGAAGAATAGATAATATGTATATGATTATAGTTTTAGGTTACCATTTTCGGATTAGTTTGTTTTTGGATGTAAAAGAGCATACTTGATGGAAAAATATGTTTCAATTCTTGATCCAGTGGTGTACATTTGGAAGAATATGTAACCTTTCCCCTCCCATTTTTTACGCCACTGGCATTTGAAGGTATTTTCATTTTATTTTGTATTCCTCAATGATTTTCACGTGAAAAACGCTTAAACTTTACATATCAAAAAATTTGTAGTTTTTAAGATAATTAATGTTTTTATGAAATGGTATTTCGCGAATCCGGTAACTTCGGAAAATTTCCTTTTTACTGAAGTGTTCTGGATAGTTTATCTACCGAAAAAGCGTATTAGTACAATTTTAGCTAAGACTTTTTTTTATAAGTCCGACCCTGTACATTATTTTTACTTTCAAATTTACAGTCATGTTGAGGACATGTTAGGTTATTATCCCTCCAAAAAGAAAATAAATCGACCAAAAAACAAAAAAAATATTTTCAATTGAAAAATGTACTCCTTTATTTCGGCCCACAGTGTATATAATCGGGACCCTATTTACCAAATAATTGGTGTCAGGGTATGTGTATATTTTTGCTTTCCATACTCTTTTAGTCTGTCTTGTGTTTTCCATTCTTTGTAAATGCCCCTACCAAAATAAAATTAAAGTGTACACCACTGGATCAAGAATTGAAACGTTTTTCCAACAAAATATACCCTTTTACATTTAAAAACAACCTGCCAAATGTCAAATTAAAACATTTAATTTTTCATACCTTCAACACCGATAGACCACACAATCCTCATACAGGGTGTTTCATTGGGAAAGGGCCTAACTTTAACTGTAGATGGGGATCACTTTGGTGCTTCCAAAAACCTATTTTTAATGTGTCTTCTGCACTTTATAACCGAGATACAGGGTGTTTTATAAATTTATCGTATTTCTTTCGAACAACTTCCGAGTTACGCTGTATATTATTTTGAAATTTGGTACACGTAATAACCATTACCTAGAAACTCCATCAAAACCATCTCCAAAGAGATATTGCAGGTCCGGATTAACAAAAAATTTCAAAACTCGTCTTTCCTAAAAACAACACCCTGTATATAGATTTTTTTTAAAATGCTTTTTATAATTGGAAAGACTATAAAAAATCGAATTTACTTATTTCCTTTTTATTTTTCCGCAGACAATTTTACTACCAAAAATTGATCGTCAAAGTTATAATTTAAACACTTTTTGGGGGTTAACAATGGGTTCGGGGAGGTTTTTTTTTTTATTTTTTAGCTTGAAATGAAATCTATTTAATGCATCTAGAGAAGCATCCTAGAAATTCCATTGAGTTTGTATGTTTACGAGTACAGACCACTAAAAAATGTGATTACAGGGCCATACTTAGGACATACTCATTCAATATGTTTAGAGTATTTCGAACACCCTGTATAAGGATATGTATCTGGAAACTATGCACTTCTACATTTAGAATAACAAGAGTAAAATACGAGAAATAAATTTAAACTTCGAAAACCGTTAAAAGTACTCGTATAAACTAGATAATACTTCAAGTATTTTGAGCAATTTTTGTAGGTTAGACTTGCTTCGTTTGGACAATGCTGTTAAAGTTCTTCTAAAGTTAATGTGATGACCCATATTTTTAATCCCTTTGAAGGAAAAAGCCGCCCAATGGCGTGCATATAAATTTTTTATAAATTCGAATATTGTGGAATAATGTTAATTTACTATATCAATTTGAATGAAAAAAATTAACCTGCATACAAAATTCATAAAATTTGTAATACTTACAATAATAAAGCGCTTTCCTCTAGCACACGGAGTATCTAAAGAATAGTTTTTTGTATCGTCAACCCAACCATATTTTAAAGGTGGGTGTATATCCTCATACAGTTTTAATTATAATATAATTACCATTACTACTATTTTCTTACATATTAAGTTAAAATGTATTTTATTTTATATATTTATTCATGTAATAAAACCGTAAGGATTGTTTGAATAACAAATAAATGAATAAACACTTGACAACACCATGTGTGTATCAAACCAAGTTTCGTCTAAATAAATTTTAGTTCTATTTGAATCACGGTACCCTTTTATTTTGCGCAAATACTCCTGTCTAAGTTCAGCGATACGCCGAGACTCCATTATTACCATTCGATTATCTAACTTCTTATATTTAAATCCACAATTCAATCATCCTTCGCATAATCTTGGACTGTTGTTTCAAATGGTCTCCAAAATGCCATTCTAATTAATTATATTATAAAACTTACCCTAACGTCTACGAACAAATGAATATTATATTAATATCAATTCACTGACGCGACCTAACCACTACACCATCAAAAAGGTTTTATATTAATGATACCTTTCTACACTAGATCACCTACACTTTCCTATAAATACCTATAACAATTCACTAAACTCACTCAACCAAGAAATAGATATTATATTAAATATTTCTTTAAAACAAAATTCACACCCGACACTGAATGATACTAATGGATTATAAGCCGAACCACAACACAACCCCCCCGAACACCCTCAAGACCGTAGAATTTTTTCTGCAAAAACGTCCAACGGATTATACTTCAGTTATTTCGTTATATTACGATGAATACTGCAGTTTATTACTGGTTGTTTCGAAATCTTTACTGCAGGTGTTACTACGTTGCCAACTCTTCAAAATTTTCTTAAATATAAAAAGTGGTTTTAATTAATTTTTCTTTTTTCAGTAATTTCAAGCGACTTTCAATGTTTACTAATAAATTTATATTATGTATTTTTTAAAAAATATTTCCAAACTAGCTTTCTTATAACATCACGAATTAACAGTTTACTGAAGTAAGAGGAACATTTGTGTAGCGAGCCTAACAATTTAAGAAAATATATCTGACGACATTGCTTTATTTTATGGTCAACACACTGACTTTGGTTAAAGTATAGAATCTCTTGTTTTTTTTTCACCCTGTATAATTTTGTCCAATTTTACGTGAAAATGTTGTAAGTGTCATTTGAAAACACCCTGTATATATATAATCGACTTGTATACATTTTTTCAGTGCCTTTCTTCATTGCATAGATTTATTGTCGGTACTTTTACACAATGGCGGTGACATATTAAGACAGTCCCGTGAAAAATTATAGCAATAAAGGTGATATTATAAATGTTTTTGGTTTTTTTTAATCATTTAAGGGTGATTGATCCCATATGTGACAATATTTCACATGGTTGAATGGCTTTTAGATCGTTCTGAGATTAACTTTTTGTACATAAATATGTTACAACTTGTTTATGTTTTAATGTTTTCAGGTTTTTCTATATTTCTTGCGATTTCTTTTGTCAATTGGAAATATTAAAAATGCGTATTTATTGTACAGGGTTTCTCATTATATTCGGATTGGTTTTAAAAGTTTATATAATCCAAATGGTTCTAGATAATGAGAAGAGAATAGAAATTGTTGTTTATATAGGACATCTTGTATATCAAGTAATATTTTCGGTTGTGGGACAAACTTTATAATAAAAAAAAAATTGACTATAAAGTTTGAAGGAGACAATACCGCCTCTCATTTATGTTAGAAATAAAGTTGAATACTATAATTAAGGCTTCAAACTGTATACATTGAAAATATAATATTAATAAGACGTAGACATTTCAAAGTGGCCACTGAATCTTGGTATAGTAATTATTATTATTAGACATGGTCTTTATAACATTACTTGTCAATACGAGCTCCTTATATATCCTCAAGATTCGATTATGCGTGTCAGCACTAATAATACTTTACTTTTAATTTTGTAAGAAACAAATCACTAAATTTTCCAAAAACAAATTTAACATTTATTTATTAATTGGAATTAAACAAATTATACCGTTGAAACATACAGGGTGGTCAACCGTATACGCTTGGATTTATTATATCTAATTGGCAGATGTTATCACTTGTACCTATATCTATATAGGGATCTAGGTGAATTGATCGAAAACAATTTATCGAATGACAATTGACCGAATACAATTTATCGAAAAACAATTTATCGAATAAACAATTTATCGAATAGGTGAATTTATCAAATGACAATTTTTGTAAAGTAAATTATAATAATTTTCAATAATAACCCAACCAAACCTACCCCTACCAAACCACCTTCGTATTTTTAGTCAATTTTTGAAGAATAAATTATAATAATTTTCAATAATAACCCAACCAAACCTACCCCTACCAAACCACCTTCGTATTTTTAGTCAATTTTTGAAGAATAAATTATAATAATTTTCAATAATAACCCAACCAAACCTACCCCTACCAAACCACCTTCGTATTTTATCACCATTAGGTACCTGCCACCTATTCGATAAATTCACCTATTCGATAAATTGTTTATTCGATAAATTGTTTTTCGATAAATTGCATTCGGTCAATTGTCATTCGATAAATTGTTTTCGATAAATTCACCGCATACCATCTATATAGTATGTCTCTCCTCAATTCCTGCTGCCCTTCTACTCCTGTGATTTCCGGCGCTCGGTCTCAACAGCTCCCTTAGATAAAACTTTTGGATAAGGGTACAAGGTTAGATGGACATAAAATCACATCTAGTATTAGTTTCCGTTTGGCATTTAAATTACTGCAATGAAATTTGAAATAAAAACAAATTCAATACGATCAGGGGCTCTCCAATTCGTGCGGGGCACACGGCAGGGGCGGAGAAAGCCTAAAATTAAAACTATTTTTATCGTCTATCACTAAATTATAGCGACAGACACTTCTAATATACAAGGATATATTGAAAAATTCTTAGCCTACTATAGAACCAAACAAAATTTCAATGTCAAAATATTTTATTACCCAACATTCTCCTCTTAATTGGATGCGTTTATTACAGCGAATCTGCAACGTCTCTAGACCTTTCAAAAAAAATGTTTCTTCTTGCTCTGCAAATCAGAGGAAACAGATGATAGTCGGACGGAGCCAAATCTGGTGAATAAGGGGGGTGTTCTAGTAATTCAAACCCTAAATTACGAATTTTTTGCATGGGAACATGAGATTTGTGTGCAGGGGCGTTGTCCTGCAAAAACAAAACACCTTTGGATAGCTTTCCGCGTCTTTTCTCTTTAATTTTTCCCCGTAGAGTGGTCAGTAATGTCGAATAGTAATCTCCAGTTATTGTTCTACAGTTATCCAAAAAATCAATCATGATTACTCCATGGCAATCCCAAAAAACTGAAGCAAAAACTTTTCCAGCATATTATTGGACCCGAAACTTCTTAGGTCTTGGAAAACCAGAGTGTCGCCATTCCATCGATTGTTGCTTTGTTTCTGGATCGTAGAAATGTACCCATCCATAGTAACAATTCGGTTTAAGAAGTCTACATCGTTTTCAAATCGAGCACAGATCGAACGCGATGCTTCTACCCTTGCACGCTTTTGGTCAACATTCAAACATTTGGGGATACATTTTGCAGCAATTTTTCTCATGTCCAAATTGACGTGAACTATATGACGAACGTGTTCGTATGAAATATTCAGTGCTTCAGATATCCGTTTTAGCCCAATTCGACGTTCTGATAAAATCATGTCATGAACTGCATCGATATTTTCGGGGACTGACACAGAAACAGGCCTTCCCGATCTGTCATCATTTTCAAAGGAAAATTTACCTCTATTGAAGCTTGCAGTTCAATTTTTCACGGTCGCATACGAAGGACATTGATCACCAAGGGTATTAAGCATATCTTCGTAAATCTGCTTAACTCTTAACCCTTTTAAATACAGGTACTTGATGATGGCTCGATACTCCAATTTTTCGATTTTCACAATTTCGGTGGACATTTTTTTTCTTATAATTTATTGCGTAACTCTGGTTAACTTTTTTGACGTCAAACTTCACACTGACACTTCTAATAAGTTATTGTTCGTTGCTATGGTAACTGTTCTAGTCTAACTTTATATCAATACATCCTCGTACTAATAAATAGACTACATTGTTTCATTTAAGTGAAAAATATTTCAAAAAAAAATCAAAACGATAAAGTAAGGGGGGCGCAAAATACGCCAAATACGATCGTAGAAAAATTGTTATCTATAACATGTACAAAAAGTATACAAGTTGCACCAAGCATCGGGTAATACATCTTTTTTGCTCTCCTCCATCTCTTCCTTATTAATCATTAAACTCTTTCGATATTAAATTATTTTTAACAGTAAAATGAAATTGTTTATTATTGGTAACGAGATTTTAATATTCCTCTCTTCGAAACAGCACCCCGTGGTAATAAACATTAACTGTAAAGACTACAACTAATATTCTCGGATAATTTATCAATGGCCAGACATCTTTCGAGTCTTTTGTCAAATTTTTAATAAATACACATTTACAGTGGCCCGCGGCCAGGGGAAAATTAATTGTCAAAGACGGATCATCGATGATGATATCGAATAGCCAGAAGCGGACTGGCTCTATCTTCTAACCATCGATGTTTCTCATTCCGAAGTGATTTTTCATTAGACGATTATTGTTCCGTGAGTTTATTATCTTAATGATTGTTAGACGCAATGCTTTAAATGCGAAATTGCTTTTATAAAAGATCTAGATTATTGTTTTAACGTTATACGTCAGTATTAAACAGATTGGAGAAGAATTATGCAAACGTAAAACTACAAAATGAAAATATTAGAAGTAGGATCCGTGTTAAAAATGAAATCTTGGACAAAATATTCATTAAAAATGAAAAAACAAATGTCAAAATAGAAATTAGGAAACAAAATTGTAAGATCAATTAGGTCCATAGTCTACAGTGCTATTCAAAAGTCCCCTCCCCCCCTCGTATCTTTTGAACGGATACACTTACATTAATAAAATTTGGAGTGTGAAAATAAACTGTTGCAAACTTCTCTACGAATGGTAACAGGTGACGTAATAGTAATAGATGACGTAACAGTGCCACTCTGTCCAATAATTTTAAATAGGGCCTTATGGCAAGTGATATCTCGTTTGAAAGGCATTGACATTAGCTACATAGCCATATTAATTTTGTTTGGGTTTAAACTGATTTTGACGGATAAATTAAATAAATACCAAAATTATTTTTTTAAATTTAATTAATCAAATATCAACAATGGATTCTTATAGCAAGTGTTCGAAATGTGCTCCGTCTACTTCCTGACAGTAATACATCCTATTAGTAAACTCTTGTCGTACTCGTTCTAATGTGTCAGCTGAAATTTCATTGCATTCTTCAATAATTTTCTTTCTTTCAAAACGCCAATGCTATCTGGTGCCGTAGTATAAACCTTGGATTTCAAGTACCCCTATAGAAAAAAATCTAATGGTGTCAGATCTGGTGACCGAGGTTGCCATTCTATAGGACCTCGCCGGCCGATCCATCTACCTCGATATTCTTCATCCAGGTAACGTCTTACTGCACCATAATAATGTGCATGAGCACCATCTTGTTGAAATGTTATTTCCAGATGGCCGAATTCATCTGGATTATCTTCCAGAATTTCAAGAATGACGGCTCAATTCCATTTTGTAACATCTCCAGATACACTTCACCGCTTAAATTTGAATTTAGGAAAACAGGACCAACTATGTGGTTTCCCAAAATACCTGCCAAACATTGACTTTTTCTGGAAATTGGGTATGTTGTTCACGAAAGGTGTGAGGATTTGTGTCACTCCAATACCTTACATTTTGTGTATTCACATTTCCATTGGGGCAAAAAGTACTTTCGTCACTAAAACAAATTGTTTTTGTGTAATGTGGGTTTTGACTAATTTTATTTGTCATACATTCACAGAATTCGAGTCTTCTATCGGGGTCGTCATCCGAAAGGTGGTGCACCATTTTTAACTTGTATGGATGAAATTTATTTTTAGCCAACACTCTCTGTACTGTACTTTTACTTACTTCACAGATAGACGCAACTTTAGTTGAAGAGGAAGTAGGGTTTACTACCATTTCAGCAACTATATCAATTTTTTTATCATCACTAAATGTTGGTCGACCAGATCGTTTGTTGCTTCAAACTTGTGAAGAAGCTCCCTCAAATAAGTTCTCGAGATAGGGCGATCTGGGTATCTCTAATTAAATAAACGTTCCGCTTCATGGATATTCATTCCAGATTCACCAATTATTAAGATAGCTGCTACTTTGTCGGCTTGAGTACATACCATTTTGCCTATGTACGTAGAGCCGCCTCGAATGCGATGCCGATCTCTGATTGGCTGCAGCTTCGAGCCGCGATTTATTTTATGTAG
Source organism: Lochmaea capreae (assembly GCA_949126875.1). Taxonomy (NCBI): domain Eukaryota; kingdom Metazoa; phylum Arthropoda; class Insecta; order Coleoptera; family Chrysomelidae; genus Lochmaea; species Lochmaea capreae. The sequence continues at coordinate 3,141,242 of OX421408.1, forward strand.
CTTCTTCGTTTTCATTTCAGTGTTGACATCAGACCAGTATTCAATATTCCGTTTTAGCGTGCGTTTTCAAAGTTATCATTAATTTTTTTCGCAATGTTGCGTCAAAAACACTTGTCATTAGATGCATAGCAAATTATAGAAAGATTGAAATTCAAGAATATTTGTTACAAAATGATAGTAGTTAATATTATACCCATTGGCCCATTAATTTTATGATTGCCGGCAAAAGCCAAGACAATATACTTTGAGACAAACAGTTTTTGGGTAGATGCACCTATAGATAGTTTTACAATAGTCTCGATTTTGTAATAAAATCAAACGAAAACTTGAAACGTCTTCTAAGAAATTGTACACAATGGGCAAGAACCGCTTCTGAATCTCGTCAACTTTATATTTTTTTTCAAAGCGTGAATTGATTTGAAACCGTTAAAGGTAATTGATATTCATCAGTTTGGAAAATATTACAATGCTTAATAACAGCTAGGTACTTTCTGTTGGCGTCTATTGTTAATTTTTGTGTCGAAACGTGTTTAGAATTTGCGATGGTCGTCTTTCGTACTTGAAGATATTATTTATCGTGAGTGTTGATCATTATCTAATACTAGAAGGTATGGATTCTGTTTTAAAATTAGTAGTTCTTGATTGTGTATATATTTTATATAAGTTTATCGTCAAGTTAGCGTCCTGGTCGCGGCGGAAAAAACGCTGCGATCCCCTAGATAACAAGAATTATTCGCAGCGGCAGCGATTTTTCGCTGCCAAAAATTCGCTCCATTGTAATTCTGTTGCGGCTTATCAAAACGCTCAAACATGCGCGTCAGTTTGCCGTTGTAACTGCGATTATGCAACGTTTTTTTCGTCGAGATTTTAGTTTCGCTGTCAACAGCGTTTATATCGCATGATTCCTATTTTGCAAGCAAAACAAAATATCGAAGACGGAAGCTTTGATATTTATAGTTAAGAAATACCCAATGTTATACGATTTAAAACATGAGGATTACAAAAACATTGGGAAGAAAGACAAAATATGGGATGAGTGGCTCTGTAGCAGAATAGCGCTGGTCAAAATCGCGCTGGTCAAAAAAAGCGCTGGACAAAATAGCGCTGGTCAAAATAGCGCTGGTCAAAATAGCGCTGGACAAAATAGCGCTGGTCAAAATAGCGATGGACAAAATAGCGCTGGACATAAATAGCGCTGGACAAAATAGCGCTGGTCAAAATAGCGATGGACAAAAACAGCGCAGGACGAAATAGCGCTGGACAAAAACAGCGCAGGACAAAAATAGGGCTCCATAAAATAGCGCCGGTTGAAATATCCTTAGAAAATCAACTATTACTGTAGGATGTGATTGAAAAATCAAGTTTCACCGCTAAGCATCAACCTTCCTTTACAACAAACAATATCAGAATATAAGGAACAGAAAACAAGTAAGAGCAACAATCAATATTTTTCATCATACTTCAACACATATCGCTTCCCGACCAACTGACACAGATCAAAGTGTAAACAACTACTTGTCAGTGTCATATCTATTTAAAGTCTAGAAAAATGCAATTTCATGTTGCTTGTCATTTCGGTAATTATATCCTTCTTGTAATAATGTATCACCTCCTTTCTGAGACTTGCCAAATTGCATATTTTTAGACTTTAAATAAATATGACACTGACAAAGTAGTTGTTTACACTTTGATCTGTGTCAGTTGGTCGGGAAGCGATATGTGTATGATGAAAAATATTGATTGTTGTTCTTACTTGTTTTCCGTTCCTTATATTCTGATATTGTTATAGACAGTTACCAACACTGTCAGCTGGTCGGGAAGCGATGTTGAATTGACGAATTGAATTAGGAAAACTATTGTTATGACTGTAATTTATGAAAAATATGTTATTCCTGATTATGCTAATTCAGTACTATAGTCTATTTTTATGTATGAGGTAGTAGTAAAATAAAGAAGCAAACTTATCTTTTGGCGGCGCTATTTTATGGAGCGCTGTTTTTGTCCTGCGCTGTTTTTGTCCAGCGCTATTTTGACCAGCGCTATTTATGTCCAGCGCTATTTTATCCAGCGCTTTTTTTGACCAGCGCTATTCTGCTACAGAGCCTTTGTATTTGCAGGACAACTTCTTAATACCTGAATTAGAAAATATTCCCTTGGAGCAAAGGCGTGAAATTAACTTACAACATGATGGATGTCCGTTACATTCGACTTTGCTAATTAGAGGCTGGCTGAATGAATATTTTCCTGGGCGATGGATGGGACGTTATGGACCCATATTTTTTCCGCCCAGATCCCCCGATTCAACTATTTTAGATTTTGTTTTTTACTTAAAACAAAAAGTTTACGCAAATAATTTAAACCATAATATTGAAGACTTGAACCAAGCTATCATTGATGCCGTTAACGAAATTACCCCAGAAATGTTGCGAAATACTTACAAAGAATTGAGAGATGTTTTAGAGCAAAACTTTTTATCAAGAATAGACATTTTTCACTAAAACTAATATTTAAACATTTTTCCCCATCCGTGGACACGCTGAAGAAAAGTATGGTGGCTGAGCACTCTTTTTATTCCATCACGAGCCGCTACTGTTCAATTTGATTTTTTTTTAAGTTTTGCTACAATTCACTGAGTAAAGTGTTGTGAAAAAAAAGGAATTTAAATGTACAGAACAGAAACCCTTCATCCGGAATTGTTTATATAAAATAAGATTAAGACATCATCATAAAAAAATGAAAAAGAAATCGTAGGTAAGTAAGACACTTTAATCATAAATTCTCTCCATATGAAACGTACCTCATATCGAAACGCAGAAAATAAAGTACCAAGGTTATAGTATATAGCTAACCGTTTGAAAATAAATCTACTGACGCTAAATTAATTACAAAAAAGCAAACTGGTATATAGTATGAAAGAAACTTTTAAAGCGTTTTCCTGTAACGTAACTGTCACGTCCTCGACATTTATTTAATGTTATCTCGGACTTGTCCGTGGTTCTTTCAGGGGAATAGGGGTCAGTTGGTAGATACTTTTTTTCTTTCTTTCACTAATAGACGATTTATTACGGCTTTTTATATATATTAATGATATTAAATTATCACTTTGATTGCGGCTCTATTACATAGGCTGCTATTTATATTTTGAGCCTAATAATGAAAAGACAGTAATTTATTATTAAAAATGGCTTTAATGTTTTTCGAAGTATTCTCCATGATGATCAATACACTTTTGCATGCGCTCGAACTAATTTTCGTAACACTTTTTCCATTCCGATTGAGGTACCTCCAAAACATGGTTTTTGAATGCATCAACAGCTTCTTCAGGCGCCGAAAAACGTTGGCCACGTAATTTATTCTTGATATGCGGAAATAAAAAGAAGTCATTTGGTGCCAAATCAGGACTGTACGGAGGATGACTCATCAATTCGACGTTTTGGCCAGTCAAATAGGTGGTTGTTTTAGTCGATGTGTGAGAACTGGCATTGTCATGATGAAGAATGATCCTTCGTTGCCGGTTGTTTTTTCGTATTTCACGAAGCACTTCTGGCAAACAAATGGTTGTGTACCATTCAGAATTCACCGTTCTACGCTGCTCTAACGGCACGACTGCCACATGTCCAGTTATTCCGAAGAAACAGGCGATCATTTGCTTCGAGGTGCTTCGCGCACGAACCACTTTTGTCGGATTGGGTTCGTCTTGGAAGACCCATACAATGGATTGCTGTTTTGTTTCGGGCTCATATGCATAGATCCAAGATTCGTCACCTGTGTAGTTGTTATACACCGCGATTGTATTTATTGAGCATTTCTTTGCACCAATTGACACGAGCATCCTTTTGAGATTTTGTCAAATTATGCGGGATCCAACGCGAACAAATCTTTTCAACAGCTAAATGTTCATGCAATATCTTATTGATGCTTGTCATACTAATGCCCAAAGATGCCTCTATCTCGCGATATGTCACAGTCATCAGTTCGTGCACAGCATCGATGTTTTGTGGCAGAACAACTGATTTTGGACGACCTTCACGACTTTGGTCCCCGAGCGAACTGCGACCACGATTAAATTCGTCATACTAGCGTTTAACAGTGGCCGAGGATTGGGCTTCATCGCCAAAAGTCGAAGTCAGTTGATCGATGCACTCTTGTCTTGATAAGCCACGTCGAAAGTCGTAAAAAATCATCGCACGAATATGTTCACGAGTTAATTCAATTTTTTCGCTGAGACAAAATTTTCAAGTCGCTGTAGATAACACAAGTTATACTTCAATGACAAAAAGTTCTGAAGAAGGTTATGGTTAAAAAGATCAAACTTTCAATTGGAAACATCAGATGGCGCCTGTAAACACTTGGTAAGCCAAGGCTCAAAATATATATAGTGCAGTCAAGACGATTTGGAACACTTCAGCAAAAATGTTACAAGAGAAGTACTTTAAAGATTATAAAAGAATTTTTAATCCGTTCACGGACACAGTTTAAGAAAGCGAGGTAGGCACGAAACACAAAATGGAAAAGTTTACAAGCAATCCCAGAGAAAAGGAAGGTGAGTTCTAATGCTCTCACAAAACTCACCCTCCCTACTTTACAGATACCCTGTATGTGAATTTATTAAAAATGTTGAAATGTTTCTTTAAAATTTTTCAATTTGATAAAATGATTTGTTTTCTCGGTAATAACAGAAAATTACAAAAAAAAAAATTAAAAGGTTTATTATCTGTATTTATTAATTTTCCCACGTAGTTTTTTTAAAAATTGAACAAATTAGTACATTATTAGTGCCTAACTAACAACGTTTTTTTCTTTCTCTCTCGAAGAATTTTAGAAATCGTGAAATTTTAAACAGAAAAAAAAACTGATCACGTATGTTGATTTTTTTTTAAAAATAATTATTATTTTAAATTCGCTATAATTTCGGAAGATGACTCCGCATTTTTGTATTCTAACTCACAACTTACTTCAAGACATTCATCTATAGAAAAAATAATGATCTTTGGCAGGTAGATATTAATTTTATTAATTATGCCGTATATCAACCTACCAAGCATCAATTAAATGTTTCTAATTTTTTTCCATCGAGTTGAAGTTCTCACGAATTTTCTTCAGTCAATTAATGTGAGGTACTTATCGCCAATAAAACCTTCTATATTCACGTTCTGAGAACTGTATTTTGTAATATATTATCTATAGTTGCGTCTACGCGATTTTTTTTTCCAATTAATTTAAACCCTATTTCTACGTCTCTGAGGGTAGAAAAAGAATTTCTTTCGAAAATTTTATACCAGTTAATTTTAGCCGATCAGATGCCTGCATTTTGACATGTTGCTATGACAATAACCTAATTTCTTAGGAAATTTCCCTCTGGCTTGACAGCTGTCATAAACACAGTGGCGTAAAATATTTTTGATACATATTTATTTATAACTTAATTATAGGTACATGTTATTATCTGTTAAAGTCTAACTAAAGTCAGTGTGATGACCATAAAATAAAGCAATGTTGTCAGATATGTTTTCTAAAATTGTTGGGCTCACTATAAAAATGTTTCCCATTACTTCAGTAAACTGTTAGCTCGTGATGTTCTCAGAAAGCTAGTTTGGAAATATTTAAAAAAAAATACATAATATAAATATATTAGTAAGCATTAAAAAAAGTCGCTCGAAATTGCTGTAAAAAGAGAAATTAATTAAAACAACTTTTTGTATGCCTACTATAATTTAAGAAAATTTTGTAAATCTGGCAACGCATTGCAAGTGTTCAGCGTTATACAATCATCAAGTACATTATTGTTTATATTATAATGGAGTAACTTACTAAGACGGACTAACTGTAACTAAAAAAAATTTAACTCCGAGGGTGGCCTGCGATATTAGAGAGATATTAGTATTGTGTGTCGATTCAGGGGCGTGTGTGAATTTTGTTTTAAAGAAATATTTAAAAAAATAGTAGTAAATATCTACTATCTATTTCTTGGTCGAGTGAGTTTTTTAAGTGAATTGATATCAATATAATATTTATTTGTTCGTGGAGTTCAGTGAATTGATATCAATATAATATTTATTTGTTCGTAGACGTTAAGGTGAGTTTTAAGATTATAATTTATTTGTAATTAATTAGAATAGCATTTTGGAGAAACGACAATCCAAGATGATGCGCGGGAATCTAATAATTTTGCGCCACAAACAAATGCAAATGACTTAGCAATAAATGATACCGATGATAGGGCCGAATTTAAGAACAAAGATTTACATGTTCAGTGTCAACGCGTTGTTTTAAATATGTACGCGTGTTTGAAAAAAGAAAATTCTGAAATTTCTGATAATGCGGTTATCGCGAGAATTCACGAATTAACGTTAATCGGGTTTACAACGATTTATAAAGTAATAGTACCAAGTTTAGAACTGATTCGTGATAAATTGCGGGATATTCCTGAATATACTTATCAATGTTTTATTGAATTGTGGATTCAAATATAAAAAAAGCTAGATAATCGAATGGTGATAATGGAATCTCGGCGTATCGTTGAACTAAGACAGGAGTATTTGCGCAAAATAAAAGGGTATCGTGATTCAAATAGAACTAGGTATAATTTATTTAGACGAAACTTGGTTTGATACGCATGATGTTGTCAAGTATGGTTGGGTTGACGATACAAAAAACTGTTCTTTAGATACTCCGTGTTCTAGAGGAAAACGTGTTATTATTGTATTACAAATTTTATGAATTTTGTATGCAGGCTGATTTTTTTCATTCAAATTGATATAGTAGATTAACATTATTTCACAATATTTGAATTTATAAAAAATGTATATGCACGCCATTGGGCGGCTTTTTCCTTCAAGGGGATTAAAAATATGGTTCATCACACTGACTTAAGTTAGACTTTACAAATTTCAAATGTATTAGAAATTCCTTTTCCACGTCTTTTCTCATAAATGGCGAGTAAGATAAGGATCCGTTGTTTTTTTCCATTAAATGTCTATGCTTCATGAAATAATAGTAATACTTCCGTTACATGGTTAATAATATGTCACCAATGTAATTTCTATTTTAAAAAAGTTTTGGTATAAAATTTTCTAACCGAATCTCCCTAAAGCATGAAATAATATTACGGAAATTTTCCTCAGTTGCGAATTTTTTAAGAAAACTTGCACTTAGAGAAAATTTCCGGAAATAATTCGTGCTCTAGGGAGATTATAAGTGAAAATCTCACCAATCAAAACAAGGATAATTGGAAACGGGTCAAATAAAATAGTTGTCCCATCATCGTAACGTCTATAAAATATCAGCCAATCAAACTTTTCTTTATTTTTACCACCCCGTAAGGGCAGTTGTGTGATCTAACCTCTTTTCATTTAAAAAATTCAGTTGCAAACCAGTGGAAAACTAACCCAACTCAATTTTTAGTGGTGCGTTTATTTATTTGTAACAATTTCCATTGCTGGCGAATGAGTAAATTTTTAAAAGGAGATAATTCAATTTCAAGAATTTTCATCTAGAAAAGTATTCGTGAAAATTTCAATTTCATCGGCATACTATGCAAATTTTAAAAGGGGTTAATTCATTTGTAAAAAAAACAATTAGCATGAGCGTAGGATAAAATTATTGGAAGGGATTAATCAGTTAACCAAAATTTCCGTTTATCATAGGCGTACGATGAAATTTTTAATGGTGCGTTCATTTATTTGTAACAATTTCCATTGCTGGCGACTGAGAAAATTTTTAAAAGGAGATAATTTAAATGCAAGAATTTTCATCTAGTAATTAATCAAAGAATTCGTGAAAATTTCAATGTCATGGACATATTATGCAATTTTTAAAAGGGGTTAATTCATTTGTAAAAAAAAACAATTAGCATGAGCGTACGATAAAATTATCGGAAGGGATTCATCTATTAACAAAAATTGCATGAGCGTAGGATAAAATTATTGGAAGGGATTCATCTATTAACAAAAATTTCCGTTTATCATAGGCGTACGATGAAAATTTCATCAGTTTCATAGGCGTACAATTTAATTTTTAATGGTGCGTTCATTTATTTGTAACAATTTCCATTGCTGGCGACTGAGAAAATTTTTAAAAGGAGATAATTTAAATGCAAGAATTTTCATCTAGTAATTAATCAAAGTATTCGTGAAAATTTCAATGTCATGGACATACTATACAAATTTTAAAAGGGGTTAATTCATATGTAAAAAAAAACAATTAGCATGAGAGTACGATAAAATTATTGAAAGGGATACAAAAATTTCCCTTTATGATAGGCGTACGATGAAATTTTTATAAGGGATCAATTTATTTGTAAGAATTTCTGGAACATAAAAATATTAGGGTTTCACTTATTTTTTTTTTACTTCCTTCTGCTTTCCTCATAACTGTTTATTCGTTTTTTGTGACATAAAAATAATTATTTGTTAAGCCCCTACCATTTCTTAACTTCTAGGAAGAAAACCGCAAATCTTCCATTCTTTCCTTTTTCTTACATTAAAACATTAAACATTTCAATTTTGTTTATATAGTTGTATTGTTCTGTTACGAGAAAGTTTTATTGCAAAAAATTTGTTAATATATCACTTTCATAACATAGAACGAATGGACTATTAAGAGTCTAATGGACCATTACAGTCTAGCGGAAATGTTCCAAGTTTCTATTAACTAAAATTGTAATATTTAGTTTATTGGTCATTATTCTTTGCAAGTTTGGAGTTTAACAATAGGATCGATACCAAGAAAAATTGTTTTAATACTAAAAAAGGTGTAAAACTGTCGGTCCCACTAAAAAAGTAGCGCCTGAAGCCAACATATATTTGTATATAATGACTCAATTGAATAAAATCTTCTTAGAATCAGCGAAATAAACATATTGTTACTAAACCTAGTCCCAGGTCTTCGTACCAAAGAAATTACAACAAATGTTCAATATGGACCAATAGGTGTTCTTAAAAAATGTATAAAAACGTTAATTCTTGTATTTATGAAAAGTTATAGATGTCAAAGATAATAGAGCAGGCGTTCACTAAGTAGCAACAACTACTTCTCTAGCTATAGAAGAAGGGATAATATCACCTGTATACCGGTTTCGGCGTATTTTCGCCTCATCAGTACAAGGTAGTCATAAGATATCCCAACCCCGTCTAACTTAGAGGTGTAATCCAATATCTGTCGTGGCATATAGCAAGGGAAGTAGTTATTGCTTCTTAGTGAACGGTCTGCTCTTTGAAAAGTAATTTTCCAAAACTTTGTAAGGAAAAAAATGTATATAAAGTTTACGATTATCACTTACCCATTGATATCCGCCTTCCATTTTGGACCGCATCGGCAAATTGTCAACCAAAAATTCCCAGCTCCAACCATGTCCTCCATAACTCAACGGTTTCGACAACATTTATCTCTTTACATGTATACATCGCATAGTTATCTCTAATTTTTGTTAACTACGTTAGAAGAACCTTAAGTCAGTATCCCTAGTTTCTAGAATAACTAATTTGTATCTTTTACTATAACTCTATTAAAATTTTATTTACAATATCTCAAATGCTTCTTCATTTTAATAATTTTTCATCTTATTAACCAAAATGTATTGTAAATTTTGAAGTTGAAAGATTTTAAAAAAAGTCTTTATTGTATACCTAGAGATAACTATAGGATCCCATTTATCATTTCATGTTAAAACATTTGTGTGTTCACAGTTCAATAAAAATATTTACTTAGTTAAATAATGAATATTGAGAAAATTGTTATAGTGAATAATTTGGAAAAAAATGTTATAGACGTATCGTAACCTGTGTAAGTATATAAACAGTCCGATCAATGCGAGGGAGAACCAAACTTTTTATCTATTTTATTTTTTCAATCTTTTTTAGTTCAAATTTGTTGAATATAATGAAGAAAATAATTTTAATAAAATTTAATATATGGTCGACTATTGAAAATCGTCTTATTTTTATAATTTATAATATAGAAAAGTTAATCAGACACACTCCTTAAATAGCAAAAATAGAAATTAAATTCTAAAATTAAAAATATTATATTTGAAATCTGTTGAAATTGAAAAAGGGGGTAATATGTTTCTATTTTTGCTAATCATGGCAACAGTCACCTACCTTTAGATATACCGTGTGAGAGTAGAAAGCTGTAACAAAAAAAAATAATTAAAAAAAAATTAATTCAATAAATAATATTTTTGTTAAATAAAAATCATTTAAAAATGTTAATAGTAAAAGGGAAAATTGATATATATTGTTTTTCATATTTTATAGATATTTTTTATATATTTATTTCAATAAAAATTTGAAAAAACTTCCTGATAACGATGTGAGCTGGGACGCTACTGAAACGTTGAAATTAAAATATTTTGGTTTAATTTCCCAAGAAAATTAACAAAAAAAAATTAATAAAATTTATTTATGATTTTGTTATAAAAAAAAAATAATAAACAACTAATATAATTTGTAGACCATATTTTACATAATAGCATAAACCATGGTGCTAAATTTGGGCACCAGTTGCGATATGCTATAGGGTGTTTTAAATTTCGGTAATTTTTTTTTAAATTATGAGTTATTTAAGAGATATCCACTTTTGAAAACATGGAGTACGAAAAAGAAGAACTTTTAGGGTTCTAAAATATTAAATAATTAGATATTAAAAGTAACTTCTATTTCCTTATTGTTTTTATATGATAGAAGTTGCATAAAGCACATTATCTATCGATAAGGATATACATCGATTTTAATTAGATTTGACAGAAGAAGAGTCCATCGTACGCCAGTTGTTCAGCGCCAGCGTTGATCTGAATTATTTTTATAGTAGAAATTGTAACTGATAACATGTTTTTATGTACCAGCGAATCGCGTTTCGACTCAAACGACGTCAATACTCTGTATATATATATATTTCGCTAATTATGTTTTACATATGGCGTTTATTAATAATTATAATATGTAATTTTTAATATTTCACGTTAAATTGTTCTTTTTTTCATTTAAAAAAGTATTTAGGTCGATTTAAATTGACTATCAACATATGTTGTCGGAAAAAAATTAAGAAAATTACAAAGTGTAGAATTAAATATTTTTTTATATTTTGCTAACCAACAGTTGGTTTGGTTGGTGTTGGTTTTCTCTAAATGTTTCAATTTGAATTAGAGCAGAAAACAATGTTCGAATAGGATAGAATAAATCCGCACTATTTAGTAAATAAGCTCCCACACTATAAAATAAACAAGTATGTGTTGTTTTTCAAATAATTGCTCGTTATCCCGTCATATTCTTAATCATAATATATACATAGTGTAATGTAAATTATGACTGTTAGGAAGGTGTGGTGTAATTAAACACAATTTTTTCTCTAAACCAATGAAGAATTTTCTTCGGAACGATCTACTTTCTCATTGGTCGTTCTTCATCCACAAATTAAACACTTGTTAATTTAGAAAGTACCAGAATTCATCGATAATATACCGAACGGTTTATAATACTTTTTGTGAAAGTTTTTCTATTCAATATTGATTGATTATTATGGTGAATAAATACGGATATTGTGTTTAAACAAATAACGTTTTTTTTTTAAGAACAGCAGACCTCAGCCTTTAGGCTTTTTGTGATCTTGGTTGTGCCGTTTATGTGAAGAGACCAGTAGCCCTTATCAGTCTTTTCACCAGGTCCGTCAACGAAAATAATTTTTTTAAAAATAATTCTTCATGTACAATTTTTTGAACTGTGGTCTTTGAAATGCCCAATGACGCTTCAAGTCATATTTAGTTAAGTTAACCAAATATGACAGTTAATTTTGACAAACTATATTTGTTGACAAGCGTTTTATAAGCAACATTTAAAAGACATCCCTCGTAATCATCAATATTTTTGTGCCCTTCACGTAGTAAATTGCCAACTACACGAAGACTATCAAAAATCGTCTCTATACGTGTCGTTTCTTTTGGAAAAAAAAAATCTGAAATTGCTTTTAATTGTTAAACGATTATATATAAAGCCTACCGTAAAACTGAATTAATGTTGTGTAAAAAAATTTGCATCACATTTTCCTATACAATTTCTCACAACAATACCATAAATCAATTATATAATAGCGTACGTGGTACATTGTTAAAACATTGATGAGGTTTATTTTCACGTGGAGATTAGTTGTTTTTTTATTCGTTGAACCTGATCAACAACGCCGTTCACAAGTACGACTACCAATCAGCATACTTATAATTTGCCTTGAAAGGGACAATACTTGGTGACCACCAGAATTTCTATGTGGAGAAAATTTTCGATTAATGGGAAGAAAATTGGTGTAAACATGGTCGTATCATAGCGTAATTTGGAAGGGGTTTCATATATTAACATTAAGGTGATTAAGAGATACGAGGATATATTGAAAAATTCTTAGCCTACTATAGAACCAAACAAAATTTTATTCCTCAACATATTCTCCTTTTAATTGGATACATTTATTACAGCGAACCTGCAACGTCTCTAGACCTTTCAAAAAAAATGTTTTTTCTTGCTCTGCAAACCAGACCTCCACGGCTTTTATTACCTCCTCGTTGGAAGAAAATTTACGACCTTTTAAACTTTTTTTCGGTTGAGGAAAGAGATGATAGTCGGACTGAGCCAAATCTGGTGAATAAGGGGGGTGTTCTAGTAATTCAAACCCTAAATCACGAATTTTTTGCATGGCAACATGAGATTTGTGTGCAGGGGCGTTGTCCTGCAAAAACAAAACACCTTTGGATAGCTTTCCGCGTCTTTTCTCTTTAATTTTTTCCCGTAGAGTGGTCAGTAATGTCGAATAGTAATCTCCAGTTATTGTTCTACTCTTATACAAACAATCAATCATGATTACTCCATGGCAATCCCAAAAAACTGAAGCAAGAACTTTTCCAGCAGATATTTGGGCACGAAACTTCTTAGGTCTTGGAGAATCAGAGTGTCGCCATTCCATCGATTGTTGCTTTGTTTCTGTATCGTAGAAATGTACACAAGTCTCATCCATAGTAACAATTCGGTTTAAGAAGTCTACATCGTTTTCAAATCGAGCACAGATCGAACGCGATGCTTCTACCCTTGCACGGTTTTGGTCAACATTCAAACATTTGGGGATCCATTTTGCAGCCCAATTCGACGGTCTGATAAAATCATGTCATGAACTGACTGACACAGAAACTGGCCTTCCCGATCAGTTATCATCTTCAATGGAAAATTTACCACTTTTGAAGCTTGCAGTCCCATTTTCACGGTCGCATACGAAGGACATTGATCTACAAGGGTATTAAGCATATCTTCGTAAATCTGCTTACCTCTTAACCCTTTTAAATACAGGTACTTGATGATGGCTCAATACTCGCAATTTTTCGATTTCCACAATTTCGGTGGACATCTTTTTTCTTTTAATTTATTGCGTAACTCTGGTTTGCTTTTTTGACGTCAAACTTCACACTGACACTTTTAATAAGTTATTGTTCGTTGCTATGGTAACGCAATATTTTGTTTATGCATGGAACTGGTCTAGGCTAACTAGATATCAATACATCCTCGTATTCAAGTTTCACTGATAAAACTCCTTCTTTCAATCTTCTCAAGTCTACGATATACATCCACTTGTTTTTTCTTTTTTTACCCTCCTCGCTTGGTAGCAGCCGATACCGGTATATTTATTCAGTGTAACCACACAAATGGTTGGCCTTTGGAATAATGACTATCGTAAGTTCCGTTTATTAATAGTCCTGAACCTTTTGAACGATGTGAGATTTGTCTTTTAATATAGTTCATGCGTGAATAAAATATAAAATGTAATAAACTACGGTTGACCTAAAATTATAATGTGTACGATATTCGTCGAGAAGCGAAAGAATTTAAAAAAATATAATTTTTAAATATTCATTACAAATATCACAAGAAACTTTTTTCAATAATTTAAACTTGAAGTAAATAAATATGAATTATTATCAATATTTATTGCTTTAATAAGATTTATATTAGAATTCATTAATCGGCACGAACCTAAAATTTATAACTTTTGGAAATTTCGATAAAATAACAGCTTATAATTCATAAATTTGAATGCTTTAAATATACCGTTTTAAATTAACGTCTATTAGAAAAACTTTTTTTTATGTAATAACTTGAGTAGGTCATCGATAGATCAAGACGAGATATAAATTTTTTAATGAAAATTGTGTAATTATTTTATTTTAAAAGCGGATTCGAGCTAGGAATGTTTTGATATTAAAGTTGCCTTTTGATTATTTCGTTTTGGAATCCGTTTTTAAACGGTGCCGATGTTTTCACTCAAATTTTTGGAAAAGTTCTTTGCATTTTATTTGGAATAATCTTTTTTGGTAATTGTCCTTCAAAACAGTGTCAAAATGTGTTGTTTACAATATAGGAAGGAGAAAAAATCTTATATACTTCACGGGATGTATAGTTGTGAGTAAAATTAATTTGTACCGTTTCACAATTTGTCGGCGAGATAAAGAAATCTGTACGCAGAAGCAGAACCGATTTCAGACAAAATTTTTCATTATTGCAAAATTCCGACGCACTAGCGATTTCTGTACTCTTTTTCCGATAACTAGCAGTTTTACCGATAACTGTAATAATGGGTTTTTTGAAAATCCATCCCCTCAATAGGAGCTTGGACTGCCCGAGACCCTGTAGAGCCCTCCAGTGAGCAAGTGCTAGTTTCTCAACCAGTTCCTCGTCTCCTTTTGGATTGTTTGTTTTGTGAGGCCCAAGGTCGGGCCCGGGCCGTTAAAAGGAGTAGGAGTTGCCTTCAAAACCAAAGTGTGCCGGAATCCATTCTAGCCACACTATGTTTTGCCTTGCTAGGGCAGCAAGGCGCTCACGGCATTCAGCAGCAAGCCCTGAGTTGATGGTATATCCACTCAGCCTTAATTGCCGTCTGACTGTCGGTGTATATGGTTATGCGTCGATCAGTATAACCTCTGTCTAGGTTTATCTGCGCACATTCTGATATGCAGACACACCCTTACCAAATGGAACACAGACTTGTGTCCTTGGGTTCCTGGAGTAAATTCCAGCCCCCGCCCCAACGCTGGAGCATGAACCATCTTTGTACCAGACGGTCCAACGAGGCTGTGAATTTCCCTCCCTTTCCCAGAATTTTCTATTCCGGATCTTCGCCCTATAGAGGGTTACGAATGAGTACCTGCGCAGGCAGACACGAGCCGCTAGTGCCAGGACAGGTACATCTCCCAGAAGCCTGAGCTTATTGAAGTGCCTGCACAATTCCTCGTTTCGCACATATCCCAAACTTTTCAAGCGTAGGAGTGCCCTCCCAGCCTCAGCCTCGATCACATGGTGAAGAGGCCGAAGTCCAAAAATCACCTCCAACGCAGCAGTTGGTGTAGTTTTCATGCAGCCAGCTGCCCCCAAACCGACCACCCTTTGGAGGCAAGCCAGTTGCGACCTAGCCGTGGCCAGGGTTACCCTTGGCCACCTGACCAGAGCAGCGTATGTGAGCATCGGCAGCATGATCACTTTATAGAACCACAAGATCGCCTTGGTGGTTAGTCCCTATTTCGGACCAATGGCTCTCCTACAGGCCCAGTACGTGTTAGTCAACTTGCTAAGGCGACTATCAAGGTTAGAACTAACAATACAAGTAAATTTTTCATAGACCAATCGGAAGCTACATTGCACCGATGAGTATTTTTACTAGTCTCGAACTTTACTGCCAGCCCTCACTATCGCTCGGGCACAAAATCGACTAGTAAATGTTACTTACATCCCTTAATATAAATAAATGTTTGACGGTGATTTATCTGCCCAGTTTGTAAATTATTTTTGAATGAATGGTATACGTGCTATGTCTCACTACTTCATCAATCTAAAGAAGTCGTGTGTTGTTAGGAATAAAAGATAAACCATCTAATAACAATCTTTTATTAAAAAAAAAATATCATTAGATCATCAACTGATATTTGTAAAAGTTGATATATACCGATCATTAACGAATCAAATCCTATTTGAATTCATTCAAATAGAAAAACACAAAGCGCCTTTTTAAAAATACAATTCATTAGCAGTTTCGATAACTGTTCCATTAGACTTTTCAAAACTAATGCCTTTTTGATTAATTAAAGAAACAATTCAGAATGAATAAAAATCGGTAAGCATTAAGGTCGTTACACCTTAGAACGCGCATCGGTGTTAATGGTAGTTAATAATGCCGAGGATGATTCGTAAAAAATTGAGTGTAAACGCGAGAAGAATAATTGTGTGCCTTATTGAATATTTAAATTATCTTTGGATAAAAGTAATTGTAACTGTTTAATGATCTCTATCTGCATCTACAGAGACGCGAATTATCTTTCTTTGTATACGGTGCGACTCACAGAAAACAGTCCACCCCGATATTTGGATATACTTTGAGTCAAAGAATCACCTATTTACCGGTAGTTGGTCAACTC
Source organism: Lochmaea capreae (assembly GCA_949126875.1). Taxonomy (NCBI): domain Eukaryota; kingdom Metazoa; phylum Arthropoda; class Insecta; order Coleoptera; family Chrysomelidae; genus Lochmaea; species Lochmaea capreae. Next base: position 3,157,677 of record OX421408.1, read on the forward strand.
ACTTCACTAATTATTTAGCAAAAATTTGCTACACATCATAATATATTGCATGGAAACTACTGGCACTATGCCGGAAAATTCAAATAATTTGAAGCTTTTGTAAACGCATTACTATTGGTTCTGACGTCGAAGAGTATGATATTGCGCGTGCTACTATGCGACAATTAAGGAAGGTATACCCTTAATGGACAATATTCCCTTGTTTACTCGAGTGCTTCTACGTAACTTTGGTACCCTTTTTGATCTGTCAAATCACATACCGAGATCTGCAGCACGTTTACTGAAATTGGTAGCTTCCTATCCTTGTCTAAAGTAGTTTTTGTCTTGCTTTTTATTTATCCCCAGCTGGGCATCATACTCAATGACGTCAGCGGCTTTGGCGTGCTATAGGGGTTATTTGAAATGATTTTAAATAACACGGAACTTTCAATTTAATATTTATTAAGATTTGTAGACGACACTTGATGAGATTATTGGAAAGTTTCCTCCCTTAATGTATCTACCATCCTCTTGAAGCCTATTGTCTGTTCTTTCTAATACTTTCTAGATGACCTTGACCTTGACTATATGTATTTTACGTAAAACCATATCTTAAATTGGTCTCGCGAATGGTATTCAATAAGAATACGGCGGTTAATAATATATGACACTATCGTCGACGTGGTTCTTTTTGGTTTGATAACTTGACAAGAATTCCTGCTGTTGCGGTAATGTCCTAACTTCTTCTCGTCGTTTGATGTCCGTATATCATAGTAATGAAAACAAGTCCCAGTCGTTTATACGAAGTATACTGCGTTCCAAGATATTTCGTTTCGATGCAAATATGATTGATTTAAGACCAAAACCCACAACAGGTAGTCGTTAGTTCGATAATAGATACTCGTTGCTTCGAAAATCGAAAAGATTTTACAAATGAAACGCCCTTCGAGTAAAAACCGATCGGCATCCATGTTTTTCGCAATTATTTCAATAACCATAAACAATATGGAGATAATTTTCGAATAAATGTTATAGAGCGTGAAATTTTTCATCAACATGTACTCTTACACGTGAAAATTAGTTCAGTATTCTAATAAAACGGTCGTCAGTGTAACAGTTTCTGCACCGCGTGTATTACTAAATCTGAGTCAACGAAATATTGTGGAATGATCTTTACATTGGGTATTAAATTTTGCAATATCTAATTTTTTTTTTAAACTTTTTGTAGATGTTTTGTAGATGCGGTAAACATATTTTACAGAGGTGTGGAAAAAAACATGACAAATTTGAGAACTTGTCGGTTACCTTTTAAGACTGTGGATGAATATTCAGTACTAATGGAATTAATTAAACATAATCATATACCGGTAAAAACTAGTATTGATCTCATTTATACAACAGGAGTTTTTGTTTGATTAATTCGAATTTATTCAAGATATTAATTGTTTTTCATGTTTTTATTGGTGATTATTATTACAAATTGTTAATTTTTATTGAATAAAAATCAAATAAAAATCGCATTTCAGTCGAGTATCTAGGTTTGACTCTAGATAGTAAACTCCTGTGGAACAAACACGAAAAGGAGAACGTATGTTAGGATCAAACACCGATTTCAGCCAATGGTCGAAAAATACGCCCAAAACGCGTTCTGGCCCTCAGCATATTGCCAAAATCCGAAATTACGCTTTCCGGCCGCTTAATGTAGACCAGAACGCATTCGGGACCTTTTGCGATTGCCAGAACGCGTCTAACACACAATTCAACCGTCCAAAAACCGATTTTGTGCATGTCTCAGCTTGCAAACGACACATACTTAAAACATCTACTTGTTTTTACACGAACTATTGTTATGACACTCGCTGTTACATAGTACCCTTACCCTTACCCTTATTTTTACAAGCTTTTGCTACCTTTACCTCTGTAAGTAAGGGTAAGGGTACTATGTAACAGCACGTGTCACAACAATAGTTCGTGTAAGTAGATGTATGCCATTAAGTCACCAGAATTATACGTAGGCAAATAACAAAATTCTTTCAGACTAACTTGGGAAAGTCAATACACATTCTCTAGAATGCGTTCTGGTCTACACTAAACGACCGGAAAACGATATTTCTGACATTGGCAATATGCTGAGGACCAGAACGCGTTTTGGCCGTATTTTTCGACCATATCGGTGTTTAATCCTAACATATACAGTGTGACCCATTTTGTTTGGAAGCACCCCTATAAAATCCGCATTTTTCAACCGATTTTGATTTAGTCTTTTTTGTTAGATTCAGTATCAAAAACAGAATTTGAGCACAAATTTTCATACCATAAGAGCTATTTTCAAGGCACTTTACGTTAATTTTTCTTTGCCAAAAAAGACGAAAGTATATTAGGCATTTTTAATTCTCAAATATGACTACACCACTGGATTCAGAATCAACACAAATGTAAACTATCAAAATTTTATAAAAAAAGTTTTATTAACAACAAAGTTATCACTACATGAATTTGGAAAAAGTTGTTTTTTAATTAAGTTTTTACTAAGAATGTAGACACATTTTAAAAATGGCAACATGGTAAACAAAAACTAGGACTCAAACATATTGCACTGTAAAAATTCGAAGCCGATACCTTAACCCGTTCTGGAGTTATAGCTTCTGAGAGTAATGTAAAATTGTGCTGATGTGACGAAAATACAAATTAACACCAAATAATACATTTTGATTATTAAACTACTTAATAATAATTGAATTCTACATTTTTGTAGCCTCGACTAGACCTCCGTTAATTTCCACACATTTCTCGTATCGTTTGCGACTATGTCTTAGCGCTTTTTTATTTCATGTGGCGTTATTCCAGCACACGCCTGTCGTATTCTGTCACACAGTTCTGCTCTATTCCTTGGACGTGTCTTATACACTTTTTGTGTCAAAAGCCAACACAGACAAAAATCCAATATAGTTAAATCGGGCGATCTAGGAGGCCATTCGATTAACTCGCTACCGCGACCTATCCAACCATTTGGAAATTTTTCGTTAAGCCACTGCCTGACAATCCTAGAATAGTGTACAGAACAACCATCTTACTGAAATATCAAATTTCTTTTTTCTGCTAGTGGCAGTTCATCAATCACTGCGGATAACTCACCTTCCAAGAATTCCATGAATTTATTGGCATTCATGTTACCCTCAAAAAAGAATGGACCTATATTATCCTGTCTTTTAAAATTTCGGCTTCGAATTTTTACAGTGCAATATGTTTGAGTCCTAGTTTTTGTTTACCATGTTGCCATTTTTAAAATGTGTCTACATTCTTAGTAAAAAATTAATTAAAAAACAACTTTTTCCAAATTCATGTAGTGATAACTTTGTTGTTAATAAAACTTTTTTTATAAAATTTTGATAGTTTACATTTGTGATGATTCTGAATCCAGTGGTGTAGTCATATTTGAGAAAAAAAAATGCCTAATATACTTTCGTCTTTTTTGGCATAGAAAAATTAACGTAGAGGGCCTTGAAAATAGCTATTATGGTATGAAAATGTGTGCTCAAATTCTGTTTTTGATACTGAATCTAACAAAAAAGACTAAATCAAAATCGGTTGAAAAATGCGGATTTTATAGGGGTGCTTCCAAACAAAATGGGTCACACTGTATATATATAAAGCGAAAATGGGTCAAATGGTGTGCAGGGAGAAATTGGGGTTGTAACCCAAAAATCCTGAGCTGGATGTACACTGCTTGGATGCGGGGAGTAGCAGAACTAGTCTATGGACGACGAGAGAAAAAACCGCAGGAAGGTCACAGAAAATGAGTCTATATGGTGTAGTTTCTCGCTTTTTTGAAAAATGCTTTCTGGACCGGAAAATGCATTTTCCATTTGCATCACTACTTGCACCATTACAGCAACGACTGGAAACTCGGAAAAATCGCTCGGAAATCGTTACTCGGGGGTTTTCAGGGCTGCCGAACTCGATTCTGGCATTAGAATTACCCGGGGGTGCACGGGCTGGCTCTGCGAGGGTGCGCGGGGGGTGAATTGGGGGGAGAAATGGCAGCGTGCATAAAAATCGCTCCAAACTCGTTACTCGGGGGGTTTTCGGGGATGCCGAATTCGATTCTGGCATTGGAATTCGTCGGGGGCGGCTCCCCGGAGGGTACGGAGGTCAATTGGGGGAGAAATTGCAGCGTGCATGCAAATCACTAAAACTTGTTACTCGGGAGTTTTCGGGGATGCCAAATTCAATTCTGGCTTTGGAATTTTCCGGGGTGCACGGGGTTGGCTCTGTGGGGGTGCGCGGGGGTGGAATTGGTTTTTACTGATTTCTAATTCCGGCTTGCCAGTATTTTCGATTATGACCCCTAAATATTCAAACTAGACCGAAACCAGCTCTAGTATTAATTGAATCACTAATAATTATTTTGTATTTCCGAGATTATTTGCAATTGGAACACCCTGTATGGTTTTCGTATTTAAAAAAAGACTTCCAACCCTTTATATTTAAAAAAAAAACAAATTAATATTGTTAAAGTTGGCTTGGGGCAACGATTTTTTCAAATAAAAACAGAATAATAATTATTAGTCGTCTGTGGAATGTCATTATTATCGGTAATCTAGGTACTATATTTTAAAAAGACATTCCGATGATTTATGCTATTTTTTCAACTCGGTTATGGAACCATTTAAATAATTCTTCATTAAGTTGAATAATAAAAATCGCTTTTATGATCGCCGCAGATTTTTCGATGAAAAAAAAGCTACCGATGCTTTTGTTGAAAATGTCAAGAATTTATAACGACCAATGTCATTACCCACCGAAAAAAAATTTAAATGTTAACCGTAAGTACGTTTTTAGTGAATTGTTGAATATTTCATACAAGAAATATTTCTTGTCATTTGCATACTGTGTATACGACGTAAATATTGTAAATTACAATTTCGTAACTTGATCCTTTCAAGAAAAAATAATATGTATAATGCTTGTTTGTAGCGCTGGGTTGATAAGCTTGTTTTGAAAACAACACAAGACAAAATATCGAAAGTTTCTGCCTTCGCTATCAGAAAAGCTTAAAAATACTGATCTGATTGTTTTTGCTTTTACCTTTATTTTTGAAAATCTCTAATTACTATAGTGAAGGAAAATATACACTAAGGATCTTATGGAATAACATTATTTTGCCTGCTATATCACTAAACCTAACGTAGCCAAGTAAAGTTCTCTGAAAAAGAGTAATAACAAAAACTTATTTATTAAGGGTTTTTCGATAAAAAGTATTCTTGTGCATCCCCTAAAGTAACCAGTATACATGTATGGTTGTGAGTAGAATTAATTTCACAATTTGTGGGCGAGATAAAGAAATCTATAAATAGAAGCAGAACCGGTTTCGCATTCAGATAGTGTAAAGAAATTTTCGAAAAATCGTATTTTCAACATAAAAAGTCTTGTAAATACCACAAAAGTATGAATACTGAACTGAAATCTCAGGAGGGTATTTGCAAAAGAATAATAAATTGGGAAAAAATTTTTCAAAAGCATAACTTGAAGGGTTTCCGTCTTGTGAATAATAAATGATAAAGAAGTGAAAATATTCGAAAATCCACTTTCTGAAACTTTATGTATGCATAACTTGACTAATTTGAGAGATGGAACGTTCTATTCTCCTTCATTGGATATTGGGGAGCATTTTACATATAAATATGAATTTTGAGTTGATATTTCCAAGCATTAAAGGAGAATAAGAAAGTTTTGAAAGAACTCGAAAATCCAATTTCTGAAATTTCATGTACTCATAACTCGACTAATTGGAGAGATAGAACGTTCTAGTCTCCTCCATTGGATTCAGGGGAACATTTTACATATGGATGTGAATTTTTAGTCGATATTTCCAAGCATCAAGGGAGATAACAGAGAGCAATTTAAATCGTGAAATATTTCCATACCTACACCCCTTGCTTCGAAATTTCCTACAAAAATAAAATTTTGCGACTTGGAATTGGCTTAAAATTCGCAACCGGGTTTTTTTTGATACGAGAAAATAAATGCCACAGTCAGTTTTTGGATAAAATCATTCTTTCGCATTCAAATAGTGTGATGAAATTTTCAAAAAATCGTATTTTCAACATAAAAAGTCTTGTAAATACCACAAAACTATGAATACTGAACTGAAATTTCAGGAGAGTATTTGCAAAAAAATAATAAATTGGGAAAAAAATTTTCAAAAGCATAACTTGAAGGGTTTCCGTCTTGTGAATAATAAATGATAAAGAAGTGGAAATATTCGAAAATTCACTTTCTGAAACTTCATGTATCCATAACTTGACTAATTTGAGAGATAGAACGTTCTAGTCTTTACCATTGGATTCAGGGGAACATTTTACATATAGATATCAATTTTGAGTCGATATTTACGAGCAATAAGGGAGATAGCAGACTGCAATTTAAATCGCAAAATATTTCCATACCTACCCCTTGCTTCGAAATTTCCTACAAAAAAAAATTTTGCGACTTGGAATTGGTTTAAAATTCGCAACCGGGGGTTTTTTGATACGGGAAAACAAATGCCACAATCAGTTTTTTGATATGATCATTCCTTCACCTTCAAAAAATGTCATTAAATTTTCGAAAAAACGCATTTTCAACATAAAAAGTCTTGTAAATACCACAAAACTATGAATATTCAACTGAAATTTTAGGAGAGTACTATTAAAAGACCAGTCTAATAGTAAAAGAAATTACAAAAGCATAACAAAGGGTTTACGGGCTATAAATCATAAATGTAAAAATAATGAAGATACTAGAAAATCCACCCTTCGAAACCAAAAGGTACTTATAACTCGACTAAATTAATTGTTAGAACATTCTAGTGTCCACCAATCGATTCAGAGGAAAACTTTACATATATGAGTGAATTTAGAGTCGATATTTCCAAGCAAAAAACAATTTAAATATCCGTTTGTTCAAAATGTATAACAAAATGACAATGACAGGCGTTGATCTTTATTTATTTATTTAACAGGTTCATTGTCGATCGTTTACTTTGACTCATCATTTATTAAATATAGATTAATTACTTTTAATTATTCTTCGCAATCAAAAGGGCTTTAAACCATAAATTTTTAGTTTAGAAAATGTAAAAATAAACAGTGTTGCATTAAAAATAAAAAGTTGACGAGTCCTCTAGTTTCCCACTGTGTAAACCAACATTTATCAGGCTACCTGTATAGAAATTTCTTCATTTTGTCCATTCCATGCAATTTTCAAAGTGAGCTTAAAGTGCTTTGATGATTTGAGTGCCTCAGTTATATCAGTGAGACTTCTTTATCCAAAAGCGTTTTTGATTTGGATCCATATCATCTTTCTACCCAGAATTCTACCTTCTTCTAGCAGATCTTCTATCAACTATGAGATCTACAGTACAATCTAAACAGGTGCGAGCCCAATGTAAACTATCATCCTTAAAACAAAGTTTTGGAACACACTGTACGAATTATTTTTGTTAGATTCCATTATACAATGAAGAATTTCCTGTTCAATTATGATATATTTTTGTATCCGGTTTTTTGTTTTGAATTAGAAATTTCGTATGATTAGTGCCTAATTGTGTAAAGATGAATACAATATTCGTTGTCTAAAATGGTCTGTAACGAATTCGATCTATTTATTAACTCGACAATTACTCAATTTATGAAAAATTTCTTTCGAATGTAATCATCAAAATATGGTTTAGGTTAGAGATTGTGTACAGTTACACAAATATGTTTGATTGTCTATATCCGCCGAGTTACCATTATAGATAATTTTTGAAACTAAAAAAAATAATAGTAGGATGAAACCTATTGGAAAAGGAGGAGAATATTACAAAAACGAGAGGAAAAATAATTTATGGGCGATCTGAGGTCGGGAAGGGGAATGGGGTGAGTTTTTAAGGGTAAAAAAAACTGTTTATCTCGATTTCCGGCAAAACTACAAGTCCTATGGAAAAAAGTCAAATGGCAGAGTTGTAGGCAATAAAAAGATCTACAACTTTTGTATTCACACTTTTTTCACATAACCTCAAGATTTATAGGGAAAATTCAAATAAACAAATTTTTGGTTTCTTATTTTTTTCTTTTACAAAAAAATTATTTTTTTCACGAAATTTAGTGAAAGCTTTCCTTTTTATGTCCCAAATACACTGTAATTTATTTGATTTGAAATATTTATTTTTTCATCTTATTTTGACTTAATATCGAAAAAGCACCCTAATTTTCAATCGAAAATTCACCCGTCAAAATATCAGCTTTTTTCAAAAAGTTGGTATGCTTTCTGTTCGTTGGAATCTGTACTTTCCGATGGTGTAAAAAGAAAATATATTACTATAGTAGATTTTCTCAGAAAATGCAAAAAACCAAAAACTCGGTTTTTTAAATTTTCCACATAAATTTTGGGGTTAAATGAAAAAAGTGTAAATACAAAAGTTGTAGATCTTTTTATTACCTACAACTTTGCCATTTGACTTTTTTCCATAAGACTTGTAGTTTTGCCGGAAATCGAGATAAACCGTTTTTTACCCTTAAAAACTCACCCCCTTCCCCTTCCCGACCACAGATCGCCCGTAAATTATTTTTTCTTCCATTTTTATAATATTCTCCTCCATTTTTAAAGGCTTCTACCATGGTCTATTGAGCCTATAAAGAAAATTTTAACAGTAAGTAACAAATTATAAAATCAACTAGATTGCTTCGATGCAACTTAATTATTTTGTGTAGTATCAGTACCACATAAATTTGCCATAGTTAGTGTACCAGGATAAAATTACAGTTAGTATCATTTTGAAAAATATAAATATAGAACTGCTCGGTCGAAGCCGTGCCGAAGGGAGGAGCATATATGAAGAGATGTTAGTATTAATTGCTATACTCAAGATATTTCACTTCCTAGACACGATATACATATATATATGGTCTTGTTATTTCTCAAATGCTCATTCAACGAATTTATCTACTTGATGAGTTTAACTAGACAATTTAAAATTTTTTAAACGTTAAGTTAATGGGGGAAGACCAACCACTAAGAGATGAGATCCTTCAAATATATTTCAATCAATGAGTAATGATGTTGGTACAGTGTGCAGACAATATTTTGCGTCAAAATCGTCAAACTCAAGATATTAATTCAAAACTGAAATATGTGGGCGGTGCTGTGACGTACCAACCCCTATTATTGGGTGATTTAATGAATAAGTTTGCCAAAAAAAGGAAGAATAGTTTGTTTAAATTTTTTTGCGCGAAGTAGTCATAGCAAACAATAGGAAAAAATAAATATGTACATATTTACTATATTAAAAAGTTATACAACACTCTGTAATATTGTAAGTAATGTTCAAAAGGAAGATGAAAGTTGCCTATAACTTTTTTGGTATCTTTCATGATAACAGACCTACTAAGCTTTATCACACTAAGCAAACACCCTGTATGTTCGATGTTGATGATTTTTTTTATTTTTTTCCATAAAAAAAATCATCTCAGATTAATCAGTATTCCAAATAAGACTGAATTTTTACACATTTATACAAGAAAAAAAAAATGTTTTTATAATCAAGTTTAAGACGTCCTGTAGAGAAATAAAGCCTTTGAATGATATTCAAAACCATCCTGTATGTAAGCTTGCTTCAAATCCAACACATTGTTTCTTTTTCATTCTGATATTTCGACTTGTTTCAAAATTATGAAACTTTTATATTATAAAGGAGAGACACTATAAAACGTCAAAATACAATCCTGCAAATTACCTCAAAAAGGTTGTGTTTTGAAATAAAAAATACAGTGTTGCTACTGTTCCGCCGGAGGAATTATGAATTTAAAATTAGAATTCCACATTGCGGCGGAAGTTTATATGACATATCTAGAAATCTGTCGAAAATGTCATAATTTACGCAAGCGCGGAGATTCACTAATAATATAACGCTTTCCGCTTTCATGTTTCATGATTAAATTCCGTCCGCAATTTGGTTCAGTATCATTTTATTTCATTTTAAGGTGAAGGGTGAATGCAATGATTGTATTTCCTTCCCCTTCTTCAAATACACAATCATTTTCGGCGGAATTCTAATTTTAAATTCATAGTTCTGCCGGCGGACTGTAAGAAAATAATTAACATTAGTCACATTATTTTAAAATACAACACCCCTATTAACAAATAACAAATTTAATCGAGGCCACCATAATGAATCCATCTTTTTGGAGTTCTTCATTAAATATTTAACCAATTAAAATACTTGTGAGCGATCGATCCGCTTCTTCTTCTTCTTCTTTTACGATAATTGACTGTTACAGCGCGAGTAGCTTATAATTTTTTATATAATTTCGTTCAAATAGAAGCTTAATTGGTTTGTTTCAGTTTTCGACGCATTTTCCTTTTTAATAATTGCCTCGTCATTTATCAAATAGAAAGGTATAATTAATTCAATACAAATAATTACAGTAGATTTATAATTTTTTATTGCAGTATTGAACGCGATAGATTTTAATAATAATTTTCATCGAATGGTCTTCAGTAATGGCTGTAATTTGTTAAAACGAGTACGAACGGGAGTGACAGAAAAGCAGAGCGAGACAGAAAGAGCGAAAGAAAAACGGAGATGTGTATGAGAAAGAGAGATGGAGAGTGATATAACAAGAGAGAGAAAACAAGAGGAACAGAGAGAGCAATAGACATAGTGATTGAGAAAGAAAGAAGACGTAGAAGAATTAAAGAAGCAAACAGAAAAAGAGATAAGGAGGAATAGAGAGAGTGGGATAAAGAGAGATGAAGATAAGTAGGGAGCGTGAAAGAAATATAGGAAGACAGCAACAGATGGATCAAGAGTTAGAGAAAGATAGAGCATCCTAGAAATTCAAATTCAAATTTAAAAAAGTATACAGGGTATTTCATTATTACGATGAAGTCCAATGTCTTGTAAATTCTCGAAGATATTAGAATAAAATTTTTAACGATTGTAGCCAGCCTGAAGGCACATATTTTAAATTTAGTCGCAATTGTACAGCGTGTTCCAATTTAAAAAAATTGTGAAACCCTGTATACGGTTTCTTAGATATGATGGCAGGTATAGTGAATTATGGTTCACAAACGTTTAGCTATAACATATCAATTTCAAATTGTGCAGTTTAAAGTATACGGGATGTTGAACACATTAAGACTTTAAGGAGCAAGTGGTCAGAACTTTTTAAATACATTGTATAACTTATATCATTGTAATAGAGAAGTTAAGCAAGATTTATATTTTTTATTTAAAAAAAATTAACTGTGAACTGGACCGGAGTGGTGGAACACGCTGTAGAATTGAGACTAGTTTTAAAACATGTTCGTTTAGGCTCGCTACAATCGGTAAAAATTTTATTCGAATATCTTTGAATATTTACTATTTTTTAATTTTAATTTTTTGTCATGCCGGACCTGGAATAACTCTTTGGTGATACTTCAATGGAATTTCCAGATAATGTTTATTATGCGTACCAAATTTCAGAATAATATACTGAATAATTCGGAAGTTATAATAAAGAAGATAGATTAAATATAGGTTTTTTTTTATCCACCAAACAGTGGTAATTGAAATTAGGACAATAAAACTCCCTGTATATTATATACATAAAAATTTCCTTTTTGTTGTCCCATGTTACATGGTTTCAAACTTTACGCTCACATTGTAGGTAATAACTCAAATATTTCTTGTTTAATATCGGCACACAACAAAAATATTTTAAAAAATTGTAGGCAACGTCTACCAACAAAAGCTGTCAAACTTAAAATTTATCGATGATAGGATTGAATAACAAAGATGAAGACAATCGAGTGAAGAAACAATTTTTTTTACAGATCGACTTTTAATGAAAACAAAAATGTTTGTATTGTAAATTATTTTGAATGATTTATCAAAACCTCGATCAAAACTAAATGGCTTACATTATTCTAATAGAGTGGCCATGTTCTATATAAAATATCAAATGATTAATGCCAAGAAGCTAATAGGCCAATCGATAGGGGACACAACTACAAGTAATAATTAGCAATACGGCTGATTTTTTTATAAATACCTTAAAGTATGTAGATTAATATAAAAAAAGTTTACCAGTCTATCGATTTCAGAAATTAAAAAAAAAATCAAAAAACTTTTTTTTTCGAAATTCTTTAATATTTCGCGCTGGGAGGAAGGTAGAGAAAAATAAAAAACACCACCGTGTAGGGGAAGTGTTTTGCAATAAAAAAGGTCTCTTGCATTTTTTTCGACCGAGCAATGGTTTGTCCGGAAAAAAATCGGTAAACTAAGTATGTGCTACGCATCCGCGCGACTCTGCCACACGGCAGAAAACCTATTTTCTGAAGCGCAGCGGAGTACATTATAAACTATTTTACAGTTATAATGTAATATATATAAATAATTGTAATAGGGCGTTTTGAAGAGGGAAGTGTCAGCTTTGAGATGGCATTTTTTTTGTCATGGCACATAATCATTTAGCAAATTACTCATATAAGTATATAATATTCTAATCAAAAACCAAGTATCTCAATAAAAAATTTATTATATAATAAGGAGGAATTGAAACAATTTTTCGAACGATGGAAACTGTTATTTAGAAGGTCTTTTCCATAAATAAAATTTACGGAATATTAATTTTTCCTAATTACGAAATACGAAAGTTTTCATTATCTTGTAAATTTTAGGAATCTTGAATTTACAAGAAAATATATACAGGGTGTAACAAAAAGGCAGGTCATAAATCATACCACATATTCTGGGGATAAAAAAAACTCGATCCAACCCAAGTTACCCCAGTACTAATGTGCATGCGAAAAAAGTTACAACCCTTCGAAGTTACCAAATGAAAATTGATTTTTTCAAATATTTCGACAGTTGTTCGAAAAATTAATTTTTTTTTTAATATGCTCTTATCATAAGAAAGCCACTTGTCAACTTTCATTATAATATGTCGAACAACTGTCGAAATATTTGAAAAAATCAATTTTCATTTGGTAACTTCGAAGGGTTGTAACTTTTTTCGCATGCACATTTGTACTGGGGTAACTTGGGTTGAATCGAGTTATTTTTATCCCCAGAATATGTGGTATGAATTATGACCTGCCTTTTTGTTACACCCTGTATATTAAGTATTGTAACTTTAATAAAACTAAAGTAATTTTGGTGGGGTTTGCCTAGAAATGTTGGGGAAACTTCTAAGATCAAGAATATATAATCACAAAATTAATTAATTTACATACATTTTTGGATTCAATGATTTTTTGTATTAAAAGCGAAAATAGTAATTTTTATAGATTCGGGTAGGAACCTTCTTTATTTTTTCAAAATAAAATTTGATACTCCTGTGATATAAAGATGAATATTCAACGACGAATTTTAAGATATAATTTTTTGCATACTTTTCTCCAATAAAAATATGTAAAAATAAATGTATTACCTTTTATTTATTATTTACAACCTTGACTCTTACCAAAAATTAAAAAAATTCTGATTAAATTTTTTTTTTCCCGATTCAGAAATTAGGTTTTCCGCAGTGCAACAGAGTCGCGCGGATGCGGTACACATACTTAGTTTACCGAGTTTTTTCCTGACAAACCATTGCTCGGACGAAAAGAACGCAACAGGCCTTTTTTATTGAAAAACACTTCCCCTAAACGGTGGTGTTTTTTATTTTTCTCTACCTTCCTCCCAGCGCGAAATATTAAAGAATTTCGAAAAAAAAGTTTTTTGATTTTTTTTTAATTTGGGAAATCGATAGACTGGTAAACTTTTTTTCTTCCTACCTCGGTCGAAAGTACGTACTTTCGTCCCTCATAGCAGGGACGAAAGTTCAACATTTACTGCCTGTGAAAAGTACTTTCGTCCCTGCTATGAGGGACGAAAGTGCGTACTTTCGACCGAGGTAGGAAGAAAAATAGTATACATCGCAAGGGCCGAAAGTTGAAATCTCGGTCCTGCGCGTCATGATGTCCTCGGCTTCGCCTCGGAGCATCATGACGCGCAGGGCCGAAAATTCAACTTTCGGCCCTTGGAGTGTAATATACTATTTTATATTAATCTACATACTTTAAGGTACTTATAAAAAAAATCAGCCGTATTACTAATAACTTGTACTTTTGGTCTAAAATTTTCCCTACCGACTGGCCTATAAGGAATAGATGTATACAATAGAAAAGTACTTAAAGTTAATTAAATTGTTAGTTATCTGTAATACTTCATCTCTAGGCTTGATTTCAATAAGTTTTAAGCGGCAGAGGAAAAAGTTTATACCGGGTATGTCCTAGCTACAGTTTGGAGAAAAAATTCTTGTGAGAAATACTCTAGAACATACTGTTCCCGACATATGGTACCTCGTTAACAAGTGCGTAAAGTTATACTTTTCCCATGGGTATAAATACAACTTTTCCGCAAACATAAAGCAAGTTTTTGTTGTGGAAAAAAACATTTTATTCCAAGACTGTTTAAAACCTTCAAAAACTCGTTAAATATCCACTTCCGTTCGAATTAACGTCAAATTTTCTAATAACTACCTATCTCCAAGAATTGATTTTTTGAAAAAAAAACCAACGTCCGTTTATCACAATGACGAGAAATACATAATAATTATTTGTTCTTTAAAAGTTTTGTATTAACAAATAATTTACAGCAAAACACGAAAAACAAAAATCGACAAATGTATGTAGGCACAGTTAAGGCATGAAAATAAACAAGAATCTTCTAATTGTGATAATTTATGGGTACACAATTATATATTGTTTGCATTTGTGATTTGACAAGCGTTTTTTCAAATTATGCAGTCAATGAACACATTTTTCAATACACAGATTTATTTAATCTAATATTGACTCTCCCTGTATGTAGTACTAAATGAATATTGAAATGAATTTTTTAAAACATAACTTCCTTGTTTCTCACTGTAATTTATCTTGAATGAAAAGTAACAAATCAAGTTAAAAACGAAAACTAACAGTTACCACGTCTTGTAGTGTCAACCGTGAATAAATCATCGAGATCTTTGTTGGTTCGTAAATGCTAGTAATTTGTTTGAGTAACACCAGTTTAACCGTTTACCTCTGCTATTAACAAGTAAAAAGTCGAAACGCCCGCCGAATTCATAAATCATCATAAAGTCAAAACTTGTTAAATAATAAATATTCAGATGAGAGGCTTCGGCAGCCATTTTTTTATGTTGACAACCAATGATTTAATATCTAGTTACCCCGAATATTGTGGAAATATTCAAAGCTTTATATAGATGGCAACAAAATTTGCATTTTCAACAATTTATTTCACTTAGAAACACTTACCCATTAAAATATCTTCAAATTTCCAATGAAACCTTCATAGTTCACTAACAAAATGTCCAGATTGTCCACGCTTAAAAAGAATTTCTATTTAGTGATTTACGTAAGCCACTACACAGACAGTAAAATAATTTCTATAGCTGCCTACTTCTCTAGTTAAAATATTCACATTTTTTTCTATTTCACAAAAAACAACACAACAAAATTAAAACGCAAAACAAATATCCATCTGATTCGGCTATCTTCTTCTTTTCTATTTTAATCAACCTAGCCTCAGTTTCACGGGGTAAAATAGCAACATGTAGTTAAAGAATTGAAACTATTATAATTCGATGAGTAGCAGTAGCTTTTAAACATGAATTTATAAACGTAATATTATAAAGTCATAAAAGTATTTCTTTATATTTATTTAGTTCCATAAATTTTTATTTTGACTAGTGCTTTATAACCAAAAAGGTCTTATGTATGCCGCTAGTCATTTCTTAATATAATCATAATGATTACTAATAATTTTCACGTAGGCACACAAACAATTTATCTTAATTGAATTACCTAAGAATATTAAACATAATTTGTTATAACACCTGATTTACAAAAGTATGCTAGTGCTTCATTGTATTGAGTTTAAGTAGCTATATTTTTGTTGACATTCGATGATTCAATATTTAGTTACCCCCAATGCTGTGAAAATATTAATATTGTATTGTATAAAACTAAATGTATCTTCACTATATTTTAACTGTATTTTAAACCGGCTTTAACCAAATTTATAAAATTCTAGTGTGAAAAATGAGAAATACTACCTTTAAAAACATGCTTCCTTAAACTTATTATGAAATACTTGCATTTCAAAAGTACTTTCAACCAGAAAGTATTACAAATCATTCATTTTCTGTTAAAAACACTTACCGAATAGAAAATCTACCAATTAAAATCCATCTCACTGCTCCTAACTGATTTTTAACAAAATGTTCACCGATTACACAGATTACCACGCACATAAAATTTAAAGCTATTTACGTAAACCACTACAAACTAAAATAATTTCTATAGCTAGGTATGCTGACCACGATTCTAAAAACATTTTTTTCTAATTCACAAAAAACGACACAAAAAAGTTAAAGTTAAAACGCAGAACAGCCTGACTCAACTATCTTCTTCTTTTCAATTTTAATTAATCTGGCCTTAGTTGCATAGGGTAAAATAGTAACGTAATTAAATGAAGCTAGACCACAGAAATAAAACCTCAGTTTTTCAATATCTACCAGAGGCGGACTTGAAAATTTTTCTTTATATTTATATTTATTTATTTACTTTGTTCTTTTGATTAGTTCTGTATAGATAACCAACAAAGAAGTTTATACCGCTCGTTATTTGCTAATTTATCATATGATTAGTAATATTTTTGACGTAGAAACACTTGAAGTATAACAATAAAAAAACTGGAAAGTGTATTAAATAGAAATTGGTATGTGATAACACTTAATTTACAAAAGCATGTTTGGTACTTCAACTGAGTCCAAATAGTGTATTGCAATTTAATTAGACAAGTTTCATTTAAATTATGATTAATGATTCTATATAAATAATGTATTGTTTTTTAATAAAAGCGTAGAGGTAACTGTATTTTATTTATTCTTAAAATAGGAAAACGGATCTAGTTCTTTCGGTCAAATAAATTAATAACATTTTGAAGAGTGGATGTTATAGAAATGCGGGGAATATAAGAAGTGGTATTTAAATAAAATAAAAGTCATTTGGTGCCAAACCAGGATTATATGGGGGATGATATGAAAAATTTCTCTCAGCTTCTTTGTTGTGGACGACCATGTCGATGTAAGATCGATATCAAGACAGAAGAATTTTATTACTATATGAATTAAACTAAGACAATTCCTCAAATATTCCTGTAATGCGGGGAATTATAATTTTGTGGGAAAATATCTATAATCGATATGAAATTGTCATTCTTCAACTTTTTTTTCTTCACTGCGACAAACAGTTACTCTCAATCGGATTGACTGTTTTATTGATGTGTAATTGCGGCGAATTAAATTAATCTTGAGAAGTTCAATTATTGAAAATGTCACAAGTAAATATCATTTTCTTTTGAAAGAAAAAGACAAGGGACATTACTAATGGTATAGTTCGTAACTTATAAATATCAACCCACGTGATCAAAGTGCCAAAAAAGAGACGTTCGCTTGTATTATGTCATTCTTTTGCTGCTGTCAATCAGTATGTTTTACAGCCTCAATCCTAATAAATATTGAAATTTATAGGTCGCATGTTATCAAAAAATATGAATATATGCTTAAAGAAAGGTTTCGTAATTGATTTCATATGTAATACAACTAGTGGGTTACTTAATTATTAAACTCAAACTAACATCAGTCGTACTAAAAACTTTATATGTTGGTAAAAATGCGAGCTGTTGCCGCCATTAAAATTGTTTATCTGATTCAGTTGACGTCTTGACATTTTTAGGGTTATGTTGTGACAGTTTAATATTGATCATTCAATTTTTCGATTATTTCATCTCGTTGTTATAAAAAACTGTTAAAAACTGAGTAAATTTTCACAAGCAGTGATGAGTTGTCAAAGTTAACGTATAAATGAAACTTAATAACACTACAATAGCTGATGTATTTACTATTAATCTATTCCTGACTATTTACAGCATGTATGCAACAAGTAAGTATGAGTTTAATATTATACTCAATCAACTGTATTTATTGTATTCTGTTACACTATTCATAATACTTAGCAATTATATTTGCACAATTTATTTACAGATAATCCATTTCACTTTAGAAATGTTACTGCTGCAATTGGAGGAAGAACAATTATTTAATGTAGAATTTTCCTAATAATTGTTTCCTAAAATATGACACACATCCACACAGTGGATTTCCAAGAAAAATAAACCACAATATGAATTTGTTTTTATTAAAATGAATCTTGAATTTTCCAACTATTTCATACATACCTTTTTAGGCCCAAAATAGGTTTTAAAATAATACTTTCTTACTTAGTGCTGTACCTTTAACATACAAATGAAAGTTTTATACAGAAATAAGTTCAAGTTTGTTTATATACAGTAACTATCAAAAACTAAACCTAACCTATAGCCAAATAAAAAGAAGAATATTTGATAACTTCATTTGACATTTACTAGATTCTCATACTATTTCAAGAGCTTGGCAGCATAGTCCAGTTATGACAGAAGTACTATAAGTAAATAATAAAATACATTTATTATCTCCTTAGTCCAGTCCTGTAATAAGTGAAAACTCATGTCGTTTGACAGCGTTGGATTTAAGAATCAAATTATTACTGTCATATGTCAGTATGATGTTGAAGTTCTTTGTTTCGTTGCCTATGGTTGAAGTGATTGACAAAATGTAACCAAGAAAGTAATGAATTTATAAATAAGAAGACATAAATTTTGTTTTCTTCGCTAATAAAAATCGTCTATGCGGCATTATCAGCTAATTATCAAAATTATTAAGTATATTTCGTAAATTAATGAGTTTCGAGTTTAATAGTCATGCATGTCACGTGCTTTGGCTCCATATTTTAATAAATTAACATATACAATTATTGTTATTTGGCTATTTACGACTTATATATAAATTTTCAAGGGACAGCTGTCTAAATTTATTTATAACATGGGCATTATTTCCTTTAAATTACGATGTAGTTTTAGTAATTAATAATTATTAACCTAAAATTTTATTGAAAGAAGATGTTGAGAGAAGCTATATATTTGTAAAATAACGGTGTACTCGTTGTAATATTCCTTAAAATGTTGAAATTTTTAATGGTGTTGCACAAAAAGTATTTTAATTTTGAAGCCACCCTAATTTACGATCGATCTTCACTGGTAGCATAAAAATATTTATATCTTTATCAGAGATTTTTTTGCAATAAATTTTAGCATTACATGTCGTTCGAACAGGTTCTATATAATCTCGAAGATTTTTTTTTTAAATCTCTAGAGCCCATAAAATGAAATATTTACGAAAATTAAGACGTATTAATCCTATCTGCACTTGTTGGTATTAAGACACCAAAGTTTTTTTACTTTTACCAACATATAACGGTATTTAAGAGTTGTTATAAAATATTCCGTTAAAAAATGTACTAAAATGTAAAAAAGTGTTGAATACGGGACAAAATCTGAGGTATAGTAGAAGTCAGGAGTGTTTCTCGTTACATCATACTCATAAGCATCCGAATCAAATCAATAAAGGTGAATTTCCACAGATCCGTCGTACGATATCCGATTGTAAGTCTAATCACGTCGTATCGGATGAATACAAATGCCAATTTCCATTGCTTGGAAACAATCATACGTTTTAGTAACAAAAATAGTAACATATCACTTTTAGGTTTGCTCACGTGAATGACAAGTGACAGCATATAAGTCATTGTCGACAGTTTTTTGTAATTTTAAATTTTACCTTACAGGGGGCTTATTTTCGTTTCAATCGAATTTGATTCGAATGCGACCTTACGTCAAATTTTCGAATGAAATGCAAAAAGTGTATTTTCGTGTAATAGAAATTGGTCCGTATGCGAAATTTTTCAATCGATTTATTTCGACTGGGTTGGAACCAATCGAATTTAAAATCCGTGCTCGAATTTGAGTATTGAGCATGCGCAAAAGCGATTCTCTGACTTTTCCGACTTTCAATTTTGACTTTTACTTTGGTAAGGTTATGATTGTTGTTTGTTGATATTATAATTTTGATATATGTTATATATTAATAATGGATGATGCGATAATTAATTTGGCGGCGATAGGAGCACTTGAAGAGGCCGAAAACTTGGTCTATTAGGTACATATCTACATTTTAATAGAACCTATTCAAGTTATGGTCTACAATTAGTTCATAGTTACTTGAATTAGAATGTTACGCTAAAGTAATTTCTTAGTATATGGAATATGTACTTAATTTACCTTTCTCCATTGCCTCCAATCTTTTTTTGCCCCTGGCATAGAATTTAGGGAATTGCTTACTTCTTCCCACAATGTTTGTGCCGTTTTGAATGTAAATTCTTTAGTAAATTTACCACTTTTTAGCTCTGGGTAATCTAAGAGGAAGGCAACAAGATGTTCCTTTTGATTTGCAGTGAAATGACCGCTTCATTGCTTTTCCATTTTTAAAAATGTATATTTTGCTAATTATTGAAACTGACACTTCAAAACTTCAAACTTTAAACACAAATTAGGTAATTTTATGCAAATATCCATATTTTTGTTAATGTCATGTCTGATTGGATGGAAGTTGTGATTTCATGTCAATAACGTCAATTGTGACATACCCCTTATATCACAAAACAGACAAACCTGTTTTGTGATTGATATTATTGACGTAAAGGAGCTTCAACAAAAATTTCAGCCGATCGGACATGGCCTCTACAAATGTCGATATTTAAATGCAATGATCTGTTTTGAAGAGCTTTTTAAAATTACAATTAGTTATGCCATTGGAATGGTCATTTTACAGGGGTTTATTACTCTCTGCCTTTTTCAAATATAGTATAATTTTATAAAAATGAGATAATTACGTCAGTTGGCATTGTAACTCATGAAAATAACAATTTTTTTTATCACTTTTTATTGCCTTTTTAAGTATCATTTATATAAGGCACGCGACTGGTAGGTACTTTCCCCTAACCAACCCCAATTTACTTGCCATAAAACCGATCCTCACTAAATAAATTTAAAAATACCTTCGGTAGTTGGTTTCCACAAAAGAATTATAGATACAAAAGGGATACAATAGCAACTGTCGTTGAACAATTGACAAACAACCAGTTGTTGTGAAAACTATACCTTTCCCATATGGCGTTCTCTTAGTTTCATTTAGCCCTTGTTGCATGTCAACACTTGATTGATTGTAGGTTATCGCTTTCAGCTTAGTTACGCTAAATTCTCTAATGATCTCGTTTTGTTTTCATCGGTTAAATTATTATTTTTTATGAGTTATTATGAGTTAAAAACCACCCTTCAAATTATTTTTCTTCAGACCATAAGATAAGATGTATAAATATGGGGATTATGACCTCCTATTATTACTCATTGCTCATTCTTTAGCCAGGGAAGAGCTGGACTAAGAACTCTTGAACCCGTCGACACCTACGGCCTGACGAATTCGACAATTGCGGAGCTAGTTAAACGTTCCACCCACTAAAGAGATGGGATGAAATCAAAGGATGCAGTCTTGCCAGGATCACCCTCGGCGATCCTGGGAAGCTGGTTAGGTTAGGTTAAAATATTTGGCGATGACCAGGAAAAGCCTACGTTTAAGGGTAGGATTTCTGACTGGCCACTGTCAATTAAGGAAACGCCTCCATACAATGGGGCTAGTAGACACACCTCTATACAGGATGTGTGAACAGTAAGATGTATCTGTCAAACATGTCTTATGCGAGTGCCCGGAGTTGTCGTCAACAAAAGAAAGTGTGTTCGTTGAGTCTTGGCCTACACCTGCCGATATAAAGAAGATGTCTCCTAGTGACCTGCCCACCTTCCTGGAAAGGACAAGATGGAGGATGATCTAGGAAGACAGCTCCTCGGGAGGATGTACAATGGGTCACATGATGTGGCCTAAGTGCTAAGTGCTAAGTGCCCTCCCTACTATACATACAGACAGACCTCAGGTCTTCCATATATTGGGAGGGGTGAGGTTTCTCTTCCCCTATCGTCAAAACCCTCAGCCTAGTCAGGCCTGCGCATTAGCATACTATGTGTGTTGCGAATCCGATGTTATTCATGTCTTTACTAAGTCTACAATGCCCTGCCAGAATCCTGATTGTTCTCCGATTCTTTTTTTCTTTTTCAGTACGTACTCCCTGAATTTTGGTGAGGGTTCTATGATTAACTCTTTGGCCTGCCTCATTATTGGCACCTGTTCTGCTTTTTTTTATCCAATTTTACTGATATTTGTGTTTTGCAGCGCTTTTGCTATACCATAAGGACAACCTATTTCGACTGCCCAGATCTTGTAACGTCTTCAAGCAGTCCCAAACTCGTTTGCATGCAACGGATTGCTTTTATAACCGCTTGACTCTTGCATTAGTAGCTCATCTGTACATCGCTGTATTGTTTTAGGTCCTTCCTTGATCGACACAGGAGATGTGGTACGCCTTTTCTTTCTAGATAGTCCAGTAAATAAAGAGACCAACCTGATCATCACTTTTTTTTTGCAACTTGTAGGTATTCATGTGTAGATTACTCTCTGAAAATATGTCCTCCGCGGGAATTGCGGAAGGGGCTGGAAAATGGCCCATGATCCCGAAAATTCAGTTTTTGGCCGATATCTCCCGAAATATGCCACTTAGAGAAGTGGGGTTTTGTTAGAAATGAAGTACAGTTCATTACCTACAAAAATGGTCCCTATCATTTTTGTCCCTAGATCAATATTTCTTGCAAAAAATGGCTTGCAAAAATTTTCCAGAAAACTAAAAAACAGCCAAAAATTTTAAAAACCATCAAAAAGAGGATATTTTCAGCTTTCCAATGGTGTGCATTAAAGACCGATATTGCCAATCATTGGTTATCAATTTGCGGTAGACTCGAGAATTTTCAGAAAAACATGTTGTTTATAAAAATACACAAAAATTATTTATTCATTCTTTCGGATTACATTCACCACCTATCGAAGTCCCATTATCCAAAAGGTTTCGGTAAAACTACGCTTAATTTAAAAAATATGAACGGATTGATAAGGGCGGTCAAATATTCAGGAAAAATAAAGCTTGGCCAGTTTTTTCAATATTCCTGAAAAATAAAAAAAAACGAAAAAGTTACACGATGTTATAGGTACAGGTCCCTCCTTTCATATGCACTTTGAATCATGAAAAAAGATTCATTTTGACTAAAGTTATGGGTCAATTTGCCCGCCCTCCCATGCCTACATTCACGGAGCGTGCTCCCGGAGACGCCGCGCAGCAGCTCGAAATCCAAGGTACGCTTGGGCCCGTTTATCTCGAAAACGGTTAAACTTTTGACAAAAATGATAAGGTTTATTTTTGTAGATAATAAACTGCTCTCCATTCCTAGCCAAACACCACTTTTCTAAGTGTCATTTTTCCGGAGATATCGGCGAAAAACTGTATTTTTGGGATTATTGGCCATTTTTCAGCCACTTCCGCAAATTTATATCTATCTATCTATCTATTTAATTATTGTGTGAACAAACTTTTTCAAATTAGGTATTCTTCTCGATCTTCAAACAGTTAGAATCCTTGCTGCTACTGTAAATGTCTAAGATTACTTCTTCGAGAAAAAACTGTTTTAAATCGTTTTTTAATTGCTACATACTAAGTTATCACTAATAACTGCAAAACACGGGACATTTCATATCAATTTGCTTATTAATATCTGTTAGATTGAAATCTGGTAAACATAAGAAACTGAACTGATAGAGATCGTTGAAAAAAAGTATACCAAACTTGTTTTGAAATAAACAGTACTTAATATTATTGATAATTGTGCTGGTTGAATAAAGTAAAGTTTTTTTAAGATTAAAATAGTGATATAGCAGTGACGTACGAAATATTTTTAAAATATGAAAAATAACCAGCCAAACGTGAATGGTATAATATTATGTCATTTCTTATATCTACCCCAAGAATATTTACGTTCAATATATTTCTATAAAGTTTATTAATAGAAAATAAATGACTTCAATCATTAAAACATTCAAGATATTTTAACAATTTAAAAGAAATAAAAATTTTATTAAAATACTAGCTACAGTGAGGATGGAAAATACTTTGTAAAATGGTTCAAATGTCATCGGCAGGTTTTGAATGTTTTATAGTGTTTTAATAATTTCAATTCACTAAGTGGCGGTGATAGGAATCAGAAAAGAAATTGCTATTTAAACTATATATCTAGGCTTCTACAATACAGATAGTCCAGTCATTTTTTGATTTTACTTCGTAAGAGAAATAAGATGAATTTTTGTACAAAACCTTTTTCTATACCTACGTCGAGGTAAAGGACGTATCCAAACAGCAAAATATTTCCTTTGTACGTAGAGTCCGTTTCAATAAGGAAGAAGCCACCTGAAGTTGGCGTACCGACCTGCGCATAAATCAAAATCTGTCGAGCGATCGTTCCATGCCATTGGGGTTACAAGCGATGTTTCATGCCGACAGCAATTAAATTGTTGACATTTGAGGTTGTGATTGAAACAATCATTTACTGTCGAATATTTTTCATTTTTGAATATTTTAAGACGTTCTGCTAGTTTATTTGTGAGTGCTGTCTGTTTTATTTGATCTAAAACCATGCCTCCTACAAAACTGGTTGGTGTTAAAAGAAAAGTTATCCACAGTGAAGGCCGACAGATTCTTGAAAACGTTGCAACTTTTATGGAGTCTGAAGCTGAACATAGAATCCAAATTCCTTTAAAAAATCATAGTTGAGTCAAATATGAATGTATAATAATCCATTGTATTACTCATGGCATTCAGATTGTTGTAAAATATATGGAAAAGTATACATTACCTACTTCAAAAATAATTGAATTCTGATAATAATTCATATAATCTGCTGCACTTAGCAGATATTTATATGGTTCTAATACTTCTAATTTTGTGTTACCCTACAAAATGTGAAAACGTTACGCTACTGATTTAGATTAAAATATCAATTTTTAAATATGGCGCTGGTTTTGACATCAAGGTCGCGCATCGACTGCAACTTCAGGTGGCTTCTTCCTTATTGAAACGGACTCTACATTTTAGACTCTTTTTAGTCGTTACGTCCTTGTCCCATAGAAAACGAAATATGTATAAAATAAGTACGTACAGTAAAGGACATTGGTTGTACGTACTATACGATAAGCAGTAAGTACGTTCTTAAGACAAACTTTTAACGTACGAGTATATAGAGGCTAAGGAAGCAGAGCAGGAAATAGCATGAATTGCCCCGCGCATAGATGGCGCGCTATAAGGTCGCGAAGACTACACCGACAGAGAGCTGACTGGATGCTATACCTTCAGGTAACAGCAGAGTAAAAGCAAGAGTTAATTGTTCTTTGTCAACTGTTTTATTTCTCTTAGGACTTTGATTGATAATTTTTTGTTGTTTTAATATGTTGATCATTTATACATTTTAATAGGTATGTGACGCCGTTACGATTATCCTTTTTGGCAGTTTTTGGTAGACATTTTCTGATAGAATTTTATACACATAGATTTGATATATTAAGGGCCGCTTTTATAGGTTACTGTTAAATATTCGAGTTCTCACATTGGTTAACCATACAGTTAACTTTACCCGCAAAAACTGTTGATTTTATAAATCCATGTAATCTTGATGTAAGCTGTCAATTGATGATAATAGTCACATTAAAGTTTATTAGCCTTGAGTTATCAAAAATTGTCGAATCTGCTGCAGACCCAGGCCATCTACAGACAATGTCTCTTATTTTCATCTTTCCATCAGAAATTGTTTGTACATTTAATGAAAAATAATCTTTTCTATTCCTGAATAGCTGAGCATTTTCTCTCCCTGACATACAAAATAAGTTGGACCTTGGCAATCAAATGGAAACAATCTCTGATTATCCTATTTCGACGAAGTGCCTTAACCATTTCAATAAAATCATCCCCTGAAATATATCTTTAATGTCCTCATACATTTTATCAAAATCGTAGACAGAAATGAAAGGATGAAAAATTATAAACCCACAATAATAATATATAATGCTTTCAAATGTCAAATCTTCAAGTTATCTGGCACCTCATCCACCTAGTAAGTTAACGTATACATTTTCGGGTTAACCTCTACCCATACAACGCATCCTTAGGTCAAAGTAGAAGTTATGTCAAGGTCACAGATAACTGCAACCTATAAAAGTGGCCCTAAACGTCAAAAAATTGCCGCGACAAGACAAAAAATTGCCAGTTCAAAACCTTCAAATTTTGTCAGTTATCAATTTACTCTAGTGAAATAGTCACAATAATAATGTTTTGATTGGCTAGAACGTATATGAATTACTGAAATTGAACATTTCTATTGGTTTCGAGAAACGTCAAAAAATAATCAAAAAAAATTGATCTTTGACCTTGAATATTATAGACTACAGATTTAGTGACAGCTATTTATTCAGAAAATGATGAAAATTGTTGGTATTATAATTATTGTAAATAATAATTAACATAATTGTGATATATTGTTCAGGAAATATTAACATAATAAACATATGGATATTTTGTCATAAAAATGTAATTGAACTATTTTGCATTATGTAAATAATAATTAAAAATAGTAAAATGGGTAGTACGTCTGTCAGATATGAAATGCAAATAAAAACTCATGAACCATATGTTGAAAATTAAACAGGTTTTTAATAGAAAGAATAATTAAATAACAGCAGACACATTTCAACTCAACCTTTGTAATTTTAAGTAAAGTGTGCCCCAAAAATATTGATAGAAGGTAAAGTTTAGCATCAGCAGATGCCAATATTCACCAGACTATAGGACTCGAATTTGTCCTTGTAGAAAAAACTTCAATTTGCTCATCACAAAAATAATCGCTCACTTTATAAAAAGCGCCATTTAAAAGCTGTAAATATTTTATAACTCTTTAATTAACAAACGCGCATTCCTGTAAAGTATCAATTTCACTTAGTATGCAAGCAATCGATATAATTACGCTATTTTCAGACGACGCGATTTGTTTAAATTAAATGTTAATGATAATATTCGAGTAAGAGCATCAATGACTGAACTTTAAAAACCATTAAAGCTCGCATACAAGGGTACGATTCAATTAGGAAATTATAAGATAGGTATTTTGAACATTTAAACAGCGAAACCAGCGGGACTCGAACCCGGGACCCCTCAGTTACAAGCCCTTACGCTAAGCCATACGTCACAGCGGTGCCTACTTGTTAATGTTCTATTCGGTATTATATAAAATAAGCTATCATTCAACCGAAACTGCGTCTTACAAAATGTAATTTTGCACTTATATTATTGTAAAAATCTTCCATTAAGAAATCAATTTATCATCACTTCCCGCTTGATTTCAACTAACCCTTACAAAAAACTCGAGATACCCATAATTATTCCATTTGCTCAAGCGTCTAATAAGAAGAGCGTGCTTCTGGTTACTTAAAACCGAAGCAAAAAAAAAGGGGAATGGACAGGTAAGGCCCATTTGTAATATACAAAGATAATTATGGATGGGCTGACGCGTGTCGGGTCGTTAGACAGCAACATATGGTGATACCGGTAGAATATTTACGTGTTTGAGGACAGTTTCATAGAAAAAATACGTTTAAGTTGAGTATGTTTGCAAGGAAAGTGTAATAGAGTCGGTATTTGACAGAAATGACGTTTATTTGTCATTGTTCTTGGTGCAATGGATTAGGCATGTTGATACTGTAGTGAAGGTCATCGGTTCAAGCCTCTATGTTTTCGTTTTTCATTTAAATTCTATTTTGGTTGTTTTATCTCTATATAATTATCTTGTATGTATGTATGTATGTATGTCTTTTGGGGTAACATTCACTGAGACCTAAAAGATCTATTGTGCCCCCTTACTTCTACTTAGTTCCTGAGGAAAGTCTCAGAGACTAGTAGCTCCTTTAGTCCTATTTCCCCGAGGAATTTTAGGATATCTGCAGGCTTCAACTTAGGTAACTGTCCCTCTTCTATCCAGTAGTCTCCCAGGTGCTGTGCCCTAGGATTCTGAATTGCTGTGCAGTTCGCAAGTATGTGGATGGAGGATTCTTCTTCCATTCCACAAAACCTACAATCTTCTTCCTCCACTATTTTGAGCTTTTTAAGGTGCCCATTCAGGCGACAATGTCCCGTTAGGATTCCTGTTAAAACTCTTAGTGCAGTTTTGCTTTGACTTATGCATTCATTTGATCTCAACAGGTTGTAGTC
This sequence comes from Lochmaea capreae, assembly GCA_949126875.1. NCBI lineage: Eukaryota > Metazoa > Arthropoda > Insecta > Coleoptera > Chrysomelidae > Lochmaea > Lochmaea capreae. The sequence goes on from OX421408.1 coordinate 3,185,889, forward strand.
ACCCAGAAGAATCTTTGATTGCCTAAGCCCTACTAGATCTTTCCAATTGTCAGATCTTCTCTTTTCTTCGGCTTTACCTATTTCTTCCAATATTACATTGGAGCTGATTCCGCAAAAAGGTTCCGGCCCCCAAAAGGGTATTTCACTCCCCCTCTTTGCTAGTTCATCTGCTATTTCGTTTCCTTCTATTCCAGTGTGTCCTGGAATCCACAGTAAGGTGACTATATTGTTCTCGCCTAGTTCATTAAGTTTGCCTAGGCATTCCCACACCATTTTGGAACTGATTACACAAGAACTCAGCGCTTTAATGGCTGCTTGACTATCAGACATTATGATAATCCTTTGCCTTCTATATCCTTTGTCAATATTGAACTGGGCACACTTTCTTATTGCGTGAATTTCCGCTTGAAAGATACTTGGGGTTTTTCCCAAGCTTTCAGAGTGTTTGGTGCCGGGCCCGTACACTCCTATCCCAGTTCCTTCTATTGCTTTTGAGCCGTCTGTGTACCATTGAATGGCATTCTTTCCAAGTCTGGTAATGGTATTTGGATCCCATTCCTTCTTGTTGCTTAATTCCGTCACGAATTTCTTTGAAAAGTTATACTTTTTCATCATACCATCTTGTGGCATGTCCCAGGTTGTCTGATTTCTAAGAAGTGAAGAGGTGGTTTTCTTTTTAATGATTCCCTCTCTACTTAGTCTGTATCTTGTTCTTTCTGCAACACTCTCCACCACCATATGTAATGGTGTGAGGTTGAAAATCACTTCCATTGCTGCCGTTGGGCATGTACTCATTCCTCCTGTTATGCATATACAGGCTAATCTTTGAATTTTAGAGAGGTTTTCTCTCGTCGTCAAGAGGCTAGTTCTACTACTCCACGCAATGGCTCCATAAGTGATAATTGGTCTCACTATGGCAGTGTACATCCAGCTCAGGATTTTTGGGTTACAACCCCAGTTTCTCCCTGCTAGATTCCTGCACACCATTAGAGCCATTTTTGCTTTGTATGTAATCTCCTTCTCGTGTTTGTTCCACAGGAGTTTGCTGTCTAGAGTGAAACCTAGATACTTGACTTCTTGTCTCCATTCAACGTCGTTCCCATCAAGTTTAATGGTTTTGAGGTTGAGTTTTCTTTTCTTAGTGAAGGCTATCAAGATGGTTTTGGTGGGGTTGATGCTGAGTCCCACTTGCCTACACCAGCTATTTGTATAGTTCAGACCCTTTTGTACGATGTCATAAAGGGTGTTTTCAAATTTTCCCCTGGCTGTTATGACAATATCATCGGCATATCCTTGGCAGGATATTCCGAGGTCCGTCAAACCACACAGGAGTCAACCGTCAGACTCCACATTAATGGGGATGCTACTCCTCCCTGTGGGCATCCTCTGGTTGTGCAGATGGAGACAATGTATTTGCTCGTTCTCGTCTCTGCTACTCTGGTGGTGAGCAGTTCCGACATCCATTTGGATGTTGTGCTGTCTACACCTCTTCTATTTAATGCTCTCTTGACAGCCTCATGTGGAGTGTTGTCAAAAGCTCCTTCTATGATATAATTATCATAGAATAATATAATTAAAACTATGTGTAAGTCAAGTCAAAAACTATTGCATATTTGGTTGCCTATCCTATAATTTTGAGTACATGTCAACGTGTTTAAGGAAACAAAAAGTAGGTACATAGCATAGCGTTGTATTAACTCCAATAATTATTATAGTTTTCTAGAATACTTTGTATCAGAGAAATCAAAAAATAGAAGTTTTCTTTTAAAGGAATCAGAAACAGAATCAGAATATTATTGTATTTTTGGTTGCCTATACTATGATTTTGTAAAATCGTCGATGAAAAAGGTAATAAACGTTTAAGAAAACAAAAAGTATATTATATATTTTACCCAGAATCCATTTATTACCCACATACTGTCGAGAATTTTGTAATTTGATCGATCGTATGTAGATATATATTTTCTCATGAAAACCGCACGTCTTTATGAATGCAAAAACAATTTATAATTATCTAATAACTCGAAAATAGTGGTGCCTGCGTACATTTACCAGGTATTCACAACGATAGAAAAAGGATTCCACGGATAAAATGAATGCCAACAGGATTTCAAAAAGTCCTCGGCAATTAAGGAAATTCTAGAATGTTAATTGTCTTCCCTTATGCGGATGTAATTTCCGAAAAAAAAAATATCAAAAAATACGTGTAATTGCAATACGAGTGCGATTATCGTGCTTTATATGTGACTTACGTTTTTTTTCATTGATTGTCTTCGGCTCGTCGTGAATTCTAATTTGACGAGAGAAGGTAATTGTTATTGTCTAGCTTTTCTTGAAATTTAGAACTGTTTATCGGGTGAAAAAATTATTTCTTCATTTAACTCACTTCTTTATTCGCTTCGATCGGGTACTCTCTATCAATCAGAGCCGGATCTTTAAACACAACCTTCGTATACTTCAACATACGAGTGCCATACGATAATTACATTCTAATAAAATGTGTAATTTAATTTTTGTCGGGGAAAAATGTTTCCTTCGTCGATAATTCTTTTATGTTTTCTAACCGACTTGCAAGGTGCAAAGATTTGCATGTCTGGGCATCACGGGGGCCATGAGAACTACCCCTACAGCAGCAATGGAAGTACTATTAGACCTACCTCCCTTACACCTTGTGATACAGGAAGAGGCATAGACTGGAAAACGCGATGAGCAGCCTAAACGCTAGATCATCAAGGCACATGAATATCGTAAAAGTTGTGGCGAGGGACGTGCTAAGTATGAGAACAGACTACACAACCGACACAACCGTGCGATATTCTTTTGATAGCCCATTAGAAGTGTCGATTGCAGACAGAAAGGAATGGGCTGACGAATAACTCAGTACCATTACAGAGTTAGACGTTAGAATAACGTCAAGTTGAGGTCACCAGGGTATCGAAGGCAATGAAAAAGCTGACGAACTTGCAAAAAGAGGGTCAGAGGATAGGCAGCCTGAATCAGGACAGATTCTCGGTATACCGAAAACTATAGTAAAGACCTGGATCAGTCAAGAGCATAAAAATTTGTGGGAAAACGTCCCAATAAGGCAAATGCATGGGAGAACCAAGAACCATGCCTGAAACGTACAGCGGAACTGCTAACACTGCAGAAATCAAAACAGGTTTCATGACTGGTCATGCACCAGTAAAGGAACACCTGTACAAATTAAAACTATTCGACGGAGACATGCAGATTATGCGGTAGTGAAACGGAGACAGTGAAATTTATACTGTTTACATGCGATACTCTTGGTCGCAAAAGACAGTTATTACTTGGCCAACCGCAAGGAAACGCCTAACTATATAGCAAACACCCAGCTAAGAACTTGTACAAACTGGTACAGGGGACAAAGGTGCTGGGCTGGGTGCTATGAGAAAGCACGAGAAAAATACTATAAACCATTAAGCTGCTTCCTCACCGAGTCGACACTGTCGATCGACAAAATAAATCGATCAACATGTCGAATTGTTTTCACGAACAAGACAAAGTCATAGCTTTTATGGAGTCATACAAATTAAAATCAAATCTATGGGATTTCAAAACTAATAATTATAAAAACAGAAACATGAGGCACGATACCCTTGTGGAAATTGCTAATGAATCTTCGTCAGACATGTTGATTAGTCTGATCGACATCATTTCTGCCAACTCTGGTGTGGACGGATGTAGTTTTGTCGACTTGTTGATCGACCATGTCGACTCGGTAAGGACGCAGCTTAAATCTGCAGTGTTATCGGTGACTTGTCAGACGGGATCGGGAAAAAAACTCTTTTATGTTTTGTGAAAGGCTTACAACTGCAATTTAGAGACATTTTTTTACTATGTTTGTCTTCTTTGATTGCTGAAAACGATAAACGATTACATTTGATTGGCTTTTAAGCAACCTAATCTAAATTTCTTTCGTTTTGAGTGAATGTTATATATGGGATTATGGAAAAAATAACGAATCCATCTTAAATTTCGTCGCAAATTGACGTACCCAAATCTCTTAGGAACTTTTTGTTTCATACATTTTATATCTAAGTACAAAAATTCTTAAAAAAAGTGAAATTTCAAATTGCTTTTTCGATATTTCCTAGATTATTTATACTAGAATAAAAATAAGAAGTACAAAGTCCCTTACTGGAAAACAATTTATAGAATTAAAATGATCTGCAACCTTCTAAATTGTTTATATGTGAAAGAATTTCTTTTTATGCTCACTTATCGGTGCCTTTTATATCTTTTTTCATCTTGCCCGATGTTTAGGTCGATACGTGACACATTCTTTTTAAAAACCTGCCTTTTTGACTTACACCTGATACAACATTCATTCCATTACACATTGCCGAATTTCGTCGTCATAACTAGACTATGTTGTCAAGTCAGTAAAATAGTATGATATTCTAGTAAATGTCAAATAAAATTTACCTAAAACTCTTTTTTATTTTTAGATATAGAAGGAGAAGCAGAAGGAGAAGGAGAATGAGAATGAGAAGGAGAGGGAGAGGGAGAGGGAGAAGGAGAATGAGAATGAGAAGGAGAGGGAGAGGGAGAGGGAGAGGGAGAAGGAGAAGGAGAAGGAGAAGGAGAAGGAGAAGGAGAAGGAGAAGGAGAAGGAGAAGGAGAAGGAGAAGGAGAAGGAGAAGGAGAAGGAGAAGGAGAAGGAGAAGGAGAAGGAGAAGGAGAAGGAGAAGGAGAAGGAGAAGGAGAAGGAGAAGGAGAAGGAGAAGGAGAAGGAGAAGGAGAAGGAGAAGGAGAAGGAGAAGGAGAAGGAGAAGGAGAAGGAGAAGGAGAAGGAGAAGGAGAAGGAGAAGGAGAAGGAGAAGGAGAAGGAGAAGGAGGAGAAGAAGGAGGAGAAGAATGAGAAGAAGGAGAAGAAGGAGGAGGAGTATGTGAAGATGGAACAGGATATTAAGAACATACAGAAAGTTAGAAAAAAACTTATTTTAAATCGATATCGTCATAGATTGATAGTTTTTGATTGTTTCAACGGTAAATAATATCACTATTCACTCTTATTTATAATTATTAATAAAAATATTAAAATTTTAATTATCCTATTGAATCTAATCTGTTGCTTCTGGATAGTCGAGCACAGGTATTAATAAAGATTTAACCGTTGAGGTGGCGGCGGATCTCAAACGTTTTGACACCTTCGCTTGAATTGTAGACAGCGTAGGAGTGGCCCGTCGAACAATGGATTTAAAGCCCAGATTGCTTGGAGATGTTTAAACACGCAGTAATCAATATGCTCTCGAGTTTAAGTTTATTTATTGTTATTTTATGTTTATATAGACAATTAGTATCGAGTTTTATAAATGGGACTTGTTGAAAAATATTATTGATAGTTAATAATAATGTTTGTGTTGATTGCTTAATTAATGTTAGTGAAAATCATTTCAATTTATGAAGGTCGTTTGGTTTTAATCAATAATATGCAGCTATGGTTATTTTTTTTTTAAGATGGTCGAACGGACCGGCGTCGGCAAGCGGCCAAAAAATAGTGGCACTGCCTATTCGTTGGAATTATTCATATTGCTGTTGTGAACAGTTACGTCCTTTATAAAAAACTTAATCCCGAAGAGCATCTTATCTTACTACATTTTAGCAACTCGCTAGAACTTATGATTCAATGCAATAATGACGTTACAAACAATGCGCATTCGGCCAGTGTCGGGAAATAAGTATACACCCCTAAGGTGAAACAAAGTACACGCCTTAATGACCGCGCATAATTATTCTTTCTCTCCCTTTTAGCTGTTTTTCTGTCGTACTTGTGTAATCCGGAGGGTTCGGATGTAATTTACGCAATCTGTATACGTCTAGTATAGGTATGGAGAGGCTTTCGATTTATTGAGCGTACAGAATTGTTAGCGCTTGATGGGAATATGATTGCGAAGATTAACATACAAGTTATTAATAATGTTAAATACCTAGGTGTAATCTTTGACCAGAAGCTTACATGGAATTGTCAGATCGAAAAAAACCACATACAAGGCCAGAATCGCTCTTGGAAGGTGCGGGCAAATGTGTGGAAAGAATTGGGGATTAAATCCCAACATGACCAAATACACAAATACAGAGAACGTGAGGCCAGGGATATCCTATGGATCAGTAGTCTGGTGGCCCAGGACACTGCAGATTAGAGCGCAGAGGCAGCTAAGTGGTATCCAAAGAGGCCGACTGCTGCCCTAGAGGTAATACTAAACCTACCGCCACTGCAAAAATTCATTCAGGGAAATGCAAGATCTGTTAGTCGCAGATTATTACAGAGGCTTCCTCCGAAGTGTCAATGACACGGCAAGACTTATAAAAAGCTATATGAAGAAATAAAGGCAGATCCAATACTGGGAATGCCAATGGATCAGATTGCCCCACAATATTGCTTAAAAATGAATACACAGTAGTCATTCCAGAGAGAAAGGACTGGGAATCCTCCTCCTATACCTAACAACGAATCTCAACTGGTACACTGATGGCTATAAAAAAGACGACGCGACGGCAGGGCATCAGATTATGAACTACGCTACTGGAATATCGATTAATTCACCAAATACCAGCCTCCTCTGGCCCATTCTTCTTTGAATCGGAGTTTAAGGGTAGGGTTTCACCTAGACGGAGAAGAAAAACCGAGGGCAGAGAGCTACGCCAGGGAGGCGATATCCAGGCTAATGGGTCTAACAAAAAGAAACAAGCTAGATATCGAGATCTAAGAATAGGGAGGACCACAATAGATATGCAAAGGTCGCAGCGGGATAGGACAAAGAGCCACTCCATTTCTAATCTAATCTAATATATTAATGTTTGAAAGTATCCCGCATTTGGTACTGCCTCCTCGATCGCCCGACCTCAATCCCATCGAGCATGCTTGCGTATTTATTATTTTTGAGCAAAAACCATTTACAATAAAGTTTCTCAGTAATAAATATTGACTTCCTCTCGTATGTACCTATGAAAAACTTATTCACAACTAATTGTGAGTGTATTTAGTTAAATAAAAAATAAAATAAATTATTAACGACTTCCGGAATGTGTCAAATAATTTTTGTTTATAACAGTACCTACCCTTCTTCTGTATTTGGCTACCATTCCACATCAAATAATTTCATAATAAATACCCAAGGAAATCGGTAAAAAGTAAACAGTTTTATATTCACAATGGTTATTAAAATAGTACTATTATTTATTTTAAATAATTTACCGACAATACCGAGAATAGCGAAAGCAAATAAAACGTTTTTTTTACTACTGTGTTTCGGCTTTTAAAATGTATTTCGTGAAAATATTAAATAGTCCAGTAAATAAAGGCACCAACCTGTTCATTTCATTATTGTCGGATTTTTTTTTGCAAGTTGTAGGTATTCATGTGTAGATTACTCTCTGAAAATTTGTCCTCCGCAGGATTTGCGGAAGGGGCTGGAAAATGGTCCATGATCCCGAAAATTTAGTTTTTGGCCGATATCTCCCGAAATATGCTACTTAGATAAGTGGGGTTTTGTTAGAAATAAAGTACAGTTCATTACCTACAAAAATGGTCCCTATCATTTTTGTCCCTGGATCAATATTTCTTGCAAAAATTTTCCGGAAAACTAAAAAACTTAGCCAAAAATTTTAAAAACCATCGAAAAGAGGACATTTTCAGCTTTCCAATGGTGTGTATTAAAGACCGATATTGCCAACCATTGTTTATCAATTTGCGGTAGACCCGAGAATTTTCAGAAAACTCCGGAAATAAAAAAAAAACGTCCCAAGAAAAACATGTTGTTTATAAAGATACACAAAAATTATTCATTCATTCTTTCGGAATACATTCACCACCTATCAAAGTCCCATTATCCAAAAGGTTTCGGTAAAACTACGCTTAATTTAAAAAATATGAACGGATTGATAAGGGCGGTCAAATATTCAGGAAAAATAAAGTTTGGCCAGTTTTTTTAATATTCCTGGAAAATAAAAAAAACGAAAAAGTTACACGATGTTATAGGTACAGGTCCCTCCTTCCATATGCACTTTGAATCATGAAAAAAGATTCATTTTTACTTAAGTTATGGGCCAATTTGCCCGCCCTCCCATGCCTACATTCACGGAGCGTGCTCCCGGAGACGCCGCGCAGCAGCTCGAAATCCAAGGTACGCTTGGGCCCGTTTATCTCGAAAACGGTTAAACTTTTGACAAAAATGATAAGTATCATTTTTGTAGATAATAAACTGCTCTCCATTCCTAGCAAAACCCCACTTCTCTAAGTGTCATATTTCCGAAGATATCGGCGAAAAACTTTATTTTTGGGATTATTGGCCATTTTTCAGCCCCTTCTGCAAATTTCGCGGAGGACATATTTTCAGAGAGTAATCTACCCATGAATACCTACAAGCTGCAAAAAAAAAAGTCCGACAATAATAAGATGAGCAGGTTGGGGGGACTATAAACCATTGCAAGCTGAAACACATAAACGGTTCTAAGCATACATCCTGAAATAGAGCATGCCCACACCAACTGACAAGTTGACACTAATGACAGTCGTCCTGAGGATAAACGCCCTATACATTGATTTTGTTAGTACGTCAGTTTTCTAACCTCACATTCTGTACAAAGACGTTTTAATTGATTAAATTATATTAATCTGCAATTTTTTATCACAGTATCAATTAATAATTTAAAATCGCCTTGCTACGACCCTGGTTATTTCTAATGTAGAATATTCATCTGGTACGTTCGGTAGTTTTTAATGTTCCAATAGTATCGTAAAAAAAACTTAATAAACTTTACGATTATGACTTCTGCAATGGTTTGTTACTCATGAGTATATGGGATTATGGCATTTAATTCAATACATTTAATAACTTCGTAAATAAAATTTTAGATCCAGTTTTCTGTCGTTTTTAATATACAGTCTGAATATAGTACATAACAGTTCTTTCTATGACAAACTACCCAATATAGTGAAGTAAAAGTGTCTTCAAACCAATAGGCAACATCTTTTACAAATGCATCTTTGTCTCCCAACACGTGTATTAACAATCTCGAAGATTAAAATATTTGGATCGTGGATCGTTAATAACCCTTAATTATACAATTTATAGCTACATTGTTCCATAAGACACTGTTATTATTTCTTATTTAATTAATAAAAATAAAAACTTTGCATCGGCCGGGAATCGAACCCGGGCCGCCCCCGTGGCAGGCGAGCATTCTACCACTGAACCACCGATGCTTGTTTACTAATGTTTCAAAGCTATTTACGGTGTTGTAGTTTACAATAATATTATTATTTTATATATACATATATAATTAAAAATATCAACTAGATATATCTCTTTCAAATAATTTACAGCAAAATATAAATTTTTTTCAGCTTTCATAAACAGGCATATACTATAAGTTATAAAGAAAAGTCTTTGGAAAACTATTTTAATATATGGCGAAGGCGCTGGGAATACATTATTTATATTTTCAATTATTGTAAACCTGGGAATTTTAAATTAAATCAAGTATAGTATTCTCAAGAAACGTATTTTTATTCCAAAAGTAACAAAAATAATAATATGTAAAAGTATAAACGACTGAAATATTCAATATATATAATATATAATAAACGCACAAAAAAATATTAAATATTCTGTAAAGCTTACACTACAAAAACAACAAGCTATTACCATGCATAGATAAGGTACAGTGGAGTGAAGTACAGTGGAGAGGCATTAATTTGTGACAAAAAATATCAAGAATTATGAAAAAAGAAACAATTGATATCTAACAAATTTGAAAATATTCATAAATTACTTATTAAATAACTTAACGGAAAATATTTCCATCACAATAAACAAAAATGATAAAATAACTGAAAAACGAACGATCTATAACTACAATTTTAGAACTAATCTTCAAGTGGTAAATAAACGTATTGTTAATACACAATTTTAAGGTATTTACATGGAATATACTGCATGATTTTTCTGTATTTTGTCTTCATATTCCGCAATCTGAAAAAAAAAACAAATTATATTTGTTTAATTCGCAAAAAGGACCTATTTAAAAATGTTATCGTACGCCAATGGTAGATGGAAATTTTCTGAAAATAAGTAAAAACCCCTTTAAAAATTTCGTAGTACGCCCATGATAATGATCCCCTAAAATATTGTATCGTTACCCATCCAAAAATCGCTCAGCACGCACATGATATCTACAATCGAGGCGTACTACGACACATTAGCATGTCGGTGATACTTCGGGCAAAGAGACTTTCCGCACGTGTTAGGAACATTTTTTTTTACGAATAGACCTCAATGAACTAGACGAGACGTCCCACGACGAGTTAAAACTATCTGTATATGACCAAATACTTATAGTAAAATCATGAAAATTTCTACGTTTGGGTTTTCAGATACGATTTTTTTAACTAAAATATTTTCAAAGATAGCCGACTTCCGGTTCTACCGTAAGTCGACTGTAACTTTGTTATTTTAAAAGGAACACCCTGTATAATAATACATTTTTAAAATCTACGTAAAATTTCAGTATACTTTTGTCTGAAAACTTTTTTCGAAAAATGCATACTTTTTGAGTTATTAATTTTTTTGTAAAAAATTTGACCGTTGCAGATCCTTATAAATTATTTTTTTACGAGAATACCCTTAAAGATATGAAAATGGTTTCTGTTCGGTTGCTTTTAGCAAGGTCAGACGTATTTGAAGCTATATTGAAACATTTTTCATTTTATACAGGGTGTGTATAAAAAGTGTTCAAAGTTTAACTTCATAAATATCAAATTTCTTCATTTTTTCAAATAGAACCACCCGGTTTTTTCTATTTTAATACATTCAGGGGTGAAAAATAAGGCAAATTCATGTATACTTCCATATACCTAAACCTTACCGTTATCTGTAAATTTTTAGAGATGCAGGTGTGGTCTCAATTTTATTTTGACCCGTTGATACAAGCACTAAGAAATAAAAAAGATTATGTAAATTTGCTTTTAATACATGGTAAATATGGCAAAGTTGTTACAAGAACATGTGTTTTATTTGCAGTAAGATATCCAGATAGACCACCATTTAAATCGCACATTGTTAAAAGAATACTTAACAATTTGAAGCTATTCGGTTCATTTTAAGCAAAAGTTAATCGATTTAAACCATTTGTGACAAGATAAAGAAAAGTACTTTTTTATTTCTCAGTGCTTGTATCAACGGGTCAAAATAAAATTGAAGCCACACCTGCATCTCTAAAAATTTACAGAAAACATTTAATATCTGGATAACGGTAAGGTTTAGGTATAGGAAAGTATACATGAACTTTCCTTATTTTTCACCCCTAAAAGCATTAAAATAGAAAAAACCGGGTGGTTCTATTTAAAAAAATAAAGAAATTTGATATTTATGAAGTTAAACTTTGAACACTTTTTATACACACCCTGTATAAAATGAAAAATTTTTCAACATAAATTCAAATACGTCTGACCTTGCCAAAAGTAACCGAACGGAAACCATTTTCATATCTTCAAGGGTCCTCTCGTAAAAAAATAATTTCTAAGGGTCTTCAACGGTCAAATTTTCTACAAAAAAATTAATAACTCAAAAAGTGTGCATTTTTCGAAAAAAGTTTTTAGACAAAAGTATACTTAAATATTACGTAGATTTCAAAAATGTATTAATATAAAGGGTGTTCCATTTAAAATAACAAAGTTACAGTCGACTTCCGGTAGAAACGGAAGTCGGCCATCTTTGAAAATATTTTAGTTGAAAAGATCGTATCCGAAAACCCAAACGTAGAAATTTTCGTGATTTTACTATGAGTATTTTGCCATATACAGATAGTTTTCACTCGTCGTGGGACACCCTGTATAGGGAGGAACCTATCTGTCGGTTGTGCATGGAAGAGGAGGAAACAGCCTCTCACATTATCTTTGATTGTGAAGCACTATCTCACTGGAGATATAGACTCCTAGGACTAGAATTTCCAAGGGAGGATTTCTCCAAGAACCTAGTGAAAAGTCTGCTGAGCCTGATAAGGGCTGCTGGTCTCTTCACATAAACGGCACAACCAAGAGCACAAAAAGCCTTAAGGCTGAGGTGCCGAGGACATCAATCCTTTGACTGGTGTGCTGATCCAATCATTCAATAAATACTGGAAGAAAAGAGAAGATATGACCATTGGAAAGATAGGACTAAAGAAGCTACTAGTCTCTGCGACGTTCCTTAGGAACTAAGTAGAAGTAAATACATCTTTTAAGTCTCAGTGAATGTCATCCCATCATACATACGAAACGACGAAAAACCTACCTTTTGATAAGCCCGTTCAAGCAGAGCATTGTATAAAAGCAAATTTTTATTTTGGCATAAAATCCTTTCATCCAGCTTCGCTTTTAAACTTTCCACCATATCAGTAACAAAATCTTCCTTACTTTGTAAAATATCTCTAATATTCACTTCTAATTGTTTCATTGCAGCTTCGATGGGTCTACGGAAACCGTCCAAAATAGTTTTATCATCCGTCCGACTCGTTATAAAAACGTTATTAATTTGTATCGATCGATTATTATCGTCTAGAACTAAAAGCGATTCTTCTATAATCTTCATAATATCGTCAATAACTTTCGTCATAACCACTCTAAGATCTTCTGTGGAAGTATCTTTAATGAAGGTTTCATTAGAGGTATTTTTATCGTAAGGTAGATCAGGAAAGTGATTTTCTCTGGAATCTAACGTAGAGTATTCTGGATCTTCTTCGCTAAATGAAGCATTATTTGTCGAAATATTTCCTACATCTTCACCTGAGTTATTTACAGTCAGAGTTTGAAGATTAACGTTGTTATAAAAATTTAATAAAGACTCGTTACTTGATATTTTAGATCTGATTTGCTTTTCACGAAGTTTGTTCTTCAATCTACAAGATGGTAAAAGTTTGATGAGGATCTTCCTGATTGTATTTTTGAAGATAATTGTTGATTTATTTTGGACATTTTCTCGCGAAGAACAAGGTTGATCCTGGAACAAATAAAATTGGTTCAAGAGTTTACATTTTCTAAGAACAATTGATGTAAGTGGTTTGTGAAGTTTCTTTATAAAGAAGAATGGCAGAAATTTAAGAAGAAATCATTAAAACACCTTAAAAGTAAAGTAACCAGTTGCTATTATATTCGATTGCAAAGCATGGGACTTGAGTACCAAGGAAGGATTTCTCCAAAAAGGATCATATGGAAAGACTGCTTGATAAGGCTGAGGTATCGAGGACCTGAACGAAGAAGGATCGATTACTGGAAGAAATCGTACTGGATGAAGATTATTAAACTACCTAATGGTTCAAACATTACCAAGCACTCAAACTAGCCTTCCAGACCGGACTGGCCTTTCCCTTGTATCTGATAAGATCTTCTTCTAGCTAAAGATAAGGGGATGTTGTACGCTGGGGTTTGAATTAATAGTTGGACAATGTAAAGTACAATAAAATCATTTTACTTACAGAATCATTAATGTTCAGTATATCATCTTCCCTTTTGTCCATTTGGATATCATCGTTCATCTTCAATATGGTAATATTTTCGAAGGAAGTCGAAATTTTAGAATGCATTCTTTTCTTCACAAACGTTGTTTTTTGAACATCAAATATTGTCTGTCACTATTTGATTAGTTCAAAATAAAATATGTGATTTGTTTGAAATTGTTGATAAACTTGTTAATGATCTGAAAATGAGTTTTAATCTTTAGGTATTTGGAAGCACACTATCGAGAAAAATCATTGGTCACGTTTATGCTGTGGTAGCAGTCGTTATTAACTGTCATTTATGCCAAATATAAAGTGACATAATATATTTTGGTTTGAAGATATTTTAGACATTTGTATCTTAAAAATTAATGAACATCAGTACGAACTATTTAATTGAGTTGAAATCGAAAATGAATGGATGATTATTGAAGTCATACTTCAAATAAAATTAGGTTATGATTATATATCAGCACGCTTACCGGGCAGGCAGATCTACGGAGACTGCACTGGTACAACTGACGGAGGATATCCGAGGTGCCTTAGAAAACCAAGAAACTGTAGTATGTGCATTTTTGGACATAGAAGGAGCTTTTGACAACACTCCACATGAGGCTGTCAAGAGAGCATTAAATAGAAGAGGTGTAGACAGCACAACATCCAAATGGATGTCGGAACTGCTCACCACCAGAGTAGCAGAGACGAGAACGAGCAAAGACATTGTCTCCATCTGCACAAACCAGAGGATGCCCACAGGGAGGAGTAGCATCCCCATTAATGTGGAGTCTGACGGTTGACGAACTCCTGTGTGGTTTGACGGATCTCGGAATATCCTGCCAAGGATATGCCGATGATATTGTCATAACAGCCAGGGGAAAATTTGAAAACACCCTTTGTGACATCGTACAAAAGGGTCTGAACTATACAAATAGCTGGTGTAGGCAAGTGGGACTCAGCATCAACCCCACCAAAACCATCTTGATAGCCTTCACTAAGAAAAGAAAACTCAACCTCAAAACCATTAAACTTGATGGGAACGACGTTGAATGGAGACAAGAAGTCAAGTATCTAGGTTTGACTCTAGACAGCAAACTCCTGTGGAACAAACACGAGAAGGAGATTACATACAAAGCAAAAATGGCTCTAGTGGTGTGCAGGAATCTGGCAGGGAGAAACTGGGGTTGTAACCCAAAAATCCTGAGCTGGATGTACACTGCCAAAGTGAGACCAATTATCACTTATGGAGCCATTGCGTGGAGTAGTAGAACTAGCCTCTTGACGACGAGAGAAAACCTCTCTAAAATTCAAAGACTAGCCTGTATATGCATAACAGGAGGAATGAGTACATGCCCAACGACAGCAATGGAAGTGATTCTCAGCCTCACACCATTACATATGGTGGTGGAGAGTGTTGCAGAAAGAACAAGATACAGACTAAGTAGAGAGGGAATCATTAAAAAGAAAACCACCTCTTCACTTCTTAGAAATCAGACAACCTGGGACATGCCACAAGATGGTATGATGAAAAAGTATAACTTTTCAAAGAAATTCGTTACGGAATTAAGCAACAATAAGGAATGGGATCCAAATACCATTTCCAGACTTGGAAAGAATGCCATTCAATGGTACACAGACGGCTCAAAAGCAATAGAAGGAACTGGGATAGGAGTGTACGGGCCCGGCACCAAACACTCTGAAAGCTTGGGAAAAACCCCAAGTATCTTTCAAGCGGAAATTCACGCAATAAGAAAGTGTGCCCAGTTCAATATTGACAAAGGATCTAGAAGGCAAAGGATTATCATAATGTCTGATAGTCAAGCAGCCATTAAAGCGCTGAGTTCTTGTGTAATCAGTTCCAAAATGGTGTGGGAATGCCTAGGCAAACTTAATGAACTAGGCGAGAACAATATAGTCACCTTACTGTGGATTCCAGGACACACTGGAATAGAAGGAAACGAAATAGCAGATGAACTAGCAAAGAGGGGGAGTGAAATACCCTTTTGGGGACCGGAACCTTTTTGCGGAATCAGCTCCAATGTAATATTGGAAGAAATAGGTAAAGCCGAAGAAAAGAGAAGATCTGACAATTGGAAAGATCTAGTAGGGCTTAGGCAATCAAAGATTCTTCTGGGTGACTACAACCTGTTGAGATCAAATGAATGCATAAGTCAAAGCAAAACTGCACTAAGAGTTTTAACAGGAATCCTAACGGGACATTGTCGCCTGAATGGGCACCTTAAAAAGCTCAAAATAGTGGAGGAAGAAGATTGTAGGTTTTGTGGAATGGAAGAAGAATCTTCCATCCACATACTTGCGAACTGCACAGCAATTCAGAATCCTAGGGCACAGCACCTGGGAGACTACTGGATAGAAGAGGGACAGTTACCTAAGTTGAAGCCTGCAGATATCCTAAAATTCCTCGGGGAAATAGGACTAAAGGAGCTACTAGTCTCTGAGACTTTCCTCAGGAACTAAGTAGAAGTAAGGGGGCACAATAGATCTTTTAGGTCTCAGTGAATGTTACCCCAAAAAGACATACATATATCAAGATAAGAACGGCCAAAATAATTTATGGATCAGTCTAAAAATCACTACATTATCAACTTTGTTTGATGAATTCGTAATTGTCAAAGTGGAGAATTTAGAGCAACGACACTGTCATAGAACTGCCATTGTCAGTTTTCAAAGTATTAATATCAGATTAAATTATAAATATGTCAAATTATAATTATTCCAAAATAATTAATTTTATACTATGAAAGTGTAAACTTCAAATACTAGCCAATCTTCAACTTTATGCTCGAACTACTATTTTTTTAATACTTATTAATGAAAAAAGAAGCAAACTAACCTAAAATTTTCATTCAATCCATGCAATCTGCAAAAAACTCTTTAAACAATTGTAATACAGCAAAAACACTTGAACACTCATCTAACGCTTATATATATGTATATTCCCTTGAACAATAAACTCTCAAAAATTATTAAACTGAATAAAATTCAACTTTAAATAAATCAAATTTTATAATTATAAACGCAACTTTAAACAGAAACTCAACTGAAAGTATGAATCTTTTTATATCGTACACCTTCAAAAATTAGTAAAAGAACAAAAAATTAATACGTGTTCGAATTATATTTTGGCTACGATACTTTTAATTCCACCAAAAGTTATTTTAAAAATAAAATTTGACTTTTATTTAGAAATATGTCTATTGTAACATTAAGTATTATTATTTAGAATACATTTTTTATTAAGTAACATAAAACTATTTATTTTTATTTTATTACTAAGAGAACATTCACAAAAATCCAGCAGATGTCGCCACAAAACGTTTAAGGCGTTTTTGAGTGTGTAGTTTATTTTATGATTGTTTTTTTAAATTCTTTTATTTGAAATCAAACAGCACTACTACGTGTGTACCTCAGTAAGAACATGATAATAACATAGCTGAATTCTATACAAATATTTATTTGAATTAATATAGAATGATAAAATATATGTAATAAAGGAAAAATTTTTGTATTACAATATGTAAATAAATAAAATATTTGTGAAGTATTAATATTCTTAGTTAAAAGGATCACTTTGTCTAAAAAGTAACTACGAGGGCTGTTTGATGAATCAGTAACTTCTTGCATTTCCCGTGCAGTATTGCTACATTGCTTTCTTCAACTGCTGTCAATTAATATGCTTTTTTGTCAAGTTTTGGAGCAGCTGCATCATCTAGTTTGTGTTTGACATCCATTGAAAGCATAGATCATCGTGATTTTAATTTTTTTCCAGTTTCTAATCATTCTGAATCATTTATTTTGTGTTTGACAGGCATTGCAAGCATACAACCTTGAAAATTTGATCGTTTTTACCGTTTTCTTTAAAAGCTACATAATTCAACTTGTGTTTGACATACATTGAAAGCATACAGTTTCGCGATTTACACTTTTTTTAATTTAATTTAAAATCTGCATCGTTTGGTTTGTCTTTGACAGGCATTGAAAGCATAGAGTATCGAGATTTTAACTTTTTTCCAGTTTCTAATCATTCTGCATCATTTAGTTTGTGTTTGACGGATATTTTGAGCAAATAACTTCGTGATTTTAACATTTTTCTATTTTCTTTAAAAGCAATCGTCAACAAACTTATGTTTGACAGGCATTGAGAGCAGGCAACTTCGCGAATTTTCACTTTTTTCCATTTTCTTCAAAATCTGCGTCATTTAATTTGTTTTTGACAGGTATTAAAAGCACACATTAATTTTTTTCTATTGCCTTTGAAATTCACAAAATTGTCTACTATCAATAGCTGTCAAACACTAACTAAATGACGCAGCTTCCTAAAAATTTGACAGTACTCTAATAATAGATGACAGTTGATGGGAGTAGTGCTGAATTTAAAGTTACCACGGGGGACATTCAAAAAGTCACACAACTAACTCTATATTTATCAAAATATAGAAGAATCCAATTGGCGAAACTCTCTAAGGCAACTTGTAACTTGAAAAACTGTTGTGTTGTTTAAAATTGACCATCTTGTAATATAGATATCCCAAGGTCAGTTTTAACAAATGAAAATGAGATCACGTGTGTTTTGCACGAGAATTTTTGAGTAGGATTTGATTTATCAAGGAAGATCCTTGTTTATTTAACTCTTACGCATCATTGTTTTGTAATTTTTTGATTTATGATGACGTAAAGACCTAATCACCTTAATCTTTCTGTCTGATTTAATAATATGTAAACAAATGGTAAGCGAGATACAAAAGACAATGTACCAACTTATAATAAAATTCGTCTATTTTTATAAACTTAATGCATTTAACTTAACTTAAGTAACATAGAAGTGCGTAAATATACGTTCAATTTCTTGTTTAAGTATCATAGTTTTTAATACTTGGGATAAGGTATAAATTAAAATTGGTAAGAAAATATTTTTAACCGTCTATACGTCTTCCACAGTATTCTAATTTTAACTCTCCATATATTTCGGTACAAATTGCTAGGTTATGTTTATTAAACAAATCATTTTTTCGGTATATTCTTGCTAAAATCTTGCTAGTACAGCAATCTACATCTTGGGTATGGTTTCTTGTCCACCTTCTTTCCTATTAATAATAATAATAAGAAATCTCTTTCATGCTTAACCAATTTTTCCAAGGTCACAGAAGCTATTTATCCAAAACACCACGACTTTGGTACAGAAGCTTCACTAAACCGTATGATCTCTGCAGACATAAACTGATGTGATCGATGTACTCAAAACTTTTCACTTTTCTACTGAAAGGTATGGGTTTATTATCCAACACAATTTGGTTGGAATACTCTTGTAAAAATATTGGTCTGAATAACTTTACCAAATACAATAGCATTTGTATATAAAGCATTTAGTTTGAGCGGCGTATCAAACCGGACCTGGGACGGCAGGAAACCTAAATCCTCCACTGTAGTCTCCTGAGTCCTCCTAGTAGTAAAAAATGCAATAGTTCTTTATTGAATATTTCAATCTGTTTTTTAGATGGAAAACTCAACTTATACTTCTTCTATAATACAACATGTCACGTCTATGCTCTCTACTGTCACAAATCAACCTTCTACAATCAACTCAGATGATTATACATCGAATGCTTCTATTCCAACGTTTGAGGTGACGGAAATTCGATTTTCTTGGTATGATTATGTCATATTCTGTTTATTGTTGTCGGTAAGCTTATGTTTGAGTATTTATTTCGGATGCTTCGGTAAGAAGCAGACTGCCAAGGAGTATTTGCTAGCTGGAGGAGATCTAAAAGTTCTACCAGTTGTGATTTCTTTAATAGCCAGGTGAGTATTTGTTTTTTTTTCTTATCTTTATATTGTTTACTACGCATTTTGACACTATTTTGAAATACGTAACAATTACCAGAAAGGTATCGATTGTCCTTAACGACGGGTTGTAAGTCAAATTACCTTGGGTGGTAATAATTTATGCCATATAAAACCCGTTTATTTATTTATGTGAATATTAATGTTACAGTTATTACAATTATGTGCATTATTTACAAAATTCGTATAAATGTTTTCCCATATTTCCTCAATTTGTATTAAATGTTCATTTTTTCTGTTACTCTTGAAGTACTTCAGGAGACTTCTGGCTTCGTTATATTGTATAAAGTTTTATTTGCCACTTCCTTTTTAATTTCTTTTCTATTTTAATATCTCATGAAGAAGCGTGGATTAAAATTCGTCATGTGGGATCTTAAACAATATAATTTTGACCAACTTTGAAATAACAAACCTTCTCATCACTTTTAGTCACTGTTTACGTACGATTCTTCCATAGCAGAGATACATTCGCTTGCGTCAGACTCCTCGTCAGCTACGAAGGAAGTATCATCAGCGAACTGTAGACAAATGCCAGACTGAAATATCGTTCACATATATTAGAAACAAGAGAAGGCCCAACACAGAACCCTGTTGCACTCCCCTGTGAAAGGGTAATAATTCCGAATCTACATTATTGCAGCTAACATATTGCATACGGTTTGTTAGATAAGATGGAAAAATATTTAACTGTGTAATCCCGTAATTTACTCGATAACTATTACAACTTTCTGTCTGTAATCTGTGTCATGTCTTTGTCCGGAGAAGTAAGGATATAAAATGGAAAAGATTTCCACCAGAGATTTGACTTTTTTAAACGAAAGTATATGTAGTATAGACTACTTTACTAGATTTGTGTCAAGATTCTGCTGGAGCTTGCGATGCAGCTTGCAAGCATAGTTTGGAGCACGTGAAATGCAACAGTTTTTCGTCCATAACTTTTTTAGATTTGATTGTACAAAAAAATTGTGGGCAATAAAATTGTAGGGAATTTTATACCCTATAAGATGACAAAATGCAATATAAAAAAAAAAATTTAAGCACTTAATTTTTGAAAAATTGAAAAAATGTTTGCAAAATGGTTTTTTAAGCAACAAACATAATTAGAATAGCAATAGCGACTTCATAATATATGAAAATATAGTAGTCCGGCAACTAAAAACGTTGATGTTTTCAGATTTTGAAAATTCAAAATGGTGGTCCTGCAAAATTTCAATATATATATTTTTTTCAATCTCGTCTCATTTCATGAACATTTACGCTATCGATACGCGATTTGCTGTAATCGATAGATAATAAGTTGTAGTTTTATGAACAATAACAAGAGATTTTTTTCAAAAATTTTTACATTCCTTTTTACGAGTTTAACTGAAAAAATTTTTTCTCTCCGTTTGTCTGTCTTTTGCCTCATATTGAGAAAATATGTTTTTTTAGTCATACTTCAGGATTAACGTTACTAGCTCTACCAGCCGAGATCTACAGCTTTGGTGCAGGTTATTGGTTGTCAGCAATCAGCTTATGGATAACAGCATTTGTCACTATATATGTGTATCTTCCGGTATTCTATAAATTACAACTCACTAGTACCTACGAATATTTAGGTATAAGATTTGATAAAAGAACCAGAAAGTTAGCGTCGATTATGTTCACTGTAACAGTATTCACCCTAGTACCTATTGTTACTTACATACCTTCCATGGCATTTTCTTCAGGTAACCATCACCACAAATGTTATTTTATAGAATTAGTTTATTTAAAATATTTTCTTGTTTCAGCTACGGGCTTGAACATCCATATTGTAACACCAGTTGTTTGTGGACTTTGTATTTTCTACACAGCTATAGGAGGGTTAAAAGCTTTGATTTGGTCAGACACTCTTCAGTTTTCGCTAACTATAGGAGCTCTTTTAGCCATTTTAGGATTAGGTTTGAGTAAAGTCGGTGGAATATCTACAGTTTTGAAAAAAGCATATGAAAGTGACCGATTGAATTTACTAAAGTAAGTATTGTTTTGCACAAGGATGCATTTGGTCTGGCGGGAATTTTTTTTTTCAATTTGCAGGTATCCGTAGGTACATTAAATTCCCAAAATATCAGGTACCTGGAATTTGTGGAAGGGTGGGAAAATGGCTCTGGATTTCCCGAAAATCCGTTTTCCGGCGATATCAGCCGAAATATGACCCTAAGACAATGTTTGTTCAGACAAAAAATAAAGAGCAATTTATTACCTACAAAAGTTGTCCCTATGACATTTTTCGCTACCCCACTACTTTTTGCAAAAACGGCGGTTCAAAATTCACCGTTTTCCGAAACTTAAGATCCGGCGCTTCCCTATCAGAATCTGGGGTGAGGGGCATGCAAATAAACCAATTCCTATGGTTATGGCTTCAAGTATCAATTGTAGATGACGCCACCATACTTTTTCGCACTCGCGAAATGATCAAGGCCATTAATGGTAGTCATGAAAATGCTCTTTTTCTTAACAACTCCCGGGGTCAGAACCATTATCACTTCCCCCAAAAATGAGCCCTTGGCCTACTTTAATGGTGTACCCAAATCTTGAGAATGAGACGTAAATTATATCAACTTTAGATAATAAATTCTTTTCCATGCGTTCACTAGAATAATTGATATACACACCAAAGGAAAGGTCAGAATGTTACCTTTCATCGGGTACAATCCTTGACCGGAAAAAATTTCACAGTGAGGAGGAAAAAACCTCCAAAAAAATGTCCTTTTTTCAGTTGGCTGAAAATTTTCCCGATTTTCCCTAAAACTCGGGAACTTAGACAGAAAATAATGGTGGTATCGGCAAGGGCACAACCTAGCCTTTTGTATACTATACTTTAAAACCCGGTTTCATCGTTAATTATCAAGAACTTGCCGATAAACTGGAGCGTTTGCAAGAATTCGATAATCCATAAAATTGGCCATTGGAAAAACACGTTGTTTATAAAAATACCCAGGAATTATTGAGTGAATTTTTTTGGAATCCATTGAGCACCCCCCAAAACTCGTTTATTCAGAAGGATTCGGGAAAATTAATCTTAATGAAAAAAATATGAACATATTTGTGGGAGGGCTGAAAAATCAGGCAAAAACGAACTTTGGCCGGGTTTTTCACTAATCCAGGGAAATAAATTAGGGGAGGAAAAGACACGATATTATAGCCACAGGTTCCTTCTTTCATCTGCACTTTGAATCATGAAAAAATATTCATTTTAACGGGAATTATTGAAAAATTTGTAATTTGCTCGGAGGCGTCATGCTCTCAGAGCGTACTTTCTTGATGCCGGGCTGGAGCTGGAAATGGGGCTGTGTTCTGGACCGTTTATCTCGAAAACTAACAACTTTTTTACAAAAATGATAAGGATCATTTTTGTAGATAATAAAGTCCCCGTTATTTTTTGTCTAAACAAAAATTCTCTATATGGCATATTTACGGAAATAAACACCACGTTTGACTCTCTCCACGCAATTTGTATATACCCTAGAGCATGGCTGCTTCGAAGTATCAAAACTAAAGGACTCATTATGATGTTTAATCCCTCTTGTCTGAGCTTGGGGAATATACCATCTCGTCCTGGAGTTTTGTAGAGGTCAAATGAGTGATAAGATGGGGTCTGAATATCTCATTCGTGAGTTCCCAGTCCTCTTTGGTTGCCTTTGTGTTCTCACAGCTTGACTCTATCTTTACCGAACCTGGAAACTGCACACTGAGGAGGTGATCTAGAGCCTCTGCCTCAGTATTTGAATACTTTCCGTTCGGCAACGAGAAGTCTGTTAATTCACGCTGTCAGGGACACCTTGCATGTCCTTACAGAATTATCTCCAGGACCTCTCCTTGGATTCTTTGATTTTTGTATTATCCGCACCTAGTTTAGCTTTTCCAGTTGCTTGTTTTTTTCGCTTTATTGAAAAAGTGCCTTGTTTCTTTCCTTAGCGATGTCAGCTCTTTATTCCACCAAACGGCTTGTCTAGAAGAACGATTCTCCTTTATCGGACAGTTATTATGATAAGAGGTCAGTGTGGTCTCCCCAATGTCATAGAAGAGCCACGCTTTCCGTAAACTTTTCAGGTAACCGTAGTGACGCAGCTCTTGATGAATTCAACATTACGTCGGTGCTACAGAAAACTGTAACTAAGCATACTTATAGTTTGTTATAAACTGGTGGGTTTGTAGCAATCTAGAGTTTTGGTTTGCGGTTGGAGGTGAGGATTTCGCTGTTGTCACGACTATTGATTGTGATTTCAGTGTCATCTTCAGTCCGGGATTACGCTCTCCGAGCTCTAGGACGAAGAATATCCACCTAACCGAAATCGGTCTACAAATGATGTCCCTGCTAATTGTAAACCAGGATTGTTGGTAAAATATTGTTGATCTACCGACCCTGTAGTGCAATTCAATATCTGTCGGGGCATATAGCTCGAGAAGTAGTTGTTTCTTCAATATCTATAAATTTTTGTCAATAACAAATATTTTAAGAAAGATGTTTTTTTTATTCAAGCTTTCAGGTTGATTTAACAACAAGAGACTCGTTCTGGACAATAGCTATTGGTTTTACTATGCATTGGTTAGCTAATACTGCTATAAATCAAGGATGTTCACAAAAATTTTTAGCCGTTGGAACAATCAAAGAATCCAAAATGTAAGTACCTGTTCAATACCTATTTTCTGTCCATTTTAGGTGTATCGGAACGTGTAAGCCCGGCTTAAGGTGCCGGAGAGCCGGACGAAGATTGAAATAAATGTAATGGCAAAAAAAATATGTTGTTATCGTTTTTAGGGTAGTTTTCCTATACTGCAGTGTCGGTGTTGTACTAGTAAAATCGATAAGCGTTATAACGGGTTTAACCATGTATGCAAAATATGCAGAATGTGATCCTTTGACGACACATCAAGTGAGGCACACTAATGAAATGCTGCCTCATTTTGTCCTGGACGTAGCAGGGAAAGTTCCTGGATTATCGGGATTGTTTATAGCCGGAGTTTTTTGTGCATCTTTAAGGTAAGAGTAGTTACTTTGCAGATGTCATTGTCTGTCTGTCTTTTACCTGTCATTTGTCTATTTTTAGTTTTTCTTTTGTCTGTTTTTGTTTATATTTTGACTGTTTTTTTTCGTCTGCCATATGTCTATATTTGTTCTGTTTTTTCTGCAATTTGTCTGTATTTTATTTGACCTTTGTTTTCATTTTGTATGTCCTTTGTTGTCTCCTGGCTTTCTTTTATTAATATTTTATCTATCTTTTTTCTTCTTATGTCTATCAGTCTTCTCTCTATCTTCTGTCTTTTGTCTATCTTTTGTATGTCGATCCTCTCTATCTTAAGACTGGATTTTATCTATCTTTTATCCGTCTTTAGTCTTTCTTTTGCCTACTCTTTGCTCATTTTTTCTGCCCTTTGCTTACATTTTGTCTGTTCTTTGTTGTGTTTTGTATGTCTGTATCTCTATCTTCTGTCTAATCTTTGTCTATCTTTTGCCTATCTTTTGTCTATCTTTTGTTTGTATGTCCTCTTATCTTAAGACTGTCTTTTATCTATCTTTTGACTATCTTTGTTCTGTCTTTTGTCTGTTCTTTGCTATGTTTTCTTTCCTTTCTGTCTTTTCTGTCTTTTGTCTGTTCTTTGTTGTCTTTTCCTCTGTCTGTCTCTCTATCTTCTGTCTGACCTTTGTCTATTATTTGACTGTATTTTGTATGCATGTCTTTGACTGTCTTTGGTCTGTCCATTTGCTGTCTTTTGTCTGTCAGTCATCTATCTTAAAACTATCTTTTATGTATCTTTCGCCCATCTTTTATCTGTCTTTAGTCCTGCTTTTGTCTGTTCTTTGCTTTTTTTTTCTATCCTTTGTTTATATTTTGCCTATTCTTTGTTGTCTTTTGTCTATCTGTCTCTATCTTCTGTCTGACCTTTGTTTATCTTTTGACAGTGCGTCTTCTCTCTGTCTTCGGCCTGACTTTTGTATAGCTTTTGTCTGTATTTTGAATGCATGTCCTCTCTATATCTTTGACTGTCTTTGGTCTGTCCATTTGCTGTCTTTTGTCTCTCAGTCTTCTCTCTATCTTCTTTCTGACTTCCGTCTGTCTGTCTGTCCTCTATCTTAAGACTGTCTTTTATGTATCTTTCGACCATCTTTTATCTATATTATATATCTTTATTTTTTTTGTTCATTGCTATTTTTTCTATCCTTTGTTTACATTTTGCCTATTCTTTGTTGTCTTTTGTCTGTCTGTCTCTCTATCTTCTGTCTTATCTTTTGACAGTGCGTCTTCTCTATGTCTTCGCTCTGACGTCTGTCTAGCTTTTGTCTGTATTTTGTATGCATGTCGTCTCTATATCTTTGACTGTCCTCTTTCTGTCAATTTTCTGCCTTCTGTCTGTCGCTCAAGATTATTTTTAATGAATATATTTTCCAGTGCCCTTTCGTGTAATTTAAACAGTCTAGCTGGTACCTTATATGAAGACTTTATTAAGTCTAGACTAAGTACAAAATATAAAAAAAACCCTGCCATAATCCTTAAATTACTGGTTGTAATTGTTGGTCTGATTGGTACAGCAATGGTATACGGAGTAGAGCATTTAGGAGGATTGTTATCTGTAGGTATTGGAGCTCCCGGAATAGCTCTAGGGCCACTTTTAGGATTGTTCACTTTAGGACTTCTATTCCCTAGGGCCAACTCACAGGTAAACTGACTTTTTGCTAGACAATGTATGTGATTTTAACTGTAACATTTTTTTAGGGAGCTTTTTATGGGTCACTAGTTAGTATACTATTGATAACTTCTTTGTTTGTTGGTTCGAATTATCTCAAAGCGCAGCATTTGATACAAGCTGCTTACAAGCCGATTTCAATATCAGGGTGTCAACAAAATATAACAACTACATTTTTAAGTAGTTCCAATACTTCGTAAGTTATATACAAATATTGGTTACCCAATTATTATTTGTTATTAACTACTTTTAGAACGATGTCTTCCACACCAAGTGGTCTGGAAATATTTAAAATATCCTTTTACTGGTACACGTTTATTGGTGCTGGAATTTGTATATGCTTGGGTTTGATAATAAGTTATTTAAGCGAAGAGCAGAAACCGCCAGTAGCTCGAGAGCTGCTAAGTCCTGCTATATATGGCTTTATTGGTGAGTAACTATAAGCCTTGAGAAACTATCGCAAGTATTCATGTTTTCCAAAGATGTGACAATGTATAGTTACAGTGCATGATTATAATCCATAATAAAACAATAAAACCACCTTAGACGATTAATGTTCCAATAATGAATAGCAAAGTATATTTTTTTAAATATTTATAATTTTTAAAATTTCCAGATATGAATAAATACGTAGATAGAATGGACTTAGATAGTGAGTCAATAAATGTAATAGAAGATCCTGAAGGAAAATTGCTGGAAAGGAGAATGTCGAAGTGGGAAGAACATAAACAAGACAGATTAAGGAAGGAATCTATTTCTGAACAATTGGAATGCTAGTTAAGATAGTGAATATTTGATTTTTCAAGTAATGAATAAAGGTTTTTTATTATATTAGTGGTTTTATTAAAAATAGAGGCAGTTAATGTTCCTGTTTGGCAAGTTTATTTGAAGCCGTGAAAGGAATGCAGTCGAAAACATTCGATATTGCCACGTTTAACTATGAAAAAGATAAAGTGCTAAGTATGTAGTGATAATAATTAGAAAATTGACTTTTTATTATTAACAATATGATTAAACGGTAATTCTTTAATGTGTTTGTTTCCTTGGATTTTGTCTATTAACATTATTTTTTCAATTTATGAATATTTTCCAAATTTGTTATGGGCTTCTTCAAGCTCTAGCAGCGTTGTGCGAAAACCATAATTTTCACGCCCTCCGAACTAACTCAATTGGTGAAATTTATCGAAAGGCCTTCGTTGCTTAGCGACCACTGACTTCCTATTGTAAAGCGCGTGCGTGTGCTCTTTCCTCTCACTTTGTCAATTGACTGACATTGATTATCCAGTGGCGTTGGTATTGTCAGTGTTTTGTCCGGTTGCGGCTCGAATGAAGGCAGTCTTTTGGTGGAGAATATTTCCAAGATGTTATTCATCTTTCAGGTATAGAACAATGTCTTTAAATTTGTCAATTATG
The DNA here is from genome assembly GCA_949126875.1 of Lochmaea capreae. Taxonomy (NCBI): domain Eukaryota; kingdom Metazoa; phylum Arthropoda; class Insecta; order Coleoptera; family Chrysomelidae; genus Lochmaea; species Lochmaea capreae. The sequence goes on from OX421408.1 coordinate 3,213,369, forward strand.
ACAAGGTGGGTCAAAGTTTGGAGAAACAATACACAATCCTAGTAGATACTTATATTAGATACATAATTAAAAAATATCAAATTTGTCAACCATACGACACTGTATAACCCATGTTTCTCATCAGCGTTTCTTTGATAGCTGGCTGTAATTCTTTCTGCATGTAAGATGTTAACAAAGATCTGATTCCTAAAAAAAATAAACATGATGTTTGAGTTTGTCTCAGCGATGGGCGTGTAAAAGTTTAAATGTGAATTATCTCTGTAAAGGACACTGTTACCGCATGAAAGTGTTTAGTTTTACCTAATAGTGCATGAGCTCGAAAAAAAGTTAACGATAACGAGACAAAAATATCATTTGTACATAATATTAATCTGCGCTTCTGACAACAGCGGTTAAAATAGGGGGCACTGAACACACCCCCAACTGTTTTTGGTAGGTGGAACTGAGCACACGTCCATCATCGTCAACGCACAATTATTCTTCTCTCTCTCTTTCAAGTAGTTTTGCTCATATTTTCCTTGTCGTACTTGTGTAAATCATATGGCGCGAATAGACTTTTCGCAATCTGTATATCAAACAGTATTGGAGCTTTGCGAGAATACTAGACTTGTCACTCTCTTGTTTATACAGAATATATATTTCTTTATGAACAACAGACCTATTTAGGCGATATTTTGTAGTTTAACTCTCGCTCCTCACATCAGAGATATTATTTGAAATATTCTGTGGTTAACGGGATTTTAATTTCTGTGGTTTTAGGCCAAAGTTAATATGTTAAAAAAAGTAGAAGAACCGCACTTTAAGGTTAAGACGCGGCGTGGCACTCACGGAGTGACTAATATTATTTTTAATTATGTTAAAATATAAGCGTTATTACTTAGTAGAAGGAATACAAATATATAGTGAATGTTTACGTCAGAAATTCCCAAACTTTTTCTTTCCACGACCCATTTTAGCCGATACGTTTTAGCCGCGACCCTCTAAAAATAACGTGCATCATGGAGAGCAGTGACAGGCTGAGAGAGCTCAGGTGTCTGTGAGGAAGGGGGGACAACGGTGGAGGGGCTAGCTATGGTAGAGGCAGTGGCGGGGCAGTCCAGTTCGAGTTGAGCAGTGGCGCGTATTGTTTGATTTTGTTCTAACTATGGAGACAAAACCCTACTTTTTGCACAAGACAAAGTCAATTAGCCACTTGGACAACCATTATTCGTATACATCTCACGACCCCTCTCAGTACGGCCAGCGACCCCCAGTTTGGGAACCACTGGTTTATGTCAATCCGACCAACAGTTATAATTATCACCGCCATAACTATATCTTTACCAACGGCACACCTATAGATATTTTGCTAACACAAAGGGCTGTTGCTGCACTTAAACCCGTCTTTTCCCAATTTACCTTTTAAAAATATATCTTCCATTTCTCTGGATAACCCTTCATCTGTTTCTTCGTCAAACTCGTCCCTGAATTGACGTTTATGTTCTCTAAGCTTCGGCTCACAACCATAAGCATAGACCGATATAAAACCGGGTTCGACAAAATGCGAATTCGTTCTTACATTAAATTGTCCCTTCTCAAGTCTGATTGGCTCAGTATGGAATCTGAAAAAATATCGTTGACCGATTTTCAAACCTTTTAAATAATATTTGCCTACCCGATTCCTGCTTTTCTTAACCTCAAAATCATATTGCAGGTATCTTCTGGCGAAGGGTCTACTGGTTCTCTTTGTAGCTCGGCGTCATTGAATAAATTTACTTTTCCCATTATAGTGAGATCGTTGAAAAGAAGTCTTGTTTCTAGACTAGAATTTCTAGGGTTGTATCTGCATCGATCCACTCTTACCTAGAATATAAAATAATACTCACATGATGGTCCATCGAGCCGGATTTATTTAACTTACCCATCCACCAGAAGGTGGTAGTCTAATCTTCATATTAGTGACGTACATATCCAAAGGAGCGGTACGAAGGGATTGATGAAGGGAGTATCCATCTAATTCAAGAGTTTTTCTCCTCGATATCTGTCTTCTTCGTACTTGATCTAACGCGCTTTCTAATCTTTCTGAGCATCTATTGACGAATCTTTCTCTGTCTTCTTGATGTATGTTGTTTATGTCAGTATTATCATCTAAATAAGGATAGGCATGGTTTGAATATTTGTCGTTTGGTCTTGAAGGCTTCTCTACTATAACACAAACGTTTTAAGTTAGTAAATAATTTGCAATATTTAGGAGTAAGGGTGGTTGATTATATTTCAACATTGATAAATTAACTTCAATGTTAAAATGTCATATACCTGGAAATGTTATTGTCACTTTGTCATCGATAAAAAAGGTGCATCCTTTTTTATCGGATAAAAACTTCTCTTCCTCAATATCTAGTAAGCGGACGTCAGTTTTACACAATAACAATGAGTCGCAAGTTTGGTTACTTATAATTTCACAGCAATTAAGTGTTGGCAAAACTGCAAAAACTGTCAATTAGTCTCTCAGATTTTTGAATTTTAAACATAGTGCTTTTATTTTGAATCGGTGTGGTAATCATTTAACTTTGTTGTATTAATAAAGATAATTATTGTTGTTGTTCATCCATATATTCTGCCAAAAAACACTCGAGCTTTTCTTTTATCAGATAAATTTCTCTTTAACTCAAAGTTTTGACAATCACTAAATTTGCTCGAAAAACTGTTTCGTTGCAAAGAGAAATTTATCCGATAAAAAAAAAGCTCTTGTGTTTTTACTGTTGAACAAAATATTTATAGAAATTTATAACCTTCTATTAAATTGCTATTGGTGCTAGGTCAAAATATTTAAAATACGAATCATTTTTCTCTTTTAATATAATTAGAAAAAATTAACATAAACACCATGGTTGGTTCGTGAAGTGTGTGTACATGTATCTTTTGTTTATAGCTAAACAATGTTTAATTGTCTTTATTATTACTACATCTATTTTTCTCACTTCTTTCACACAGTTTCTCTAATTTTAATTAAAAATGATTACAAAATTATAAATCGCTTTTTTATTCGATGATTTAATGCAATTTCTACCCTTTTGATAAAAGTGGATGCGGACATGGATAAATTTGATGATAGAAATTGAAAAATGGAAACAAAGTCACTACACAACACAATCACAACATGACCAAATGGTTATATACACAGGTCGTGAGGCCTGAGATAACCTATGGATCAGTAGTTTGGTGGCCCAGGACACTGTAGATTGGAGCGCAGAGGCAGCTAAGTGGTATCCAAAGGCAAGCTTGGGATAGTATAAAGAGCCACTCCATTTCTAATCTAATCTAACACTTCACAATAGTTCAAATTCTAAATATGAGATATATGATCGTTAATCCTGATTATTTTGGTCAGGATGTTGAAACGATTATTTTAAATGCATTCAGAGGTGATGTAGAAGTTGATTGCCGGAAATTTACTTGCAAAGATGGAAAAAGAAGTAGTAGGACTACCATTTTGAAACGTGAAACTGTAGTGCTGAAAAAACTTGTATACAAAAAACAAAAATGACTTTCCCCTTGCATTTTGTTATATAAATAACTTCAAAATGAGATTTATTGAATATTTATGATTCTAACTCTAAATATAAAGTCAAAAATCAACCTACTCTGGGATTTTTTCATTTTTTTGTGTTACTTTATAGGCGCACTGTATAGTATGTCTCTCTATCTCTTCTCCTCTCTCCATATTCGCTTACTTAACGTTTTCTACGACACAATAAACGGCCTTGACTTTTTCCTGTAAGATTTTCTACTTTAATACGTTCATTGTTCAAAATATACCAGAAGCCTTGAAGATATTTTGAAATTGAAACAACCCTACGGAATCAATTAAGTTTTTTCTTTTTGGTACATTAATTTGACGAACTTGTTCCTATGTAGACACAATAAAATTGCTTCAGTACACCGAACTAAACAAAGTTCACTGACATTAACTAAACGCCACGACTAATTACATCCTAATTGTGTTGTGTTTTTATTTATTGCATGACAAAATCAATTAAATAAAAAATAAAGTTAATTTGGTAAGGTGCACAGAGATAGAACATTTCTTCCGCAAAATTTAGTAGTAATATTACAATATTAGACAAAAATAAATGTTTACAATTTTATTTATTCAAGTTATCAAGTACCTTTTCATTCCAAAACACACCTCCACGCATGCACGTCTTCAAAACCGCGTACGGCGCATACGGCACATTGTATGCGCCGTAGAGCAAAATCTTCTTAAGGTCAGCACAGGTCGGATATGAAAATGCCAGCCGGTTTTTCAGCCAATATTTTCGTTCGGGAAAACCGGCTGGCATCTTCATATCCGACTTGTGCTGACCTTAAGAAGTGGTGTTTGGTGATGTACTAAGTTGAGGCCGCCAGTTTACAAGCTGAAATGGCGCGCACCTTATCGACCCTGTTTTTTGTAGCCAGCTCTGGGACTATAACAATATCTTCCTCTTCGATTGGTCGCCAAAAAGCCATAATTTTAATTATTACCAACAAAATAGTTTTAGTCAATAAAACAAAATCTCAATCACAGCAACATCTAAGCCCACCCTGGGACGTTAACACTCCATGTGGACTAACAATTCAAGTAAATTTTTCATAGACCAATCGGACTCTACTTTACACCAATAAGAATTAATTGTTCGCTTGTGGGTAGGTCAAGACTAGAAATGATTTATGGCTTTTTTATCTTTTCGGCTCATAATCCTTGCCGCATACTGTTATTTTATTAAGAAACAGTGCAAACTAATTCTACTCACAACTATACGAATGACATCTTTTGTTCTTCATTTTTTTTTTAAGGAATTATACGATTTCACTAAAATTGGTCTATAATCTTTTTGTATACCTTCACTTTCTACTACGATTAAGACAATTTTTCAACTCAACAGACTGATAAACATCAAAGTGTTTTTCGTTTTGTTTTTCCTATTCACTCGTAAACGTCAATAACTGAATTGTTTTTGTACTTATTCCGCAAGTATAATGTTCGCCAAGATATTCCGTTGACTGTTCACCTGAATTTCCATGTGAAGGTTGGTAGAATTGTAAAATAATGTTCTCCAGAACTTTAAAGGACCCCGCACTTTTTATAGGTAAAATGGTTCTCGGTGAAATTGTCTGAATTTTTAGTAAATTGTAGTATTCGATGTATTTATTGAACGTGCAGAATCGCAAAGTTCGTTGATGGATAGATATTGAAATACAGGGTGTTCAAGTTAAAAATCAGTAAATTTTATTTAATTATTTCCTCGGGATTTGAAAGTGCCAACTGCATTTTTTTTCGCTCTTATCATCAACGTACCTTCTTATTAGTAAATATCATTCAGATGGTACAAATTATATCATTATGTACAGAGTGAGAAATAAAAACATTTTGGTAATGTCTCAAAATTCGATGTAATAATGAAATATTGATAAAATTATTTTGGCATGCAATATACTGTTTTCATTCCATCATTAATCACAATTCATACATTTCGTACAGGGTGATTTGAAAAATTGGTAAAATATGTGGCCGGTTCTTTCGTACACATCCTGTATATTCAAGTGAATTATCATCCTCCGAAGGTAGCTGATACCGTATAAACATGATCTCGTTGGGATATATAGGGTGATCATGAAAATTTTCGATGATAAAAATGACAAGATATCAAAGTTTCAGAAATCACTCTGTAATTCACGATTAACCCGATGAAATTTCTTTATTATTATTTAATATATTCATCATTCTCTCTTGAACACTTTCCCAAAAATTCAGTTTCCTGCTATGACTAGTTTCATAGTTATTAATTATTGAGAAAATTCACATCACTATCTGTAGCTGATATTATTAAATTCATATATCTCATGTGATTGTTATCTATAATCTTCACTCTATTATTTTATTCATATATCTGATGTGATTGTTATCTCTAGTATTCACCCTCTTTTACATTTATTTTGATCTCCACATTCTCACGTTTCACTATTTGTGAAATATCTTGGCCACTAGTAGAATTATGTACGCGTGAACGAAGTTCCTTCAACTTAACTCAATAATTAATAACTATGAAACTAATCATAGTAGGAAACTGAATTTTTGGGAAGGTGTTGAGGAGAGAAGGATGAATATATTAAATAATAATAAAGGAGTTTCACCTGGTTAATCCTGAATTACAAGGTGATTTCTGAAACTTTGATATTTTGTCATTTTTATCATCGAAAATTTTCATGATCACCCTATATATCCCAACGAGATCTTGTTTATACGGTATCAGCTATCTTCGGAGGATGATAAATCACTTAAATATACAGGATGTGTACGAAAGAACTGGCCATATATTTCACCAATTTTTCAAATCACCCTGTACGAAATGTATGAATTGTGATTAATGATGGAATGAAAATAGTATATTGCATGCCAAAATAATTTTATCAATATTTCATTATTACATCGAATTTTGAGACATTACTAAAATATTTTTATTTCTCACTCTGTACATAATGATATAATCTGCACCATCTGAATGATATTTACTAATAAGAAGGTACGTTGATGATAAGAGCGAAAAAAAATGCAGTTGGCACTTTCAAATCCCGAGGAAATAATTAAATAAAATTTACTGATTTTCAACTTGAACGCCCTGTATTTCAATATCTATCCATCAACGAACTTTGCGATTCTGCACGTTCAATCAGTACATCGAATACTACAATATACTAAAAATTCAGACAATTTCACCAAGAACCATTTTACCTATAAAAATGCGGGGTCCTTTGTTAAAAAATTAATTGAAATCGTTTAGCTTACTCGATATATCGTCTAAAATGGTAGTGTCGCCTTCATCTAAAGTACATCTAACTTCAAAGAAGTCCGTAAAACTCAACGCCCACAAAAACAACATCCACTTTTGTAAATACATCACATAAAAAAAATGAATATAACAACTCCTGGTACACTTGAAGTTTAATGTCGTCTTTGTAACCAGCAATCAGAGCGTATTTCGAAAGAGACGCTCTCACTTGTCTACTATAAACTGAATTCAATTGTAAAATAATAGGGTCTTTCGACGAAAACCAGGTCGATGGGTACCTATTGTGTGTGAGGTGTAAGAAGAACTGCATTTCTTCGACAATTTCTACAATATATTCAAATAGGGGGGAACTGCGGAAATAATTGGGATTATGTGACAATGCCTTTTGTGAAATTGCGGCATTAGATACACTTGAATGTATTTATATATACAGACACATTCTATCCTTGAACCTATTAAATATATTTTACGAGGGAAATGTGGGAGATTCCAATAATTTTTCTTCACTATCTCCAGGAAATTTTCTGAGCTTCAGTCAGCAGCAAAAGCTTTCTCCTTATCTGCTGTCATTAGTTGGTTTTGAGGTAAAAAAAGGTTATGTTCTTTTTTCGACCTCGTTTATGAAGTATAGTAGAAGTCACGAATGTTTCTCGTTACGTCATAACTTATAAATTTCACCAGCGGCGCATCATTGTTAGAGGGTTCGGCATTTATTTCTGGTGATCTAATTATGAGAGGAAATAAATTAAACCCAAATTTAACATATCGTAGTTACAAATATCACCTCCTGAATGGCATTTAACGAACTTCAATGATGACAGAATGATTTCCACATAAAGTGACGTTCCGGTTTTTAAGTGCAATCGTTGTCCCAACACAAGACAGAGTGACAAACCGATAAAGACGTAGTGGCGTAGCTTAATTCAGACACAAAAGACATATTATGGACCTTTCCATTTGTATTAATTAGACATACGCAGTCAGTGATATCCACATAAAATTAGAGTGCCTTTGATACATTCAGAGAAGTATAACGTAACAAGAAACATTCGTGACTTTTACTGTATGTTGATATTTTTCGAAAAAATTACAAAATTGACTGTACTAAATTATATTGTGTGCTTTTTCTATTAAATTTGAAAGGTACCTATGAAATATGAGTAGTAACATGTAACAATATTAAGTAAATAATGTTATATAAGTTCAGTATTGCCCATTGTTTTGAAAAATATGTAAAAATCAGCGAATCATTATAAAAATAATAATCAGTTCTAGACATACGTAAAGTTGTAATACTTTTTTTTAATGAAACTATGGTGTCATAACTATTAAGAATAATAGTGTTGGTTGCGAGTAAATTAGCTTCAAAAGGTTTAGTGAATGCTGAATGAAATAGGAACCAATTTAATTTATGTTTCTATTTAAAAAACGCATTTTTAACATAAAAAGTCGTGTAAATACCTCAAAACTATGAATTTTGAACTGAAATTTTAGGAGAGTATTTCCAAAAGAATTATCAACCGGGGAAAAAATGTCCAAGAGCATAACCTGGAGGAATTCCGTGTTGTGAATAACAAATGTGAAAGGAGGGAAAATATTCGAAAATCCACTTTCTGAAACTGCATGTATCCATAACTCGACTAATTGGGGAGATAGAACGTTCTAGCCTCCTCCATTGGATTCAGGGGAACATTTTGCATATATATGTGAATTTTGAGTCGATATTTCCAAGCATTAAGGAAGAATGAGGAAGTTTTGGAAAAATTCGAAAATCTACTTTCTGAAATTTCATGTACTCATAACTAGACTAATAAGAGAGATAGAACGTTCTAGTCTCCTCCATTGGATTCAGGGGAACATTTTACATATAGATATAAATTTTGAGTCGATATTTACGAGCAATAAGGTAGATAGCAGAGAGCAATTTAAATCGCAAAATATTTCCATACCCACCCCTTGCTTCGAAATTTCCTACAAAAAAAAATTTTTGCGACATGAAATTGGCTTAAAATTTGCAACCGGGGGTTTTTTGAGACGGGAAAACGAATGCCACAGTCAGTTTTTTGATAAAATCATTCTTTCGCGTTCAAATAGTGTAATGAAAATTTCTAAAAAACATTTTCAAAATAAAAAGTTTCGTAAATACCACAAAACTATGAATATTGAACTGCAATTTCAATAGAACACTTACTTTCAAAAGACTAATCTATTGGGAAAACATGCACGATACTCTAACCTGAAGAATTTCCAGAGTTGAAGGTGAAATAAAACTGAAAAAATATCTATTGACAATCATATATTTCCAAATCTTACATTTTTTAAAACACTATTACTTAATGTCCAAGACCAAATCCATATCCAATACCATTAACACCATATCCTACGTTACCTCCATATCCCACGCTACCTCCATATCCACCAATACCTCCATATCCTAATCCAAGAGAACTAGTAGCAACAGCTGGTACTGTCAAAGAAGAAGCATAAGCTGGAGCAGAAATCAAATTAGGCGTTCTGTAGTCGACTCGTGATTGGGTGCTGATACCAGAATTGACGGAAACTGCTGGAGCTACACTTACTATTGGTGCAGCAATGGCCGAATAACTGCCTGCGTTTAAACCATAGCCGATGTTGCCAGGTCTAGCGTTGCACATAACGAACAAGGCGGTGAAGATAAAAAATCTGTACATTTTTGAAAGTTGGTTCGGTTACTTCAGCTGTGTTTATTGAAAAACTGAATACTTTTCGCTATCTCTAACGGATTATATATAGGTGAAGTTGATGAAAGGAAATATGATATTTGTGGTGAATGAATGGGGTAAATGATATATCTTAACATAATATTCCATTTTTCGATATACTGTTTTGTAACATGTTGAAAGTTTTATATTACCTACTTTTATTTTTAAATTATTGCGTGAGAGCCAAGAATTAAGTAAAATCTGAAAATACCCAAGACAAATTCTGGAAAAAGTAACTCATCAATTAGAACGTAATGACCACCAAACGATTCAGAGGAATATTTTACATATATATGAGTGAATTTTCAGTTGATATTTCCAAGAATTAAGGGAGCTAGGTGAAGAGCTAATTTTTGTAGCATGAGAAATGCTAAAAATTCGTAAAATGGAAGTTTTATTACGGGAAATCAAGTGGTACAGTCAGTTTTTGGATAAAATCATTCTTTCGCCCTCAAATAGTGTCATAAAAACGCATTTTTAACATAAAAAGTCTTGTCAATACCACAAATACTAAACTGAAATTCCAGGAGAGTATTTGCAAAAGAAATGCGAATTGGGAAAAAAATTTTCAAAAGCAGAACTTGAAGCGTTTCCGTCTTGTGAATAATAAATGATAAAGTGGTGAAAATATTCGAAAATCCACTTTCTGAAACTTCATGCATCCATAACTTGACTAATTGGAGAGATAGAACGTTCTAGTCTCCTCCATTGGATTCAGGGGAACTTTTTACATATGGATATGAATTTTAAGTTGATATTTCCAAGCATTAAGGGAGAATAAGAAAGTTTTGAAAGAATTCGAAAATCCAATTTCTGAAATTTCATGTAGGTATTCATAACTCGACTAATTGGAGAGATAGAACGTTCTAGTCTCCTCCATTGGATTCAGGGGAACATTTTACAAATAGAAGTGAATTTTTAGTCGATATTTCCAAGCATCAAGGGAGATAACAGACAGCAATTTAAATCGCGAAATATTTCCATACCCTTGCTTCGAAATTTCTTACAAAAAAAAATTTCGCGAATTGGCTTAAAATTCGCGACCGGGGGTTTTTTGATACGAGAAAACCAATGCAACAGTCAGTTTTTTGATAAAATCATTCTTTCGCGTTCAAATAGTGTAAAGAAATTTTCGAAAAAATGCATTTTCAACATAAAAAGTCTTGTAAATACCACAAAACTATGAATACTGAACTGAAAATCCAGGAGAGTATTTGCGAAAGAATTACGATTTGGGAAACAAATTTTCAAAAGCATATCTTAAAGAGTTTCAGTCTAGTGAATAATAAATGATGATTGTCAAAATAAAATCCAAATTTTGAAACAAAAACTAACCCGTAACTTCTACAATTCAACATTCAGAACTTTGTAATTACCACCAATCGATTTAGGAAACAATTTTACATACATAAGTGAAAAGGGCCTTTATTATAAAAATATTCTAATAAAAAATCAAATTCTTTGTCTAACCAAATGATCGAAAATAATAACCAATTCGTACATATCCGTGTAAACTCGTTTTCTCATCGTATTTGCTCCAGGATCGACCCCAGGAGCTGGATTGATAATTTTCCTATCGAATCTATTCTGGAAAATAAGACCTTTGTGAGGATCTTGTAGAACCTTATAGTTCAGTGAATCGTTGCAAACAACTTTTCCCGATTTCCAGTGATAGTATCCGAGATCGGACGGCTTCGGAACTACTCGTTTTTTACCTGAAACAAATACTTATTACAGAAAATCCTGCCTCCAAGAAAAATATCGTGGAGGGTGAATAAGAAGGTAATATTCTTCTTCTCTCTCCTTCGTGGGATGATTGAGTTTGTTCAGAACAAAAATGTTGACATCTGACATTTATCATTCTGTTGTTTACCTTGTTCAATTTTAATTTAAAGCATTTTATTAATAAAAGGTATAAAAAATTGAATCCAAGATGAAACCACAGGCAAATGCAAACAACTCACTGTCACTCTAACCCAAACTTCTCATTTTCTTCTTCAATTTGGGTAACTATGATTATCTTGTTCCATGACAAAATATGTAAATAACTTCAACTTATACTAGTGACGCGAATTTCAAGGAATTTTTAGTTGAAGACGAGCACCCTATTGTTACAAGAAGAAATTGGAACTTCTGGAAAATTAGAGCAAGAAGAAGAAGAAGAATGTAGGCTCTGTCGAATGGAAAAGACTCCATTCGCATACTACAAAATCCTAGGACACAACTGAATAGTGGAGGGATACTCTTCCTGCGATATCCTTAAATTACTCAAGAAAATAAGACACTTTGCATCTATAAAAATGACTAACCTTTAAAGAACGGTTTCCAATCTTCATTAACTAACTTTTCAGCATAATCCATATACCCGGAAACTTCAAATCCCGATTTGGTCATATACTTCAAAAATATAATGGTCGAAAGTATCCCCACCCGATTTGGTCGTTCTCTTAGTGCTAGGTTCATTTGTAAAGGATCTCCTTCCACTAAACCATCACTAGATAATTCGTACGGTTTATAAGGAGGAAACAGATAGGCCAGAACGGCAGCTAACCTTTTTTCGAATTGTTTCTTACTTAAAGTTTCTCCTGAACTTCTATAACCTTCAAAAAACTATATTTATTGTACAAGACCTTCTTTGGGTACAACGTTTGTCAGAGTGTAAAAGGTACTAACCTAATTCTGCTATGGTTCTACTAACTGCAATACTTTGCAAATAACACTCGTCCTGATTAGTACTTAACGAATCTAAATAATCTTCGTAACATTCGAATTGTAAAAGTCTTCTATCAGCTTCTATTTGAGGGTTTGCTTTGAGAACGAACCTTGCCATTTTTTGTTGTCAAAATAACGGTCAGAATTTGAAAAAATGACATTTTGTTTTGTAGCTATGTCAAGAAATTACTCCTAACCTAATTGTTTTAAACATTTCGTTAGAATCACTGAACTAAACCATAGTTCTGTGGTCGCTTTCAGTGAAGTAAATAAAAGATAAGAAAAATTATTAGTCCAGTAAATAAATACCGAGAAACCCCCCAACCTGTTCATCTCATTTTTGCAACTTGTAGGTATTCACGGGTAGATTACTCTCTGAAAATATGTCCTCCGCGAAATTTGCGGAAGGGGCTGAAAAATGGCCAATAATCCCAAAAATTGAGTTTTCCGCCGATATCTCCGGAAATATGACACTTAGAGAAGTGGGGTTTTGCTAGGAACGGAGAGCAGTTTACTATCTACAAAAATGATGCTTATGATTTTTGTCAAAAGTTTAACCGTTTTCGAGATAAACGGGCCTAAGCGTACCTTGGATTTCGAGCTGCTGCGCGGCGTCTCCGGGAGCACGCTCCGTGAATGTAGGCATGGGAGGGCGGGCAAATTGGCCCATAACTTGAGTAAAAATGAATCTTTTTTCATGATTCAAAGTGCGTATAAAAGGAGGGACCTGTACCTATAACATCGTGTAACTTTTTCGTTTTTTTTATTTTTCAGGAATATTGAAAAAACTGGCCAAACTTTATTTTTCCTGAATATTTGACCGCACTTATCAATCCGTTCATATTTTTTAAATTACGCGTAGTTTTACCGAAACCTTTTGGATAATGGGACTTTGATAGGTGGTGAATGTATTCCGAAAGAATGAATAAATAATTTTTGTGTATTTTTATAAACAACATGTTTTTCTTGGGACGTTTTTTTTTTATTTCCGGAGTTTTCTGAAAATTCTCGGGTCTACCGCAAATTGATAAACAATGATTGGCAATATCGGTCTTTAATGCACACCATTGGAAAGCTGAAAATGTCCTCTTTTCGATGGTTTTTAAAATTTTTGGCTAAGTTTTTTAGTTTTCCGGAAAATTTTTGCAAGCCTTTTTTTGCAAGAAATATTGATCCAGGGACAAAAATGATGGGGACTATTTTTGTAGGTAATGAACTGTACTTCATTTCTAGCAAAACTCCACTTCTCTAAGTAGCATATTTCGGGAGATATCGGCCAAAAACTGAATTTTCGGGATCATGGGCCATTTTCCAGCCCCTTCCGCAAATCCCGCGGAGGACATATTTTCAGAGAGTAATCTACACATGAATACCTACAAGTTGCAAAAAAAAGTCTGACAATAATGAGATGAACAGGTTGGTGCGTTTATTTACTGGACTATATATGAATAATTGGATGTGATATTAGAAACAACTAAAATTTAGTGAAACCAATACATTTTGAACCTGAATTTGAATTATCCCCTATCATGTTTGATTATCATTAATTTATACACTGAAACGTATAAAATTACAGTATTGCAGCAAGTGATAATATAATATCTTCACACGTTCACAAATTATTTTAAAATATATGGATTACAATTTTACAATTTCTGACCCATATATCACTACCTACATAAAATACTAGTTTCTAATTGAAACAGGATACTCCATTAACAATATTTTCATTTATATAAATACCCCCTAAAGTCACTTTATGTATCAGTTCAGTTCTTCAAGTCTTGCAGAAACAATTCTTCAAAATGTACCAAGTCGTGATAGTTTTGTTAGTAGCCACTGCTGTAAATGCTGGAAATTTGGCACTAGGACTTAATTCCGTTGGATACGATAGCTACGGACGACTACTGGGCACAGGAAGTACAGTATCCCAGGTAAAATGTCTTTTGTGTTTAACATTATTTATAATTATTTTAACTTTTAGCAATCTTCAAGTACCTCCATCGCTAACGCTGCAGGAGCTCAAGTAGCAATCGCTTCAGCACCAACTGTAGCTGTTGCATCATCTCCTTTATCAGTCTTATCAGCTGCTCCACTAGCTGTGGCTACAGGTCCAGTAGTATCTTTCCCCACGGCAACCAGCAGTCAATCTCGCGTCGATGTCATTAACTCGAACCCTCTCGTGTCTCAAGTAATTTCTTCTGTGCCTGTCAACGTTGCAGTTAGTGGAGGAGTTGGATATGGTTATGGAAACGGTTATGGAAATGGTTATGGAAACGGTTATGGAAATGGTTATGGAAACGGTTATGGAAATGGTTTGGTAGCAAACGCTGGACTTGTTACAGGAAGTGTTAATTCTGCTTACGGGGCTAATGGATATGGATATAGATCATACTAGGACGGGATTTGTTTGAACATTGTGTTTTATAGAAGTTAAGAGAGGTTTTTCTAAATATATTTCTTATATACAAGTTCGGTTTTTATTTCATTTTTACCTTGTGTACAAATAGATTTATTCAGCTCATCCAATACCTATTTTTATATAGACTGAAACTCTTCTCTTGTCCAAGCCTTAGAAATTTTGCTTTAGTCATTTGCATAGTCAAAAAAAGAGCAAAGCAAACACTTGACCTCCTGCCTTAGACACAGAAGCTTGGCAGTTTTAGTCTCTCAAGCTTTCTTTTTCCTGTGGAGGGAATGAGCGCAGTTTTTGCAGGCATTCCTTCCTACACTCCACCATTTCTCCATCGTTTCTAGAACTTGTTGCTCCGATATAACGTTAAGGTGTTCTAGGGTGGTCTATCCAGGAGGATGCGTGGGTTAATTTTTGGGAAAAAATAATTCTGGATCATCAATTTGGCTTCAAAGAACAACATTCAACAACAGAACAAGTCTATAAGATTACAGAAACGATTGAAAAAGAATTAGAACATATTCTGCAGGCATCCTTCAGATTAAAAGAGGAAGATAATTACTGAAAACGCAGTAATACCACAAGACTTTAGGCAAACTTTTATTAATAAAATTTACCAAGTCATATATGATGGTTCATGCTCCAGCGTTGGGGCGGGGGCTGGAATTTACTCCAGGAACCCAAGGATACAAGTCTGTGTTCCATTGGGTAAGGGTGTGTCTGCATATCAGACTGAGGTATACGCTATCTTGGAATGTGCGCAGATAAACCTAGACAGAGGTTACACGGACCATGTTCTCCTCGTATGTTCACATTGGGCTGTGCTATGCAGGCAAATCTTCGGAGTCCTTGTTTTGGCCTCTGGGGACATAAGCAGGCATCCACTGAAGAGGATTGAGTCCTTCTTCGAGGGACTCGGCTTCATGGTTAGGAATAAGTAGCAGGAATGGCACAATGGGCCCGCTAATGGCCTCAGAACCGGAACCTTGCGTTGAGTTTGTCTTGGCTAAGGTTCGCCTGACTGAATTAGTAGAAAGTCTTGTGATAAGATTATAAATAATATCTATAAACACCTATTTTTCCCACACCCAATCTCACTTTCTATTGTAGTTTATTAACGTACAAACATTGATGAAATTAATATCCCTTTTAAGTTTTAACTCATTTTTTTTCAATTTCTTCGAAGATGCGAAAACAAGATGTACCATTATGTCACAATAATTAACCAGCAAGAATGGTAAAAGGTAAAAAATATATTGCGGTAATATGTTGTCGACATGTAAAAAAGTGTTTACAGCAAAATAGATGGTATTTTGCCGGAGGTCCTTTGAGGAAATATCGTCTACTTAATCCAAGGATGATTGTTGTCTAGTGAAATGAACTATTAACGTTTTCTCATTAAAAGAATCGGATGTTATATAAAGAGAACAAGTTTACTACAGCTGGGTAATTAAAAGGCGCATCAGATGCAACGTTACGAGGTGCGTTCGATTTGAAAACGTAATTTGGGGTTGGAAAAAAAAAGTGAAAAGTATAAACACTTTTGAAAGGTATATTTTAGGCAAGAAGTTGAGAATTATGGAAACGTTACATGCGTTTTAAATGAAAAATTCTTAAAATTGCCATTTTAAACATTCAAATTAATAAAAAAATGCTTTTTTTCATAAAACTACTATTTTTAACATGAAAATTGATGAAAAATGCATTTTTTCAATGAAAAATTCATGGAAACTGCTATTTTAAAGATGAAAATTAATGGAAATTCTTTTTCCAATGAAAAATTCTTCAAAATTGCTATTTTAAACATGAAAATTCATGAAAACTGCTATTTTTAACATGAAAATTGATAAAAAATGCATTTTTTCAATGAATAATTCATGAAAACTGCTATTTTAAATATGAAAATTGATGGAAAATGCTTAAAAATGCCATTTTAAACATTCAAATTGATAAAAAAATGCTTTTTTTCATAAAACTGCTATTTTTAACATGAAAATTGATAAAAAATGCATTTTTTCACTGAAAAATTCATGGAAACTGCTGTTTTAAAGATGAAAATTAATGGAAAATTTTTTTCCTATGAAAAATTCTTAAAAACCGCTATTTTAAACATGAAAATTCATGAAAACTGCTACTTTTAACATGAAAATTGATGAAAAATCCATTTTTTTAATGAATAATTCATGAAAACTGCTATTTTAAATATGAAAATTGATGGAAAATGCTTTTTTTAATAAAAAATTCTTAAAAACTGCTATTTTAAAGATGAAAATTGATAAAAAATGCTTTTTCTAATGAAAAATTCATAAAAACTGTTATTTAAAACATGGAAATCCATAAAAAATGCAGTAGTAATTTATTTGACAATAAATATTGAATGGTTTCTACATATGATTTTAAAATAAGTAGTCGCGAGTTATAGTTTTTGAACTCAATTTTCATTAAAATTATTTTATGGTTATAATTTCGCTCAGATGCAAACAAAGCACGACATTATGACATCTAGAGTGCGCCATATTCACTATGAGATACATAATCTATAACTAGCGGACGATCAAGAAGCTTCTAACGTCAAATTATGACAGGTAGATAAGAAGTTATAAAGAAACAAAAAAATGAACATATAAAAAGATACATACCAGTCGAAATCGCCGTAGTCAGGAAATAACGGAAGTTTCACTGCTTAACATTAATTTAAAAATGCTCTGAACATTTCTAGTAACACACTGCAACTTAAAATAAACTTGTGGTCGTGCACTGTATTAATTATACAATTAAATGACAATAAATATAGATTCCCATACCTTATGCAATTCATTACAGTGCGTGCTGTTTAGTATTACACAATAAAAATGTTTTATTGCAAAAAAGGTGTAGTGACAAAAACGTGTTAGTCCCATATTCCCACGAACTGTCCATTCTCTCAGCTTTCTTAACAAAATTAGCTTTTTACCAAGGTTCCTGTATTCATCAAACAAAGAAAAATACTCAGTTGATTTGAAAAAAATAATCTTCCAAGGTCAGAACGTATTAATTATGAAAAAAATTAACTCCCTAGATCAAGGTCGTATTTCGATATACTATAATCTGGGAAACCAACAAGCATAAAGTGTGACATGACCACCAAATTTTATTAAAACCTCTCGCACCATTTACCAAATACATGGGACTTTCAAGATATAATTATTATAACCTTATTTTATCACCATAGCGAGGAGTAATCGTAGAGATATCACACACGGTTGAGAAGGGGGTGACTCATGCGCAGAGTCTCTCTGTGACCCGTTGTACATCCTCCCGAGGAGTCATCTGTCATCTGTCCTTTCCAGGAAGGTGGACAGGTCACTAGGAGACATCTTCTTTATATCGGCAGGTGTAGGCCAAGACTCAACGAACACACTTTATTTTGTTGACGATAACTCCGGGCACTCGCATAAGACATGTTTGACAGATTCATCTTCCTGTTCACACATCCTGCATAGAGGTGTCCACTAGCCCCATTGTATGGAGGTGTTTCCTTAACTGACAGTGGCCAGTCAGGAATCCCAGCGTTGAACGTAAGTTTTTACCTTTTCTCCTGTCGTGTCCCTTAACCCACCTCAGGATAATATTGTTATCTACCGAGGCATTAGCTAAATCTCGGTGGCACTATAATATAGCCGTGATGTAATACGTTGTTTGTTCAATGCTAGTAGAGCTTGTCTGCTCTCAGTGCGGATTAGGTTTTTGCCAGAAATTCCATTTCTGGTTAGTTCCTTTGTGGCAATTGAGATACCAGCCAGTTCTGTTTGAACCACGCTGGTCTTTTTTCTCATTCCCCACCTAATGCTTATGCTTAGTGATCTGAGCCTTCTTTGGTTTTTCAGCCGTCTGTATATATGCGTATTGCTTTTGCAGCATCTGACTCTATGTTCCAAGGATAGCTATGGAATTATTTCTTAACTTCACGTCAGTACTATTGTGGTGGAGAGTGCTACAGAAAGAACAGTATTTAAACTAAGTAGAACTGATAAGAAGAAAGGGGGTACCATTTATATTTTAAATCCCATCGAATGTCACCCCAATAAACATATATACATACAACGTCATTCCACAGTACCTATCGTATAGCCCTCGTAGTAATAAACGAGCTAGTTCATGCTTGAATTAGTCTCAAGAAAATTCGTTTCAGTTCGAGTGATTTGATATGCTTGTTTTTCATCTAAATCTAGTTATTATTTTTAAGAGAAGTCTAGGTCCGCCTAGAGTTCAACGAAAAATGTTGCTTTGTATATCATTGTTTAATAAAACATGTTTACATCGTTAGGATTGGCTAGAAATGATTTGATTTTACTAAATGTTAATTACTAGCTCTTCTTAGAAGTCGAGTATTTTTTTAATTTTACGAGAAATAGCTTTTTAAGATGAAATAAATAAGAAAAAAACATCAAATAATTGATGATAACTTTTACCTAGTGGAAACCTGGGTAGGTACGCTACCGTCTTTCAGGCTGAAGTAAACGCCATTGAACTGGCTGCAAGAGAGCTGATGAATCAACCTGTTGTAAAAAAGAACATACACATCCTGTCAGATAGCCAGGCTTAAAGCACTGAGCTCGAACAGGATAGAATCTAAGCTGGTGATTAACTGTCTACAATCACTTGAAATACTAGGCAAGGAGAACAGAGTCATTTTGACCTGAGTACCTGGGTATCGAGGAGTGGAGGGCAACGAGAAGGCCGATACTCTGGCAAAAAAAGGAATCAGAGTCTATATTCATCGGACCCGAACCATTTTTTGGCATTGTGGAAAGTTCTGCTAGATCAGCCATATCTACCTTCACGTACTGGGCAGACATACCAGGGCTCTCTCTATTAAATTGTCACAACATAACCCTAAAAATGCCAAGACGTCAACTGAAACAAAAAAACTATTTTAATCGCGGCAACAGCGTGCATTTTTGCCAACATATAAAGTTTTTAGTACGACCGATGTTAGTTTGAGTTTAATAATTAAGTAACCTAACCTAACCTAACCATTTAAAACATACTGATTGACAGCAGCAAAAGAATGACATAATACAAGCGAACGTCTCTTTTTTTTGGCACTTTGATCACGTGGATTGATATTTATAAGTTACGAACTATAGATTAATTTTTTTCAATACAAATTTTTATATTTTTGAAATATTTCCAGAGTCTCGGAAGATTTTAAATCTGGAACTCCCGTAAGACAAACTATAGGTATCCATAATAACCAGGATTAAGAAGTGATCCGGGTTTTGCTTTTGCTTTTGGCACTGAAATAGGTGCTGGTTCTGGTATGGGATTAATGGGTCTATTCTGTGCACGTCTGTAAGATAGTCTGTAACTTTACAGGGGAATTGCTATTCTGCGTACAACTGTATCTTACAGGAATCTTCAAAATAGTTACAGATTTGGTAAATATTTACGTGTGTATTGACTGCTGTCGTTGGAAATGGAATATTTTTGTACAGTTTGAGGTTGTCTCTGGTTATTTGGTTAAAGTTATAGGTTAGAAGTATCGAAATTTGACGTACAGTAGTTCAAATGTCTATCTGTGATTCAGTGAGTTACAGACAACATCACAGAATCGCAAAGTTACACATTCTGTAAAATCCCATTTACAGAACTTTCGTTAGCTACAGATTCGTAAGCTATTACGAAAAACACAGAATCGACCTATAAGACTCGGTGCAGAATACACAGAAATTATAAAAAATATCACTAACAGTAATACTGCATAAATCCCAGCTGGTAAAGAAAAACAACATATTATATAAATTTCTAATTAAATCCTAAATCTAGGTGTGTTAATGATAAAAATAGTAATATTCTCGCCTATTTTACATAAAAACTCTTTCAAAAAAAATTAAAATTAAAACAAAATCCGTTCTACATACTGATGGCCGTTGTTCACGCATCTGTGAACAAATATTATTGTAAAACTAAGAAAAAAATCGCACAATAAAGGTCTCGCAATACCATATAGCGAGATAGAGGGGAAAAATTAAAAAAAGCGCTCCGTTTCAGATTTAACTATAAAAGTTCTCGAGTGTTTACCTCAGAAGTATAAGTTTAGCTATCGGTTAAACATAAACATACAAATCTTCTTTTCTGTAAACGATTAAATATTTTTAAAAAATGTTCAGATTTTTAGTAGTTTGTGTTGCCATTTGCATGGCTTCTGCTGCTCCTGGATTAGGATACGGTGGTGGTTATGGAGGTGGTTATGGCGGTTACGGACATTACGGGGTTCTCCCAGCAGCCACTAGTTACAGGTTAGTCTTCATATTTTTTTTTTGATTATTGATAATAAATAAAAATCTAGTAATGTGAGAATACGTACTTTTAATTATTACATTCCATTAAACCTAAGTTTTGGCTAATTTCGAATAACTTCGTTGTAAATGTGTTCTTATCACATTTCAATTCAATTTCATCTAATGTAATTCTATAAATTATAATTTATGTATTTCTATATTACCTTTAAACAATTTTTTCTTTAGACTTGGGCTTCAATTTAGTTATAAGCAACTTCAAGTATTTAAACAATCATATTTTATTGGGATTTGTAGTGATTTTAACCAATTTTATAAAATTTTCTTTACTATTCAATGTTCAATAAGTATGCGTCATTGTAACAATACATTTTACCAACACTAATTCCATTTTCGCAAAAAACACCCCCATTTTCTATAATCACATTTTTTTTGTACTCAACAAAAAACTTGACTAAAAACAAATATTTTTCGACACTGAACAAAGCTAAACAAAGTGCACACTCACTACTCCAACACTTTACACCATCTTACGAATGTTTCGATAACGAATATCTTCACCAGAGTCTGTTTAGTTTTGTTTAGAACTGTAAGTTTATTTTCAGTCCGCCTTAGGGACTGTTTAGTTTAGTTTAGAACTATTTAGCGTAGTTTAGAACTGTTTAATTTGGTTTAGAACTGTTTAGCACAGCTTAGAACTGTTTGGCTTAGATAGGTGATGTTAGTTTACCTTTAGTCTTCTTCAGAGACTATTTAGTTTAATTTAGAACTGTTTAGTTGAGTTTAGAACCGTTTAGTTCAGTTTAGAACTGTTAGTTTATTTCCAATCCTCCTTAGGGACTGTTTGGTTTAGTTTAGAACTATTTAGCGTAGTTTAGAACTGTTTAATTTAGTTTCGAACTGTTTAGTTGAGTTTAGAACCGTTTAGTTCAGTTTAGAACTGTTAGTTTACCTCCCGAAGAAGATAATTTGGCTATCGAAAGGTGTGTAAGCTAAAAGTGATAATGAGTTTAAGCTTACCAATTTAAATATTTTTCTAATTACAGTTCTAGAGTTGATGTCCACACTCCAGTCTTGAAAACTTACAGCACTCCAACCCTACTAGCTTCCCCAGTAATATCCAAAGCCTACGTATCACCAGCTTTGAGTTACCACAGCGCTCCCTTGGTATCAAGTTATGGAATAGGACATGGTTATGACTTAGGACATGGTTACGGCTTGGGAAACGGATACGATTTAGGTCATGGTTACGGTCTTAACGGTTACGGCCACGGATACAATCTAGGATATGGTCATGGCTGGTAAACAACTTGGAAGATTTCTTTGTATTAAAATTTTTTCTGTGTTCATTTGTATAAACCTATTGAATATTATTTAAAAATAAATTATTTCCTACAAATAAAATGTATTGTTCAATTTCTATGAAAGTTTGCAAAACAGTATGCGAAAACTCGCTAGATAATACTTAGATGTCTACCGACGGGTTAATATTAAGGTTTCATAAATCGTATAGAACAATACGTCAAATGTTCAACAGTTTATAAAAACGAACAAATATATTGAGAAGATCTGACCTGAATGAATCCTTGACAAAGTCCAAGTCACAATCAGTCCAATTTAATATATGAAGCAGTTTACCATACCACATTCCATTTTCCAAGTTTAATAATTAAAACTTTTTGCTGGTGTTACGCTCTATCCGGCTCGAAGGACCAAATTTATGGTTGGGAATAAACGAGAAATTATCACTCAAACACAAGCTTCGATAGCTCTTACTTAACTTGAAAGGTGAATTAATAAATAAAAAGTAATTTGATGTATTTAACATACGAGGATGTATTGATATCTAGTTAGCCTAGATCAGTTTCATGCATAAACAAAATATTGCGTTACCATAGCAACGAACAATAACTCATTAGAAGTGTCAGTGTGAAGTTTGACGCCAAAAAAGTAAACCAGAGTTACGCACTAAATTAAAAGAAAAAATATGTCCACCGAAATTGTGAAAATCGAAAAATTGGATTATCCAGTTATCATCAAGTACCTGTATTTAAAAGGGTTAAAAGGTAAGCAGATTTACGAAGATTTGCTTAATACCCTTGGTGATCAATGTCCTTCGTATGCGACCGTGAAAAATTGGACTGCAAGCTTCAAAAGAGGTAAATTTTCCATTGAAGATGATGACCGATCGGGAAGGCCAGTTTTTGTGGCAGTCCCCGTATTGGGCTAAAACGCTATCTGAATCACTGATTATTTCATACGAACGCGTTGATCATATAGTTCACGCCAATTTGGACATGAGAAAAATTGTTGCAAAATGGATCCCCAAATGTTTGAATGTTGACCAAAAGCGTGCAAGGGTAGAAGCATCGCGTTTGATGTGTGCTCGATTTGAAAACGATGTAGACTTCTTAAACCGAATTGTTACTATGGATGAGACTTGGGTACATTTTTACGATCCAGAAACAAAGCAACAATCGATGGAATGGCGACACTCTGGTTCTTTCTCCAAGACCTAAGAAGTTTCGTGTCCAAAAATCTGCTGGAAAAGTTCTTGCTTCAGTGTTTTGGGATTGCCATGGAGTAATCATGATTGATTTTTTGGATAAGGGTAGAACAATAACTGGAGATTACTATTCGACATTACTGACCACTCTACGGGAAAAAATTAAAGAGAAAAGACGCGGAAAGCTATCCAAAGGTGTTTTGTTTTTGCAGGACAACGCCCCTGCGCACAAATCTCATGTTGCCATGCAAAAAATTCGTGATTTAGGGTTTGAATTACTAGAACACCCCCCTTATTCACCAGATTTGGGTCCCTCCGACTATCATCTCTTTCCTCAACTGAAAAAAAGTTTAAAAGGTTTTATATTTTCTTCCAACGAGTTGGTAATAAAAGCTGTGGAGGTCTGGTTTGCAGAGCAAGATGAAACATTTTTTTTGAAAGGTCTAGAGACGTTGCAGGTTCGCTGTAATAAATGTATACAATTAAGAGGAGAATATGTTGAGTAATAAAATATTTTGACATTGAAATTTTGATTGGTTTTATAGTAGGCTAATAATTTTTCAATATATCCTCGTACATATTTTTTCTAGACAGTTGTTTTTTCAACAGCACAAACAATATAACGTTAGAAATTAAACAAGTAGTTTTGAGTTAAGTACATCGATTGATGGTTAAAACTTCAATATTATATATTGATGTGGTCAGAGAGGCATGGGAGGAAGGATCTCCAATTAATGTAAAAGTTGTCCAAGGAATATCCTCTTCTACCCTAACACTTCTAACTGTCAGGAACGAGCGGTGCTGTTTGAATTTCTTTGTAGACTTCCAATAGCTGATAAGCTTTGGCCAGTAGTGCAAATAAATACTGATAAGGCGTCACTCGTTGCGAATATTTTTCAGCATAAAAACGTCTAGTTTTTAGAGAATTAGCATTTTCCAAGCCATACACAAAATGCAAAAAAAAATGTGTCTTTTATCTTGTGCTCCAAACGTAGGTAACTATACATTTGGAAGTCAAAATAATAGTATAAAACTATTAAAACGCTATACACATTGGAAAATTACTTTCCAAAGTGTAGACCGTTCACTAGGAAGCAACATCTACTTCTCGGGCTATATGCCCGTTCACGTCTACCTTTTGGAAAATAAATTTTCTAATTTGTAGGGCGTTTTAATATTTTTAAACTATTATTTTGACTTCTATTGATAACACGCTTTACTTAGATGAAACTGTAATTAAGTAAATAACTATACATTTTTTTATCAAGATGATCTTGGCCAGGATATTAGGTTAAACATTTTCAATTATTCAAATAAAAATATAGAAATATCCATTTTATTGAACACCATGGAAATAATAATAATAAAATAAACAATTACAACTTTTTGTTTTTACTAACATTACTAAACACATTATTATTAATATTTTGATACTTAGTCCAAAAAAAAATCATTCATTTTCACCACCACCACCAAGGATTTCCTTCAGGATAACCATACTTGTAACCATATCCAGCAGACGGCCAAACCCATGGCTTATAAGGTGCTACGTAAGACAAACTGTATCCATAATAACCAGGATTAACAAGAGATCCGGGTTCTGCATCTGCTTTTGGCACTGGAATAGGTGCTGGTTCCGGTATGGGATCTGCTTTAGGACTTGGCGCAGAATACACAGAAATTATAAAAAATATCACTAACAGTAATACTTTATACATTTTGAAAAACGTATTAACGATTCTTGTTTGAAGAAAATCAAACTGGTAGGTATACATTATTTTACCCGGCTTATATACGGGTTCGTAAGTAATTTTCCAATATTATCGACAATTGCCTTTATTTTTGTATACGGGTTGAATGTTTTTTAATGCGTGATTTGTCCATGATCGAGTTTTAATTAATAGGTAATAGGATTTAGTAATAATGAATTCCAACTAGGATAATGACACTTGTTGCAATGCTGTAACGAAAGTATTTTGTAATATTTACAGGGAAAATGTGAATAGATCGGTTTATATAAGAATGAAACAATTAATTATTATATCAATATTTTTCATCAAACTGTAAATATCAAATGTCAAACTTAACGGTCATGTTTAGTTAACCTTTAAAGCTGTACCTGTCGAAAAGTCGAAAAATAGAATTAATTTTTGCGCCATAATTTTTTTACAATTTTCGAACAAAGACAAGAATACCTTGAGGCTTTGTATTTTCATTTATTTAGTACCAACTTTGAACAGTTTTAAATTATTTCCAGAACCCTAAATCCCTACCAGGGATGCCAATAATATAACTAATGAGATTTGGGAGCATTTTAGGAAACCTCCACCACTAAAAGTTACTAGATTGGGAGTGTGTTCCGAAAGGGTCGTGTTCAGACTTTTTGAACTAAATGAAAATTACGTGAAATATGTATTGTACTGCTCGCTGTTGTCGTGGCCAATGAGGGATCAAGGCTCAACTATTTTTGTAGCTTCAATATATTTAAATACAATATTTATTAGTGTTTTAAAATTTTTTTAAAATCCATTATAACTTATTCACACATAGAATGCTTCATTAGCTTTCCTATGTGTTTGTTTATTCTTATTTTTTTGACCTTAAGCAGGTCAAAATATGTAATTCACTTTCTCACGCATTAGCAATAACCTAACCTGGTAAATAGTACCTTGATACAATACCTCGAATACTTAAGTGTGTCGAAAGTACTTCTTCAGGAAATAATAGACCAATTATCTTTTTTTTGTAACGACACAAAATGTTTCAAATTGACATTGAGTACAGACCTAATTTCAAAACATATACATCTAGTTCGAACTAATTAAATATAACTACAGGTACCTATTCATTATGGTAATTAATATTTCCTTGGAAACTTATTTTCTTTCAAGTTTTTTTTTACAAGAAGTAATAATTATGTTATTAGCGAAATGTGTTGAAAAGGTCATTGTTTTTAATTGATTAATTAATTACCTTAAATCCGGTCGATTTTAAAATATTTTTTAATAGTCGTACGGAATTCTTAGTGCTTTATGGGAGCATGACTGCACAGATAAGTTATTAACAATGTTAAACGTTTGTTTAATGCTGCCATTGGACCATGTTTCCTTTTTTTTAGACGTTAATGCTCGACCGCATCGTGCAAGACTAGTCTAAGACGCTTTGGACTACTACCGTTTGGTACTACCCCCTGGTTCCAGCTACAAAGAGCATCGAATCCACATGAACCACCCCCACAGACACTCCAAGAAACTAGACAATTTTACCCCAGCTTTGAAGACAAATCGATCAAGGAAACCATACTCGTTATTAAACATAACCTCAAATTGTTGTTTTTGTTGTTTAAAACTGCAAACATATCGTAATTTGCTGCATCCTCACCGAGTCGACACTGTTGATCGACAAAACTGCATCGTCTACACCAGAGTTGACAGAAATGTTGTCGGTTAGTCTAATCAACATGTCTGACGAAGATTCATTAGCAATTTCCATAATAGCATCGTGCCTCATGTTTTTGTTTTAATAGTTATCAGTTTTGGAATCCCATAGATTTGATTTTAATCTGTATGCCTCAATAAAAGGTATGACTTTGTCTTGTTCTGATTCCATTTCCAACAAAAATACCATAGAGATACTACAGATAGAGGCAACAAGCCATAGATCGCTGTGTAAATGGAAATGTCCGTCTGAACTCCGGTAAGATAGAAAAATACAGACGATCAGAGGTTTTTCCGTTCTTGTTTGTGTATATAGGATGCGCGCTATTAGAGAAATATAGCCTAAACCTCCGATTTCCTATCTCTCTCTTACGTGCTGACGGGTTCCGAGTTGGCTTGTTGCCTCTATCTGTAGTATCTCTATGGAAAATACACGACTACGATGTCAACGTCAAGACGTCACTGAGTACTCAATTTGTCGAATGTCGAACGTCAAAAACACGTCTACACACTGCTCTTTCATGTTTACCGACAGTCGATGGAAAACAATTCGACACCGTCGACTCGGTGAAGCCGGCTACTCACTATTCGTTGATGCGATTCGTTAATGCGTTTCGTCGGTTCACTTCGTTAATTCGCGCTTCGAACGAAACGACGCATTACATCCTACTCATTGTGCGTTGATTCACTTCGCTTCGATGATGCATGAAACTTCGTTCCATTGTGCGAAGTGTGATCACAAGCCTCCATTTATACACTTTATTTCGATTTTTTTTGTTTTTGTCGCTCGGGTTCCATAAACATGGATGCGATTGAATTTTTTGAATAAATAAAAAAACAAAATCGTCATTTCATTCCATTTTGACTGACAACAACGAATGATTCGCGTGGAGACCGAATGGGTCAACTTCGTCGCTCCGTCGACTTCGTCGAATCGTTCAATTTTTCCTTTGATGATTCGTCCAAATACCGACATCAAGGCGAAGCGCCGTACAACGAATCGCATCTGCGAAGCGAGTCATACTCACTAAGCAAAAATTCGTGAAGTACTGCGACGAAACGACGCATTAACGAATAGTGAGTAGCGGGCTTAAGGACGCAGCTTTCAATCCGAATTTATTTTTCAACCCTCTCATATCATTTCCATGAATTCCATGGTAACAACGATCAAACGACAGCATTGACACTCGATATTAATATTTACAAAACCAGTGTCTAGCCAAAGGTATAACAAATTTTTCCTTTTTCATTAATTAAAGATATAAACCTTACAAATGTCACTGCCTGTAGTTGAATCCGAGGATGCTTTTTTATTCGCCGAAATTTCATCTTCTAAAGGTGCTATTGAGACGTTGGACGTAAGTCAGATCGACAAGAGTAAGATATCTCCGCCGAAGAGGAATACCTATAAGTTTAAAAATCCGGTGAAAGTAAAGAAGAGAGTACGTCTCGTACAAAAGTATTTTACTAACGGTAGAAAGGTGAGTAGGTACGTTTAAGTGTAAAACTAAACCCACTGAAGAAGTAGTCTTAAAAGTAATCACCCTATAAACAGCTTCTGACCGCGCGAGAACGATAAATATCGGCATTGATATGTGGACGACATTTTAGCTAGCACAACTAGATAATAATTATATATATATAGCTTCATATCCTATATTTAAAACAATAACATAACAATATCCAATTTACTGTAGAGCTTGAACAAAATAATTCTATAAACTTTTTAGACCTCACAATTTCAAATATAAACAACAAATATGATTTTTTTATATTGACACTTGTTATCTAGTTTTTTTGCTTTAAAAACACGCATTTTCTCCTCTGCACTGTGCCTGATAAAACATTTATGACATATGAAGCTAAAAAAATGCTTCTTTTACAGCAAAAATTAAATACTGTTTTCTAGGTAACAGATGCCAACGTAAAAGATATAGATAATACAAAACCCTATGAGTATCCTTCACCGTACGAAGAGCTTGGTCATAAAATAATGACCAAAGCTTGGAGAAAGGGCGTAGTTAAGGAAGACTTATTAGTACCTGCTCACAAGAAGCAAAGTTGGAAGGAAAAATTGAGCAACGATGTGTTCAATAGATTGTACGTAAAAGTACCACCCAACGATAGTACAAAGACTATCATTGATCTTGATCCACAATATTTTAAAGTTGTTGAAGGTAAAAAGGTTAAATATTTAATTTAAATTTAGGTCAATTAAATTTTTACATTATTGGTTAAAATTCCAATAAACCCGCTCCATTTATAGTTACCCTGAAAAAATTAAATCAATTGAATCAAAACTATCCGAGAAATTAGAATGTAAAGTTAGCTCCGTCCCTTGAACGAAAGGCGCCAACGTGACGTCACATCAGCCGTGGAGCTCGGCAGTATCGAGGCTCCAGGCATGTTATCTGTGGTTCCAGGCGTAGAGACTAGTGTAGTAGAGAGTAGAGACTAGTGTAATTTGTAGAACGGCTTTGTACGCAAATCTAATCATCCGAAATGGTGCCGATGGTGGATGTAATAATGGTTATGCAGTATTTTAACCAAAATAAGGACTATATCAGTGCAGAATTAAGAGGTGTGCAAATGGAAAAGGAAGTGTTCGCAATCGTATTCGTTATCGTAAACTTAAATGGGTACAATTTATTAGCAGGCGAATAAAATTTAAAAATAAACACGTGAGGTCGTAGTGATAAAATTGGAATATGAAGAATATCTGTGGAGGTGGAATAACCTAAATAGCTCTCGCGCGCTTCAATTTGCATATTTATTTCTGATATTTTAATCTAATCCTCTAATCCTAGAACACATTCTAATATACAAATTAGTTAGAGTTATCATTTGGTTGTCCATATCACTGCTTTTTTTGGCGTAAACCAACATTCACACGTTAAGTGTACTCAGCTATATGAAGCCGCTGCCGGTCTCGTCGCCAGTAGGCTGATTTGACGTCACAGCTTGGACACGCCCCGTTTCAAAGCTGGCCATATTTTAACACTGAATTTGAGGGCGAAATCGGTTGGATAAAATTGTGATTTTTTACCAATTGTCTTTTCGAGTAAACAACTTTTCCAAACTGAAATAAAAAAATTATCGAAAATGGCCCCATTCACTGATTTAATTTTTTTTGTTATTAGGTAGACCTATCCGTGAGTCGTTCAATAGAAATGATTACATAGAGACAATTAGAGAAGCTCTGCGGACAAAAATTTTGATCGGTTATAGAGAAGACGATATCGCTTTGATCAATCAAAATTTGGCTAACGAACAAAAAATGATACTTCAGATTCAAGAAAATTATCAAGTCTACGTGAACGCGTTTGAAGATTTATTGTTCACAGATCATATGTCTGCTAAACAACTTTTGGGGTAGGTTTTCTGATAAATCTAAGATTTATTGGGTAAGATTATTTTGGAATATTTCATGTTTTTATTCGATAGTGAGGCTGACGCCATTGCGAATGAAGCGTATGATAAGTACGAAGAATATAAACGTCTGGCAAAGAAGTATGGAGCGATGAGAGCTGCTTTGTATAGTTCGGAGGAAAAATGGCGGAATTGTAAGATGTACCAGAAGTTTTTGTATAAAATTAGTCCGTTGCAATGGAGAAACGAGCATTTGGATCAAGTCAAAACTGTTGACGTGAGTGATTTCAAGTTGTAGGGATTTTTTTTTTAAATCTTTCGTTTCAGGAAAATGGTTTGGACGAACATTTTGTCGAACTCCGGAGCACTTTAACGGAAAAAGAAACCTCCTTATCTGAAATTATTGATTTTATGAGATTGGAGTGTGCTAACGAACCACCTCCTGAGCTTTATTTCACTGGTATGAGATACTTATAATCATTTGTCCACGACCACTTAATAATAACCCAGACAGCACAAGTACGGCCCAAGAACATGCCCGGCGTTTCATGAAATGCCGCGGCAGATAATGAATTGGTGCAGAATTGCCTCGGATTTTCACGAAATGACGGATTTTGCTATGTGATCACGACATATACATAGCGACACGTGTCGAAAGCTTCTTAAATCTAGAATACTGATCGTACTGCTGTAGAATTACTTATTTCCCAATTGCAGATACAGACCAACTAATAGACGTCTTTCGGTTTATGGAAGTACAGAATTTAAATTATTTGTTACACGCTGAAGAATTGGCAGTTCCACTAGCAAATATTAAAGACGGTATGAGATTTGCCAATCAATTATTCGACGTACAAATCAACGACTTGGAACAGAGCATTGAAGATCTGGCTAGCGGTATAGAGTAAGTTAGTGAATCTAAACAAAATCTTATTAAAATCAGCTTAGGATGGCCGTTTTTCGAGATTTAGTTCGAATTCACATTGCAAATTGTAAGTGTTTAAATATAATGTTGATAATGTGTAAATCATAATAGTTATTTACATTTATTTACAATATTTTTTCTACGTTCATGCAAAAACCGAAAAATGTCTTTTTAGTTTGCTCTAAATGGACTAAAAATGGCGTGGATTTGAATGTTTGTTTGTCATGAATCGTGCACGAAGCATTCGAAAACACGATTAGGGCCCATGCAGACAGAGGACGGTCAAGCGTTATGGTAGTGGAGTCGTCCTATGATTTATCTTTTATCGTCTCACGGAAATCCTTCCGTTACGTTGCGTTACGGAATCTATAAATCAGGGGTTAGACATGTTTCACTTACAATATTTAAAACAAAAATGGAACTCTGGTAATTGAAAGAATAAAGACCGCAGAAGTCTGAACGAAGAACTGTCTGAGCGGGCTCTAAAGTAACCGATTTTCGTGCGAAATTCATTCAATTTCGTACACGAATTATACTCGAGCGATATCGAAAATACAGCCCCAGTACGAACTCGGTTTTCAGTTCCATCTACCGTGAACAATGCCAAAAAATCCTTATACTCTCTGATAGTCAGGCAGCACTAAAATTTTTAGCATTTCCTCAGATCAGATCTAAGACGGTCTGGTCTGAAGGCTGAGGTCTCTAAGCCTTTGACTGGTGTGTTGGTGAATAATTGTAAATCTAAGCCCTGCACGGACCAGCTCGAACACAAGATACAAACTTCAACTTCTTAGCGGTAGAATCATAAAATTAATAGAATTTCTGACAAAAAGAAAATGATTTTTTGTTTTAGATGGGAGGAAAATCGAGCCAAAGAACTAGAAAATTTAGCACAGACACTTATCAGCAACGATTTTAAAAAGTTAATTATGAGTGAAGATATACTGAACCTACACGTTTTTGTTGAAGACGTCTATGAAACTAGAATCGGACCGAACGACGCTAACAATAGCATGATGGAGATGATGAAACAAATAGAACAAAAATATCGATTCGAAGTTCTCAGTTTCGATATGGTGAAAATAAAAATTAACTATTTGTTGTATAAAAATATATTTCTCTGATATGTCGTAGGTACCAGCGGAACAAGTGGCTTTACTAGAAGGTACTTGCTATAACGAACAGATGAAAATAATGAAATTGGCTGAGAAGGCCGCCAAGCAATATGCGGAGTTAAATACACTAACAAAGCAGTTGAACAAAGCGTACGCACCTCCTTTTCAACGAGGACTTGGAAAAGGTTAGCACGACATCTGTGATATTAATCTAGTTAAAGCTGTTTATGATTTTATTGTATTTTTAGAACCCAAAAATCGTTCCCAAGTAATCGACCCTCCGGTGAAAGTTGAGCCGCCTCCCAGAGATTTAACTGAAGAGGAGGAAGAATACTTGGAGTACTTTACAGATTTCTGTAAATATAGCGACGATCCTAAGAAGTACGGAATTGACAGATCAAGAAGCGGGAAAGCAGCGATACCAACGCAGGTTTTCGACGAAGAAAAAGTTACTGTTAGAACTCCAGGTCGAGCAAAATATGTAACACGTATTCATGGCATTGAGTTTTTGGAGAAAATTATTATGACCAACACTTAAATGTAATAAATACTTATTTTAATAAAAATACTTCTCCAATAAGTTGTCAATGAACATAACCTCAATTCTATTTTTGGGTTTTGACGAGAATTACATTTGAGATACAAGCTGCAGCGTCTGTCTCTCCTAAGACCGCAGAATTCACACAGAATAGAAACTTTTTGTAACGAAAACGTAGAGTGAAAACCCCATGGGAACGTTTGCCAAAATGGCAAATTCAAAATAGATATTCACATTGACTTATGCAACATTGATACGTATGACAAGTGATGTGGGTAGTCTACTTTTCAGATAGCAACCATACACAATGAAAATGGTAGAATCAGCACCTAAAATACGCGCCATGGAGATATTATATAGTCTCCATGATACGCGCATTCAGTGAAAACGTCACAACTGCCATTTGTCAAGTTTTTGGATGCAAACAAACTTTTATAATTGTGTTAAATTAGTTAAGTAATTTTAATGGTTATATATAGTATTATACAGCAAATATATTTCTAAAACAATTGTAAATAGCATAGCCAAAACTGATTGTTTGCATCCAAAAACTTGACAAATGACAATTTATGACGCGTACTAAATGCGGGTATTGTAGGCTGTTATTATTAAGAACATAGGTGTCGCATCTGTATTCTGTGCTAAAACTATCTCTTTGAAATTTCCCGCATGCGCACAGTTTTACGTGGGTACCGATAGATATAAAACTGTAAATGATAATACCGAGGCCGGAGTATACGCCAAAAAAACCAAGTGACAGCGATAGCTACACTTGTGTACTTCAGTCGAAGATAGACTCCTGAAGTTTTCCATGCAACTTCATATACCAGTGTCTATTATATGTGAAAATATCTCGAAAAGCTTCAAACAATTCTCAAATACGCTTTATTTAAACTATACATATGCAGTGGCGTAGCTATCATATGGCCAGGTGGTGCAGTGCACCAGGGCCCCTAGCGCAGAGGGTCCTCTAACCTCAGCTTTGAAAAAAAAAACAAGAGTCCAAAATGCCATGCTAATTAATTATATTATGAAACCTACCCTAACACGTCTAGGAACAAATAAATATTATGTTAATATCAATTCACTGACGCCGCTTAACCACTACACCATCAAATAGGTATATTAATGATACTTTTTTACACTAGATCACCTACACTTTCCTATACCTATAACAATTCACTAAACTCAGTAAACCAAGAAATAGATATATTAAATATTTCTTCAAAACAAAATTCACACCAGACACTGAATGTAACTACTGGATTATAAGCCGAACACCCTCAAGACAATAGAAGTTTTTATGAGAAAGTGGTCAAAGTGAGTATACTTCGGTTATTTCGTTATATTACGATAAATACTGTAGTTGATGATTGGATTGTTTGGAAGTCTTGAGTGCCCCTGCACCTACGTTTTTTCCCTTCTCATATGTATAATAAATATTCTATATTGTCATGTGCGTCGTTGTTTATTTATTCCCTTTTTCTTCTATTAAACACATGGAGATTCTATGGATTTAGCCTACTAGGGATAAGTTCAACTCACTGTTTCCTATTCATATTCCTATCAATAATTTTGAAGGCCGATATAAGTTCAAACTACGCGGAAAGAGGGCCCGATTCTTTCCATAAGCACCAGGACCCTTGTCCCACTAGCTACGCCACTGTACATATGATGAATATATTTTTAATATTCTAATTTTGTGTTAACCTACAATATGTGAAATCGTTACGCTACTAATCTGAAGGATCGTCTAATCGTAGTACACTTTACCAACGTTGCCAAGTGTAGTCCTAAACTAAAACGTTTGTGTTTTGGAAAGTAAAAATATTTTAATAGTGATATTTATCACAGTTGATTAAAAAGCAATGTGTTAAGAAATCAGATTATTATAATAATTTTCAATAATAACCTAACTAAAACCACCCTACCTAACCCCCTACCCTTATCCGAATCGAAAAATTGAATTGTGTAATTGACAGATTATTATAATAATTTTCAATAATAACCTAACTAAAACCACCCTACCTAACCCCCTACCCTTATCCGAATCGAAAAATTGAATTTTGTATAATTGACAGATTATTATAATAATTTTCAATAATAACCTAACTAAAACCACCCTACCTTACCCCCTACCCTAATCCGAATCGAAAAATTCTTCGTATTTTTAGTCAATTTTTGAAAAAAACAATAAGAAAATAAAAATAAAAATAAAAATATCTTGACTCGGACACGACTCGAACCTGGTACCTCTGTGTTAGGAGCCCAGCACACTTACGCTGGGCTAATCTCTGCACACGTTAACGATATCGATAGAAGGTTAAAAGCCGTGCGCTTCGCACGAAAGCCGAGCGCCACCGGAGATACTCGATGGCGCCCTTTCAGTTTAGGACTACACTTGGCAACGTTGGTAAAGTGTACTACATTCAGACGCTCCTCTAATCTGAAGTCAAATGTCAATTTTACAATATGGCCCTGGTTTTGACACCAAGTTGGCGCATACGACTGCAACTTCAGATGGGTTCTTCTTACTCGAAACGGAGTCTATACGCAATCTCGTAATACGAAAGAGAAAACAACTGGAGAGCTGTCAAGTACAAGCAGATCCATGTCATGTTAGGCTCTAAGCAATCTCGATCCAAAAAGCAAAGTTACATTCAATGCCAGTCATGGAATGGAGTTTCTTGTATCGTTAATTCGAGTAAGACAATATTTATGGATAAAAACTCCCTTCGGATCACTGGTCTGGGATTGTCTACAGAAACTTAAAACCCTGGCTAACCCTAATAGAGTTACTCTTAAGTGGGTCCCAGGGCATAAGGGCATTGTAGGAAATGAAAAGGCGGACAACCTAGCAAAGCTGGGGCCCGAGACAGCATTCACTGGTCCTGAACCAGTATTTGGGATATCCAAAACTGCTGCACGTGGTTGTATATCTCGGTGGACTCATACTAAACACCAGTCGTACTGGAGACACGTGCCAAAACAGGAACACAGCAAACTCTTGGTTAAAAAACCCTCGGAGAAGCTGACCAATGATATACTAAACCTTAGCAGGGCCCAAATAAGGATAGTGACGGGTTTACTCACTGGACACTGCACTCTAAGGAAGCACATGCATACAATCGGCATATATAGGGAGGAACCTATTTGTCGGTTGTGCATGGAAGAGGGGGAAACAGCCTCTCACATTATCTTTGATTGTGAAGCACTATCTCACTGGAGATATAGACTCCTAGGACTAGAATTTCCAAGGGAGGATTTCTCCAAGAAGAACCTAGTGAAAAGTCTGCTGAGCCTGATAAGGGCTGCTGGTCTCTTCACATAAACGGCACAACCAAGAGCACAAAAAGCCTTAAGGCTGAGGTGCCGAGGACATCAATCCTTTGACTGGTGTGCTGATCCAATCAATCAATCAATCAAACCCTTCGGATCAACTGAGACTCGGTTATCTAAATGTTAAGAGTTTATTCGTCCGAGACTCAGTTCGGGCACGGTCCGGACAGTGTGTGTCGACCTTAAGTTTTTTATAAAGAAATAAAAATAGGTTTTTGTTAAAAGAAAATTTTAATAAATACAACATAATATACAATAAATGGAATAAAGACTTTAAAATACAACATTCTTTCAATTTTATTGTTACAAATTATTCATATCGGTTTGTTTTTATTTTGTCTTCATAAATATATACTTAATATTTTACAACTATAGATTTACACCTAGTACGAATATCTCACAAATACACCCTAACACGATATTAATTTTTCATTTGTAATCGCATTTTCTTCTTTATTCACTATTATGTCGATATTTGCCACTTCCTCGTTCTTTCTTATTTGATCTTCGATCTCTTTGAACAAATCCTCTTTCATGTTCGGCAGAAACTTTCCGATTCTATCCCAAGTAGCGTTCCACAGTATATTCTTCCCGTCGGGTCCATCGAATACTTTCGCCGAATCCATAACCAGCAGCATATTTTTTAAGCTCTCCGGTATAGCTTCGTATAACAATTCGCTTTTATCCGCATGCATATATTTGTCCATGAAATCCAGTACTACTAGCCAGAGGTTAAAGAAACTGGGAAGAGACAGTAAAGGTGTTAAATGGTGAAGGAAAACTTTAGATAGTACAGTGGCTGCTCGTATCCGCGTTTCTTCCATTACTATAGCGTCCTTTGGATTTGTCGATTGTAAAAGGTAACTTAATAACGGGAATAACACTCTTTGGAAGCACTGTTCCCATTCGGAACCACTAAGAGTTTGTAGATCATGCACCAACAGCGCTCTTTGTAAATAAGTTATCGCACTCATCCTAACAGGTCTTCTAGTATCACAACACAGTCTAGCTATACCTTGTAAAAGAGGACACCATCCTTGCGTCCACAAAGAAGTTTCCTGGGATATTTCCCCGCCCTCTTCGGCCCACCATTTAAATATCTGAGCAGTTCTAGTATGTAAAGTATGCATTAAATCTAATAACTGTATGGATATCTGCTGGTAACCGCTTGGAATGTTTTCATCGTCGCTATCTTCTTCATCCGGACTACTAGTTGGACTTTTTCTGCTTCTACTTCTTTCGTAAGTCTTTTTTCTCGATCTAGAATCTCTGCTTCTTCTACAGTTAGCACCGTGTAGACTAGCTTCGACGAACGTTCTTATGCAATGGACGCATACGTCGAAATTGTAGGGCGTGATGTGGGCGACATCTCGTACTAGAAAAGCGAGACTTTCGCAGCATTTCATCATGCTTCGAGGATCATGGCTGCCGAGGTTCTTCTCCAAAGCGAGACCGTATTGAGTCGGAGGGACTGTACGACCCAGAACTGGCTGGATTTCACCTTCATTGCCTACCAGAATCCATCCACCTAAGCAGAAAAATACAGATAAACATTAATAGACAAGTGACAAATGACAGAATTAATAAGTCAGACGAGCTTTTCAATGATATAAAAACGATTTCAAAAGGTTAAAGGTAATAAATTTTTACTACACAAGTACTACATTAACTGACAAGTGACAAATGACACAATTATAAGTAAGAATAGCTTTTCAATGAAATAAAAACGATTTCAAAAGGTTATAAGGTAGTAAACCTTAACTACACAAGTACTACATTAACTGACAAGTGACAAATGACATAATTATAAATCAGACGAGCTTTACAATGAAATAAAAACGATTTCAAAAAATTATTTGGTAGCTAATTTTTAGTACACAAGTACTACATTAACTTACAAGTAACAAATGACAGAATTATAAGTCAGTCTAGCTTTTCAATGAAATAAAAACGATTTCAAAGAATTATTAGGTAGTAAACTTCAACTACACAAGTACTACATTAACTAATAAGTGACAAATGACAGATTTATAAGTCAGACTAGCTTTTCAATGAAATTAAAACGATTTCAAAAGGTTATAAGGTAGTAAACTTTAACTACACAAGTACTACTACTGACAAGTGACAAATGATAGAATTATAAGTCAGACGGGCTGACAAACGACAGAATATTAGGTCAGACATTCAAATTCACAGAGTCCAAACTTACCAGTATTAGGGGTTCCTACAGGTGATGTAACCACACTGACAGGACTCTGTGATCTATGAGCATCGTGTTTAGGACTTTTCGTTCCATCTGAGTCCGATAGAGCACCTTCCTCTTCGTGAATATCGACAGTTTCTCCATCAGATTTTATCTTCAGTTCGGATTCATCGGCTTAAATGAAATTAAAATTTTCATTATGATATATTTAAATTTAACAAAATTATTACCAGAGCTGATAGGTTTCGGGAGTTGTGCGCCTGCTCCGACGCATTCCAATAGCGTGAAAATGATCGTCCAATCTGTATTTGTGTGGATGTTTTGGGCCGAAGTTTTTAGTAGTTCATATAAACCGAAGGATATCTGTCGGGATATCCTCGATAGAATACTACTTTTTAATAGAAGCAACATCCTTAAGGATTGAAGTACTATGTGACTCATTTCTTCGTTTCTCATTAGACGAATGGCTATACGTAAGAGACCTAAAAATTTAAACAAAGCGAATGAGAAAAGAAGGAGAAGGTGGACACGATCAGAAATTCAAAGGGGGTTAAAAACTTACCGATTACAGACCGCTCCAACAAAAATTGAAAATCGAACACCGACGCGTTCATAACCAAAGTGTAGATATGATCCCGTACTTTATGCCAAACAGTCATCACCCTATCCCTGTTCTGTATGACAACTTTAATGAGCAACTCCAAGAAAAAGACGGTAACATTGTCATTATAATCGAAGGCTACGCTTTCGTGAACGTCCGGACCGCGCGCCAAATCGATCAACGTTTGAACAAGTTCGAACAGAGCTTCTTCGTGTAGGAATTTCGAATCGGTTATCATTTGCTCCAAGTTACAGTCTCTTATACACTCCTTAGCGGCGTCTATGAAGTTTTGTTCTTCGGGTGTTGGTATTTTTGTTAAATTTTCCGCGGACACCATGTAAGAATAAATGGAACTTAGAAGGCCGGTGTCTTGTTTGATGGCCGATGGAGCTTCTTTGTAAACCAGAAGAAGTTTACCACTGGGTTCTATAAAGTCTTCGGCCTATGGAATTTAAAGAAATAAAGTTTGAGTTCGGTTAAATATGATTTGGTTACCTCTATGAATGTTTTCGAAAGTAATCCATTGCTGTACAGGGCGAGTAGAAGATCGAATAAATGCTTCCATCCTTCCCTCATCGTATTTCCATGTTGATGGATTAGAGAAAATACAGTTTTTAGAGCTAGCTGAGCTTTAAAATTCATTCCGAATTGTACAACGATATTATTTTGCTTCTGTTGGTTGTAGAATACTGTAAATTTGCTAATACTGAGAATGAGCATGTCTAAATTTTTCGACATATTTAGGTTTGCTGCTATGAAAGCACATCTTTCGAAACCTGAAAGTAAATATTGATATTAGAAATAATAAAAAAGTTTCCTATCTCTAAGATTTGGAATAGTTTGCTTAATGTTTCTGTGTAGAAGACATTTTTAAAATGGATATACCTGATTCAACATTCCAAATTGAAGTTTTACCATAAAAGTTGAAATTTTAATTGACAAAAAGCTGGTTCCTAGCTTCAATAGCAAATTTGTGACAATTGAGCGAGCAGCTGAAGACCATTAGTTTACTTCAACGAACAAACAAAGTAACGAGTTTGGTTTTAATTTTTTTTCCACCCTCGTAACGTTTGTGTGTGATTTTCGAGTATAGCTTGCGAAACCCTATTAGTTTGAGAATCTATTTGCAAATTTTCATCAACGAACATCAATATTTGCAGTTACAGTAATGAAAAAATAATAACGATTTTTTTAAACACAATTTGGTTTCAATTTTTTTCCACCCTCGTAACGTTTGACTGCGTTTTTCGTTTATGGCATGCTAAAGAATTAGTTTGAGAATCATTTTGCAAATTTTTAACAAAGAACATCCATATATGTAGTTACAGGGGTAAAAACAAAGTTACCAGTTTGATTTTAATTTTTTTTCCACCCTCGTAACGTTTGTCCATGATTTTCGAGTATAGCTTGCGAAACCCTATTAGTTTGAGAATCTTTTTGCAAATTTCTATCAACGAACATCCATATATGTAGTTACAGGGGTAAAAACAAAGTTACCAGTTTGATTTTAATTTTTTTCCACCCTCGTAACGTTTGTCCATGATTTTCGAGTATAGCTTGCGAAACCCTATTAGTTTGAGAATCTTTTTGCAAATTTTTATCAACGAACATCAATATTTGCAGTTACAGTAATGAAAAAATAATAAAGATTTTTTTAAACACAATTTGGTTTCAATTTTTTTCCACCCTCGTAACGTTTGACTGCGTTTTTCGTTTATGGCATGCTGAAGAATTAGTTTGAGAATCTTTTTGCAAATTTTTAACAAAGAACATCCATATATGTAGTTACAGGGGTAAAAAGAAAGTTACCAGTTTGGTTTGAACTTTTTTCCCACCCTCATAACGTTTGTCAGTGAATTTTTAAATTGTTCTTGCAAATGTTCATCAAAGGAATAAAAATATTAACAAAAAAGGAACCAAACAACCAAAATATGAATAAAAATGCATGAAAAGGAAGGATATTTGAAAAAAGGTGACACACAAAAATAATACTGATTCTACTAACCTTGCATAACTTTTTTATGTACACTCTCACTTTCAGCTTTCTCATACACAGAGGATAAAGCAGCTACGATAGGTCCATAAACAATATAAAATAGTTCGGAATCATAAGTTCCACTATTATCATGAATAAAAATCCCATCTTTCGTCTGTCCCTTCCTTAATAATAGCTTCCAAAAGTAATTTTCTCTTACTAAACCTGGTTGTTCGGCAGGCATAATTATTTCTTCATTTTTTATGGTAGTATAAATATCATCAAGCATTTCTTCATCAAAATCGTTACCGCCATTAACGCCTTTCAGATTCTTTTTGAAAGCATTGGGTGACATTGGGGTAGTCTGTTTCTTGGCGTTTTCGTTATGTTGGTCCACATTGAGCATTATAATGGCGTAAGCCAAAGTAAAAGCTGAATCGACATCAGCAAAAGGTTCGTTATTACATTTGTGCCAAGTTTCAGCAAAATGTTCCAATATTAGAGATATTGTAGGAGCTTCACCTTAAACATCCAAAAAAAAAATTTAAAAATATCATCAATAAGTATTATTATTACACTTACCTGGTAATCTAAATGTCTCCAAAAAAGCCCTCAATGCTTCATCGATTCTAACGCCGTTAAAATTAAATGTATCGACAAATGCTTGTAGGATTTTAAGGTTACTCCTGTTACTTATATATTCCCCGATCATTGCTTTATTCAAAGCTGGGTTTTCTCTTAAAAATCTAGCGATTTCGTTTATATCCAACTCTGGTTTTAAAACACCGTGTTCTTGAAGAAACTGTATACCTTTTTTTGGCTTTTGATTGAAATATTCAGTACCTTGTGGTAACCACTTCTTTATACTCTTCTTAGCGGCCAGCTCTTCTTTTTTCGGCTTATATTCAGATATTTTAATCCTAGAAGATTTTCCAATATAATAACTGATATCACTAGATTGTTGAATCAAATCTTCGTTGTCCATATCAGTTTTACTCTTTTCTTCACTGCACCGATTCTCAATACCTTCGGCGATAATCAACAAAGCATCTAATGATAACAAATGGGTGTGATACACTCCAGTAGTAGACGATATAGAATGTTTCGCCAATAATTTGGTCAATTCTTCATATAAATTAGCACAGTACATGTCACAGTCGTAATTAACATATAATTCAGTGTGAAACCCTGGAATGCGCCACAACTGTAAAATGTTATCCAGAGCTATCTCTTTATGCTCGTAAGTCACCTTAGGGGAGTCACTGAGAATTATCTCTATCAGTTTCTTCAAGTAATGTTCTAACTGGAATTTCAGATGAGTCCGCAACGATTCAAATAATAAAAAAGAAACCTGCAAATCCAATGAGAATATAGTCAATCTTTCTGTGTTCATAAGAGAGAATAAGTTCTTGCACAGGTCGTCTTTGACAAGTGACAGTAAAGTGTTGTATTTCCCTATATTATCAGCACTTATTTCAAATGCTACTGTCAGTAAAGTAAGACCCAAGTGAATCATTATTTCGGTATTTTGCTTGTCTAAGGGGTTACAAAGACTTATAAGGAATCGTAGCAGTTCCCTAACACAAGCTAAACCATATGGGGATAAGTTAACTTCTTGTTGCAGCTGTGGAGTAAACCTAATACCTCTTTGATTTACATAATCTTGATGATTTTCGTTGGTTTGAATTTGTTCTTCAGGAACTTCTTCTTCAACAGATGGTTTAGTTTCTGATACTTCTTCTGTACTTGAGGTTAGTATATCGGAAGTTTTTAAATTTTCATTGGTACTATTAGGGCTATCTATCGTAATGTCTACATCACCCTGTGAAATTTCTTTTGGACTAGCATTTGGACTTGGTATATTATTGGTTGCAGTTTCAGAGTTTTGTAATGAACCTTGCATGTCTACTATTGTAGTTTGTACAGCAGCTGCTAAATTTACTTGAGGAATTTTAGGAACCTCACTCTCTTGCTTATCTTTTTTAAGGGATGAATACTGTTTTTTTCTTTTAGTACGCGTTTGATCTAAAGCCCCAGGTTTCATCTTCAATTGTTTAATATAAGAAGCCTTCAAATCCTCACTAAATTGTGGTAATCTCATAAAAATTAGTTGTACCATATCTTTTAAATAATGTTCGGCAGTTTTTCTTAGTAAATCAACTAATCTTGTTTCGAAACATATTCGAAAGCAAGATAGCATGATTTCGCAGAGGCTTTCATTGGTTAAGGCAGTGCCTTCTGGTGATAAAGTCAATGTTCTTAGGACTTGTAAAATGCGCATAAGAACTACTCCATCTGATGATTGGTCTGTACCAACAAATCTTGCATGAGTTACAGCATCAGCTATACTGTGGATTGTTTGAGGGATAGATGTGTGTCCTGGATCTGTAAATTCAAAGTTTTAATTAATCTAAATCTGCATATTGAACAAATTCCTGTAAAGTAAAGTGACAGCACAAATAGGTCATGAAAATTAATAATCATATATTATAATCACTCTTGGATCCAAGTATAAAACATGAAAATCAATAGTTATTGGCAAAATATTTATATAAAAACTTTTTGGCTTATTGTCAATATAATTTAATAAATAGTTTCATACATTCTTCATAACTAATCTGAATAAATACTTTTTTTTATATTGTTAAAAGATTTTTCAAATAATAGAACCTTATTAATTACAACGTATTAATTTTTAATTAGTATGTAATGAATGAGCACAGTTAGCCTCAGGCTATCTTATTATCTACAAAATAAGAATGAATGGGAATTACCCAATATATCGGATTACAAATATTTACCCAATAATCCATATGAAAGAAACTTGTTAACAGCTGTAAGGGCTAGACTAGTAACAGGTCCTGTAGTTTCTTCAGATCGAATGACATTTAAAAAAGGAGCTAAAAATGTATTTGGTTCCACAAATCTTAAATCTTCTACATTGTCTAAAATGTCTCGCAGTTCTTGAAAGTTTCTTAGTAAAGAATCGACATCATCGTCTTGATAAGAGTGTGATGACCATCTTGCTCCTCTTTTCATAGCCGCCATCAAGTTGGAGATTTCTCCTTTGACAACAAAAATCCCATTTCCAGGAAGTGCCATTTTTATCTTCTGGAAAATGTTTTAACATTTCAAAATAATACACGTCTCCAACATCAGCTTTTGGAGAAC
The DNA here is from genome assembly GCA_949126875.1 of Lochmaea capreae. Taxonomy (NCBI): domain Eukaryota; kingdom Metazoa; phylum Arthropoda; class Insecta; order Coleoptera; family Chrysomelidae; genus Lochmaea; species Lochmaea capreae. The sequence goes on from OX421408.1 coordinate 3,257,507, forward strand.
CATTAATTTGTAGTTTTTGACATTTGTAAGTGACGTTATTTTCCAAACTAATGACATTGACAGGACACCTGCATTAATTCTTTAATTTTTTCGGGATAAGAAAAAAAGAAGAGTAGTGCTGTCTCCTACTTCAGCTTTTCAAAACAAATCGGACATTTTAAAAACAGGCTGAAAACAGGAGAGGAATTACAAATATTGTCAGGACTCAACTTTTAGATCTACTGAATAAAGCACCACCAAGGTATTTGTTGGTTGCGCCTTTCGAAGAGAGCTTCACGTAAAAAAAAATTTATATACCCAGCACCTTGGAAGACTAGACACTGCCAAAGGAAATCGTAGTAGTATGTTATCTGTGATCGTAGGTCCTAAATTAACGATAAAAAAGAAGATAAATGTCAGTATATAATTTGTGTCTACCTATTTATTGTACGTAAATAAAGGGTAAAATACATAAAATATTTAAAATGGTTTGTAAGGACACCTTGAAAATTAAAAATCTACCCAAAGAACTTTCCGATGCTCATAAAGAAGATTTTGCCCGACATTTCGGGGCATCTAAAATAAAAGTTATTACCTCTAGAGTGAAAGAAAAATCAGTTGTATATGCAAAATTTGATTCAGAAGAATTGGCCAAAAATGTTATGTATAGACTTCATCAGACTACGGTATTAAACTGTAGATTGTGTATCGAATATGCTGAAAATGATGTATTACAAGGGAAACCTAAACAAAAGAGAATTGAAGAGACTGATATTACTAGTAAAAAATCGTTTAAGACCTTCGTAAATAAGTTAACTTCTTTTAATGACAACGTTGGATTCCATCAGCCACCGCCTTCACATTTGAAATATTTATACCCTAAAACGAATAGGGCTACAATTAATAATATTGCTCATGCTTTAGCAACCATCCCTAGATTCTACACTCAAGTAAGCATCATTAAAAACTTATTTTCGTAATAATAATCAGAAAATTCGTAGGTACTGCATTTAATGAACAGAATGAACTTACCACCACCATTTGCAGTTGAACAACCACCAGTAAGAACTATAACACCTTCCCAGCATCCGGTAGTGCAAAAACCTCCTGAAAGAGTCAACCCTGCTCCTTCAGTTGAAAAACCGATTCTAGTTTCAGCTCCACCTCAACCAGAAGCACAGCCTAAAAGTTCTTCAGAATCTGAGTTGGAAACTGATGATGAAGATACTTTTAGAAATAGGGAATACATGCCACTTAAAAGAAAAAGTACACAGAAAAAAGCTATTAAAAGACCCAAGTTTATAAAGCCACCTGTTCTACAAGCTGCATCAAGTGTAGCAAAAGTGACTGAGAAGACAGAAAATGTTTTTGAAAAGGTTAGTACTTATACTTATTCAAATAAAAAATTAGTGTCTAGGGCAATTATTTAAACAATTTTCTTTACCTGCAATAAACATGGAGGTTTTAAGAAATTTAGTTAACTAACAATCGCCTAACTTGTTTGAAAAATTGAGATAATTTAAAATGATTAGCAACATAGCTAGGACTTTTTTTATTGTAAATTTCCTTATTTTTAAGAATCTTTATTTAGTTTTCGATTATCTATTATAGTTTCTGAGTTATTCATGAAAACCTAAATATCTTTTTTTTCATATTAATTTGTTATTACAACTATTAACACAATTTTGAACTTGTGGACAAGAATCATGCTCTCACTAAGTTGCAAATGATAACTGTATATACAATAGGCTCCAAAACAGTCAAAACACCTTTTTTAAGAGTAAATAATTGTAATAAGAATGCCAATAATTTTGTAAAAATTTAAAGTATGTGGTTCTTACCAATCTACAATTTATTTATGTTTATTTTTGAAAAGGTGGTCTTCTTGTGGCGTCAGGTTATTACTGACAAACGGTTGCGATCGTATTGCCAGTAAGCGGAGTATAATCAGCAGATCATATCCAAAAATCATCACCCGCCACAGTGGATCAGTTAAGACCCTACTGAAGACAAATTTATGACAAGTATCTTGTTAACTTTATACAAATTGTTACAATGATTTGTAAAAGCCGTAAAGAACGACATCTGCCGGGCGGAAGATCAAATTTATACATACAGCAACTAAATTGCTTTGGATTGTCGACGCTAGGTGTCGTGCTACATGGAAGCATTTATCCTCGAAGCAAGTTTCAAATATATTATTTTTTTAGGCATGTATATTGTATATGCCAGGATAATGTATCGAGTAATATTTATAACGAAATGGTTTTAAAATTTGTCATTCTAGTAGTTTGTATATTAATAAAGGCTACATTTTGAATAAAGGATGTCCCAATAAAGTGTGCTATAAAAGTTATATTATTTCTTGTATTTTAATGAATTTTGTGGACCAAGAAGTCGAATTTGTAATAATTCTGCTTATAATTCTGAAAACTCAGTATTATTTTCAGAATAATGACTTTGTACCTTGGTTTGCAGGTAGACGTTCAAGAGAAAAAGAAAATTGAAGTTAAAGTGTCAAGCGAAGCACTTGCCCCACAATCTAAGAAAGAAGAGAAAACCGGTTCGTTTGGTATTCTTCTTCCTCTTCTAAAACCAGACATTGAAAAGCCGCCGACACCTGATAAACCACAAGAAGAACAGAAGGAAGAAGCTGAAAAAGAAACCATTACAGCTAAGGAACTAGCAGCCAATCAAATTCCACATAAAGATTTGGGAGTACTTCCCGTTTTTAAAAATTATCATCCAGGTGCACCAACTTGTAGACTCTATATAAAAAATTGTGCCAAGACTGTTGTTACGAAGGACTTGGAATACATTTATAACAGGTTTGTATTCGAGCACACCTTCTGTATTTTTTCTCTCAAATATTTTTGTTTGTAGGTATAGAATTCCTGAAGGAGAAAATCCAAGTCAGTTTGATATTAGATTGATGCAAGAAGGAAGAATGAAAGGACAAGCTTTCGTTACACTAGACAATATTGAAATGGCTCAAAAGGCAGTTAAGGAAACCAACGGTTATATACTTAAAGACAAGCCATTAGTTGTAGTTTTTGCAAGAAGTGCTGCTGCTCAGAAGAAATAAAGTTTAAAAAATTGTTGAATAAAATTGTGTTTTACTTCACCCTGTTGTTTTTTGTATAATTCCAGTAGATATTATTAGTTACAGCGTCCATATATCCTGTATTGAAAATGTACAAAGTAGGTTTCTGAAGTACTTCACTTTCAAAGTTAATGGTACCTACCCACAATGAGGTATTCAATATGATTTTTTACTTGACAGCTTTAATATCAAGAGTCTTGAATTCCGAAGGTTTCTTGCTTCTTTGTAAAGCTTGTACATTGTCTTATTGATTGTCCAAGTTTGCTGGAGTTGCTAAATTTCAACGTGCCTCAATTTAATAATAGGCAAAGCCTAATGTTTTACAGTAATAAAGCGAGAACTAATTTCTAACTGTGATCACCTGTATTTAATATGTAGTAATTTCAATAAAGTTTGCAGTGAGTGCGATTTGTTTTTACACAGTATCAATCACATTAAACTTGTAGCAGGTAATATTTAATTTTGCTCTGTTTGCATTTTTTTTTATTCCATATATTATTTTTTATATCACTGTTTTTATCGTTTTTATTCCTATATTTTTATATTTAATCTAAACATACATGTACGTATCGCCCTTTAAAAGGATTGTAAATCTGTTGGGTAATAAATACTATTATTATTAAATATCTTCTGTATGTTCCTTGTGGCGTATTTATTATTCTTCTTCTGGGAAATTCACAAAAAAGAATCAGTTAGCTTCTTCTATTTTTGATTTTTCTTGGAAGCTCAAGTCCAGGTGACTAATTACGATGCTAATTTTGCAAGTCTTTTTGTATATTTTCTTGTAAGCGGCCCCAAAATGTTTTTCAAGTTAAAGTTTAGATGTAAAATTTTCCCTTTTTGTCCAGTATTAAATTCTCGTGGGTGGAATGGAAGGATAAATGGACCCAGAGCTTTCCAAGTAAACGTAATTTTTATGCAGATTTACAGGAAATGATGAGGAGGGCGAAACGCAATGATGAAAATTATTGCAACAACCAGCCTTTCTTAGTAAATGCGAAATATCAGGAGAAAAAGCAGTTTCTTGTATAATTGGAGGAATTTTCGACAATGTGGCTATGGCTGGTAATCATATATTTTATATGGTTATTTTTGCAGTTTGGATTTAGGACCAACACTTCAAAAGGAATGAATAATTCTAGAAATATACACAAACATGTTTTACTTGCCGTACTGCAAAAAAATTATTATTTTCTAACTTGTAGTGAGTCGTTTGTAGTTTTTTACTATTTAATTGATTTTTTTCGTTGATTGTGCATCTTTATGCCAAGTTAATATACACAAAATTATTAATTAATTAGCCTTATTAATAATCTATATCTACATCTATTTATAGGCAACCAAACATACCAGTATTAATGAATGTTTATCTTCTTCTTTCTCCTTTATTGGGTAATATCCCAGGGGATAATTTGCCTAGGAAACATGACTATGCTCAATGGTTGCATACCTAATAGTATAGAAATAGAATTCATAAATGAAAGTGTAGAGCAAATTTTTGAGGAACAAGATTATTGAAACTAGACACACAATCATCATCACTTTTTTAAATGAATTAACTGTTTCTAAATAATTCCGCTTTAATGAAAAAATATATCCAAATTATCTCGATATGTAAAATATCAATAGTTTCATTTAAAAAAGTAATGTGTGTAGATTCCACATTAAATTCAAACAAAATCATTGATACAAGGAACTCCTTAACTTTAAAAAGGTAAAAAATAGTCATAATGCACAAAATACAAATTTATTTCCAGAATATTCAGAACAATCATGTCAAATATTGTAGATGTTGAAATAAACGTTCACCCTTGAGATATAATTTCATAAATTGCAATTGCAGGAGGTTCACACCTTCCACACTTCGTTACAGCGTATATAGTTATTTGAATAGTAGACGAAAGATCGATAGAATCGATCATAGCACTGGTTCTCCCACCACTCATAACTTTCGACTTATTTACACCGTTTATAAAAATATCATATCCAGTTATCAGATTGCTCTTCGGAGGTTTCCATTTTATTATAATACTGTCGTGCGTTATTTTCCTAATATCCACCACTTCAAAACCCGCCAAATCAACGTTTTTATTATTTTTATTCTTGTGTATTTTTCCGCATTTACAAGGCTTCGTCTTCTTTTTTCGACTGCTACGTTCAGTCTCCACAGCTTTTGCCATTTTTTCATCGAACGAGTGTTTTTCTTCGGTAACGGGATAAAGGTAGTTACAACCGATTTTCTCTTTAACATCTTCAGCTCGATCGTAATCGGGAGCGTCCCCAGTACAAGTATTTAAAACGTTGACCAACGTTTGGCTACTGGCACGATTTCTCAATTCCCCAATCATCACGTAGATCATTTTATCTTTCGCTTTGCATTTTTCTTGTAAATTTATCAAAGCTAATTTTAATCCCGACATCGTTTGATTGAAATCCGAAGCCTGTTTAATTAAAGGTTTCTTCATGGCTTTCTTTTCAACGTCCGTACAAGCGGATTTAATGCTGTTTAAAGCGGATTTAATTTCTTTGATTTGTTCTTTACATGCGCAATTTTCTCTTGTATCTGACGCTATTTTCTTAGCTAAAGTAGCGTTATCCATGGTGGACAAATTAACACTTTCTTTTTCACAAGCACAACAATCCGGACAAACACAACTTAAATCTTTCGCACTACCTATCGAAGGAGGCGCTTCTATCTTTAAACTCGTATCTGGACATGACACGCAAGCGCACGCTTTTGAAGTTTGTCCTGAATACGAAATTTGTTTATTAATTCCAACTTTTGCGTTGGTACGGTCTGTCGAATTTCCCACTTTCGCGCTTATTTGGCTCGGTTTTTCCGCCGTACATTCTGGACACCTACAAATCGAAGAAACCGTTGTACAGTCACTGGCTTTGGTCGATATTCCTCCAGGTGCTGATTTCGGTCTGGAAGCTGGTATATTTGAAGATTTAATGGCTACGGTAGGTGCTGATTGTCCAACTGTATCGTGCATAGGATTTGGGCTGCAAATAATGCATTTACAAGGATCTCGACATTGACATGGTAAGCGGACAGGTACTTCGAATTTATCACCTGCTAATCCTGGAGCTAGTTTTTTACTACCTCCGTATTTACAAACAACACATTGACAAGTATTACAAAAACAAGGCATTTTTGTCGGGCGCTGAAACTCACCACCGCCACGAGGTCGATTTTCTATATCAGCTTCTCTCGCTCCTCCTCCTTTCGTACAATCAACACAAGTACAATTTTGACAATTACACGCCATCCTTTGGGGTAATTGGAAAGTTTCAGCTTCCTTCACTGCTCCGTCTTTTTTATTGGCCAGCCCGGCGCAAATACAACAAGTACAGTTATTACATATGCACGGAAGACGTTCGGGTACTTGGAATTGAGCAGCAACTTGTTGATTTCCCGCTGGACCTTGAGTTTCCGTGTTGCAAAGTGGACACGTACATTGTTGACATGAGCAAGGAATGCGTTCGGGTATTTGAAACCCTTGCGCAGCCGCTGATGCTTCTTGAATATCTTCTTTTTTAGCGATTCCTTTTGTAGAACAAATAACGCAAGTGCAGGTTTTGCAGTCGCAGTCTATTTTTTGGGGTATCTCAAACAGCGGAGGTTCTGTACCTCCGGAAGTTGAACCTTCTGCACCTCCCGTCGCAACTTTATCCTTGCCAGTGCACTCTGTACACTTACACGTAGAGCAATGACATTCGGCATCTTTTTTCAACGGTGGAACGTCGTCGCACGAACTACAAGTACAAGTGGTACATTTACAATCTGACGCATGCGTTTCGGAAGTTTTAGTTGAGCACTCAGGACATTTACAAGTAGTGCAATGACATTCAGCGTCTTTCTTTATTGAAGGTAAGTCCTGACAAGTAGTACATGTACAGGTTGGACATTTACAGTTATCTCCGTGTTCTTCGGTAGATTTATTAGTCGTGCAGTCCGGGCACGCACAAGTACTGCTATGACACGCAGCGTCTTTAGATTTCGATTCAGTTACTTCACTGTGTGTTTCTGCTACTTTTTTGGACGTAGTACATTCTGAGCATGTGCAAGTCGAACAGTGACAAGCTTCATCTTTTTTTGCAACTGCTTCGGCTTCGGCGCCGCAATCTGCGCATTGACACTGAGCGCATTTGCAATCGCGATTCTTTTTGTGATCTCCAGCTTTTCCACTAATTTCCTTACTAACGCACTCGTAACAAATACAGTGCAAGCATGTACATTTCATTTCTCCTTTTGCCGCTTCTGTTTCAGTGGTGACGGTTTTTTTGGGCGGGCCTACTTTGATAACTATCTCTGGTCGAGCTTTTGAACCTTTCTTCTTTTCGTTATTGCAATCATCGCAGTAGCACTCGATACAATGGCAACTACGATTTTTCGGAAGTGGTTCAGCTACTACTTTTTTCGCTTCTTCTTTGTCATCTTTGGCAGGTTGAGTGGTGGTACTTGCATCTATTCCTTCGCAATCTATGCATGTGCAAACTCCACATTTACATTTAAACTTGGGTGGAGGACTCGCTGTGCAAGGGTCACATTTACACTCTATACATTTACAAACAGTTTCGGGTGCGTTAGCAGCGCCGGTAGCACCTGCAGGTCCGTTATCTTGAGTGCCTGTGTCGCAACAATCAATACAAGTACAAGCAGAGCATTGGCAGTTTTTCGGATGAGAAAAAGATGGTGATTTGTAGTAACAGTCGGGACATGCGCATGAGTTGCATACGCATTTTCCTCCACCGGTTTCTGAATCACCACCTTCCGCGCAAACGCATTCAGGACATATACACTCTTTCGGGTGAGTTCCCGCGTCTTCCATAGTGCCCATTTCAACATTAACTTGTATCTGCAACAAATAAATTGTCGTTCTCAACCCGTATTTATTTAGAAATATATTTAGTACTCACCTTAGCCGCAGCTGTGTCGCCTCGATCGCAATTACAGTTATCACCGCAAGTACATTCTTTTTTGCCAAGCTCGGAGGTTTGTTCTTCTTTTTTGCTAAGCTCTGAGGTTTGTTGTTGCTCATCACATTTGCAGGGATCGGGACAAATGCATATATCTTCATCGTCTTCTTCAGGCTTGCATTGACAGACATCGCATATACAACCTTCTGGATGTGTAGGTTCTTCTGGCGGTGTACATTTACAGATGTCGCAAGTACAACCGTCTGGATGGGTCGGTTCTTCTGGTTCAGCACACTTACAAATGACACAAGTACAACCTTCTGGATGTGGGAAGTCATCTTCTGGAGCACAAATACAAACTTCGCAGATACAACCTTCGGGGTGATCGGCTGGTGGTTGATCTGGAAGAGAATATATGATGAATTGATTAAAATCATTTATAATACTTTCTTACGAGATCGATCAAATATAAATGAGAATTTTATCCAATTTTACTCCATTTTACACCTAAAAATAAACCATTTTATAGCTATTTAAACATTTTTACAGTCAACTCGGCGTAAGTCACGAACGTATGAAGTTTTAAATAGTTGTGAAGTAAGATTAGGTACTAATGATATTTCAGAACCAATCTTTACCGGTTCTTGTCGCAAACACAGTTATTTGTTTTATAAAAGTTGTTACCTTCTCCGCATTTACACTCGGAACAATCGCATTGGCTTACTGGATCTTGAATTTGTTCTTTTTCTCCCTTTCCTTCCACTTCTCCTTCTACTGCACATTTACATACATCGCAGATGCAATCATCTTGATGTGGTTCAGGTTTCGCAGCCTCGACGCAAGCACATTGTGGACAGATACAGCTCGGACTATGTGAACTATCTTGAGGTTTAGCTGGGACGTTACCAAAATTCGAGATTAGTGATAGTAGAAGAAGAAGAAGACTTTAAGCGACCAGCTATATTTTCTGGGTTCTTACCTTTCTTAGGATCAGCGCAAGGTGAACATAAGCAGGGATTACAATCGCATGCCAACTTTGGTTTCTTTCTAGGATCGGCACAAGGGCTGCAAAAACATTCTGGTGCGCAGTCGCAGCTAGGAATTGGTCCTCCAGGACAGAGGCATTGTGGTTTGCATGTACATCCTTTCATTTCTTTTTTCTTGTTTTTAGGTCCACCAGGACATGGACAGCTGTCGCCGCAGTTACAACCCATCGTGTCTCCAGCCTATTTTTTGTAGATAAAGTAATAAAAGGTATTAAGATTTGTTTGTTATTTCTGGGAAATCAAACTGGGTTAAGAATGAAACAAATGGTGCGAATTATTTCATTGTCTAATGTGAGAAGAATGGATGAAAAACTTTGATTTCTTACCGCTGGAGCTAGTGGACATGCGCAAATTTCACAATCACAATCTGGCGGATGACCCCCAATTCGTGGTTTAGCCTGTGAAAGAGAAATTTCTGAAAATTTGTAAAATTAAAATCGTATTGACTTTACCTTCAACGGACTCATAGGACACTGGCATACTTCACAATCGCAGTCTGCTGGATGATCTGCGGACGGCTTTTCACCACCTTGACCACTAGGAGCGGTGGCTTTGTTAGGCCCTTCCGGGCATTGACATAGTTCACAATCACAGTCGTCGGTATGACCATCTGGTCGCTCATTTGGGCACGGACAAACTTCACATTCACAATCGTCAGGTTGTCCGGGTGCCCGTCGCGGCTTAGCGGGCTTAGTTGTTTTCAACGCTTCTATTTCTAGTCTTAACTTTTCTATTTGCTGCTTCATCTCTTCTACTTGACAGAGTTCACAGGTGCAACCAGGTTTACAGCAGCAGATTTCACCGTCAGTCTTCTTAGCTGTACCTAAATATTGTTCTCCATTGGTGTTAAGTTTACAAAATTGATTTAATTACGTGTATACCTCCTTCAGCTCCGGTTCCAGCTGCAGCTCCAGGCTTATTATAGCAAATATCACAAATGCAAGGATCGCAATCACAAAGATCCTTCAATTGATCTGGAGTCATTTTCATAATTTCTTCAGTAGTAGGTAAAGTCTCCGCTTTTTCTGCTCCTATTAAGTCAAATAATATTCAAGATTTATAAAAGAAGAAGTTAAGGAAAGTAGAAAGTAGTAAAGTTAGCAGGAAGTTTCAGCCATATTAACAGTAGAAAAGTAAGGTTATAATTCCAATTGGACCGTTGTGATGTTTATTTTTTATAATTTCAGTACTTACCGACCACTCCAGTGCTAGGTCCTTGTCGTTTACTTTCATCAGCACAAGGCAAACATTGACAAGGATCACAATTACACGATACCACTGAAGATTTTATTTTCGGCACTGCCGGATTCGTCGATACCGGAATTTTTGATCCTTTTATAGTGTTTGGACAGGCACACTTTATCGTTGACACTTGATATATCTGTTTTTCGTCCTTAACTTGAAGCTGTCGCGTAGAAAGAAGATCCTGCATCATGGGAGAGCATAAGCAGTCTATGCATTCACATCCTATGCGATGCCTGGAATCAATTTAACAATAAAAAGAAGAATTCAAAAATTAAATAACTTCTACTTACTCGAATTTAAAAATATCTTGAGTCATTGTTGATTCTTGCTCTTTTTTAAAGGTTGGCTTAAAAACGTCCTCGATGCTGATCCTCGATCTTTGTCTTCGACTACCGGTGTCTTCTTCGGCGTTAGCCTTACATTTCTGTCGGTTACGGCATAAAGTGTCATAGTTTGTCATCCTTAAAATTGCTTCACATGTACGTTTACACGGATCAACGCATGGATCACATCTACATGACTTGCATTTGCAATGCGGAGGATGAGGATCTTTTTGCGCTGTGAACGTATAAGCCTGTGTAGCTCTTGATGTTTCTGGATCGTGTTGATTTTTTTTCGGACTGCCTTTACAATAGCATAGTTTATTGTTTGGTACTTCTGGTTCTGTACTGCCTCTCTGGAAAATTCGTTTTTCCATGATATCCGAGGAACAGATGATACAGTTACATATTCCTGGACATGTACAAGGTATGATTTCCAGCTTGGAAGAACGTTTTTTTCTAGGCCTTGAAGTGTCTGAGGGTTCCATAGAAGAGGGAATTACTTTGGAAGATAATTTGGAAACTAAATCGGGAACTTCTGAAGAGCTTCGCCTGTCGATCTTCTCCACTTCCTTGCTGCTTTTTTTACTTCTTATTTTTACAGTTCCATCGCTGCTGTCATATTTTTCGATTGGTGCATCGGGACGTCTTGATCCGTCTTGCTGGTCAGTTTCAAACGTTCTTATAAGTCGTTCAGAACTTTTTGTGTAACGTTCTTCCGACGGTGCTACACTCCCATCTGGGTGTACTATAGTTCCATCTGTACGAACAACACTTCCTTTCGGATGAATACTTCCATCTGGAGCTACAATTTTTCCATCTGAACGCACAATGCTTTTATCCGGACGTATCACGGATCCATCTGGACGTATAATACTACCATCTTCAAGAATTTTACTTCCAATCGGTTGAGCTTTCCCATCTGGATGCACTATGCTACCGTCTGGTCTTACAACGCTTCCATCTGTACGAACAACACTTCCTTTCGGATGAATACTTCCATCGGGTGCTACAATTTTCCCATCTGAACGCACAATGCTTTTATCTGGACGTATCACGGATCCATCTGGACGTATAATACTACCATCTTCAAGAATTTTACTTCCAATCGGTTGAGCTTTCCCATCTGGATGCAATATGCTACCGTCTGGTCTTACAACGCTTCCATCTGTACGAACAACACTTCCTTTCGGATGAATACTTCCATCGGGTGCTACAATTTTTTCATCTGAACGCACAATGCTTTTATCCGGACGTATCACGGATCCATCTGGACGTATAATACTACCATCTTCAAGAATTTTACTTCCAATCGGTTGAGCTTTCCCATCTGGATGCACTATGCTACCGTCTGGTCTTACAACGCTTCCATCTGTACGAACAACACTTCCTTTCGGATGAATACTTCCATCGGGTGCTACAATTTTCCCATCTGAACGCACAATGCTTTTATCTGGACGTATCACGGATCCATCTGGACGTATAATACTACCATCTTCAAGAATTTTACTTCCAATCGGTTGAGCTTTCCCATCTGGATGCACTATGCTACCGTCTGGTCTTACAACGCTTCCATCTGTACGAACAACACTTCCTTTCGGATGAATACTTCCATCGGGTGCTACAATTTTCCCATCTGAACGCACAATGCTTTTATCCGGACGTATAACGGATCCATCAGGACGTTCAACACTACCATCTTCAAGAATTTTACTTCCAATCGGTTGAACTTTTCCATCTGGATGTATTTTGCTACCGTCTAGTCTTACAACGCTTCTATCTTCACGAGCTTCGCTACCAACAGGCTGCACGCTTCCATCTGGTGCTACAATTTTCCCATCTGAACGCACAATGCCTTTATCCGGACGTATCACGGATCCATCTGGACGTATAATACTACCATCTTCACGAATTTTACTTCCAATCGGTTGAATTTTTCCATCTGGTGCTACTATTACTTCATCTGATCTTAGAATCGTTCCATCTGCATATGCTATACTACCATCTGGTCTAATAACGGTTCCGTCTTCACGAAGTACGCTACCTATAGGATGTATACTTCCGTCGGGTGCTATAACTGATCCATCTGGTTTTAAAATACTACCGTCTGTTCGTATAATCGATCCATCAGGTTTTATCATACTTCCATCTGGTCGTATAACTGAGCCGTCTGGTCTTATGATGTTACCATCTCTACTTAATATACTTCCTTTCGGTTGGACACTTCCGTCTGCAGAGATTATTGTGCCATCTGGCTGTACTTCTGCTTTTTTAATGGAAGAATCAAAACTTTTATCGTCATCCGGCTGAACAGCACTTCCGTCAGTTCTTATCATGCTTTCTGGTTCATGAGAAGTTCTGAGTTTAGTTTTATTTGGTTCCCAACCGGACCGAATTACACTTGAATTTGGCCATAGTATAGTTCCATCCGGTCGTAAAACACTTCCATCGGGTTGCATAATGCTACCTAATGGATATACATCTCCATCTGGTGTTATAATTGTACCATCTTTTAGGATCTCTGTTCCATCTGGATGAATAATACTTCCATCAAGGAGAATTTTACTTCCTATTGGATGATAAGTTCCATCGGGTGCTACTAGTGTCCCATCTGGTAATAGAATACTTCCGTCTGAATGAATAATACTTCCTACTGGGTGTGATTTGTCCACACCAACGGTTCCATCTGAACGGACGAATGTTCCATCTGGACGAATAATGCTACCCCTACCACTTTTGGGGACAATCGTTCCATCTGGTCTAACAATACTTCCATCCGGTCGAACTATGCTTCCTATTGGTTGAACACTGCCATCTGGAGCTACACTTGTTTTTTCTGATTCTATCACGCTAACTTTTTCAATAATTTCTCCATCTCCATCGGGCTGCAAAATACTTCCATCTGGTTGAATTTTACTTCCTATTGGTGGTACACTACCATCTTGTCCAGCAATACTTCGAGCTGACTGTACCAAGCTAGCTTTTCTTAAAACTACTCCATCTTTATTTAATATTGTACCATCGGGCTGCAAAATACTTCCGGGGGGAAAAGTTTTTCCATCTGTAGACATTATTGCTCCATCTGGTTGTATTGTAATACCATCTGGACGTACTACAGTACCAACTGGTAGAGTTTTTCCGTCTGGTAATATAATAGTCTCGGTATCAGATGGTTGGAAATCATCTATAAACAAAATGAAATATTTTAGTCGTGCTTTGAGTAAGTAGTTCTGTTAATTTATTGGGAAATTTTGAATAGAGAATACCTAAACCACAAGGACACCATACAAAAGATAAGTAGTTCTGGTAGAACAAAATCAAAGTTTCTAATAAAAATATCGAAATTCCTACCTGGTAATTTGATATTGGGTTCATGCAATTGACTGCCGTATGAGTGTTTGTCGGTGATACTTTTAACTGAAAATTTATCTTGAACCATGGTTTTCGGAATAGTTTCTGAATATTCTGTGGTGGACACTCCAATTTCTTTACATTCACAACATTGACATGACTGATCTGCAGGGAAAAATGTCGACTGACATCCGCAGTCGTGATTTTGACTGGACGCGGCAAACTTCGATTCTTGTTTATCTTCGAAGACGTAATATCAATTTTAGGTTAAATAATTTGAATGTACAATTGTCAAAACTGTAGTTTTCTATAGAAGAAAACATTGCAGGGGAGTTAAAACGTGAGGTGGCTGGATAATCCAATTATACAAGATACAATTTCTTCTTTTACGCCATTTAGATATAACCTAACTTTTTAATAGACTTACAGGTCGGCCATATTGTTCTGGGGGCACATATCATATTATATTCAGTTTTTATTGTTTACTAATAAACAACGGATGATAGTTAGACTTTAATTAGTAATAAGTTCTTGAAATTATCCAAAAATTCCATCGTTTTGTAGTGTTCTTAAGTGTGGAGGGCGGGGAGCAAGAGATAAGGTATCTTTTTTTCGGTTTCCGGCTGTTTTAACCAAGCTAGGTGACTATATAATTGATCTCTCTCGACATTTAGTAGTTGGTTAGTTAGTTTACCTATATAAGTCAATTTTTTGCACCTGAATGTGTTGACTTTCATTAGAATCACATAACTCCTATGTTGTTCTTCAGTGAAATATGGCCGACTTGTCAAAGTCAGGTGTCCTGGAATCGTTTTACGTTTGCAGAGTGGCGCATAACAGTATAACAGTATAACAGTTCACACCTAGTAGGTATTGTGCTTTAACTAGTGCATAATTAGACTCCTTTTTTTAGTACGTGGCACATATACATTGAGAAAACTGATAAAATACGTGTGGTCAATACTAATCGTGGTTTTGGTGAGAAAATATTGTTTTGATGCTAAGTAAAAGTATCTTACCTGCTTTAGATGGTTTCACTGTAACAGCGGCCTCTTTTTTCGGAGATTTTTCAGGACTAGTACCAGAATGCTGACGAACGAATTAAATTATTTAAAAATATGCAATATTTCATGGATATATCCCATTTTTAAGCAAAAACAACTTCGTCTCCTCATCTTTTTTTGTTTTACAATATACTAGACACTCACCAACAGGCTGAGCGGCGTTTGCCGTAGCCCAAAAAAATATTTTACCAAACAACCATCGCAAAAACCGTTTAATACATTATTTTTTTCACTTTTCTGAAACTTACGTCTTTGGAAGTTGTATCAGTAAAAGTTTCTTGTTCGCTAGTAGCTTCACCTTCAGTAGTTATTTCTTGATCCGTTTGAAGTTCCAGAGTAGTTTCACCCTTCGAAATCATCTCAATAGGTAGAGTAGAACTAGCGGCAGTGGCTTTTGTATCATCGTCACCCACCGATTTGGAACTTATTTCAACTTGACTTGTTTGTTGCGGACTCGACACCGACAGATCTTCCAAACTAACTGGAGTTTCTTTCGTACTGACATGCAAAGGAGCAGCCTAAAAAAATAACAATTCTTTTCAATCCGTTCTAAAACCCATTTTTGATACCTACTCCTGCATCTTTACGCGGCATCGTATGCGAAGTCGTTTTATCTAACTGATCTACGCAAAAACAAGAGGTAGCTGATTTTTTTTCAATAACATGCCGAGTTCCCTTTTCAGCAAGCTCTAGTCGATCGGTTGTAATCCCAGCTTCGCGAGGATACGCTCCTTGGGTAGTTGCAGACTGCATTTGCTTAACTAAACAAAGTTTTTATTAAAACAAGAAATTTTTATGCATCTACCTATACTTTGAGGAGTATTGTAAACTAATGCGCATGATTTTCCCGTTTGTGGACATGTAAAGTCTTCTAGCGATGATTCTGTATGTGTGTTAGGGTACTGTGAACTGGGAGTGATGATATAGCTGCTAGTATTTATGTCGGATCCTCCTGGAAATAAACAAAACATTAAAGTTAATAGATCTAAGATGAAAATTTAGTTTTACCTGATATTAGGGGGGTTACTGTTTCTTTCCCAGATCTTCCTTCTAGTTCGTTTATTTGGGTTTGAACCTGCAAATTTCATATTTTTAAACTCTTATTTATAGTAAAAATCTTCTTTACTTCTAAAGCTCCGTCAGGAAGATAATTCAAAGTAGTCTCAATAACTCCTTGTGGTCCTTCAGTTATTACTTCCAAATTTCCATCTTGAACTTTGGTCGTAATCACATGCATATCTTCAGAAAGGTCTTCTATAACATCTCTATGGGTTTCTGTTCCGGAAGTACCAGTTGAATATGCCTAAAAGAGAACAACTATAAGATCTCTCCGGAATGTATGCTGTAACTTGTAGATCGGGTACTCAAGAGATAAATAATGTTGTGCCTTTTTTTCCCGAGCCCGTCTGACAAGTCTCCGATACACTGCAGCCTAATGGCTTATTGTATTTTTGCTCGTGCTTTCTCATGGCACCCAGTCCAGCACCTTTATACCCTGCACCAGTTCTTAGCTACATAGCTAAGCGTTTCCTTGCGGTTGACCAAGTAATAACTGTCTTTTGCGATCAAACAGAATATGTTTCACTGTCTCCGTTTCCCTACCGCATAATCTGCATGTAAGGTTTCCGCTGTATAGTTTTAATTTGTACAGATGTTCCTTTACTGGTGCATGACCAGTCATGAACCCTGTTATGGTTCTCAGCTGATTTCTTCACAGTGTTAGCAGTTCCGCTGTACGTTTCAGGCATGGTTCTTTTATAAAGGTTTTCCTATGCATTTGCCTTGGGACGTTTACCCAGAAATTTTTAAGTTGATCTCTGATCCAGGTCTTTACAGATCCTCGTACTACAGTTTTCGGTATACCGAGAATCTGTATAGGTTCAGGCTGCGTATCCTCTGACTCTCATTTTGCAAGTTCGTCACCTTTTTCATTGACCTCGATATCCTGGTGACCTGGTACCCAGATCAGCTTGACGTTATTCCGTTTGGCTAACGTCTTCAGTTCTTCGATGCAATTCCATACAAGTCTAGAGGTCACTTTCTGGCTTGAGATTGCCTTAAGTGTCGCCTGACTATCCGACATGGTATGGACTTGCTTGCCTTCGTCAGCTCTCCTATAGCAGTGCGTAGCTATAGCTGTCACCTGGTTTTTTTGGAGTATACTCCCGCCTTATAGAGCCCCACAGCTGCAAGTATAAATTTACCTTTTGAACACATGGCTTTCCTATATTGGCACAAGGATCAGTCCCACTTTTTGGGGTATAATCAATATGTGTCATTTTATCAGCAGTGTCAGTGGTCTGAAAAAAAATTAAAAGTAATTATCAGTGCCTCTCCCAATACACAACAATGTTTTTTATGATGATACTTGGAGTTCTAAATATTTACCTGGGAAGAAGTATCACATGGCTTTTCAGTTGATATACCAGGTCCGCTTTCTCCACTCATTTGATTGAATTTTCCAGTCTGTTGAAAATAAAATGTGAAAATGTATAAAGAAAGAAGGTAGATTCCCTTCCCCTACCCCCTACCCCTTCCCACTACCACCACCCCCCTTCCCCCTCCCCCTTACCCCTCCCCCTTCCCCCACCCCCGTCCCCCTCACCCTTCATCAAGACACCACAACACCTGTATATGCCGGAGACTCCTGTGAGCCATTCCACTTCTAGAAACGCAGAACATCTACAGGTAGAGCTGCTATCATGTGCGGATATACTTTTGATTGGACGTAAATGTAATTTGAATTTAGTTTATAGATATATTCAATCACAGCTTAAAATTATGTTGCTATGTCTTACCTGCACATTCACTGCACATGGTCTTCCAATAGAAAAACACGGTCCATCTACCACACACGGCTCACAAACATAATCCTGCGGAAAAAGAATCAAAAATATCTTTCTGCTTTTCATTGTTAGTATCTCTCGAAGGTACTTACTTTATCGGCTTTCTTTTCTTCTTGCTTATTTAACTGAGGGTCAACAAAAGATTTTTTCTTCTTCACGCAAGGCTCTCCAAAGTGATAACAAGGGGATGACCGGTTTTGTCCTGGTGATAACTGACTTTCATCCCTCCCAGAAGATTGTTCAGTATTAGTAGTAGTAGTAGTTCCTTCATCCGTACTAGGAGGCATGTCGTTACTTTCTGTGAGAGTAGAAATTTAGCAAAGTCTTGTTTTAAACATCTAAGGTACTACTTACTGGGCTCTGTAGATAGTAGACTATCTATTAGCGTACTACTTAAAGGCTCCGACGTTTCTTCTTTATCACCGCTAAAACCAAGATCTTCAACTAACAACACTTCATTCTTCTTACCTTCAGGAGCTCCCTTCGATGTTTTTAAACAAGGTACTCCGATATTCCAACAAGGTGATATCGAAGCTGCAGCTGCATCTTTTGGCTCACATACTTCGCCTTTGGTACACGGTTTTCCAGTCGGTTTGCAGCGTGGAGATTCTTCTTCTTCACAACTCGAGAATTTTACGGCTTTTTGCTGAGTATCTTCTTGGACTGATTCTTCATGTTGATTGGATGTATCTCTTTGCACGGGATCTATTTGTGTCGGAACGGCATCTATTGGTATGTGCAATAAGTAGAAGCTCCCTTAAGAAAAATCTAGTTGAACTTTACCTTTTTTAGTTTTATCTTTGAAACAAGGTTTACCAACATCCCCGCAAGGTGGAGCTTCTAAATCTTGACATGGCGAAGCTTCGAAATCTTCGCAAGAAATATATTTACTTTCCACATTTTTAACGCATGGTTTATCCATGTCTTCGCATTGAGGGTGATCGATGTCTTTACAGTTCGAAGAGCTTTAACAAATAGCCATATAAAAGAGAATTGAAGATATTTTTTTTTATTAAAGTGTGAGTATATTCAAAGAAGAGAAAGTGAAAAAGTACTATCTGACAACTGTACGAAGATCAATAGGGAAAATACTATGGATGTAGACTGAGGAAGAAGATTTTGTTAGTATCGTAAATTAAATTGTTGATATAGAAGATTAATTATGACAGTTGACTTATGGAACACTTTGTGGGGTTGTAAACTTACTTGTACAACGTAGATTCGTCTTTCATTGTAGGTGGAGATCCTTTGTCCTGAGTACTAGTTTTGTTTGATGGACAAGTGGGAGTCTTGACCATATAGCAAGTCAAGATATTGGCGTTGGGGTCTTTGATGGCCTCTATCCCGTCTCCTTTACATGATTCATTCTTATCGTAGTTGATTTCTTTATCTACCATCAAAGGTTCAATTAAGATAAATTTCGGTGGGTCGTAATTGATCTTCTTATCGGCGGTTTTAGGATCTGTGTATTGATTTTTCATCGACGGTAGTTCGTTGGATATGGGATCTCCACGGTCAGCAGATGGAGAATGGGATCGTAGACGACGAACATCGTGTACGATGTTTCTACTGCTGGGGTCTTCTAAAATGAATGTATTTGGGACGGAAAATAAGGTTTTGGTAGCTTTGTTTATGTCGCTGGGAAATGTACCTACTGAAAAAGATATTTAAGTGAAAAATGGGGGCTGTTTTATAACAAAAGTTACTCACGTGTACAAGGAAGAAGTGATTTCGAAACTGACACTCCTTTATCGTTAATAGCTAAACATTGACAGGCAGTTTCTTCTGTACACGGCGGGGATTGACAGGAACAATTCGTTTTACTCGTTGAAAATGCGTACAGGGAAAATCTTTCTGCTTTTCTTTTTTCTACCATATCCGTCAAATCCTTGATAATTTTCACAGCGCCTTCAAAGATTCAAAAAAATATATATATATCTGTTAATTTCTGAATTTTGAAGGTAAAATAATGAAAAGGAAATAGTTCGAGAGGTTTTAAATAGATGGCGCTAGTTATAATATACCATCACCGTACTCAATGTAGAGTACTACAGATGAGGGAAAGGATGTTTTCTTGTTTTTTTCGATAAAAGTACTCCTCCAAAAGTTATTCAAAGTAAAATTTAATGAGGAATGATCCCTAGGGAACGTTCTATTCTAATGTCGTCAATAATTGTGGCCCATGTGTCTACCGGTCTATTTAGACAGTAATACATTATCTACTCACCAGTTAATTCGGTGGGAAGGACTGCACATTCGTCACAAGGCTCCGTATCTTTTATAGTCCTGCTCAATTTCCTTGCGATTATATTTAAATTTGATTCATTTAAAGTATCTGTTGCTGACTCTACAGATATAAAAAAAGTGAGTGTTTGATAAAAGGTTGACTACTATGCAACTTACTAAAATCACCAGTATTTTTTCTTGTTAGTAGCTTCATGTTTTCCGTGTTACTAAGTTTTTGATTGACCAAATCTTCTTCTAACTTACAACACAAACCATCCAGTACACCTAGATCGTTCAATACGCCATTTCTTTTTGCTAGTCTCTTGAGGGTTTCGGCTTCGTTTAACTTCTGATTGACCAAATCTTCTTCCAACTTACCACACAAACCGTCCAGGACTTTCATTTCGTCCCGCAACCTATTAATATTTATATTTACGTCATATTAAGGGGAAAACGTTAAAAAAATAATGGATTCTACCTTTTGTTGATGGCTTCCAATTGATTTTTGTTGGTAGACGCCAATGACAGCTGCGTTTTCAAATCTAGACTTTCTTTAACAAAAGTATCATGAGAAACTTTCATTTCAAAAGAAGCTTTTTGCAGCTCATGCTGTAGCTGCTCACATCTACTTTTCTCAGCGTCTAGTTTACTCTTCATGGGACCTTCAACTTTTTCCAGGGCATGTCTTAGTTCCAGTTTCATTTCCATCAATTCACTCTGGAATTATAAATCAGCTCTATTAAACTGCAACCAAAAATTCTCAGTTGCAGCTTTACCTTAAGAACCTTATTTTCTGTCTTCAGCTCTCTAGTAACCCTCTCCAACTCATCATCTATTGGTACTCCCAAAATTGAATGATTT
This sequence comes from Lochmaea capreae, assembly GCA_949126875.1. Classification (NCBI taxonomy): domain Eukaryota; kingdom Metazoa; phylum Arthropoda; class Insecta; order Coleoptera; family Chrysomelidae; genus Lochmaea; species Lochmaea capreae. The sequence goes on from OX421408.1 coordinate 3,278,471, forward strand.
ACATAATTATTATGCTGCCAATAATAAGGATCATATCTTCTATCTATATATCTAATGTGTCGTTGAGGAGATGGACTGCCTATTCTGCTACTACAATACAGATCTCTTTCATTTATCCTGTCGTTATCATCCTGTCGATAACGATCTTTATCACATGAACTGTATTCTGACTCGTTGGTACTACATTTTGGATAGCATGACGCATCGGTACCTAAAATCATTCTATACTTAAAGATTCCTTGGTAATTATCTTTATTACCTTTGAAGTTCGAAGGATTTAAAACAGGTGAGCCGATGAAAGCGCATTGATTGTCTTCGTCCTTTTTATCATGACTGGATCTCTCTCTTTTCGGTGATGGATAGGTTTCGATTCGTTGAGCATATTTTCTTTTTTCTGATGTATTCCGGATATATTTGACGTTATTGGCAGTTACCAAAGGACAGGATAGTTTACAGGACAATTTGGATTGTTTCACACTTGTGTAGGATAATTGACAGGATAAACTGTTACAAGCAGAGTCCTGTAAAAAGTTTGTTATTTAGTGATAAGTAGCAATTGCTGTGGAGGTATATTTTTACCTGTTGTGATCCAGGATTAGAATTGGAATTTCCACCACCACCATCTTCCAGCATTTCCAATGTCTTGTGGTTGCTGATAATACTAGGAGTTTCTTCGATAAATCTTACCGGAGAAGAACTTTCTTTCGAAGGTGTACGTGTAGTTATAGAATTGGGACCCGTACATTTATCGACAATGTCAAAAATAACGTTTCTAACTCTAGCTGAGCCCACACTAGTGTTAACTATTGGAGGTCTTTCGGATTCTACTTGTTCATGACGTCTGGCAACGTTGGTTTCGATTCTTGAGGTATGCCTAAGAAGGTAATTAAATTTTTTTATTAAGATTCTTCTGGTATTATACTGGGGAGTCAATTAAAGGAGCTCATCCTGTTTTTGATTAAGTTAACCTAAACAACAAGTAAAGTAGGTTTCAGAAAGTACTAAAAAAGAACTACTATCAAAATGTATCTGAGCGCAAAGTTACAATGGGTTAACACCTTAGCTGCTGATGACTGTTTTTGCCGTCTTCAGCTGTCGTCTTGAGCTCTTGACGGGTTTTACCGTCATTAGTATTAAGTACAATGTATGTTTAGTTCAAAGGTTTTGTTGCAACATAAAATGAGTTATTATTATATAACAGTGGCGTTAGAGGTTGGTATTTGCTTACTGTTTAGCCTGGTTTTTATTTTATAGTGCCGTGTTGTTTTTTAGAGGTGCACGTGTTATTGCAACAAATATTTTAGTGTTTTCTGGTAACTATAATGGCGGATAACGGTGCAGGATCGTCTGGCTTCAAACAGGCCAGGCAAGATAAGAAAGTAGGTATATAATTTTAATGACGAAAACGATGTTAAAGAACTTGAAAAGTTTTTAAATGAGTCGGGAGATGAGGATGCTTTTGGAAAATGAACCAGAGACGTATTTAAGTTCAGGGGATGAGTACCTTACGGATGCAGACCACCTGCACCTTCGTAAGGATCTGAATGTAGAGAGTGGTACAAGTGAACAGTCAGACAGTGACAAAGTTAAGAATATCATAATACGTTCAAAAACCCTGTAGGAAAAAAAGGAAGGATTCTTTCACGACGATGTGTTTGGTGTTACCAGCATCACAAGAAAATAAAGGAAACACCTTTTCATTGTCCTGGAAGTAAAAATAATCCTTACAATCTTTATTTATGTGCTGGAAAATGTTTCACAAATATCTGAAAATGTTTCTTTATAATGTTACACAAAATTATTAAAAATCGAAATGTTTCAGTAGTGTAGTTTTAAAAAACAACAAACCTTTGGTCGTTATTAGAAAACAAAGCTCGCTGCGAACAAAGAGGACAGTTAGGATCGCATTGGTGGTAGGAAATTTTTGTCCCAGTTTCAATAGTAGAAGCATCCGGATCACAGCCCTTTGACACAACATGCCTATGCAAAGCGTTCAATTTTTTCTTGGTACACACAGTACACGTTGGATCGCAAGATCTAGCTTTGATTCTGTTCACATCTCCTACGGTTCTATCCGTATTTAATATAGTTCTTGATATGTGTTCGTTTCCGTTTGGTTGGTGGGGAATAATTTGTTTTCTCTTACAGGGTTCTGCTGAGTTTGGTCTCAATCTAAACTCAACAAGGAAAAAAATTGTATTTATATTCTCCCTTTTGGAGGTTTTTTTTGGTGGAATATATTAAAGGATATAAATTTAATAACAATTCTTACAGAATTAATATTTTTATTGATAATTTTCGATATTTAAACTCACCCTCCGTCAGTTCTGTAGCAAGTTACATCTCTACAAGGAATATTACAATGATTATCAATATGATTTATTGATTCTAATTTCGTTTTATTTGTTATATTCGATTTTTTGGGTTGGTCTCGACGAAATGGGTTTAGCCAAGTGGCATCCAATAAGGAAAACATCCTTCTACCCGTGTCTGCTTTTTCTAAGCCACTGTTTACATCCTCTGAAGAAACGGTACTTTTACTTACACTAAAATCAACAATTTTATTATAAATAAAACAATTTTTTTTGTTTAAATCTTCATTATATTAGAACTACGTTCAATATATATTCGTGACGCGTTTCGCTAACACACGAGAAAGCTACAGCGACTTGAAAATTTTGTCTCAGCGAAAAAATGGAATTAACTCGTGAACATTTTCGTGCGATGATTTTTTACGACTTTCGACGTGGCTTATCAAGACAAGAGTGCATCGATCAACTCACTTCGACCTTTGGCGATGAAGCCCCATTCTCGGCCACTGTTAAACGCTGGTATAACGAATTTAATCGTGGCCGCAGTTCGCTCGGGGACCAAAGTCGTGAAGGTCGTCCAAAATCAGTTGCTCTGCCACAAAACATCGATGCTGTGCACGAACTGATAAAGCAAGATCGACATGTGACATATCGCGAGATAGAGGCATCTTTGGGCATTAGTATGACAAGCATCAATAAGATATTGCATGAACATTTAGCTGTTAAAAAGATTTGTTCGCGTTGGATCCCGCATAATTTGACAAAATCTCAAAAGGATGCTCGTGTCAATTGGTGCAAAGAAATGCTCAAGAAACACAATCGCGGTGCATCAAAAGCTGTGTATAACATCTACACAGGTGACGAATCTTGGATCTATGCATATGAGCCCGAAACAAAGCAGCAATCCTCTGAATGGGTCTTCCAAGACGAACCCAATCCGACAAAAGTGGTTCGTGCGCGAAGCACCTCGAAGCAAATGATCGCCTGTTTCTTCGGAATAACTGGACATGTGGCAGTCGTGCCGTTAGAGCAACGTAGAACAGTGAATTCTGAATGGTACACAACCATTTGTTTGCCAGAAGTGCTTCGTGAAATACGAAAAAACAACCGGCAACGAAGGATCATTCTTCATCATGACAATGCCAGTTCTCACACATCCGCTAAAACAACCACCTATTTGACTGGCCAAAACGTCGAATTGATGGGTCATCCTCCGTACAGCCCTGATTTGGCACCAAATGACTTCTTTTTATTTCCGCATATCAAGAATAAATTACGTGGCCAACGTTTTTCGGCGCCTGAAGAAGCTGTTGATGCATTCAGAAACCATGTTTTGGAGGTACCTCAATCGGAATGGAAAAAGTGTTACGAAAATTGGTTCGAGCGCATGCAAAAGTGTATTGATCATCATGGAGAATACTTCGAAAAACAACAAAGCCATTTTTAATAATAAATTACTGTCTTTTCATTATTACGCTCAAAATATAAATAGCAGTATGTATTAATCTTAAAAGTAGATTATTTACCAAATTGAATCATCTCTTAGGCTTTGACTAGGATTATCATCATCTTTAACACAAATATCATCACTTTGCTCATCATATTTACAAGAAGATTCTTGAAAGTATTTAATAGAATTATCAAACTGTACATCTTGAGCTTTAGATCCTTTCCGACGTGTCGCTGAATTTTCCAACAGACATTTTGACGTATCGTGCGCTGTAAAACTTTGCGCATCATTAGAACAGCTACACGGTAGATTGGTATCACTGGAATAGATGCTTTCTAATATAACATGATCTATCGCGTAGGTTTTTTTGCTGGACGATAGGGTTTCGTCTCTGGAAACTTCTTTTGGAAGAGTTTCCGCTGTGGTTGTTAGATCCAGCTTACTGGAGCTGTCTTGTCCGTCTGCATCGCAGAGGCAGTAGTCACTTAAAACAAAATTAGTAAATTTATCAAAAAACAAATGAATATTTGGTGGAAAAACACATTCATGGAAAACGATGACCATTTTTGAACCCGTTTTATTTATCCAAAAGCTCAAAATTACCTTGGAGAGTATTTTGGAAAGCTTCTAGATTCTTCCGTTCTAGAAGTACTCAATATAGTCGCATTAGAGTCATATTGACAGTTGTCCGTTTCTCTGGTAGGTTCTTCGCTACAAGAAGAAGGATGTAAAGCATTACATTTGGTGCTCAACATGGTTTTGGCGTTGTTCATGATTTTTTGTATGAAAGAACTACACTTAAGTGTATCACTGTGAGGTGGAAGGTTTTCTTCGAAAGAATTGGATTGGATGAAGACTTTTGGGACGTCATCGAAGTTACTGAGTCCTGTGGTAACAGTCGAAGGCTCTGTTGTGCTAGGTTTTTCAGTAGATTCACTAAAAAGTAGTGGAATATCGTGTTAAATAAGAACTTAGCAGTATGTCAACAGGAACTCTATACACTATCGAATTCTTCAGTAGATTACTTATTCTAGTAGACAGGAGTCGAAAATCTCACTCTGTATAATGTCGATAACTCTTCTTTTATTCCTGACTTATTACTATCCGTTTAAAAGATATTGAAGTTTTGTCAACAAAAGACGTGTGAATAGAGTCGATAGTAGAATTCTATAGTGTACAGAGTCCCACTCGTAGTGAGTTTGAATGATACATTTAAAATCTGTCAACACTGAAGTAAGATATGGTTATTAATGTTAATTGTATTAATTTTTTTTTGTATGGGCCGGTTGTAGATGTCACAGGTGAACGTTAGTTTAACTGAACTGCCAGTCAACTTTGAACCGAGTTCATTTTGGTTTTCGTTGTAGAGAGCAAGATCAACATTAGTTTGGTTGAACGCCGTTCAGGTCACGTTGGTTGCACTGAACTACGCTTTTCATCTGAAATTTTAATGTTCCATGCCAAACTTAATCGTTGACTGACAGTTGACAGTGTTGATTGGCGCGTATATCTCGTATATCCGAACCTTATTTATACGTAACGTATATGGTGTGATGTGATGTTACTTATGATATTTCGTTTCATTTTCGTTTATTTGGATTGGAACTATATATATTTGAGATCTGATCGATTACAAATCTCACAGTTCGTTTTTCTAACCGAAATCCACATTTAAATTCAATATCTGACCATACTTCAAAATGACTGGGTCTATTTCTAAAGGTTGGCGGTCTTCTAGGATGTAGAAAAACATTCAAAATTTGTAAAAAATCTTGATCGTCGGTTAATTCTTCTAATAATTCGTTCATTTTGATTGAAATAATAAATTATCAGATATTCAACCTCACTTTTTGAGGTTAACAACTCAACGTCAAATGCCAAAACCCTCTTGAACCGCCTTTGAACGCTCTTCGAGGACCGTTCACGTAAACTTCTATTTGAACCACAGATCAGTAGTGACTGACGTACTTACAACAAAAATTTGTAATTAAACTCGGTTCAACGCAGAACCACAGTTGAACTATGCATTTACAACCTAAATGTTAGGATTCAAAGTTATTTAGGCGGGCTTCGATGGTGACAATTCTTGGTTAATAAGTGAAAGTTATAAGGGCGCGTTGTATCGAATACTTAAACTCCGTTTAATTATAACTGATGTTTAGACTGTGACATATTGATTTATTTATTATCATCAATTACATCTGTCTAAACCGAGTTTAGGTGTTCGATACAACGCGCCCTTAATGAGGTACAAAGGTTCACAGAATAAGCGAACTTATTCAGAAATGTTAAGACAATTTGACAGTGGACGAGAGTACAAACTTGCAATGTACGCGATTTGCTGGCACTGATGACAGATAAACTCCAATGTTACCAACTTAGATAAACAAATGTAACTAGAACCTGGTGTGCTATAATGTTTTACGTGAGAAAGAACAAAATTAAATGCAATTTGAAGCTTTAGAAGAAAATTGCCCATTTGTGTACGTAATGTTATTGTTTTTGACTTTTACCTGAAAAAATTAGATCGCGAACTTAATAGAGCATCCATTTCTGAAACCTCCCGGCATAGCTTCGTCCCTCTGGCAAGTAGTTGATTGGCACAGGAAGTATTACTGGATTCTGTAAGCCTCGGGTAATCGAGATTTTGAAAAGAACAGCCACAACTTACGTTCTTCATGGCATCTTAGCTTTTCTTTGTACATTGAATTTAGTTTGAATAAATTGAACGTTAACGTATTCGAAAATTTTTACACAAAATTAGTTTTTGACTGACATTAGTCGACTTGATCATTTGGAAAGATAAGTTTTTATAGACCATTCCGGAATGACGTACTGACAGGTCAGCTATATTGTGCTGGAGGGCAAACAGTTAGACTTTAATTAACAATTTCGTAGTGTTGTTTATTAAGTGTAAAATGTGGGGAGAAAGAGATATGGTATGTTTTTTTCTATTTACGGCTGTTTTAACGAAGCGAGATGAGGTGACATCTTAGCGTCAGTTGGTAGACATGCCCAATTGAGAATAGAAAATATAAACGGTATTTGTATTCTTCTTTTTTTGTATTAGAATGGCCTCGGCCATCTAGGTTAATAGTATAGGTTGTATTTTAAAATTAAATAGCATTTACTGTTCTATTTATATTGTTCGTAAAATATTTTGAGAAATTTTTGTTCAAAAACGAAGAATTTCATAGTTGTAGTAACAATTAATTGAAAAGCAAGCAGATGTCATCAAAAATGACGTTCCATTAACATCAATCATATAAATGAAGTGAAAAAAATCTAAATGTTTTTACTGTTTCGATTGTAGGCTTTCATGTCGTTAACAAAATTCGTTGTGAAATTTTCAAACATCTCTGCATCTGCTCCATAAATAGTAATTTCAATAGTGAGTTTAAAATTTATTACCGAATCACTGTAAGTGTCAAGCTTTTATATGTTTTCAGCCGAATCCTGAAGAAAAATAGATTTAAATGAGAAACAAAGTAAAATTAGATGCTGGCAAAGCAGAGAACTCTGTATGTCCACTAAGAGCTTTAATGAAACGAACCAATCCAGGTAAATGTATTCTGTTAAATATCTCTTCTTTTTTATCACGCTTTTTCAGTAGCTTCTCACCTGTATATTGAATTGAAACTTTTCAGACTTTTAAAAAACCGATAAAGATACAATAATTTAATAATTTTATTCTAATATTCTGACCTGAATTATCAGGAGTAACAATATTATTGGCTGTCAAACGTTTTCTTAAAATCGTGCTTGCGAATTATTTTTATATTCAATTTTAGACGTAAATCGTATGAAACAACAAAATTCCCAGCCAACAGGACGAAATTTAAAGGAGACTGAAAAGGTGAGAGTGAGTTTGTTATTAGATAAAGCAATGACCTCTAGCCTTGAAGGTGGTTTCTCCCCCTACGTAGTTAATTGGTATAATTTGGTTGGTAATATTTTTTTTAAATTTTTTCAGCTCGAAAAAGACTGTACTTGTTGTATGTGTGTTGACGTTTCGAGCAGTGTAATGTTTTCAGAAAAAACTAACACTAGTTACAATACAGCTACGGTAAGTATGGAGATATTGTTACAGTTATATACCGTGTGTCCATTTAGTGTGACATTATTCTCTTACTGGTGTCATATTTAGTAATTTTTGCATCGCGTTTCAAATGTTAATGCCGCATTAAATGGACATATTATACGAGTAGGTCTCCAGATTAAAACACGGATCTGTTTAAGTCACCAATGCTTGTAACACTAAGGGTATTTTTACATTTTGTAGGGTGAAGATTGCTCCTGTAACTCTTGCTCTTGCTCCGAAACCAGCACAAATAAAACAGTAGAATCTGTAAAGAAATGCACATGTGCGAAATGCGTCTGTCCAGTATGTCCCGGTAAACCTACACAGCCGTCAAATCAACCTTCGACGATGCAAGTAGGAGACACAGCGGCTAACAAACTAACAAACACGTCATGTAATTGTGAGAATTGTGTTTGTTTAGTTTGCCCTTCCAGAAAAACTGATATAAACACGGCAAAAGCTTCGCAGACGAACAAACAAACGACCGATCAAGGTACAGGCGAAGGATTCAAATGCGATTGTTCCATTTCAACGGACCGATCAAAAGTAAAAACCGAGTCGTCGACTCAAGGAACAGATTGCTCTTGTTTACTAAATAATAAAGAAGAAAAACAAACAGGGGATTGTAAGTGTAATATTTGTCCGGATAGAGCGCAAATTCAGCCTGGACTTATTAAAGAATCACTCAACTGTGAATGTACAAACTGCAAATGCAATCCTTGCGCTGATCCTAGGAAAGGGAAAGGATTAGAAGCTGCTAACATCGAATCATCCGGTGATTGTCAATGTCCTGATCGTACTAATATTACTGGAGACATTTTTAAGGGTCCAACAGCTTGCTTCTGCTCTGTATGCAGATGTAGTCCTTGCAGTGATCCAACGAAAATTGGGGTTAAAGGCAATATCGCCAAAAGGGTTGATTCTTCTAATAGTAAAGATTGCGAATGTAATCCATGTTCTGATCCTTCTAAGTTGACAGCTGACGTATTTAAAAAGCCAGTGGCTTGTAATTGTAATAAGTGTGTTTGTAATCCCTGTGCTGACGTTGATAAAAGGAAACAAATGGAGAATCAAAAACAAATAGAAAAGGAGCAAGGTTTGGATGTAAATAAGGTAAGTGGTGTTTGTTTATTTCGCCCTCGGAACGATTTGTTTGTTTTGATTGTTTCATTACCTCAATATCAGATTAAATATGTTTAGTCGGTCGAAATACTTCGAACTGATCTGACCTGAGTTACCTAACCATGTCGTCCGATTTATGGTCATGGTAGAGGGCGCCAGTTTATATCCAATACCAAAAACATCTGCCCGCAGAACAATAACACTCAATCATAACCACTTCATACATTTTGTTTAACGCAAATAAGATGGCGTCAACGTTTCTTTCCAATACTTATACTTATCTTTTGACAACTCTCAACTTTTAGACGGAAAAGGAAACGTCGAATATAGGTTTTCAAGAATATCAACGGATTCCATGTAACTGTTCAAAGTGCACCTGCATTTTATGTAATGATCCAAAGCCGAATAAAGGAAAGGAAGATCCAAATGAACCCAATGTGCAACAGGCAATACAAAGTATTTTTAATTATACTGTTACTTCTTCGCTCAAAACTTGTTAATTTCTTTTTTTTAAGAACAAACCCCCACCGATAACTGCGAGTGCACGATTTGTTCCTGTGACGGTTCGAATAAATCCCCGCTATCTTCTAATCCATGCAATTGTCCTATTTGTGACTGCGACCCATGCGTGGATCCAAATGCTAAGCGAAATACCGAAAAAGAACCAAAAGCTGAAAATATGTGCGACGAACCATGTTTATGCAATCCCTGTGTATGTGACAGTAATAAAAATGGATTAACGGTAGGCAAATTACCCTGTGATTGTCCCGTTTGTTCCTGTCAACCTTGCGCTGATCCAAATGTGAAAGGAGGAGTAAAATCCGCAGTTCCTGTGAGTATTTATAACTTTTTATTCAAAATGGATCATAATATATTTGATTTTTTCTAGTTAGGAGACAATACCGACCCCCGTTCGGATTGTATATGTCAGAAATGCATTTGTGATGGTTCCAAGGTCACAGAAATAGACGAGAAGAAGGAATGTATTTGTACGACTTGCGCTTGCGCCGACTATGTATATTTTACACTTTTATACGTTTTATTTTCTTAATTTTGAATGTTTTAGGACAAAAATATAAACACTAGTCAACAAAAAGGGGATAGCAAATCAAACTGCAAATGTTCAAAGTGTCTTTGCCTTGATTGCGCAGCTGTTACACCAGTAGAAGCTATTAAATGCCACTGTGAGCGTTGTACTTGTAAGGAGTGCGAGCGGAAAACAACAGTTGATGCATCTGAAATACAAAATTCCCCTACACTCGATTATACTTGTCATTGTTCTCCTTGCAAGTGTAATCAATGTTTAGATATTAAACAAGAAAAGCAGCAGCAACAAAAAGATGATAAAGAGACGAAGGATGTGAAATCTGATATACAAAAGGAGATATGTATTTGTACTACTTGTGATTGTCCCGATACAAAAACAGATGATAAAGCTGTCACTTGCAGTTGCGTTGAATGCGCGTGCCCAGCTTGTCCGTACGGTGATGGAAAGCGACAGTTAGGCAACGCAATTTGTCGATGTGCAGCTTGTACTTGTGTAGACTGTAGTACAAAATCAGAGAAGACTGTTAAGGAACCAAAAAATTCAGTTACAGATTCAAACAAAAACGTTTGTCTTTGCAACCCTTGCAATTGCGTCGGTTGTATGTTTGCAGAGAAAAATTGTCGATGTAAAACCGATAAAAAAGCTGACACACAAGTTCTGGAATTTAAATGCACTTGTCTTGAACTTCCGATGGGGCGGACTGAAGCTACAGCCAAGGTCAAGCCTGATATAGATAAATTTATTAATCCTCCTCGATCAGAATGTCGCGCTAAGGCTAACTGTTTGTCTTATGGCTGTCGTATTTTAAGTAATAACAATTTCCAGAAATTCGAAATACCAACACGCTTACAATCTCCGTCAAGAGATAAATATAATCGTTTTGAGCTCGAAAGCTTATTTAAATCAATACCAGAACGTTTGACAGTTAAGAAAAAGAAGAAAAAGTATAAAACCACAGATCAATCTCCTCATAGAAATCTACCACCGCATTCTGAGCAGTTGTTGCCGCAAGCTAAAATTAAAGAACCGACTGAGTACGTTGGGTGTATGTCGGAGCAAATAAAAAATTTTATGAACCAAAGCCACGAAAAGCATTATTATGAAATGAATACAGGAGATCATGCTTCGAAACTGGATAAATATAGAGAGAACGTAAAAGTTATTAAAAATTCCTTGAAAAAAATTAAAAACAACAAGAAAAGCAGCAAGGAATACAAACCGTTCATTAAACCAACCTCGGAGTTTTCAGAAACAATGTCTGAATTAGGAATCGCTTTCGATTATTTAAAAAAAAATTGTAAACCGGACGACGAAGTTATCAAGGCCATAACCAAGGAGATCAAGCGATTCACGTCGAGTACAACATTCATTAATTTATTTAGTAAGTCAGAAAAACAAAATAAACATTTTGAACCGGAGAAAAACGATGGGCAACCCCTACCGCTACGATCCTATAATAATCCCACAAGAACATCAGTCCCAACAATACCAGTCTTGCAACCAACAACTGTTTCTGTTCGACCAGCATCTGCAGCACCAGGTCAGCACCGACCAGGACAAGTTTGCCACTGTTCCGTTTGTACGGGACCCAATCCTGATCTCATGTGCTACTCTGGAGATTCAAGAATTAAACATAAACAAAGTAAGTTAGTAAGAACCATCAACTACGAAAGAACAACTTCTTTCGTATCCAACTCCAGTCAAGCTGGGAATAATTTCACCCGAATATCCAGTCAGCAATTCAGTACGAAAGACTCGGAATGTTACTTTATACCACAATCGGATCATTCTTTCACCAAAATGAACCAAAAAGGCTGTAAACACTCTTCAGAGATAATGAGCCCGCTTTTGGTAAAACAAGCTTCTAGTTTTGGACTGAGTACATTGTCCGGATTGAAAGTAGCAGTGACAACTTTAGAAGCGAAATGTAGAGCTAAGGATAAGATAATTGAAGAAACAACTCATAAATTAAAACAGCATTTAAGTAGTTCTGTATTGATCAGTTTTATGAACCGCCTTGAAGGAATTCCTCGTTATATTGAAGCAGACGAAACAAAAAAGTGCATACGGAACGCTGAGACGCAGATTGAACGTTCCGTGAAGGATAAAAAAGTCGTCCCGTGTAAGTGCGGTAAAATCCATAAGGATAACAAACATGTCAATTTAAGTGGATTTCGGGTGGTTAATATAAAAAGAATTACCGTCGATAGTATTATAATTGAGTGGAAAGCTCCGAAAAGTAAATCTGTAACTGGTTACGAAATTGAAATTAACGGACAACATAAATCTAGAATATTGAGCGGCTGGAGAACCTGTGCTATGGTCCATTCCGTTGAAATGTCTGCTGCGTTAAATATTTCTATTTACGCTGTAACTCCTTACGGAAAATGCTATCCACCGGCTAGGGCCATTTATGAAATTAAACTTAAAGAAAAATAAATAAATGGGATCGGTTCGAATTATATCTTTAATAAATGGATTTTTTGTATAAAGATGTTTATTAAATTAATTAAATTGTACGATTCAAGATGTTGATGATCATTTATTCAATATTTTTAACGTTATTAGGCAGTTTTCGAAGGTGTCCACTTTCTGACGCTTAACATAAACATATACGTTAACTTAGCCGCTATTTGACAGATGCCCAAAAAGTGTTTTCGAATGTACGTAATGTTAACCGTTCCGTAGCCGGTAACCTTAACCTAAAAAACGTAATTATTAATTAACTACTTTTTCTGTTTTGTTGACTTATTTTGGTTTCAAGTTGATTTTTTCGTTCCATTTAAAGCATAAATTGGCCAAGTAGTTGCTGAGAAGGGATACAGAAGAGTGCACTTCACTTCTATTCTATTGAAGGAAGCAAAGATGAGTGAAATTAGAATTGCAGTAGAGTGGGGTTTTGGGAAGGTGATTGCAAAATTTGCATTTTTAGATTTCAAAAAAAATCAGAAATTGCTTCTGCAAGAAGTCGCCACCATGTATAGTACTGCAGTGATTCTTACCAATTGTCACACCTGTTTATATGGTAGTCAAACGGCACAGTCATTCAATATTGATCCGATAGAATGAGAAGAATATCTCCAGTGATTCTGCACTCAATATTAGGTCTATTTGTTCACTGAGAAATCATAAACTGATATGTGCAATAATTTAGAGACTTGAAAAAATTTTAGTTATTTTTGAATTTTGTTCTGTGTACTTGGTTTTTATTTTAATTATTTAAAGTTTTTTTGTTATTGAAAACAAGGTTTACTTACTGATGAAGTAATAAATATGAAAACACTTGATGAAGTTGAGTTTTTATTTATTCAATAACCAAAACTCCATATAAACATTATAATGCAAAAATAACAGTCAACAATTTAAGTTTTAAACTAAAAACTTTTCATATAAACAAAGGTAAAAAAATATATTAACAATTTTAATTGTAAGCTTCAAACTAAATACTTTTCATATAATAACAAAAAAAAACGGTTTTGCGCATGCGTTTCGTTACGGATATCACTATGGCTACCGTCCGTAATATAGCGGAGGGTGCCGGTAGCGTTATACGTTAAATGACATTTCAAATGTCATACTTGTCAATTAGCGGTTACCGGTGATCATTTTTATACGCTTCGAAAACTGTCTATTATTATTAAATTTCGACAAATAAATATTGATTTAAAGTTTGGTCTTGTTTAGAATATCCTGTTGTAAAGCTTCAGCATCTCTTATAATAATTAAAATTAAAAGAAAGAAGCAGTTATTTATTTTTCAATCCGGTAATCTTTAGCTCACAAGTGAAAACGAAACTGGAAATGTGAATCATAGAAATGTCTGTGATACGAGCGCAATATTTGGTTATCAGTTCTGTGGTTAACGTGACTGCTTCTGTCAACGTCGAACGTCAGTCGCCAACTTTAAAAAAAATAGACGAATAGTAAACCTATTTCAAACAAATAAGTACCCAAAAGGAATTTTAAAATGATATTCAAAATTATAGTGTTGTGTTCATTATTATGTTGTGTTTGTTCAGTGTCCCACCATCCAATATTAATAATTGTATCATACGATGCATTCAGGTATAATTTCTTCGAAACAAAATTGGTTCCCAATATGGAAAGGCTCAAGAAAGTTGGGACTTATTCGGATTATTTAATAAACGTTTTTCCTACAAAAACTTTCCCAAATCATCATTCTATTGCAACAGGTTTATACACGGAAACTCATGGAATTATAGGTAACAGCTACCTTGATTTAAATACTCGCACTGTTAAAAAAATAGGACCTGAGATGTATAGTTATAATAAAGACATTGTGCCAATATGGGTAAGTACAATTTTTCTTAGTTTTAGTTATGTTGCTGTGGAAAAAATGTTGTGAGAACATTATTAAGTGAAAACGATCTTTAATTTATTTATAATTAACATTTGTTTTCAAGAACTTGGGACTATGTTCATTAAAATATGATTCCTAACCTGAATTGCCTTGATGATAATTTAAATATAATGTTTTATTGGTAATTATTTTCATATTAATTTGCTAGAATCATTAGTGATTGAGTAACAATAAATTTTACAAATACATTGAATGAAAATGATCTCCATGTTTCTATATAAATGAAAAAGTTATTAGGTTTTTGAGAAAACAGACAGATTCTTGTTTAATTGGTTGTGTGTCATATAATTATTACTTCAAAGTAATTATTGAGAATATTTTTTGGGAACTACTTTTTTTTAACTAGTTTTCAATTTTTCACATTAATACTTTTAAGTAGAGATGGAATGAGGATCAGGGTAATGGCAGATATTCTGCCTCGATGATGTGGCCTGGTGCAATATTTCCATATCAAGGAAAAAATATAACTTACAGACAACAGTACAATCAAAATATGGATTGGTACGAAAGAATTGATAAGGTAAGTTTAAAATTTGGTGTTTATATATAATTATTTACGTAATTTGATGCGTTTTATGTTAAAAGTTATATATTTATTATTTCTAGGTTATTTCATGGTTAATGGATGATTCAAAGCCAGCAAATTTAGTAATGTTATATGTAGAAGAACCAGATACACACGGTCATGTATTTGGTCCTAATTCGACACAAGTGAAAGATTTGTTGATAAAACTTGACAATATTACTGCCTATTTGGAGGTAAGTGTTACAGGCTAGGATGTTTGTTAGTTATTACTGATAAGTTTTTAGGAACAATTAGATAAATACAAATTGACAGAAAAAACAAATGTAATTCACTTAAGTGATCATGGTTTAGTGAGTGTAACACCACCTCATTTTATTAACACTACTCAATATATGAAAAATGGAACATATGACATGATAGGATCAAGTCCCTGTCTACAAATTTACCCTAAAGATGGTAGGTTATCATTTATTGTAATTATTTATTTCTAATCATTTTTTCATAGGACATGAACAAGAAGTCTATGAAGCCCTGAAGGTGGGTTCTTTGGAAAATGGACATTTCAAAGTGTATCAAAAAAAAAATTATCCCAAACAATGGCATTATAAAAAAAGTGGTAGAGCACCACCTATACTGATTATGGCAGACGTTGGCTATGCATTAGATGACTTAATAACTTTAGCTCCGGCATATGCAGAAGCATACAATTTTACATGTAACTATTCACTTGTCTTGGTACGAATTATTCTCTACAAATATTTTTTTTTTTTCAGTAACAAATAGCTCAGAGTTTGGCGTTCATGGTTATAGTTATAATGTCAGTGATATGAGACCTTACTTTATGGCTCGAGGACCAAAAATTAAAAAGCAACATAAAGTCGCTCCATTTCACACTGTAGATCTTTTCAATCTATTCACAGAGATTTTAGAATTGCCGCAATTACCCAACAATGGTTCGATGGGTAATATAATTGACATTTTAAGTGATAAACCAGGGAGGTATAGCATCGGATCGATTCTTATGGTTACTGGTAAGTTATCCAAAATGATATCTAATTTTAAACTGTGAACTTTCTACTTGTGTTGAACAACTTGATTAATGTATTAATTGGATAATGTGTAGTTTATTAAATAAAAACTTTTAGTAGGTGGAGTGTTACTGGCACTACTTTTTATTAGCATCGCAGCTACTATAGCTCTAATAATTATAAAACGACAACAAACCATCACAACAGCAGCGGCTCTTAATAAACGCTTCCCTCAAACGTTTCAACATAACATCATTGAAGCTCAGCATCTTCTAGAACCGGAAGATGCTTAATTTTAGGGGAAATTTTAATTTCCTTAAAATTAACTTGATGATTTTATTGAATATTTTTTGGGCAGTATCATTTACTTACTTTTTTTTTCGTAAAGGGTGTCCCGTAAATCAGAAGAATGATAGATCGTTGAGAAAAATTGTATCTAGTGATTTTAAATTTTTCTTTTTGATCCATTGTTTCTTTTATTCACGTATCTTATATATGGGACGCTCTATATATGCAAAAGTTGATGTGGGTATTAAGCAATGGTATTTTTTTATGTTTAAATGTTTAAAAAGCATTTTTTAATTATTTGCTTGTTAAAAAGAGGTTGTTTATTTTATTTTTTATAACTAGTATACTATTTTTTTCTTATTGATAGCATAACATCCCATTTTACTCTGTAAAAAGCATCTGAAAAGTTATTAGGTCATTCAAACAAATCGAATCAATTAGAAACTCATTAGATTCACCCTGTTATTAGGTTAAGGAAGTCCGAATACAATAGGATAGCATAGAGCAAATACAAACGTTAATATAGAGTCGGGGAACGGGTAACACAAATTTCATGGGACATACCTATTTGTCTGGGACGATTTGTGCTATCAATTCCAAAAAACATACTTAAATAGTAACCATTGTTTTAAGATATATATATATATATATATGTCATTTGATAATTTTTCTACAAAAAAGATCGTCTTTCAATTAAAATTAACACGTTAAATGCCGATCTCTGTGAACATATCAAATGACATTAAATTTTGGTTGTGTTGTAATTCTTTTGTGATTTGACATATTCGTCCAAGAATATTTAGAATATAAGAATGATATATGTCAAGAATAATATATTTAAATTGCGTCCATTCTTAACGTTAAAAATTTAATTGGAGATAATAACTGTGGTGTTGGTATTACTTTGAAATTTGGATAAACATTTTAGATGGTAAATTTTTGTTTACTAATTAAATTGTGTAAGTGGTAGAATTGTAGAATCATTAAAAAAATTTATTATACTAAGTGTCCCATTATATTTTCCGATATAAGATATAAATTTCATAAAATATTAGCTTTTGCCCCCGCGTAGAAGCCGAAAATGGTTCTAATAACAAAATTTGCTCCCGTTTTTCACTCTCTTAGAGGTCTCTATCATCTGCGATTTAGACTGTGTGTTGATCAGTCAGTCAGTCATTAAGGACAAAGCATTTTATACATATAGATAATGGGACATCCGGTATATTTGATATAAGTTGGTAACGGTGAGTTTCAGGAAATGTTTTCAAGTAAAAGTAGGGTGGTGTATTCAAATTATCCGGGGATTTACCGATACTGAAATTAACCATATATTTATATGTATTCGATTTTTTCAAATATCGATTTATATATTTTTGATGTAAAACTCCTGTATATATTATATAATCTCAACAAAAGTCCTGGATACAAAAGCGTAGCTACAAATATGTAAATATCAAAGTGTAAGGAATAAGAAGCGTAGGATATAAATAAACTTCAAATTAATCAAAATAGTTCTTATTTTGATTGTAAAAACTCTCGGCAGGCGGCACAAGCGGCTTTGCCACCGGCATAAAATTTAGGGGCATGAATTCAACTACACTAGTACTTGTTCTGAATCTCCACACATACGTAGAGTATTCTGCTGGCAAAAACAGGTCATGCACCGATATTTTTATTTAAAAAATTTTATGATCTCAGCTTCTAAGGTATATTTAAGAGTTTTTACAACTGTTGGTTCACCTAAGACTATTCCCTCCGACAATAACAAATGTTCAGTAGATCCAATTATTCTTCGATAGATTTCATCTTAAATTTGATCTAGTCATATTTTATAATGTTAGTAGATTAGCTCAAATATACATTAGAATAAATAAATTTATTTATAATAATTATGTTCAAAATATTAACAAAAAGTATTAAAATTTTGTTATTGAATTCTTCAGATCTATTCTTATTGGTATTTTATTGGCGTGGTTTTATTCATGCTTATGTTAAACGTCATTTCACATGTGTCGAAGTGAAATTCACGAAAACTGTTTGATGCATAACAGATCACATGATCAAGCAATATAATGAGAATGGATCTTCGATTTTATAGAAACCACTATATGAAAATCATTTACCGTAACTTTTGTTATAAATTTTAAACCTTTGAAAAATTTAAAAGTGGTTTTACTGTGTATGGTTTTTTTGCTATACACTGTTTTTAATGTTTTTAATTAAGAACAAACTACAGTAGAAACGGTGGGGCTTTACCATCTTTGACTGTTACGTCAGCAACAATATTCATATGATGAATCAAATCAAAACTTCTGTCAACTCAATAGAAATAATCGTTGTGACTAATATTCCAAAGGTCGGCCTGGTAATTAAACAAGAAATTTAACTTTTTTAATTGTATTTATTATATTTATATGCTTAACATCGACATATTTATTAAAACTATGGATATACTGGGTGAATAAGTTACAAAGTCCAGAATTAATATTAATAATAAGCATTGTAATATTCCCGTGTCACGGGATTTTAGGTGTTATGAAATGACAAATGGAATAAAAAGTCAAATTAGTTCTTACAAGAACTGATTTTAACAATAACCTAAACTCGCTTAACCCCAAATGCGGTAGTGTCAAACTCAATTTTTAGTACGATCAGTTTTTACGATTACTAAGGCACATTTAAAGAAACTATTACGTATGTCTTGTAGTTGGTCTTATGAAGAAGACAATCGATCATACGTTATTATGTTTGATTTATATTGATAGAAGAATATAGTACGTAGAAAATATGTGTCTTATAAATCGTAGATTGGGTCACGTGATGGTAAAGCTCCACCGTTTCTACTGTATGTGTTTATTTCGCACTTTTTTTCACAATTTGTTGCCACATACAGAGCAGGATTTACTATAATTGGATATTAAAAAAAAATTCTACGTTACAGAAAATTTCATGTGTCATTTGCTTAACTTTGAAAAAATGGCTTGTTAGTTCGTTCGTGTTCAGGAAAACTCAGTGCCGCCGAACCGGCCAAGCGCTAAGCATTTGTCACTAGCCACTACGCGATTTGGAGTTAATTTTTTTATTTCCAATCGAAAAAAATCGTGGCGTGAGGCCATTAGGAGAACTAAACTTTTCCAAAGGACCTCGCACTTTTTATAGGTAAAATGGTTCTCGGTGAAATTGTCTGAATTTTTAGTATATTGTAGTATTCGATGTACTGATTGAACGTGCAGAATCGCAAAGTTCGTTGATGGATAGTTATTGAAATACAGGGCGTTCAAGTTAAAAATCAGTAAATTTTATTTAATTATTTCCTCAGGATTTGAAAGTGCCAACTGCATGTTTTTTCGCTCTTATCATCAACGTACCTTCTTATTAGTAAATATCATTCAGATGGTGCAGATTATATCATTATGTACAGAGTGAGAAATAAAAACATTTTAGTAATGTCTCAAAATCATTAATCACAATTCATACATTTCGTACAGGGTGATTTGAAAAATTGGTGAAATATATGGCTGGTTCTTTCGTACGCATCCTGTATATTCAAGTGAATTATCATCCTTCGAAGATAGCTGATACCGTATAAACGTGATCTCGTTGGGATATATAGGGTGATCATGAAAATTTTCGATGATAAAAATGACAAGATATCAAAGTTTCAGAAATCACTCTGTAATTCACGATTAACCCGATGAAATTTCTTTATTATTATTTAATATATTCACCAATCTCTCCTGAACACTTTCCCAAAAATTCAGTTTCCTACTATGACTAGTTTCATAGTTATTAATTATTGAGAAAATTCACTTCACTATCTGTAGCTTATATTATTAAATTCATATATCTCATGTGATTGTTATCTCTAATATTCACCATCTTTTACATTTATTTTGATCTCCACATTCTCACGTTTCACTATTTGTGAAATATCTTGGCCACTATTAGAATTATGTACGCGTGAACGAAGTTCCTTCAACTCGTCAATAATTAATAACTATGAAACTAATCATAGTGGGAAACTGAATTTTTGGGAAAGTGTTCAGGAGAGAATGATGAATATATTAAATAATAATAAAGGAATTTCACCGGGTTAATCCTGAATTACAGGGTGATTTCTGAAACTTTGATATTTTGTCATTTTTATCATCGAAAATTTTCATGATCACCCTATATATCCCAACGAGATCATGTTTATACGGTATCAGCTATCTTCGGAGGATGATAATTCAATTTAATATACAGGATGTGTACGAAAGAATCGGCCATATAATGTATGAATTGTGATTAATGATGGAATGAAAATAGTATATTGCATGCCAAAATAATTTTATCAATATTTCATTATTACATCGAATTTTGAGACATTACTAAAATGTTTTTATTTCTCACTCTGTACATAATGATATAATTTGCACCATCTGAATGATATTTACTAATAAGAAGGTACGTTGATGATAAGAGCGAAAAAAAATGCAGTTGGCACTTTCAAATCCCGAGGAAATAATTAAATAAAATTTACTGATTTTTAACTTGAACGCCCTGTATTTCAATATCTATCCATCAACGAACTTTGCGATTCTGCACATCGAATACTACAATATACTAAAAATTCAGACAATTTCACCGAGAACCATTTTACCTATAAAAAGTGCGGGGTCCTTTGAAACTGACCTGCGAAATCCATTTGTTCGCATTTATATGCGGTTAAAATGTACCACATTATCTTGAGACGCTCTGTATTCTCTTTTAAAGTTCAGATTTTGCTATAAAAAAGTACAAGTGGCTTTAGAGACAAGGAATAATTTCGCTTATAACTTTTATAGTATTCTAAATCCTGCTCTGGCTTAATACAAGTGATATTTAATCAAATTTTCGTGATTTTTTAATGCCAAATTTTGAGATATGAATCTAAAATAAAACAAAATCTATTAATTTGTTGAATTTGAATTTGGCAATCGCACAATTTGAGTGATATTAGTTTAGACAATATATTATAAATGTTTGTTTGTTTGTTTGTTGGACTATCAAATATAAAATTTTGAAAAATAACCATATTTGATTTTAACCCGACTTACTAAAATCATATTCACTTAAAGATCTATTGTAACCTTTTTCTTCCTCCACTATTTTGAGCTTTTTCAGTTCATTCATTTATGCTCAACAGCACAGGCACTTTAACTGAATATTTGTACCATTTCCCATGTTATATACTTCCATTCCAGAAGCTTTGTCTTCTATGTAGGCCACTAGTTTGACTGGACCAGTTTCTTTGTATGGAGGTGCCCTTGTGTCGACCTCCATTTGATGTGGCGTTCCCTATCTAGTCCCGATTTCCCCTCTTATGCAATCTTTTGTGATTCTACAAAACGGTTCCGGACCTATGAAGTTTCCTTTAGAGCCTTTTTTAGCTAACTGGTCAGCCATTTTATTACCTGCAATCCCCTCAAGTTCCAGCACCCATATTAGAGACAATTTGTTGTCTCTTGTCAGCCTGTTGAGGGATTCTTTACAGCTTTTCAGTTATTCCCATACCATTTTACAACTGATCACACAAGAACTCAGTGCTTTAATAGCTGTTTGAGTATCCGACATTTTTAAGGTTAAATATTTCAAATAAATAAAAACAATCTTAATTAAAAAAAATTATTCATACTAATTCAATACCTATACAAACAACTTACAAATTAATTTCCCTTTTCTTCAATTCATCTAATATCCAAGATTTCATTTTAACAACACTGCCGTACACCCCTGGGATATTTTCCCCACCGCATCCGATGCCCCAAGATACGATACCCATTTGGAAATAACTGGTTTCTCCAGGTAATAAGCACATTAAGGGGCTTCCCCCGTCTCCTTTACATGCATCCTTATTTTTTTCACCTCCAGCGCACGCAAAGGAATCGTGAAGGATAAAGGCGGTACCCAATCTGGTTTTTCGCAGCTGCTCTTGACATTTACTGTGTGAAATCAAAGGTAAGTCCACTTTTTTTAATACTTGAACACCTAGAAAATACAATAAAATATTACTAAAGTCATTCTTCAGGTGCTCTTTTTTTTCAGTCGTCTCTATTGATACAAACCTTTATTTAACAATATTAACTTTATAGATGGAGCTTATGTAGTGTCTAACGATGACGAATAACCATGGGCGAGGGATTTTCAACCTAACGAACGATCAAAACTTGAAGTTCGCATGCGAATTTGTCGAATTACCACAGAAATAAATAGATATATTGTAAAAGACACGAATATTTCTCGTTACGTCATAACTCATAAACATCCGAATCAAATCAATAAGACAGTTCATTAATTATTACTACTTTTTTGCCTTAATAGTATTATATTTCAACCAAGTTAATTATTTATTCCATATGATAGACAAAATCTATAGTCCATACTTGTTGATAATATAAATCTTATTTTTTTTGTAAATTTTTCTAGTATAATTTGGTATTTTTCGAATTAAAAATTTCTGTTTACTTTTAGTTTGTACTCTACCTGAGCCTCAAATGTTATTAAACAATAATTTAAACATACAATTGCATTTTCTACATACTTATTTATCGGTAAATTATTAACAGATTTTAATTTTACTTAAATTATTATAACCATACGTTTTTCACAATAATACATTTACTACTATTTAGACGGATTTAGACATGCCTTGATCCTTCACTGGCCACGACAACTGCGAGCAATAATTGTCAATTAGTTCAAAAATTCTGAACACGACCCCCTTTCGGAACACACTCCAAATCTAGTAACTTTTAGTGGTGTGCTTGAGGTTTTCTAAAACGTTCCATCCAGTTTGAAAGGTTACATTCCGAATGAAGGTCCCTTTAAAATTTAGGCCGTAAGGTTGGCTACAGTTGGTCAAAATTGCATATGGCCAAATAAACAACAGTTACTGACAGTTACAAAACTGTTGAAATAGTACTTAGTGAGCAGATTCCTAATTTAGTTGATTCTTATAAAAAAAGATAATGGATCCACAGAATGAAATAATTGATGTAGTACTGGAAGAGTTTGTGTCATCTTCCAGTAGCTCTAGTACATCCGATTCCGATGATCATTGTTTACCATATGCAATTTCGACCAACTTTAGCCAACCTTACGGCCTAAATTTTAAAGGTATCTTCATTCACGCTATAGTTGCCAACATTTTTCTAGTAACTTTTCGTTTGAGTTCATATCTTTGTTACTGATCAGTTTCTTGTGATGTACGACACCTGTCAAAATAGAATTTCAAGAAAATGGAAGGTGGTAATTTTATCCTAAAAGGAATAACTTGTGTAATAGTAATTTTATTTGCCGTCCATTGCGCATTGAGCATTTATTATAGCGCAGAAAAAGCGAAGACTGTTGATAAAACTTTTCGTCCTTTTCAAATCAATTTGGCTTTCCAATCTATGTTCCTGGTAACTTGTGTACCGATGATTTTAGGCATATGCTTCAACGGAACCCAACCCATGGTACCATTTTTAATCTGTACAGTTTATAGTGCGGCGCTTAATATTTTTTGGTGCTTCAGCTTCATCACCGGGTTTATTAAAATGCAGTTTACCGACAAAGGTATATTTATATTTTTGATCGTTGGTGTTGTATTGGATTTTGTCAGTTTTTCATGTGGTTTGACTCTTCGACAGAAGATTGAAGATAAAAATGTTGAAGATGAGAAGCAGAATTATGCTTTTCAGCGGTTTAAAGATTTAATGTAATAAAGTGTTAATATTCTTACCGTCAATAGTTGATCCTTTACCCCATCCAGCAACCATACATCTACCGTTGTTCATTACTAGATTATCGGGGGGTAGGCAAATTGTATTTATAGAATTAGTTTTTGAAAATTCTAACGGTTTATCTAATAATAGTAAAGCTCCATCGTTGTAGAGTGCGCCTGCGTAATATCTTGGATGGTTCACAATCTCCGCTACGTTTCTTTCGTAGTTTGTATTTTTTCCGATGGTGTTTAGTTCTACATTACCGGTTATTATTACTTTAAAGTCACTGGCATTTTTTCTAAAATAAATAGAGCATCTCTCTCTTCACATTGACTTCAGGAAAAGTATACATCCAAATAACCCAAGTACCTACTACCTATATATACTCACCTATGGAAATAATGGTTTGCTGTCAAAATTACCTTGGGATGTATCATCGACCCACTGCAAAAAAATTTCCATTCTCCATTTTTGCCTTTTTTAAAAATGGCCGCTATCCAAGGAAATTCTCCATCAAGTGGAACTATGTCGTCGTTACTTTCATCAACAATTATCCTTACATTAATTTTAGTCCTTTGTAGACCACATTTATGAATTATAGGATCTGTATAGTTGTAGTCTGTGTTTATGATCACCGGGTTTCTGAACTCCGTAGAATCGGTACCATTAAATTTACAACAGACTAGTTCACTTCCTTTGCATGGTATCCTGGTTATGCTTGCTGTATCCGTTTTCTCACCCATCCTTTAAAGAAGTGGAAGAAAATTATGTAAATGGTATATTATTGAACTATAATAGTATTTATTGTATTCAGGGTGGACCAATATACAATATACGGGGTTGGGATAAAGAATGGAACCAAGTAAATATCTTTTAAACGAAAAGAACGATATTTATGAAAATTTGCAGGTAAGTGAAATGGAACAAAATGCATCTGATGTACATTTAACCGGAACTGCCATCAACTTCTTTAATTTAAATAGGACACCCTATATATTTTTACAGATTTTGAAAGAGTTTGTTATTTTGAATTCATACATACTGAGTTTAGTGTAAAAAAATTTGTAAAAACGAGGAATATAGCACTTTAATCAACTTCCTCTGAGTTTTTTGCATTAGAGCAAAAAACTATTTAGATAAACTAATTGAGGTTGTTTGTATGCATAGTAATAAATAAACAAGTACTATTTAGTAAGTCTTTTGTTCTCCAAGTGTCAAATTCTAATTGACGGAAATAAATTTTACAATTTAGAATGGTTCAATTAAGTGAAAAAGAGCTTATTGAAATTTTAATGATGATCGGTTATGGTGATCGTGTTAAAACTCATGAAGAAGTGTGTCATATTTTTAATAATTTGCATCCGGAGAGAAATCCTATATCACGCTCAACAGTAATTAAAACATTACAACGTTTTAATACAACTGGGATGGTAAAAAATTTGCTAAAACCTGGAAGACCGCGGACTGCAACGAACGAAACAGTTGAACAAAATATTGCAATCGATTTAGAAGAATCACCTCAAACTTCCACCACAAATTTGGCACTGAACCATGGTATCAGTCGACGTTCTGTAGGAAAGATATTAAAAAGTGAAAAGTATCATCCGTATAAGGTACAGTTGGTTCAAGAATTGTCAGACGATGATTTTGACCGACGGCTGGAATTTTGCGAACGGCTAATGGACATCTGTAATGTCGACGACAATTTTGCTTCTAACATAGTTTTTTCCGATGAGGCAACTTTTTGTTTAAATGGAACAGTTAATCGCCGTAACTCAATGTATTGGTCAAATGAGAATCCTCATTGGATTCATGAAGCACATACCCAGCATCCACAGAAGTTTAATGTTCTTTTCGTTTAAAAGATATTTACTTGATTCCATACTTTATCCCAACCCCGTATATGAGTATAAACTGAAAACGAAAATACCAACACAAACTACAAACTAAAATTAAAAAAACACAATGCAAATACACTAGAACTTTGATGCAAAATGAAGTAATAAAAATTTAAATACTGTTAAGTATTCGGCCTATATCCAATACGCATTCTTCTTAGCTTATCACCGGTTTAGGCGAGATTCTCTATCGGCCCGAACATCTCTGGTCCGAACCATGTTATCTGTGGTCCGAACGATGAGAAATTGAATCTCCCTAGTTTCACGCAACTCGTAATACACCAACCTTATGGTGAGATTCTCACTAGACCCTTAAGGTGCCAGATTCTTGGCAGGGGAAACGGGTTAAGCACTTTCATTAAGGACCTAGTAATAACTATTTCCACAAGAAAAATAGCATCCTTCAGAAATTATAAAAATTAATTTCAAAAAAGAAGAATCACTCATTCATTGTAATTATTTACAACTGAGTATATTGAGTTCAAAGCAATTCAGAATAAAAGAGGGACATTATTTACCTGCCTGCAAATATCCTAAAATTCCTCCGGGAAATAGGACTAAAGGAGCTACTGGAATCTGAGACTTCCCTCAGGAACTAAGTAGAAGTAAGGAGGTAATAGATCTTTTAGGTCTCAGCGAATGTCACCCAAAAATATATACATACATAAATATTGAGTTCAACCAATTAAACATATGGTAAGTAATCGCAATCAAACTTACCTCAAATCCAACAAATTCTCACCGTTCGTAATAATCTTATTGTTGGCATCACACTGGTAATAATTAACACATTTGCAATTATTAAACAATTCAATGATCGTATTATCGATATCATCTTGTCTTTTAAATCTAAGACCACTACTTTGAACTGTCACTAGCAAAAAACAACTGACAAACAAAAAACGTGTCCAAAGCGCGTATCTCGACATCTTTTTTAAAACTTTTTTTAACGCTGAAGAAAGATACGAAATGTTTTTATTAATATTAGGATCGAAATACTGTTAGTAAGGTTAAAGTTGATCTTCGATAGTGGTGTTTGTTTTTAACGTATGGATAAGAGGAAGGCGGCTAGAGAGGAGGGAGGAATTTTGATTTTAGACGTCCGATAGTATTGCTAAACCGGAATTTCTTACGATTCTCGGAATCATTCAGGGTATACAGAGTAGCACAACTTTACAAATGTATCTTTTATTTAGTAATACATTTTTGTTGGACTCGTTAATTGTCGTCTAGTCACTGTTTAAATTCATAAATATGCTGAATACTGTCAAGATTTTTGGTTAATTAATTACTTTCCACAACAGTGGCAAAATTCAAGGAAATCGTCCATGATTAACAGCTGTTATGAACCAATTTCTTACTCCTTCACATTATTTTCCGTTCTTTTCGTTTTTAAATGGTTGTAATTTTTATTTTCCCAATTTTCTATCAATAACATCTTCCTAAATTAGGTTTTCCACCTTTCTGCTATGTTTCCCTTAACAACTGTTATCTACATTTATTTTAAAACGACAGATTCCACCAACTAATTATTAGAAATCACCCTACATAACAAAGTGTCAAAAATCAACGGTGGCTGCAATCCCGAAAAATTTAAAGAACTACATCAGTTTGTATGGTTAAATAAACTTTAGAATATAAATTAATTTTGATCCACCCTGTATATTCTGTCATTTCTCCTTCTACATCTGTTATCAAGGTTAATTAATATTTTTATGTTGTAATATAACAAAGTAATTTATGAACCAAATTAAACGATTATCCATATAAAGATGGTTAATGTTTATTTGCAATGCTGAAATCCCCACTACAATATCTATTTGGCGACGATAGTACAGCTCGATTGACGAAAACATGTCTAACGTGTTGAAATTGTTAATCAGTATTATATTATGTACACGCAATTTTGAAATTTTTATTTAGAAGGTCGCTTGGCTTCTCAGAAAGTTGATTCAATTTTTTTTTTCAATTTCCCTCGCTATGAACACATGTAAAACATTATTACGTTAAGAAACCCATTACTGGGACCATAGAATTCTACAGTAGATAACTTTTGTGTCAAATGCCATAAACTTGCAGATTTCTCTGTAATGGTAGAACAAGACACGTCTTCACATATAGATACCGGTCGCTTTCTACAGTACTATTATTAATATTAATCCAGTCGACAGCAGTCGAAAGTCTCACTCTGTATACTGTCGACAAGTCTTCTTTTGTTCCTGACTTATTTATATGAAATATATTGAAGTTTTTATGAAGAAATTATCGTCAAAATACGTGTGAATTTAGTCGATAGTAGAATTCTATTGTGTGCAGACTCCCAGAATGTCAACTGTCAACGTCTTATATTTTTTGGCTCCAAATTTTACGTAGCCCTTTGTATAAAATGGTAATGTCCCTTGTGGAAAAGCCAAAACAAATTTAATGAAACATTTCTTGCAAATTTTTTCAATCTGATATATTAAATTGCAATAAAATAGTAGAATTGTGATTAACAAATCATATAGGTTTATTGATTATATCTATTATTATTTTTATTCCGTGACAAATTCACTATACATTGTTCTTAATACAGCCATGTAAGAATAAGACGTTCTGAGAATCTGGAAAAATGTTTTTTAATTAAATAAAAATGGTAAATGCGTCTAAAGCAGTAGATTAACGTCATCTTAAGAAGCGTTCAGACCAAGTTTCTAATGACTGCCAACGCCACAGGTACAGGTGGTGCAATTGATGTTGCCTACCCATAAATTAAGTAAAAATGGAAGTTCTGGAAAAATGTCTTTAAACCTAATTCGTCTAAAACAGTAGGCTAACGTTATTAATAAAACTAACTACAAGAAGTTACTGTTAAACGTTGGTTCTATTGTGCATGTGTTGTAATTTTATTAATCTATTAGAATCATAGAACTAAACATTTTTTTCTGTGGCTAGAACCAATGAAATATATAAATTTCTGATTCTAAAGCAGTACATTTACACAAAGTTGTTTGCAACACATTAATAACAATGTTTACCAGTGTAAAAGTTTCTAATGTTAGATCAAATATTCCTGCAGTCAAAATTATTGGCCTTTTGCATCTTGTCATAACGATAAGTAAAGATTTTCGTGTTTTAAAATCGAACTCGTTCCATTTTGACAAGTAACACGCAGCTGCAACTTCATGACTCTGTAAATAAAAGAAACAATTACAAAATGGAGTCGTATATTCTTCAGTGAAGACCGTTACCTTAACCATTAACTTTTGACCAAACCAAGTATAACAAAATATCTGAAAACTCAAACTCAAACAAGGTTTACACGAAAAAACGCTCAGATGGAAAAGGAACCTGAGAAAGATTTTTATTTAACAAAAGATTTTTCTTCAATTGTCAAACTTACAGTAACACTTAATTGGAATCCTAAGATACATATGACCATTACACTACTAATACATTGTATAAATATCATGGTTGAATAAACTTTTTGTAGATTTTTGATGAATCTAAAAAAATCAAAGCTTGTAAATATCTTGATCATTGCTGGTAGTGCTTTTTCTAACCGTATCCATCATCACAAGGAGTACGGTACACAAAAACCATTGAGAGAACCAAAAACAGTTCGTTGTGCGCATGACGTTCAGTTCGAGAATAGAGATGGGATCGTCGAACTGTTATTTTTTATTTATTTATTTACTGTCAGTAATGTTCAAACATTTTTTGTGAATGCGTTAAAAAATATCATCTATTTTCATTCGTTTACCTTATAATTTGGTTATGCACAATTATGTTCCTTCTTAATTCCCCATGTAGTGTGCTGTTTCCTTTGGAATTATTTAAATTTTCAAGGTTATACGTCAGAATATCCATCTGACAACATACAATGTCAATTAAAATGTAATACAAGTTGTCTATACATCCATTAGATATTCCATTCGATAGAAAACCAACTGATTGAAAAATTAGAGTGAAACAGTAATATTTATAATTCTGTAGATCAAAAGGAGACCAGCTGACAAGAAAAAGAAGTCTGTCGCTTTGGTGAAGTAAACAAGTTGTTGCTATGTACAGAAATGCTCCTAAGACCATGTACCTTTAATACAAATTCAAATTTGGTGAATTTCCACATTTTTCTAGATGAAAACGTACCTTTGCGGAATATATATCCAATCCCTATATTTTTCTTCTTGTCTTACATGTTTTACTATCCCCTTAGGAATGTTGATTAGATCTATGGAATTCAAATGATCTTCGATGAGTTTCATCCCTTTTCCCATAGCCAATAAAGGAAATTTACATAAAAACGTTAAACTGATTACAATGAAGTGACTAGCGTCCATGAAGTTTTTCATGTCATCCACTAACAGTAGCATGAACATTAAACTTACGTTAAGAACATTTAGAAAGTACCAGAAAAAACGACGGTAATAATTTTCAAAATTTTTCTTTTGGTCAATAAAAGGGTATACCCCGAAAAATTTTAGAATAGATTTTTCTTTGTCAAAAGCTTTCTTGAAGTCCTAAAATCCAAAGTTGTGGAAAAGCACATACTTCAATGGTTTTTCAATAAAACAATATTGTAATAATATATACTCACGGGTTTGAACATTTTTTTTTTAAACAAATTTGCAATTTATTTTCATCAGAAACATAAACGATCGAACTGGAATTATTGCAGAAAAATGTCTTTATAAAAAAGAAATTGAAACAGAATTTAAAATGAGAAAAAATTAAATTCCTATCGTAATTTGTACATATGTATATTTAATATGTAACTATCAACAGATGTAAACATAAATTTCTACGTTTTAAAATCTATCAACCGTAAGATTTTATACAGGGGGAATAATTATTGAAAAGGTACTTGGAAATAATAGACAAGTTCTTAAATTCACCGATAGTTCTATCGAGTATCTATCAGTTCTACCGGGCTTGAGACTCGATGAATCTGGTAGATGTAGAAGGGGAATGCACAATTTTAGCGAATGACAATTGACAATCTTTCAACCATGGAGACTAGATATAAGGAGCACAAACTCTGTATATAAAAAGTGTCCGTCGAAATTAGGAAGATTGTGGTGGCGCTGGGGAGGCTAGCGATTAAAATCATGTTTGACGTGCTAAATTTTAGGTTATGTAAATGGAAGGTTTGTTTATTTTCATTGGGTTATCTTTTATGCTTGGTTTTAGCAAATTTCAAGGAAAAAATAAGTATTTCGCGTAGCTGGTGCTATGTTTGGTTAAAGGTAAGTTTCTTCCATATCATTATATAGGCAATTGGGTTGCAAAATAGTAATGAAAACAAAAAATATTCCATACATTTGTCTATAACTGCACAAATAAAATGTAACCATCCATAAATGATTATTGTTCTTATAGATATTGCCTCAAAACTGATGATAAGTATAAATTAAATCCACAGAGAATTCAGAAGGGGTTAATTTGTCACTGTGCAGTTACAAGTAAAGGTATTGTGTAGTTGCAGTTTTCTGATGATGACTCTGATCTAATAATTCCTGTTTCTCCATGTAGTTTACTTACTGTTGGTCGAAAATAAGACAGGGGCTGAGGTGTGAAATTTTATTTTTTTATTTTTAACTTTACTTCTAGCTGGACAACTTTTCACGACACACGTTTTTCCCATTGTAAATTTTTATAAAAACGTCTATAAAAATAAACACTATTTTCATTTTTTGTTAGGTTAACTTGTTGAGCCAACTTCACTCTGTAATTTTAATCGCTAGCTACTCTCGCGCCATCTACTATTTGTACCTCACCGCTGGACACTTTTTCTACATTTTTCCTATACAAGTTTGTGCTCCTTATATCTAGTCTCCATGCTTTCAACGTTCTTATAATCATCTACCGATAGATCAACTACATTCTACCTGACATGTATCTGACATATCACAGACATCCTAGAGTCTATCGGTGGTTTTTAAGAACTTCCCTATTAGACAAGTTCTTAAATTTACCGATGCATCTATCGGTAAATACGGTGTCTACCAAAGCCGTTCTTAAATTTACCGATAGATTGTCGATAGAATCATCTCACCGTTCTGAAACTCACCGATAGTTCCATAGAACATCTATCAGTTCTATCGGTCTTGAGACTCGATGAATCTGGTAGATTTGGAAGGGGAATGCACAATCATCAATCAAACGCAATGACAATTAATAATCTTTATTTATTGAGGTTAGTTGTTTTGTTGTGTCAAAAAATTTTTACATTATTTTTTTGTTAATAAAAATGGATTATGAAATGGAATTCTATAATGGTGGAATGTTTAAAGTGATGGTGGACCTAAATACGTACGTCATGCTTTTACGAGGTGAAATTTTGTATCGAATTAAAAATTTGTACAAAGAATAAAAGTTTATTCGCATCTATGCGTCAATACTAATCACAAATCACGTTCTTATAATCGTCTACCGATAGAAAAACTACATTCTACCTGACATATCACAGACATCTATCGATAGAGTCTATCGGTGGATTTTAAGAACTTCCCTACTGTCAGTATAAAGGTCGATTTCCACAGATCCTTTATCCGACGATACGATCTTTAGCTTTAGCTTTAGCTTACGCCCGTCATAGAAAAAATTGAAAAATGTTCAACTTTTATCCATGGTTGTGGTTCACCTCTTCTTCGCTAATTCTTACCATGGCCTCGTTTCCTCTTGGGTATACAATCACAAAATGGCCTGTAACGATTTTACAACGTACTTACATTGAAACAACAAATGTTTTTTCTAGGTTTTTTATTTTACAAATTTAAAAATAAATATATACATACTTAATTCTATTTTCTTTATTAGTAACGAATACTCAGCTTATTTATTAGGTTTTAATTAATAGTAATTATACTAAGTCTACAGTGGAGTATTTACAACAATTATAAACGTATAAATCTGTCTCTTTATACTGAATATATCTATCTAGCATGGCTTCCAAAGTTATAGCTTTTCGTTGCGTTACATTTTCTGAAAGATTATAATTGAAAATATGTTTTACTAACTTCAGTAGAAAGATATCAATATTTGTAGTTCATAATATATTTGTTTAAATCTAATTACAAAATATTTTGTACAAAATTTGAGAAAATTAAAGCAGAAAATAGTTTTTATTTACGAAACTAAACGGATTTTGTTCTCATCCACTCAATTGGAGATGATGAAATTAATTTTCGTCAAATCCAGCTTGGCAATATTGAAAAAGTTAATTGCGCATGTGTAAAGTGATGGCAAGAGTTACCACTACAAAATTTTCGTGTGCAAAATGACATATTAACAGAGTATTTAACTTCTTCACGTTTGATACATTTGTCAAATTATCTTGTTTTATGATAATATTCTTTGTTTGAAGTTTGAACGCATCAGTTGTCATTTAATATGTGACAATAAGGTATAAGAAATGTCAATCATATTTTTCGATGGTTTGTGTATTTGTGAACAGTAAAAGTCACAAGTGACCTAAAAGTCATGTAAGCTGCGTAGTCGGCAGGTGTTTGAAGATTGCGAGTTCGGTACTTTTCAGCTTTTCTATAAAAAAATAATTTGCTGTCTTAAAAATTTAGTGTTAGTTGGTTGTTTTTTGTAAGTGATTTAGCGCCTTTTTGAAGCATTCAATGCATACATCATTAAATATTCCTCCTCAAAAATAATAGTTTGGACGTATTGTATAAAAAACCTGTCCATGTTTGTAATTCGCTAATAAATAATTATTGAACAATTAAAATATTTTTTACAACTGAATAAAGGGTCTCTGATAAAGGTCTATAAACACAGAAAAACTATAAAAAATCTATCCACGAAACTTTTAATAATAAAAGGTTTGTAGGTTAAGTTTTAAGTTTGACATTTCCACAAAAACAGCTCGTGTCGTTCGGAAACTCAGATAAAAATCTTGTTCATGGTTAGGATCCGCAATCAGCTGATAGGTGGTCTATCTGATCCAGAATTACGGTTTCCGAAAAGCCATTTAAAGTACGTGAACGTAGATAAGCCCCCTACCGTTGACGAATATAACTATCGTAAGGGCCATAGAATGCTTTCTTTACATTTGTTTAACCACTTTATGGCCCAGAGAGTAGTTCTAATTTTTGTCGATCAGTCGCCTATTAGTAGGAATGTGAGCAAGTTAAAAATAGCTTAAGGGGATGAGAGGCCTTGTCACTTCCGCGTGTGTACGTCCCACTCGATCGTTAAGTGTCAAACTAGATTTTTCGAATGATACTAACTCTATAATTATAAAATATTGTATAAAATTTGTTTAATCATTGAAAACAAACTCTATAATAATATTATACCTCGGAAAAGACATTATTTAACAACTTTAAAAGACTTCAAAAATGATCATAATCAAGTATTTTAAATGATAGACAAAATAATGGTAGGTTCGTTATATATTTTACAGCGGCTTATTATGAAGAATAAGATTGCTTAAATTTAATGCATAATATTAACATGTAATTTACAGATTAACAGCAGTCAATAAACAGACCTTGAAGGTAATTTGTTCTACTTGATATATAGCGATCAATGTGAAATTTTATTTTCATTAAAAAAGTAATATTAAAAGAATGTTTAACTGGATAATTGTGGCAATTTCTATTTGCAGTTTCATTAAAAACCCCTTTTATATTATATTACATTTTTCTTCTTTTTTGAACCCATGGAATGGTCTGGTCAAAATACTTCATACACATATAATATTTAAGACGTTGTTTATACAGTAGGCGTATCATAAACGAGCGGATAAGAAGAAGGGTCAACAGAGAATTTATTTTCTTCTTTTTCCACAGATACTAATAAAATCACTAAGCGACATCCTTAAAAAACAATTCCTAATAGCCACTCGCACCGTCGCGTCATTATAACAGTGGTTTAAAATTTAACTACTAGTTAATTTTGAATTTTGGTTTGCATCGCGATTTAAGCCACGGTTAAACTCTTCTAAACCACTGTTAAACTAAGCCACTGATTTTGGAAGCTTAAATCGTATATAAACCACAGTAGTATGGATTCTAACCTAAAAAACACAATAAACAGATGTGTCTAACCTCAAAAAAGTACTCCTTGCGCTAGTATTCCGAGTTAGTTACTAAAACATGGATTTTTGGGAAGACGACATATTCCTTGAGGGTATATGACAGACCCAACCACTTCCACAAGATGGATAATCTCACCTTTTTCAAGAGATTTCGTCTCTTGAAACCAACCGTTCTTGGTATATTAGAAAGAATTGAGGAGGACCTGTAGTTTCCTCATGATTTGTAAGTTCACCAAACCAGAACAATAATTTTACAAAACCTAGGTTTTGGTCACCCGTTTCGCGCTGGTGGAGGTTGAATCCATCATTACTTATAGGGCTACGCCTACCCTTGTCCTCCAGAAATTAGGAACACTTTATTTCGCTAACCTGAAGCAAAAACTTCACGAAAATAGGAAATACCGGCTACTGCCAAAAAAATAATATGCGAAATGAAAATAAATAATTTTTCTAACCTCAAAATATCATTGTCTGACTGAGACTGAAGTTAGATGTTAGTACCAACCGATTGCAATTTAGCAAAACTTCTCCAGATTGATTAGTTTAAATTTTAACAGTGTGTTATTCTAAACAGTGAGTTAGCGAATAAGGTGCAAGTGGGCATAAGGGTTTTATTTTTAAATAATTGTGAGATAATACTCTTTTCGTTGATTCTCCTTTCACACACTCACACTCCAGTCTAAGTACAATAAAATGCTATAAACACAAAGTAACCAGATACTGATTGTCGTTGTTGTCATTGTAATTTTTAATTCAGTACATCATCCCAGGATGCAATCCGTTTCCTCTTTGAAAGTACACGTTCGGATTGCTGCTAAGTGTGGGTTCCAGTGTTGTATACACGTTTCCGTCATCGGGTCTTAAAAATATGCCACCTGCAAAAGATAAAAATCTTCTTACTAACACAACAAAACAATAAAATACATATTAAACATAATAGTTTTTATGTAGACTTGGATTTATTGTAATTTATTTTTGTTAAAAGAAAAGTATGGTGACTAATTGAAAAGTTTTAGTGTCCACCATTCGACAGGGCAGCTGATAGTTAAGGGCTGCTAAAGAGTTTCCTGCATGTGTGTCACACAACAGTTTTTCGCCTACCGAATAAACCATAAATGTAAAATTAAATTAAAACTATATTATTATTGTTATTATTATTATACAGATTGCGTAAATTACATCAGAACCGTCCGGATTACACAAGTGCGACAGAAAAACAGAGAAAAGAGAGAGAAAGAATAATTATGCGCGGTCATTAAGGCGTGTACTTTGTTTCACCTTAGGGGTGTATACTTATTTCCCGAGACTGGCCGAATGCTCATTGCCCCCCTATTTTAACCGCTGTTGCCAGAAGCGCAGATTTATTTGTACAAATGATATTTTTGTCTCGTTATCGTTGACTTTTTTTCGAGGGTGAAAATACAGCACGTTTGTGCCAGCAAATAATCTTAGAGATATGAGATCAAATCTTTATCACAGATTTGGTTATTGTCTGGCACAGGAAGGTGGTTAATTTGAGCACTTAATTCATTAAAATTATGTTTACCTTTAGAATGGATTTTTATTTTTATTTTTTCAGGAAGCTAACCTACTTGTTTTATTTTTTCAATTTAATTTATTAATGGAAGGGATTTTTAGTTTATTAATTATGGTTCTCTCAAGAAATGCTGTTTTATTATCAAGTTACAATGGCTAAAATAATATCCTATTGTAGTTAGAAACTGTCAATTTGGTCTGAAATGATCATGTTGACAAAAATGAATTTTAAGATGTACAGGTTACGTAATAACGATTGTATTTTTTTAATTCTTTAACACCCTCACTCCTTCCATGTTGGGAGCATACTGAATACCTACCACCATTATACCACCAACTAGTGAATTCTCTCTGTAAAGGACCATTCGGCCAGTCTCGGGAAATAAGTATACACCTCTAAGATGAAACAAAGTGATGACCGCGCACAATTATTCTTTCTCTCTCTTTCATATATCCTTGTCGTACTTGTGTAATCCAGAGGCCAGGGTTCCGATGTAATATACGCAATCTGTATATCACAAGCCCATAGGCAGTGGCGGGGTTAGCCGAGGCTTAAGCCCCGGGCCCCGCGTATCTTCGGGGGCCCCGTTATACAGAAATAATGTTATTTGAGGTTTTTCTCCGCCCTAAAGTAGGCCCCCGCTTGACTTAGTCCCCCACTGCCAATAGGTGTCATCTATTATTATTATTACAGCATGTAGTAATCATCCATCTTATTCAAACCTGAAAACACCCTTAGATAAATGGTTTACGGCCGGCCAACCGTAACCTATTCTCCTCAAGGGGGGAGTGTAGTGCCCTTGTATATATAATTAATGCCCAGTTTTATAATGCACTTTAAAAATACTTTACGACTTTAGGACTTTAAACCAGTCCGATGAATTTCTTTAAACCACTTTGGTCGTTAAAGTCATTTTTTCTTAAAATTGAGGCTCTACGTCACTTTAGAACTACTTTAACCTATAAAATTTGTATGTTTTGTCATCTATGTGTTTTGGAATAACATAAATATTGAAATATTTGAAAAAGTGTAATGGACACGACATATTTGACGCTTGGTCGGGCTTCGAATTTTATTATAGATTTCGATTAAGTAAAGAAGCGGCTTCAACAATATTCAAAACCAAATTTCTTCTTATATTTTTAATTTGGAAAACAATATAGACATTTTCACTTCTTACCTGTAATTTTCTTTCAAAAAATTACAGAACTTTTAACGTGAAGATAGCCAGTTATTAAAATTTTGACAATCAGGTTTGCCATCATGCATCACAAAAAGTAAAAACCTAACTTTACTTAAAATAACCAAACAAGGTGAATATAAAAAATGATGACTATTGAGTTCTTAAAGCAACTTTAGCTAAAGTGACTTTAAGGAGTTTATTATGAAACGGCCGTATTAAAAGAAAAAAATACTGTAAAAAAATCGAAAGTATGTCATTCGAAATGTTTTATTACAAAAATCTAATCGTCAAGAGAGCCCATAAAAACCATAAAGAACCGCTTAGAAATACCCCATTGCAATATTTCCACGTTTCGAATTAGATACGTGAAGTTATATTGAAACGACGTAAATACCCAATAAAATGTCGTCGTGACAATTAAAAAATCAATTAAGCTAATTGATTTGATCTACCAGACTCGCACTCAAATTGTTGAAGCTCCAATTAAAATTGAACATACACAAAGTGGGAAATTTCTTTTAATTGATTTTTCGAAGAAAAAAGTCATTTCTACTAAAACTTATACAGGGAATACTTAAACGGATGTTATATGTCAACAAGGCGCTTCTAAAACTACCCCATTTATACATATTAGTGTGATAAAGTTCAGTGCCTCCTTTGTCCTTTGAGATATCAACTTGAAAATTTGAGGGTTTATAGCCATCAGCAGTCTCCACATTTTAAAATTATTTACAATCTTACAGGGTGTTCCAGAATGCTGTGCCATATCAAAGTTACATTTTTTTAAATGAAACACTATATTTTATCGCATATTTGGAATCAGCTTGACCTCCCCATTACAATAATATAGGGTTGTGATGTGTTCTATGGAGTATTTAAAAAGTTATAACCAATTTTCCATAAAAAGTTCAATACCCTGTACAATGTAAGAGAAATTCAAGAATAAAAATCTGTTGCGTCCAAAGCATTTGAATAGTAGTAAAAATCTTGGAAAATTATTTATTTCGTTAATATTCTTTGAATCTGATACAGGGTGAATCAAAATACGAATACATTATTTTCTCGGTATTTTCAAATGGATCACCCTGTATTTTATGTGAGAATCGAAAAGTACTACCAACATACTTCTGTTTTTATATAGCATTCCCTATACCTAAAATTATTAGTTCTTGAGATATTTTGATTTTTCTATGCAAAACATTGATTATATCAAAAAAATATGGTCCTACTACATATTCACCAACAATACCTCCCCACACATTCAACGACCATCTAATTTGACTGTGTGTCACTATGTGATATGGATTAGTTTATGAATAATAGTGAAAGTTGTGCCTATTAACACAACCATTTTTATGAAACGTGGCTCCTTACACTTGTGTGTGGGTTTTCAGCAACTGCCAGCAAAACATTAATTTCATTTTCTTCTGTCACAGAAGTTTTTGTTTTGTAGGTTGCCGCCTTTCAGGAAAACGTTCATGGTATTCGCTTGCTGACAGTAAGGCGTTTTTATTGCTTTCTCCCAATATCCAGATCATATCAATCATTTCATCACTAGTGAAATTCATTTTTGCCCTAGTTCAAATTCTTCAAAACACCAAAAAATATACCAAACCGCTAAATCAAAAAACACTAATGTACCTACTGCCATGTCATGTTATTGTCAAATTTCAGTTTTTGACAAATCGATCATACCCAACTCACACTTAATTATTAAATAATTAGATATAATCAATGTTTTGCATAGAAAAATCAGAATATCTCAAGAACCAACAATTTAAGGTATAGGGAATGCTTTATAAAAAAAGAAGAATGTTGATAGTACTTTCCTATACTCTGATAAAATACAGGGTGATGCATTTGAAAAAACGGAGAAAATAATGTATTCGTATTTTGATTCACCCTGTATCAGATTCAATGAATATTTTCCAGAATTTTCCTACTATTCGAACACTTTGGCCGCAACAGATTTTCATTCTTGAATTTCTTTTACAATGTACAGGGTATTGAGCTTGTTACGATTTTTATGGAAAATTGGTTATAACTTTTTAAATACCCCGTAGAACACATCACAACCCTGTATTATTGTGATGGGGAGGTCAAGCTGATTCAAAATATGCGATAAAATATGGGGTGTTTTATTTAAAAAAATGTAACTTTGATATGGCGCAGCATTCTGGAACACCCTGTAAGATTCTATATAATTTAAAAATGTGAAGACTGATGATGGCCATAAACCCTCAAATTTTCAAATTGATATCTCTAAGGACAAAGGAGGCACTGAACTTTATCACACTAATCACTCGATAAATTTCTTTTTTAAAAACCCCATAAAAAGAAATCATTCGGGGACAAATCCACTGATCTTGTGAGTGACCTCCAAAATACCACGATACATTTTCTCCAGAAGATTTCTCTACGAATTTATTTTATTTTGAATAGTTATGGACTTGAACAGTACTTGGATATCGGCTGCTGTTTACTGACTTTCCGACGCTAATTAAGGACTGCCCACAGTTGAGTCTACGGAGTGGTGGGAATTGTACGATATGTTCAAAAGCAGTTCTGATACAATGCTTAAAATCCCTTTGTTGCAGCTAAATATCCAAAAAGAAGATATTCTACACCTTCGTACTCGCCTAATTTAGCTCCAATTGATTTCTTATTTCCACGCATCAAAATTTTTCGGAACCGTTTACGTGTTGGCCGATTAAACTGTATTTTTGAGGAAAAAATATCGGTAGTACTAATTAAACGCTAAAAATATGAATAGTTTCGTTCGTAAATCTGTTAAAAAAGGTACTAAATAACTAATTCTTTGTTCTACCGTTAGACGAGTTAATAAGTTATATCGTCATCGTGTTCGGTGTGCTGCGCTAACATCACCCAGTGTATCAAAAACCTAGATTACTTAAATAATTGGCGTTTCGTGTGAGCAACTTCCTTGACTAGCGGATTTAATACCTTTTTAACTGGTAGGTAGGTACTCTCTCGCACGAGTTACCGTTCATATTAATAATATACGTGAACCGTGTAAATGGTACAAAAGTGCAGATATCTGCAATTTTTTTTGTTTAATATGAGTCTGTTCGAAAATATTGGTATAGTTGACGTAAAACATATAGTGCGAACTTAAAGTTGTCGGCTTTTTAATTGAGGCCCGGTTTATCAATAGCCAATAAAATAAAAGTAACTAGCAGAAAAAGTTCCAGTTTGTTTGGAAGCGGTTTATCAACTCGTTTTTATTCTCTAGTTTGTTAACTGACAGATAATGAAAGTTGGCAATGCTGACGAATGAATGTACGCAATCTCATTGGTTGTTACAAGAACAAGGTCATGTCACATCAAATGTTATTTTTGTTAGGTTATTGGTGAATGTTTATACAAAGGTTTATGTGTTTTGATTTTTCTTTCTTGAAGAGTTTTTGGTTGTTGATAAACATGAATTATCTGAATGATTATATTCTGGATAGCGACGAGGACGAGGATACAACTCTACCGAATAAAGTGAGGTTATGTAATAGACCTTAACCTCCAGATATCGACTATCCGCCAGTTGAAACTGACAGATAAATATTTGACATTTAATCTGCCGGATAAAGTTATCCTGTGGTTGATAAACCGACCTTCCCAAAGTAACTGGTAGTTAGGCATTAACTGGCGGATAAATTGCTATTGATAAACCGGGCCTGACTCAAAGAGTATACCGTCATAGCCCAGTCAATATTATAATTATTTAAAATGCTTACTTATAGTTTGTAACTTATAAATATCAACCCACGTGACTTCTGTCATAACTGGACTATGTTGCCAAGCTCTTGAAATAGTATGAGAATCTAGTAAATGTCAAATGAAGTTATCAAATATTCTTCTTTTTATTTGGCTATCCATCGGTAAACCAAATGATTACTCCAGAATTACCTGGGAGCATCACCTGTTCCCTAGATGGGATGATGATGTTCATGCTATCAAAACTCATGTGAAATATGGGTTCATTTAGTATTGTTCCAGTTGTTTTTCTCGAACATTGTTGGGTGACCGTAAGTCTTTCAGCAAAAGAATTGCCATCATTGCCTCCGCCCTTACAAAAGTCCAATAAAGGCTTCCATTGATGTCGTCCCCGTGCTGTTCATTGCCCCGGTAATACCAAGAATGTCTTTGGATTACAGTTAATATATTAAATAATACTCGTATATGTGGTCCCGATCAGTGAACACTCCTCTGTTTGCAGATTTTATGGAATCGCCTTTTATGTACAAAACATTAGACATTTGTATGCGTAAAAATCACAAAGGCATGTGGGTATGTATGTTTTCGGTATTGATGCATCGTGACAAAGGCTATTTAGCACGTTACTAATTATTATCAGGAAGATGGGAAGATGACCGTTGACCCAAAGAACTCTACCGTTATAGAGTTAACCATATGCAACCATTTAAAAGACAAACTACATTATTGCGTGTCACGCCCGTCATTAATTGAAAAAAAAATTATTAGCAGAATCGTATGAAATATAATTTATTTTTGGTTGAAGTAAAATGTACTGAGTGAGCAAAAAGTGTTACGATTAGTATTTTAAGATTAAGTTGATATAAATATATCGAGATGTTGGATGAAGGAAGAACTTTTACACACTCTGTATATAATAAAAAGGATTTCTTAAAATTTTGAACGTATTTTTAAGATTGCGAAAAGTCTATTCGCGCCATACGATTTACAAAAGTACGACAAGGAAAATATGAACAAAACTACTTGAAAGAGATAGAAGAATAATTGTGCACTCAGTGATGGGAGAGTAAAAGTTTAAATGTGTAAGGGACACTTTTGCCGGATGAAAGTGTTTAGTTTTACCTAATAGTGCACGAGCTCGAAAAAATACAAAGTACAGTACAAATAAATAATCTGCGCTTCTGGCAACAACGGTTAAAATAGGGGGGCACTAAACACACGCCCAACCTCTTTTGGTAGAGGGAACTTAACACACGCACATCGCTGAGCGCATAATTATTCTTCGTTGTAAATTTTAATTTTAATTAGAAGCAATCCAAATTTAAATATTTTTCAACATTTCTCGTTTTTTATATGTTAAATTAGGGATTTGGGTCGCTGTCCGATCATTGGTTTGTGCGTTTGTCACCAGAAGGCACTAATACCTTTGTTTTCATCAAAAATGGACTTGGGCAATTTGCATCTTAGAACGACGATATAGGGTGAGTCATGAGGAACTGTACATACTCGTATGGAGACTCCTGTGGGGAACGTGAAATGGCCTATAAAAAATCTCATATTTTAATAATATACAGGGGGGGTTGTGAATTTTGACTGATATTTCTTTTGATCATAACTTTTGAACGGTAATTTTAATTTGTCTCATATTTTGGTAAAACGTTACACTACTATCACCTATTTCACTGATTTATTCAAACTAGAAAAAAATCAGGGCCGGTCTTAAAAAATTAGTTCTTTTTGTTCATGTAAAAAATGTAACCCTGTATATGGTTTTTTCAAAACTCTATCGCCATCTACGCTATGTATGTCCCTAAAGTTACGCTCGTGTGAACACTCACGTTAAAGTTTAATCACCAGATTGAATTTTATTTAGAAAAAAAAAACTTACCGCGAACCTAACGTGATAATAATTTTAAATAATGATTTTCATTAAAATTTTTCGCCGTATCAAGTTAGGGTCATAACAAGTTATTTATTTATAATTAAAAATTAATAGAATATCCATAAGTCTCAACAAATAATCTATAAAGAATCGTATTTATGGGAGTCTCTCACGCTATATCCTTTTACGAGAAAAATCCATACTTTGTTGCAAATATTTATGGAGTTATTCTGAAAAAAATGCCCTAGCGTACGAGCGTGGGATGAGAATTAACGGAAATTACGAGACATTTATATATTTCAACCTTCAAAAGATTTTTTTTAATATATCCACAATTTTTTTCATCTATATTCATTTAATTTTACTCTCGACATACATGCCACAGTCAGTTTGTATAAAATCATTCTTTCAAGTTTAAATAGTGTAATGAAATTTTCGAAAAAACGTATTTTTAACATAAAAAATCGTGTAAATACCACAAAACTATGAATACTGAACTGAAATTTCAGGATAGTATTTGCACAATAATAATAAAATAGGAAAACAATTTTCAAAAGAATAACTTGAAGGGTTTCCGTCTTGTGAATAATAAATGATAAAGTAGTAAAAATATTCAAAAACCCACTTTCTGAAACTTCATGTATCCATAACTCGACTAATTGGAAAGATAGAACGTTCTAGTCTCCTTCATTGGATTCAAGGGAACATTTTACTTATAGATGTGAATTTTGAGTCGATATTTCTAAGCATTAAGGAAGAATGAGGAAGTTTTGAAAAAACTCGAATATCCACTTTCTGAAATTTCATGTATCCATAACTCGACTAATTGGAGAGATAGAACGTTCTAGTCTCCTCCATTGGATTCAGGGGAATATTTTACATATAGATATGAATTTTGAGTCGATATATACAAGCATTAAGGGATATAGCAGAGATCAATTTAAATCGCGAAATATTTCCATACCTACCCCTTGCTTCAAAATTTTGTACAAAAAAAAATTTTTGCGAAATGAAATTGGCTTAAAATTGGTAACCGGGGGTTTTTTGATATGGGGAAATACATGCCATAGTCAGTTTTTCGATAAAATCATTCTTTCGAGTTCAAATAGTGTAATGAAATTTTCGAAAAAACGCATTTTTAACATAAAAAATCGTGTAAATTCCTCACAACTATGAATACTGAACTGAAATTTCAGAATAGTATTTGCAAAAGAATAATAAAATGGGAAAAAAATTTGCAAACGAATAACTTGAAGGGTTTCCGTCTTGC
Source organism: Lochmaea capreae (assembly GCA_949126875.1). Taxonomy (NCBI): domain Eukaryota; kingdom Metazoa; phylum Arthropoda; class Insecta; order Coleoptera; family Chrysomelidae; genus Lochmaea; species Lochmaea capreae. The sequence goes on from OX421408.1 coordinate 3,322,963, forward strand.
GAATAATAAATGATAAAGTAGTGAAAATATTCGAAAATCCACTTTCTGAAACTTCATGTATCCATAACTCGACTAATTGGGGAGATCGAACGTTCTAGTCTCCTCCATTGGATTCAAGGGAACATTTTACTTATAGATGCGAATTTTGAGTCGATATTTCCAAGCATTAAGGAAGAATGAGAAAATTTTGAAAAAACTCGAATATCCACTTTCTGAAATTTCATGTAAGCATAACTCGACTAATTGGAGAGATAGAACGTTCTAGTCTCCTCCATTGGATTCAGGGGAACATTTGAGTCGATATTTACCAGCATTAAGGGAGATAACAGAGAGAAATTTAAATCGCGAAATATTTCCATACCTACCCCTTGCTTCGAAATTTCCTACAAAAAAAAATTTTTTTTACATGGAATTGGCTTAAAATTCGCAACCGGGGGTTTTTTGATACTAAAAAACAAATGGCACAGTCAGTTTTTTGATAAAATTATTCTTTCGCATTCAGATGGTGTAATGAAATTTTCGAAAAAACGCATTTTCAACATAAAAAGGTCTCAGTGAATATCAACCCATCATACATACATCCATCAATAAAAACGTAATCCATCTACCGCTAGAGCTGTTTTCCGGTAGGAATATTGTTTTAAGGGGGAGTAAATGAAATTTTACCAAAATATAGACTGCCGAAGCCTTTTGTAGATGCTGGTGGTAGCGTTTCCAATCATTTTCTCGACAATCGCATGCTCCAGGGAAAATTACACAATTTTGGATTTATTGATTCAATATTGAATTTAATAGTTGGTAAGTAAAAACATGGTGTAAAAGGGAGCAAAACAATATATAAATAAAATAAAAATTATCAATACATAATTTATTTATGATTTGAATGTCAAATTTTCTTATTTTCCCACATAAATATAAAAATAAATCTATTAAATCGTTTTTGATGAGTTTGTTTTTAATAGGATGGTAATCCAATTAATTCTAAATATTTTAAGGCGATTAGAATTTTAGAATCATTAATATGTATACATCGTATTTTATTTATTAACAGATGGTTGATATAATTTAAATATTTCACCTAGTTTAGACGCTATTTCAAACAGGACTTGAAAAAAATGTTCTTTGAAAATAATTTTCATATTTGAATCTGGTAAAAAACGTCCCAGAACAAAGTTAAGTAATTGTCATAAAAATTACAATATTTACATCACTACACTGAGAAAATTGCCAGCAAAGTGTTCTTTCCTAAACGTCCTAAACGTATAGAAACTACGAGGATTTATTGATATCTAGTTAGCCTAGACCAGTTCCATGCATAAACAAAATATTGCGTTACCATAGCCACAAATAACTTATTAGAAGTGTCAGTGTGAAGTTTGACGTCAAAAAAGTAAACCAGAGTTACACAATAAATTAAAAGAACAAAGATGTGCACCGAAATTGCGAAAATCGAAATATTGGAGTATCGAGCCGTCATCAAGTGCCTGTATTTAAAAGGGTTAAGAGGTAAGCAGATTTACGAAGATATGCTTAATACTCTTTGTGATCAATGTCATTCGTATGCGACCGTGAAAAGTTGGACTGCAAGCTTCAAAAGAGGTAAATTTTCCATTGAAGATGATGACCGATCGGGAAGGCCAGTTTCTGTGTCAGTCTACGAAAATATCGATGCAGAACATGACATGATTTTATCAGAACGTCGAATTGGGCTAAAACGGATATCTGAAGCACTGAATATTTCATACGAACGCGTTCATCATATAGTTCACATCAATTTGGACATGAGAAAAATTGCTGCAAAATGGATCCCCAAATGTTTGCGTGCAAGGTTAGAAGCATCGCGTTCGATCTGTGCTCGATTTGAAAACGATGTAGACTTCTTAAACCGAATTGTTACTATGGATGAGACTTGGGTACATTTCTACGATCCAGAAACAAAGCAACAATCGAGGAATGGCGACACTCTGGTTCTCCAAGACCTAAGAAGTTTCGTGTCCAAAAATCTGCTGGAAAAGTTCTTGCTTCAGTCTTTTGGGATTGCCACGGAGTAATCATGATTGATTTTTTTGGATAAGGGTAGAACAATAACTGGAGATTACTATTCAACATTACTGACCACTCTACGGGAAAAAATTAAAGAGAAAAGACGCGGAAAGCTATCCAAAGGTGTTTTGTTTTTGCAGGACAACGCCCCTACACATAAATCTCATGTTGCCATGCAAAAAATTCGTGATTTAGGGTTTGAATTACTAGAACACCCTCCTTATTCACCAGATTTGGCTCCGTCCGACTAACATCTCTCTCTTTAACTGAAAAAAAATTTAAAAGGTCGTAAATTTTCTTCCAACGAGAAGGTAATAAAAGCTGTGGTGGTCTGGTTTGCAGAGCAAGAAGAAACATTTTTTTTTGAAAGGTCTAGAGACGTTGCAGGTTCGCTGTAATAAATGTATCCAATTAAGAGGAGAATATGTTGGGTAATAAAATATTTTGACATTGAAATTTTGTTTGGTTCTATAGTAGGCTAAAAATTTTTCAATATATTCTCGTACTCTTATTTTGGATGAAAAAATGTATTTTAGAAACCTCACAATCCAAAAATGGACGAAAAACTTTTTGTACACAGACCGAGTCCGTTCCTGTATCTCGGTAAATATAAACTAGTTTATTAATACAATTACTTGTTTATTACTGTTTCTCACTAGAATGAAATGAAAACAGACCTCAGAACTGTGGTTTAACAAATAAGCAGTTTTGAAAGTTTGAAAAATCATAGCGTAGGAGTAAAAGCCGCGGCAGATGCGAGAGTACACCCAGTATGGTTTTTATACACTAATAATTATCTAGGCACCGCAAATCGTCGTCTTCTAGTTTAAATATTTTTTATTTGTTGTTGTTTCGATTGAAATTATTATAACCATAGCAGTAATTTTAATTTTAATTGTTTTACTGTCAGATGAAATTGAAATTATTTTTGAGAAATATTCAGGAATGGATACAATTTCAACAGCTGTTTGACATCACGCAATTCTCCTGCATTGCTGCCAACTCAAACAATAGTAGAAAGAAAAAGTGTGTAAAAAAATTAAAAAAAATAATTTATTGAATTTATTGAAGTAGACGGAGCACATTTCGAACACTTGCTGTAAGAATCCATTGTTGATATTTGATTAATTAAATTTCAAAAAATAATTTCAATAATTTTGGTATTTATTTAATTTATCCATCAAAATTAGTTTAAACCCAAACAAAATTAATATGGCTATGTAGCCAATGTCAATGCCTTTCAAACGAGATATCACTTGCCATAAGGTCCTATTTAAAATTATTGGCCAGAGTGGCACTGTGACGTCATCTATTACTATTACGTCACCTGTTACCATTCGTAGAGAAGTTTACAACACTTCATTTTCACCCTCCAAATTTTATTAATGTAAGTGTAACCGTTCAAAAGATACGAGGGTGGGAGGGGACTTTTGAATAGCACTGTACATATATGCAATAGAAATGGCAATAAGCCAATAAAATTGCATCGAATTGCAGAAACTGATCAGCTGGGTCTCAACTGCACATGCTTTCGTTCAAAAAATCTTGCGTCTTGCATTGTACTGCACCATGTCAAGCGGCCTTTTTCGACTTGTACGCGGGCAAAAGCTAGTTGGTACTGTTAATATTTTTTGTACAAATGTACTGGAAATTCTCTGAAATATAAAATTTTAATATGTACAACAAAAACTAAGGTAAAAAAGCGTGCAGTAACAAAATGTTACGTGGTATCATGCATAACAATGGACATGCATATGTTACAGACCTGGTAGGTATCGTGTAGAGTAGTACCCCGGCGGGTAGCAGTGGTACTGATAGAGACGAGTATAACTCGGCGGGGCAGGAGGATACATCGCCAGATCTGAAATATATACAGCATTGTGCAGACTATATACAATGTGGAATGCAAATACATAATAATAAATTTATTTTTATAAATTATAATCTTTATAGTTTCCAGTACCTTTTCAAGAGTCAATTATCAATTACCTAAAAAGAAACAACTACTTTCCGGGAAAACTAATTTACCGCTTTTGATCGTATTAATCTTTTGGAATGTAATTTGAAGTGAAGATAGCGTGTTTGCAGTGTCCTGGTGTGGTATTAATGGTCAAGGTTTTTGGTACGAAGTACTAGGACACCCTATATACACTGAAATAATGTTTGGGGTTGTAGTTGTTTCTTCTTAGTTAAACGGTCATTGGTTTGAAATAATATTTTTATATACAGGGTGCTTTATTAAGAATTATCCATACAATAACTGGAGAAATCTTAGCCTTGCTGTGATACAGGATGTTTAAGATATAATAAAATGATTCTAGTCCGTTACTATTCTTAATGAAACACCCTGTATGTATCAGTCGATAAATTTCCAACTACCAACAATTCCTTCCATTTATTTATATTAAATTAGACTCAAATTGTTTATAACAGTGGTGGATTTATTTTGGGATCAATTTAAATGGATTTAAAACAGTTTTTTCCCAAAACAATTCGATTTCTCAGTAAAAAAAACTAATAATAAATATATTAGGAGATTGAACTTTATCTGTCAAAACCACAAATGGTCGCTTTATTATTATTGTATCTTCGTGGTAGAAGTTAAATTATATTATGAAATTTTTAGAAGTGACTATCACCGGGAGAACCGCAAAACCATCCTCGTTTTTTATTTAGTGAAATTATACTAGTAAAGAACATTATATTGCATATCAAATTTTAATGATTCAATCAAAAAAAACAACTTTATAATCATATAAAACACTAAAAAAGAAGCGGAGGTTTACCTAGACTGAGATGGTCCTTTTCACCTGGAAAAGAAGATTATCGGGCTTAAAACTCCCCGAAATCTTCAAAAGCAAATTAAACTTCTCTGAAGAGGTGAAATACCTTGTGGGGAATTGGAAAAAGATAAAGTGTAGATTATTATGTTTTACCAGAAATTAATTTTCAGGTTAATTTCTTTATGTTTGAACCACGCTGGTGTTTTTTCCCTTTTCCCACTTAATCCTTACGCTTAGTGATCTGGAGTAAATTCCACATCTTGAGCCTTCTTTGGTTTTTGAGCCGTCTGTACATATGCGTATTGCATTTGCAGCATCTGTGTTCTGTTTGTCTTGAAAATTAATTGCCTAACCTCTTACAAGCATCACACTTACTTGAAAAACAGTGTTAAGTAACTGAATATAATCAAGACATCACAAATTAATCCAATATCGATTATTAAGTTGCGTCATAAAATACAATTCCAGTGAATTTGGAAGTTTTCGGTTGACAGGTACACAATTTTTGTTTTTGTGGTACTCACATTTCACCACATCGACATAATTAATTTCAAATGTCTGGTTAACGTTATTATTATTATTATTATTACTTTCTCCCGTTATAAAGACAAGATCAGAAACGTCTGAATGAACTTTGGTATGCATAATATATTTTGAAATAATAATACGTTATCGCGATACGATTTTAATATCAAGGTGAAGGTAAAATAAAAAAGCGCTCATGTATAACATATTCTCTGATCATTAATATTCTATAGTACTGGTTGTCTCGCTACGAATTAAAATGTTTATTGAATGGGAAAGATGATTATTCACTCTAATGGATTTATATATAGAACAACACAACCCTGATTTCACTTTAGTGTTTGTTTAGAATCCAGTAATACTTATTACGATTTATATTAAAGAAAATTTTGAAAATTTGTAGAAATAAAAAGTTTCCACTACTAAATAATGTGCTCCAAGCCCTAGGGCGTCGGTTTTACCCTTCTTTAACCTTCCAGATTACCTTGAGATATGTAGAGGCGGGAATACCATTCTAACCTCAGATTAATACATTAAAAAGATACATTTGTTTACATTTATAAGTGAACTTAACATTACATCACATTCTAAGGTAACTTGCCGACCCTTTGCCAGATGTCTTACTTTTCCTTTGAATTGCGACAACTGAATTATAGGACACGATAGAAACGTACACAATAAAAATGTACTTTTAAGAAATTACATAAGAATGATAAGAATATTTATCCTAAGTAGTTTTTGTAATAAAAATATGTTGAAAGTTTTGAGGTTTAAACGAAACAAATGCGTGTTAATAATTTTGTCTGTCTGAAATATGGCAACACCGAGAAAAGGGCGGAAACAATTTTACTATCAATTTTACCTGATTTTACTACGAAGTTTCGGCGTTCCTAGTTTATCGAAGCTCTTGTTTTCGTGTTTTCAACTGATATTTTTGTGTGTGCGTACAGATATAATTGAAAACAATATTTTTTTGTGAAAATCATGGTTCCTCCGTGCCAAATTTGCACAAAAAACAGTCGGATTTTCCTTAACCTCTCTTTTCACCTGTGGCATTGTCCGACTAGTCCGACAGTTTATCCCCACTCCTTGAAAGTCATTGATGAAAACATACAGATTGCGTAAATTACATCGGAACCGTCCGGATTACACAAATACGACAGAAAAACAGCTGAAAGAGAGAGAAAGAATAATTATGCGCGGTCATTAAGGCGTGTACTTTGTTTCACCTTAGGGGTGTATACTTATTTCCCGAGACTGGCCGAATGCTCATTGCCCCCCTATTTTAACCGCTGTTGCCAGAAGCGCAGATTAATTTGAACAAATGATATTTTTGTCTCGTTATCGTTGACTTTTTTTCGAGGGTGAAAATACAGCATGTTTGTTCCAGCATTACGCCAAATAATCTTAGAGATATGAGATCAAATCTTTTTCACAGATTTGGTTATTGTCTGGCACGGGAAGGTTGTTTATTTGAGCACTTAATTCATTAAAATTATGTTTACCTTTAGAATGTATTTTTAATTTTTATTTTTTCAGGAAGTTTATATTTTATGTTTAGAGTAGGTGTAGGTACCTATTTTATTTTTTCATTTTAATTTATTAATGGAAGGGATTTTTAGTTTATCAATTATGGTTCTCTCAAGAAATGCTGTTTTATTTTCAAGTTACAATGGCTAAAATAATGTCCTATTGTAGTTAAAAATTGTCAACTTGGTCTGAAATGATCATGTTGACAAAAATGAATTTTAAGATGTACAGGTTACGTAATAACGATTGTATTTTTTTATTTCTTCAACACCCTCACTCCTTCCATGTTGGGAGCATACTGAATACCACCGTTATACCACCAACTAGTGAATTCTCTCTGTAAAGGACCATTCGGCCAGTCTCGGGAAATAAGTATACACTCCTAAGATGAAAGAAAGTGATGACCTCGTACAATTATTTACGCAATCTGTATGTATGGCGATAGAATGTTAGCCGTCTTTTCGGATAGTTTTATGAATGACTTGGGGACTCTATTTGTCGTATTACTCCAAGGTTTTAACCTTCCAGATTACTTAGAGATATGTAGAGGCGGGAATACCATTCTAACCTCACAATTCTGTTGAATTGTAGGAGATACACGTTGTTTCTTGTTCCAGAACTCGGTTTTTAGGTTGTTTTCAACGATCTTACTTTCACGATTTATAAAATATAAGCCCTTCAGGTTATGTTATTGTGAATTTTGGCCTTAAAATTTAGAAGTTTCGAGGTACAGTTGGTACGGTGGATCTTTTCCCATGCGTCATCATTCATATACAAACGCAATACATCAATACATTCAGTGACACGTAGGTCGTAGATTGATGGTTTAATTAGAATGTGGCTAAAGTGACGGTGAACGTTAGTTATTATTGTATTGAAGCTGGTGTAATAATATTTACTTACCACAATAATTCGAACACTCAGGTATAAGTTAGTCGTTATAACAACTGTTTTTGAAATAAATTTATATACAAGTGGCAAAAAAATGGACAAAAATGTAGAATAAAAATGTAAACAAAGTCTTTCGTCTGTCAATGTACAAATTCAAGTTCAAACCACAGAACTTCTGTTGTGTGGGTTACGCCTATCGACGACATTTATCATATGGCTATCTCTGTTTGCTATATTATGTTGTAATGGAACAAACGGTTTCATTTCGAGGGTTTAGATTCTGTGAGTACAAACGAGACGTACTGTAAAAAGTAGTATGTGAATAGTTTCATACATGGGAAAAGATTCACCGAGCCAACTGTATTTACAAAACTTTTATATAGTTTAATATCGATTAAACCAAAACATATTTGAAAATCTTTACGTACAATTTCAACAAATCCAACAGAAACCAAAAAAAAAATAAAAAGTTTTTAATGTTTTTAATATAGTATGGTAATTTGGTTAGTATAATTATAGGATACCGTACGATCTGGATAACTGTGACACTTTCTACGGTGGAAAATTCATTTAAACGATAATTTTTAAACTTTCACTAAGTGTTTCTAAACGCCAATCTAAATAAAATAATTATATTAATACATACTTTGACGTTCTATTGAGATCATTGATGTTTTATTTCAGTCGACAATTTTACAGATTGTATATGTATTGGTAATGTGGGTATATTACGCGATTTGACATTTCCGTTGATTCTTTTAGTGATTGGAAACATGGAGACTATATAATTGGAAATATCAATGAACAACAATCAATGAAACGAACCAGCCAATAGTATACAGGTGATAATATCCCATGCATGTATTGCGCACGGCTGGTGTAAACCCCGAAGTAGGAATGGGTGAATTCTGTGGTCTACGTATAAAAGGTAATAAGTTGATATTGATTATGTTTGGAAAATGGCGACTGAAACTGAAATGTATTTAAGTTTTTTCGTGCCTTATTTTTAATATCTTAGGGCACATGTAGACTTATACCATTTTGCCTGTTCAAAATATACAGTCTTATGAATAAAAATTATAGTTTCGTAAAAAAAGTGATGCAATTCGTTTCGTCCAATTTACTTTGCGATCAGCTTTAACCAACTGTCAGTAACTTCCTGAAGATTCTTCTTTTTCAAAGAAAATCATAGACATAATAGATAAACATATAACATAAGAGAATATATGAATTTAGTAATGCTATTTTTTTTATCATCAACTCACGTTCATCAAAAGAATACTATTCATTACAACTAATATATAAAACAGAGAAAAAATAGTTGTTTTAATGTCACCCATAGATCAATAAAGCTTTCATCAAGATGGATGTTTAATTTTTTTTATTGAAATATTATTTACATTCACTGGTTCTAAAATCACATAACTTATACTTAACTTTCAAGTGCTTAAACAATAAATCTTGCTGATTAATAACTAGGTAACTGGGGCTATCTTTAAAACAATTAGAAACTGTCAATAGTCATCTATTGAAAAAGTAGATCAATGATGTTTCAAAAACCGTGTGTTCAAAGCTGAAGTATTGTCCATTCCGATTTATGTGTAAACATGATGGATTTTATCCACTTTTTGTAATTCCTTGTTGATTTACTTCTGTGTTGAGGCCAAGTAAATTAAAATAAAAGAAGAATGTTTTCAGTAGGCTAGACCATAGACATAATATAGAAAGATGAGATATTTCATATAATGTCAAAAAGTGTTGATTGTGTCATTAAACGTCATGTTAAAAGACGTCTAAATTTCTTTGTTGCTACAAAATTTAAAATATCCGTAGTTAAAAACTATAAATATGACCGAAACTGTCACTCTTTCACGTAGCAGTATTACTGCCCCATATACAAATTTAAGAGAAGAAGAACTATGGAAAAATTTCGTGAAAGTATTTTGCATATCGGCATCCTTTCAAGGTGGTGCGGCTTACCTTTTGATGTCAGTACATGCAGTAAACCCCAGCATAATGATATCCATTTTCGGTTTTGATCCTTATTATTACATGTGGGTAACAATGTTGTATGGAATTGCAGTAATGATAATCTCCAGACCGTCTATGAGACCCATTTCACCGGTAAATAGGATTGCCTTCGGAATTTTGGGGTCCTTAATGTTTTGCCACGCTAGTATGAACTGTTTTGAATGGCTTAATGGTGTCTACGCAGGTAGGCCGTATTTAAGAACTTTTATGGGTTTTTTTAGCGGTAGAATTATGATGGTACACTTATTGGCATTTTTATATCATATGGATACAAGGACAAACATACCTGGAGTGCATGTTCACAGAGATAGAGCCTTTGAACAGATGTATATTTATCCTTAACATTCAATTTTTGATATCCACTGGATGAAATAATATAAGTTATAACATTAAGTAATGTAAGAAAGGTAATTATATCCACAATTACGCGAGGATGAGTTTTGTAAGTCATTTATTCTTTAATTTGATTTACGCCCCTTAAAAACCATACCCCTACTTGCGATGCGATGAGTATTCAGCTAAAACGTCATTTGGAATTTTAAGATTTACGCTTTGAGGGTATATTCATTGTTCTAATAAAGAAATGTAGATGTTCACAATGAGAAAAAACCTGATAAAATCTTATGTTGGAATGGTAGACATTAACTGTCATTATTGTCAGAAAAACCACTTTTTGTTGGCCACACTGACCTTAGACTGAACTCTTCTATTCCGTGTTTTTCTGTCATGTCAATTATAGTTTGTTTCTATTGGAACCACAGAACTAAACAACGAAATATAAAAAGTTACCTCGACAGGTCAACATCCACACTGGGTGATTAACACATTTTCTGTCTTCTTTTATAGATTAATCAATAAAGAAACTGTAAATTTTGATAAATGAAGATATTCATTCTACTAAATATACGGCACGCTTAATTTAATAATGCTACGTTAATGTTTGAAATATTTTTTTAATGCCACGTATTTTTACCAATAACAAATAAAGTGTTATTATCACGCAATCTCTTTTTCTGATAGAATGTCCATAATTATCGCGTGCAGTGTATAGAAATAATACATTGTTGGAATTATTACACGCACCAACAACTTTATAAGAGAATTAATGCATTTTTCTTGATCCAAACAAGTCAGGCATTGATATTTTTTTAGATTCGTAGATTTGGTTGATTTGAAGCAACAGAGATACTGTATACGGTTTTATTTCTTGTGTTGTTCTCAAAACGTGTTTTACTAGATTTATACTTTGTAAGCGAGTTGTCAGTCATAATTAATATGATAATCTACAAAGTATATCTTCTACATTTAACTACGATTCTGTAAAATAATGTCGCCAGAGAGATGGTCTTAAGTTTTTAAGTCTGATACTGAAGATAAATAAAATGTTTATTAAGTTAAACTTTATTAATATTTTGTTATTTCCCTTAATTCGTAATCCTAGAACTTTACCTGGTAGAAATGTCAATATTAAACGTCATGTGTCATAACAACTGTTTATATAGGAACCACAAAACTAAACACACGCAATACATTTTGGACATAAAATGGCGGCCATGTAAAGGCTGTCATTTAAGCTAAAGCTCCAGCAAGAAAAGCAGTAAAAAATGTTGTTTGTTGTTAAATATACCATCATTTCACTTGGTTTATGAATCCAAAGATATTATGAGCTTTTTATTATTATTTTACTCGTGTAATCTTATTTCAAATAACCAGTAGCAGGTACGACAAGACATAACGATTATGAACCGGAACAATTCCTTCCGGCGTTTATTCTGATTAAATTAATTAGTTTGCTTACTGTACTGACCGGTTCGATGGGCTAGGTCTGCTTATTTCTTTTTCTGCAATCGCAATATAGTCTAGTCTAAGCACAAGAAAACAGTTCCACTATCCCAAGATGATAAACATAGAATAAGGCATGTCTACCAACTGACAGTTGATAATACCCCTGAGGAAAAACAATTATTCGGTTAGATTTTATTATAAACGGGCATATAGCGATTAAAATACCAGAGCACTTAAAACAACGTCAAAAAAGCACTAAATCAAAATCAAATTACTATTAAAGAACGCTTGTTCATCATCAGATTCACGGAACTTGTTGTATATTCCGTGTCAGATTCCTCAGTACATGACGTCACGTGGACTTGCCTAACCTAACCTATACTTCGCGTTTTCTGACCGATATGAGTCAATCAGCATGGAAAATTCGTCTTCTCTTTCTCTAAGCAGGTTATTTCTTTGAGCGACAGCAGTCGAATGAAGACTTTTTTTGTAGTTAATTGTTGGACAGTGTTCCAGCTCCTATTGCATTTAGTACGCCTCATAAATTGTCATATATCAAGTTTCTGGATGCAAACAATCAATTTTGGCTATTCTATTTACAAGTGTTTTAGAAATATATTTGCTGTATTATTGTATTAATAATATATAACAATTAAAAAGGTATGAACATGATATATTTATTATTACTTAACTAATTTAACACTATTATAATAGTTTGTTTGCATCCAAAAACTTGACATATGACAGTCATGACGTTTTCACTAAATGCGCGTATTCATTGAAGGGCTGCGCGTCACTCATGTGACTATAGCTTTGCTTTCTTCATTTTTATCAACTCTATGGTTCGTAATTTTGATACGATTTATTGGTTTTAGGAATTCAGGAGTCAAATAGTTTTATAAAGTAGCAAAATCGACAAAGTATGTGCTCAGTTTCAACAAATATAAACCTTACTACAAGACCTGGTCTATAAAGTTGATCATCGTACGTTCTATAAATATGATTTATCTACTTCAATGGTAAGTTCTTGTTATTTTCCTAATGAAAGTCAAGGAGCTATAAATACTAGTTAACTCACTAGATGTATTTTACGTATTAAAACAGTTTTAATAAAAATATAAATTAAAATGAAACTGGATTCGAAACAACATTTGGAATATTATGTAATTTAATTTAGTGAGTTTTGTGGTTGGCTACTTTGGTAGGTATATGACGTTTGACATTTCTAATGTAAACGCTTTGACACTTCGTAAGGTTAACAACCTTCGAACAACAAACTCACTTGATCTCATACCAAAGAGTACCAACTAACAAGAAGCGAAGCCCGACGCAATCCCTTTGATATTTTGGCAACAAAAATGTATGACTTTGAGAGACCGATGTTTGTTTGCTGGTGTATTATTTGCTTACATCTGTCACATTATATACAGAGTCAACAATAATTGTCGAGTAAAAAAATTGTTTACAGATTTTATTCAACAATCAGTTGGGTATATATTTATTTATTCAGTGTAATTGTAGTAGTCATTGTTACATACTTCGTTAATTTTAATTGTTTCTCGCTTGCACTACGAATAAATAAATGCGCAGCTAATTTCAGTACTTTTGTTGTTTCACTTCGTTTTATTGTTATCTGATTCAAATGTTTATCATTTTGCATTAATAAAAAATGAACACGTTTCTCCTGTCATCTCTGAAATTTAAATTGATAAATGATTAAAAATTGAGTTAGAAGGTAATAAATCTACTTTTCCATAAAGTTAATGGTAGCAAACATCGTGAAAGCCTGTTTTAATCTTTGTAGAACATTTCAACTTCTAAAACTTACACCGTACACATTATTTGTCCAAAATATTGTTATTTCAATGCTTCGTTAAATTCTACGTAATATTTCTGATGGTTTACTGAACATTTTTAAGTGTCACTACAAAAAAAAATACCGTCTCAATCTAACACAACTCTATCTTGAAATACCGTTAATTTTTAAATTGAAAATAATTATAATGGAACGGTTACAGTAGTAACGCTTTTTTACGCATATAATAATAATTATTGTAATTTAGACACCATCTTTAAATGGGTGATAACGATTGCTACAAGAAGAGGTATTAAAATATTCACTTGTTATCTTTTCTAAAGATGGAAATCAAACTATTCTTTGTTGGGTGAATTATCCCTCAGGATATAGCCCAAAAAGGAAGAAGAAGAACTATTCTTTGACATTATAAGTGTAGCCAACAAAAAGTGGTTTTTCTGACAAGAATGACAGACATTAATCGGAAGTGACGACAATGACAACGGAATTAGATGTGGAACATTTTAAATAGAGGAGTTCAGTCTAATAAGGTCAGTGTGGCCAACAAAAAGTGGTTTTTCTGACAATAATGACAGTTGATGTCTACCATCCAAAACATAATAAGGTTTTTTTATCATTGCTTTATCAAAACAATGAATACACCCCCGAAGCATAAATGACGTTTATAAATGACGTTTTAGGTGAATAATCAACGCATCAATGACCAATAAATCCAGAAACTTTTGGCATGTCACCATTTCATTTCTGTTATTCTGTCACTAGATATGACAGATATCAGTTTTATTTGTTTAAAATGATATTCGTTTAATCGTTCATGTTTATTTTCAATTAGACTTTTCTAGTTCTAGTTAATTCTTCCGATTGCTTTTTCCAGTGACATCTGACATAACTAGTGACATAATGACAGAAATGAAATGGTGAATTTTCAAGAGTTCCTAGAAATATTGGCCACCGATACGTTGAGTATTCAGCTAAGACGTCATTTTAACTTTTAAGATTCACGCTTCGGGGGTGTATTCATTGTCTTAATAAAGCAATTTAGATGTTCGTAAAGATAAAAAACCTGCAAAAATCTTAGGTTTTGAAAGGTAGACATCAACTGTCATTATTGTCAGAAAAACCACTTTTTGTTGGCCACACTGACCTTAGACTGAACTCCTCTATTAAAATGTTCCACCTCTAATTCCGTTGTCATTGTCGTCACTTCCGATTAATGCCTTTGACAGCGACAGTAACATACAGTGTGTATCGAAACTTTATTATTTAAAATATAAAAATTGAACAAAAGAGAAAGGTAAAAAAATGTTTCTGAAACTTTCTATGAATAGTACATTTAAATTTTATTCCACATTAACCCTGCTATATTAATATGTACGCCTACTAAGGCGTGAACACACTATTGCGAGAAAACTATTACAGATATCATCAAAATAAATGTACCTATACATAATATAGTAATTAATATTCTAGTTTAATCTTAAAGTGCACACGTGTTACGCAACGTTTATAGAACTGATTCATCCCGTTTATATATCAAAAACTTTCTCCATCTGCATTTATCTAATGTGATTAATTCAAGTACAATAACAATATTTCACAATAATAGCTGGTCGATTAATATTAGCCCAGTCGGCGAATGTCGCGTATTTACTTGGTTTTAAAGTAGGTTTATACAAGGTGTCCCGCAAACTAATTGAATAGTATTCTAAAGTTAATACCTTTATTATCGCTTGCCTCTTCTTATTGATGGTACTATATTTAAATTCCATTTGAGAAATAGCTCTCCACAGTGGGTTTTGGTCTTAAATCAATCATGTTATTGGCATAAGTCAAAACGAATTATCTTGGAAGGAAGTATACAAGCAGCGCAAGAATACTACATAGAAAATAAAAAAAAACTTGAAATTATGTCATTCGTAGCTCGTTTGGAATTCTTCGCTGTACTTCGACTAGTTTTATCACGCGTGTAAATTGCTCTATTTGTACTCGATCTCTAACAACCCGACCCCATGAAAAGTCAATACCACTCCATTAACTACAGCCAAAGACAAATTTCCTTTCTTGTACGAATGTGTGTTCTAATGGATATATTGGCATGCTTGTGGTTTTTATGGCGTGAAATGGATTAACGCAATGTTTATAAGTCTCAAAGATACCATTACTTTGTGTGTGTAAATCACTGCAAAGAATTATTTACTGAAAGAAGTTGTGAAAGTGTTATTGCTAATATCTTCGGAATGTGCTTTTGATGTGTTAATTGGTGTGTTGGAAAGAATAACAAAAGGGATTGTAAATTGTTTGTTTAAAATATTGACAGTTCTTTTATTTAAAAGTGCAATTTAGAAGTTTTTCGGGATGTCAAAATGAAAAATAAATCTATATTAAATGAAACTAAAGGTTTCTCATTAATTCCACTTTAATAATAAAAAATAGGTACCTATATGAAAACTCTAAATTAATAATTTTGAAATAATTATCAATTTTCGTATATTTTTTATTATTAATTAGAATCTTTTAGTTCTATTTAAAATAGAAATATGAGTAGATTCCACAAAGTAAGGGTCGGAGCAGTAAATTCAATTAAAAATAAATGTAAATTAAGTTATACTTTCAGAAAATTTGAATAAATACATAACTTTAAGAAGGAACTGACTAATAAATTTGAAATTACTGTGTAAACATGTTTTTTTTGCTTTTCAGTTAACTACACCAGTAAAACCCTAATCATAGTTAGGTATCTACCTACTTGTTTTGAAATTGTCATAAATCTAATAACAACACCTCAAGCACTTCATATTTCCTATTTGATTTTGATTGTTTTGTTGGTGTATCTTGGAAGTCTCTGGATCTATACCCATGAACTTGAAACGGGACTACCTTGAAACTATACTAGTAAATTCCTGATCATTTCTAGATACCTATCTTGCTTTTGATTAGTCATAAGCCCAGTATTTCAATCACTATACATTTCATACTTGATTCTGGTTGTTTTCTTGTTCTATCTTGAAAGTCCCTGGATCAATACCTATAAAATTGAAACGGGACTACTTTGAAACTATATTAGTAAATCCCTGATCATCTTTAGGTACCTATCTAGTATTGGAATAGTCATAATCCCAACATTTCAACCAGTATACATTTCCTACTCATTTTTGATTGTTTTCTTGTTCTATCTTGGAAGTCCCTGGATCAATACCCATAAAATTAAAACAGGACTACTTTGAAACTATATTAGTAAATCCCTGATCATCTTTAGGTACCTATCTAGTATTGGAATAGTCATAATCCCAACATTTCAACCAGTATACATTTCCTACTCATTTTTGATTGTTTTCTTGTTCTATCTTGGAAGTCCCTGGATCAATACCCATAAAATTAAAACGGGACTATCTTGAAACTATACTAGTAAATTCCTGATCATTTCTAGATACCTATCTTGCTTTTGATTAGTCATAAGCCCAGTATTTCAATCACTATACATTTCATACTTGATTCTGGTTGTTTTCTTGTTCTATCTTGAAAGTCCCTGGATCAATACCTATAAAATTGAAACGGGACTACCTTGAAACTATATTAGTAAATCCCTGATCATCTTTAGGTACCTATCTAGTATTGGAATAGTCATAATCCCAACATTTCAACCAGTATACATTTCCTACTCATTTTTGATTGTTTTCTTGTTCTATCTTGGAAGTCCCTGGATCAATACCCATAAAATTAAAACGGGACTATCTTGAAACTATACTAGTAAATTCCTGATCATTTCTAGATACCTATCTTGCTTTTGATTAGTCATAAGCCCAGTATTTCAATCACTATACATTTCATACTTGATTCTGGTTGTTTTCTTGTTCTATCTTGAAAGTCCCTGGATCAATACCTATAAAATTGAAACGGGACTACCTTGAAACTATATTAGTAAATCCCTGATCATCTTTAGGTACCTATCTAGTATTGGAATAGTCATAATCCCAACATTTCAACCAGTATACATTTCCTACTCATTTTTGATTGTTTTCTTGTTCTATCTTGGAAGTCCCTGGATCAATACCCATAAAATTAAAACGGGACTATCTTGAAACTATACTAGTAAATTCCTGATCATTTCTAGATACCTATCTTGCTTTTGATTAGTCATAAGCCCAGTATTTCAATCACTATACATTTCATACTTGATTCTGGTTGTTTTCTTGTTCTATCTTGAAAGTCCCTGGATCAATACCTATAAAATTGAAACGGGACTACTTTGAAACTATATTAGTAAATCCCTGATCATCTTTAGGTACCTATCTAGTATTGGAATAGTCATAATCCCAACATTTCAACCAGTATACATTTCCTACTCATTTTTGATTGTTTTCTTGTTCTATCTTGGAAGTCCCTGGATCAATACCCATAAAATTAAAACGGGACTATCTTGAAACTATACTAGTAAATTCCTGATCATTTCTAGATACCTATCTTGCTTTTGATTAGTCATAAGCCCAGTATTTCAATCACTATACATTTCATACTTGATTCTGGTTGTTTTCTTGTTCTATCTTGAAAGTCCCTGGATCAATACCTATAAAATTGAAACGGGACTACCTTGAAACTATATTAGTAAATCCCTGATCATCTTTAGGTACCTATTAGGATTGGAATAGTCATAAACCCAACATTTCAACCAGTATACATTTCCTACTCATTTTTGATTGTTTTCTTGTTCTATCTTGGAAGTCCCTGGATCAATAACTTTAAAATTGAAACGTGACTACCTTGAAACTATACTAGTAAATCCCTGATCATCTTTAGGTACCTATCTAGTATTGGAATAGTCATAAACCCAACATTACAGCTAGTATACATTTCCTACTCATTTTTGATTGTTTTCTTGCTCTATCTTGGAAGTTCCTGGATCAATAACTTTAAAATTGAAACGTGACTACCTTGAAACTATACTAGTAAATCCCTGATCATCTTTAGGTACCTATCTAGTATTGGAATAATCATAAACCCAACATTTCAACCAGTATACATTTCCTACTTGATTTTGATTGTTTTCTTAGTGTATCTTGGAAAGACCAATACCCATGAAATTAAAATGGAACAATATACTGGTTTTAAAATGATTGAAATTGGTTCCTAAGCAAAGAACTGTTCATATTAGTTTTGCTTCGATCATTTTTTGGCTAATAAAACAATAACTGTTCCAAATTAATATATAATAAATAATATGGGGATAGACATTTTTTAGAAAACACCTTATTAATTAAGGTATCATTAATTTGTATTGTTTGTAATGTTTATTAATCTTTTATGTCAACAAATAAATAATTTGGCAGTTCCTGTATAAGGTATATTCACAGTTACATCAAAGCTTTCTCGATTAGTTCAATATTGGCTAGAAATGTCAATATAAGAATCTAAAACAAAAAAGGATTCAAAATTAATAAGTATACTGACATTCAAACCATAATTGGGATTCTAGAGGAGCAGCAAGACCTTATTTTTAATATTTCCCAGAGAAACTAGTAAGAGATTGAAAAAGAAGTAACAGCTGTACCTTCTGTAGTGTTAGGAAAAGGCATTATGAATGTAATAGGGAATAGTTCAAATAACAGCAACTATATATTTGTAAAACAAGCTATTATTGAATCAATTCTTTGTTCACTCTGTATAAATGCACATTCTACATCTCTGATAGAATTAATTGCTTGATTTATTGTTTCGGAATACTGCCAGTGGTGTATAAGAATGATACTATAGTTAAGTATTTAAAAACGAGAACGTCGCTGTGCCCAGTTATAAACGAGACTGTTATATATAACAGTAACTAAATAAATTGACCGAAGCAGAACAAAACAGAAATTACGATTGGACTTAAATATAACTATCACAGCAAACAAGATATTCAGAAAATGTCGCATTGCAAGTTGGTTTTAAATAAATTATTGTAATTAAAAAAGAATTTAGCTTGTTTCAAGATAAAAGTAGGTACTCAAACAAAGTATCAATTGCAAAGTTATAAGAGGCTGTAGCGAATAGATATTTAACCATATTAAGAAACCAAATTGAATATTCATAAGTAAGTTGGGCAGTTATATTAGAGGAGAGGCAATATCAATGATTATTTATTAATTCATACAAGTATACAAAAGAGGAAAGGAATGCCACTTGACAGTTCTTCCATGAATGCAATAATACCTATTTGTAAATATAAATGTTTTGAGAGTTTGTAAAGAGTATAAAATATAAGTTAGTTGTATATAATCAGCAAAAAGAATACTTTCTTTAAGATAAAAGCATTTATATTAAATAATAATCAGTTTGAAATAACCTAAATGTCAAAACTTTAAACATTCATAACGTTTTTAAAACTTGAGTAAATAATAAGAAAAATACATCTATGGAATCAGGTGAAAATGTAGTTTCTGATTTTCTACAGCATTTTATAATTATTTTAGTATTAGCGGTAATTTTTATAAAATATAAATAAATAGTCAGCATTATTCATTTGTTTAATATTTTGACAGATAATATTCATCCAGTCACCTGTGCCAATGTATTTGCATAGGGAAATTGAAGTGAGCTGCAATAGTCAGTAGCCTTTTAGTGTCCAAGGGAAGAGCATCGTTAAAATTTTAGCAAACTAGATATTATTTTAATAATCATAACCTAAAATTGACAAAAAGTAATACCTACTTTGTGTTTCCGATGGTATGTGGTAATTAGTGATACGACGAGTTCAAGATATTGTTTTCTAATAGTAAGTTTTTCAAATTGCACAATTCGTATTTGCCAAATTTTATTTATTCAGTTACAGTTTCTTTAAAGCAACAAATAACTAATCAAATATTACACTCACCTTTATTAAAATTGTTAAATAATCTTTAATTTCATTTCGTAATTTAATTCAACTTCATATATTTTTTCATAATTTATTTGATAAACAAATTCAAATCTTCACAGAAAATTCAGTTACCTGTTTCTGATAGTTGGGTTAAGTTGACAAGCCAAAGTTTCGCGCATAAGCTTTCTACATAAATGTTTATCATTGATCAGAAATTGACCGTTGCAAGCATTAATGTTTCTATTTAGAGGCAAACAATAAATCGAAAATAATATAATTTTAGGCTAGGCGAAAGGTAAATCCATAGAAAAATAATATATATTGTCTATGGGTAACTCAAAATAAAACAGATAACGTATTTGTTAAGATTTCACCACTATATGAGTGATCTGTGGTTATACCACAGATCTAGGTACTTTTCAGTAGAAATGTTTATAACTTTGTGTAGGTATATTTATATCGTGGTACACCTTATAAAATATTATATTTAGATCAATATTAGAGAAAATAAAGAAAGAAAAAAGAAAATATGATTTTGAATAGTTTTCTATACAGTGTGACACATTTAAAGTAAGTTTTATTGAAAATATTGGACGAAATAGTTGCTATATTGAAATGTTGGAATAAAAAAATCTTTTTTCTGGATTTTTCTTTGGAAAAAACACCTGATTAAACGACAGTTTCATATCAATATAGGTATAAGTAAAATTAATAATGACAAATTAAAATTATATCACTTTTTAATTTTTGCTCTTTTTTTCCAGATTTTAACACTCGTTTCGTCTCAAGAAAAGCGATATGCCTAAAGGTAGGTGACTGTTGTGATGAATAACAAAAATAGAAATATTTATGAAAATAATAATAGTTTAAATTGGATCAATAAAAAAAAATTTCTATGAATTAGGGGCTGAAAAGTTACAAAAATTAGATTCACAAAACATTTTTGTTGGATCATTTCTAGTGTTGAAAATTAAATGAGGTTTAAAGCAATTTTTAAAATTTTCCTTGGAGCTAAGAGTCAAAAAAAGACAAATTTTTTTTTATAAATATATTTTCTATTTTTGTTTTTCAATAAGTATGCCTGAAATGTTTTTGCTATTTAAAATTTTTCGTCTAGGCTGTCTTACTGTTGATAATTTTATAAAAATATTAAACATTGGAAACACCCCAGCAAGAGGATATTTGTGTTTCTTTTTTTTCAGGTGTTTCTTTTTCAGTGTGGTAAAGTTCTGTGAGCAAAACTGTCAATAACTTGAGTAGTAAACAAAAATATACCAAAAAAAATAGCTTAATTCTTTTTCACCATTGATATTTTAAAATACCTTAAATTTTTTACTTAATTCAAAACCTTTAGTTAGTCTAGCATATTATTAAACATTTTGTTAAAAAATTATTATTTTTTGAAATATCAGGGCACTCCCAGAACGCTCTAGGTACAATGGAATTTTCCAGACAACTCAGGAGAAGGATTTTGGGGTGTTTCCAATCCTTTACATGCTCCTTTTATACAAATTTACATAATTTTATAGTTAAATTTTTTGGTGTATACTGTTACATCATAAATCCGCTTTTGCATTAAGTGAGAAACTTTTTTGTGGTTACACATATTTTCAAATCTATTTTTATGCCTGGATTAGTAGAAAATGTGTTCACTGACCTTTCCTTGGGTACAATAAAGTCTTGTAGTTTTTGAAAATCTTTGCTCTAACTTTATCACCACAATCTTATTCTTTTATTTTCAATCTCACTTAATTTGTTTAGAAAAAGACACTTTTTGTGCCCAGATTACTTAGACTACTCGCTAATTTTTGTGGTACTTTGGTTAACAAGATTTTTTCAAAATTAAATATATACTTGGATTGTTTATAAAATGTTATAACTGGATTTTTAATTTCCTTTTCTTTACCCTTACTAAAGACAAGTTCCGTATTCCAGCAGTTCTAAACATTAAAGTATTTTTGATCCTCATACTTTTCCCAAATAAAATTTTGTTGAAACTTGTTAATTTTTGTATTACTTAAAAGAGTGTTTGGGTAATATGGTAAGATTTGCACGGACTACATGGACAAGGCTGTTGGGTTACGCTCATCTTTCCTATACTAACCGAATTGTATGAATGATTTATTTTAGTAAATTATAATTTGAGATGTGTATTTATACAGTACTCGAAATAATAACTATTTTAAATGAGACATGCAACCGGTTTTTATAGATAGGTGAGTTACTCTGTCAACACAGATACTAGCTCGAGGTTGCTCTAACGTAGTGGACTTAGAGGTTGTATCATGAGGAAAGTTATGTGAAGTATGCCTTTGATTAAGTGATAAATGTGGTGGCAATCGCCTGTCTGTAAATGGAAATTGGTTTTTGGTGATGGTTCATGGTGAAAATGGAGCAGTCCAAATGGTATTGGGATGGAGATTGCGTCGTGAATAGTTTAAAATGTAAGTGTTACTTTTTAAATAATTTCATGTTCCTATTTGATGATTTAACACATTTCTGGTTAAACTACTGGCAACCATAGGCGTGCGCAGACTTTTTTATTAGGGGGGGGGGCATTGATTCATTTGAGTATGCCTATTAAAAATGATAAGCAATAACGCTGCCTTTTCTATAACGAATCCAAGGGGAAAAGTTGTCGACAAAGGCGGTACGCCGCGTCGTAAAAAGATAACAACAGTAGGTATATTTATATTTGTTGTGATTTTGAAAGAACATTAAAATTTAAAAATTATAAAATGTTTTTAATAGATTGATATTTTGAGGAATTGGGGTGGACCGATTAGGGTGGGCCATGGCACACCCTGCCTCCCCTGTAGGCACGCCTATGCTGGCAACAGAAAGTTTATATCTTTTTATACATTTTATACAGGGTGTACCAATCTTATGACAAACTTCGGTATATTTTAAGAGATATCAACAAAATTAGTAGACGTCTTCAAGATCCATATTTTGAAATTATATCGAATTATACAGAGTGCTGCATAACTCCGTTACAAATCAAACATATGATTTTTTAAATAAGAATCCCTGTATATTATACCGAATTCGGATTGCTCACAATTTTTTGAAACTTTTGATATGAGGTTTAGCTACGTTATACAGGATCCTTCAAAAGGTATGGACACGTTTATGTGAAAATCGTAGGTAAATAAACACTCTGTAGTTTATTGTACATTGAAGAAAAAAAATGTATTTTACCTAACAGAGTTCCTTAATATGAGGCAATATCTCCATATTCTATTAAATTTTAATTATTATCTTTTTTCGAGCTCATGCACTATTAGGTAAAACTAAACACTTTCATCCGGCAACAGTGTCACACAATTATTCTTCTCTCTCTTTCAAGTAGTTTTGTTCATGTTTTCCTTGTCGTACTTCGTATGGCTTGACTAGACTTTTCGCAATCTGTATCTTAAAATAACTCATATACCGAAATTTGTCGTAAGATTGGTACGTGGTATGTAAATAATAGAGAAAGAAAAATTATTTTTGGATATTTTCCCGTTTATTCTTTATTATTAAATATGTATTACTAGCATTCTACGTAAGTTGTTTAAATGCCACTCTTACATACTTACCTACATTTTGTCCGGCTTAATTTCGGTAAATTAAGAAATCGTTTTTGACCACATGTTCTTTTATTAACTTTCCAACACTTATTATTAATTAGCTAGCAATTAGATGTGCGTCTAAATAAATATAATGACAAGTATAAAAACAGATTTTAAAAGTACCACTTTGTTTATATTGTTAAAATTTGACAATGAGATATTTCAGTTAAATGTTGTGTAAGGAGTCTCGAAAAAATGTTTAATGTTGCAAAATACCGGGTGTCCCAGACTAATTTATTCAGGCTATATCTCTTAAACAAATAGAGATTTTCGAATGGGACAAAAACTGATCTGTTCCATTTTTAATACACTTTAATATGGCGTAGAAAAAATCATCCCCTAATATTAGTTTGTTAATTGTTATTTTTGTTTAATTTTTTCATGTAATTTTTATTGTTCCTTTAAGCTTTAATAAACTGATATTTTCTTGATTATTTACGCGCCCATTTTACTTTTGGAAAAGTGTATTAGGAAAAGAACAGAACAGTTTTTGCCCCATTCGAGAATCTCTATTCGCTTAAGAGATATATTCTGAATAAATTAATCTGGGACACCCGGTATATTGTTTTTTATTTTAATATGAAACAAGGATTATTTCTAAGGTTTTTAAAGAGCTGTAATATTTTTCGAAGAAGGTTACAATATTATTACATTCTATTGTTTGTATACATTTTTTATTTAAAAAAATTACTTATTAATAATAACTTATTTATTTATTTATCGAGAAACTATGCGAGTATTTAACGTTACCAATGAAAATATGCGGTTTTATTGCGAATACTGTTTGAGCTTCATGAACCGTAAAACCTTTTTGTGTTCCACTTAATGCAATATCTAATTAAACAAATGGAACCTACTCTTTATCGTTGATATTTATATAAATTCAAGGCTTTTTTAACGAAAATCTAAAAAAGATTCAGTACAGGTCCTAAAAATACCAATCTGGAATCTACAGAAAAGAGACGTCAATTTATCGGCTCCATCTGATCTCTAGAGATCTTAGCCATCAACTCTTGAAAGTTGACCTAGTGCAACCAGGCAGCGCCTTTATCGCCTTCTTAAGCGCATTCCCAATCTGTCTAGATTATCGGAAGCAGAATAAGCTGCAAGGGAAGAATTAAACTCCCTCTGAGGCTGCTTCTAGCAAGCGCTTAAGCTGTAACGATGAGTTACTCAAACAAGAGTCGAAAAAGCTCGATTTACAAAGCCCTGCTCTGAGCAACTTGCAGCAGGCATTGAGATTGAAATTTCCACATTGAACATTCGACAACCTAAATAACAACTGGAATATCCTACCTACAAGCTAAGCCACATATACCTGACGAAGGCAGTGGCCAGTGATGGATTTAGGCCTAGACCCTCCACCTCCCAGCAGGTCCTCACTAGATTGTGGAGAATTAAGTTAACCATGGGTTGGACTATTTTAAACAAGGATATAAGAGGACCTGGTCAAACATGGACCTTCGCCGGATTTCAAATCATACTTTTGTTTTGGATAGTTTGTATTCTACCCTAAAACCAGGTCTTCCGTAGGCACTAAATTACTTCCTAGTGGTATCTCGCTATAATTTTTCTTAATTCTTTTGTTTTTTTACTGTGGGAATTGGTAATCTGGAAGTTGTAAGGACAACGCATAAATTTAAATGTTTGTGGCATCGAAATTTTATTTTTTTAGAGTTGGTTCCTTCTGCCTGTCCTTTATTGTAGCAAGTACCCCTTTTAGCGTTGCCTTTTTTGTATGTAAAAGTAAACAAAGCCGCTATGACGGGCACCTTAGCATGTCCCTGTTTATCCTTCTTGTTTCTTGTGTCTCTTTCATTTTCTCCAGAATGTTGTTAGTTAAAGGATGTGAGCATAAAAGATAGTAGCGTAGTCAAAGTACACAAAATATCCGTAAAATGCCGCAAAACCCACAAAAAACTTGAAAATTCAAAATTGGGTATTTGAAAGGGTTGTGATTAACATGAGAAAAACTTTATAATGCTTGGCATGCGATTTTCCGGAAAATCGTCGAGTGAAAATTTTTGTTTTTTCGCACTAATTGTTTAAATAATGAAAACACAGAAAAATGTTTTAATCAAAAATTGTAGCTAATACATTTATCTACAAAATTTATCTGAACATTTTTTTTGTATCTGCATTAGTTTTTCAAATATATACGAAATTTCCATAATAGTATTTTTGAACATCATCAATTTTCATGTGTTTAATTTTATGATAGAAAATAAACAATGACATTTAGAAAAAAAAATTTCATATGAAATGTGTTCTAAAATGCGTTATCTACAAATACACGCTCTCTCACCTGCTTTTTCAACTTTATTTGTGCTCCCTTCTCTTTCTTACCCGAGCCATAGGTGTGCTCTTTTGTATCGCGATCACTTCTAAATGGGTTCATTATAAAGTTCACAAATTTTTAGATAATATCATAAACGGTATAAAAAGTTATAGAAGGTTTGCTGACATACCTCTGATTTAAGTATTTATTTTAAATAATTGTCTATTATTTAAAAAATTTGATATTATTTATAGAAAAACTGTATAGTAGTTTCGAAAGTAGATGCTTCAAAGTGTTTAGTAGTAAAGTTTCATTGAATTATATTAATTTCGAAAAAAGATATAATTGAATGAAGTCTAAAAAAAACAAGTAAAATTAAGCATGCAAAAAAAAACAGATTTTTAAGAAGCATTCGTTTAAAATTCTAAATATTGATGGCTTTACCTTTATAATAATAATGTTTTATGCTAATTTGCAATGCTAAATCCAAAAGGAATTTTCGCTGGGATAAGTATTAATTAAATAGGAATTATAATAAACTGATATTACAGTCAGAAAATCTACTTTTTCAAATTTGAAAGTATTTGTATCTAAAAGTTGAGATCTTTCTTTACATTTTACATGAGTTTATTTATTTTTTCAGAATGTTATAAGCCCAAAATTATCAACTTTAAGTCGAGCGGTTAATAAATTTGAAATTAATTTTATCTCGTAAACTTTTTAATTTACAGAAAAACTTTTTAGACAATTTGTAGATAAATGCATCAGCTACAAATTTTGATTTGGAAGTTTTTCTGTATATTTATTATTTAAACAATTAGAGCTAAAAAACAAAAATTTTCACTCGACGATTTTCCGGAAAATTGCATGCCTTACATCGTAAACATTTTCTCATGCTAAACACCACCCTTTTAAATACCCAATTTTGAATTTTCAAGTTTTTTGTATTTTTTGTGAGGTTTTATGTGTACTTTGATTAGGCTATAGGGTGGTTTGATTGGGATATTAATTATAATAAAATATAAAGTTTCGTGTCTAACCGGGAACGGACCCAAGGCCAAAAAAAATATTAGTTTTTACTTAATTAACGTTTCCTGTTAAGATGATTATATTTTAGTAAAGGGTATTATCAATAGTCGTCAAATATAATAATTAATATCACTATAACACCTTACAAAGTTTTTGAAAATTACTTTTCAAAGAACATAGACCATTCACTAGGAAGCAGCAACTACTTCTCGAGCTATGTGCCCCGACAGACATTGAACGTTTTATGTTCTTTGAAAAGTAATTTTCAAAAACTTTGTCAGGCTTTATAATATTATTAAACTATTATATTTATTTTTATTGTATAATTTGCTCGTTTTAAAAAAAATCATGCTCACCATTTTTTTAACAAAACGTCTAGATTAGATGCTCGTTTTTAAAAATTACGTAATACTGAAAAAAAAACAATAGCGATGTTTACAAACTTTTAATGTTTTTATAAACTCTATACAGTCAATGTGGTGAAAGTACGGAACGGTTAAAAAAAGTTATGACTGTAATTGACCCAGAATTTCTACGAGTTCCTCAAGTGATTCTTGTTTTGCATTATGTTAAAATGACAATATTTATTTTAGATGCAAAAATTTCTAAAAACACTTCTGAAATCGGACATAAAAAAAATTGAGATATAAGGCTTTAAAAAGGGAATTTATTTCGGATACAGGACAAACGTGCTCACTTCCAGATGGAATTATACAGTGTGTACATAAAGTAACGTAACTTGCTAATATTTCGATTTCCGTGAAAAAAAAATTAAAGTTAGAAGTATACAGGGTGCACCGTTGCTCCAAAATAACTTATTAATATTTTTTTTAAATGGTACACCATGTATATATATTTTTTTGTTTTTCATAATCTATTAAATTACAAATACAACCGTCTAGACCGCATAATTCTACCTTTAATAAATACAAATTTACATTGGTTTGAATCTAGAATTTAAAAAAAATTGTTTGTCGAAAAAGTAATAGGTTTTTCTGTCAATAATTTTAATTAATAAAATCTCAAGTTTCCCGTTGAGAATTTCAAATTTCCCGCTCAAATTTTAGTTTATCAATTTTAACAATTAGCAGTTTTCGAGTTTTCAGGTATCGAAAAAAAATTTGCTCTCTGCTACCTCCCTTAATGCTTGGAAACATCAACTCAAAATTCATTTCTATATGTAAAATGTTCCCCTGAATCGATTGGTGAAGACTAGAACGTTCCATATTTCCAATTAGTCGAGTTATGAGTATTTTTGGTTTTAGAAAGTAGATTTTCGAAAATTTCATTACGTTATTTGAAGGCGAAAGAATGATTTTATTAAAAAACAGACTGTGCCAGGCGATTTTTCGTCCCAAAAAAACCCCGGTTACCAATTTATAGCCAATTTTATGTCGCAAAATTTTTTTTTGTAGGAAATTTTGAAGCAAATATGGAAATATTTCGAGATTTAAATTGCTCTCTGCTATCTCCCTTAATGCTTGGAAATATCAACTCAAAATTCATTTCTATATGTAAAATGTTCCCCTAAATCGATTGGTGAAGACTAGAACATTCCATCTTTCCAATTAGTTGAGTTATGGATACATAAAGTTACAGAAATTGGATTTTTGAATATTTTCACGATTTAATTTGCTCTCCGCTATCTCCCTTAATACTTGGAAATGTAAACTCAAAGTTCATATCTTTATGTAAAATGTTCCTCCTTGCACTTTTCCAATGATTTGCTTTAAAACATCATATTATAATTGCGATGTTGTCAGATTGTCAGGATAATCGTATTTCTAATACTTTTCTCTTTTTTCGTATTTTGAGCATTGCACCACTAATTTTTCATTTTTTTCTGATATTTTTAGTTATACACTTTGATCTGTGTCAGTTAGTCGGGAACCGATTGTTTCCTTGAAGAAACAAGAAAATATGATTTAGAATAGTCTCCCGTGTGACACATTTGAAATTTTTATTTTGGATTTTTCTGTTTTTTTTTTTTTTTTAGAAAATATGTGCTGGTTGTAATTTTTGATCATCCTGTATATAATAATAATTATTATATTTATTAATCCCTTGAGACATTCATACAAATGTTTAGGATAAGTCAAAAGTGATAGGTGACATTATTAAATTGGTTGGTATACAATAAAGTA
Organism: Lochmaea capreae; assembly: GCA_949126875.1. Classification (NCBI taxonomy): domain Eukaryota; kingdom Metazoa; phylum Arthropoda; class Insecta; order Coleoptera; family Chrysomelidae; genus Lochmaea; species Lochmaea capreae. The sequence goes on from OX421408.1 coordinate 3,352,264, forward strand.
GATAGACATATATAGTGAATAAAATAAGAAATTCAAGTAAATAAAAAGAGATAAAAATGTTTCACAGAGAATCTTCAAGGAATTCTTTGACTGAATAGTCAATAACAAATTTTTAATTTCCTTTTTGTATTTGCTGAAAGAGACTTTTTTTTTTAATTCATTAGGTAATTTATTGTACAGCTTCATTCCCATAAATTCAAAACTATTCTCTAATTTAGAAGTTTTACAGTGGGGTATTCGAAGGGTGTTTGAATGTCTTGTATAGTAATCATGTCCATACCATTTAGTTTCAAAATTAGTGAAATTTTCTTTTACAAATAGAAGAGTATTATAAATATAAATACTATAGAATGACATGATCTTGTGTTTTATAAACGTGGGCTTACAAATTTCCTTAAATTGTAGCCCAAATATTTTCCGAATAATTTTTTTTTGAGTTACAAAAATGCTGTTGCAGTAAGATGACTGTAAACAAGACCGTAATAAATATTAATAAGTGCTGTTGTTGGCATGGTATAGATGTAATTGATTAAAATCTGTTGATATTATTCAGTGCGTATAAAATTTAAAGCGGTAACCTTGGAAAAAATTTATTAAATTGATATAAAAACAAAGAATATTATATTAAAATTTTTGTCTTCTGGCGATAGAAAAAAAAACGTATACGTTATAACTTTACTGTTATTCTCGAAAGATCTTATTAAGATTTTTGTCAATGTTAAAAAAAAATTCCGTTACCTGGTCAATTTTTTTTTAATTATATGTTACTATGATAGTTATTAGAAAATAAGATTTTATGTGGATCTCGATAGATTCAAAAAAATTCTTTGATTAACCAAAAAAAGTGGACAAAATTGAACAAAATTTTTAAAAAATTCGAAAGAAAATAGAATGAAGGTGACTTATTTAGGGAAATTATTATGAACATTAGGTGAATTATACAGAGTTAATTTTAAATTTGGATACTTTATATAAAATTTGTGCCCTCAGTACTTCTAAAAGTTGTAATTATAAATGTCTTTTATTTATAACTTTAGATGCCTTTAATTCATTATCGAAAAAAGTAAGGCATACATTTTATATATTTTTAGCCCCTTTATCATATCTCAAGTTTTTATTTCTGGGACACCCTGTATATTTTGATAAGTATCAAATCAATTTTTAGAAATTTGTTATTGCCCACTCTTTTTATGATGAGTTAAAAATATTTTTGAATTCAGTGGTATTGTACTGATGATCCTGGTCAAGATGTGGGAAAAAACTTATAGTTGACGTAAAGAGTATAGTGCGGACTTGAAGTTGCCGGCTTTTTGTTTGACTCTAAGACTTAAGCGGGATTTATAGTTTGACGTACTGTAAACGTAGACGCACTGTGAAAAGATCAACTATCAGAATTTACGTACCTTGTTTATAAAGGAACGTAAGTGCATGACGTAACGTATAATACCAAATTTAAAGCTCAAAACAACATAGGATACAGGCTGTAGATGATTTGTATAATTTCTAGGTTAATTTGAATGTCGCGAGTACGTTACCTCTGCCCATGCGCAAAATTTCCGTTCCGTTTATTTATAACTGCAACAATTTTTACATACCGTTCGTTACGTATCCAGTGCGTCTACGTGTGGTATACGTTTACAGTCCGTCAATCTATAAATCCCGCTTAAGAGTATACCGTCATATCCCAGTCAATATTATAGGCGATTTATAAACGAAACTGTTTAAAATCTTTAATAGTTTGACTGAACTATAACTATTTTTGAGAGAGGGTTTGCAGGTGTTCTTTTTAGTCGGTGGTCTGACATGTGTTTTTGTGTGGAAATTGTAAGTAAGTATACATATATTTATTAGCAATTATCTATTTGGACGAAACTCGGTATGATACACACGATACGGTTAAGAAAGAATGGACTGATGGGTCAAAATACAAAAACAATATAGAATTATGTTTGATTAGTCGACGAAAATAATATAAATACCTTCAAGAGTTTAGCTCCGCAACCTAACTTAAAGGGGATACAGGGTGTTTCATTGGGAAAGGGCCTAACTTTAACTGTAGATGGGGATCACTTTGGTGCTTCCAAAAACCTATATTTAATGTGTTTTCTGCACTTTATAACCGAGATACAGGGTGTTTTATACATTTATCGTATTTCTTTCGAACCTCATAACTTCCGAGTTACGCTGTATATTTGAAATAAAAATAAAAAGGAGATAAGTAGATTCGATTTTTTATACTCTTTCCAATTATAAAGAGCAATTTGAAAAAAATCTACATACATGGTGTTGTTTTTAGGAAAGATGAGTTTTGACATTTTTTGTTAAGCCGGACCTGCATCATCTTTCTGGAGATGCTTTTGATGGATGGAGTTTCTAGGTAATGGTTATTACGTGTACCAAATTTCAAAATAATATACAGGGTAACTCGGAAGTTATTATAGGATAAATTCATAAAACACCCTGTATCTCGGTTATAAAGTGCAGAAGACACATTAAATATAGGTTTTTGGAAGCACCAAAGTGATCCCCATCTTCAGTTAAAGTTAGGCCCTTTCACAATGAAACACCCTGTATATACGATTAGATAACTGGCACTATATCTTTTTTATTTCAATAATATTTAGTCGATGCTATATTTTTGCTCCGATCGACCCAACGTTTTAAAAGTCAATAACACTGCTTCATATTAACTTTATATTTAATCAAATTTGTGTTCTGAACCGTATCTCGACAACAGCTTTCCATAATTAAGAGGTAAGAGACAACGGATATTCGTATAGAGAACTCTTTTTTTTTTGTATATAGGTAAAGTTGTGAGTAAAACTAATTTGCAACATTTCACAATTTGTCAGAAGCATGGAACGCTTACTTACTAAATCTCCCTACATATTTGTCTAACACGATCTAAAGGTGTTAAATCAGAACTATTTGGTTACCTTTTTTCTCTTCAAAAATCTTAGCGTTTGTATGTAGATTAGATTAGATTAGAAATGGAGTGGCTCTCTGTCCTATCCCACTGCGACCTTTGCAGATCTATTGTGGTCCCCCCTATCCTTAGAGCTCGATATCTAGCTTTATTCTTTTTATTAGATTTATTAGCCTGGATACCGCCTCCCGTGCATAGCTTTCTGCCCTCGGTTTGTATGTAAGTAATCACCCTATATTATTTAAATTAAATATCCTACAACCGTATATTTAACATTATGTAAAACATATGGACTTTTTAAAAAGAGTTCCATTGTTACATTATTGTAAATAACTCCCATCTTAAGTAAAAGTGAATCGCCTTTTTCCCACGATTATATAAATTATTTTCTCGTTGACCTTCCCTCCAAATATTGTTAAACCAAAGCAATTGTTGCATTTATTACAATCTTTTGGCTACAAAACTTAATTTCGTCATAATAGACTTTTATATTTTGCGTAAAGAACTAATTATATCACTTGTTGGTAACGCCGAACGTTTCGGTATCGCCCTGTATAATGCTAAAAGTTCTGGCAAATGACCTGCATCTAGCAGACAACGTTTAAGACGAACACCTTTTTTTTCCACCATTACCCATTAAATATACCCATTCTTTATTTAATGTTTCAGACAAGGTTACATTTTACTACCCACTTTATAACGTGCATTATTTTTCAAATTGCGTTAACTGAAAAAAAAAATTAACAAAACATATTTTCGTTTATAAGTAATGGAATATTTAACTGGCAGTCGTAAAATCATAGCTCGTCTTGTTCTGTCTTGTGAAATAATGTTTCGTAACAGCGTCTGTACAAACTGAAATATGCTTTAGACCCTGAAAAAAAAAATTTAATTGATACAGAGTATTTTATATCCCCTGTATAATAATCGCTGTCTATTTCAAACGAATCAAATTTTGATAATGACGAGCATCTTTTTCGGTTAAATACCGCTGGCAACTTCAAAAGGCCAACAACATTTTTCAGTTTTTGTTGATGAGTTGTCACTTGAGTCATTGGTCTCGTATAAATTTGCCCTTTCGGCGATGTTCGCAAAAAAATATTAAACAATTTAGATACATTTAATTAAGAATAATTGGCAAAGTTCGTATTCTACGAGGGTACAACTGAATTTACGTTAAACAACTCTGAAACTGAATCGTTTAATTTACGTCGTAGATCCCTCGTAGACAAAAACTAGAACCAATAGAATGATAGATGTAGTTTGACCTCGGTATACCACGTATCGTTTCCAATTGTAAATTCGTTGTCTTTAGGCTATGTATATAAAAAAAACCAATTTGGTTTTTGTAGATGAGGTCTCACGTAATATACTTAAATCGTATTAACAAGAATCATGATACTGAAGCTATGACTTTCAATTTTTTTATTTTCTCATTGAACTAGAAACTAGATTTTATGGTCGACAATAATTTGAATATCTCGGAAGTTGGAAAAAAAAAACGGCCAAGTGCGAGTCGGACTTGGGCACGAAGGACTCCGTACCATTATTTCAACTATCTAACTATCACGGTTCATGAGATACAGCTGAGATGGATGTGATATGAAGGAATCTACAAATTCGTTTAGTTTTTAAGCAAAAATTGTTAAATATCTACATAGGTTTAGAAAAAAGAAGTGTTTTGATTTAAAATTCAAAGATGTAGTTTGTCTTTGAGAAAAACTTATAAGGGATAGAATAACTATCAATTTGACAGTACCTAGTATAAAGGAATCTTCAGGACAGTTCAGTTTCTGGACAAAAAAGTTGGATATCTCGAAATATTAAAAGAAATATTGAAAGTTTAAAGATATAGTTTGTCTTTGGGAAAAACGTATAAGAGATAGAATAGCTATCAATTTGACATGTTATAAGGAGGAATCTATGAAAAAGTTCAGTTTTTACGCAAAAAAGTTGTTGAACACCTCGAAAAGCTTTGGGTTAAAAGTTTAAAGTTATAGTTTGTCTTTTATAAGAGATAGAATAACTGTCAATTTGATATTTGGTATAAGGGAATCTACAAAACAGTTAAATTTCTCGCCAAAAAAATTGTTGAATACCTCGAAAGAGTGGGAAAAAAATGGTATAGTTTTGGTTTCAAGTTTGAAGATATAGTTTATCTTTTATAAGAGATAGAATAACTGTCAATTTGACATGTTATAAGGAGGAATCTATGAAAAAGTTCAGTTTTTACGCAAAAAAGTAGTTGAACACATCGAAAAGCTTTGGGTTAAAAGTTATAGTTTGTCTTTTATAAGAGATAGAATAACTATCAATTTGACATTTGGTATAAGGGAATCTACAAAACAGTTCAATTTCTCGGCAAAAAAATTGTTGAATACCTCGAAAGGGTGGGAAAAAATCGAAGTATTGGTGTTAAAAGTGTAAAGATATAGTTTATCTTTTATAAGAGATAGAATAACTGTCAATTTGACATGTGGTATAAGGGAATCTACAAAACAGTTCAATTTCTCGGCAAAAAATGGTTGAATACCTTGAAAGGGTGGGAAAAAAATGGTATACGTTTGGTTTCAAGTTTAAAGATACAGTTTGTCTTTGAGAAAAGCTTAAGGGATGAAACAACTGTCATTTGACATGTGATATGGGGGAATCTACAAAATAATTATTGGATGCAGGTATATTAGGTTAAATAGACATGAAATCACATATAGTATATGTAGTTTACGTTTGGCAGAAGACTTCTGGACACCCTATATACTATTATGTTAAAACACTTTTTCTTTCAAGAACATAAATTAATATTATGGACATTCTTCTTCACAGTGGAACCTTGAAGTTGCATCTGCATGCCATTTACATTTTTATGCCATCAATACTCTTCAACTTCTATTACAGTTGAGTGATCTACGGTCATTTAAATTCTGAAAGTGTTTCAATGCCCAATAAACGCCGAGTTTTGTTCTCTATAAAATATTATTCACACTTCAAAGTTGCGTGGTATCAGAGACGTGCAACGCAATTCGAGGACTTCGTACGTTTTTTTTTTTTTTGAAATATTGTGCATTTAGTGGGTGTCATTTAAAATAAAAGACATAACTATTGGCTGTTATGGTTAAATCAACAATAATTTTAATGTTTTCAAACACGGTGTAGCCACAATACAACGCCTACGTTAGAAATTATTATAGATAGACTATATGTGTAACAGCACATAGAAAAAAAATTGTCTTACGCTAGGTAATGGTCGGTGTTTCACATGGTGCAACTAAAGGACCAGTCTTCGATTACTTTTATTAACGTTAGTTATTAAATTTCTTCGCAACTTTTCGAGATATTCTTAAATTTTTCGAGAAATTGAACTGTTTTGTAAATTCCCTTATACCACATGTCAAATTGACAGTTATTCTATCCCTTATAACTTTAAACCAAAACACTCCAATTTTGTTCACAGCGTTTCGAGATGTTTATCAACTTTTTTGTGTAGAAACCGAACTTTTCCTCCATATAAGATGTCAAGTTGACAGCTGTTCTAACTCTTATTAGTTTTTATAAAGACAAACTACGAGGATATATTGAAAAATTATTAGCCTACTATAGAACCAAACAAATTTCAATGTCAAAATATTTTATTACCCAACATATTCTCCTCTTAATTGGATATATTTATTACAGCAAACCTGCAACGTCTCTAGACCTTTCAAAAAAAATGTTTCTTCTTGCTCTGCAAACCAGACCTCCACAGCTTTTATTACCTCCTCGTTGGAAGAAAATTTACGATCTTTTAAACTGTTTTTCAGTTGAGGAAAGAGATGATAGTCGGGCGGAGCCAAATCTGGTGAATAAGGAGGGTGTTCTAGTAATTCAAACCCTAAATCACGAATTTTTGCATGGCAACATGAGATTTGTGTGCTGGGGCGTTGTACTGCAAAAACAAAACACCTTTGTCTAGCTTTCCAAGTCCTTTCTCTTTAATTTTTTCCCGTAGAGTGGTCAGTAATGTCGAATAGTAGTAATTTCCAGTTATTGTTTTACCCTTATCCAAAAAATCATGATTACTCCATGGCAATCCCAAAAAACTGAAGCAAGAACTTTTCCAGCAGATTTTTGGACACGAAACTTCTTAGGTCTTAGAGAGTGTCGCCATTCGATCGATTGTTGCTTTGTTTCTGGATCGTAGAAATGTACCCAAGTCTCATCCATAGTAACAATTCGGTTTAAGAAGTCTACATCGTTTTCAAATCGAGCACAGATCGAACGCCATGCTTCTATCCTTGCACGCTTCTGGTCAACATTCAAACATTTGGGGATCCATTTTGCAGCAATGTTTCTCATGTCCAAATTGATGTGAACTATATGATGAACGCGTTCGTATGAAATATTCAGTGCTTGAGATATCCGTTTTAGCCCAATTCGACGGTCTGACAAAATCATGTCATGAACTACATCGATATTTTCGGGGACTGACACAGAACCTGGCCTTCCCGATCGGTCATCATCTTCAATGGAAAATTTACCTCTTTTGAAGCTAGCAGTCCAATTTTTCCCGGTCGCATACGAAGGACATTGATCACCAAGGGTATTTAGCATATCTTCTTAAATCTGCTTACCTCTTAACCCTTTTAAATACAAGTACTTGATGATGGCTCAATACTCGCAATTTTTCGATTTTCACAATTTCGGTGGACATATTTTTTCTTTTAATTTATTGCTTAACTCTGGTTTACTTTTTTGACGTCAAACTTCACACTGACACTTCTAATAAGTTATTGTTCGTTGCTATGGTAACGCAATATTTTGTTTATGCATGGAACTGGTCTAGGCTAACTACATATCAATACATCCTCGTATATCTTTAAATTGTTAACCAAAACACTCTGATTTTTCCCAATATTTTGAGATATCCAACTTTTTTGTCCAGAAACTGAACAGTCTTGAAGATTCCTTCATACTACATGTCAAATTGACAGTTATTCCATCTTTGCTCGATTTTTTTCTGTGACAAACGATGTCTTTAATATTTAAAGACCATAATATAGCATATTATGTAGGTGGAAAAAAATTTATTTCAATCAAAAAACGTTTGTGAGTACATCCTTAATTTAATAAGAAAATTAAACTGCAGTGATTAATTCCGGTTAATCAAATTCTAGTATGGAAATTGTTGAGAAGATTGATTACCGCGGGAAGAGAAAAATATTAACCGAAAAAGCATAAAGTAATAAGTTTTGCAGTTGAGCCACGCCTAGGTAGGTACTTACCTTCCCTATATGTTCAAACAATGAATAACAATAGACCAACAAAAAGCGCATAAATCAAGATGAAAAAGAAATTACATGTAAGAGAAAACAGGATTGGATTGGCAAAGATATAACTTTAATTAAATTTGTAAATTATCGACATCCACTATGAGGAAATCACTTTTATGTTTGACGTTACCAACGGTACAAATTTCGAAAAAAAAACAATGATTCTCAATAGTCATAAACGACTCGTGTACAGGTGCTAGAGAATTATATATTTTCACATCTCTCCTCATAGTAGACCATAATTTTATTCTCAATTAGTGTTAGGAACAACATTTTTTCTACGAGCGAGCGGAAAATGTAAACAATATCATCTAACTAGACATAGAATTACCAGTTTCAAACTATCAAGTTTATTAGTTAAAAATAATAATAGGTACCCACCCCTGAAATGACCTGTTCCGACAGTTTTATTACCCCGTACCGATTGCGATTTTACTATAAACTAAAAGCTTTTTTTTTAAATCCGAAACACGTCGATTTTTAATTTCAATGTTCTATATTTTACATCATAATTCCATTATACAGGGTGAAAATTTACAGAGTTACAGGGTATTGAAAATCACAATTTTCCAACTTTTGTCGATTTTTTTGAATATTTTTCTGTAGGATTTACCTTTTATTCCCTTGTTCTATCGTAATTATGAAAAAACTATACGAGGTGGTTAAAAATTTCCCAATTTTTGACCACTCTGTAATAAATTTGTATATGGAACTATTTTTATTATTAATGTATATTTAGAAAATCTTTTGCTGCCTTATGAAATAATATGTAAACACATACAGAGTACCATTTGAAACAATATTTCACGCCAATTTTATTTAAATTCTGTTTAAAAAAAATGTAGATTTTTGTTGTAAATTTTATGTATGTACAAGGTGTTCAAACCAGATCTTTAGTAAATTGGTTCATTTTCGGGAAATTGGTCGATTTTCCAAAATTTACCCAAAATAATCAAATATTTTCTTATCTTATCGTATTAGTGGAAGAAGGAGAGTTCAGTGCCGTAGGCAATTTTTTTTAGGGGGTTCAGATTAATATATGTGACATAAACTTAGATATTTTTTAAATGATACTGTTCAAGAACCATCTGTTCATTTTATATTAAGTTTTTAGTTAACCCTACGTTTAGGCAACCCACGTTGTGCGATTTGAGGGAGTTTTCTTTTGTTTCCCTTCAAACCGTACTGTGTAAATGAGCTGTTTCACCATTCATTCCAGACTCATTCCGAAATGAAACACTGGATTTAATTTCACTAAGTTTACTAAACTATGTACATAAAAATATCACAAACATACAGCTGGTAGCAATTTGTGACTACCTGAGAGCGACACTTTTCTTACTTTTTTGGTAAAACACTTATACCTAACCGGCATGGGTTACGTGTGAAGCAATATAGGGGAGAAGCCAATGCTTCTAGCTCGAGTTCTGACGAGATACTGGTTTTTTGGGGTTGGGGCGATTAGCTGTTTGGAGAGTAGGGGTGGTAAGGGTCTGTTCCAGATATTGCTTTTGTGCAAGGTGCGAAAGAGAAGATGTATTGGAAGATTTGGTTCATTGGACAGGGATGGCTAATTAATGGGTAGTACGTATTTAATACTGATTTTTGGTGGAGCATACGTTCGCTGTTAGAACGATTGCGACGTTGTCAAGAGTTTCCGTTTAGTTGAGATACAAAATAAAAGTTATTTTCTCAGTGAGAAATGTGAGTTTTCGAACACACGTTTCTAGTCTCAAAATTTGGGTTGGTAGCACTGAAAGGGCGTAAGTCATGGCAGTGAGCTGTTCATGTCACAGTCTCAGAAGTAAAAATTCTCTCACCATAATTATGGTAAATATATTGTTACTGGAAGATTAAACAAAAGTAAAGGTGTAAGCATTGTTCAAACTGTACAAATCCAATATTAAAGACACCGTTATACCAAACAAAGGAGTTTTAGTCAAGAAACCAGCACCTATCGACCGTCCACTCAAAAATATTGCCATTCAAACAAGAAAAAAAGTATGTCTGCAACAGATACGGTAATATGTTAGATAGCAGTTTTTGTAAATTTTGGGAAATCACAAAAATGGAATGACTTATAGAAGATCTACTCGGATTATAAAAAGAAATCATGATATCTCAAGTAGTTTTTTTTATTTCTTATAATTTTCGAAATACTATGCAAAACTACCGACGGTTTATCAGCCACATTATAATATATAAAATTAACCAAATAAGCGAGTAGTATTTTTTTTTATTATTGTGCAAAATAGTATATTTATCGTTTGCAAACTATTTTCTGATAAATGGATTTCTACCTTATTGATTATTATAGCGGAAAATGTTCATGTGAAGAGAAGACAAGAAAGCATGAATGGGTTTATTAACGTTGTAATATTGTTACTGTTGTATTAAAAACATTTTATTAAACCACTGTGGTTGTACGGATGGAAAAAGAAAATTGCATTTGGTACAGTTATAACAAACCTATTTCGTGTGCAAGTCGAGCTCGGTATATAGATATATGTATGTTTGTATCTAGCAGTAGCATTATAAAAGTCTTGAATTTGAAAATGTCCTTTTCATTAGTGATATTTAAATTAAGCCTCACTAAATTGAAATGTACATTGTACATGTCTAAATCTGACTATTTTTGAAACATGTATATTTTTTTTTTACAAAAAAGTAACCTTAATCATAAAGTACTCAACTTCATCACGAAACTAAGAGTGCTACCTTTAGCAAAGAAACATTAGCTTATACTCAATAAACTGTCCTGTAGTGTAGAGAGGGTGAGTTTTGGCTCACAGCACTTAGGCCACATCCTGTTCTTTCCAGGAAGGTGGACTGGTCACTAGAAGACATCTCCTTTATGTCGGCAGGCGTCGGCCTAGACTCCCCGAAGACACACTCTCTTATTGACGATAACTCCGGGCATTCACATTAGACAAGAATGAACTGTTCACACATCCTGCGTATATGTGTGTCCACTAGCCCTATTGTGTTTAGGTGTTTCCTTAATTGACAGTAGCCAGTCAGAAATTCTACTGTTAAACCTAGCCAAATATTTCTTCCACGCCAGCTTCACAGGGTCACTCAGGATGAGCCTTGATGGTACTCTAATACTAGCCCTGATACAAGACGTTGTCTGTTCAAGGTTAACTGAGCTTGCTGCTGTTATTATGCTCTTGCCAGAAATTCCTTTTCTGGTTAGTTCTGTTTGAACCACGCTGGTATTTACTCAATAAAACAAAGAAACATTTGAAATATTTTGCCTGATATGATTATTCAAACACGCAGTATATTGAAGTTTTTCTTCTCATCGTATATGAAAATCTCGCAATCTATTATCGTTATTTTATTCTTATTTAAATTACGTGAAGAATTTAAACATCCTAAGTCTGTTGCGTGCTTTTCAGGTTAATTGTTTCACAAAGCCCATTTGCATCGCTAGGATTAGTGACTCGTGATATTATTATACGAATTACATCGAAAATTGGATTAATTCTGTATTTATAAAATCGCTTAATTTCAACACCCTGTATATTATTAAAATTTGATTTTTTCCAAATATAAAAAATGAGGTTTTTGTGATTTCAAGTAGGAATAGAAAAAAAATACAGGGTGTCCTAGGAGTTCGCACCAAATATAGAAAATGAAAATAATTACAGTACCTACTTGTCTTAGTTCCTTCGTAGAACAGTACAATTAGATAAATCCTTTTCTCTATAATTTTTCAAATTTTTTGTACAAACTGCTGGACCACCCTTTACAGTAAAATTAATATTGAATGAAACTGGTTTCGTGTAGTTTTTATACACGTTGTCTGGTACTACGTGTTCTGAATTAAGTGAATATGTTACCGAATGAAAATATTTTGATTAAGAAAAAAAATTGAAAGTAGAAAAAATTTGAAATAATCTCACCTCCTCCCAAAGTAGTAATAGAGTTATGATGCTTATGCGAAGTCCCATGATGACTCAGCCCATACTTAATCGGTTTAAAATGAAAAAACGAGGGTGAATACCCTGAAGCTGCTCTACTCAAAGTACTGAAACGTTCCTCTCTATCCTCCACGTAAACTCCTTCTTTTCCCATAGCCGCCAATTGCCTTCCCTTCGGCATAAACATTATTAAAAATATTATAACCGATGAAGTAACGAGTCCGAAAGCTATGCAAGCATCTTTATGTCGTTCGTTAACTAATACGCCACTCACAGTCCAAATTAGCCATGTGGGGATGCTGCATCCAACCGATAATGCTATGTAAGTAGCTTCGCGATAGTTGTCTCTAATTCCTCTAGATTTTACAGCCAAAACTGTAACGAATAAAATCAAAAACGTCACATAAATAAGCGAAAGTAGCATATCGATATAGGCAGTACGACATAACGGAATAATAATGGGATTATTAAGATCTTCAACGGTAAGCAAAAGCTTGTGCTTACTTTGGTTTATCACCATTTCCACGGCGACGTCGTCTACGAAAGGAGGATTGGTTACCAACCATTGAACCCCTATGGCTACTTGAATAAGTATAGCGAAAAGTAGTAAAAGTCCTTGATAAGGGGCTGGTAAATAAACACCCCCATTTAAACTTATTAAAAATACGCACTTAACCAATAAAGAAGCGAAAACAATAGTATAAGCTACCCCCGTTCCGAACCGCACTATAGCGCACGTAAGTTGCGTCGGAGTAGCTGCGAAAACAGCGGAAAGTCCCGCGCAACAGAACAACCCCAACAATAACATTTGTCCTAAGAAAAGGTGTCTTCTGCTAGGGGTCGTTCGCCAAGCTTTACACAAAACAAACACTTCGAATCCCAGGATCAATACCATAGTTATTGCTGACAAAGCTAACACCGGTATAACCCAAACTTCGTTACGAAAAACACCTACTAGTTTGTCTGTTCCTACAGGACACCCGGCGCAAGCTGTCTTTGAAATATAACTCACCGTGGTGGTGCTAGGGGTGGTACTGCTTGGCACTAAGAAAAACTCGGTACTCATTTCTAATCGACGTTCTAGAGCTATGGTAGTGTTTGTGTCACTTATGTCACTGTTAGTTCTTTCACCGAAAATCACAGATTTCGGACCCATGGTTGCGGGTTCGCGCTTCGAGCGGGTACGTAGTTATATGGTTAAAATGAGAATGCTCTCGGCATACCGTTGCACACTGTACGACGGTCTTGGCCATACTGATTATACCGGAGTATATTCTTGTGCTTCGGCGACGACGTCGACTGTAAAAGACCCACCTCCAATGTCAGGTATCGAAAGAATACCGATTGCGATCTGTTAAAAAAATGAATCTTTTCGGTTAACGAAATTGGTAATAGTGAAGACACAATTGATAAATAAACTGCTCCCTCCACAAAAGTTGTTTGTTTTTCATTTTGCGCAATTTTAAACAATTTAAAGTTGTGTACCTTCCAATAAAATTATTCTCATCAATCTCAAAAGATCAAGAGCAAAAACCAGATATACTATAAAACAAAATAAAGACATCCTGGAGGAATTTCATCTCTTCCGTGAATGAAAACACTAAACCCAAACAAGTCTGGAAAAAAATTGGACAAATCCAGGGTAAGAAAAGTAATATCCAAATTACCAGTCTATCTCACAACCAAACTAATGTTACTGATAGTCAAGACATTGTGCCAAGGTCCTAGCTGAAAGCCTCAAGCCCCTTTGCCTTGCTCATCCTCTTCTTACCATAATATTGACATGCTTAACTATCCTCTCACGTTTCCAGAATTAAAATCTGCACTAACAACACTGCTTCTAGCCCAGATGATCACCCCTATATATTTTTCAAAAAACTTGGAAAGTCTTTAAAAACTTCTCGAAATATATAATAATTTTTGGCTATCATCCATAATATTACCAATGAAAAAACCTGATCAACCTGCTACTTCCTCTCTCTAATTCTTACAGACCTATATCATCGATATGTTTAATAAACGTATCAATTAAGATAGTAACTGTAATATTTGAAATATTTATCATCATTATGTTTTATAATGAGAAGTAATTGAACTAAAGTTTTTTTGCATCTGTGATAATTTATACAATATTAATTTTATGACCTAGAGGCATTCGGCGTTAACAAAGAAAGAATAGTAGGTTTGAACAAAAAACTTTGAATCAATATTATATCCTCTTCTGATGTTTTCATCAATACAGGCTATAGCGGCAATCGTCTCTGCTTGAAACACAGTCGTATATCGGCCAAGGCTAAAGATCATTCTCATTCTAGTTCCTTTTATACCAGCCCCAGTGCCATGGTTAGTTTTGGAACCATCACTGAACCAGTTGGTATCTCCAGAATTACTTGGATGCATCACCTGTAGTGATGAGCAAAATTGGTCTTGGTCTTGCGAAAAAGCAAGACCAAGACCAATACCAAAGGAGGGTGCTGTTCATTGCCCCGGTAATACCCAAGGAGGACTTGTCTTTGAATTGCAGTTAATGTATTCACTGCAGAGGTCACTTCTGTTCTCCTCCACCAGACTATTGATCCATAGGTGATCGTAGGCCTTATTACAGTTGTCTAATGCCAGTGAACCACCTTAGGTCGTATTCCCCAGGTTTTGCCCATAACTCTTCTGCATTGCCAAAAAAGCCTAGTCGCACTAGTAGTAATTTTTTCCAGGTGTGTCTTCCAATTCACTTTGGAATCTAGGGTCACTCCCAGATATTAATTCATCAGTTTTTGACGTTGTCATCCTATTGAAGTCTTTAGATTTTCATTTTGCCCGTCTTTACCACTCTTCCAACCTTTTTCAGATAAAACCTTTTGATGTCTTCTCGGACATTTCACGTATGTTATCTGCAATTTACTTTTCTACAACGTAGCGAACAATAAATTCATTCATTAGAATAAACAAGGACGAATATCAAGCACAAAGTTGTAAACGATTCTGATATTTGACTATGAGATATATTCGTGAGTTTAGTGCTTTGACACAGTTTTTTGAGTGTTTATCAGCTTTTTCAGTGACTGCTATAATAAGTTCGTTAACATATTCCACTTTTCGGTTATTTACTGCTTCACCTTGTATATTAAAAAATATTTAATATTGTATATTTGAACAACAATTTATGAAATAATATTTCTAGCAACTTCATCTTGTTGCGACAATAGAGAAAAAAAAACTCAAAATTTTAATTAATGAATGTATTTCGATTTTGGATGGGTGGTTCTGATGTGTTTGGTCAAGTGAAGATAAAATATTGATTATCATCATACGAAATTTGCTAACGTAGCGTTAACCGTTACATTATTTATGATTAATTACTTACACCATGCACTCCTTCGACGATGTATCTTCTTCTATACTGGGTGTTATGACAACTGGAGTAAAGTTATCAATTTTAAAGTGTTTTTGACTGTCTGATGTTGAAACTTCATACGTGTAATTTGAATACAGAGATTTGCAAGACAATATAAAATGATGCATGGGATCAAACCTGTCCAAAACCGAGCCATTGATGTTGTGTACTCGTTCTAAAGTAAATGGGAAGCCATGATAAAAAAGCAAGGTTGTCTCGATGCGGTCAAGAAAGTAAAGAAAATATTCGCAAGAATATTAAGCAGTTGACACCCGCGAATACTAGGAAATCGAAGGCAAATGTATGGAAGCAGTTTATAAACTTTTGCGCAGAAAAAGCGTATAATTTCGACAGAGCGGATATACCTGTGAAAGAACTGGCGCTTATTCTTGAAGACTATGCCTTCAGCATGCGAAAAAAAAACTCCGAAGACTACAAGGAGAGTGTTATCAAAGTTCTATGGAACTCTACAGCTAAGCAGTTGCAGGAATGCAAAAAATGCTAAGCGTCGGAAGCTACAAATAGATCCAACCAAGAGAAAGGCAAGTTCATCCGCACTATCAGCAGACGAATCGAGAAATATTATTGAGCTTTGAGACGAAAACACTCTGGAAGGATTGCAAAGAAAGTTCTTTCACATTGTTGCTCATGAATTGGCCTGGAGAGGAAATGAAGGAGCAAGGCAAGCAGCAATAGAGTATTTTGTGGAGGAAATTGACAATCAAGAGAAACAACGGGACGCATTGAGTATAACCCGGTTTTCTCCAAGACCACCCAAGGCGGTTCAAAAAGAATGGCCGACAGTAAGTGGCTAGTACTGAATACAGTCCATGAAGAATTATGCAAATTGACTCGGGCCATCATCAGGATATAATTGACGCAATGAGGTCTTGCCTTTTTAATATAAACATTAATCATAATGGTCCAAACAATTTAGAAAACATCTAAGCTTGTAGTTGAAATGAATCAAAATTTTCTTTCGGTCACGAAATTATGCTCTTGTGATATTATAATTGAAAATGAATCAAACATACCTGCAGAAATTGAGTCCACAAGAAACGCAACGATAAACCAACCTCTTGGAAATTTTTAAAAGAAACATGAGAAAGAATAGCCTTATTATCAATTGGTGAGAATATATATCTCATAAATATGGAAATAAGGAAAGTTACTTTGAAATCGGGAATATCGTGGGAGATAGTGAATCTACTGAATCAATAGTACAAATGTAGGCAGGCTCAGAACTTACCATTTTATAAGATTCAAACAGGGTTAAGGCACACTATACCTGGTACAACCTAAAAACCAATATACGTCATAGCCGAATTTTGTCATCATGACTGGACTATGTCGTTGAAATTATATGGAAATCTAGTAAATGTCAAATAAATTTGATCTAATATTACAAATAGCAGATACAACTACAGGATTACTTAGAGTTTGGTTCTGGGAATTTATGGTGTTAGAAATAAGGACATACACTAAACCCAACCAAAATTCAATAACATTATAAAATGTAAATTAGAATTAAGTAACTTGGATTACCAATAGGGTGATGTCAGTGACGTAGGTGGGCTTGCTTCTTTCATCAGTTCATTTTAATAAAATATTTAATCAAAACAAGTTGGAGTGAAAAACAAGAATTGCCGTACCCTTTGCTTCCTTTTAAACCTAACGTACTTAGGGAAAATATAGTCAAGTGCATGAACCACGTATCTGCGTGACCAGTTTGTTTGAAATTGTATGCAATCGCTACTACATTGTATCAAATCCACTCATCCACAATTATATTCAGACATCCCATTCTAATTATTATCCTGTTGTTACGCAATATCTCATAATACGTAATAAGGTTTAAGAACTTTAGATATACAATGTGATAAAAGAAAATGAAGGATGATTTAAAAAAATGTCAAATTATGTTTACAAAATAGTGACGTCACGTGCTTCTGATGGGGACATTTGCAGCGTATGGAGGAAACTAGATTATCTAAAACAATATGGGGAGCGAAAATTCAAGAGAATTGAAAGAGAGGTAGGCCCAGGAACACTTGGGATGAGGGAAAAACTTGGATGGAAGCTAAAAAGCTGGCCACTGACAGAAAGATGTGGAAAAAATGAACATACGTAATTCGATAGTTTATTTCAAAATTATAAATATTGTAATGAAATATTCAGTATGTCTTCTCCGAACAACACTTGACTCAACCAAAATACAAAAACACCATAAATCGTAAATTAGAATTAAGAAATTCAACTCTTCGGGTCTTACTCTACCGATACTGTACAAAATCTCAGATAACAAATTTTTCTTATTTTTTTTGGGGGGAATCAAACCACAATAATGTTTTTATTTTTTATTTCGACGCTTGTCAAGATTAACTAGTATAGAAATAATTTTTTGGTCCCTATCTGACACAACGAAAAAATTTGACAACTAGACAATCAATAATATTTTGAAGTTTAAGACTACAAAACTTTGTTGTCAAATTTTATTAAGGTCCATTCATAGTAGATCACACCTCTGATAAAATGTGAAATAAAATATTTTATTTTATGACATTCTAACGATATGTAGTCCACTAGAAATGGAATCCAGTGAAGTGCACGTTCCAGGAACGGTTTTTATTGGAATATCGCTTATTTTGGAAATTTTGTTAATAAAACGCGTTTGTTGTTTTTTTTTTGTGTATGATTATTTTTGTTTTCAAAATATGTATAACTCAGTTTGGTGATTTTGTGTATTGAAGTGTGTATCGATTAACAACCATTCCAAAGATAAGAAAACCTGGATAAAAACTTATGATGGGTGTCGGCCACTTTGCGCCCGACCGTTTTGCGCTCCTACCTGAAATCGGCACTTTGCGCTCTGCTACTTTCATAATCTACTTTATTTTCTTCGATCTGCCCATTTGCAATATAATTTTAAATTCCTCCTACCTACAATAATAGTCCGGTAAAGGGTAAAAATCCATGTTTGTTTATTCGAGCGTGCTGGGCTCTTAACACAGAGGTACCAGGTTCGAGTCGTGTCCGAGTCAAGATATTTTTATTTTCTTATTGTTTTTTTCAAAAATTGACTAAAAATACGAAGAATTTTTCGATTCGGATTAGGGTAGGGGGTAAGGTAGGGTGGTTTTGGTTGGGTTATTATTGAAAATTATTATAATAATCTGTCAATTACACAATTCAATTTTTCGATTCGGATTAGGGTAGGGGGTAAGGTAGGGTGGTTTTGGTTGGGTTATTATTGAAAATTATTATAATAATCTGTCAATTACACAATTCAATTTTTCGATTCGGATTAGGGTAGGGGGTAAGGTAGGGTGGCTTAGTTAAAAAAGTGTATGGAAAGCGAGGAGATGTTCTTTTCATAGAGAACGACACGGGGTGTCTTGGAACTACGCTTGGCAACGTCGGTGAAGAGAGCTACATTTAGACGCTCCTATTTTTCTGTAGTAGGTACCATGGGTTTTAAGCAAATTTTCTAAGCTAACCTTTACCGGGTTATTATGTTATAATAAATTTAAAATTATATTGCAAATCGGTAAATCCTAGAAAAAAGGATAATACATTTCTATTATGAAAATCGCAGAGCGCAAACAGGTCGATTTCAGGTAAGAGCGCAAAACGGCCGTATTCCTTATGATGCTATCCTGATAACGCAGGTAATTGATTACTGGAAATTGCTCTTTCTAACATTGGTAACCAAATTTGACTACATTCGGCTGAAATACTAGCTACACATTTATCTGAATTTAGTTGTATTAAAGCACTTTCTTTGATTTTTCGTCTTTTATTATTGGGCTCTTTCAATATTATTTTTGTCGAATCCCATTGAATTTTATGCCACAAGGAACTTACAGAAGATAACAAGTTTTTCGTTTGTTATTGATAAAAGTCCAGTTGTTTATTTACTCCATTTGTTTAATTCAACTACTAGATGTAGGTATCTAATTTCGCCATTTTTCCGCTCGACAGAATCATTTCATATCGTGAAACGATTTAATGAACGATCTGTTCTTTATGAAATATTCATTGATATTTTTCGCTGTGTGTTTTCAACTTAACAACTGCTTAAACATACAGAACGAATTACTGAATCACGAAGGTGGAAACCAAAGAGCTAGTCACTGGAGAATGAAATCCGTAACCAGTTGAATTGTTTTAATTGCTATCAAGCTGTAAAGAAATATACAAGTTCAAGGTTCACGGGATAATCTTAAATTTGACTCTCGACTTTTTTATAATGTCTCCCATATTTTTTTTTATATCTTCACACAGTATCGCCCATCTCACTATGTCACATTTGACGTACTCCTGAATTTTGACGTTAGAACTGTCAATAATACCAAATTTTTACTTTCCGTTCTACACTCGCCTTATTTAATAAAGAAATCAAG
Source organism: Lochmaea capreae (assembly GCA_949126875.1). Lineage (NCBI taxonomy): Eukaryota > Metazoa > Arthropoda > Insecta > Coleoptera > Chrysomelidae > Lochmaea > Lochmaea capreae. Next base: position 3,372,216 of record OX421408.1, read on the forward strand.
GGTCTTGGACAAAGTATAGTATTCTACTCGCAATTTATGGCCATTATTCACTCGGATGACTTGCGCCCCTCGCCTACGGCTCTGGACGCAAACGTCACCCTGCGTGAATAATGGCTATCATAATTTGCTCGTTTAACAATATACTATTATGTCTGCAGGATTGCGAAATTTTGTAAATTTTTACATAACTTTTTTGACGATTCTTAATATTGTCGTAGTTTATTTATAATCAATGATATTTATTAAAATAAATGGAAACTCATTTAGTTTATATTGAATACTTGATCTACTTCTAAAAATTTCAATATTTATTTATAAAACCTGAAAGACTAGTTTCGTTTTCTAGCAATTTGTTGCAATTTTCTCTGGCATGGATTTTAATGACCGTCTTCAACGAACGTGTCAATTAATTCCAAACAAACAATTTAATTGAATATACAGATGTCGAAAGAATAATTATTTATAGTCACACTTCATATTTTTGAAAAATGATATTTTTCAAAAACAGTGACCGTTCAACTAAGAAGCAACAACTACTTCCCGTGCAATATGCACCGCCGGATATTGAATTACACCCCAAAGTCAAACGGGGTTGGTATATCTACAGGATATTTTAAAAACCAACCATTCTGGTTTGCGATTAGAAGGGACAACACAACTTGTAGACCGGTTTCGGCGTATTTGCGCCTCATCAGTACAAAGTATGTAGCGACATCTCACAAACTTTACATTACCGTTACTGGAATACATGTATTGATTGTGATTGAAGTGTATTCTTCAGTCCTGGATGAAAGACTCTCGGACGGATAGCACATACCTTGTTCTGACGAGGCGCAAATACGCCGAAACCGGTCTACAAGTTGTGTTGTCGCAAACCAGAATGGTTGGTTTTTAAAATATCTTGTAGATATACCAACCCCTTTTGACTTTGGGGTGTAATTCAATATCCGGCGGTGCATATTCCACGGAAAGTAGTTGTTGCTCCTCAATTGAACGGTCACTGTTTTTGAAAAATATTATTAAATATTATTTTATTAGGTGCTCAAAATTGACTCCCATTGATTTTCATACAATGATATAATCCAGCCACAAATGTGTTTCGGACATTATGTAACATTTCTTGGGTTATTTGTCGACATTCTTGAATAATTCGTTTGTGGATGCTGGCTTGGTTTTCAGATATCCAAATAAAAAAAGTCTAGGGGGATTATATCGGGTAGCCATTCTAACATTGGGCCTCGTCTACTCATCCACCGAGCAGGAAATGATTCGTTTAAAAACAGTCTTGCATCAAGAGTGTAATGCGCTAGCAAAGCTTCTGACATGTTATCATCATTTTCTAGTATTCGTGTTATTTCGGGATCAATAGCTTCTCTGAATAATTGTAGATAATACTCACCATTTAAGTTTTTCTTAATAATATATGGTCCAATAACCAAAAATGCCACACCAGACGTACACTTTTTGTGGTGTTTGACTATGAAACTCCCGCATTACGTCTGGAACAGTTTCTGCCAATACGAACATTCGACGGAAGAGCAGATATTATACAATAAATCTGGAGCGTCTTGCAGTCGTTCACTCATCAATTCACAAAACTGTAAACGCCGGTCGAAATCGTCTTCATGTACAGGTAAGCTGGTATCTCGTGACAAGGCGGAGCTTCCAGTACGCAGAAAGAGAACGTATTCGGCCAATATCGAGCTGCCCTCTGCATAACGTCTACCGCACGATTGGCTTTGCTGGATCCCCACTTTCAAATTTGTTACGGCGCATTGTCACCTCATTTCACGAGATACCGGTTGGAGTGTAGCTCTTGGACTAATTTTTTTTGTGAGGATGGAATTTGTGTTTATGTAAAATTCTGAAAACACTGCTGCGTGAAACACCCACTACACTAGAAATTTGTGATAATGACAGTTGTTCTTCTAACGTAAGCTATCTTCCATAGTTTCTTTGTTAACTACTCGTCGTTTTATTGGCAACTGATCCTGTTTTAAAAACGTTTTGCATTAATTCAGTTACGTATTTATGTGTGGCAGTTCTTCCGGGATGAACAGCATTAAACTGTCGAGCTGTTGCTCTTGCAGATTTATTGTTTTCGTAGTATAATCCTACAATTTCAATTCTATCTTGCAGATAATACATCATTTTTATACTTGTAAATGTTGATGTACGAATTAATAGTATTTTACGTAACAAGAGTTGTAGCCCAGTAAATTTCACGAGTGCGTAATGGGATTACAACTCGTGTAACGTACTATACTTTTTCCAAGCCCATCTATTTTCTTCTGAGTGCTCATAATTTCATCTTTTTCACTACTAACAGACGTATTCGTAGGTAAAGTTGAGAAAATGTTCGGATACTATAATTTTTTACAAAAATTGATAGCATAAATGAAATGACGTTTATTTCCATATCAAGAAAAAGCAAATTATTTTTTTTGAAGTTGTAGAATGTGTTGCCGACATTTAGGGGCGTCACTCTTTTAATCAAAAATGTATTTCACCAATAAATGCTAAGAGCTTTTAGGTTTTTCAACTGATTAAAATGTAAATAAACCAAATAAATAAACCAACAAAGAAATTTAAGTTTTTTTATCTTAACGCACGTGTATGTTATGAGATTTTCATTACGTGCATGTTATTGTTAAATGTTACTTACAAGGAATGTTGTCAGTGCGATTTTTTACGTTTACGAACATGGAGGTAGAAAAAACTACTCAACATTTTATTTAAAAAACGTCAAACGCCAGTTTTTGGTCGCTTTGTTTTCGTCCCCAAGCAAAACATAAAGGCATAGTTCACATTGGAATTATCTGTAAATCCCAACTGATTAACTTTTCACTTATATATTTTCATTTTTGTAATCCTCTTGTAGAGCAGAATCCAACAATGCAATAATGTATAGGGTGTTCCATTGGGAGTGGTGACCATAGGGGGGAAGATGTTAAAGTTATAACGTCTACATGCGAGCAAAAAGACGTCTGATTCTTTACGTTTTTGTTCATTTTGACGCCTTCAGAATTATGTGGGTTCTAGCCGTTTCCGGTCGTTTTTTGAAAATGACTGAGCTCAAGAAAAATTCAATAACAAATTTTAATTGAATGAAGAAGGAATAATAAGCTTATTGTGAAAGATGAATCTTCCTCCATGTTGTATCAAAATCGTTATACCTCAACAATTCAGTAATGAAAAAAAGTTAACCAATGCCAATGTTTTTTGAATCAGCAGTATATTAAGTATCAACCGCGAGGACTTAGACGGTTTCTACCGAAATTAGCTATGGATGACTAAACAAGAAGAACAAATTAGATTTTACAATATTCACACGTAGTAACTATATAATAAAAATAATAATAATAATAATATACCTTCCGCATACTTCGTATAATTCGATCATATGATAATTGGAATCTTCACATAACAAAGAAAGTCAGTAAACCGTGATTTATAAGGTCCTGAACTTGGTGAGCACTAGCTGGTTTATTAGTAAATTTAAATATGAAAATCCTTAAATACGAGGGAGGTCAGGAATTCAGGAGAAAATTTAACTTATAAATATTTTCAAGATTTCAAGTAAAAAGAACGATTATTTAACAAAGATAATCTTGTATCTCTGAGCTGAATCGGTGTAACGTTTGCACAATGCTGGACCATTTTCGCCCTTAATTCTATCAAATTTTGAGCCCATTCAAGATTGTGCCGATAAAAATAAAATACCACTATAAAATTTCAATTTTCTCCTGAAGGGTGTACATTCTGATTTCTCTACGAATTTATTCTATTTTGAATAGTTATGGGCTTGAACAGTACCCGATATCGACTGCTGTTTACTGACTGTCTGACACTAATTAAGGACCGCCCACAGTTGCATGTATCTGTATAATATATTTGAGTCGATACAAAATAAAATACATGTTTATGCCTTTGCCTGTAATTACCGATTGGCTCTGGCTCCTGGCTTGGGCGAGAACTAAAGGTGGTTTTAGAAATTAACAGTTTATAAAAAGCAATGCATTTGATACAAAATAAAAATGTCATCAATATAAAAATTAAAACTCGACTAATTGGAAAGATGGAACGTTCTAGTCTTCACCAATTGATTTAGTGAAAAATTTCACATGTAGGTATGAGTGAATTTTGAGTCGATATATTCAAGTATTAAGTGACTTGGTAATGAGCAATTTATATCTCGAAATATATCATTTTCACGAAATTTAACACAACAAAAAATGTTTAAAATAGGTACATGGGAATTTTGGGAACGGTCGACATGGTTTTACGATAAAATCATTCTTTGGAATGCAATTGGATGGATGCAGTGCAATTACGCATTTTGAAGAGCCGAGGCTCAATATACCTACATATATTTATAAACAACGCGAAGCTCAGCAAGACAAATTTGTTCTGAAATTTCCCTTCCCCAGTGGTAGAAAAATATAAAATTTTTTTGGGTTGTCAACTTGGACCGAAGACCTCTATTAATAAAAATTAAATAATTACATTTTGAATCTTACATTGCTACTTAAAATTTCCCCCTCGTATTCAGGAAAACTCTAAAAAAAAACACCAGTAGTGCTATAAAATGTAATTTATTCTGCTGGACCTTTGCATATTTATTGGTAAAAATTGAACGCTTGGTATAAATCAAGATTTATTGATGATACTTTATGACTGACTTAAGTCCATTGCAGTTATTACATAACCAAGAAGAAAATAAATACCTATAGATAATAATAACAACACAGAAAATCAAATTGATAAAAATTATATATGCTCAAAGTGATGTTACCAACAAAAACAGATGTTCCAACTTGTTTTATCTTTCCAGTCTTCTCCATTACATTTTTCCATATTAAATGCACAATTTTGAAACATTACCTTCAATTTCTCGTCATAGCAACTGTATTTCCATGTCCAGTTTTAACCTCTACCTCTACCAGCTCCTGGTGAGTTTTGCTCTGCTCAAATATTGACAGTGTCGATCTACAAATAGGTAGGGAGCGCCCTAATCGTTCAAGCTGATTACTCCCTAGGCGTTTACCCTGTCGTTTGACAGACACGTACACGCTGCTCACGTAACCTATAGATTATGAACGCACTACTTATATCATCAGTCATTTTTGGTTGAGCGCGAATTTTAAACTAATGGCATTTTTATTCAAATAGTTTTATCTTGTTAAGTAATTGACAATCTCTTGGGTATACAAAATTATGTTGAACCACTATTCCCGGATTATCAAAACATTCGAATTTGTCCATTATTGACCTAGGTTAATAATAGAAAAAAATTATTAACCACTAATAGAGAAATTCAACTTCTCAGTTGGCTAGAATACGCAATAATTGTCAACTTCACAACTAGTAAAGAAAAAAATCTTTTTTGTACGAACAATAATAACAATATTTAAGTCTATACTCTAACTAAAGTCAGTGTGATGACAATAAAATAAAGCAATGTTGTCAGATATATTTTCTAAAATTGTTAGGCTCGCTACACAAATGTTCCTCTTACTTCAGTAAACTATTAGTTCGTGATGTTATAAGAAAGTATTAAACTCCGTTTGACGTTTTTGGCAGAAAAAATTCTACGGTCTTGAGGGTGTTCAGGGGGGTTGTGTTGTGGTTCGGCTTATAATCCATTAGTATCATTCAGTGTTGGGTGTGAATTTTGTTTTAAAGAAATATTTAATATAGTATCTATTTCTTGGTTGAGTGAGTTTAGTGAATTGTTATAGGCATTTATAGGAAAGTGTAGGTGATCTAGTGTAGAAAGGTATCATTAATATAATACCTTTTTGATGGTGTAGTGGTTATGTCGCGTCAGTGAATTGATATTAATATAATATTCATTTGTTCGTAGACGTTAGGGTAAGTATAATTAATTAGAATGGCATTTTGGAGACCATTTGAAACAACAGTCCAAGATGATGCGCGGGATTATTGAATTGTGGATTTAAATATAAGAAGTTAGATAATCGAATGGCAATAATGGAATCTCGGCGTATCGCTGAACTTAGACAGGAGTATTTGCGCAAAATAAAAGGGTACCGTGATTCAAATAGAACTATAATTTATTTAGACGAAACTTGGTTTGATACACATGATGTTGTCAAGTGTTTATTCATTTATTTGTTATTCAAACAATCCTTACTGTTTTATTACATGAATAAATATATATAAAATAAAATACATTTTAACTTAATATGTAAGAAAATAGTAGTAATGGTAATTATATTATAATTAAAACTGTATGAGGATATTCATCCATCTTTAAAATATGGTTGGGTTGACGATACAAAAAACTGTTTTTTAGATACTCCGTGTTCTAGAGGAAAACGCGTTATTATTGTATTACAAATTTTTATAAATTTTGTATGCAGGATAATTTTTTTCATTCAAATTGATATAGTAGATTAACATTATTTCACAATATTCGAATTTATAAAAAATTTATATGCACGCCATTGGGCGGCTTTTTCCTTCAAAGGGATTAAAAATATGGGTCATCACATTAACTTTGGAAGAACTTTACTAGGAATGGGATCCAGTGCAGTGCAATAATACTATGATCGGAGAGAGACACTCCCTAGTCTGGGTAGATACCCAGGATTATACTATGGTGAAAAAAAATTCGCTATTATTTTTCCTGACTCTTCACTTCCTGACTGAAAATATAAAAGTAGAAAAGTCACTGTGGTCGCATCCATAATTGGTAACTAATGAAATCTAAGCTGGCAGTTCAGCATCACAATGAGATATAAATCAAAGATTAAACATTATGACACTACCATATTTATTTCCATGTTATTTCTCATTTAAAAGAAACCCCGCTGCGTCGAAGTGTAGGAACTACTATTGTTTTTCTTTGATGAAGAATAGTAAAAAATTAATGAAATATGACTGTTGGAATCGTTCTAGACGGCAGTAATTATTTCTTCGGAACAAACCAAGAACTATTATATGACAGGATCCGCAGAACAGCCTTCGCCAGAGTAAAATTAGGTTTAACATTTTGGAGAGGGTAGGAACTCTGTATACAGGGTGGCCCAGGTTTCAAAAATTCTGGGGATTACGTTATACAGACTGGAAATAATTATAGTAATTTCTATAAAAAATGTTCCTTACGCCCTTTGTTAATGCGAATTTATTTCGAGCCCTATAGTTCGTTAACGAAGTCCTTAAGGAAAAAATGAATAGATAGTTATTTTTAGTCACTGTATCATCGCCGTTTTTGGTCTTGGAAGACTATGTATACAAATAATTTAAAAAAAAATTGTGAGAGGCACAAAAAGTCGAGAATTAAATTTCCCTTCATGAGTTTTTGGTACTGAGACACCTAGTATAACTTTCTGTGTGCATTGTCCAAAGTAATTGTTGGATAAATTTATCGCAGGATATACGAGGATATATTGAAAAAATCTTAGCCTACTATAGAACCAAACAAAATTTCAATGTCAAAATATTTTATTACCCAACATATTCTCCTCTTAATTGCATACATTTATTACAGCAAACCTGCAACGTCTCTAGACCTTTCAAAAAAAATGTTTCTTCTTGCTCTGCAAACCAGACCTCCACAGCTTTTATTACCTCCTCGTTGGAAGAAAATTTACGACCTTTTATACTTTTTTTCAGTTGAGGAAAGAGATGATAGTCGGATGGGGCCAAATCTAGTGAATAAGGGGGATGTTTTAGTAATTCAAACCCTAAATCCCGATTTTTTTGCATGGCAACATGAGATTTGTGTGCAGGGGCGTTGTCCTGCAAAAACAAAACACCTTTGGATAGCTTTCCACGTCTTTTCTCTTTAATTTTTTCCCGTAGAGTGGTCAGTAATGTCGAATAGTAATCTCCAGTTATTGTTCTACCCTTATCCAAAAAATCAATCATGATTACTCCATGGCAATCCCAAAAAACTGAAGCAAGAACTTTTTCAGCAGATTTTTGGACACGAAACTTCTTAGGTCTTGGAGAACCAGAGTGTCGCTATTCCTCGATTGTTGCTTTGTTTCTGGATCGTAGAAATGTACCCAAGTCTCATCCATAGTAACAATTCGGTTTAAGAAGTCTACATCGTCTTCAAATCGAGCATAGATCGAACGCGTTGCTTCTACCCTTGCACGCTTTTGGTCAACATTCAAACATTTGGGGATCCATTTTGCAGCAATTTTTCTCATGTCCAAATTGACGTGTACTATATGATGAACGCGTTTGTATGAAATATTCAGTGCTTCAGATATCCGTTTTAGACCAATTCGACGGTCTGATAAAATCATGTCATGAACTGCATCGATATTTTCGGGGACTGACACAGAAACTGGCCTTCCCGATCGGTCTTCATCTTCAATGGAAAATTTAACTTCTTTTGAAGCTTGCAGTCCAATTTTTCACGGTCGCATACGAAGGACATTGATCTACAAGGGTATTAAGTATATCTTCGTAAATCTGCTTACCTCTTAACCCTTTTAAATACAGGTACTTGATGATGGCTCGATACTCCAATTTTTCGATTTTTATAATTTCGGTGGACATCTTTTTTCTTTTAATTTATTGCGTAACTCTGGTTTACTTTTTTGACGTCAAACTTCACACTGGCACTTCTAATGAGTTATTGTTCGTTGCTATGGTAACGCAATATTTTGTTTATGCATGGAACTGGTCTAGGATAACTAGATATCAATACATCCTCGTATCTACCGTATGAAGACTATTCGCTCTGTATTATAATATCTCTCATTATGTTTAGGAAAGCTTTAAATAATGATTAATATTACCATCCTCGGCATGGCAACGCACAAGAAAAGGAAAAATAAACGAAAAGTGAGAGGTCCCATTAAGATTGAAATCTATTGAGATCATTGTCATCGGCATAATTGATACCGCTTAGAATTAAACTCTTTGTCTGACACTTAATTTCTAATTCTGTTGAGACCATTAGATCTATTGAATATTGAATTTTTAATGTCAGCTGCCTGTTATGAAATTTATAATTATACAACATTCAGGTAGTTGTTCGAGTTATATTTTAACATGACTAACGTTTGAAGTATCTGGAGAAATTTTGAATTGAAATATATGCAGATTTGCAACGACCACGCGTGTTACATAAACAGCCTTTTGTGCTGTCTTTTCTACAGGGTCATCCACATCGTGTCAGATGTTACGACATATTTTCAACCCGAGACAGTTACTAAGCTACCGGATGATTCAATAAGAGGATGTTGTGTGGTTAAAAGTTACAAATCTTTGCAAGTAAATATGGTAAATACCAGGTGGAGGATTGGAAATGTAGAGGGGATGAGAATACGAGGATGTATTGATATCTAGTTAGCCTAGACCAGTTACATGCTTAAACAAAATGTTGCGTTACCATAGCAACGAACAATGACTTATTAGAAGTGTCAGTGTGAAGTTTGACGTCAAAAAAGTGAACCAGAGTTACGCAATAAATTAAAAGGAAAAAGATGTCCACCGAAATTGTGAAAATCGAAAAATTGGAGTATCAAGCCATCATCAAGTACCTGTATTTAAAAGGGTTAAGAGGTAAGCAGATTTACGAAGATATGCTTAATACCCTTGGTGATCAATGTCGTTCGTATGCGACCGTGAAAAATTGGACTGCAATCTTCAAAAGAGATAAATTTTCCATTGAAGATGATGACCGATCGGGAAGGCCAGTTTCTGTGTCAGTCCACGAAAATATCGATGCAGTTCATGACATGATTTTATCAGACCGTCGAATTGGGCTAAAACGGATATCTGAAGCACTGAATATTTAATACGAACGCGTTCATCAGATAGTTCACGTCAATTTGGACATGAGAAAAATTGCTGCAAAATGGATCCCCAAATGTTTGAATGTTGACCAAAAGCGTGCAAGGATAGAAGCATCGCGTTCGATGTGTGCTCGATTTGAAAACGATGTAGACTTCTTAAACCGAATTGTTACTATGGATGAGACTTGGGTACATTTCTACGATCCAGAAACAAAGCAACAATCGATGGAATGGCGACACTCTGGTTCTCCAAGACCTAAGAAGTTTCGTGTCCAAAAATCTGCTGGAAAAGTTCTTGCTTCAGTTTTTTGGGATTGCCTTGGAATAATCAAGATTGATTTTTTGAATAAGGGTAGAACAATAACTGGAGATTACTATTCGACATTACTGACCACTCTACGGGAAAAAATTAAAGAGAAAAGTCGCGGAAAGCTATCCAAAGGTGTTTTGGTTTTGCAGGACAACGCCCCTGCACACAAATCTCATGTTGCCATGCACAAAATTCGTGATTTAGGGTTTGAATTACTAGAACACCCCCCTTATTCACCAGATTTGGCTCCGTCCGACTATCATCTCTTTCCTCAACTGAAAAAAAGTTTAAAAGGTCGTAAATTTTCTTCCAACGAGGAGGTAATAAAAGCTGTGGAGGTCTGGTTTGCAGAGCAAGAAGAAACATTTTTTTTGAAAGGTCTAGAGACGTTGCAGGTTCGCTGTAATAAATGTATCTAATTAAGAGGAGAATATGTTGGGTAGTAAAATATTTCAACATTGAAGTTTTGTTTGGTTCTATAGTAGGTTAAGAATTTTTCAATATATCTTCGTACGTTTTGCTCATTTGAAAATTGAGCTTACTCCTTTGGATAAATCTCTTTCTAGAACAATGTAAGTTTTTTTCAATAAACATGAACTGAGAACCAGATCAGATCCAAGCAGTATAATGCGAAGAGAGATTCTAAGGGCTGATTATACCGACCAAAGTTCACAAATGGTTCTACTGAACCGCACGTCACTGGTGATCGTGGTTCAAGAACCAATTGATTGCATCAGAAAAAATTGAACTCGGTTCTATTGAACGTTCAATTTATATATTTTTATCAAGGTGGTTATCATGAAATGATAAAAAAGTCTAGAATTCCAATAACTCGCTTATTTTTATAACCCCAAAGTTACCAGCGTGATTTGTTTATATATTACATGGGCTGAAAGGTCCCGGGCCTGACCCCTTAAAAAGACAGCTGTCAAAATTTCATGATATTCTATTCATTAGTTCGTGAGTTATTGTACTAAGAAAGGCGCTACTTTTAATTTTGCACTGCTTCTTGATGGGAAAAAATACCATTCAAGCGAAGCAATGGCTTGAAAAGTGTTGTAGGGACTCCGCTTCATCAGAAACAACAATAAAACGATGGTTTGCTGACTTCAAACGTGGTCGTAGAAACACCGATGATGCGGAACGTAGTGAACCTCAACGTCAACGCGTTTGTTCACTGTTGACCAAAAACAAGAACGTGTTGATGCTTCTGTGCAGTGTTTGACCATGTTTAATTTTTGCGTCGATATGTGTCAATGTATGCAACATGGATCCATCACTTCATTCTGGAATCAAAACGATCGTCTGTGAGTGGACAGCAACTGGAGTACCTCGTCCAAAAGCACAACATTCAGCTGGAAAGGTTATGGCCTCGGTATTTTGGGATGTACGTGGTGTAATATTCATCGACTATCTTGAAAATGGAAATACCATCAACACTAAATATTATATAGCGTTATTGGAGCGTTTGAAGACCGAAATTGGAAAGAAACGTCCGCATATGGCAAAGAAAAAACTTTTGTTTCATGAAGACAACGCACCGTGTCACAAGTCAATCAAAACAATGGCAAAACTACATGAATTGAACTTCAAGTTGCTCCCACGTCCACCGTATTCGCCAGATTTGGCCCCTAGCGACTACTGGCTGTTCGCAGACCTAAAAACAATGCTCGCCAGTAAGAAATTTCGCTCCAAATAACATAAATCAAGAAATACATCACCAACAAAGTAAAAAGCCTCTTATTTTTAATAGTTATGCTACAAACTGTTTTATTTTTTAATATGCATCAATTTAAATTGATTTGTTTATTTTCGTATTTTGCTATATTATGGTTTTACGTTGTTTTTTAAATTTTGAATAAAGTTTTTGCAAAAATCCCAAATTTTTACTTATAAAATGCCCGAGGGCCGTAAGTAAGACACAATGACTATTTTACAAAGATTTCCATAAAACTGACTACATTGTATTTAGAAATACTAATAACTGGCTAGTTTTTTAACAACAATGGTTAATATTCCTAAAAATGACATGTAATTTATAAAATAAAACGTTATTTTAAACAGTTTAAAACACCTTTGTTATAGTTTCAACGAAATACATAAAGTTAGCTGGCGGTTGGAAAAGACTGTATTGCTACGGGTACTTTTTTATTCTACAAAGTCATAAATAAAGCTAACCAAGATAAAGAAAAACATAATTACGGTGGAGTCAATGAAAAATGTTTAAGTACAGAACGGTTTTAGTTGCTTGTGCAACAAGAAGCGCCAGGTTTCTTTTGAAACAGCAATTATTTACCTTTATTATTACGTACTCTAAGCAACTTTTAATATTGATTTATATTATTGAATACCCAAGGAATAATGAGATGTTAAATTAAGAAACCAGAACAGTCGAAAGGGAGTCTCTATATAAATTCAGTTTCAAACAGTTTAAAAAAAAATCGAAGAATACGAGCATATATTGAAAAATTATTAGCCTACTATAGAACCAAACAAAATTTCAATGTCAAAATATTTTATTACTCAACATATTCTCCTCTTAATTGGATACGTTTATTACAGCAAACCTGCAACGTCTCTAGACCTTTCAAAAAAAATGTTTCTTGTTCCTCTGCAAACCAGACCTCCACAGCTTTTATTATCTCCTCATTGGAAGAAAATTTACGATCTTTTAAACTTTTTTCAGTTGAGGAAAGAGATGATAGTCGGACGGAGCCAAATCTGGAGAATAAGGGGGGTGTTCTAGGAATTCAAACCCTAAATCACGAATTTTTTGCATGGCAACGTGAGATTTGTATGCAGGGGCGTTGTCCTGCAAAAACAAAACACCTTTTGATAGCTTTCTGCGTCTTTTCTCTTTAATTTTTTCCCGCAAAGTGGTCAGTAATGTCGGATAGTAATCTCCAGTTATTGTTCTACCCTTATCCAAAAAATCAATCATGGTTAGTCCATGGCAATCCCAAAAAACTGAAGCAAGAACTTTTCCAGCAGATTTTTGGATACGAAACTTCTTAGGTCTTGGAGAACCAGAGTGTCGAAACTCCATCGATTGTTGCTTTGTTTCTGGATCGTAGAAATGTACCCAAATCTCATCCATAGTAACAATTCGGTTTAAGAAGTCTACATCGTTTTCAAATCGAGCACAGATCGAACGCGATGCTTCTACCCTTGCACGCTTTTGGTCAACATTCAAACATTTGGGGATCCATTTTGCAGCAATTTTTCTCATGTCCAAATTGACGTGAACTATATGATGAACGCGTTCGTATGAAATATTCAGTGCTTCAGATATCCGTTTTAGCCCAATTCGACGGTCTGAAAAAATTATGTCATGAACTGCATCGATATTTTCGTGGACTAACACAGAAACTGGCCTTCCCGATCGGTCATCATCTTCAATGGAAAATTTACCTCTTTTAAAGCTTGCAGTCCAATTTTTCACGGTCGCATACGAAGGACATTGATCACCAAGGGTATTAAGCATATTATCTTCGTAAATCTGCTTACCTCTTAACCCTTTTAAATACAGGTACTTGATGATGGCCTGATACTCCAATTTTTCGATTTTCACAATTTCGGTGGACATCTTTTTTCTTTTAATTTATTGCGTAACTCTGGTTTACTTTTTTGACGTCAAATTTCACACTGACACTTCTAATGAGTTATTGTTCGTTGCTATGGTAACGCAATATTTTGTTCATGCACGGAACTGGTCTAGGCTAACTAGCTATCAATTCATCCTCGTAAAGTATACTTAAAATAATATCAAACTACAAAGAGCGGTATGGAAAATCTAAGGGACTATTAACAGTCTCGAGACAGGTTGAAGTAGGCTAAGACCCATCGAATTGGGATATGAAGAGGTAGAATAGCCTTAGTTCCGGCCCTGTCCGCAAAACTTATGACTTTAAAGTGTACACACTAATATGTATAATTTATATAATGGCCCTTTGTCATAGACAAGTTCAATGTCTGAAAGGAGACATGCTAAATGTTTCTCGAACAGAGATATTGCATTCCTTTTAGTTAGTTTCTTTTGTTAAGCGACCATTTCGACGTGCATATGCACACACAACAAGAAAATCATGTGTAAATAAATGAAAAGTATCTAGCAATTTAGTAGCCATATACAATGTGGACGTTTTTATTATGCAGACACTAAGACGATTGCGGTGGCGGGCGGCGGGATTAAAATAATACGAGTAGAGGCGCGTCGGTATGGAAAATAACAAATATATGATTTACTGTAAAGAGTAAGCGACGTTAAGACCCACTACGTTGGTACTTTTCATAACTTAGGGCCAGTTGTATGTAACGTAGTTAACCAATAATTAATTGTTCAACATTAGTCAAATCAATATTAAATACCTAAAGTATAAAATCTCAATCAAGGTTTGATCGCGGATAGAATTCCTAACTAGTTCAGGGACTATTCGCATGCGCATTATGTAAAGTAGCTTTCACGGTTGACTCAATTCTGAATTTTTAATAATAGTTCAGTGCTCATGTCAACCTTATTAAAAAGCCCACTAATACAAACGAGTCGCTACTGTATATCTGACATACCTACTGTTGTGCTTATTCTTTTATGATAAGGATATACAGATTGCGAAAAGTCTATTCGCGCCATACGATTTACACAAGTACGACAAGGAAAATATGAGCAAAACTACTTGAAAGAGAGAGAAGAATAATTGTCCGCTCAGCGGTGGGCGTGTGTTCAGCTCCAGCTACTAAAAACAGTTGGGGTTGTGTTCAGTACCCCCCTATTTTAACCACTGTTGCTAGAAGCGCAGATTAATTTGTACAAATGATACTTTTTTCCCGTTATCGTTAACTTTTTTTCCAGCTCATGCACTATTAGGTAAAACTAAACACTTTCATCCGGCAATAGTGTCCTTTACAGAGAGAATTCACATTTAAAATTTTACACGACCATCGCTGAGCGCACATTTATTTTTCTCTCTCTTTCAAGTAGTTTTGCTCATATTTTCCTTGTCGTACTTGTGTAAATCGTATGGCGCGAATAGACTTTTCGCAATCTGTATGTATAGGCACCATTTGATCGCGTTATGAATGTTTAATATTAAAAAAATGAATCCATACAGAACTATTATACTTAAGATACATTGTGATTATCCTGTATGTCATTAATGTATACATATTCGATGTTAATATTTATTTACTAGACCCAACGTTTTATAAATATTCCAGCGAGCATCTACCCTGTACTGACAATACAATAAGCGGTGACTCTACAATAGACTATAAGTATTATTTAGTACCTAATATCAATATCGCATTACCTATAAATTTAATATCTTTTAATGGTATCCCGTAGGCAAAAAAATTATTTTCTTTGGGGTTATTGACACGACAATTTCGGTATTTCCAAACGCGGAGGTGTACATTATTTGCGGTTTATGTTTTGTTTGGTTTTTTATTCGCCAAGAAGTACCAGACGAAGGAATTACATATTGATTAAAAAATAAATCAAAATGGAAGGGACCGCGACTCGACAAGCAGCGTGTAGGTTTGGTTCCTGGAAGAAAAATGGTATTTTAAATTCGCGGTTCTGTTCTATAGTCCGAGGGCAAATTCCCGATAAATATTCGTAAAATTATACAAAATATTGAATATTGAAAAAAATAGTGATAAATAAGAAAAAGTTTGAAAATATAGGATTTTTTGAAATTCATTTAACTGTAACTTCCAATATGCAGCTTTGATCGAATTTTTATGATGATTTTCGGATTCTGCGAGGTCGAATTAGTAAAAATCCGCGATCAAAAGGATGGGCAAACATGCGGTTTAGATTTTGCAATTTTGAAATTTCCAAAAAATAATTCAAAGTGTTGACCACATATGTATGTATATGGAAAAAATTCTATTTCTGGACCAGATTTTTTTTGTTTTTATATCAAAATTGACTAATTTGGACCCGTAAATTCCAAAAGTCGCCAATAAAGAATTTAGAGGAGTTTTAAATTTTTGGAATAAAATATCCACTTTAGGATAACCCTGTATTCACAATTTCATACATACGAGTCTCCTGATGTTTATCCATATTCTACCACTATCTGAGAGTATCCATTTCAAATTTCAACTCGATATTCCAACTATTAAGGTCTCTACGATTTTTTGTGTGTAACCGTACACAATTTAGGACTTGGAAAAATCTCGGATATGGACATGCTTCGATTATTTCGCTTATAACTTCAAAACCGGACCTCGTATTATATTCTAGTCAACGCCATTCGATTCAGCATTAAATGTTCTATAGTTACTGGTATTTCCAGTTTTTCAGTGGATAAACTTTCCGACGTGTTCGCGTATTAGTATATATGTGGTATGTGGAAATTGCAAAATCCAAACCGCATGTTTCCCCATACTTTTAATCACGGAATTTCGACCCCGTAGAATCCGAAAATCAGCGTAATAATGCGATCAAAGGTGCATATTGTAAGTTACAGTCAAATGAATTTCGAAAAATCATGTATTTTCACACTTTTTCTTATTTTTCACTATAATTATGTGATTTTGCATATATTTGATCATGGAAATCTCTTAATATGACCCTGTAGATTCCGAAAATCCATAATATGAAAATTTTGTAAACTGCTCACGTATTGACACCGACTCAATTTCTCGATTACACTAATCGAAACAAGTAAACATTAAATAAGTTTAAAAAACATTTAGTTTCTGCTAAAAGTTATATTTTTAATGCCTATTTTTCGAAACATTGCCACTTTTTTCGAAATGACGTTGTAATCTCTCGGACTATAACTTCTAAAGTTACAACACGATCACTGAAGCACGAGGACGAGTATTTTTGTAAATCGTCTTTTAAAAAGAATAAACCTCTAAGAAGCAATGCATGCATAAGATGCCTTTTTAAAAAAATAAATGTCTTAAACTTGAAATGTTACCCATTCAACTAGTAGGCTGTTCAGTTTGATGTGGTGAATTTCAACCGAGCTGTCAGTTACTTCTTTTGACATCAATAAAATATTTTTCTACTCCTATACTGTAAGTTGTTAATTAAATGCCAATTTTCAGTTTATTATAACACTGGTTTTCATTATGAAACTGAAAAATTGACCAGTATAAATCTAGATTTTTAAATAATCAAGTAGGCAGACCCAATATTTTCTGTAGAATGTTTGACAGTTTCTAAGAGATTCGTGTTTTATGACAATCTTTTGCGTTAGTCAAAAAGGTAGATAGATACCTTCCACTTTTTAAAAGAAATGTCGAGCGACGAAGAGTTTTCATACACACCACTTAAAATCGCTGAAAAGGCGAAAAATGTAGTTTATTACCTGCAAACTCAAAAAAGGTATATGATAAATTTTGTGGTCAATTTATGGATTGGAAGGTAGCAAGAGAAGTATCATCTTTTTCTGAAAACGTGTTTTTAGTGTAGGTACTTTGAAGGACTCTCAATCAAATTGAAATCCTCATCTCTCTGGACACATTACTCTATTTTAAAAACCCAACTTTACATTAAACATAAAACTGATATTAGCCAACATCCAAAATTTTTTTTTTTATTAGAATTTAAGTGCCTCGACAACTATGGCCATTGGCACTATACAAGAGTACATGAGAATAACAAAAAATATGTAGTGATATTAATACAGACAATATTTCATAGTTTGTGGTAGAGGTTAGCTGCTTTGAGGAATTTCAATATCTTCGGAATTTCAGCGGTGCAGTTTAGAAGTTCTTTCAGGTTCGGTTCGCTGATACATATTGTTGTATATCTGGCAGTCCGTGAGTATATGCTTAACGCTTAAATCAACATTGCAGTAGCGGCAGACGGGAAGGTTTTCAGATGACATCAAGTAACCGTGAGTATATCTGGTATGGTTGATCCGCAATCGTCTAATAACAGCAGCTTCTCTCCTGGTTAAGAAGTCGAGAGGGAGAGAGCCAATGGAAGGTTGTATATCGTTTAGAGCTGTTCTACTGTTGTGCCAATAATTTTGCCAGGATTCTTTGACGGACTTTTTGAATAAGTGTTTGAGGTCTTCTTGGAGCTGGATCGATGTTGTGGTGATGGTAGAGGTGGCTTCTTTAGCATGTTAGCATTTTCATTGCCAGTAATTCCAATGTGAGATGGGAGCCAGATAAGACAAACTTTTACATCACGAGCTGAGAGAATTTGATAGATGTCATGGATGTTTTGAACTATTGGATGGTCAGTGAAGATATTATTAAGTGAATTAATTGAAGAAAGTGAATCGGTACAAATGGTGACATGCTTGGAAGGAGGTGAGATATGTTTAAAGGCTTGGAAAATGCTATACAGCTCACCAGTGTGAACACTACATGTTTGAGGGCAACCGATAGGAACCTATAAGTTCGTGCTTGGTTGTGACTGAGCAGCCAACACCAAAAGAAGTTTTAAAGTGTAGAGAACTACATCATACGGTGTTTTTTGCAGTATTTCTAAGAATGCTTTCTTAATAAGTGTGCTAAGTGTGCCAAAATTGCAGGTATTTTTAAAAATAAAGTCCGTAGGATATAGCAGAATTAAAAAATTCAAATAAAATTTCTTGTTCGTAGAAAAAAAGTGTACGCAACTCTCATGTAATGGGTATTAATACATGACCGTTGCATAATATACTATTAAAGTCACTAGGGCACTGCGTTTGAGAAATGCTACGAAATAAAAAACTAATTAAACTTCGAATTGAAACTCTATTGAAACTTTTTAAATTGGAGCACAAAACATGAAATTCGATTTACATTTGAATACGAATTGTGTCGTTCATTAGCATGCACAGAAACATAAATGGCGGAAGAGACTTGGAAGTACATCATAAAATTTGTATACTATCATTGGACAAGTCGTCTTTTACAGATATAGATAAAACATTCCAATACGGTATGTGACAACTACGATTTTATCTTTGCCGCCCATAAAATGCATTTCAAACGATATATAGTATTACTTACTTTTCATATATACTCGTATTCCAAATTTATACATAAAACTACCGTTAGTATGCTAAAGAGTACTGCTAATGAACAAAGTCGCAACCGGAAGGAACGTTAGCAGGGAGAAATTATTTTGAAAATTTCACGCCTGTAATTTTTAACCAATCAAAACGTCTTTTTTGACAGATCAACATGGCAACGGATTAATTTTTGTGGAAATTTATTCCTCGTGAGTAACCAACAGTATTATTAACTAAATTCTTTATTAGAAAAATCTGAAGAATCGTCTTGTCCTAATTATTTCCTGTAATCAAGTAAATAACCTACAAAACCGAAATGGTTTTTTATCAATATAGAATTTTGGTTTATATTTTGTCGCTCAAATTCTTGGCATTCCCTTCACTGAGGTATAATGTATTCATGTGATTTCAGTGTTGTCTTCGGTCCAGGATAATATCTACCTTGTACTGATGAGGCGTAATACTCCGAAACCGGTCTGCAAGTGATATTATTCCTTCTGATTATAAACCAGAATGGTTGGTTCTATATCTTCATATATACCAACCCCGTTTATCTTGGAAGTGTAATTCATTGTCTGGCGGGGCATATTGCCCGAGAAGTAGATGTTACTTCCTGGTGGACGGTCTATCCTTTGGAAATTAATTTTCTAATTTGTGAGGCGTTCTAATAGTTTTATACTATTACTTTGACTTTGACTTTCGTCAATTAAGTCGTCAAGATCCCACATTTTCCCCTCCTCAGCTATAACATGTTTTATGGCGCTTTGCCAGTTTTCGGTAGTCACATTCGCCAATGAATCCATCAAAAGTTACCGTACTTCTTGGAAATATCCGGACTATCAATAAGAAAATATTTTCTGTTCTGTTTTTCCCACCTAAAGTTCCTTCCATGAAGAATTCTCCATACTCTAGTTCTTGATAGTTGTTGCAGGTTTTCGTCATTCTGGGCTGCTTGCACAATCTTGTCCAATGTTGGTATTTCTTTTCCCAATAAACAATTTTCGTGACTTATAGTAACTGATATTTTTATAGCGTATTGATAAAGGTTACACAATTATATAAGGAAATGCTTTGTAGTTTTATTGCAACACTTATAGTAAATTAGGTTTATTAGGGTGTTATGCCATAACTGTAAGTTCTAGATTTATAATGAAGTGTTGTAACTATTTATACGATTGTGTTATAAAACTTGAAGTATACGTTACCTCAATTTATATAACAAATTTATATAAGGTTTGCCGTTACTTCCGTAATAAATCTAATGGTTTCTGAGTTTTATAATAGCATCGTTGTTTACCTTTTTAAAACTTCAGATACTTAAGTTCTTCTATAAATACGTTATGAAACTTTTAGTAACAAGTTCTTTTATAAATACGTTATGAAACTTTGGGTAACTGATGTTTTCTCTTTGTGTTTCAGTAAAAAGTTAACCTAAAATAGGAGTGGTTATTAACTGTGTAAGAAAATAGTGAATAAAACTATGATTAATAGCTGGAAAAAAATCAAGTACAGCAGTACATTTTGCCGAAAAGTTTCTAGGCGTTTTACCAGAATAACACAAGTAGTGCCAGCATCTTCTGGTAAATTAAAAATCATCACTTTCGTTAATCGACAGGTATCTTCCAGTTCCACTTTATCAACAAATGACGTCAAAATTTCTTCTTTACCTTTGAATATTACCACCAAAAGTTCTCTAACCATCACTTGTGGTGTGCTGTGACACTCAACTAACAGTTAATAATTTATAGTAGACTTGAAGTTTTATAGAATCACCATTTATGGATATATAGTGTTACTTTAAGTTTTATAGTGTTACAGTAATTTTGTGGTAACTAATTTTTATTAAGGTGTAGGCTTTATCCGCCATGATAATTTTCTCAAAATGCAGATATAAACAGGAACAGAAAATTAAATATTTAACAAAATTTTGGAAAACTGAATTTAGATTGGACTCTTATTTTACATTATATTGTAAGAACATATGATTGATTTTGTCTTATGAACAAATTTAAATAAATTAAAATAATAATTTTTTAAAATTCAATAACAATTTTTTTTAATAATACATATTTCAAAGGCCAATGCATTTTTTAGAAGTGCCTTGCTAACATTTACAGTAAAAAATGGTTGGCAATATAATTTTGGACCAACCTTATGTGTGGAAATGATGTGACAAGTATTAAAGTGCACATAATATATCACATCAACCATCTTAATATCATATAAACATGGAGATGGAATATAATAACCAATGTATGCTAAAAAGAGAAGAGAACACATATTGAAAATGTGACAGATGACAGCTTGACAAAGAAATAATTTAGTAACGGTAAGGTTACCAACAACTCTATAGGAAAAGTTTATAAGAGTAACCAAGTCAGTAATAAAACTAAATATCATTACATCCTCTTCTTAGATGAAGTTTTATAAAGGTACGGGAAATATTTCCGTTACTTTTAGTTATAGACTTATGGGTTTTATAACGGTACTAAATAAAGGTGTTCGCAACTCTTTTAAATTGCTCCATTTAAGTGTTGTGAAGGGTTTATAAGAGTTACAGAAATATTACTATGCTTAGCTTATATAAACTGCAGGTTTATAAAATAGTGATGGTAACTTTACGGTTACTATTATATAAACGAAAATGTTTATTGGGTTGCGAAATACATACCACTGTTTTTAACATCGTCGTCAATTTCTAATGGTTTCTTCCCCGGGTGAGGAATAGGTTCACCGAGGTTCCAGCATTTTCTCTCACGTAAAAATCTATTAATCGTTGATTCTCCTACCCCTATATTATTAGCACAGTTCGTAATTATGTCGCGAACAGAGCTTGTGGGGTTGTGGTGCACAAGAGCAAGTTCAGGATTCATGTTTTTTCCCGCAAATAATATGAACTTTTGCTAACTAGTTGAATAGAAATTGGAGAAAAACTTGAACTTGAACCCATCTTAATTAGACGAATAGACGTTACAACAGGAAATTGGGTTACGGGGCAGGTAGTTCCGTCGAGCCTATGGTTTACAACTATTTTATGGTCCGAACCCCCGATCCGTGCTATCAACTCCCTTGGGACAGGCTTTAGTATAATTTCAGATATACAATTATATTTTTTATTGTTAACTAAAAAGCCTTAATAATATATTTATGGCACGACATTGGCATATACGTTTTTCCTAATACGTTTCAAAAGTAATTCTAGTTCAGATTCCTAGCGAATTTGTTTCTTCTATTGTTTAGTACTCAAAATAATTTATGACTCTGTCGTAAAGTGGGACCGTTAATTATGGTTACTTTATGAATGACAATGTGATAGGAAGATTTCCATATAGGGTTTCATATTACTGTTATCTTAGACCAGTTATATAAACTTTAACGGTTCCTGGATACAAAAGTGGGTTTATTATTATTAAGTATCAAATAATTACGATTGTAAAAGATTAATATTGACCATATTTCCATTTTAAGTTAGATTAAATTGAAATGGTGCACACTTATCAAAACAATGTTGACAAAACAATGAATTGATAATTTTATATCCAATATCCTGACCATGATTATCAGTCCATTCACCAATTTATTTGAACATAATTTTGCACATACAATTCTTGCATATTTACTGTGCCTCATGAATTATTTTTAAATAAAAGTTTGCGTCACGTCGAAAATTGTTTTGAACCACCAAAGATGGTAACAATACAAAGAACAATAGAACAAAATCGAAGTTCATAGAATTATTGCATAAGGAGCGGAAAAACGTGGGCAAGTCGATTCACTCTTACTAAGAATACAGTTGATTGTAGGGTAGAAATTTGACGTTCGCGCAGACTAGATTTTTTGTAGATAATAAACAGTTTTCACCTCTATTTGTTTTTAAATTTAAGTTCACCAACACTTGCAGAACTTCTTCCTGTGACTTGGGCAATGGTGGTGTGGATTTTCTTCTTCCAGCATAGATATTTCGTCGAACGCAAAAAATGTCTTTCGTTATCAGCGGTAAATTGCTGAAATGTTCCTTCCTCAATGACTTGTGGACAATCTTTCACATATATCTTCTAAAGCTTTCCTCTGGAATTACTAAAAATTTGCCGGACACTGTGGATATCTGGAGCATGATTATGCTCCACTGATGCTTTTTCCAGAATTTTCATCACCTTCGTTTGTGTACACTTTTTGTTGACACCTAACTTTTTCATCTTTGAGTATTTTTATCGTTGACATCGTCGTTGGATTCGCCATTTAAAAGTTAAACACTAACAGCACGAAGCAAATATTTACAGACAAAACTATACCGTAATAATTGCAATAATTGAAAATATTCATCTTCTTTTAAATCTATCTCTTTCAACTATAATCAAATTAGGGTTTCCTTAATACCGACCACTAAGAAATATTTAAATATATTTGGTTTGGAATTTCCGGTCATTAAAACTGAGGCAGTTAGTACACCTCGACCAAATTCATTACAACTCTGAGATGCGCAAACAAAGAAGCGAGAGGGAGAGATGTCAGTCCCGCGGAATAAACGCATGTTCACTCGGCAGAAAAAGTTTACTTAGTTAAATATTTCCTAAATAAAATCCTGATCATTTGGTTGTGCCTCCAATGTCATAAATTTAAAAATATTATGCACTATTTCACGACTTTGAGCACTCAAAATCTTGTGTTTTACAAGCGAATTAAATTCCATATTAAAACACTATCAGTTCAAATGGATCTTTACAGTGCAACGTTCTGCCTAGGATTGGTAGCTGCCGACATTGTCGTATGCGTGATCTACGCGCATCCGAATCTCACGGTTGAAATGAATTTGGTCGAGTTGTACTTGGGTTTAATGTGTCCAGGTCGCCTAACAGGTCGCCTGCAGGCCGTCGCCTTGAGGTAGCTTGCCTTGAGGGCAATTTTCTACATAGTCACGCCGGCCGACGACAGGCTGGGACCTGCAGAACTACGAAACCTCACTGTGTGTGGCGATTCATCGTCAGTCTTGGCCTGAAGGCGTGATCTTTAGCGCAGTTGAAAATTTGGTCTGCAGATCAACATAATTTGGGGTTGGTCATTTTACTAATAATTATAAACTTGAGCGAAACTACGTGGCAATTAACCTTTCCTCTGCACTGATTGCTTGTCTCATTTTGGTATTTTTCTTCGTAATGTAAAGTTTTAGGAGTTTTAATAGTTTTTTAAAAGTCTTATCATCCATACGAAGATAATTTTTTAAATCGTGTGTATTAAATTGTCTCAGTTTTTTAATAAGGCTTAAGTGAGACAATTTTTCTCTTTGCTGAAGCCAATCTTTTACCCAAAATCGTTTTCTCTGTCTAACTGGTTTTTCCATTAATAACAAAAGTATTAATAAAGCAGCCAATTTTCTGTGTTTCCTTAAGGAATTCATTTTCTCGGAGAGCACTTTCGACCTCTGGATCAACTACAACAGTGTGTAGAGAAATTTGAGATCGCCTTCAGGCCACGACCTGTAGGGCCGATGCCTGAAGATTTTTCCTTAAAATCGGACTGAATAATGTGTGGCCTCAATCGGCCGTTACCTGTCGACATGGACGTCAGTTCACGGCCTGCAGGCGACCTGTTAGTGAATGGGGGCCATTAGTATTGACTGCGCAGACTAAAGGTGCCTGTCAGTATCAGTCGAGATGTCTTCTCATAAGCAACGAACCAAAACCAAAAGGATTCGGTGTCGCTAACAATCTTGAGCTCGTGAATTGGAAATCGAGGACAGGTGCCAATTTCGAAATTTTAATCGAATGACCGCAGTGCGATTGGAACAACTAATACAATTAGTTGGCCCAGCAATTGCGCAAAAAGATACGCCAAAGAGACAAGCTATCCCAGTAAGAGAAACTGTGAAATTGCAATGCAATTTTCGACATCACCTCATTTTTCAGCTCCCTGTTACGGTACTCCTCGCATTTCATATCCCAAAGTATTGGATTTTTCTCGATTAACGCACAAGTATCTTCCTTGGTCCAAGTGCGTCGTGCCATGTTTGTGGTTCTGAGAGAACTGTCACAATACGGGCAGTCGAATCTTTGCGAGTTGCTATCCGATAGCGTGTTTGCGCGTGTCCACTTGAGAGTATAAGCTTCTACGAAAAAACTATCGGCGAGTTCAACGTGACTGCCTGCGAGTTACTCTCAGGAGCGTGTCCACTGGTGAGTATTGTACTGCTCTCGAGAGTATTACTCTCATGTGGACAGACACCTTAAGTGTCTGTGGAAAGAAAGAAATTACGAATTATCGTGGTATACTAATCAATCAATCCCTCGCTTTCCTTGGGATTTTTGTTATTTATTCCCAGAATACATTTCCTTCGTACATATATTTTATAAAGTGAGATATATTTTATTAAATAAAAAAAATTATTCGCATATATACCTAAATATGTAATCAAGAGTTAACAAATGTTATTAAAAAAATTATACGTCTTGTGGACTGGATTTTCTTCAACCACTTATTTCTCGATATCCACAACGCATTTAATTTTATAATAGGAGAAATTCTATTTGAAGAAAATCGTATATCAAGAAAATGGAACAAATGATATCAATCTTATTTTTAATTTTCAATTTAATTACTATTATTCCAGTGGGTTTAACGATATAAAGTATTGTTTTGCTTTATATATATATATATATATACCGGGTATTTCATAATACGTAACCAACTATAACGCTATAAAAATAGAAATAAATTATTTTACTGACACGATGATATAAAACAATTTAATTTGTTTAAATCTTCACTACATTTGAACCTACGTTCAATCTTGTGACGCGTTTCGCTAACACAGTACAGTCGGCAGAAGCAAACATGAGCCCTGGGTGGGCGTGTTCATGTCGCTGTAGTTGTATTTTTGTATTAACAATCGATATTTTGAATCGATACCATAAGTGTTAACTGTCAAGAGTGTCAAGATATATGTAAACAAAGTCAAACTTGCTAAAAATGTAATTCTAAATATTAATAAAAAAATTTATATTGAACCAAAAATAAAACTACAATGTGCCCTAAATGTCTATATTTTCAAATTTCATGTAAAAATCGGATAATTATTATCCTAGCATTGACAACACTGATACAGACACTAAAATTGATGTGTGTTGATAAAATCACTCTGTCATATTATTTAACAGTTACTAATCTACAATCCGGATCCGGATCATGTTTGCTTCTGTTAACTGTAGCTTTATCAAACGGGTGAAGGTATAAAGAACTTTTTTTTCTACTTCCGTCACTAAAACCACATCTAAAACACGTGTTTGACATCACTTTAAACACTCATCTCGTTTATCTTTTATTTCTTAAACGTCATAACAAGTGTATCTTCTGTAATTTATATTTAATATTCCGTGATAATTTTGTAGTTCTCTGTCATTTAATTTTTCAATGACACGTCAGTCATTGTCTGCCATCTTGTGAATATACTTAAAATGTAACATAATAATTAAAATCCTGCGGGTCTAGCAAAGGTATAGTAATCACCTAGTGTCAAAAACATCTTTAGTATGGTACACGGACTTTTAACAGTCCCATTAAATAAATAGCAGTATTTAAGAAATATACATTGGAGATTTAAACAAATTAAGTTTTATTCCATCGTATATATTATTTTGTTGAAATTGAAACAATCTGGATTACCAGGAAACAATATAACGTACACTTTAAATCATTACGAGCTGCATAAACAACCGAAAAAGTGAAAATACAAATTTCTTGAGCAATTATATTTATAATTGAAAAATGGTAACGGAGCTCTCGTACTATAGGCTACCCTGCATAGCAACCAAACCATAGACTACGAACATTTTACCCAACGAGAGTGCCTTTTTAAAAAAGTGACACTGAAAGGAGCACATGTATATCTGGTGATTTAATGAGGTAGAATGGTTGAATCCTAGCTAAATGGTCAGATAAGTTGTTGATCAAAGAGATGAGACTCTTGGCGAACCATGTATCAACGTCTGCAGCTTCTCAGAATGGAGTCTCTAACATGCAGCCTTTTAACACTGATTTAATTGTACACTTTGAAAAATACACAGTTTTTTTTTTAAATTGAATTGATTTGTTTTATATGGGGAATTTAGTCTAATGAAGAAAATCAAAATTAATATGAGGTTTTTACTAAAATTAATTGAGAAACAATAGTATATTATTAAACGAACAATTTATGATAGCCATTATTCACGCAGGGTGACGTTTGCGTCCCGAGCCGTAGGCGAGGGGCGCAAGTCACCCGAGTGAATAATGGCCATAAATTGGGAGTAGAATACTATACTTTGTCCACGACCCTTGATTTCTTTAATAAATAAAAGTTAAGTAAATAATGCGAGTGTAGAACGTTAAGTAATAATTTGACAAATGTGACATTTAGAGATGGGCGATACTGTGTAAATTGTCGTTTATTACTAAATTCTGTCTTGCTATGTTATCCCTAGAAAGAGAAAAATAACCAAACCACATAAGCTTTTGTCGAATGTTTTACTGACCAAAGAAACTGAGATCATTTTTAGGCAAACGCCATCAATATCAATGGCGAACTGTTATTTCAAATGGCCTACGAATTGTCATACTAATTAATAAAGTATATTCATATAACTTACTGGTCGTTCAGTTGAAATAAAATACTATGATACCCTAAAAAACCACACAATTCACAGGGCCACTGTCGGGGATAACTAATGACGTAAATCCTTTAACGACACAGTGGACGCATAAATAACTATGCGTGCAAATTCAAAATACTGTAATTGGGTCACTTTAGTTCTTCTTTTGTTTATATATATGACAACCTTGCGTTTTTTTCCATGTCTTCATATTGACTTTAGAAAAAGTATACTATAATGTATTGATAGCGTGGAAAATTAATTTATCCTATCCGATAGAGAGTATAAAAATAAAAACCGATAAAACAACAAGAAGAAGAATGATAGTAAGTTATTTCTTTGTTCAACCCACACGTACCGATGAAAATGGGATTAAAAAAATAAAATAAATAAATAAAAGAAAAACTTGAACACGCCAGATGCGATGACATATTCTCTTATAATCAATAGTTATTGCAAATAACAAATAATTTCTGTGACACACCTTATGATTACAACGAATGATTTCTACCCTCATATAATCAAGCTATTAAAGCAGTCTATATTTAGTGGAGATTATTTATTTTATGCAAACACATTTTTAAACCATTATCTTTTACGATACACGAAGCCATTTGGTGCTTTGGTTCTGGGGATTTAATGGCTACGAATTGTTTAATGATATTGATGATTTTTTTTCAGTTTAAAAGATGACTATCTCGAGATGATGAATATTTGAAGTTGAATTTGTGATAATGCGAGGTTAGAATATTATAAACGACTTGAAATTTTTTTTATGATTCTCATCGATCGGAATTTCATTTTTTTATTTTAAAATGTTCGTACTATCTTAGATAGGTGAATCGGGCGTGTTTCGCAGGTACAAATTTCAACACGTAAGTTGTCATTAATTTTTTTTAAATCCCACGTTCCCAGCTACGATATTTGATCTTAACTTTATATCGGATAAAATTGAGTGAAAATGTGAATAGCTTCTTAGTAAGAGTCTTTTTTTAAAAAGATACTCGATTTCCTATTGCATAGGAGCACAGGAAAGGGTCGACACCCATAAAACCGCAATAAACCATTGGCGTTACATTTTTTATTAAAGACTTGGATGGTTTCATTTGTGGGGCTTATTTAATAGTGCAAAATTTGGGCAAGTATTATATCATTAGTAAGTAATTATTACAGTATCATAACAATTTCTAAAATATTGCAATGAGTCAGTCATATTATTATTAAAATCTACTTCTATTGTAAATATATAAAAACAAATTTTATTTATAATTTTAATCATTGCAATTTCTTAATTTTTCATCCCCATCCATTGTTGTGAAATTCACGACCCTATTGTATTTGAGGCGATACAGGACGTGCCGATTTGATTTTGGCAAAACCAACATGTTTTATCATTTTATTCCACTTAGAAAAAAAGAAACACTCACCCAATATTTATAGTACTTTCGAATAAATAATGAGGCACTTTGCTCCTACGGGAAAGGAAATATAGTATAGTATACAGATTGTTTCTAAATCCGTGCGAAAAATTCGGGAAAATTAAAAACTCAATTTTACTCAGCAACTTTTAGAGGTGAAATGGGTGGAAATTATTTCATAATATGAAGGAGCTTAAGGCCGCTTGACATGGTGCATGGTGCAAGATGCAATATTTCTTGATCGAAAGCATGCGTAGTTGAGACCCAGCTGATCTGCAATAATTGCAATTTTATCGGTTTGGCGCCATTTCTATGGCATGCCAGGCGCAATTCTAGAGAGAGATCTAGTTTCTTTTGTGTTACCAACCAACCAACTATTTTCAATCGAATGAAACCTATCAGCTGATTGTGGTGACTGATGTTTTGTCATTAATTGTGATTTGATAATCGACAAGTTTTTTTCTCTGAGCTTCTCTCACTTTCGCCATCTTCATTTTAAATAATAATAAACTTTATGTATATTGTTTCTTTTTACTATTGTATGGGTTGGCAGCAATGTTGCTATGAAAGAGAATTGCATGATGTCAAATAGCATGCAAGATTAATCATTTGCAATATACTGACCTTGCAAGAAATTACTGCAATTTTTTGCACGTGGTATTGCACCATGCCAAGCGGCTTTTACAATTTAACATTCAAAAAGGCTGAAAATTCGTGAAATAGGGTGTTTTGGAACTGGTTTTTTGATAAAATGTTTTCACCCTTTAATAGTGAAAAAGTCATTTTCAACATAAAAAGTCTTGTAAATACCACAAAACTATGAATTTCGAACTGAAATTTCAGGAGAGTATTTGCATAAGAATTACATATTGGGAAAAAAAAATTTCAAAAGCATAATTTGAAGCGTTTCCGTCTTGTAAATAATAAATGTGAAAGTAGGGAAAATATTCGAAAATCCAGTTTCTGAAACTTCATGCATCCATAACTCCACTAATTGGAGAGATAGAACGTTCTAGTCTCCTCCATTGGATTCAGGGGAACATTTTACATATACTTATGAATTTTGAGTCGATATTTCCAGGCAATAAAGGAGATAGCAGAGAGCAATTTAAATCGCGAAATATTTCCATACCTACTTCGAAATTTTTTACAAAAAAAATTTTTTGCGACATGGAATTGGCTGAAAATTCGTAACCGGGGGTTTTTTGATACGAGAAAACAAATGCCGCAGTCAGTTTTTTGATAAAATCATTCTTTCGCATTCAGATGGTGAAATGAGATTTTCGAAAAAACGCATTTTCAACATAAAAAGTCTTGTAAATACCACGAAACTATGAATAGTGAACTGAAATTTAAGGAGAGTATTTGCAGAAGAATTACAAATTGGGAAAAAAATTTTCAAAAGCATAACTTTAAGCGTTCCCGGCTTGTGAATGATAAATGATAAAGTGGTGAAAATATTCGAAAATCCACTTTCTGAAACTTCACGTATCCATAACTCGACTAATCGGAGAGACAGAACGTTCTAGTCTCCTCCATTGGATTCAGGGCAATATTTTACATATAGGTGTGAATTTTTAATCGATATTTCCAAGCATTAAGGGAGATAACAGAGAGCAATTTAAATCGCGAAATATTTCCATACCCACCCCTCGCTTCGAAATTTCCTAAAAAAAATAATTTTTGCGACATGGAATTGGCTTAAAATTCGCAACCGGGGGTTTTTTGACACTAGAAAACAAATGCCACAGTCAGTTTTTTGATAAAATCATTCTTTCGCATTCAGATGGTGTAATGAAATTTTTGAAAAAAGCGCATTTTCAACATAAAAAGTCTTGTAAATACCACAAAACTGTGAATAATGAACTGAAATTTTAGGGGAGCACTCTTAAAAGACCATAACCTGAAGGATTTCCATTTCATAAGTTGTCAATTGATAACAAAAAATATTTCAAATGCGAGTAGGTACAACTCTGCCAACTTCATGTATTATAATAATTAATATTCTTGATTTCCGGCGTGTATTTAAAATGCATAATGCAAAGGTCTTTGTCATGCATAATTTTTTTAATCATTATTAAATGGAAATGCGAACCTTTTCAGTCAATAAAACTTGATATATAAAACTAAAACTGCCCACTCAACTTTCTCTAGACGTCTATGTTTTTATGCAAACACGCCCTCTATGACTAAGAATGTTTCATTCAATATTCACCAAAATCGTTATCTTTAGTTCAGTTATTGAAGAAATTGTATAAAATAAACCAACTGAAATGCCATGCTTATTAGACCGACCTGACACCATGTGACTTTCATTTCCTGATACTTTAAAAGATGGAAATTTCCAAGAGTAGTAAAGATGATTTAATATGAAATATTTCTATACTTTTATATTTTTTAAAAAATATTTTCGGGCAATATTGAATATATTCAAAAGAAACCTTTTTTATTAAATATATTTTGTTTCCAATTGTTTGCCGAATGGTTTTTAAAACATTTTTCGCAAAATTCGAACACCAACCAAGATAAACAATGACTATGCCTAGTTTTCTACGAATTCTTCAGCATTCGAATATCTGCATACACATAAAAACCTTCGGGCTAAAATTCTCCATCTCTTATCCACCACCCATCACAGCATCAGCCACCAATAAGGTCGTTGACTTCTTAAACCAGTCAATTTAGTAGTCCTTGCCTGCACTTCTAGACATTTATTTTTGCAAAGGAGTTCTGCTAATAGGACCGTAACCGTTTATATAAAAATAATGGGATTCAATTCAAAACAATTTTGTTAGTTTATGAACAACTCAGATGAAATAATGTTCAAAGCGAAGAAATAGTTGGAAAAGGAAAAGCTAACATTTAGGAGAATTGGAGAAGTAGCAAAAATAACTGAAAGAACAAAGTTAAAAGTTCATTCTGAATACATATACGAACTGTACTAAAAAGGCGGGTTAAAATTTTCTGCCAGACCGTTCAAATTTTTTGACATAGGACATTTTGATGTGGGTCATTATATCAATGAAACCTTTTACATTATAAAGAGGTTTGCCATCCTTTTTATCATATTGTTTTTGGTATAAAATTTTAGTTTAAAAAAAATACCTAATATTTGTTGATAATTTTTAGTCAAGTCGCTAATATGTTGAATTGTATACCATCAAAACTGTTCAGATTAACAAAAATGTCGATGGAACAATCAAAGGCAAGAGTAATAACAAGAGAAGGAGTCACTGAAGAAATCTCGATTGAAACAGGAGTAAGGCAAGGAGACGCCCTATCCACCACATTCTTCAACATCGCCTTGGACGGAGCAGTAAGGCAGACTGAAATAAGTCGAACAATTACGCAAGCTTCAACGCAGATAGTAGCATATGCCGTTGATATAGCGTTAATGGCAACAGACAAGAGAAGCATGGAAAACGCACTGTTAACTCTCATCAGAGAGGCAGGGAAAAGAGGGTTACACATTAACGAAGAGAAGACTAAATACCTCATATGCTCAAGAAAAGAGAAACCGAACAAAAAAGATATAAAAATAGGGGAAAACTGTTTCGAAAAAGTGTCACTCTTTAAATACCTAGGGGTAATTATTACCAGCAACAACAATCGAAGTGAGGAAATAACCCAGCGAATACTAATGGGCAATAAGATATTTTGGAAGTACAAAAAAATACTGAAAGATGGTAATTTGAGTAAACACACAAGGCTGAAAGTATATAAAGTAGCAATACGTCCAATTGTAACATATGCAGCTGAAACAATGTGCCTCACATCCAAGGATACAGAAAAACTAAAAATATTCGAAAGGAAAATCATACGAAGAATTATTGGTCCAAAAAGAGTAGATAACGATCAGTACAGGAGTCTATACAATAATGAGATTGAAGATATTCTAGAAGGGGAAGATATCGTTAATTTAGTTAAAGCCCAAAGACTACGGTGGTGGGGACACATTCATCGCAGACAACCAGAGGAGCTAATAAGAAGTCATTGCATGGACCCCACAAACAACAAGACCAAGGGGAAGGCCAAAAGAAACTCTTGAAATTAGAAACTGGGATAAACTATGCCAGGACAGGAAGAAGTGGAGAGAAATTGTAGACAAGGCAAAAAAACACAAACAACTATGAAGAAAAAGAGACCTCAGATAACAAGGCGGAGTGATTCACCGCAATAAAGGAATCCTAGAGCTCCAAGATGGAGCGCCAATCATTTCACCAGAAATGTATAGGCTAAAATATATATGTATACCGAACCTCTTCAAAGCAAAAACTTTGCTTCACAAAAATTTTAAAACAAAACAATTCGGTTGTATTGTTTGGTATTAATTTAAAAAAAGAAATTCAATATTTCTGCTAATATGTAATCTGTCTTTGGTATCTCAACTTACGTTTTGGCTATCGGTTATTTTTTAACACAGCCACCTCCATCGCTTAACTTAATAATATACACTGTTGTATGTACGTATGTATGATGGGGGTGACATTCACCGAGACCTAAAAGATCTATTATGCCCCCTTACTTCTACTTAGTTCCTGAGAAACGTCTCAGAGACTAGTAGCTCCTTTAGTCCTATTTACCTGAGGAATTTAAGGATATCTGCAGGCTTCAACTTAGGTAAATGCCCCTCTTCTATCAAATAACCTCCTAGGTGGTGTGCCCTAGGATTCGCAAGTATGTGGATAGAGATTTCTTCTTCCTCCACTATTTTGAGCTTTTTCAGGTGCCCGTTCAGGCGGCAATGTCCCTAACTCTTAGTGCAGTTTTACTTTGACTTATGTATTCATTTGATCTCAACCGGTTGTAGTCACCCATAAAAATCTTTGATTGTCTGAGCCCTACTAGATCTTTCCATTGGTCAGATCTTCCCTTTTTTCGGCTTAGCCTATTTCTTCCAATATTAGGTACATTGGAACTGATACCGCAAAAGGGTTCTAGCCCCCAAAAGGTTGTTTCAGTCCCCCTCTTTGCTAGCCCATCTGCTATTTCATTTCCTTCTGTTCCAGTGTGTCCACAGTGGAATCCACAGTAAGGTTATTATATTGTTCTTGCCTAGTTCATTGAGTGTGCCTAGGCATTCCCACACCATTTTGGAACCGATCACACAAGAGATCAGTGCTTTAATAGCTGCTTGACTTTCCGCCAATTTGATAATCTTTTGCATTCTATATCCTTCGTCAATATTGAACTGGCCACACTTTCTTATGGTGTGAATTTCCGCTTGAAAGATACTTGGGGTTTTTCCCAAGCTTTCAGAGTGTTTGGTTCCTGGTCCGTACACTCCTAACCCAGTTCCTTCTATTGCTTTTGAGCCGTCTGTGTACCATTGAATGGCATTCTTTCCAAGTCTGGTAATGGTATTTGGATCCCATTCCTTCTTGTTGCTTAATTCCGTAACAAATTTCTTTAAAAGGTTACTCTTTTATGTTAGCCAAAGGTCTTGGAATTTGTTGACGGTCCACGGCAATGTCAAGGTCATCCAATTAGATCAAATAGATTAGAAGACTAGAGAAAAGGAAACATTCAGTGAATACAAGGGACTGGGAGAAACACGAAACACCCTGTAGCGTTGCTATTATAAGATTAAAATAATTAATTCCAGACTTGGAAAAAAACATACGGTAGAAAGTAAGAGTGTCTTACTGTCTATAGTTATATTACAAGTAGTTATTAAAGAACTATAATGAAATGATCGTACTTGTAAGATGGCGTTTTCAATAGCTAACTTATGAAATTGCTGAAAGACTTTCTATAACATAATAGAAGGTATTGATACAACAATAAAAATAATAATTAATACAAATCCGGAGTTACCCACTATTTATTTACTAATTGTTTAGGATTAGGAGTGAAAGTGAAATGATTAGTTATCTCACAGATGTTGACAGAATTGTATCTTCTTCTTATTACGTATAGATGTTTTTTATTATTAAAAGGGTGCAAAATATTAGATAATTGTATCTACAGTGGGGTCTCCAAATGATTTCACTAAGGGCTAGGTAGTAAATATTAGAAAACCGGGCGGGCCAACAAAGTACTGAAAATACCGCCCCTTCCTCGACAAAGACAAATAATTGCTGTGCAATTCGCTAGTATGTGGATGGAGGTTTCTTCTTCCATGCCACAGAATCTGCATTCTTCTTCCTCCACTATTTTGAGCTTTTTCAGGTTCCCGTTCAGGCGTCAAGTCCCGTTAGGATCACTGCAGTTTTACTGACTTATGACTTCATTTGATCTCAACGGGTTGTAGTCACATGCAGAATCTGTGATTGTCTAAGTGCTACTAGATTATTCCAATGGTCAGATTTTCCCTTCTTTTCGGCTTTGCCTATTTCTTCTGATACCGCAAAAGGGTTCCGGCCCCCAAAAGGGTCTTTCAGTACCTGAATCATAATATAAATTCGAATAAGATTAAGGTCGAGTCAAACACATCAGTCCCGTCACGTCACAGTTCCGGCGACGAACCGAACAATTCGTTCCAATGCTCCCACGTATTTCATGTGATGGGAGTGGATTTGTTATGTTCGAGCAGTATCTTCGAAATCTCGAATGTTCGACTTGCAAACAAATGAATTTATCAGTCGTATCAGTCCCACATGGAAGTAAGCGAGTAGAGTCTTGCGCAGAACGTCAGGAAAACAAATAAACATCAAAATAACCTGTGGATATAGCGAGATAGAAGATCATTATCATTATACTTACTAAGTTTTTCGATAAATAATACTACTGAACAAAAATGAACGCAGATGAAGCTTTTATGCATCAAATAATTAATGATTTGCAAGATGCTAATGAAATGGCGGAAGATACGACATACGACAAGAAGGTTTTCTGATACACAAAATGGAAATAAGCTCAAACTACATTGTAATCTTCTTCTTGTCACGTACTTTTTACACTACACTTTACCTAAAAAATGACACATAAGATCTACAAAGTTGTTCACCACTGTGTTTGGAAGATACCGCTATTTGAATTTTCGAGTACCGTTCCATTCGTGTGATATCATTCGTACGAACAAAATCCATTCGACGTTCTCGGGAATAGTCGAACGTTCAAAGATACGGGTCCTGATGTGTTTGAATCGACCTTTAGCTGGTGCTACGCCGAGTTCCACATAACAATTTTTAAAGCAAAAATACCAACTAATTTTTGTTTGCCTTCATTTGTTTAACGGTATTAACGAATATAAATACGCACATGAAATTTAAATTATGATATATTAAGTACCAGGAACTAATTTTTATCATTAGAGCTATTTCGTTATATGATTTATTCTTGGAATCGTCCATTAAACGCACAGAAGCCAACCACCTCTTGCGAAGATAAATACGAAACATTCTCATGTATGTGAAGTTTATGTTTAAAATATGATCTTTGAATTATTAAAGGACGACTAGATTTACGTAAATTTCTTCACCTTTAACTTACTATTAAATGACGTACTTTGCATCTGAGATTTCCTCGTAGATTCCATACAAGATGATTATTGAGGTAATAATGTTAAGTTTTAATGGTAATACTATAAACCAGTAAGGGTCAATATTGAAAATATTATTAATTAAAATAAATTGAAATAATACAGATTGGCTCATAGCAAAAAGGTACAAATGTTTGCGATCTTATCGCTCAGTTTACAAAAATGTCCGCAAGGGAAACGGTGTAGGAATGTTGTAGGAAGAAATGCCTAATCCTGCAAACACTGCGCATATTCCATTCACTAAAAAAAAGGAAGCTTGTGAGACTAAAAGTGTCAAGCCTCTTCAGCTGTGTATAAGAAAGGAGGTCAAGGACGCAAAACTAACCTGGAATTTACACCTACTCGACAAAATACCGCCTCCCTTGCGTAGATCTCTGCCCTCGGTTTCTCTTCCCAAATAGATGAAACCGCACCCTTACTAGGGCTTCGCACTCCGCTGTTTCGTCTTTTTCCTGGCAAAACCTACATAGGCTGTCATCTGCTATGCCAATTGTGTGCATATGCTTCCTCAGCGTACAATGTCCGGTCAGCAATCCCACAATCATCCTCGTCGTTTCTCGACTTTGACATAGTAGGTCGCGTGACAGTTTGGGCTTTTAAGGAATATTTTAGCGTGCCTTTGTCCTGGGGTTTTATGCCACCAGCGCAAGGCTTGGTTGTTTATCCATTGGTGGATGCTCTCATTAGTGAGGTTTTTTGCAATCCCACAGGAAGGTTCTGGCCCTTAGTCGCTCCCTGCTTGGCTAATTCATCAGCCTTTTCACTTCCCTTTATTCCTTGGTGACCTATTATGACTACCTAGTCTGTTGAGGGCCTTGCGACACTCCCACACCAGATTTGACGTTATCCGATATGAGTTTATCGCCTTTAGTGCAGCTTGGCTGTCGGAGTAGATGACGATTCTTTGGTTATCCACCTCCCGTCTCATCAACTCTTCTGCATTCCGCCATTACCTCTGCTTGAAAGACAGTGGCATGTTTCCCTAAGCTTAGAGAGATCGTGATATTCTCTTGTACCCCATATATTCCGGCTCCTACTCCAGAGTCTGTGTTAGAGCCATCAGTGTACCAGTTGAGATTCGCTGTTATAGGAGGCGCTGCTTCCCAGTCCTTTCTCTCTGGAATAACTACTGTGTATTCATTTTTGAAGCTATATTGTGGGGCAAACTGATTCACTGGCGTTCCCAGTATTGGATCTGCCTTTATTTCTTCATGTATCTTTTTATTGTCCTTGCCGTGTCCTTGACTTATCGGAGAAGGTCCCTGTAATAATCTGTGACTAACCGATCTTGCATGGTGGCGGTAGGTTTCGTGTTACCTCAAGGGGTGCGTTCAGGTACTACGTCGGGCACGTTTAACTCGTTCGGATGCTTACGTCTGGTAAATAATCGGGTCGTTCAGATGCTAGCGGTAAATTTTGCCGATCGCCCAACCATTTAAGAGCCAATGCGCTCTGATTTACCCGCGTAAGATTGGAAAGCTTCTAAATTTGGAGGAGGACAGACTCTGATTAAAATCCAAGCGTTAAACAAGGTGAGAGTCAGTCAGTACACTCTGTGCAAAATGTAAGTTTAAAGCGAAGATTTATGTACTGCAATTAGCCAACTGTAATGTTCCATTTATTGTCGAAATTACCTTTAACTAAACTTGTTTGAATTACTATAAAATACAATGTAGAACGCAGCATGTACTATTCAGTAGGCCACATCAATAGAGATATCGAAAATCGCTCATACGTCTTGATTGCTAAGATGGACAACTTATTTCAGAAGGGTTAGACGAGTAGGCGATAACATTTGCATTTTCAGAAATAATGTTAAAGGGATATTTTGCTATTTTGTAAGCGACTCTAGTTCGTTGCAGTAGTACGGAGGCTAAATGACTATTTTATTATTAAATTGTTTACGTTATATTGATATTATATGAAAAAATAGTAGCCATTATTGTCATAACGTATCCAAATTGAAAATTATAATAATATTGATTCAAGTGCCCACTTCTCATTTATTGACTTGTAATTTAAGAGTCAATTATGACTAAATAAAATAGAATATAAAAGTAGAAAATATGATTGAGTAATAATAATAGTTTTTTTATTCATTAACACAAATACAAAAAAAGCAGATACAAATTTTAAAGATATAAATAAATGCATAGATAACCATAATAATAAAAGTTTACCAGAATATAAAAAAAATAAATGATACAATGATACTCGATAAGCCAACAAACGCTTTTTTTCGAAAAAATGTAAAATATATACAAGTACTACAATACATAATAAATAAATATAGTATTGAAAATAGTCATTTAATACGAAATCATATAAATTTGAAATATCCTTATTTAGCTTGGTATTAAAATATTTTTATAGACAATTATACATAGGCAATTTTCAATATATTCTTTCAGTTTTCATTGTATATAAGTATACACGTTATTTTTTTATATCATTTGGTATACTGTACATAGTAGAAATACTATCTTTGAGTAGGTTACTGGTTTTAGCATTAGTGGAAAGACGTAATTTTGCCTTTGTCGTGTATTAGAGTG
The DNA here is from genome assembly GCA_949126875.1 of Lochmaea capreae. Taxonomy (NCBI): domain Eukaryota; kingdom Metazoa; phylum Arthropoda; class Insecta; order Coleoptera; family Chrysomelidae; genus Lochmaea; species Lochmaea capreae. Next base: position 3,411,351 of record OX421408.1, read on the forward strand.
GTGGTTTAATACTGAATTCGGAGGTTAATTGACATAAAATGTAATGCTACAACACGAGAACAGTTGCCTCAATCCAATAAACAGGGTGTAACAAAAATGTAGGTCATAAATTAAACCACTTATTCTGGAGCTGAAAAATAACTCGATTGAACCTAACTTATCTTAGTACATTTGTGCATACAAAAAATTACAGTCCTTTGAAGTTACTAAAGACAAATTGATCTTTTCGACAGCTGTTTCACATATTTTAATGAAAATTTACCAGTTTCTTTCTTATGAATTGAGCATCTTCCAAAACAAAAATGACGTATTTAAAATTTTAGGGAAGTTGGGATCGATCCCCTAAACCCCACCACCTCCCCAAATTTTGTTTACTTTATATGAAGTTTGTCAATTCCATTTAAATTACGGATCAATTAATTACACCCAAATATTTGATTTTTGTTCCATGTAGATAGATGTATCAATGCCATCAATTATTTTTGGTCCATTGAAGTAGTACCTCGAAAAGTACCTGGCTTTACTACAGAACGATCCAGCTGAATAATATTTTGAAACAATTAAAAACAAAATAGATAATATAGGAAACTCAACTTTTACTCCATTTGAGAAAGAACATCGATAATTTTTGTTGGTTTATGTGAAATTAAATCATACGTACCTACCTATTAAGTAGGGCGATTTATCATTTCTGGTATGTAGAAGGTATTAAAAAATTCCTTTAGTTAAATTTTAATTTTTTTCTCCCAGAAATTATCATCTCTTTAGATTTTCTGAATATGAACATTTATTGGACTCCAAACCAAAAAATAACAAAATTGTCGTTGAGTTATGTGGAGTAGCCCTTAGATTTAATAATAGTAGTTATGATTTTGTTTTAATGTGATTTCACCATTTTCATCTACTTGGAGGTACTTTATTTTTTTGTTGGCAATTCCCTCTTCAACGTTTATGTGTTGCAGAACTGCGGGACATTTTATTTCTATTATCGAATCATTACCTATGGTTCCATCAGGACTAACACCCAGGAAGAACTCATCATCATGTCCAACGAACAATCCACAATTCTCAACTTTTAAATTTTTTGGAATGTTTCAATAGCTACTGGTTTATGATCCAATCCGTATTTGGTGTTTTTATTTCCTGTGAAGAGGTCGTTATCAATCTTTTGGCCAATGCACACGGATTCGCCGTTCTCCTTTTACAAATTTGACCGAAGGTAGAAGCAGTTAACCTGCACATCCTCTCCTCTAGCCACTTATGATTAGTGCTTTGTCCTCTAGTCGTAAGCTCTATATTTTTTATTTCTTCTGAATTCTTTTTCAGGGAAATTTCTATTTTATTCTTCCGACTTTCCGCTTCTTCTACAGTTGAAACCGCTTCTACAGCTCCATAGTCTTCATCTGGTCCAGATCTTTTCAATTTTTCATCCATTCGTTTAGTTTTTTTTTCATAATATATCAGTTCTCTTTTTCTCTTTAAACCCTTCCTTTTCACAAACTTGTCAACAATATTGTTGGCTTGCAAACCACAATGTAGTTTTCTCTACAATTATAAGAAATGGTCGCTGCTTCACACTTCATTTGATAGGATTTCTGACCCGAAAAATGTATCTAAAATATAACAGTTCTGTATACCCACACTATTATAATATCCAATACACACTATTCGAAAATAGGCATTGTGTAATACCACAATAGATATTGTTTTCCTTTAACGAAATACCGATGTAGTATCTAGAAGACGCTCGAGCTAGTTCTCCTCTTACGTACTGTAAGGCATGTATTAAACAAGTTTGTTGATTTACAGCTGGTCCACTATTTCGTGGAATAAAGTAATGATTCAGAACGTAAGTAATGATAACTCCAGTTACTCTGTACAAACGGTCAGTGATTTGCAACAGACTGTACTCCGTGAGATGTCGCTTCAGATCGTACCATTAAAATTCAAATTTTCACGCAAATTCAAACACATTTTTCTCATTAATTAATCAACATAATGATTTCAAATTTTGACAGTATATTACTAGAGTGTAGCTTCAGAGACGATGCATATTTATAACTGCACTGATAAAATATTAACAAAATTTAATTCAAATTTCACAACATGGACATTTTTTTTTCAAAAAATAATATGCATCGTCTCTTCACTGTAATGGTTCATATAAACCCTGAAATTTTGAACGTATTATCTCAACTAATAAGGGAGAAAAATGCGTTTGAAGGAAAAATCACTTATTTTTCAAATTTAAAGCAAATCTTAAAATAATTTCTATTTCTGTTTTTACAATTTTATGTATTGAGTAAGTACCTATCAAGTTTCAAAAAATAAAATAAAAATACACATTCTACAGGGTCTTTTAGTACATTTTAGCTTTTTTGGCGAGAGCGCACACAGCGCATTGCCTCTTAAACCAGTTGACACATCGGTAGAAATTGACCCGCATGCGCTTTGCAATTTATAATGACAGGATTGAGAAGTTTGGGTTATGTTTACAAAATTACAATTAATATAATGATTGAAATTGATCTAGATAAGTGAGAATAGTATTGATCAAGATCGAGCTTTATTTCTGTTAAAAGTGTGGTTAAGGACACAACTTGAAATTTGACATCTAAAAATATTACATCAAGTCGTTTAGATGAATCTCGTGTCGACCAAGAAGATTCCCACCATGCGGTTTTTCTCTACCAGACAAAGCATCTAAACGCACCCCTGGGCTGCAGTCGGCGTCGTTTAGCTGCTGTGTAACATTATTAACTATTTTTTGGCCAATAATAGCTATTTATGTAACCAGTTATGAAATTCATCATTTTGTGTAACGAGTGAAATTTTTGCGGGACGAGCGAGGTCCCGTAAAATGACACGAGTTACACAAAAAAGCATTTCATACAAGATTTTATCTAATTTTGCCAAAAAGAAAATTTAATTTACCTATCCATAAAGCATTTTTTAATTTTGACATAAGTTTGACATACTTTTGTCAATATGTGACAGAAAATAATTGTTTTGTCAAGCGAAATATTTTAAATTGTACAATTTTTCGTTGGATTTGCTATATTTTTTATATAATTATGAAACTATCATCAAAACCGTTGAAAAACCGTCTTCGTTTCACCAATGAGGATGATATTATTATGCTAAAGGTACGTTTTTCTCCACATTCGCAGCGAATTTGGGTAGCAGCTACCCAGTACGCGTAGGAAAACACTCCCGTTTAAATACATGAATACGTGTCTTGACGAATAAGTCGTCGCTACTTTTTCGCGGCTACTAGCGACTGGCGAATGTAGAGGAAAACGTACCTTAAGAGAAGTGGTTTCCCAGAATCCATTTAAAAATGGCAAACATACATGGGATTATGTCAAACATAGTATGTTTGTGCGCACTAAAAAAGATTTTACAGTCAAAAGTATTTGCCAACACAAAATAAACATCTCTATCTCTTCAGCATTCGCTCCCGCTAAAATTGCTATTTCTAATAGTTCTTCCATAATATAAATTAATATTACAATAAATAGATCCACATAAATAAAGCAGCATAAAACATAAATGTCATAATAAAATAAAGTTTTTGGTCTTGTATTTGTTACTTTCAATAACTCTCTATTATTATTAAAAGAAATTTTAGACGAGAATATCCCCTGAAACTATTATAAATTTCAGTATTGAGTATCAATATGTTTTCCGTTATAACGATTCTGATAAACACATAGAAATAGTAAGTATATACTAACAAACGTTAAAATAACATATTTACGACATTACGAAAAGCCTCTCCGGTATACAACATATATTCGAATAATAAACTAAATACACTTATTATTATTTGTTACCAACTGCGAGGCTGATTAACTCAACAGCTTCCCTATCTTAAGTAATGATTAATGTAGCTAATTATTTCAAACCGTGTTCGATTTAATCCGATACAAGCTGCTTATGGAGATCCCTAAGTACTGTCATTATTATAGACCAGTTTAACAAATTACCCCACGAGTGTTATAGTGCGTATTCAACGATGATGTACCTACACATTTTTTTTTTTCAAATTCCAATGCTGTACTTTAAAAGGGTGTCTCAGGTTAGAAGGGGTCATAGTCTCTTAGATCCGTTACCAACTGCCATAACAATTTTTTGTCGTACTTTATGTGGTGCTTTACTTTTAACTGTCTGGTGATTGTTCTTAGAACTGGCAATATGTCACTTTATTACGACCCACATGGGAATATTTTGATATTTATTGCAGCTTTCTTATATTTCTAGATAATTTATTGTTATATTTGTGATAATAACTATCCTCACCTCACAGCATTTCGACCGGTTAAATTATGCCCTGCACATAACCAACAAAAAAAAAATAATAAAATACCACGTGATGTTTTGATTCGACAAAAATGTCCCGACCGCAAACGAAATGATTTATCTGAATTTTATTGACATTGTTGAAAAAAAAATTATTTTAAAACTATCGTAATTATATTCTGTACTTTTTTTAAACCTCTCTTTTGTTCGATCTTTTTGAAAAACCCTGTATAATACTTCACTTCTAATTTAAATTTCCTTATACCGTAGCTAAAGTTTACCTGTAAACTTTGCCGTAGCTCTGACAAAATGTTTCATTATCAGGTGTTAAATCTACACCACCCCTAATTCTATCACCCTTATTTTAACAATGTTTGTAAAGCCACAATTAAACTTTATGATATAATAAACAACGTCTTTATGTAAATATTTTATTTCCTTCCAAATTCTTTATATACAGAGGGGTGGGAGAATGTACCGGGTGGTCAGATAAGAATGCAAAGTGCTTTATTTCGGAAAAATGTTATAACTAAAATTATTTTCGGGTTTCCAAGATGTCCGCCATTTGAAACTTTTAAAGTGATGTTTCATTGAAATACCTACACCTAGTAAATTTACCAAAAAGTCCCTTACGTCTTACGTCTGAAAATATCATCGACCCAAAGGTCCCTTCAATATTCACCTTGGTCGATTGTTTTTCCTGCTTGCTAACCTGGGCAGCGCCTTGGTTATCAATTTGCAGGCTCCATCATAATAGACAGTATTTCGTCCTTTGTACATAAAAAACTATTTTAGTGGTCACAGAATATTTTTATTTATTTTATATACTCAAGGTAAATAAAATCTAAAAAATCCTTTTTTGAACAAATACAATTCAAAGAAGAACGTAACAAACGAAATTGAATACCCTCCAATTAATATGTAAAAAGCACCTCGAAGCTGATGGAATCCAAACTTTGTTTTATCCAACGGACCTGGACTTTCTATTATAAATTTTCTGAGAAGAATAGCTTGATCGTCGATCCATTTTTCCATTAATCCACTTTGTAATACAGCTTCAATCCAGTAGTTTAGTATATTAGTTAAGGGAAATCCTTTTTTTGCGGCAACTTTATATTCTATTCCCGTCATCTAGAAAACAGTACAAAAATAAAGAGGGTGTACACCATATATCTAGATAGACTATATGGTTACTAAGCTTCTCGCCGGTCCCATACATGACATAGAGATATTTAATCGGAAGTACCGGCAAGACCCAAACGGGTATCTGGTACACGAGGAGTTTAAAACTTAGGATAAGGTGCTTCTCACTAGGAAAACATACCTCTGTATTTCAGTCCACCTTTTATGCACTCCCACAATGTGCCAGAATGAATAAATACAGAACTAACAGTCAGACAGCCCTTGTTGTTTCAGGTACTGTCGCAAGGTAACATCCAGATTGGTAGAGGAGTGCCAGAAAGAACTAGCAGACCACACTAAAGTAATATTAGTGTTGGTAACGGGATATATACTCTAACTATTGTCAGTGTGATGACCATAAAATAAAGCAATGTTGTCAGATATATTTTCTAAAATTGTTAGGCTCGCTACACAAATGTTCCTCTTACTTCAGTAAACTGTTAGTTCGTGATGTTATAAGAAAGCTAGTTTGGAAATATTTTTTAAAAAAATACATAATGTAAATTTAGTAGTAAACATTAAAATAAGTCGCTTGAAAATACTGAAAAAAGACAAATTAATTAAAACCACTTTTTATATGTTCCTATATTTAAGAAAATTTTGAAGAGATGGCAACGTGTTGCACGTGCAGTCAAGACTTCGAAACAACCAATCATCAACTGCAGTATTCATCGCAATATAACGAAATAACCGAAGTATATTCCGTTTGACGATTTTCGCAGAAAAAATTCTACGGTCTTGAGGATGTTCGGGGGGGTTGTGTTGTGGTTCGGCTTATAATCCATTAGTATCATTCAGTGTCGGGTGTGAATTTTGTTTTAAAGAAATATTTAATATAATATCTATTTCTTGGTTGAGTGAGTTTAGTGAATTGTTATAGGTATTTATAGGAAAGTGTAGGTGATCTAGTGTAGAAAAGTATCATTAATATAATACCTTTTTGATGGTGTAGTGGTTAGGTCGCGTCAGTGAATTGATATTAATATAATATTCATTTGTTCGTAGACGTTGGGGTGAGTTTTATAATATAATTAATTAGAATGACATTTTGGAGACTATATTTGAAACAACAGTCCAAGATGATGCGCGGGATTATTGAATTGTGGATTTAAATATAAGAAGTTAGATAATCGAATGGTAATAATGGAATCTCGGCGTATCGCTGAACTTAGACAGGAGTATTTGCGCAAAATAAAAGGGTACCGTGATTCAAATAGAACTATAATTTATTTAGACGAAACTTGGTTTAATACACACATGATGTTATCAAGTGTTTATTCATTTATTTGTTATTCAAACAATCCTTAGGGTTTTATTACATGAATAAATATATAAAATAAAATACATTTTAACTTAATATGTAAGAAAATAGTAGTAATGGTAATTATATTATAATTAAAACTGTATGAGGATATACACCCACCTTTAAAATATGGTTGGGTTGACGATACAAAAAACTGTTCTTTAGATACTCCGTGTTCTAGAGGAAAGCGCTTTATTATTGTATTAATAATTTTATGAATTTTGTATGCAGGTTAATTTTTTTCATTCAAATTGATATAGTAGATTAACATTATTTCACAATATTCGAATTTATAAAAAATTTATATGCACGCCATTGGGCGGCTTTTTCCTTCAAAGGGATTAAAAATATGGGTCATCACATTAACTTTGGAAGAACTATAACGGTATTTCTGGAAATCAACTCAAGAGAAGAGGTTCAGCCACATTTCTGTTGAACCAAAACCAGTCCTTGGAACCATAAAAAAAGTGTACAGAGGACAAATACAAAAATAGATACAAATCTAAGATATACTACTCCAAAGCTGTATAACTGAGAACTCAGCTGCAGACTTTGTGGCGTGAAGAATTATAACTTTTAGAGACTTACTCGTTCTTCAGATGAAATTTGTAACTTCTCCACATCTTTTCTACTGTATTGTTTCAATTCGTGTATATGAACGTAAGAAGCATGGGAACGGTTGCTTATAAAATCTTCAATAATTTCTTCATCTGATATTGTTTTCGGAATAATAACCCACAAATTATTGGAAGTTCTTCCCAACGAATCGTTCAGTCCAGTGAAATAAAGAAATCTTCGTATTGAACTCTTTTTTATATTCGCTGTGAAATAAGTTCGATTTAGCATGATATTTTTGTTGCCACGTTCACAATTCTTTTACTACGAAGAGTCATCACAAATATTGTAAAAACTGTAAAGAATCCCTCAACAGGCTGGCAAGAGACAACAAAGTGTCTCTAATATGGATGCTGGCAAATGAGGGAATTGTAGGTAACGAAATGGCTGACAAGTTAGCTAAAGAAGGCTCTAAAGGAGACTTCACAGGTCCTAACCGTTTTGTGGACTCACGAAAGATTGCAGAGGGAACTAGCTAGATACAAACAGTTTAGTGAACAAGGTAGACACGGAACTCTCAACCAGGCTATTGAAACTGAGTAAGAAACATTTGAAGAAAGTTACCGACCTGGTGACTGGACACTGCACCCTGAGAAAACTTCTGCACAAAAAGGGCAAAGTTAGTGAACCTATGTGCAGGAAATGTGAACTCTATGATGAAAGACCTACTCACATACTCTGCTTCTGCGAGAACTTACATGAACTCGGACGGAAGCACTTTGGAGAGGAAATAATACAATCATTACAACTACTGAAAATCCCTCCAGTCAAACTAGTGGCCTACATAGAAGACACAAAGCTTCTGGAATGGATGTAGATAATATGGGAAATGGTACAAAGATTCAGCTCAATTGCTTCAGCTGTTGAGCACAACCCAATCGAATGAAACATTTAAAAACTCACCAGCAGTTTCACCTTCAAACTGATCATCAGTATCAAGTCTATCCACCGTTCCCGGTAAAGTAAAAACACTGCTTAAAAAGCTATTATACTTAATATCAACAAAATAAATAAACAGAATAAAGCTTATCAGCAACGTTCTTGCTGGTAAATATCTCGCAGCTTTGGGAATATTCAACTGAAACATCAATCTATAAACATCGAACAAGCTGTCCGTATAAGTTTGATTAGTTAATAGTTTTAACAACACCGCAGTTACCAAACTAACTACTATTGTCATTGTTAAAATTATTTTAAGAAACACGTTGAAGAAACAGTTGATTTGAACAGTGGGATCGCTCGGTTTCAATGAGTAGAATGTTACATCTTTAACCATGTCTTGTAGATAGGTCAAGTGCACGTGCTCTCCATTATCTGATCCATAAAGTATCAGATCGATGTTGCGATCTTGCACGTCTTGTTTGGCTGTTTCAAATGTACCAGTTTTCAAAAAACTAAAAAAACAAAGTCCTAAACATTTTAAATTAACCAAAAGAATAGATGGAAATCAAGAGGAAGTAGAAAATAGAAGAAAAGAAAATAGAAGGAAAGGATATAAAAGAAGAAGAGTGTAAAGAGAGAAAAGGGTTGGAAAGAGAAGAGAAGGAAAGGAATTAATGGAGAAGCCAGAGAAAGGAAGAGCGAAGAAAACAGGATCAATGAGGAGAACGAAGAAAAAGGAGAGAAGCGAGGGGAACTGAAGCAAAAAATAAGAAGGATAGAAGCGGAGAGGAGTGAAAGAAAGAAAAGAGTCGAGGATATAAAAGAAGAAGAGTGAAAAGAGATGAAAGGATTGGAAAGAGAAGGAAAGAAAATTGTGAGGAAGCAAGAGGAATGAAGGAAAAGCGAAGGAAACAGGAACAATGAGGAGAACGAAAGAAAAGGAGAAAAGCGAGGGGAACTGAAGCAAAAAATAAGAAGGATAGAAGCGGAGAGGAGTGAAAGAAATAAAAGAGTCGAGGATATAAAGAAGAAGAGTGAAAAGAGAGGAAAGGATTGGAAAGAGAAGGAAAGAAAATTATGGGGAAGCAAAAGGAATGAAGGGGAAGCAAGAGGAATGAAGGAAAAGCGAAGGAAACAGGATCAATGAGGAGAACGAAGAAAAAGGAGAGAAGCGAGGGGAACTGAAGCTAAAAATAAGAAGGATAGAAGCGGAGAGGAGTGAAAGAAAGAAAAGAGTCGAGGATATAAAAGAAGAAGAGTGAAAAGAGAGGAAAGGATTGGAAAGAGAAGGAAAGAAAATTGTGGGGAAGCAAGAGGAATGAAGGAAAAGCGAAGGAAACAGGAACAATGAGGAGAACGAAGAAAGAAGGAGAAAAAAGAAGAGGAGGCATGAATAGGATAGATAAGAAAAAGAAGTGAAGCAAATAATAAGAAGGATATAAGAGGACAGAAGCGAAGAGGAGTGAAAGAAAGAAAAGTGTAGATTACGAGTATAATAGAAAAGAAGTAGTTTCCCCAAATAGAAAGAACTTTTTCCTCAGACAGTAGGTACTTATTTCTTATATGTATATATTTATACTTACTCGACAAGAAAATCCGAATTGTTGGATAAATATTGAGGTGTGAAATTCATAATTTTTCCAATAGTATTGACCGCCACAAACAAAGCTCCAGGGTATGTATCGTTAAATGGATTCCACATAAATATGGCATGCATATTCCAGGATATTGTTACTGGGCATCCGTTTAGATTTTTCGGTATACGGTTATCGAAAGGTCCTTCTCTAAATGTCTCAACTGGATGGAATATTCGTCCACATTCGCTGTTTGTGTCGTATGGAAACCAAACAAACAATTTTTTATCGATGGTGTAAACGATGGACCTTAAAGTTAAAATAACGATTACTGTTTGCTTTCACGAACGTCTCTTACTGACAAAAATTTACCTGTATATATTATAAGTCCACAGTATTTGAAACGATTTCTGTATTATTTGTTTATCAGATACTAACATCTGGAAGATTATTAAAAACTTTCCTGCGGAATTTAGTTCTTTCAATTCATTCAAATATGACAAAGTTTCGGATAAATTTATTAAATCATCGATAAAAAACACATAATTTTTTTTTTGGAATTTGTGAAATGTATGCTGGATGTAAGGATTTCCCGAAGGATTAAGTAAAAATTTTGTTGTTTCCATTTGAAAAATCCTTTCGTTGACAGATGAGTTATGATAATACACCATAGTTATTGGGGGTTCCATATTATTTTCTATGATATTTTTAACCGAATCAAAATTATCAGTTTCACATGTAACTTTATTAAAATATAAAAGAAAAAGAAGAATATACGTTTCTTTCATTTTAAAAATCATACTGAAAGGTATAAAAAAAATATTGCACTTTATATAACACGGATAGAAAATAAATTGGGTACCGTGAAATTTATTATTTAGGAAAAAACAGCTACAAATCAAAAGATAAACGCTTCTATAATAATATATTGAGAGTGATTCAAATAAGCTTAAATATTTTTCGAGATTTTCAAACAAGTGAACTTGGTGCTAAATCTGGAGAATAAGATGGATGTGAAAGCACATTTTCTTGATGAAAGGTAATTTTTCTTCTTCACTTTTAATTTTTCACTGACTGTCGTTTTTACTCATGCTATGAAAGACCCATTGTTATAAAGAGTGTCTCAGAAGTCGTATAATCTTGGGTGATATCAGGTTAAAAGTAAACCTGAACAGTTGTCATCTCTCTATTCATGTAAATATTTTTTGACCGTCTACATTTGTGTCGGTTTGGAACGATGTGCAGTGCGATATAAAATTGTCCATATCTTTTAAAATTATTTTAATTTGCTTCTATTTTGGAATAAAAACAAATCAAACAACTCAGTAGTATTTCTTCTTTTATAGGGATCATACTGTATGCTACAGCTTTTCTCAATTACCAAAATACTATGAGAACAATAATCAACTGATATTTCAGACAATATTTATAGACAGACGTATTATTTTGTATATAAACTACTACTTATATACTTATTAATAAGTAATGTATATATTTAGGGTTGTTTTATTACGTAGCAACCAAACAATCACAAAAATTTGTATAATACAGGAAACTTTTACATAAAATAGTTATTTACATTACAAGCTGTGAAAGCTTACTTAGCCGAAGCGAAGCGAAGCGTAGCCGAGGCTATTTGAATACCTCCGAACACCTAAAAGGGCTTTTGCAGCGTGTAATGTATTAAACTTTTCATTATTCCGCCGATTTTATTATTAAAACACACAATTTAAAGATGCAAAAACAGCTTGAAAGAGAGAGAAAGAACAACTGTGCGTGGCCAGTGAAGGCGTGTATTTAGTTCCAGAGGCCGGCCAAATGTCCACTGCCCCCCCATTTCAACCGCTGTTGCCAGAAGCGTAGACTAATTTGTACAAATGATATTTTTGTCTCGTCATCATTAACTCCTTTTCGAGCTCATGCACTATTAGGCAAAATCAAACACCTCCATCCGGCAAAAGTGTCCTTTACAGAGAGAATTCACATTTAAATTGCAATTCCTAGGTCTTTTCTCTACAAACGTTGATCTTGATGAAAGCGCATGAGGTGTTTGGTTTTGCCTAATAGTGCATGAGCTCGAAAAGGAGTCAACGATGACGAGACAAAAATATAATTTGTACAAATTAGTCTGCGCTCCTGGCAACAGCGGTTGAAATGGAGGGGCAGTGGACATTCGCCCCCAGGTGTGGACATTTTAGATATGAAAAGGCACGGGGGGTAGAAGTCGTCAGTGGTAGCGGAAGGATATATAGCAGATTCAGTGACTCATAAAATAGAAGTTGCTAATAAAATCATGCCCACAAAATCGATATTTATTCAGGAAAGCCAAAATTCAGAAATAGAAATTAATAATAATGTTGCACAAATCGACAAGCAAGTCAAAATTTCCAGTGACGTTGCTTTCAAACAAAATTTCAATCAACATTTGCCGTTAAATCTTTCAGGAACATACAACAATTGTAATTTTACATTTAATTTCCAATATAAATAAATATTTGACAAGTAATTTGACATTTTATTTGTTCGTTGTCTCTTTTTAATAACTTTCTCAAAAAAATTATAATTTAAAAAATAAAATTAACACCAAAAAGATATTTTTATTAACTAAATCACAATTTCTTTCTACTAATTATTGTTAAAATATATAAATTTAAATCATAAAAAAAGTGAAAATATAACTATTGTACGCTGACTCGATTTAAATCATCTATTTCGGAATATTGTGGTCGCGAAGCCTTCGTAGTGATTACGTCAATAGAATTGTCAAAATCTTCTACATCCTTTTTAGTCGTTTTTGGTACTTGGTAAACGGTTCCGCCAGCATCTTCTGCAGATTTGAATACCTCATATGCGCCGGAGTAGCTGTAACTTTGAAACATCACAGAACCACCATAATGATTCACTTGAGATTTTATAACGCTCTTCAAAACATTGTCTACAATAAAATTATAATTTTTATAAATATTAAAGACACCTTAATAATCATCTTACCTCCTAGATCTAAACAGTGAATTTCCACATCGATATTTTTTCTATCTCTCGAAACAGATGACGTTTTTTCACAAGCAAATGTGTTTTCCGGGCATTCTTCACCGTAACACTGTTTTACGCCTGAAAAATAATAAAAGTTTATACAAAAAATTAAGATATCTCCAACTCTACGCAGCAAAAAATGTCCAATTAATTTTTTTTCAAAAAGTTCACTTCAAACGTAATTCCACAATTTCTTCTGTAAGTTCCTTGTGGCATTACTTATTCTTTTTTCTTATATTTTTTGGGGGGGAATCAAACCACAATAATGTTTTTTATTTTTTATTTCGACGTTTCGAAACCAAAAAATGAAGAACAATCTTCAAAAAACTGCATATATCTGATATCTTGTGAATGCGACAAATTCTATTTAGGTGAAACATCTAGACCATTGAAAGTCCGAATAAATGAACATAAAAAGTATATCAAAGATAGGGAGTTCTTTGAGTCAGGTATTTGCAAACATGCTTGGGAAGAGGGGCATAAAATTCAATGGGATTCGATAAAAATAATATTGAAAGAGCCCAATAATAAAAGACTAAAAATCAAAGAAAGTGCTTTAATACAACTAAATGCAGATAAATGTGTAGCTACTATTTCAGCCGAATGTAGTCATATTTGGTTACCAATGTTAGAAAGAGAAATTTCCAATAATCAATTACCTGCGTTATCAGGATAGCATCATAAGTTTTTATCCAGGTTTTCTTATGATTTATCTTTGGAATGGTTGTTAATCGATACACACTTCAATACACAAAATCACCAAACTGATACATATTTTGAAAACAAAAATAACCATACACAAAAAAAGTAACAACAAACGCGTTTTTATTAACAAAATTTCCAAAATAAACGAAAAAAAGAGCTATCCCAATAAAAACCGTTCCTGGAACGTGCACTTCACTGGATTCCATTTCTAGTGGACTACATATCGTTAGAATGTCATAAAATAAAATATTTTATTTCACATTTTACCAGAGGTGTGATCTACTATGAATGGACCTTAATAAAATTTGACAACAAAGTTTTGTAGTCTTAAACTTCAAAATATTATTGATTGTCTAGTTGTCAAATTTTTTCGTTGTGTCAGATAGGGACCAAAAAAATTATTTCTATACTAGTTAATCTTGACAACGGTAGCTGGAACGCTACCGAAACGTCGAAATAAAAAACAAAAAACATTATTGTGGTTTGATTCTCAAAAAAAATAAGAAAAAGTAATTCCACAAGTTACGTGGCGTTTAAAAAAAAAATTAACGCACATCCTCCTGGGAAAACTTCGAGACTATATATTTGGTGTAAAATTTTCAATAAATATCCTAAGCGTATGCCCCCTGGGGTCATGAACAATCGTAAATTATTTATATTGATTATGCAGAAGTGTTGATGGCAATTTTCCATTATATTACTTATTGTTTTTTGGAATTCCGTCTATAAAATTAAAATAATTACCATGTTTTACAACTATAAATTAATTATTGTTATTAGCATTCAATTGTTAAGCACCTTAGATATTCAAGTATCGTATAAAATTGCTTATACATAATATCTTTCAGTTAAAATATATTTGTGATGTTCATGTAAAAAAAAATATTTACGGAATATTGTTCGACTTGCAATATATTAAAATCAAGGACGAAAAAACAATAACTATTTGAAATAATAACAAGGTATATAATATGTAGATTAATCACGAATGCGATAATTTTAACGACAGTTTACAGGTGAATGCGTCTAAAAAATAGAATAGATGAGGCTTTTACTTGATGACGGTCCATACTAAAAGATGAAATAAAACAATTTAATTTGATCAAATCTTCATTATATTAGAACTACGTTCAATATACAGTGCTATTCAAAAGTCCCCTCCACCCCTCGTTTCTTTTGAACGGCTACACCTATATTAATAAAATTTGGAGTGTGAAAATAAAGTGTTGTAAACTTCTCCACGAATGGTAACAGGTGACGTAATAGTAATAGTTGACGTCACAGTGCCACTCTGGCCAATAATTTTAAATAGGACCTTATGGCAAGTGATATCTAATAGTATTTGTTGCTTTGCAAAGTTTTTCTAAATAGCTTAAATATTTAATTTTATTATTGTTTAACGAGACGTTTAAGAGTTTACATAGGCAAAATGGTACGTACTCAAGCCGACAAAGTAGCAGCTATCTTAATAATTGGTGAATCTGGAAAGAATCTTCTTGAAGCGGAACGTTTATTTAATGAGAGATACCCAGATCGCCCTATCTCGAGAACTTATTTGAGGGAGCTTCTTCACAAGTTTGAAGCAACAGGTAGTGTTCAAGATTCCAAACGATCTGGTCGACCAACATTTAGTGATGATAAAAAAATTGATATAGTTGCTGAAATGGTAGTAAACCTTACTTCCTCTTCAACTAAAGTTGCGTCTATCTGTGAAGTAAGTAAAAGTACAGTACAGAGAGTGTTGGCTAAAAATAAATTTCATCCATACAAGTTAAAAATGGTGCACCACCTTTCGGATGACGACCCCGACAGAAGACTCGAATTCTGTGAATGTATGACAAATAAAATTAGTCAAAACCCACATTACACAAAAACAATTTGTTTTAGTGACGAAAGTACTTTTTGCCTCAATGGAAATGTGAATACACAAAATGTAAGGTATTGGAGTGACACAAATCCTCACACCTTTCGTGAACAACATACCCAATTTCCCGAAAATGTTTGGGCAGGTATTTGGGAAACCACATAGTTGGTCCTGTTTCCCTAAATTCAAATTTAAGCGGTGAAGTGTATCTGGAGATGTTACAAAATGCAACTGAGCCGTTAATTCTTGAAATTCTGGAAGATAATCCAGATGAATTCGGCCATCTGGAAATAACATTTCAACAAGATGGTGCTCCTGCACATTATTATGGTGCAGTAAGACGTTACCTGTATGAAGAATATCGAGGTAGATGGATTGGCCGGCAAGGTCCTATAGAATGGCCACCTCGGTCCCAAATCTGACACCATTAGATTTTTTTCTATGGGGGTACTTGAAATCCAAGGTGTATACTACGGCACCACATAGCATTGGCGTTTTGAAAGAAATAATTATTGAAGAATGCAATGCAATTTCAGCTGACACATTCGAACGAGTACGACAAGAGTTTACTAATAGGATGTATTACTGTCAGGAAGTAGACGGAGCACATTTCGAACACTTGCTATAAGAATCCATTGTTGATATTTGATTAATTAAATTAAAAAAAATAATTTCAATAATTTTGGTATTTATTTAATTTATCCGTCAAAATTAGTTTAAACCCAAACAAAATTAATATGGCTATGTAGCCAATGTCAATGCCTTTCAAACGAGATATCACTTGCCATAAGGTCCTATTTAAAATTATTGGCCAGAGTGGCACCGTGACGTCATCTATTACCATTACGTCACCTGTTACCATTCGTAGAGAAGTTTACAACACTTTATTTGCACCCTCCAAATTTAATTAATGTAAGTGTAGCCGTTCAAAAGATACGAGGGGGGGAGGGGACTTTTGAATAGCACTGTATATTCGTGACGCGTTTCGCTAACACAGTAGCTTTCTCAAACGAGTCTAGCGTCTAGCTTTATAGTCGTTCCAGAGTTTCTTCTCTGAAATTGTAACAACGCCTCATTTTTACTAAACCTTGATTTTTTTATTATTGAAACTACGCACACTTGTCAAGGACCAATGACAAAACAAATCTTTAATATCCTAGATCAGATCTAGACTGGTCTGGGACTGTCTACAAAAACTATTAATCCTGGCTAACCATAATAGATTTACTCTTAAGTGGGTCCCGGGGCACCAGGGCATTGTAGGCATTGTAGGCATCTCGGTGAACTCGAACTAAACATCAGTCGTAATGGAGACACGTGCCAAAATAGGAACTCCTGGTCAAAATACCCTCGGAGACTAACGAAATACTAAACCTTGGCAGGGGCAAGATAAGGATAGTGACGGGTTTACTCACCGGTCACTGTACCCTAAGGAAGCACATGCATACAATCGGCTGATAGAGGGAGGAACCTATTTGTCGGTTGTGCATAGAAGAGGAGGAAACAGCCTCTCACATTATCTTCGATTGTGAAGCAGGAGACTCGCAGGACTAGAACATCCATGGGAGGATTTCTCCAAGAAGGACCTAGTGAAAAGAATGTTGAGCCTGATAAGGGCTACTGGTCTGTTCACATAAACGGCACAACCAAGAGCACAAAAAACCTAAAGGCTGAGGTGCCGAGGACTCTAAGCCTCTGACTGCTGGTGCTGAACCAATCGATCAATCTCTAGTAAGTTTTTTCCAATATCACGACTATCAGGATTAAAGATTCATTAATAATATTTGTGCGTGCTATACCATTATACTTGAATCATAATTATATTTCTCAAATAACGACACATGATGAAAGTTTATTTACTATCTATTATTAGAAAGAAAAAAATATTGTAAAAACAGTGAATTTGCGAATATACTAGAAAACAAAGTTATTTGTTTCTGTGTAGATAACTTTGTTATCAAAAATATGTTTGCTCCAGTTTTATTTTTCTACTAAGAAGTGGTGTTAGCAGAATACTTATCGTCGTTTGTTGTACAACGTTTCTATATTTGCCGTGATTCCCCTATCTCGTTAAGATTTTCCATAAATCGTCAATCAAAAAGTTTTCGCCTTTAAAGAAGAAAACATTTTTTCTTACAAAATCTCGAAGCTCCTCTGAGTCTTTCTTACCCTTTTTGTAACACAAATCACTTCTTCATTTCAACTATATTGCTTTCCTTGGAGGAAAAATCCATTCACACCTAGGCGCCTACTGTCTAAAGGAATTCTAGTTTCTCAGGATTTCCTTAGGAATTTCTCAGTGAATGCCACTCCAGTATATTCCCTGTAGTATCTTTTGGAAAGCACGGTGGATGAGGAAGAAACTTATTCAATTTAACCATAATTTTCATCGATCTGTGATTTTTATTCTTACCAGAAAGACTATATACCTACTAAGATTTTCCAATATATGAAGGGCGATGGGACAATTCGGCCTGGCCATTTCGGCGTCGTCGTTTCAGCTCCAGGACATTTCGGCGCCAAATATTATTCAATATTTTTGAAGGCAATTTTACATTTTTGTTTTGTTTTTCAAATTTGTACTAATATAAGCCAATGGCATGAATAATTCCCCTGGAAAAAAATCATCTAGAAAAACATGCTACCGGAAAAAATTATCCTAGAAATAAAAGTAGTATCATTAAATTTTCATTTTGTTTTTCATGGTTGTCATAGAATATTTTTTTATTTTTGGAAAAACTATCAAATCATAACAGTAGGGAACAATAATATATAATGATAATGGGAATCATTTCACTTTTTAGCACCGAAATGTCTTGGAGCCGAAATGGCAGCGCCGAACTGCCCTATATGAAAAACCTGACTTTTGAGTCTGATGATAAGGATGAGTCTATACAAGGAACTCTAACAACATGAGCTACTTTTTGCAACTCTGCAGTGAAAAATAACGAAGACTTAATACAATCTTATAAATATACCTCCAATATTTACACACTATAGTTAATTTAAGATTTATAAAATGCTTTTCTCACCAGATCTAATATTCAACGCGTAGGCTGAAGAAAGAATTAGGCAAAACGTAAAAAATGTTGCACAAACTTTAAACATCTTGTTACACAAATGCGCTTTTACAAACTCTACCGATAAACAACTAAATGTTTCCAATTTATAACTGCTGCATAGTAAATATTACTCATATTAGGTATTACACGTTTTAATAGCCACACCAGTGGCACCCAGGACCCCAATAAAAAGGGGTACATAAAAAGTGGAAAACGATAAAAAATGTTTCGATATATTTAGTGTCGAATAATTGGCAAATAATCAAGGTAGAGATATAAACATTTGGACGAATAAAGGAATACATATATAGAGAGCTGGAAAGATAGAGGGAGGAAGAGATATAGAGGTATAGTGATAGACATTAGATAAGATATTTTATTTAAATGTCTTCACTTATGGAATTCAAGCAAAAAATTGGGAAAATTTAAAACGATGAGTTGTCGAGCAATACTATTTTATGTTACTACAGGACCCTACAGACGTTCTCCTGTGCATTGTTACAGTAGTATTGTTCGTTTCCCGAAAAATCTATTTTCCTGCATTTTCTTTCAATTTCTACGGGTAACAAATTTGTGTTTGTAAATTTCACTCATTTTTTTCAATGACTTTACCTGAAAAGGAAATAGTTACTGCTGACGTAATCACCATCTAGACCCCCCGCCCTCATGGCATGAAAAATAAGCAAAACAAAGACCCTCCGCCCTCCCCTATAGTTCTTATGTAATACTTGAACGGCCCCTATGCAAAATGTCAACTAAATCGGACCAACTGTTCAGGAGAACTTAAGTATGAACCCGATTACAGCGCCACCCACCGGGACCAATTGTGAATCTAAACCATCTGGCTACTTACTCAAACATAGATACAAAATCTGACCAACCGTTTAGGAGAAATTCAAAATGAACCTGATTGCAACGCCACCTACCGGGACCAATTGTGAACCTAAAGCATTCTTGAATTAACTTGAACACACACAAAATTTTATCAAAACCCGTCCAAATACCATCTCCGCCACTGTTGGAGATAATAATTTGGTTTATCGAATAATTGAGCAATTTTCTAATATAATCATGCGATTTTACAAGAATAACTTTATTCGGGTAAATATTATTAGCATTTTTACTGACTTTTCATAAAACCGTTCGAGTCTATAAAATTATTCACGAATTTTTACGATATGAGAGGTCAGTGATAAGACACAAAATAACAAACAATGAAATCATCGATTGCAATATTCCTAACTTGGTAATCATACCGTTACCTAATGATATTGTTTTGGGTAACTAGCAAACGACTTTTTTTTTCACCAAGAGATGTTTTTTTCTTGTCCAAAGCAGGTGGAAGGTTACACTTTTAAAAGAGTAGAAGGAAAATATTCAGGATTAACTAAATATAAGACCAAATTTCAAATAAGTAAGTTAGGGAGTCATCTGGTGATTAAAAACCAAAATGTTCTTAAATATTGTTGAGTATATTACAATTTTTCATAATGGAGTTATGAACAAAAAGCCCAAAGTGGAAACTTTAATACATTTATTTATTTGAACAAAGGAAAGTAACAAATAAAATTAATATCGTCCACACAAATTTATTTAAAAAAAAACAAATATATGTACTTATTTTTTCAAAGATAAGATTATTGGTTTTTTCAATACTAAATATTGGTTAATAAATATATACGGTGTGATCTATTAAGTAGACACACTATATTTCAAAACAACTTTGTAAAATCCCATTAAAAATTGTTGTCTAGAACTTCATTTCCTTTCCAAAGCCTTTGATTTGAATTAGGCGCTATGTCCGAATAAGAAGTACTTTCATATTTTGTAAAAGGACCCAAAGAACTTGGTTCTTGGAAGTAATACTCCTTTAAACCGGCACCTACAACAAAAGATAATAGATTACAGCTAACAATATTCAACTCGGGACCGGTGAGTTGCATCCCGTCAACAAATTTAATATGGTGTCTAAAACTGGTAGATAATTAAATAAAAGCGGACATTGTTGTCATATTTATTCTGATATTGTTACTAAATTTTATTTCCGAAACTGCGACTAATACACTTTTATATATATATATCGGCAACTACAGATAGAAGCAACAAGCCATAGGTCGCTGTGTAAGTGGAAATGTCAGAAATGAACTCCGCTGAGATAGAAAAAGACAGACGATCAGAGGTTTTTGCGTCTTTGTCTGTGTATATAGCATGCACGCTATTAGAGAAAGATAGCCTAAACCTCCGACTTCTTATCTCTCTCTTACGTGCTGTCGGGTTCCGAACTGGCTTGTTGCCTCTATATGTAGTATCTCTATGGATGCAGATCGCCTTGACGTGACCATTGACATAATTCACCGAGGTCGGAAATAAAAATTAGCAATTGTATATTTCCCAATTTTGAAACCAATCAAAAATGACGTCTTTACATAATATATGGTTGTAAATTAAAAAGTTTTTCATCTTTTATTACACATCAATACTTTACTTACCAACAACATCCAGACAATTTATGGTTACGCGTAAATAGCCTTGATCAGTTGATTCTATGTGTTTTTTACACCGGGATGTTCCTGT
This sequence comes from Lochmaea capreae, assembly GCA_949126875.1. NCBI lineage: Eukaryota > Metazoa > Arthropoda > Insecta > Coleoptera > Chrysomelidae > Lochmaea > Lochmaea capreae. The sequence goes on from OX421408.1 coordinate 3,432,447, forward strand.
GGGACATGGACTACCATAACACACAGGAGCTGGAATTAAACAAAGATTATATATGCCTACTTTTTATCTATTAAGATAAAAACACATTAACTTACCATCTCCAATATAAGCTTGAAGAGACACAGATATGAATATGGCAAAAATTAAACAGAATAGCGTCCAAACTGTAAAGTTCATTTTGCTTAACGCTACGGATACTAACCACAAAATGATAAATTTGCATGTCACAATTCTTTCTTATGTCTTATAAGTTTCAATTTCGTAATATTAACATTTATCGTTGTTTTCATTATTCCGCTAATTTATTATTGATAAATTAACTTAATTAAATCCAAGATTCATGTTAGTGTATCAATAAAAAAAATAAATACTGCACTTATTTGTCTACTGATAACTTTTGTGATCGCTTTCTCGGTAACTTATCGATGAACATTCTGCAAAACTGTTTTTATTTGCGTTTTAAACAATATATTTCACAAAACTGACGCAATACTTAAAAATTTTTAACTCAGAATGATTTTTTTTGCACCTTGTATTAAATACGGAGATATTGCATCATATTACGAAACTCTGTTAGGCAAAATAAAAATTTTTTCTCCAACGTAACAATAAGCGTTGAATTACCTATACGATTTTCGCCTAAAAGTGTCCATATCTTTTGAAACACTCTGTATAACCTAGCAAAACTTCATATTAAAAGCTTCTAAAAGATGTGGGCAATCCGAATTCGGTTTGTTGGTTTGTAACGGAGTTATGCAGCACTCTGTATAGTTCGATATAATTTCAAAATAAGGACCTTAAAGACATCTACTATTTTTGTTGATAATATTTTTTGATCTCTTAAAATAACCCATATATACTCTAACTAAAGTCAGTGTGATGACCATAAAATAAAGCAATGTTGTCAGATATATTTTCTAAAATTGTTAGGCTCGCTACGCAAATGTTCCTCTTACTTCAGTAAACTGTTAGTTCGTGATGTTATAAGAAAGCTAGTTTGGAAATATTTTTAAAAACATACATAATGTAAATTTATTAGTAAACATTAAAATAAGTCGCTTGAAATTACTGAAAAAAGAAAAATTAATTAAAACCACTTTTTAGTGAAGACTTCGAAACAACCAATCATCAACTGCAGTATGCATCGTTATATAACGAAATAACCGAAGTATATTCCGTTTGACGATTTTCGCAGAAAAAATTCTACGGTCTTGAGGGTGTTCGGGGGGGTTGTGTTGCTGTTCGGCTTATAATCCATTAGTATCATTCAGTGTCGGGTGTGAATTTTGTTTTAAAGAAATATTTAATATAATATCTATTTCTTGGTTGAGTGAGTTTAGTGAATTGTTATAGATATTTATAGGAAAGTGTAGGTGATCTAGTGTAGAAAGGTATGATTAATATAAAACCTTTTTGATGGTGTAGTGGTTAGGTCGCGTCAGTGAATTGATATTAATATAATATTCATTTGTTCGTAGACGTTGGGGTAAGTTTTATAATATAATTAATTAGAATGGCATTTTTGAGACCATTTGAAACAACAGTCCAAGATGATGCGCGGGATTATTGAATTGTGGATTTAAATATAAGAAGTTAGATAATCGAATGGTAATAATGGAATCTCGGCGTATCGCTGAACTTAGACAGGAGTATTTGCGCAAAATAAAAGGGTACCGTGATTCAAATAGAACTATAATTTATTTAGACGAAACTTGGTTTGATACACATCAAGTGTTTATTCATTTATTTGTTATTCAAACAATCCTTACGGTTTTATTACATGAATAAATATATAAAATAAAATTCATTTTAACTTAATATGTAAGAAAATAGTAGTAATGGTAATTATATTATAATTAAAACTGTATGAGGATATACACCCACCTTTAAAATATGGTTGGGTTGACGATACAAAAAACTCTTCTTTAGATACTCCGTGTTCTAGAGGAAAGCGCTTTATTATTGTATTACATATTTTATGAATTTTGTATGCAGTTTATTTTTTTTCATTCAAATTGATATAGTAGATTAACATTATTTCACAATATTCGAATTTATAAAAAATTTATATGCACGCCATTTTTCGGCTTTTTCCTTCAAAGGGATTAAAAATATGGGTAATCACATCAACTTTGGAAGAACTTTACCGAAGTTTGTCATAAGATTGGTCCACCCTGTACATATAAGTACCTAGCCGTATAGCATACTCATAATTAAGGATTTTTGATTAGTGATGATTCATTTATCTTAGATTGACTTATTATAGACTGATCACTGATCGATCCAATATTGATTGTTGACTGATCTCTCTGATGCGTTGTCGCTTGTATATTCATACGACTAGTTAAGTTCACCGTAAGTAAATATTCAATAATACATGTTTATGTTTATTTCACGCTCTGAACTTGACTTCCGTACTTGTCGACCTCATATTTATGTAATATATTTCAACGTTATAATGATTTGTTGAAATTAGTTTCAAGTGAATTTATTTCTTATTTAAATATTATTTTTATATTATTATATTAGGCATCTAGGCATCACAGGTTGAAAACTAAAAGAGTTATTTGAAATCTAAGATAAACAAAATATGTTAAGTGTTCATAATGTGTTTAGTTTCAGTTTTGGAGATCTTTCTAATCGACGATTATTTGCGGCACCCTGTATATTGTGAACAAGTTATTTTACCATTATGTTAATTCAATGGATTTTTTCAATAAAACAAATTTTTTAATTAATTAAATAATTTCATTTGACAAATTTACAATACGTATTAGATATTTTCTTTCCTTAAACAAACGTCGTACCAAATTCTTCTATCTAGAATTATTCCAATCCATTAAATCTGCTATTTCGTTGTATTCGGGCGTGAATGGGTTTTCTCCAACATCAGAATAAGAAATACTCTCTGCTCTCGAATTTAGCTTCAACGTTACAGGATTTTCAAAATAATATTCTTTTATCATATTACCTAAAAAATAATCTATCATTTCACGTTTATTTAAAAAAAAAATTGGAGTACCTCAAGGTATGGACATAGGGCTATTTATTATATAGATTTATCACTAAAACTTTACCACATTCAACCAACGTCTAGCACCGGCCACTGAGCCATGTGTTATTTGTGAAAATTTTTGTTATTTAAATAGAATATGTATTACATTGACATGAACAGCTTCGTTACTGTGAAATATTGTTATTAAATTTTTTATTTCAGCTGAATTACAAACAGCGTCAAACAGCTAAAGAATGAGCAGAGACGAATGCGTTTACTTGAGATGGAAATTTTCCTAAATGGAAAGTCAATTCAACAGTTTAAAGAAATGCAAAGAAACGATCAGCGAAAAGGTATTCCCACTTTTTCTTTTTTTTTCCAAATCACTAAAGTGATTCTAAAAATATGGTAAATAAACTTTACTTACCAAATCCATCCAAACAAGTTACCGTTTTACACAAGGTTCCATAATCCGTTGGTCTTAATAATTTTCGACATCGAACTGTGTCCATGGGACAAATGTTACCGTAACAATGCGGTACTAAAAATGTATATTTAAGCAGTGTCAAAAAAACGTAATTTAAAACTTACCTTCTCGATACCATGATGGAAATGATCTAGACGTAGATTCGGCGAAAACTAAACAGCAAATTATCGACAGAGAAAAATTCATTTTTGTCTAATTTCTACCCAAAGATAATAACCAAAAAATCCATTTCAGTCCATGACTTCTTTTTATAATAAAATTGTCGTGAAAGAATTTTTGATAAATTGGTAGGAATCCAATGGAAAATTATGAATGTGATGATTAAATTTTAGAAATATTTGTAATTAGTGCTTTTGCATTGTCGTAATAAGTTTATCTCACTATATAAGTAGTTACCATAAAACTTCTAGTTTCTAGATTTTTTTTTTCGGGCCGAGATGGGAACGCTCATGTTCGAATGGGCCATATCCACGACTCAAACAGTGTTAGACTCATCTCAATGGATGCCTACGAACCAAATCCACCTCAGAACCCGCCTCGGAATCACTACCCTAGCATACTTCGAGATGATCGGCGGTCCCTCACACACACTCGTTCATCTTCTCCTTTCTATCACTCCTACCTCTCCTGCCATCTCAATTCCTTCTTTCCTCCGAATCATTCTCTGTATTACGCCACTTACCTCCATCCATTCCTCCTCTCTCCTCAATATTATCTCCACCATGTTCTAATACACCGCCTCCTCTGGTTTCTTCTCCAATCTCTTCAGCACCTACTCGTTTTTCAAGCTTCTAAACACATGCCCCACATCATCCTCCACTTCACACCTCTCGCACACTCCAGTCTCTCTTTTCCCAATCTTGTGGAGGTACCCTACTCTCGACCCATGCCCAGTGAGCACCTGTGTCAAGAAGTAGTTCACCTCCCCTACTTTTAGCGCGCCCTCATACTCCTCCCATCTTCTCTCCATCCATTCCTGCATTTCCTGTATAGTCGCACCCCTCCAGCGTTTGTTCCTAGCTCTAGCCTCTAGGTCCAATGGGTAGGACCTTGACAGCACCACTGCTGCCAGTCCACCCTCTGTCCTATATCCCTATACCACCCTCAGGAGAGTTTCTAGATCTGTGTTTGTTTTCTATGCAATAACTGTACTTATATCACCTCGATAAATTAATACATACAACATAATTAATAAAAACATTTTACTAAATTGGTATATTAAATAATATAACTATCTATGATATTTCTTAACAGCGTTTTTATTTTGTAGTCTTCTCTGTGCAACGTACTCGGAATAACTCAAATGACCATCGTGATCGACATCATCTTCTTCCAATACTTGATCGACTAATTCTGGAATACAAAATTATCAAATGTAAGCAAAGAGTTTTAGACTACCATGGTGGTCTAATCAAACTAAGGAGTTTAAACAAAGCAGATTTTCAGTACTCACCGACGTAATAACTGAAATCTGGACTAATATGTTGTACGTGATCTTCGAGTTCTTCGTCGCCTTCGTGATATTCGTAATTTTGATCAGTATGAAGGATGGCTTGCAATAATTCCAGTCCGTCTAATTTTGCATTTTTATCACTATCGTGAACTTGGAAATAGTAGAATTCCAATTCCGAGTCAGACATTTTCGATAAATCTGGTTCGGGTATTATTTCTTCCAAGTGTTCCTAAAATTGAGAAGTTAGCTCACAAAATACGTTTACCTACTAGGATTTAAAAAAAAAAGTCTAGAAATTAGTATTACATGTATGTGTTCGGTATCATGAAGCAATTGCATATCTTCCGTCAGTTTTTCATTCGTATCTTTAGACGGGGTGTAATGAACATGTCGCTTCTCTATTCTTTCACCTCTGGGATGATGTGGACCTCTTGATTCCACATAAACAACCAATAATGGTAAAATATTAAATAATTTCCATAACCTGAAACATTATAAAATTCAGTGAGATACGCCCATGGTATGTAATTGTGTAGATAAAAGCTGCTATAATACTCTGGCACAAAATACTCATACTATAACAAAATAGACGGAAAAATTAAATTTACATACATAGACCTCGATACGTTAACATGCATAACTTATTACATATTAGCAATAACTTACATTATTTGTAAATATTGGTATTGTCACATTTAAGGCTACTCACTTCTCATGTTTTCTTCATGAAACGCCAGATCAATGGTCCTGCGTCTGCAGCTGTATGCGCGAAAGACACATCGGGATAATAATATTGTGATACAAAAAGCCGCATCCATACTATACACATAAAATGTGCGTTCCTGTGCAGTGATTACATTAAAATTTACTGAAATTCATGACTTATCAACTTCAAATTTTACTTGCTAGAAGAATTTGGGATTTACATAAAAAAATTAGCAAATCCTCTAATAGTTTGTAGTAATACTTTTATTATTATGCAACACAAAATACACTAACACGTAAACCATATTGCCTAATTGACGATATAAAGTATTTAAGTAACAGACGTTATTTACTCTCGTATTGTTCTAGTTATTAATTTCATGCAATTTTCGATTAGTAATAATATATTCTTATGGAAGTTTTCCATTAATATTTATTCCGGAAATTACGTATTAGTTCTTTATATAAATCGATCATGATCTTAGATCTTATAATATAAAATCATCTGCAACACATTTTACACTGTAACTGTTACGAAACTTCCCACCTCGAATGTTTACGTCATTTTCACATTATTTAATTGTCAAAATCAGATGTCAACAGAATTTTACTCGCTAGATATTTCGCATTGAAATTTGTGAATGAAAATATTGATTTGATTTATTTTGATTTCCTAATACGTAATACATCGGAATTTTATAAAATAACGATCAAAATGGACAATTTAAGGTAAAAATTAAATTAAAATAATTAAATTCTACAATATTTTATTTTTAGACTGTATTTGGCCACTTACAATGTTGGAACTAGTTCTCCGGATCAAGATTTAAAGGAATTTCTATCTATTACCGATCATAAAAATGACAAACGACCGGATTTTTTTATTCTCGCTTTTCAAGAAGTTAAGGCACAACCCCAAAATATGTTAATGGATACTTTATTTGATGACCCCTGGACCTTTGCAATTAAAGATCTCCTCCATAAAGATTATATTAAAATTAAATCTTGTAGACTGCAAGGGCTGCTCTTACTAACATTTTGTCTTAAGAAACATCTTTTGAACATTAGGGAAATTGATACCGAGTATACAAGGACTGGTTTGGCAGGAATGTGGGTAATTATACTTTCATTAGTAGCAATTATAATTTTTCTCACTTGACTAGCTACACAAATTTGATTTTAAGCAAATTGGCGTGTTTGGTAATTATTTTATATTTATTTTTATCCTCAGGGAAACAAAGGTGCTGTATCTACTAGATTAAATGTATATGGATGTTCAATTTGCATCGTAAATGCCCATCTAAGTGCCCATGATAACCATTTAGATGATAGAGTAGAAGATTATAATAGTATCATTAACGATCAACAATTTCATGTACCTGAAACTGCTAAAATATTTTACCATGAGTAAGTATTATGTTATATATTCAGTGAATGGATAGTTTGAAATAGTGTAATACTTATATAGGAATAAATGGCATTGTAGCGTGACAATCTTGTAATCTTTATCTGGTTAGTGTAAATACTGTTGATCATAAAATCCCAACAGTAATTCATCAAATTATTTGATTACTTTATCCATCATAAATGTAACTGTATACCATAACCTTGTACAGTAAAAATAGAGTTTTCCTTTATTAATGTAATTAAAAAAATTCTAACAATGAAATTGGCCTAAAAAAGGTATCAGTTGATTAAAGTAAATAAACTATAACCACACATGACAGGAAACATTAAACAATTATTACATTTTACGAGGGGAATCTAATAAGTTTTCAGTTTTTCTACATTAAAAATCTAAATATTCAAATACGTTCTTGATTTTAGCTATGTATTTTGGATGGGAGATCTTAATTTCCGATTAAACAAGGATTTTGAAAGAACACCAGAAGAAATTGAGAGGCTAATAATTAAAAAAGAAACTAAAGCATTATTCGAACATGATCAACTTAGACATGTAATGAAAAAAGGAGAAGCTTTTAGTGAACTTACAGAACAAGATCCTACTTTTCCTCCTACCTTTAAATTCACTGTTGGAACCCCTACATATGATTATAAGTAAGTTTTCGAGTATACAATACATTTTGCTTTTAATACATGAGGTTATTTTTGATCTGTAGAAGACGTCCAGCTTGGTGTGATCGGATTCTGTACAGAGTCAATTCGAATAACTATGAAAATATAACTTTAAAAGCAGAACAACTTTCGTACAAGTCACATCCTAATTATTCTCTCAGCGATCATAAACCAGTTTCGGCTGAATTTATTATCAAGGTAGGATTTTATGCTTATTATCATCTGATTTATTAATTATTCAATATTTCCAATAGAAAAAAACGTTATTTCAAATAGAACAATAAAGCTTATTTCGTTTCGAAGCACATACATTAACAAAATCATTTCTGAAGATTATAATTTGTATACAATAACTTTTTTTTTGCTCTACTGTATATATTTGGAACAACGGTTTTTTTTTTAAATCAAATAACTTCATAGTCATTTTTGAATCATTTTTACTAACACCATCAACAATTTCATTCTAATTTTTCAAATATACGAGGTGAGTATGAAATAATGTGTAGGTATTCATTTAATATAAACAAACCCTACAAAATTGTAGAGTTAAATTTTAATATATATGGGATGCATAAATGTAATAAGCATATATCGGATCTGACTTCCTCTTGCCAAAAAGACGTCATCCAATCAATGTTAATGCTAATTTGCTAATTTGACATGTTGCGCCTCTATTGTACCAGGTGCGTCTTGGATTTTTTTATAAAGGTTCCATTACATAGGCGTACAGTGTAGGTTTTAAAAGGGGTTTAATTTTTTTTTTAAAAGTTCCGTCTATTATAGGCGTACGATGAAATTTTCTATGGGGAGTTGATGTCTTTTAAAAAAAATTCCTTCTACCATTGGCGTACGATAATATGTATAAAAGTGGATTATTTTATATTATTTATTCATTGCCGTACGATATAGTTAATTTATTTGTAAAAGTTTCCTTTTATCATAGTCGTACAATAGAATTTTCTATAGGTGGTTAATATATTTTGAAAAATTTCCTTTTACCATGGGCGTAGGATAAAGTTTTTATAGGTTATTAATTTATTTTCAAAAATCTCCTTTTTTCCATTGGATTAGAATTTTTAAAAGGGTATTTCTTTTGGTATATTATGATCGCTTTTTTTTGTTTGTTTCTAAATATTTATTTTAATTTTTGATTGCTGAAAAGCGGAACGGTATTTAACGAAAAAAAAAATAATTTTGGTTAAATAATGACTATTATGTTATTTAGATACCTCAACCAGTCTTAAAAATACCACAGGTACAAAAGGATTCAAAATCGTATGTTGATCAGGTATTTTCAGATTATTCTGAATCTGTGATTGAATTCGACAAGATCACCAGTTGGGATGTAGAAGGAGAAAACAAAGCCTATTACAGGCTAACGAAGAACATCAAAGAAAGTTGTGAAGATTGGATTGGACTTTTTAAGGTCTTTATACTAATCTATCAACTCCAGTGTTTTTTTTTTAAATCGCTCAATAATTTTTTAGGAAAATTTCAGCGCATTGGATGAGTACGTAACATACGAATACGTATCTAAATGCGCCACGCCATCTGACGACAGCAGTAGTAGTAAGTCTGAAGATACCAAAAAGTACGAAGTTACATTTCCAGATTTACCTAATCGTTTCATAGGCAATTATTGTCTATTATACTTCAGCCAAACTGAAGAAAAAGTTACCAGCGTGTTGGGTATAAGCAACATATTTCCCATTGTCAAAGCTGACAGCGATTAAAATGTCGATATGAAATATACAAAATAAGAACGAGATCACGTCATAATATTAATAATACTATATTCAGTTCAATTTTATTCCAATCGATTTCCTCAATTTTATGTTCTAATTCACATTGAATGGACGTCAGAAGAGGATGTGACAAGGACGTGGTGTAGACTTGACGTATTTAATTCTGGCAGAAGAGTTGTGGTAATGAGAAGAAAATTCAGTCAATTGAGTTTGTGGCTACAAGTTTGTGATATGCGCAGGGGGGGGATTTAACTCTTGCAGGGCCCGGAACTAAGTCGATCGGGGGTCCACTTAAGGGCGGAGGAAAACCTCAAATAACATTTTTTCTGTATCAGGGAGGCCCGGAGCTTAAGCCCCGGCTAGCCCATACGTTAATCCGCCACTGGATATGCGTGTGTCTTCCTGGAGATTCCAAGAAGACGTGGCAAGGGCGGAATAGCGGGAATCTGCGCCACATCGCCTCTGTGTACATCAGACAACTGAATTGCATAGAAAAAGACACTAGAACGTGCCACGTCATTTTCTGACGTCTGTTCAATGTAAATTGCTTCTTAGAATGTAATATTCATTTTCTCATTCACTTCATTGTGACGTGCAGGTTCTCAATTTGTATGATTGAATGTATTTATAAGCAGGTGCGTTTGATAAATAATAATAGAGTTTCACAAAAGTGATTTTTTTTCACTTTGATCAAATTTTTGAGATTCTCAAACGTCTACCGTTGCTTGCTTATAATAACCAATGATAATTGTCAAATAACTTGCAGTATTATTATTGCCGCCTTTACTTTTGCACTTTAATTTCTATTTTTCACCATCCAGGTGAAAAGAAAGTAACGAAGTGACAAATACTTAATTTTAATTGCACAAATGATATCTGGGCGGTAAAAAAATATATTGTACCCCTAGATGCTTAGGCTCACATTGGCCCTTCGAGCACTATTTCCATAAAGTATGATATTCGGTAGAAAAAAGTAGAATTGCAACAAGTTTATTTTTTTCTCAGAGCTTTTAAGTACCTAAGCTCATATTATTCCGTCCCTCATTTGAATTTTTTTCCACAAATCTATATAGGTTGGTATTTTGGTTCGAACGCGCACACAAACTTTGCATTCAGTTTGCTTTTGGAAGAAAATTCAATATTTTGCACCACCAATTCAGTCGAAGACAAATAATGAGCAAATCCATCCGTGCTCGTTCTAACCAAAATGCTAGCACATTAATGTATTTTTTTTATATTTTTTCTTATACTTTACGGGTTTTGCTGAATTTATTGAATGTTCTTTTGTTCATTTGATTCTTTCGGTAAGTGCATGTAGTTTGTTTCAATCATGTTGAAACCACTGGCATAACAGACACGTACGTGGGTCCCGTTGTAAGGGTATTTCATAGGAACTCACTCTCGTGTTAAGTATTACTTTATTATACTCAAAATCAGGTAGGTAGCCCACTTACTTGACCTAACCAAAACTTCTAGCGCTTTTAACACAATATTAAATATTGTTAAAAGTGTTTTATGTCTAAATGCTGACTCTACTGGTCCTTGAATGTTTAATGACTAACGAATTATTTGATATACACCGTGTCTCAAGGAAACATCTAGGATTACAAACTGTCGAGTATAGTATCTAAGACTCTAGGAGTACTCAGATTAAAACCAAACTCTATTCTTCCTAACCCACCCTTCTCTTTTTATCAAAGTACAATTTGATCTTTATTAAATACAGATGTCATAACTTTGTTTCAAACCTTTGAATTCCTTTGGACAACTTTCAGCAGCTACTGTTTACTCAGCTAACGATCTTTTTGATTGAAGTGTGAAGTGATGGATCCGTTGTTACACACTGTCCCAAAAAGTTAGTTTTGTCAGCTCCAAACTGTATAATGACTCATTCTTCCAACCGTGAAAGTCTTTCTGTACAATTGATGATGTTGGAAAGTAACTTGTCGATGGGGGGGGGGGGGGGGGAACTGTTACGCCACTGGTTAAATCATCGCATATGTACACGAATATTCGCTTGAAAACTAATGACTTAACTTATGTAGTGATATTATATTATAAACGTAACACTAGCTGTGGGGTTAGTGGCACTAAGGGTTTCTTTATAACCGTGAAGATTATTGTATAATACTTATAGCTGGTAATGAGATTATTCAATTGATGAATATGATTTTAATCGGTGGTGGCTGTCATAAAATATCTGGAGTAGATACTAAAGAGTTGAGATTTTATCAAACTTTACTCGACTTGATAAATTGTCATTAGGTAAACCTTCAGTAATAGCTACTAGTTTTCTACGGGAAGTTTCTTATAGATCAACTGTACACGAGCCACATTTTGCAGTCCAAGTTTGCCGGAGTTGGCTTATACTAAAGCGCACGTCACACTAGGCTGGTTGCCAGCCGCGATTTGAGAAAGTTACTACCGTCATCGATTAACTTACAGGTTGGAAAATTAATTTTGGCAGTTGACGATGCGCCATACAACTTGACAACGTTGTAAACGCAGTTACCGGGAAGAGCAGGCGACGTACATTCCGCATGCAAAGTTTTGAAGGTTGTGAAGCTTACGAATTCTGCCAGCGAAGTGAGCTCTTGCAATCCGCATACGTCTTTGCTACGGCGCATCGGACGGTGCCAAAATTAATTTGCCAACCTGTAGTGTAATCACAAAATCCGCTGCCACCGGCGAATATTTTTGGCAACCTCGGAAATGTTCAACTTTTGGTTGCAGACAGCGGCGACTAACGCACCAATTTAAATGATATTCATTAAATTGACGCATGTGGAATTAATAAAAATATACTATTTATATAAAAAAATATAAAATGTATTACCAAATTTGCATTACTGTTAATATTTATATATTATAATTCAAGTTGTGCCTGTTATAACAAAAAAAAACGTTATAAATATATATATGAAGCTCAAGCAGTGAAAAAAATTCCAAAGCGACATTGACAAGAATGACGTTAAAATGTATTATGATATATTTTTACCACTATTATAGAAATATTGTCTCCCGTCATTGAATCACTTCAAATTGACATAAAAAAAAATTCCCGACGTCTGGAATCTTAGCCAGTCTCAACTTGTGTTCTTTGTTCTTTTTACGGAATTTGCTTGAGCAAATCAGTTGCTCTGTTCTCTCAAATGCTTTTGCGTGTTCGTTTTAAGCGCTAGCTTTGAACAGAGCTAGAGGTACCAACTAGCAAAGTGAGGGACTGAATGACCCTTTTGCGGCCGGAACCCTTTTGCAGTATCAGCATCAATGTAATATTGGAAGAAATAGGTAAAGCCAAAGAAAAGGGAAGATCTGACCATTGGAACGATATAGTAGAGTTAAGACAATCAAAGATTCTGATGGGTGGCTACAACCCGTTGAGATCAAATGAATGTATAAGTCAAAGTAAAACTGCACTAAGATTTTCAACAGGGAAGAAGAATGTAGTTTCTGTAGCATGGAAGAAGAAACCTCCATCTACCTACATACAATTCAGAATCATAGGGCACAGCCCCTAGGAGATTATTGGATAGATGAGGGACATTTACCTAAGTTGAAGCCTGCCGATATCCTAAAATTCCTCAGGGAAATAGGACTAAAGGAGCTACTAGTCTATGAGACGTTCCTCAGGAACTAAGTAGAAGTAGGGGGCACAATAGATCTTTTAGGTCTCGGTGAATGTCACCCCGTCATACTTAGTTTTCAGGATTTCTTGCTCACTTCAGGTTGAAAATTATCTCAACAGAGCTGAACAGAATGATGTAAAAGGAACACAACAATTATGTCATCCAGTTGTTACAAGTATATAGGTGACGTTTCGGGGAACGACAGTGTACAGTCGCACGGTCAACTGTTTCTGTTTGAATCTACCAATTATTCTTTATAAAGTTCAGTTCAAAGTTTATCCTGTCTTTTATGTCATTCTTGTCAATTTTATTGTGACATGTTTGTAGCAGTCTTACTTTGCGTTCCGAATGAAGGTCCCTTTAAAATTTAGGCCGTAAGGTTGGCTACAGTTGGTCAAAATTGCATAAGGCCACATAAACAAAGTTACTGACAGTTACAAAACTGATGAAATAGTACTTAGGGAGCAGTTTCCCAATTTAATTGATAAAAGATAATGGATCCACAGAATGAAATGATTAATGTAGTACTGGAAGAGTTTGTGTCATCTTCGAGTAGGTATGGTGAATCAGATTTCGATGATCATTGTTTACTTGGTCGCCATATGCAATTTCGACCAACTTTAGCCAACCTTACGGCCTAAATTTTAAAGCGACCTTCATCCGGAACGCAACCTTACAATTTCAATGGAGCAGTTCAGTCTAGGGTCAGTGTGGCCAACAAAAAGTGGTTTTTCTGACAAGAATGACAGTCAATGACTAACATCCAAAACATAAGATTTTTGCAGGTTTTTTATCATTTAACATTATATTACTTTGTTAACACAATGTATACACCCCCGAAGCGTAGATCTTAAAATTTAAAATGACGTTTTAGCTTAATAATCAACTCATCGATGGCCAATAAACAACTTTTTTTTGGCCACAATGACCTTAAACTGAACTCTTCTATTACGAGTGATCTTAAAAGGGTGACATCGTTTTGTAGTCGATTTTTTGCTGTTTGACCGTTTGCAGTTCGATTACACAGAGTGGTATGTAAGGAATTTTAGTTTAGGCACCACTCTGTGTATATATAAAAAAAAACTAAAAGTAGATTTAGAATGTGCACATGTATATTTCTCTCTAGTCGCTTTTTAAATCGAATATTGAAAAAAATAATTTACCAGTGCAATGGTTTGTTTATAATTATATAAGTAGTTGATATTTTCTCTAGATTGAAACTCCTTTCGTGAGCAGTTTGAAAAAAATGTCAAAATAACCGTCAAGTCAACTTCTTTAGGATATGACAAGAAAATTGAATGATCCCTTCAGTCTACATTATTTTTTACCCAAATGTGTATCTACAGTTTTCTGGTTGGTTGGTTGGTTGGTTGGTTGGTTGGTTGGTTGGTTGGTTGGTTGGTTGGTTGGTTGGTTGGTTGGTTGGTTGGTTGGTTGGTTGGTTGGTTGGTTGGTTGGTTGGTTGGTTGGTTGGTTGGTTGGTTGGTTGGTTGGTTGGTTGGTTGGTTGGTTGGTTGGTTGGTTGGTTGGTTGGTTGGTTGGTTGGTTGGTTGGTTGGTTGGTTGGTTGGTTGGTTGGTTCAGCACCACCAGTCAGAGGCTTAGATTCCTCGGCACCTCAGCCTTTAGGCTTTTTGTGCTCTAGGTTGTGCCTTTTATGTGAAGAGACCAGTGGCCCTTATCAGGCTCAACAGTCTTTTCATTAGGATCTTCTTGGAGAAATCCTCCCTCGGATGTTCTAGTCCTAGGAGTCTGTATCTCCAATGAGATAATGTTTCACAATCGAAGATACTGTGAGAGGCTGTTTCCTCCTCTTCCATGCACAACCGACAGATAGGTTCCTCCCTATATATACCGATTGTATGCACGTGCTTCCTTAAGATACAGGGACCGGTGAGTAAACCCGTCACTATCCTTATCTTGTTTAGGATTTCATCAGTCAGCGTCTCCGATGGGTTTTTGACCAGGAGTTTGCTGTTGTCTAGTTTTGGCACATGTCTCCAGTACGACTGATGTTTAGTTTGCGCCACCGAGATATACAACCACGTGCAGCAGTTTTAGATATCCCAAATACTGGTTCAGGACCAGTGAATGCAGTCTTAGATCCTAGCTTTGCCTTTTCATTTCCTACAATGTCCTTATGCCCCGGGACCCACTTTAGAGTAACTCTATTATGGTTAACCAGGGTTAATAGTTTTGTAGACTTTCCCAGACCTGTCTAGATCTCATCTGGGAACATGCTAAAGATTTTAGTGCTGCCTGACTATCAGAGAGTATAAGGATCTTTTGGCCTCTATACCCCCTTTCAATTGTCGATAGCGTAGATTTCTGCCTGGAATACAGACCAACGGTGGGTGTATATTGCACCTGGGTCTAGCACCATGGACTCCAACTCCTGTTCCAATGTCAGTCGTTAAGCTAAAACGCAATGAAAAGTTTCGATAGCTCTCATCTACGTCAATGATATTTCTAGTCTCATTCCAACGAAGCGGATTTGTTATAGAAAACATATAATTGGAAGTTTGGGTTCGTTTCTTCTTCTTCTTGTCGTTTGGGCCTACTTAGGACCACGGGGCTCGTTTGAACTCTTCACAAGTGTCTTTTGCTTCCTTTTCATCCAGTATTCCTTCATTTTCTGGCTGTGTTCCTGCTTTCTCTCTTCTGTCCACTTAATGCCGTTGTTCGTTTCATTTATAACAAATACAGTAAAGTGTAGAAACTGTAACCACAACGATTCTAGAAACTTATTCCACCATTTATCGCTAGTACCTGTAACTCCCACTAGAGTGAGATGTTTCAAGAACTTGATCAGTTCTATGCAGGCGAATCATAGACAATAGAGATGGCAAGTTCTGAAACGCGTTAGACAAATGAAAGATAGCAACGCGTGCGTTCAAACTCTTAGTAGCTTTTCAGATACTAGCTAGCAATATAGGAGAATTATATTTATGGTTATAGCAGATATAAGTAACGCCATCTGTAATAATAATTTGGAACGAAAATTTGTATATTTCCAAATTTTACCATTAGGCGTTACTATTTTGTTCCCAGGTTACTTTTGAACTATTTTTTTAAAATGTTGATCAACAAATAAAACTAGTTTTGTATTTTTTTTTTGTTATAAATGGTATGGAGTAACATATATATATTATGTTAAATTTAATTTTCCTCGAAATAGTAGGTACAATTTTCAATATATTTTAATCGTTGTAGTATATTATGAATGTGCCTTTTTGAAAAATTGCATTGTTTTGTTAAATCTGAGTTATGTACAGATTCAATAAAAATAATATTTCAACGGTAAAAAAAATGTTATTTCACCCAAATATTCGCTGACTCGTCCAATTTTGATGCAAGTGGTTGAATATTTTATTCAGAATTTGTCCCCGTTGTTGTAACACCCGGTATAGTAAAACAGCAGCAACTATAGCCTCATCATTTTTGTCCTTTTCTTATTTTATGCTCAGAAATAACCTGATCTCTACCCAATTGAACATCTTATTTTTAAAATATTTTAATTAAATTCTGAACAAAATTTCTTTCCAGTTGCATAATTGCTCAAAAAAGTGAAGAAATATCTCCTTTTTTACTGATCAGTGTACTTAAAGATAATTTTTTTTCAGATTTATTGTGTCTCAAGCTCAATTCTAACGTTTTTATGATCCCTGTATTTTCAGATTAAAATCCTCCCTTGTGAAGCTATGTTTTTGTCTGTCATCTGTCAAATATCGTTGAATCTAGTCTCATTTCATGCAATTTAGCCCCTTCCTCCGTCCCAAATCTTCTAGTTTTCCCAAGACATGAGAAGTAATACCAATTGTCGAATAGTCTCACAGACATCTGTCTTTTTTTAACAAATTTTCTTAATTGTCTCATATTTTAAAAAATAAATACGTCGAGAATATTTGTCCTAGATCCTTACGGAATTGGCTTGCTCCTGACCTGAGTCTAGCTGTCGCAGAATCGGTAAGTATTACAGCTTTAAATTCAGTTTTTTTTAAGTCCAAAATAATTGAAAATAAAATTTAAACCTAGCTACTTTGATATAATATATTTTTTTAAATTTTATCTGACCATCCTGTATATTAATTTTATTTTTAATTTAACGATACACCTTAATTTTTAATTTAACGATATACCTTGTATATTTAAAATCTAAATTACTTCCAAGCAGAAACAAAGATAAAAAAATGTCAACACTTTTTTTGTTAGTTAAATAAAAACATCGTGTGTTCAGCAGAAACAAAGTACAGCATAAAAGCTCGCCTACGCAGACCTGCGCGCAGCCGTGAATCTAGAATAATTATTTAGTAATCGAGTGAGTAGCTGTAGTGGCTAGAAATTATTTTCCTTTTCAGTTAAAATTTATTTCACTTATGGAATTTACTTTTATTATGGACTAACAAATATTTTGTTTGTGTTTTAGATAATTTTAAAACTCAATAAGGCGATTGAAATTATGGAATGGTGTCGGTTAAGGAATTAAGAAAAATATTCAGTTCTATATGTTTTATTAAGTAATAACTTTACATCGAAATGTATCTAGTAGCAGAATTGGATGTATTTGAACCTAAACAGCGTAATATTTCCACAACAACTGAGAAAGAAAATGTGGTAAGTTTTTAATTATTCAGAGGTTTTATTAAATATACTACATTTATTAACAAACTCATACAGGGTTATTAGCAAAATCTTGAAAGTGAAGATTGGTTTGGTGGTGGGGTTTCCAAACTTGAACTATTTATTGAAAATATTGTTTTTAACTCCATTTTATTTGTGGATATGGGACCCCCTATATTTTATTGATTTTAGGAATTCTTACGTTATTTTAAACAATTTTTGTTAATACCTCCTTATACTTATAACTTTTTCGGAAATTACAGGATATACCAAATTCTATCATTTTGGAGGGTATTTCGAAAATGAGTAGTCGAAAAGGGTAGTTAATTACGATATAATGATAATGACTTATTAAAGATAGACAAGCCTTGTTTACATTTTGGTTGTCCCCAACATATTTAAGACGAGATTTTTCTTACATGATTCCAAATCTCGTATAATAAAAATCGTAATTGATGAATATATTATTTAAGATTTTAGCAGCATTTTCTGTTTAAAACGTAAGAAAAAAGTGGAAAGCATTTAAAATATGTATGACCAACCCACGGTCCAGCTCACTATTTTTTTTCCGGTTACAATTTTTTATGTTCTATTAATGCCATAAGTAAAATGGTTTATAAATTTTTAGCTTGTCAACTTCGACCTACTTCTGTCATTTTGGTGAAGTTTGTCAATAAGATTTTCATTATAATTGTGTTTTTATTTGGTTTCTGATTGATATTTTTGTATATTAAAGTGCTTTTAATACATTTATGATGATGAGAAAATGTGTAGTGTGTGAAAATACATGTAATAAGAATGATAATCGTTCATTTCACAGGTAAGGTTATAGTAGCATGAGCGTAGTATATGTATAAGACGAGGGATTCAACATTTGTTTTCATAATAATATTGTTTATTTTTTTTTATTATCAGGTTTCTGAAAAATACTTAGAATTGTCAAAATATCTTCGTGATCATGATTATCTTTCGGTTTATTTTTTGAGTGAATATACTAAGGATGTAGTTGCTTATATTTTTGGATCTGTAGTAAAAATCTTTAACAAAAAAATTCATTGCAAACAGTGTTTTATAATTTTAGAAGGTGATTGTAGTTTGTATAAACATGTTTATAATCTGTAATGCAAAACTTGTTTCAACTCCAAAATCCCATTAAAAAAATAACTGATCTATGAGCTACGATCTTCGATATAATTTCCACTTATTCAAACGAAAAAATTAATAACGTACATCACTTAATCTAAAAATAATTTTTCTAAAATAGTTCAAATGAACCTTTTCGAAATATACGCTACTGTGCGTTGTACTTGCTCTGATTTATGTTGCGACCAAAACATTGTGTAGGTAAAAATGTGTGAAGACTGGTCTATGTTTAATAAGTCATTGGTCCATCCAGAACTTTTTATAAAATAACCGAACGAGAGTTCAGTGCAGTAGATTATTTATTTTTAGAGCGTTCAGACGTCTTTTTAAATCGGATAAACTGTATATATTTTTTTTAAATTCTTTTTTATCTGATAGAAGTTTTACTACATTGAAAATGTCGCTGTAATGCTAAATCAATAAAAAAAAATTAATAACCCGTATAGTTTTAGGGAATATAGATACAAATAAAAAGTACACAACGTATTATTTTAAAAAATATGTACATATAGAGGGTGTCCCATTGGAAAAAAATGAATTTAACCATTTTTTTTTTGGTTGGTCCATCCAATATGTGTGAGCATTCATTATAATAAAAAAAATTTTTATATTATGAACGATATAGCGCAATGTATATAATACTATAAAAAAATATACAGGGTGTCCCATTGAAAAAAAACGAAGTTATATAAAACTTTCAGTATAATCGGAAGTTCAACAAAGATAGAAGTATTTTATTAATTAATAATTCACTTTTACCACCAAAACACCTTATTTCAGTCTTTGAGGTTTTTCTATTGACTGTTTATATGTCACGATCTAGCTGTATATTATTTATCTCTATAAATATGATTATGTTTAATATACAGACGAAAACAATTTGAATTTACACCTAGAAGCCATCAATACATAATAAATTATTATAAATAAATATTTTGCATTTGAATAATACTTTTAAAAATTACGCCTTTCACTAGAAACATTAAATTGTGTAAAAAATACAAAAGCTTAAGTACTAATTCCTATATTATTCGCACAAATGTTACAGTCTTTTTCTAAACCAAACATATCATCAGCAATTAAATTCTATAAACCTATCACCTTAGTCTACGACCAAACTTGCGACCTAATCGCGGCGTCATAAACGCATCATACATTATTCAATGTTCTCAAAAAACACGAAGAAAGGTTTTTTTACATACTTTAGTGCCAAACATATTTGTTCTCTCAAATTCGTCCTGAAGACACGCGGCGCGTTTGTAACGCTAACATGACGACTGTGGGAAATGTTTTTTTTTTTAATCAGTCGCTGGTCGCATGCCTGGCCGCTTACATAACATCCAAATCGCTCCGATTATATCGCCGCGTCCAGGTCACAAGTTTGGCCATATATTAACTATTGTTAAAAAATACTCTCGAAAAGAGGTCGAGTCAATATTAGCTCTTACATAATTTGAAAGACTTTGGTATTCGCTAGAAAAATCTAACTGAAGTTTGTTTCAACTAGAACGCAGTATGATTGTAGTTGTCAATTCCATCATTTAAGATCACGTGCCTCGGAATTAAACCATTGCTTGGGATGATAATATAGTTCACCAATTGAAACAAAGCACGCGTTAACTGTCAAATTCAGTCGCATCGGAAGTAGAAGCTTTATTCTCATCGCATTTGTCAGTCTTGAATTTTTCGAGAAGATCCGCGAATCGCTTAGAATCCGCTTTCTTTTTTTCCTTTCCGAATAAACTTCTGTAAATATCTTTTCGAGTGTATCGATTTGTTACAAAAACGGCGACCGTGAAAACACCTTGCAATCCTTCGATTATTTCATATACTTGAGGGTTACCGTAAGGTTGGTTCTTGAGAACGGCGTCTATGAACCAAATGGATGACGTTAACCATATCATACAACAAGAGCGTGTTCTGAAATAAAAAAATTAAATGAATAGAGATATTATTTGTTAATTTATTTTTCATCTAGGAGTTAGTTACACAAACATTTTTATCGTGATTTATTTTTGTGAAAGTAGGTTCCTATATTGAATGTCAGTTGTAATGTACGTCTCTAGACCTTTAAAAAAAATGTTTCTTCTTGCTCTGCAAACCAGACCTCCACAGCTTTTATTACTTCCTCGTTGAAAGAAAATTTTCGACCTTTCAAACTTTTTTTCAGTTTAGGAAAGAGATGATAGTCGGACGGAGCCAAATCTGGTGAATAAGGGGGGTGTTCTAGTAATTAAAACCCTAAATCATGAATATTTTGCATGGCAACATGAGATTTGTGTGCAGGGGCGTTGTCCTGCAAAAACAAAACACCTTTGGATACCTTTCCGCGTCTTTTTTCTTTAATTGTTTCCCGTAGAGTGGTCAGTAATGTCGAATAATAATCTCCAGTTATTGTTCTACCCTTCTCCAAAAAATCAATCATGATTACTCCATGGCAATCCCAAAAAACTGAAGCAAGGACTTTTCCAGCAGATTTTTGGACACGAAACTTCTTAGGTCTTGGAGAAAAAAAGTGTCGCCATTCCATCGATTGTTGGTTTGTTTCTGGATCGTAGAAATGTACCCAAGTCTCATCCATAGTAAAAATTCGGTTTAAGAAGTCTACATCGTTTTCAAATCGAGCACAGATCGAACGCGATGCTTCTACCCTTGCACACTTTTGGTCAACATTCAAAAATTTGAGGATCCATTTTGCAGCAATTTTTCTCATGTCCAAATTGACGTGTACTATATGATGAACGCGTTCGTATCGGAGTCGTCTAGTTCCTCGCACATTAACAGGTAGGTACAAAATTTGTGTTCAGTTCCTCGCAGCATACGAAGGGTAAGGGATTAGGTATCAGGTAGCAAGGTCCACAATGACAGTGCGAGGGATTTTGATTAGGTAATATTTACATATTGCTAGTAAATGTTTCAATACTGCATACGTCCATTGAAAATTATTATAATAATCTGTCAATTACACAATTCAATTTTTCGATTCGGATTAGGGTAGGGGGTAAGGTAGGGTGGTTTTGGTTGGGTTATTATTGAAAACTCACGAATGCATAGATACATTTTCCCTAATGTTAGGAACATAGCGGAAGAAATATATAAATAAATAAAACAATAGTGTGAGGAACTGCAGACCTGTCTTAATCCTACCCTCCGTTCGAAAAGGGATTAACGCAGGTAGATGCGAGGAACTGCATCACGTCCGTTCGTATGAAATATTCAGTGCTTCAGATATCCGTTTTAGCCCAATTCGACGTTCTGATAAAATCATGTCATGAACTGCATCGATATTTTCGGGGACTGACACAGAAACTTGCCTTCCCGATCGGTCATCATCTTCAATGGAAAATGTACCTCTTTTGAAGCTTGCAGTCCAATTTTTCACGGTCGCATACGAAGGACATTGATCACCAAGGGTATTAAGCATATCTTTGTAAATCTGCTTACATCTTAACCCTTTTAAATACAGGTACTTGATGATGGCTCGATACTCCAATTTTTCGATTTTCACAATTTCGGTGGACATCTTTTTCCTTTTAATTTATTGCGTAACTCTGGTTTACTTTTTTGACGTCAAACTTCACACTGACACTTCTAATGAGTTATTGTTCGTTGCTGTGGTAACGCAATATTTTGTTTATGCATGGAACTGGTCTAGGCTAACTAGATATCAATACATCCTCGTATGTTTGGTTGCCTATACTCAAATTGTTTACCACTAAAAAATAGTTAATGAAGGGAAATGTTTACAAAAATGACATCACCGTAAATTTGGAACACCCTGATAACTATTTTCATAAAATTACCTTTCATACAAACCACTTATCGTTTTTACGACTCATATTTTCGAAACGTAGATAAAGTGTAAAGTTATTATTTAACTTGAAAGATCATAAAATCGTGACATTAACTGTGCATCGTTAGATAGGTGTTTTATAAAGTATTATTTAATATAATGTTTATTAAAATATATTCATGCTGTTGAAAAATAATTAAAATTTCACATATAACAATCATTATTATAAAAAACTAGGTAACTACACATTTAAAAGCGTTAATTTTTATGACAGAATTATAGGAGACATTTCAAAACACAAAAATTACAAATTGTACTTATCAAGTTGGCAAAAAATTCCTTTATTTTGTGATATATGTTTCTGTTGTAAATTTGTTCCATTCACTTTTCCCATTTCATGTAGATAATTCCTAGGGGTACAATGTCCTGTCTCCAGATCGGTAAATGTCTCTTAACAAGTTCCAATAGTCTAGTTGAGGATTCCTTGTCTACCTTGTTCAGTAAATTCATAGTAACAAGGGATTCTGTACAGTTCCTCACCAGCTGTAAACTTAGTTGCTGGATTGCTGACAGCTTTAAACAGAGCTTGGCTATCAGCAAATATTTTAATGTTTTGTTCAGTGATAGGTCCGTCACCTCAACACCTGACCTGCTCGCTGCTACGCCCGACCTCTATCATGTATGTATATATATTGGGGTGACATTCATTGAGCACCCTTATTTCTACTTAGTTCCTGAGGCTTTCCCGGAGGAATTTTAGGATATCGGCGGGCTTTAACTTAGATAAATGTCACTCATCTTTCCAAGTCTGGTAATGGTATTTGGATCCCATTTCTTTTCGTTGTTTAATTCCTTAACAAATTTCTTTGAAAAGTTGTACTTTTTCATCGTACCATCTTGTGGCATGTCTGATTTCTAAGAAGTAAAGAGGTTGTTTTTTTTAATGATTGCCTCTCCTGTATCTTGTTTTTTATGCAACACTTTCCACCACCATATGTATTGATGTGAGGTAGAGAATCAATTCTATGGGTGCCGTTGGGGATGTTCTCTCTTTCCAAATGAGCTCCTCTTCCCTCAGACCAAATCTTATGCCCCTGTCTAATAGATCTGCTTGCGTTTGACTTGCTGCATTCAAGTGGAGAATGTAGAGCATCTATATGTTCATTTTAAGAGTATATTTTTATTTTTGAAGCAACTAAGATGTTCACAATATCTTTTTGTTTCACAATTATGTGAATTGAATAACAAGGAAGGTTTTGGTTAGGATTGAAGGTAATTAAGATACAGTTAGGTTACAAGAAACTAACTTATTAAAATTAAACAGTAGACGTAAGCACATTAAGCATTTGATAAAATAAAATAAAAAGTGGAATTTAGTGACAGAAACGTCTAATAAAAAGCCGACATTACACATTCACATTCCGTTATACCCAAAAAATATATATATGTCGTCATACGTACGTAGAAGTGTGTTTACTTAATGTGACCATTCTGTGGTAGCTCAACTAATTCGTAATTTGTTGTATAGCGATCCATATCGATAAAAATATGTCTTTGGAAATAATGTACGACGAAGACCATTGAAACCAACAACCCTTGTAAAGAGTCAATTAATTGTAACGGGAAAAACATATCCGACGTATACCCAAAAATGTTTAGCAGTAATCCCAGGCCAAAAAATATTGTCATTATTATCATTAATACTACGCATTGGTAAGTCCTGGAAAATAGGGAAAAAAATGTTGTTCAAATATCATAAATATCCAAGAATTATAAATTTACGCCTCAATCCATTGAGGGTGAGCCACCTAAAACAGCCCACTTGTACCATTGTGAAGTATTTCAATGTCTTTATTCGTTCAAGAGTAATAAGCTCTAGAAATTTGAAAGATATAATGGGGCAATCGGTACTGTACAGATAGAAGTCATACCAAAAACTGAGCATATTATAAAAATTTCAAACTCACCTGTATTTAAAATGACTTTTCTTTTCCAACCAAACAATATCGGACTTGTACGCCTTGTCTTTCAGTCTTATTAAATAAAAAGTGTAAAATATCGATGCCAGTGATACTACCAATAAAAATCCCATAGGAACAAAAAGTATCCAGATTCGAGTGTCTTCATCACCTAAAAAAAATCACCCATCAACCTATTAATTCAATATTTGTGCCAAAAATAAAAAAAGCTAAAACACCTGTTCGTGTACGCTAGTGCCGACTTTTTCCTTCGATTGGCATCGACAAACATTTCCAAGAAATGTGGAGTGACGTCTTACCTTTAAATTTGCACATGCCTTCTACTTTCATAAACGAAGTTGGTATGTCCGGAATTTCCGTTGGAATTATAGAAATTACCAGCATAACACAAGGAATCATAATCGAAGCTGCTATATACAAATATATACGGTATGGCATATCATCACACAAAAATGTCCTGAAAAAAAAAACCAAACACTTTAGAAAAATTGTCCAAAATGTTTTTAATGGTATTGTGGATCAAATCGCAACTGAACTACTTTATTGTACATTATTTTATAACCTCACTTTCTTTGCTAATAAAAACTCGAAACATTGTTGGGAGAAAAGTGAGGTTATAAAACAATGTACAGTTGTATTTAAGAAAAAAACGTACAAGTAATAGAAATAGACGTTAACGACATCATTTTTGTGTAAAACCGGTTGGAGTTTCGAGGTTATACAATAGTAGTATTCTTTTTACCGCTAAAAGATGCCACAACTGAGTCGAACTGAGCTTAGATTCTTCTAAGATCTAAGATAAATTCGGTATAATTTTCTGGCTAAAAAGAACATTCTGACTTAAATACATAAAGTCATAAACTCGAGTGTTTACATTTTCTCATTGCTGAAATTACACTTATTTGTCAAACCTTTGATTCTTATTAAAATGAATGAACAGATAGATTTCACAAATGTACTTGTGGTAAGTAAGCTGATATTAGTGAATTTTATTGCCATGTTATTAATTCTTTTATGCAAAATAATTGAGTAAAACTGTTTTAGAGAAACATTTTTAACGAGGATTCCCCAGATAAAATAGGTACTCTAATTACTAACCTACAATGCGCCGCAAAAGAATTGACTTTTCATCATTTCTTATGTACTTGTTATTTTCGTCAAACACAATATTGTATGCGTGGGTAGAAATAATATATTTTGATGACATGATGGACTTCAGCCCAAATTCGCCAAACCACAAACCACGGCCAGATGTTTTCTGACATGACCATAGATTCTTATGAGATTAATTTAAAAACAAAACACCTTAACCTCAAAAAGCTCTTTCTCAGTTGAAAGCTTCATAAAATACAAGCTCAGCTGAAGTAAGTATCTCACTAAAATCTCAGTTCAAACTTAGTTGCTGAAGGTAAAAAAATGGTCATTTTAAACTGAGCAACTAACTAACTAAGATTCTTACTTATTCTCAGTTAATTTGGGTAAAAAGAATACTACTATAATAATAGGTTGTCAAAATTACGTCTACAAGTTGAAACAATAATGTTGCTTACCTAACGGCGAATACCATATCCAGACATAGACAACAAAACCATACAAAAGATGCCAGGATGAAAATGAAAAATATTGATCCTAAAAAATTCATAAAATTGTATTCAGGAAGAAGTAAAATTATTAACTATTCCCACTGCCGAATCAGGGGTATTCCATGCCAAATCGACCACTTTTGAACCTGACCCCTTTAGATTTAGCTGAAACTTTACTATTCTTTTCTACCCTTTGAAAGACATTTTTGAGAATTTTTTCAAATTTTTTTATCCAACCCAAAAAAAGTTATGAATTTTCCAAAAAAATGGCTTTTTTATTCTCAAATAGCCATAACTTTTTTATAAACTGACTTTTGGGTACCTTTTTTTTTTTTTAAATTTTTGTTTTTGAATGAACTTTTCGAAAAAATATACGAAAAAAATTTAACATGATCAATTATATAAAATAATCGGGTTTTTTAAGTAAAATTGTCATTTTTTCGAAGTCCGACATTTTCTTTTTTTTTCTCAAAAAAAACTTCAATTTATTTGACAACTATCCCCGCTTATCCCGAGCTGGGCCGGTTTTTTTTTATATTTTTTTTATTCATTTAAAAAAAAATTGTAAAATTTTCAAAAATGGAAAAAAAAAATTTCCGTTTCTATCATAAAATTTTGTATCACAAAATCGTTAAATTATATTTATTTTATGATAGAAATGAAGTAAATAAAAATTTTTAAATTTTTGAAAATTTGACAATTTTTTTTTAAATGAATAAACAAAATATAAAAAAAAATCGGCCCAGCTCGGGATAAGCGGGGATAGTTGTCAAATAAATTGAAGTTTTTTTTGAGAAATAAAAACAAAACAAAAATGTCGGACTTCGAAAAAATAACAATTTTACTTAAAAAACCGATTATTTTATATAATTGATCATGTTAAATTTCGTTCGTATATTTTTTCGAAAAGTTCATTCAAAAACAAACATTTTGAAAAAAAAGGTACCCAAAAGTCAATTTCTAAAAAAATTATGGCTATTTGAAAATAAAAAAGCCATTTTTTTGAAAAATTCATAACTTGTTTTGGGTTGGATAAAAAAATTTGAAAAAATTCTCAAAAATGTCTTTCAAAGCGTAGAAAAGAATAGTAAAGTTTCAGCTAAATCTAAAGGGGTCAAGTTCAAAAGTGGTCGATTTGGCATGGAATACCCCGTATGTATTTCGGGTATATAATATTGTGTATGCATTTATTTTGCACTCTCTGTAATCTAAAACGGCTTGACATATTTTAACCAATAAAGTATCGTTATATGAGTGAAAATTGTGAAAGAGTCGAAAGAAAAAAATGTAGATAACGAATATCAAAAGAACGGTAATAAACGGCCAATTTCAAATATACAGGGAGTCCCAGAAGTTCGTCTACTTATTATAGAATTTGTGCCTCACTCTTTTTGAATTATAAGCATCTTATTAAACGACAAACGTTGAAGCCTTTCCGTGGTTTTGCGTTATTATTTATTAATTAATTTTTTTTAAATAACAGGTTTATATTAAATTTTTATCTTCTTATGTTCTTTTACATAATCTTGTGAAATGTAATGAAGTACTTATTATATTTTTTATGAAACAATATTATTCATTATTTACAAAAGTCGAAAACCTGTTTATTTAATAAATTATTCACATTTCTGTATATAAATCCAGTGAACTTGCATAAATAAGTATAACGAATTTCCAATATTATTCAAATTATTTTATTCCATATGTAACGTGTCTCCGATCAAATTGTAAAATAAACACTCGGATTAATTTGAAATTCGCTTGTAAAATGCAAAGAAAATATTCTCATTATGCATACATTTACAAATCATATAATTCAGTTCTATAAATAACTATTTATATTATAATGAATTGGGAAAGAACCGTTCACACATAAGCACGGACACTCTAAAATACAAGTCGTAAAAAAGTTCGAGGACATTCGTTACTGAATAGCTACAAAATATTATATCGACACTAAGTTGAGAGAATAATGAACAATTTGATCGTCAAAAAAATCCGACCACCGAATATTTATCAATTTTTATAATTTTTTTGTTTAAATTTCAAGGGAATTCTTCTGTAACAATTTGAAAATATATATTAAGATGTTTTTTACTCGAAATTTGAAAAATGCTATAGAAAATCTCAGCTGTTGTTCTAATGTAACACCATACAAAGATAGTACGACCCAATAAATGGGGTATTATTAGAACCACCTTGGTGACCTCTATTCACTATTCAAGTATTAGTCCCAGAGCTGGCTACAAAAAACAGGGTCGATAAGGTGCGCGCCATTTCAGCTTATAAACTGGCGGCCTCAACTTAGTACATCACCAAACACCACTTCTTAAGGTCAGCACAAGTCGGATATGAAGATGCCAGCCGGTTTTCCCGAACGAAAAAATTGGCTGAAAAACCTCATAACGGGCGCGCGTGAAACCTTTAGTAACGTGGGGTTCAAACCTCAAATAAGAGCGGTGTAATAGCGCAAGAAGTTTTGCAGGCCGGAAAACCCTCGTAAGAAGTGATCGAAAGTGTCGGAAAACTCATCTGAAAAACCCCATAACGTGCACGCGCGAAACTTTTTTATTAGGTTTTTGGGGTCAACTAAGAGCGGTGTCATAGCGCAAGAAGTTTTGCGGGCCGGAAAACCCACGAAAAAAATTGAAGAAAATCGGCGTATATTTGAAATTGAAATTTTTGCGTATTCGGCTTAATGGAAAATTATTTTTGATGTCTCCATTCAAAATACCTGTTTGAGCTAAATCATCAAGATACGATGAAAACTCGCTGAAATATAATCATTTTTTATCGCGCGTGTGATTTTATAGCGCTTACTCATTTTCCACCTACTCGAGCCGCCGCCAACAACGCATAACCGGGCTTCTAATTTTTTTTTAATTCATTTACTGCGCCAATTATCAAGTGATTTTGATCAATTTTTTTTTTAAACTTCTGGGAATGGTTATACTTTTTGATAAAGTTGCTCAGTATTGAGTAACGGCTCGTGGTGCCCCAAGAAACTTTGAGGAACGTTGAGGCAAGATGATAATCTCGGCGCTCGCCTCTATCATTGCAAAAATGCGTTAAAGTATTTACTTCTCTAACGCGCGCATTTCAATTTTAATTTATTATGATACTTTTTAGATGCAATATTATAATTAAAGGAATAGAATTGAGCTGTATGATCAATAAATAAAATTAAGTTTTCCGGCACTCTCGATCACTTCTTACCAGGGTTTTCCGGCCTGCAAAACGCGCGCCTGTTATGAGGTTTTTCAGCCAATTTTTTCGTTCGGGAAAACCGGCTGGCATTTTCATATCCGACTTGTGCTGACCTTAAGAAGTGGTGTTTGGTGATGTACTAAGTTGAGGCCGCCAGTTTTTGGTAGCCAGCTCTGGGACTATAATATCGAATGTTTTCGACTGCATTCCTTTCACGGCTTCAGATAAACTTGCCAAACTATATATACTTTTATCAATGAAACACCCTTTATTGTTTCTCAAATTAATTAGGACAAAATTGTTTTAAAATCAATAATTTGTTCTTACCTAAAATGTTACATTGTGCACCAACAACTTGGAAGAGTATTAGACAGAAAAATGTAATTCCCATCGACAAACAAAAACCAATAAAACACTTTTTGTGTACATCCTTTACTTTAAGTATAAATTGGTAAATCACCGCTGAAAAGAAGTAGCACAAAGTGGACACAATTAAACCTGAAAAAGAATAGTTAATTTAAAAATGTGTGCGGTTCCAATTTAACATTTTTGATAGACCAATCGGAAGCTACATAACACCAATGAGAATTAATTGTTTGCTAGGTCAAGATTAGAAATGATCTATGACTTTTTTATCTTTTATGATTTTTAATCCTGCAAGAGACCTTGCCGGATACTGTTATTTTATTGTGAAACAGTGCAAACTAATTTTACTCACAACTATAGATATTTGTCAAGAAGGGGAAAGATAAAAAACTTAATATACTAAACACAAACAGAAAATATGGCAACGTTGGACTGTAATAAATACAGGAAATTGCAAATACCGATGAAATTATTATCTATTTTCGAGGAAAATGGAAATCAATATTTTGACTTTTGTTTTAAAAAAAATTGAATTCAACAGCTTAATTTATTAATTTTTCCTCAAAAATAAAAACATTCAACAGCACTTTTTTACAGGCTTCAACAAGGCAGTTCTTTAATCCGACGTTTCCTATTCTTACACTGATCATCAACAGTCATGTCATGTAAAAAGAAGAACGATTTCTGAAACCTGTCGGATTGATAGAAGATACAATACATCCAATCTTGTATCCAATGACGATTTTGACAGTTGCTAACCCACTAATATATTAGGTAAGTAAATTTATTTTATAGAAATTATATTTTTATGAAAAAGAAACGATAAAAAAAAGCATTCAAAACATACTCTTGGTAGCTAGTTTAAATTTTATAAAGTAATTGTATTTTGGTTGAGTCTAGTGATGTTGTTATGGATGAACATACTATAAACCTGTAGATTATTATATAAATTGATCGTTTTGAACTTTTTATGGGCCATCATCAAGGCGCAACCTTATCTTTTACACAATATATAATAAAGATTACTTACATGGAAAATAAATTTGTCCTGTGGATATGGGTTCCGGTACGTCACACATAACAAAACCTACAGATCCTTCTTTGCTATCTACGCAATAATTAGTAGGTGCAATCAATTCCCAAGTGGACGTATCTATAATTGATCCATTATAGATTATTCCAAGTATGTCAGGTTTCGTTGAAATATATTGTTGACTGAAAGAATTTTTTTTTTTTTTAATAAAAAAAATTATTTGATATGGTTGTTTAGTTGATATTTTTTTTTAATTAAAACTTACGCTGGACAATTCAAGGAGTGGTGGTAAAATTCCAGCTCAAACTCCTTATATTCGGAGTTTATATGAGTGACATTACTTTCGTAGAAAAAGTATGTGAAAGATACAGTTTCATTCATCTCAGTGCATTGTTCCTTCCGCCACGTTTGCGTTCTTGACGGACAGCATTTCGGGATCAGAGGATAATTATTGGTAATCTGAAAAAAATATATTTATTTGAAATTTTGTTGATCTCTATATTTTTTTGTGTATGAAAATGGAAGAATTATTAGGATAAACGTAAATTTTTTGTGGAATTTTTTTAAATAAATCGTGATAATAATAAAAAACAAATAGTGAAAACACAAATATATAATATATGAACCCCCTTTCCAATTATTATCGTACTCTATTAAATGAGGAAAATTCTTAAAAATATATAAAACCCTTATCGACATTTTTTTAATTTTCGCTTTTTTTAAGTATTTTTCAAACAAATTTTTCATGTTACTTTTCATCTTAATTTTGCTACAATAAGAAGATTATTTTGTATAATTAAATTAAATCAATCAATTTTCATATTTAAAATAGCACTTTTTTGTATTTTTCATCAATTTTCATGTTTTAAATAGCAGTTTTTATGGATTTTTCACTAATTTTCATGGATGTTTCATTGAAAAGGGGATTTTTCATCAATTTTCATATTTAAAATAGCAGTTTTCATGGTTTTTTCATCAATTTTCATGTGTAAAATAGCATTTTCATAGATTTTTCGTCGAAAAAGGGAATTTTTCATAAATTTTCATATTTAAAATAGCAGTTTTCATGGATTTTTCACCAATTTTCATGTTTTAAACAGCAGTTTTTATGGATTTTCCACCAATGTTCATAGATGTTTCGTTGAAAAGGGGATTTTTCATCAATTTTCATATTTAAAATGGCTTTTTTAATAGATTTTTCACCAATTTTCATGATTTAAATAGCAGTTTTCTTTGATTTTACATTAAAAAAGGATTTTTCACCAATTTTCATCTTTAAAATAGCACTTTTTATGGATTTCTCATTAAAAAAAGATTTTTCATCAATTTTCTTGTTTAAAATAGCAGTTTTTATAGATTTTTCGTTGAAAAATAGAATTTCTCATCAATTTTCATATTTTAAATTGCAGTTTTCATTGATTTTTCATTAAAAAAATAATTTTTCACCACTTTTCATGGATTTCTCATTAAAAAAAGATTTTTCATCAATTTTCGTGTTTAAAATAGCAGTTTTTATAGATTTTTCGTTGAAAAAGAGAATTTCTCATCAATTTTCATGTTCAAAATAGCAATTTTCATGGATTTTTCACCAATTCTCATGTTTAAAATAGCAGTTTTCATGGATTTTACATTAAAAACAGATTTTTCACTAATTTTCATGTTTAAAATAGCAGTTTTTATGGATTTTTCATTGAAAAAAGCATTTTTCATCATCAAATTTTCTGGGTTAAGTACAACGTCGACGGACATTTGATAGTATTACGACAGCCAAGTAGTATCCCTGCACACGTAACAGCATCTAATTTTGGTTTAAATATTTGTTCATAAATAAAATGAGTACGATAAACAACATTTACAATTAGGTACTTTCTATCATATTATTATCACATTTAATTCATTTTTTGTTTGCCACAAATAGGTATTAAATTATTTTCATACCAAGTGGATTGTTATTTCCTTGGATAAATTTAAATTGAATATAAAGTAATTGTTTTATCGTTATTTTTTTGTTGTTAAACTGAGATTGTACAGACTTTCCACAACAACGGCAAAATTAAAGGAAATCGTGGACTAGTAATGACAGCTGTCTTGATGCAAAAATTAATTTTGTTAGTTGAATAATAAAAAAATTAAAGAACAACTTGTTTACTGTTTTTTTATTTGTCCAACTGAGATCATACGAACGATAAGAGAGATACACATTTTTTCTTGCCGTCTTTCGTTTTTCTGTAAAGAACAGTTTTATTGCGTCATATTTTGAAAGAATGAACCTTTGTCCTTGAAAAATGAATATTTTGCATAGTTTTCGCATAATTATTGCTATAAATAAATTAGAAATGCAGATTTGCATAGACAACTGGTATTTATTGCCATTTGCATTTCTTAATCCATTTTCATATTGTAATTTTGTTTGGTTTGAAAATTTCATGTCTTTCCATAGAAGTATAATTCAATACTTGTAGGGGCATATAATCACAAGAAATCTTGGGGCGTCCGTTTGAGGCACCTACCACCATTCCCTTCACTCCCATCCCCCCTGAAAGCAAAAATCTTTATACCTTCCAACACTCTATCTAAAACTAATACGATTCAGGCGCCTGTCTTGCCTAATACGCCAATAGGGACCTATAGATCGAGGAGTAGTTGTTTCTGATACAAGAGACGTTTATATTTATTAATATTTTTCGTTATTAGATAAACTCTTTCTTTTTCAATAAAATTGGTTGGGTGATTGTTCCAAATTAAATACATAATTGATTTCAGAGAAAAAATGTTAAATTATAAAAAATAGTTTTACAATATTAAAACTTCTCAAAATATATTAAAAAATTAATAAAAGAAATAGAATAGAATTTTTGTTAGATAGAAAAATATAATAAAACAACATGAATAATTTTGTCTACTGGCATGGAGTAAAAAGTAAGTTTAACACTGTCTTATCTCAACATATATTATTAGGGTTTTACTGTAATCGATATGTGTCATACAAAATAACATAAATGTTGGTTTTATGAGTAATATTAATCGCAATACCAATTTTTTTATGTATTAAATGATTAGAGAGGTATTCCAGTGTTTAGGTATTTTTTAGATAGTTCCCAGAAAACTGTATCTTGATTTTGATAAGGCACAGGAAAAGTTGCTGGGTGTACCTTGACAGTCGAATATCAGGGAATAAATAAAAAAAATAGAATACCGATATTTTGAAATTAAAAAAAAATGCGATTAAATTCCCAATAAAAACTATTCAAATGTCAGATTATTAAATTTAAAGAAAACCGTTAATGATAATAGAGAGTTATTGAAGATCTGTACTAAAGGCTGCTTTTATTAAAAGTTCCTTTATTAAAGTATCCTTTAATGTGACTTTTGATAGAGTTATTGAAAGTAACAAATACAAGACCAAAAACTTTATTTTATTATGACACTTTTATTGTGACATTTATGTTTTATGCTGCTTTATTTATGTGGATCTATTTATTGTAATATTAATTTATATTATGGAAGAACAATTAGAAATAGCAATTTTAGCGGGAGCGAATGCTGAAGAGATAGAGATGTTTATTTTGTGTTGGCAAATACTTTTGGCTGTAAAATCTTTTTTAGTGAGCACAAACATACTATGTTTGATATCATCCCATGTATGTTTGCCAATTTTAAATGGATTCTGGGAAACCACTTCTCTTAAGGTACGTTTTCCTCCACATTCGCCAGTCGCTAGTAGCCGCGAAAAAGTAGCGACGACTTATTCGTCACACACCTATTCATGTATTTAAACGGGAGTGTTTTCCTACGCGTACTGAGTAGCTGCTACCCAAATTCACTGCGAATGTGGAGGAAAACGTACCTTTAGCATAATAATATAATCCTCATAGGTGAAACGAAGACGGTTTTTCAACGGTTTTGATGATAGTTTCATAATTATATAAAAAATATAGCAAATCCAACGAAAAATTGTGCAATTTAAAATGTTTCGCTCGACAAAACAATTATTTTCTGTCACATATTGACAAAAGTATGTCAAACTTGTCAAAATTAAAAAGCCTAAACTAAAATTTTCCTTTCCTGTATTTAATTTAAATATAGGATATCCTTTATTTACATAAAAACCTTTAAGACAAACTTAGGAAATGCGCATGCGTATATGTCAAAATAGAGGAATCTTTTAATAAAGGAAATCCCAAAAGACGTTTCAATAACTCTCTATTGTTTTATATGTTATTTTATTGATTACAGTTTCCTGTATCAATATCAATCCTGTGTCATAGTAAAGCGTCTTATGAATAGACGTCAAAATAATAGTATAAAAGTATTAAAACGCTTTACAAACTATAAAATTAATTTCCAATGGATAGACCGTTCACCAGGAAGCATATTGCCCGAGAAGTAGATGCTGCTTCCTGGTGAACGGTCTAACCCAGTGTTTCTCAACTGAATTTACTCCAAGGACCGGTAAAATATTTCGGCACGTTCGCGCGGACCGGTAATATTAATAATTCGACCCAATGCACAATTTTTCACAAAGATAAATCATGAAGACATACATAATTTTTAAAGCATTTTGTTTGTTATAATTTACATTTGTATATTCAACTTACTTATAATATTGCACCAAAACTGAAGTAATACTAAACTGTCAATCCTAGGCTTTAAACCAGTTACAGCAATACGTAAAGCAGGCGCAAGATCAAGTCGATTTCTATGTTTCGTTTTAATAACAGTCATATCCGAAAATGTAGTTTCACATAAATAAGTTGAGGAAAAAGGCAATAAAATCTTCAACGCCTTTGCATAAAGATTGGGGTATTCTGTTGCAGTCTTTATCCAGAATTGATATATATTTATTGAATTGAACTGTGATTTAAGTCCTAGATCTGAAGACAGTTCAATAAGTTCTGTTTCCTGGACTGTAGTGAGACTGTTATCATAATTATCAATAAATGGATTGATTATCCACAGATTACCTAAACGCACATCTTCTTCCGGGGGATAATGTAGGTACTGTATCGGTGGTCGGCCTATAAAAGCTGGATATTTCGCGAACCGGTAAATATTTCTTGAGGACCGGTACCGGTCCGCGGACCGGCGGTTGAGAAACACTGGTCTAACCCTTTGGAAAGTAATTTTCTAGTTTGCAAAGCGTTTTAATAGTTTTACACTATTATTTTGATAATGGCACTGAAATAAAATCTACGATAAAATTCTCAACGTTTCGATTCTAAATTTAATTGAAGTAGTTCAATAACAATCAACGATTGTTATTCCGATATAAGTATGATGTAAGCTTTCGAAGTACTTGATTTGATAAATATTTTTTGATGAACTCTATTTCAAACCAATTTCCAAAAAAATAATACATCATTATATTATTTCCTGTACGCTGAATTCACTGTATCAGGGAAAATAAAATTTATTCTAAACAGGTAGTACCCCTCATGTCATGAATTGTGAATGAGAACGTAATTTAATTTTTTTGTTTGCAAAAACTTGAAAGTTGACTTGTCTTATGAGGTATCTATAGAGGTTTTTAAAAATCCCGTCAAATCGTTACAAGTTTAACGCCCTGTATAATTGGATAGGAATTAAAGAATAACAATCTATTGAATTCTTCAAAAATTTTGTATACGAATGATTTTGCACATTATTTTCGCAGTAATTTTAAATATAATTGTTCATATTTCTATTTTTATAAACTAAAAGAAATTTGTGATCGCTTTGAAAATGAGTGGTTTTTGTGCAACCTCTGCTGTAGTTTTCATACAAAAAGAGGTTTTATTCGTATGGCGGAAGAAGTACCTAGACTCTATGTGGAGAATTATTTTTTTTACAATTAGTCATTGGTATTTAACCATAATCTTACTCATATCATTAACCGCCGATAAAATATCCATAAATCACAAATGTAGCTTTGTTGTGGTGTCAATAACAGTATGGTTTGGGAATAATGGGACTAACCGCTTAATTATCATGCATTATAACAAAGTATGATTTAAGACGTTCAATATTTATTGGAAATGGGTTAAGATTTTTCCGTTTATAAACACCATAAATGCACGCACGCTTGTTTTTTTTTAAACAACCAAAAGCGCCCTCTAAAGAAAAAAATAACGGTTTAAGAGATGTGGACAATTTTTTGTCGCACTGCGTTTCTCGCCGTCAAGTCTGGACAAACAACACATTCAAATGGATTGGAAGTGAGGCTTTATTATTTTTCATATAAAAATAGTTGGCAATTGTATACAACAGCTCCTTATTGCGGAAAATTGAAATATTAAGAAAAACAATGTTGCCAAAAAATTATGAAAAATATTTTTCATATCAAAAAGACAAAAAACGTAAAGCAAAAAAACAAACCAACTCAAACCTACCCCAACCATAACCTAACCAAAAAAAGTAAAAAACTTTTCAAGAACCAATTAATAATAATAATAAGGGCATCTAGAGAAATTGTGGAAAATTGAAATATTAAAAAAACGGTATTTGAGCAATAAAAAGGACTTAATTAGTCTTAAAAAGTCCAATATAATATATTTCCAAATAAAAAACCTACCCCAACCATAACCTAACCAAAAAAAAATGTAAAAAACTTTTCAAGACCAACTAACTTGGCAACACCGTCAAATCCTTTTGTTCAATGGATTGTGGTGCGTCGGGAGAAGTGTACAATATATGGGAAAAATTGCCGCGTAATTTGAAAATTTACATACTTTAAACGCCAGTAGCAAAGTTACTAGAAGCGTGCGCCAAAAAAAGAGTTGTGTTTAGAGATCGATAGGTTGTACTGAATACGCGAGTAGAATTTTTTTTTTGTAAAATCCATAAGGACCTGTTGTATACAATGACCGTTAATTTTTTAAATTATATTGTATATTTAGATTTATCCATATTTCACTTTATTTATTTAAAAAATTGTCCGCTAACTCATTTAGTGTCCATAAATAAAATCAATATATGAGAGCAACTATTATTAAGTTACAAAAAAAATATAGTAATGAAAGTATAGAAAGTAGCTAATGACATAATCATTAATTTTAAGTGCAATTTAGTTACACTACATTTATCACCCAAATAAAAAAATGAACGTAACAACAAGGAGTGTCCCATAACGACGTGCCTTATCGATAATATTACCGTAAACTGATAATTGTAAAATAAAATTTTTGTTTACCTACCTGTGTATCATTATTAGTAGTATTTACTTGTTGTCCTTCGCATGATATTAAACTAATTATAAAAATAACATATTTCACATAAGTGTCTGTGTATTTCATCTTGAACGTCTTCCAACAACACCACCACAAAAAAATAAATAGCACGTGCACTACATACACTTCATAAAATATGTATATCACTGGTCGGAATTGAATTATATTTTTATTTATTCTAAATTGGAACACTATATTTGTTGTAACATTATTTTGGCTTAACTGTGTGCGTTGGTATGAAAAAGATAAAACTGTTTTATGTAAAAATCGATATGATAATTTAGAGAGGAAGGCTGTATTTGATGATAACTTTTTTTTCTCATCAGATAAGATTAGACAGCTAGCGGCAGGTTGTTGCGTTTTTTTTTACGTCGACCTTCTCTCGCGGATGATTTGTATCGACTGTATTAAGAATTCAAATAATAATGTTATACTCTCTTATGTTGTAGGCACCGACACGATGAAATTTTTTACAACGTATTCGTCAATGGATCGGGAATTCCCATTCCTAACATATATATCAGTGTTTTCTTGAATACGAGGAGGGAACGAAAAAGAACGAAGATGAAGAGTGTACTCTGGGTCAAAATAGGTGTGTCGGCGTCAAAGCGGACCTCCCTAAATCACTTTTTTTTGGCATATTATGTTAAATATATTGGTCGCGTTCATCCCAACAAAGTTGATAAGGTAGAGCGCGTATTGTTTCTTATTTCTTCTGAACGTGCTTATCTTGATATAACAACATAATCTAATTTTATTTATTTATCTTTGATTTAGTTTAATAGTTCCTGCTGGTGTTCATTCATTTTTAAGATACAAATGTTTAAAATATCTTCGAATTAAAATATGTTATGTCAAAAAATTTGACATAAACGACTAGTGTATTTCAATTCTAATGAAAAAAATGACGTCTGCTACCACAGCATTCAACAGGTAATTGCTGATCGATCCGGTAGCGCTACGTTGGGATGAACGCGGCCATTGTATTAATTCATGGAAAATATTTTGACAGGGGTTCATAAAATACGTTCGCACTTATAGCGGGTTAAGAGGGTGTCGCTTATTGTACCTATAGGGATCGTTGTCGTAAATTTCGCAGCTCATCAAATAATTTAGAAAAATTTTCTCTCGGTTTAAAAAAAAAGTGAAAACTTTCTTATTTAGAGTGTAACGCCCAACTTTCAGGTTCTACGCTTGATGTCATTTTATTTAATTGATTTGTTTAATGAAAAATTGACAGGTCCTTATGTTGAAAGTACTATCAAAATTTTACCATTTTAAATTTATTTATTCAAATTCAACGTTTACTGTACTTTACTATACCTCATTTAAAAACAAGGAGGAGTAATTTGAATTTAAGTTGGCAATTCTGTAGACCTCTGATTGGTCAGATTCCGCCCAGTTTCACACAACACTTCGTAGCATTGACATCTGCTGATAATTTATTAATTTCCATTTTTGACAATTTTGACAGATGAACATGCTTGTTATTTTATTATTTTTACTTAGTTTTCACTCTATTTCGTTGAAACTGTTCTTTTAAAACCTTCAGTAAGCAATAATTGTATTGAATATCTGCAATTATGGATCCTTCTACTTCGAGTACAGCTCTTCGCTTATTAGGCCGGCAAAACAATGTAAACGCTTAATATAGGTTATTTAGGACTATCAGAAAAACAATGTACAATAACTGTGTGTAAACAAATATAATATATTGGATGAAAAACCAAAAATATTCATGTTAAATCCAAAATGTCTCAAACAGTTGGTGGCGTGTAGCTGATTTCTTCGTCCATCAAGGCATATTTAATAGATTTGGAACACGACTGTTGACTACTTTCTCGGAACACACCCTTTATAGTAACTAATCTGGTAATATTTAGTGGTGTGAGAAAGGCTTTTCAAATTACTCCTCCTGGTTTTTAAATGATTTATAATCACGTCTTACTTTAAGAACTTATGACCTCAAAATGTAAAAACTAACGTCAACCATCCCACCTTTTTATACTTTTAACATGTTTCTGACACATATCGACTTTTCTATGACATTTCTAGATGTTTTTCTTCTTCTTTTTTCTCTTGTTTTAAGGACCTGTACATATTCGACGGTACAGGTCCGACGTCATTAATTATCTTGACCTCTCTACTAATGCACCTCATAAGATATTGGATGTTCAGACGGGATTTTCAAATAGAAAACTTGCACCTGTCGATTTTTCATAAAAAATTAACATTCCGAAAAGTATACACTTCAGGTTATTGTACATAAAGTTACATTAAAATCCAGCGTAGGATCAGAAAAGTTAATTATATACTGGGTGTTTCATTTAAAATAACAACGTTTCTATTCATTTTGGGTATAACTTCAAGTTGAATTATAACGTCAAAATATTTTCCATCTATACGCCAAATTTGTTTAATCCGTGTATACCAATTTTCATGAAAATTGTTTTAGTAGTTTTGAATCGATGGTTTTACATAATATCTCCACATTCCGGTAGACCGTATTGTGGTGCGATCTAGCGGTGCGTGTCGAAAGTAAATTTGAAGTAGAAAAGTAGGTGACCAGACATTTTAATCAGTGTAAAGCCATCTACATTTCACTAACTATTGAAACCATTAATTTGATAAATAATATAATCTGTGTGATATTATATGTAGGTATATCTTTGTATTTTCAATAAAAGTTACAAGTTTTATTGTATTTTTATTCACATATTTCTGCATACACTAGCTTTGGTGGGAACCTCTCAACTAATCTCTGTTGGGCAAGCACGAGAGTAGAAATAATTTTGGGAATCCCCAAAAAAGTGGCGCCATCTGTCAAAAAACCCGTGAACTAACACAAATTAGTTCACGGGTCTTCCGCTAGATGGCGCCACTTTTGGGGAATCCCAGAGAACCAGCGCCATCTATCGGAATAACCGTGAACTAACACAAATTAGTTCACGAGTTTTCCGATAGATGGCGCCACTTTTTTGGGGAATCCCGGAGAAACAGCGCCATCTATCTGAAAACTCGTGAACTAATTTGTGTTAGTTCACGAGTTTTCCGATAGATGGCGCCATTTTTTGGGGGAATCCCAGAGAACCAGCGCCATCTATCGGAAATCCCGTGAACTAACACAAATTAGTTCGCGAGTTTTCCGATAGATGGCGCCACTTTTTTGGGGAATCCCGGAGAAACAGCGCCATCTATCGGAATAACCGTGAACTAACACAAATTAGTTCACGGGTCTTCCGCTAGATGGCGCCACTTTTTGGGGGAATCCCAGAGAACCAGCGCCATCTATCGGAAATCCCGTGAACTAACACAAATTAGTTCACGAGTTTTCCGATAGATGGCGCCACTTTTTGGGGGAATCCCAGAGAACCAGCGCCATCTATCGGAAATCCCGTGAACTAACACAAATTAGTTCACGAGTTTTCCTATAGATGGTGCCACTTTTTTGGGGAATCCCAGAGAAACAGCGCCATCTATCGGAATAACCGTGAACTAACACAAATTAGTTCACGGATCTTCCGCTAGATGGCGCCACTTTTTTGGGGAATCCCAGAGAACCAGCGCCATCTACCGGAAAAACCGTGAACTAACAGAAAAATTGTTTTTTCGTTTGCAACTACACCTCTGTTTTTCCTGCATCTATCAGAGAATTAGTGAATTCATCTACTACGGTTCGTTGAAGAGTGGAGAGGAAAGGTAAGGGAATAATAATACAAGCTAGTGTTACTTTGGAATTACATTTAATGAAAAAGAAACACAAAGAAATGTATAAATGTAGTTTTGAGTTATCGTCCGTTACTTTTCAGATAGATACCACTGGTAGAATCATCTGTTGATGAAAAAAATGTGTTAGGACTCCCGAAAACTACATTTTTTCATCGATATGAATATTTTAGTTCTTGATACTTAATTAAAAAAAAAGAAAATTCAATTTAAATTTGTACATACCTCCATGTTGCGGTGGATCGTATTAATTGTGGTTCGATCTAGCGGCGCGTGTCCGAGGTAGAAAAATTGGTAACAATTTCTAGTTACCTACCTCGGATTTACTGCATACACGCGCCGCTAGATCGCACCGCAAGACGATTAATCGTAACATGGAGGTATGTTTATATAGGAGCGTCTGAATGTAGTACACTTTACCAACGTTGCCAAGTGTAGTCCTAAACTGAAAGGGCGCCATCGAGTATCTCCGGTGGCGCTCGGCTTTCGTGCGAAGCGCACGGCTTTTAACCTTCTATCGATATCGTTAACGTGTGCAGAGATTAGCCCAGCGTAAGTGTGCTGGGCTCCTAACACAGAGGTACCAGGTTCGAGTCGTGTCCGAGTCAAGATATTTTTATTTTTATTTTCTTATTGTTTTTTTCAAAAATTGACTAAAAATACGAAGAATTTTTCGATTCGGATTAGGGTAGGGGGTAAGGTAGGGTGGTTTTAGTTAGGTTATTATTGAAAATTATTATAATAATCTGTCAATTATACAAAATTCAATTTTTCGATTCGGATAAGGGTAGGGGGTTAGGTAGGGTGGTTTTAGTTAGGTTATTATTGAAAATTATTATAATAATCTGTCAATTACACAATTCAATTTTTCGATTCGGATAAGGGTAGGGGGTTAGGTAGGGTGGTTTTAGTTAGGTTATTATTGAAAATTATTATAATAATCTGATTTCTTAACACATTGCTTTTTAATCAACTGTGATAAATATCACTATTAAAATATTTTTACTTTCCAAAACACAAACGTTTTAGTTTAGGACTACACTTGGCAACGTTGGTAAAGTGTACTACGATTAGACGATCCTTGTTTATATAATATAAAACCATGAATCCGTTACGTATCATTTTAAAGCGCGCCATCTACAAGTGGATTGTCAAGCCATCGATTTCACGGGCAGAATACAACAGGTGTACATATCAATGTGTAGCAGGTTGCATACTAACTTGAAAATCCACATGTTTACAGGGTGGCACAAAAGTTATTCATGGCAATTACAATTTATTATTATTGTTGAAAAATAAAGAAACTTATTTACTAAACGGAGTCATATAAACGACATAATAAATATAATTTTCTATTTGAAATTTTCATAATTATTATCATCTACAGTTGTATCATTACGTTTGAACCTTTTGATTATATTATCCTTATTAAAACGGCTGGATTTTCTTTCAGTCTCTTTTTTCTTAAATATAACTTCGCCAATTTGTTTTCTCGTGTATCTGTTAAACACAAAAATGGCCAATACGAAAATTCCTTGTAAGCCTTCAATAAATTTAAATACCGTAATGTTTACGACTTTTTTGTATTGTAAAAAGGCGCCAAACGTCCAAATTGATGATATCAATAATAACAGACAATAGGATTTCGTTCTAAAAAAAAATAACAACAAATACTTACATCAGTGATATGCTCCACAAATCGGTGTAAATGGGCTACACGTTACAGAATCCAGGACATTAAATTTTCCTGGACGCCTTTTTATAAACAGAGTACATTTATCTATTTGTTCTTTTTTTACTTACACGTATTTGAAACTGTGGCATTTTTCCAACCACATAATATGATTTTCCAAAATTATATCATTTTTTCTAATTAGGTACCAGCAATAAGATAAAAATCCAGCGGAAGCCATTATTAATAATCCAATCGGAATAAACAGAAAAAGTGGTTCAGTATAATCACCATTCTCCTCGCCCTCTAAAAGATATTTAAAAAAAAATCATAAGTAAATATTCTGAAAATTGAAAAACCGAAACCACCGGGACTCGAACCCGGGACCCCTCAGTTACAAGCCCTTACGCTAAGCCCTGCGCTACAGCGGTACCTAATCATTAATGTTCTGTTCGGTAATCTGCTCCGCTCCTCGTCCTCGAGGTGATTGATTGATTGATTGGATCAGCACACCAGTCAAAGGATTGATGTCCTCGGCACCTCAGCCTTAAGGCTTTTTGTGCTCTTGGTTGTGCCGTTTATGTGAAGAGACCAGTAGCCCTTATCAGGCTCAGCAGACTTTTCACTAGGTTCTTCTTGGAGAAATCCTCCCTTGGAAATTCTAGTCCTAAGAGTCTATATATCTCTAGTGAGATAATGCTTCACAATCAAAGATAACGTGAGAGGCTGTTTCCTCCTCTTCCATGCACAACCGACAGATAGGTTCCTCCCTATATATGCCGAATGTATGCATGTGCTTCCTTAGAGTACAGTGACCGGTGAGTAAACCCGTCACTATCCTTATTTGGGCACTGCTTAGGTTTAGTATTTCATTGGTCAGCTTCTCCAAGGGTTTTTTAACCAGGAGTTTTTCCTGTTTTGGCACGTGCCTCCAGTACGACTGGTGTTTAGTTTGAGCCACCGAGATATACAACCACGTGCAGCAGTTTTGGATATCCCAAATACTGGTTCAGGACCAGTGAATGCTGTCTCGGACCCCAGCTTTGCTAGGTTGTCCGCCTTTTCATTTCCTACAATGCCCTGGGACCCACTTAAGAGTAACTCTATTATGGTTAGCCAGGGTTTTAAGTTTCTGTAGACAATCCCAGACCAGTCTAGATCTGATCTGAGGACATGCTAAAGCTTTTAATGCTGCCTGACTATCAGAGAGTATTAGCGTCCTCGAGGTACCTAGAGTGCTGGACCTGACATTTGTGCGTACACCTATCTCACCTACTCGTTCGTGAGTTTGATGCCTTGCCTGCCTACGCCTATCTCACTCTCGTGGCAAGCCTGACGCCTGCACGCCCATTCCAGTAAGCCTCTCTCACTATCACATCACATTATGGCCTCATGTGGAC
This sequence comes from Lochmaea capreae, assembly GCA_949126875.1. NCBI lineage: Eukaryota > Metazoa > Arthropoda > Insecta > Coleoptera > Chrysomelidae > Lochmaea > Lochmaea capreae. Next base: position 3,477,263 of record OX421408.1, read on the forward strand.
AATTCGTAGATCTAATCCCACTTCTGATATAAAAGCTAAATATTCTGAAAAATGCCCTGCGCTACAGGTTCCTAATCATCAATGTTCTGTTCGGTATTAGAAGCTACCATTCAACCGAGACTGCGTCTTACAGTTGACACTTATTTCTTTTCTACGTTGCTTTAGAAAATAGATTATACTTACTATGAAATTCGCATAATTCCTCATCAATAACAAATAACTTGGGAACATGTGCTATACCCCTTGGAAGAACCGATATCAGTAACAAGGCCAATGGAATGGCAACAGCACCCGCTATGTATGCAATTAGACGCTCTTTATTTTCCTTTTCAGTGAAATTCCTAAAATATCAAAATAAGTGATATATATATATATATAAATATAAAGTAGAAAATGGATGTGGAGAAGGTATAGGTATTACGGCCACTACGCAAGAGGTATCTCTTGATATACATAGTGGCCGACCAAACTTTGTTGGTATTTCTACCACCAACTCCACTCATGTCTAGTAGACAAAAGGAACAAATCAAAAATGGAGTCGAATTAATTTTCTACTTTGCATTCGTAGATGGCGACACTAATGCGTTAGTTGTTTCACCTTGATCTTTGATCATTATAGTCGAGTTGATTTTTGGTTTAATCGGTTCGATAGCCTGGCTGATGAGGCCTAAAGGCCGAAACAGCTGTCCCAGGATGCGAACCGATTGAATAAAAATTAATTCGACTCCATTTTTGATTTATATAAATACATATAGGAGACGAATTATGTGGGGATGTCGATGTGGGGATACATTATAATTTGACCATGGCTTGGAATACATTTTAAAAAGAGTACTCTCTGGTATTGGCAAATATTTTTAGTAATTTATATATATATAATTTATGAAGAAATATTTGGGTAAGGGTAAGGGTAAGGGTAAGGGAAGGGTAAGGGTAAGGGTAAGGGTAAGGGTAAGGGTAAGGGTAAGGGTAAGGGTAAGGGTAAGGGTAAGGGTAAGGGTAAGGGTAAGGGTAAGGGTAAGGGTAAGGGTAAGGGTAAGGGTAAGGGTAAGGGTAAGGGTAAGGGTAAGGGTAAGGGTAAGGGTAAGGGTAAGGGTAAGGGTAAGGGTAAGGGTAAGGGTAAGGGTACTATGTAACAGCAAGTGTCATAACAATGATGTTTTAAGTATGTGTCGTTTGCAAGCTGAGACATGTACAATGGTCTACATTAAGCGGCCGGAAAGCGTAATTTCGGATTTTGGCAATATGCTGAGGGCCAGAACGCGTTTTGGGCGTATTTTTCGACCATTGGCTGAAATCGGTGTTATAATATTAATATATTTTCTTTAACCATTGATTATAATTATTATTTGATATTTCTTGGGTATATGGTTATTTATATGATAAATATTAATTAAAATACTAATGCCCGGTTGCAAGAACGCTAATCAAATCTCTCATCATGTGATGGTTGATTAAAAAATGATGAACCATCAATAGGAGCCCGATTTCACGAAAAAAATAATGGTCGTTTAATTATTCATCATTGCAGGTACCTATCCGTTTCATTTTGATGTGTAAATGAGGGTTGATTTGAAGAATTAACGAGTTATTATTTCATTGATTAGCCGTTAATCATTCATTATTTTTAATAAGCGTTCTTGCAACCGGGCATTAGTCTAATTATCAGAAACTAACAATTAAAGAGATGATACATATAAAACAAGAAAAAAATACAGTGAACGATAAACAAGATAACAAAAACTTGAGTCAAATTTATCATAATTTAATAAAATAGCCAATTTCAATCAATAACAACACATTTTTAATCTATTATTCAAATATCGTAAATTTAGTTCTAAGGTAAGTATCTACTTATATCATTTTAATTTAACTTCCATCTCAATTTCCAAATGTTTAAACTAAATCACCAAATTCTATAGTAACAATTGTAAATATTTTACTCCATAATGACATTTTTTAAATAAATATTTTGAAAAAGCTCTCAAACGAGGGCGAAACGTCAAAAAGTATTTTAATTCATATTTATCATATAAATAACCATATACCCAAGAAACAAAAATAAAATAAGAATTATATATACATATATATATTGTTAAAGATGGGTGTTATTTAAGATTTTGAGCTCCACGTTTGGGAGTGAAATGTTATAAATCGTTTATTTATTAATGTGAGTTTTATGAGTGTATTATTGTGTTATGTTTGAATGTGAGTGTCGTGTGCTTGTACTAGCATTTATGTTTTTTATTATGTCTGTAACTGATTTTATCCCGCCTATTTTGTGACAATTGTTCAGCTTCGCTCAGTGTCGATTCGCTTGAGATGTCTTGACTCTGGGAGGATTCAGAAGTCTATGCAACCACCATTACTTACGTGTGTTCCTCGTTTTTATTATTGCAAGATATTGAGAATGAATTTAAACATCAACATAATATAACATTTATTGTTGTACATGAGTTCAACAATGAGAATAATATTTAACCTACTTAATGATCTGTGAACTATTTAGGAAATTTCTTGCAAGACTAATAGGTACGAACAATCTCCCCAAATACCAAATTAGTTAGGTGACATCTTCATTTGACAAACATATTTTGACCAAATTACTTCATACGCATGCGTCAGTTCGAAATAAGTTCTACCAACACTTGGAAATATAGGTTTAGTAGAGCTGCTACTGAACCCCATGTTTGTACAACAGGTTTAGGGTTATTGAGCTAAGCTTATATTTTAAGCCCAGCTCAGTTGAGCTCAATTTTAAGCTTCAAATGTACAACCGGGTCTTATTTATTGTAGATTAACGGGATTTTTGGACCAACTTGTATCTACAGTCCTTTACTTAACTTCAGTACTTTTTCTTCCAATTTTTAAATAATAATTTCTCAAACCAGCCAAGCATTTTCGCTTCCGGTAATAAAAAATAAGTGTACCTAATACTATGTACCTATATAATGCCTAATTTTTATTCTGTTAAAATAAAATTCATTCCTTTTTACGAGTATCCTACCGGCACGACTTTGGCACACTATTTTCAGTGTTTGTGAATGGATAACAATAGGCTAAACCCATATATTGACCCCAATCTAGGTGGTACTACCTGCACTTGATAAAAAGAAAGAATTTTACAATGAAATCAATGCCAAACTATGAAAGTGGCTTAAATATTCGTTGGGTCACTCTGTGCTCCCTTTGCATACCTAATGAGGTTCTATTACCCTATACCTTTCTGAAATAAACTATAAATATAATAGTTCTTGATCACGATAGCTGGCAAAAGCTATGGAAACGTTGAAATAAAGTTTCAAAAGAAGATTGTGGTTTGATTCCTACAAAAAATCAAACCACAATGTTATTGGAAAATAAAACTATTCTTGATAACGACAGCTGGAACGATAAATAAAGTAAGTAATAGGGTTAGATTCCCAGTAAAAATAAACTAAAAAATTCTGCACTTTGTGGTATCTTCACTTTTAGTTTTTAATGGGAATCAAACCGCAACGTTTCTTGAACCTCTATTTCCAGCTGGTGATTAACCGATTATTTTCGAATAATCGATTATCTTCTATTAATCGATTATTTTATATAATAGATTATATTTTTTGATAATCGCCCAGCCCAAGTCAGGACATTATAGGTATACCAAATATAAAAAAGAATAAATTACAGCTAAATGCAAACAGTTCATAATAAACCGAAAAATTAATATTTGTTTAGTTCTTTTCTTACCTTATCAAATAGACGATGTCCAAACATAAAGAAGAAATCCATACGAAAGAAGCTAAGATGAATACAAAAAAGAAGGAACCTAAAAGAACACATTTAGAATTATTCTCCTTATAACTAAAGCTAATAATGAAATTTGAAAAAAAATTGCTACACTCAAAATATATTATGGAGTTAAGTTATTAAAAAAAACTCACCAAGATAATTACAGTTGGTATTAATGAATTGGAATAAAATTAGACATATGAAGGTGGCTCCCATGGTTAAACAATATCCAACAAAAATTTTCTTGTGTGTATCTTGAACATTAAGAACTACAGTATGAATTAGCACAGCGCAAACGTAACACAGTGTGGATAATATTAAACCTGAAAAAAATTAATACCTAGTAAACAAATTGGGTTTAACGGCATTTTCAATTTAAAAAGTCGTATATATATATAGACATGTAGCCTTAATGGACACAGGACACCAACCTGCAGAGTCAACAATTAAATGTTATAAATTCTATTACAACATGTGTTATCGAGCTTTTTTACAATTAGATCTTTATAATAACAGTTTGTTTTATAAAATCATTTTTATTGTATAAATTCCATTAGTTTCATTTTTGTGTAGTTTTGAAAATAAAGTTCTTTTTTAAAAGTTAAAAAGTGAAACGATTAATATTTCTATATATATATATATAAACCACCAAAATTTTACATTAGGTACAATAACCAAAAATATACTTACATGAAATATAAAGTACTCTAGTATAAAACTCATAAACGGTAGACTCTTTAACTTCGTTACACGAATGATATATTATATAATCAATCGTTTTATTACAATAATGTATACAATTAATGTTAAAAGAGATTCGATGCAGTTCTGTTCCTAATTTAAGTAATACCGAACCCTTCGGAGTAAATTCAGTAATATCCGCTTCACTCACGTATATCGCATTACTGAAAACAAAAGAAATAATTCTGAATAGCTGAAAATTTGCTATAGTTTGTTTCAAAACGTAGGTAAGTACATAAAGTTTTGGAATGTAATAATATCCTTTAACAACCAGATGTAGTATCGGATACTACAGAGTCAAAATTGACGAAATATTTTACAATAATTTTAATACTAAGTTGTAAAATATTTTGTTAAGTTTTGGTACAACTCTGTAATATCCGATAAACACCTGTTAGTTAAGGGATTATTGTATTCCAATACTTTTTGAAACAAACTATAAAATTGCCGAATAAAGACAGTCCAAAAAATGAGATTTTTTCAGTAGAATAAAAAACTTTTTCTACTATCACTATCGAAAGTCGTCTTTTGTGCCTTGAAAAGCAACTGCAAAGTTGATGTTTTCCGCGAGCTGTCATAATTTGACGTTATTGGCGCTCTTAAGCAGAAAGTAACTTTGAAGCACGCCTAATTTTATTTATAGATAAAAGAGAGCTAGTAGTTAATTTTGGTGTGATAGTAGAAAAAATCTTGTGTGTATTTAGAGCAGAAAGTAGTACTTTGGTAGTTTCGACAGATTGCCGCGCTCCGCTAACGCGTCGCGCGGCAACTTTCTGTCTCGACTACCAAAGTACTACTTTCTGCTCTTGATACGCAAATAGCTATTGTTACTTTTGACAGTTCAGTTATCATATTTTGATTTTTTCAGTATTTTGGGAATTTTCGCCTTTTTCAATTAATTTTTCATTGTTAAAATGCCATCCCGGTATAATGAGAAAGAGCAAAGTTTGATTTTAAAGTTGATTACCTACTTTTCAAGAGAAAGACATGCTGGAATGCCGCTTTTACCATTAAATGGAGTCTACAACGTAATCTGAATAATCTGATCTGAATGAATCGGACTCCCAAAATAATGATGAAGATGATTTCGTCAGTGATGAACTTTGCATATTATTTCATTACATATGCTATTTCAGTTTACCTTTCTTATCCGTTTGTTCGTTCCCTTTTCCTTTGTTTTTTGGAAGTTTTTTCAGAAATAATTTTATTTATTGTCTGTGTTCTCCTATACATGTGTTTTTTTTGCATTTCTCAGAAATACTTACGAAATTGTTTCTCACAATGACGCAGACACTAATTACTATACAATTTTTAAAAATATGAGCATATAGATATTCTATCTAATTTCAAATAACCTTTGGGTTCACCCAAAAAATATAATCGTATTTAATATATATTATATAATTCGCCATTTAATCACGATTCGGTAATCCGTAATTTTCTATATTCAGTAAAAAATCATGCTCAGGGGCGTTAAAAATTCTCAAAGCTGGAAATTTGAAACAAATCAGTTAAAAAAAACAGAGATTTCAACTTAAAACAAAACTAAATTATGTAAAAAGGTACGCAACGCATAGAGCAAAATTCATACAAACACACCTTAACATGCATCATTGAAAACAATTCTTAACATTACGTCATTGATTATAATTTTGAGGTTAAATCTAAAATAACATTCAAATAATACAAAACAAACGTAAAACAGCAGAATACGTCACCAATTATGACGTAACGGCAAAGGATGGTTGAACAAAGTCTATAACTGCTTCCAGAATTGTTTACAAATAATGCAAAGATGCATTTCTCCTCGTGGAAAATACTTTGAAAAACAATGGTGTTTAAAAGTTATCTACTGTTTCTGTTCTAGCTCTATATGCAAAATATAAAAGACGGCGGCCCTCAAAGTAACCCATTTTTTAACATATAAATTATATAAATAGAGAATCACTTACCTATCACGACACTTGTCAAAGTCGGGTCCCGTGACATTATCGACATTTTCGACATTTTCGACATTATCGACATTTTCGACATTTTCGACATTTTCGACATTTTCGACATTTTCGACATTTTCGACATTTTCGACATTTTCGACAGGACAAGAAAAGGTAAAATTATAATTTTTCAATGTAACAGGAAAGGCGTAACAAGGGGGAGGGCCTGCGTGTACGGAATTTTCACAACATTGCGGAGATATAACTTTTTCTTGGTACTGAAAAAAAAAAATTATTCGTACATTTGAAAATTGTGGAGATATATTTATGTAAATACCGGGAGTCTCACCACAGAAACCGTTTATAATACAACTGCGGAGAAAAATATCCTACAGCAAGAGAAAAACTTGAAAATTATTTTTTAAGTTTGTATGTCTACCGCTAGAGGGTGTAATTGAATTTAAAAAGCCAAATTAAGGAGCATGACAGAAATAGTCATCAAATAATTCGAAAAAATCTGCGTATATTTGGTTTAAAATTTTTTGTCTATTTACTCGAATAATGTGTGGGGGAGAGTGGGAACTTTGTTACATTCTCCCTTCCCATATCTCCCTACGTACATACCTGATCAGCCTGAGAATTATTTTGTCCCTTGGAATTACTCACGTAAAATATCAACATTAACAAACATATTATTTTAAATTTAAAATAATCCATTTTTCGAAAGACAAAAAAAAACGTTTCGTCAATATAATGCCAAAGCATTTATCTCTAGATATTTTCAAGACCACTCAAATCAAAAAATTGTTACCAAATGTATAAAACCAATAGGTAGGAAATGATGATTTGCAGGGAAACGGATACTGTGTGTATAACCACATTTTCTTATAATAGGCCGGTAGTTTTTGAAATAAAAAACGATTTTATTGTTAATAATATTGGTCAATTTACTATTACCTATTATTGTCAAAAGTTGTGCACTTGTGCACAAACAATGTGACCTAGTTTATCCAGACTCTTCACATAAGTTCTTTTTGCATTTTCGGAAGGAAATAACCTTCTTTATTGATGGTAATTTCATGCTCAAGAAGTCTTTGAAGACATATGAAATATTTATCACAAAGTTTGTCGTCACTTACAGCTCAAGAAGTTAAGTAAGTACACGTACAGTTTGTCTCAAAGTATATCCTTCCCAAAATAATTTTACCTGAAATGAAACCCAAGAACAGTTGACTGACAAGGCAAGGGCGGGCCATCAGGTTTGTATCGGGTGTATTTGGCAGTATTAAATATTCCGTTTTAGCGTGCGTTTTCAAAAAACTTTCTATACGAGTATTATAAGTTTTTTCGCAATGTTGCGTCGAAAACACTTGTTATTAGATGCAAAGGAAATTGTGAAAAATTTGTATGACTGTTTTGTAAGTAGAGGATTCATTAAACAAGAAGCTTTAAAAGAAACCTGCTTATTTACAAAGACACCAATATCCTCTATAAAGGATATTATTAACAGTGAAAAATTAAGTGGAAGAAAAAAACGTAGTGATTTTCAATTATTCCTACTTTGGACAATCTAAAAAGGAAGCTAGAAGAAGCCACCCTCCATAGAGTTATTGGTAAAATGGGTACAATTGACAAAAAAAAACAAGTGGTATAGGAATCGCAAAGATTGAGCACTTGGAGATTAAATTTTCTTCAATTTTAAATAGTCCGCCACTGACGATGATTCTACAGCGGCTATTGGCCATATTATTTATTGCAAATGACCCATTAATTTCACGATTGCCGGCAAAAACCAAGACGATATACTTTGGAGACAAACTATAATTTATTCCCTTATTGAGAAGTGTAAAAAAAATGGATAAATTGGTTCCCCGACATTTTCTTTTCACTTTACCTAGTCTTTAAAACAACAAAGAAGTCGATTTGCTCCTATAATTTTTCCTCTAACTTGTAAAATAACTGGTAGGGGTGAGTGGGAAAACTGACTCAATAAAAATGTTATAACTTTTGTTCCTCTTTATGGATTTTGACAAACTTAGTATTATTTGGAAGGGAATTAAATATCTAATAAAATATGATATCATCACCGCTAAGTGGCGGTGTTTGAACGATTGTTTGGTTTTAAACTTTTCGAATGCGAATACTTGAAAAAGGATGGAACTAAAAAAATGGTAAAAACCGCATCTCAATATCTATTCTCCTATTCCTCCCTACCAGTTATTTTACAATTAAGAGGAAAACTTGAAAAACTTTTAAAAAAACTGAATGACATTGAACAATTATACAATTCAAAACATAACTGAATGTCACAGAGGAAGTAGGTACTACTACTCCATATAAAAGTAAAATTCGCAAAACTAGCACATTATAAATAATTAATTAACAATAAACTAAAATAAAACAAACAAAGGTTTACGCAGGTAGTGCCTTTAAAATATCAATGCCCGGGAACCAGATTACCAATGAACTTTTAGACGTTGAGAACCAAAATTATTAACAGACATCTTAAATTGATATCTAGTCTGCTACCTGTCGGGAACCAAAATACCAACATCCAACATATATTTTGGACGCTTAAATGGAAATTTGACTTTTTGTTGACTGAGCTATACAGGAATTTTGGTAATAAGGAGATAAACGTACGCGGTTCAACGAGTAAATAAACTTCCGATTGCAAAATAAATGTCACCGCTTCTACAAAACCGGATTTTGCGTAAATAAATTTCTTTATAATATTTCATAACCGAATAAAACGCAATTTGTGATAAAAGTAGACACGAGATTTGACACAAAAGTTATCAACAGTAAAAACACAAGAGCTTTTTTTTATCGGATAAATTTCTCTTTGCAACAAAACAGTTTTGCCAATCACTAATTTTACGAGAAAAACTGACATGATAAAATCGCGACACCGAAGGTGGAGCGATTTTATCTAATGTCAGTTTTTCGAGCAAATTTAGTGATTGGCAAAACTTTGAGTTAAAGAGAAATTTATCTGATAAAAGAAAAGCTCGAGTGTTTTTTGGCAAGATAAATTAACGACAGAATATATGGATGAACAACAACAATAATTATCTTTATTAATACAACAAAGTTAAATAATTACCACACCGATTCAAAATAAAAGCACTATATGTTTAAAATTCAAAAATCTGACAGACTAATTGACAGTTTTTGCAGTTTTGCCAACACTTAATTGCTGTGTAATTATAAGTAACCAAACTTGCGACTCATTGTTATTGTGTAAAATTGACGTCCGCTTACTAGATATTGAGGAAAAGTAGTTTTTATCCGATAAAAAAGGATGCACCTTTTTTATCGATGTCAAAGTGACAATAACATTTCCAGGTATATGACATTTTAACATTGGAGTTTATTTATCAATTAAAAAACATTTGGGGACTGCCGATAGAAGTGAAAACTGAGTACCTAAGTTGTGAATTGTATCGTCTTCAAGTAGTTCCTAAATTTGGAATAGTAAAGTAAATTCTGTATAGGTCCTGCATTCTAGGTAGTTATTTTGGATAAATTAAATGAACTAAGCCTTATATTTAACCCTGCATCACCCAGGTCGAAAAACTGCACATTATCACCCAGGTGAAATCTGATATACCCCATAATTAGAAACATGAAGAAAAAAGAAAAAAAAAGGATATTCTCAGTTTTGTACCTGAAGTAGGTTTTTAGCTGTATTTACTACAAAATTATAAGCGGAATCTCTGTATAATAAGTTGAATTTATGAGATATCGTAAAAAAATATAAATTTGGAAATTCTCACATAAAAAAATCACGACATTTATGAAAACTGTTGAAAAAATATATAACATTCAATTCTGTAGAACTTTATGGAAAACTAATAAAACAAATGTTATCAGCTAGAAAAGTAATATGTGGCATATCAACAAACAAAAAAAAGCTGGGTGGGATTTCCCAAGAATAAATGTAGGTATATCTTTATAAAGCCGGTCCCAGACACTACGTGCATTTGGCAAACATTGGTATTCGGACTTATTCGCGTAGCGTGTGGAAAGTTAACTTTGGCAAATATTCGTCCTTCGTCATTTTCCCGGCGCTGGTCGGAAACTAAAACGAAGTAAAGGACGCCGTAGTTCGGCGAAGTAAACTACGTGTACCTTTGCTATACTACGGCACCGTGTGGGAGATCAAGCAAACATTCGTGCAAATATTCGCCAAATACACGTAGTGTCTGGGACCGGCTTAACACAGGCGGGATTTCTCACACCCCTTATAATACCAAACAGAACATTGATAGGTAGGAACCGCTGTAGCGCAGGGCTTAGCGTAAGGGCTTGTAACTGAGGGGTCCCGGGTTCGAGTCTCGGTGGTTTCGCTTTTTCAATTTTCAGAATATTTAGCTTATACAGGTGTTTGTTAAGTGGTGTCAGGTATTGATTGAGCAGTGATAGGTTTGGGTTACACTTTGACAGTTACTCCACCAACCCCTAAAGTTTTGTAATATACGAAATTCAGAGACATCCTGTACAACAGTGGCGCTTCATAAATCCGTTTGAGCTACGTATGTCTATATATAAGTGCGTTCATTAAATGCCGTTGGTGTATTTACTTATTAAAGTGGGCACCCCTACAACGGGGGAACTACTACCCTTCCTGATAACATACCGTTATCTATATAGGGAGACTCGACACTCCATGTATGTTTATATATATAGGTATATATATATGATGCACTTGCTTCAAAAATTCTCCCATTAATTTTGATCGTGTTCCCATGGCGTTCGGCTATATGAGATTAGAGATATGCATGTGCGTGGTGAATACTTGAGGGTCGAAAAAATATCCTTTAATTCGCATTATATTCAACAAAGGCGTACATGAAAATATGAAACAATTTTAAAAATGATAATGAATTATTAACTTCATTTGAAAGAGAAAAAACTACCGATTTGTAAATATTGTGTTTTTGTACCCCGTAAAAAAATAATATACCCACACCTGATATAAACATAGTCTGGTCGGGATTTTTTTTCCCAAATATTTTTTAACATACAAACTTTTGAGTAAAGTAATTTCCTTCCAAGGGTTTTTTTCTAATTTTGATCTTAGACTATAGTAAAATCGCAATTGGTGCGGGGTAATAAATCAAAATTTTATGAGACTTGCTAAGCACAAGTCGACCAGACAAAATATGTAATTTTACACTACCTGTTGTAATGAATGTTGTGAAAACAAGAAATTTATTTGTGCCGACGGATATTGTAGAAAGATAACAATGACAGAGTCTTAATAGTTTCTAGTGGTATAATAGGCGTAGGTTTAGGAATAGTATTAGGGGGAACAGGTGCTGGAGTCCATGGTGCTAGACCCAGGTGCAATTTTCACGCACCGTTGGGGAATCTTGCTTCTGTATTCCAGGCAGAAATCTACGCTATCGATATGTGTTTGCAACTGAATATTGAAAGGGGGTACAGGGGTCAAAATATCCTAATTCTCTCCGATAGTCAGGCAACATTAAAAGCTTTAGCATGTCCTCACATCAGATCCAGACTGGTCTGGGATTGTCTACAGAAACTTAAAACCCTGGCTAACCACAATAGAGTTACTCTTAAGTGGGTCCCAGGGCATAAGGGCATTGTAGGAAATGAAAAGGCAGACATCCTAGCAAAGCTGGGGACTGAGACAGCATTCACTGGTCCTGAACCAGTATTTGGGATATCCAAAACTGCTGCACGTGGTTGTATATCTCGGTGGACTCAAACTAAACACCAGTCGTACTGGAGACACGTGCCAAAACAGGAACACAGCAAACTCCTGGTTAAAAAACCCTCGGAGAAGCTGACCAATGAAAAACTAAACCTTAGCAGGGCCCAAATAAGGATAGTGACGGGTTTACTCACCGGTCACTGTACTCTAAGGAAGCACATGCATACAATCGGCATATATATAGGGAGGAACCTATCTGTCGGTTGTGCATGGAAGACGAGGAAACAGCCTCTCACATTATCTTTGATTGTGAAGCATTATCTCACTGGAGATATAGACTCTTAGGACTAGAATTTCCAAGGGAGGATTTCTCCAAGAAGAACCTAGTGAAAAGTCTGCTGAGCCGGATAAGGGCTACTGGTCTCTTCACATAAACGGCACAACCAAAAGCACAAACAGCCTTAAGGCTGAGGTGCCAAGGACATCAATCCTTTGAGTGGTGTGCTGATCAATCAATCAATCAATCATCAGGGGTTCGTAGGTATTGTATAAACAGTCAATAGAAAGACCTCAATGACTGAAATAAGGTGTTTTGGTGGTAAAAGTGAATTATTAATTAATAAAATACTTCTATCTTTGTAGTACTTTCGATTATACCGAAAGTTTTTTTTTAATGGGATACCCAGTATATATCTTTATTTTAGGAGTGTAATTTCAATCAAAGCTTGAATTTTTTATAGTATTATACATATACATTGCGCTATATCGTTCACAATATAAAAATCTTTTTATTATACTGAGTGCCCGCAAATTTTGGATAGTTACAAAAAAAAATGGTTAAATTCATTTTTTTTCAAATGTAATTACATATTTTTTAGAATAATCCGTTGTGTACTTTTTATTTGTATCGATATTCCCTAAACCTATACGGGTTATTAATTTTTTTTTATTGATTTAGCATTACAGCGACATTTTTAATGTAGTAAAAGTTCTATCAGATGAAAAAGAATTTAAAAAAAATATATACAGTTTATCCGATTTAAAAAGACGTCTGAACGCTCTAAAAATAAATTATCTACTGCATTGAACTCTCGTTCGGTTATTTTATGAAAAGTTCTGGATGGACCAGCGACGTATTAAAGATAGACCAGACTTCACACATTTTTACCTACACAATGTTTTGGTCGCAACATAAATCATGGAAAGTACAACGCACAGTAGCGTATATTTCGAAAGGGTTCATTTGAACTATTTTAGAAAAATTATTTTTAGATTAAGTGATGTACGTAATTAATTTTTTCGTTTGAATAAGTGGCAATTATATCAAAGATCGTAGCTGATAGATCAGTCATTTTTTCAATAGGATTTTGAAGTTAAAACAAGTTTTGCACTACAGATTATAAACATGTTTATACAAACTACAATCACCTTCAAAATTATAGAACACTGTTTGTAATGAATTTTTTCGTTAAAGATTTTTACTACAAATCCAAAAATATAAGCAACTATACATCCTTATTCACTCAAAAAATATACCGAAAGATAATCATGATCACGAAGATATTTTGACAATTCTAAGGATTCTTTAGAAACCTGCTGATAATAAAAAAAATAAACAATATTATTATGAAAACAAATGTTGAATCCCTCGTCTTATACCTATACTACGCTCATGCTACTATAACCTTACCTGTGAAATAAACGATTATCATTCTTATTACATGTATTTTCACACACTACACATTTTCTCATCAACATAAATGTATTAAAAGCACTTTAATATACAAAAATATCAATCAGAAACCAAATAAAAACACAATTATAATGAAAATCTTATTGACAAACTTCACCAAAATGACAGAAGTAGTTCGAGGTAGCCAAGCTAAAAATTTATAAACCATTTTACTTATGGCATTAATAGAACATAAAAAATTGTAACCGGAAAAAATAGTGAGCTGGACCGTGGGTTGGTCATACATATTTTAAATGCTTTCCACTTTTTTCTAACGTTTTAAACAGAAAATGCTGCTAAAATATTAAATAATATATTCATCAATTACGATTTTTGTTATACGAGATTTGGCATCATGTAAGAAAAGTCTCGTCTTAAATATGTTGGGGACAACCAAAATGTAAACAAGGCTTGTCTATCTTTAATAAGTCATTATCATTATATCGTAATTAACCACCCTTTTCGACTACTCATTTTCGAAATACCCTCCAAAATGATAGAATTTGGTATATCCTGTAATTTCCGAAAAAGTTGAATAAAAAAAAAATACTTCAGAACGTATAAATATAAGTATAAGGAGGTATTAACAAAAATTGTTTAAAATAACGTAAGAATTCCTAAAATCAATAAAATATAGGGGGGTCCCATATCGACAAATAAAATGGAGTTAAAAACAATATTTTCAATAAATAGTTCAAGTTTGGAAACCCCACCACCAAACCAATCTTCACTTTCAAGATTTTGCTAATAACCCTGTATGAGTTTGTTAATAAATGTAGTATATTTAATAAAACCCCTGAATAACTAAAAACTTACCTCATTTTATTTCTCAGTTGTTGTGGAAATATGCTGTTTAGGTTCAAATACATCCAATTCTGCTACTAGATACATTTCGATGTAAAGTTATTACTTAATAAAACATATAGAAGAACTTAATTCCTTAACCAACACCATTCCATAATTTCAATCGCCTTATTGAGTTTTAAAATTATCTAAAAAACAAACAAAATATTTGTTAGTCTATAATAAAAGTAAATTTCATAAGTAAAATAAATTTCAACTGAAAAGGAAAATAATTTCCAACCAATACAGCTACGCACTCGAATACTAAATAATTATTCCAGATTCACGGCTGCGCGCAAGTCTGCGTAGACAAGCTTTTATGCTGTCCTTTGTTTCTACTGAACACACGTTGTTTTTATTTAACTAACAAAAAAAGTGTTGACATTTTTTTATCTTTGTTTCTGCTTGGAAGTAATTTAGATTTTAAATCTACAAGGTATATCGTTAAATTAAAAATAAAATTAATATACAGGATGATCAGATAATTAAAATATAAAATAGGTATATTATTATTAATGTGTTGTATTGCTTTAGTTTTGAATTATGAAAATACGTAGATATCCTTATCCTATTAAATAAGTGTGGTTTAAAATGTTAAATTAAATTAAATTATGGCTCGAATTTTAAATAATACAATGTTATGATAGGTACTAACTGGAATTTGCTTACCAATTTAATATGAACATGCCACTTGTAAATTGTTTTAAATAGTTCTTCCTTCATCTTAGTTGTCACTTGAGGAGTCATTATTTATTGAAATTGTTAATGGTGTCACTGTAATGTCTGCATCTAAGATTTTGTCCAGATTCCACATGTTTTCTTTTTCTTTTAATAGGTACATGATGAATTAGAAAATTATTATGAAAAATCTGAAAGTGATTCAAATTATGAGCGAACCAAATACCAGTTGCTAACTTCCTTAGGTTATCGGTTTTTTGAAGATCTCAATCTATAGTGGCAATATTTGATGATTTGACTCCATGATTTGACTGAAACAAAAAGAAACGGTAGGTTTATAGCAAAGGTTTCCAATAAAATATTCTTCTTACTCAATTTCAAATAAAAACATTGAAACAGCAATTGTGAAGCCATTTCTACTTGAAAAGGGACATTATAATTAGATAGATACAAATGTTACACTAAAACCCTTTCGATTTTCCCCCTTAAAACTTTCCTATCGAATCCCACAGAGTGATTAGGCAATAGTGATCGATCTATAATTGGATACTTTAAGTAGTTCGTTTTTACCCATCCACCATCCACATTTTGAAACGGAAGTGGCTATCCAACCAACGATAAGATGCTTTCATACTCCAAAAGACATTTAAAATAAATTTATATTTAATAAATAAACCATTTTGCCGATCAAGACCGGAAAATGGACGTGAGGGACCGGCAAAAGCTTTTTCCGGTCCCAAATTTTTCATTTTTCCAATCGCTCTTTTATAATACAATCTACCTTGATTTCGTTACTATGACAACAACGTTTCGATATATTGTCGAGTGATGACAGTTCGTTGATTTTTAATTTGTCGTTTATGTCAAACTTATTTCGCGAGTGCGCAAATTTAACAATAATATGAATTCAGATTTTGAATTATCCTATAAAGAATTAAATGTATACCGAAGTGTCTGTTTTAAAAAAAATATTGTACGTCACGCAACTGGAAATTACTATTTTCACCTACCTTACCAGAAAACCAATCATATAAACACCATAAATGGAGTGGAAAGTATTGTTAAGTAGCGCCAGGTTGAAATTTTTTTAAAACCACTACTTTTGACATTTTTTATCTGTCACTTTGTATTTGTACTTTGACGTTTACTATTGGCCCCCTTCAAAATCCCCCCTCAAGTATGACTCTGAATTGATCATAGGAAAGGTGTTTTTATCGTATATACGGTACGGATATTAAGTCTTACTATTATTTATTCAAGACAAAAATGAAAAACCCTCGAATCTATCAATTTTTATTTTAATCAAACAATCATACAAAAAATTTACTTTTACCCACTACACTTGACAATTACACCCTCAGATTTTTTAATTGGAATGGGTTTGAAAAACGGGACTCGAAATTTTGGATGAAACAATTAATTAATGAAAATCATCAAAAAAATATTGTATTTCCTTAATATCTATAAAATTAAAGAATAATGCAAAAATTATTTACTATTATTCGTAAAAAAAATCGGTATAAGCGTCCAAGAATAAAAATTAAATAATTAAAGCAAAACCAGTGAACTACTTTTGTATTGTTATATCGCAAAGTGTGAATTTCAAACCAATAAATCGTTATTGACAAACAGATGATTGAGATTAAAGCAAAGTGCGATACATTTTTGACTTCTGCTTTTCAAACCCTTTCCAACCAAGTATCACACGACCCACCTTGCTATTTAAAAAATCTGAGGGGGTAGCTGCCAAGTGTTGTTGGTAAAAGGGGGCGACCAGTTTTTGTATGTCATAAAACACCTCGATTAAAATGAAAACTGACGGGTTCGAGGATTTTTCATTATAGTCTTGAATAAAGCAGTTTCCTAGGGGCGGCGTAATACTTAATATCCGCACTGTATATAGCTATATACATTAGTGAAAAAAGTGACCTAACCTCAAATTTCAGCGCCGGATACGGCGCCTCAATAACGAGTTTTAACTTTTTTTAAAAAAAAAGGGGATGGGTGGATTCAAACCCTTAATGAAAACTTTCTAGAATATTTTCAATTTAGTTTTTTGACATTTCTTTATGATCCCGTCCATAAATATTATAAGCATAACAATGGAGTTAACTTTATTTCTCGTTCTCGTTTTGTGATATAAATTTAATTTTTGTGACACGGCGATTTGTGGAAATAGTTACTACCGTTTGAAACTCCCAATGGTTTAACGCTTTGGGTCTAATTATACTTACCCCTAAATGTTCATTCCCCCACTGAATGTGTAATCGGTATGTTCACCGTGCACTATGCAAATGCAAAGGGACGAAGACGAAAGTGTAAAATGCTTTTTGATATGCAAAATCTGGCACCGTATACACGCAGATAAGCTTAATTTTTATATAATGTGGACGAGTAAATAATTTAGAAGTGAGTGTTCCAAAATTCAAGGTGAGGTTTACAGAGTGTCCAGAAATTCCTCCTGTATCAAAGTAGTCCATCAGTTGGTAAACATGTATATTATAGGTTTATGAGGTTTGTCTTTTATACAGCGTGTACGTAAAGTAACGTAACTTGCTAATATTTCGATTTCCGTTAGGTTTACAAAAAAAATTGAATTAAAGTATTTTCAAATAATCCAGACAATCTGCACAAGTCGATTAGAAGTATACAGGGTACACCATTGCTTCAAAATGACTTATCAACATATTTTTTTAAATAGTACACCAGTTTCAAGTTTTTCATTTGGCGCCTCATTTATAGACTTCTCAGCTTGTTCAAACGTTGAAAAGTTTTTAATTTATGATACCTCCATTCGTTTGAGAAAGCTACTGTGTAGTGAAACGCGTCACAAGTTGTATTTGAACATAGTTCAATTGTAATGAAGGTTTAAACAAAAAAAATTTATTGTTTTATTTCATAGTTAAGTATGAATCTTCATCAAGTAAAAGCCTCATCTATTCAATTTTTGTTTGTCTTTGTTGCTATGGTCACAAAATATAATCTACAGTACCTTATGTTTGCAGCCAATATTATTAACAATACGTTGGATTGAAATGTTGAAATAGAAGGTATTAGTAATGAGAAATAATCGATCATTGTCATTACTTGAGCAGTCTATTACTCTGGCAATTGTTGACCAAGCATTTTGCTTTGCTTGCTTGTTGTTGAACCCTCGGTGTTTTTTGTCATAAAGATGAGTATACTGACGTACTACGTCAATTATTAATCCATTATTATTTTGGAAAATTAGCAACAAAAATCCCTCCAGGCGAATTTATTATTATTGTTCAAAATGATAACGCTGAAAACTGCCTTAACATAAATCAAAACAAACCTGGGAATGACAGCTAAAACATTTTTGGCGCATGCGATTTCATGGTTTTCAATAAAAATATTACGTAATTATAATTTATAGTTGAAAGTAGACCAACTTCTTAATGCAATAGTGTAATTGGAATTCAATAATGTGGTTGCATAAACATCATATAGGAAACCATAGTAATTAACTTTTTCTAATGTAAAAGTAATTATTATACAATGAAAATGTAATGATAATGAACGTTGCTTAAAAAAGCCTATAAAATAAATTTCACAATTCAACATTTTTGTTTTAAAATTACGCATCTCTGATAGGTAGATGGATTCGATTTAAAAATAATGTAGGTAGTTATTGTTCGTCGAAATGGAATGCATTATGCAGCAAGGTTTTAAAATGCAATTAGTAAACCCCTTTTTCGATGCGTTTCCCTTCTATTTCATCGGAGATGAATAATTCAATTAACTCGTACTACTACGACAAGGGATCCATGCAACAACACGAACCTGAAAAATCTCTATTGTATAAATTCGTTATCATGAATGATACTTTCAAACATACGTTCGTGAATTTCAATTTGGAGCTTTACCGAAAAATTTGAATATAAAATTCAAAGGCCGTTTAATGAAAATATGTAGGTACTTTGTAAACATTGGCGTTACGCTGGTCACTATATTTTGGGTTGACTGGTCGTACATAATTAACCCTCCGTTAGTCGCGTGGGTATATATGACACAAATAGTCGCACGTAATTAAATACGTTTTCATTTGTGATTTTTTGTTTATTATAATTCAAGTTTTAGTAAAGTAATAAATATTCCGATACTTGTATGCTCAATATTCTAACAAAAATCTTACCACTTACCTTATTTTTTAACTGTTTTTAAAAATCAGAAACCAAGTGGTAATAATAAAATAATTTATTAGATTTTTCAAAATGCTTTCATCAACTACAAAGTCTCATATACTTATATTATATTCCAACACTTCATAAGTTTTGAAAAATGATATTTTTCAAAAATAGTGACCGTTCAACTAAGAAGCAACAACTACTTCCCGTGCTACATGCACTGCCGGATATTGAATTACACTTCAAAGTCAAACGGGGTTGGTATATCTACAAGATATTTTAAAACCAACCATTCTGGTTTGCAATTAGAAGGAACAACACAACTTGTAGACCGGTTTCGGTGTATTTGCACCTCATCAGTACAAGGTATGTGCTATCCGTCTGAGAGCAGTGGTTGCAAACAACAAACACATCGAGTTACTCTGAGACTGATACAAACCCGACCCTTCGGTGCCTTCAGGTACCTGAGAATCCAGTGGGTGGTGCTAACCGGTTGAATTTCTAGGAATGGGTTTGAAACAAATTGCCCGAGGAATATTGCAAACTTCAAAGTCGTAGCTCCAATAAGTTTTAAGATATTAACGAAAAATAATGCTATGTATCAACTTGATACACGCGCGACTAACGGAGGGTTAATTACATCTTTGAGTAAGGTTAGGTATGGTTTTCTTGATGAGATGGTAGACTCCGTTTTACATAAGAAGAAGCCACGTGAAGTTTCTGGGACAGATACTCTCTTTTGAGAGCTTTTACAAAACCCTCGAAATGTACAATCTCTTCAACAAAATCACTGTCCAAATCATCAGAAAAAATTAAAATTATATTTATGTATTTTTTTGGGCCCCTATTTGACCGTGTCCCCCGGGGCATTTGCTCATTTTGCCATATGGTTAATCCAGCGCTGATACGACTGCAACTTCAAGTGTATTCTACTTACGTGAAACGGCGTCTACCTACTCATTATTGGTCCTACGAGCCATATTTTCAATGATTACCAAAAAATTATCTCGATATATTTTCTATTTATTTTTATTATTATATTTTATTTACCTCGTTACAATGAATCTTTCCCAACGAAAGAATATTTTCAATTGAATTTTGGGTGTTAGCTTTCAACCACGTAATCCAATAAAGAGATTTAGCCAAACTGTTTGCTGCTATATCCAATTTATCACCCCTCGGAAAAGTTCGCTTGTTCGTAGGATAGTGGGAAATGGGAAACATTCCTTAAATAAATCCCTTGGTATAGTCTTACGCGTTTCTCGAATTGTTGACGTGCTTGTTAGACTAAGATGTTCGTTAATTCTTAATAGAGATAAAGCAACTTGGGTTTTAACACTTAATGATAAGGTTTTATAGATTTCGTCGAAGTAAAATCATTAAAAATACTCGAAAAAGTCATTTTCTCGAACAAAAAATTTCCTGTAACTAAAATCGTTTTGAATGATCGAAAGGTGAAGTTGCATGAGTCAGCTGACATCGTAAAGATATCAAAAGAACGTGTTGCTTTTATATTGCATGAGCAATTGACTATGAGAAAGCTCTGTTCAAAGTGGGTGCCGCGTTTGCTTTCTGTTGACCAAAAACAAGAACGTGGTTGACCATGTGTAAACGTAACAAACCGGAATTTTTGTGTCGATATGTGACAATGGATGAAACATTGATCCATCATCACATCATCATCATCATCTGCGTGGGCAGCAACTGGAGAACCTCGTCCCGAAAGCACAACAATCAACTAGAAAGGTTATGGCCTGGGTATTTTGGGATGTACATGGTGTAATATTGATCAAATATCTTAATCAAGACAACGCATAGAGTCTCAAGTCAATCAAAACAATGGCAAAACTACATGAATCGAACTTCGAATTGCTCCCACATCCACCGTATTCGCCAGATTTGGCTCCCAATAACTACTGGCTGTTCGCAGACGAAAAACAAAAAATGCTCGCCGGTGAGAAATTTCGCTCGAACGAAGAGGTTATCGCTGACACTGAAGCCTATTTTGAGATAAATCGTTCTACAAAAGTGGTATTGAAAAATAACGTTTTTTCTTTGTTAGACCCGGGACTTTTCAGCTCATATGTTAAGTGTATCAATAGCTTTCAAACTCAAGAGGGTTGAGCACCAGTATACTTAATTTTTGGATACTAAAACAAATAAGGAAGAAGAAAATATTTTCTCGATTTTTTAACAGTTTTCTGCAGTAAAAAGAACATGCCCAAACAAGAAAATAATCAAGCTGACACCCAATCTTTTTTTCTAATCAATTTCTCCGGACAGTCTTACGAGTTCCTTTAGTATTATTTCCAGGAGGAATTTTAGGACTTTTCCCAAGTTTGGTTCCTGACCTGTACACTCCTATCTAGTTGAGATAAGACGACAAAACCTAGCAGACCTGAACGTCTATAATTTTCAATTATTGAAAACTCGATATTCTACACTTCGTATTTAACCATATTTAGGTATCAATGGCGTTACCATTGCGAATTCTACTAAGTTGGATAGCATAAATGAAAAGGATAGTTACCAATAAATATCTTGAATACCGAAATCTTTTATTGTCTACAACGGCATGTTTCTGTTATCCTTATACTTATGAAGCAAGCAATTGTGTAAAGAAGGTGGAGATGTCCACAATAGGAGCTATTCAGTGTTCAATGGAGAAATATTTTACAGCTCTGAACGGTGAACACATATTCGAAAAAAGAATTCAAATAACTCTGGAAACAAAACTGTAAAATTTACCACTAAATTTTTTATTAAAGCTCACAAATATTTTGAAAAAGAAAATTCTAAAAATATTCAATAATCAAAAACTATCGTTAGTTTAATAAAAGGAAAACTGTGAATTTTTAATTGTTGACAAACGAATAGCTTCCCAAAGGAAGAAATGGAGGAGGTTTCTAAAATTCACACAAAATTCAATAGCAATAAAATTGAACTGTATATATTTTAAAAATTAGCATTTTTTGGACACTCTTTATTTTAACATGTTAAATAAATATTCCTTATTCAGATTGTCCGGTTTCTACGTTTCTGCACGTGGTTTTTGTTTTTATGTATTAGGAGTACATAACATTATGTAGGCGAAACAAATTTGATTCAAAATGTATCCTTCAAAATTCATTATTACACTAAATTGCCACTGCGACAAATTAGAATCCGTAGCTTGGGTAAAAGGTCTTGAAACTTCCTATAAAATACAAATACCGAAACGAAGAATTCACGTATAGATTATTAAGGCACTACACAGTACACACTCCATAGTTGTAAGTTTAGTTTTGATTAAGGCATCACATTTTACTTGCAATTTTTGCTACCAATCGTCACAGGATCCCAGAAAATGAAAGTACGTATTATAAAATATTTTGAACATCAATTAAAATTGTTCGTTGTGTGACTACAAAAGTATAAAGTTAATACAGTGCTGGCATTATTTTTTTCTAATGGTAAAGTTAGTGCAGTTAATTTGCTGTAATAAACATGATTCGAGATTGACGGATTTCTATATTTACACACATACGAGGATATATTGAAAAATTCCTAGCCTACTATAGAACCAAACAAAATTTCAATGTCAAAATATTTGATTACCCAACATATTCTCTTCTTAATTGGATACATTTATTACAGCGAACCTGCAACGTCTCTAGACCTTTCAAAAAAAATGTTTGTTCTTGCTGGAAGAAAATTTACGACCTTTTAAACTTTTTTTCAGTTGAGGAAAGAGATGAATGATAGTCGGACGGAGCCAAATCTGGTGAATAAGGGGGTGCTCTAGTAATTCAAACGCTAAATCACGAATTTTTTGCATGGCAACATGAAATTTGTGTGCAGGGGCGTTGTCCTGCAAAACCAAAACACCTTTGGATAGCTTTCCGCGTCTTTTCTCTTTAATTTTTTCCCGTAGAGTGGTCAGTAATGTCGAATAGTAATCTCCAGTTATTGTTCTACCCTTATCCAAAAAATCAATCATGATTACTCCATGGCAATCCCAAAAAACTTAAGCAAGAACTTTTCCAGCAGATTTTTGGACACGAAACTTCTTAGGTCTTGGAGAACCAGAGTGTCGCCATTCCATCGATTGTTCCTTTGTTTCTGGATCGTAGAAATGTACCCAAGTCTCATCCATAGTAAAAATTCGGTTTAAGAAGTCTACATCGTTTTCAAATCGAGCACAGATTGAACGCGATGCTTCTACCCTTGCACGCTTTTGGTCAACATTCAAACATTTGGGGATCCATTTTGCAGCAATGTTTCTCATGTCCAAATTGACGTGAACTATATTATGATAAACGCGTTCGTATGAAATATTCAGTGCTTCATATATCCGTTTTAGCCCAATTCGACGGTCTGATAAAATCATGTCATGAACTGCATCGATATTTTCGAGGACTGACACAGAAACTGGCCTTCCCAATTTTCAATGGAAAATTTACCTCTTTTGAAGCTTGTAGTCCAATTTTTCACGGTCGCATACGAAGGACATTGATCACCAATGGTATTAAGCACATCTTCGTAAATCTGCTTACTTCTTAACCCTTTTAAATACAGGTACTTGATGATGGCTCAATACTGCAATTTTTCGATTTCCACAATTTCGGTGGACATCTTTTTTCTTTTAATTTATTGCGTAACTCTGGTTTACTTTTTTGACGTCAAACTTCACACTGACACTTCTGATAAGTTATTGTTCGCAATATTTTGTTTATGCATGGAACTGGTCTAGGCCTAACGACCTACGAATCAAATAAATTTTCTTAGTTTTCAAATGTTGAAAAAAAGGATTCAATTGTAGAGTCGACAGAAATGTTTTGTAACGAACAAGAGTATTAAAAGGGCAATTAAAAATATCTCGATTGTTAATAGCCCTTATTAAAAGTCTTGTTCGTTAAATAACTATTAACGAGTGTTTTAAATTGTAGAGAAAATTTACAGATATAATGGATGTCCTTGAAAACTACAATGGTCCGTATTTTCATACACAAGATATTTTACAAGGAAGAAGTGTCAGAAGCAAATTCTCAAGGCTGTGCTCAGCCTTGATCGAGTCTCGTTTAATACGGACAGTGCTTAAGCTTTTGTTCACAAATCTAGCGACCTGACTTATCCGGACACTATAAAACTGAGGAGTAATCATTTCGAAAACAACAGATCTTATATTTACAGTGTTTAGCTGTAGAAAAAGATGAGGAGGTGAGGTTATATAATAAGTTTAGTTTTCAACAACACTTTTATTCACTATTCTAGCGATCAAACATATAAGGATAGTAGAAAGTTGAAGCGTTTACAAAAGTAAGTCTAGAAAGTAATTATAGTACATTAAGGCGATGCTACATTTCCAAAATTATTTGCAAAAACATGAATACAATAATTGTACTATTTAACTTTACAATCAAATTCGGAATCTACTGGGTTAAAATAGGAGATTTCGGAAAATCAAAATATGAGTTCTCGTTTCTGTCAGGCTCTAAGTCAAAAAATCGTAGAGCCCATAATAATAGGAATTTTAAGATGAAATTCCATACTTTCAGGTAATGGAAGAATTATAGAAAAACATAGGGAGGGTCATATTTATCTATAATATTTTGTATACAGGATTACCCGAAAGTGGCGAGTAAAAATTTTCGAAAAAATATAAATTTTTATTAATGAAAAAGTTTTAATAGTCATTTTGGGAATCTACGAAGTCAAATTCGTGGATGTCCGTATATAAATATGTCAAAAATAGCTTAGTTCCGATTCTGATTAACGTAGAGGCTTAAGCCCCGCGTATCTTTGGGGGCCCCGTAATACAGAAAACATGTTTTTTGAGGTTTTCTTTGAGCTGAAACTTGGAATCCATACTCTCAGATAATGAGAGAACACGTATCTTTGATATTTTGTATACAGGGGTACCCAAAAAGGAGTAAACGCTTTAGAAAAATTATCAAAAATTTCTGGTAAAACCGGAAGTAAATAAATGACATAACACAAAATTATTTTCTGTAACTTAACTGAGTCCTAATAAGGAAGTAAAAGAGGAAATGGATGGCCCAGGATAACATGTATTTTTAATTATCCTTCTCTGTCGAAATGATCTGCGTGTGTATGTAGGTATATGTTGGCGCCTGAGATTTATGAACGGAAGAGGGTCGTAACTTATCACGTCCCTCCCTAATAAGTTATCATCCTAGGGGGAGATACCTACAGACGGGTTCGGAAATAACAGATGGATTTATATTAGGTACATAATCTGGGTATAACAAATTGCGCTTGCCTTTCTCCCTAATGAACACGCATGTTCTGATTTCCACCTGATTTAAGTGCTTTGCAGTTTCTGTCAGTTAACAATAATTGTAAAATTATTCCAATCTTGTGAAATTGTCTGACATTTGTTAATTATGTGGAATTTTTTTGGCATTTTCTTTAAATTCATACTCTCATTCTTGTGTATTTTTGTGTTTTTTATGGTCCATTTGTTGAATTTTTTAAAAAGGTTCTGTGAAATTTTGGTATTTATCTGAATAGATTGGGTTGAAGAAAATTATGAAAATGTTTGCAACAATAAAAACAATCAATTTAGTATCACCACTGACAAATAATTTCGGTGTTTCGAAATTCGGTCCGGGTACCTAGCAAAAGGGCTACCTGCTCACAGGGACCTTGTCCAAATCCGAAAGGGTGATTTCGTAATTCGGTCCGCTGTCGAAGCAGGTAGATTTCATGTGGGTATTAAAAGATTATTTTTAGCAATTGTTCTTCTGAAGTGCAGAGTGTAAGACGTGTTTATTTGTGTCCGTTATTGTGATTTTGTTTGTTTGTTTGACATGGAAAATATTAATTTCACCTCTATGACGAGTGAAAAGGGTAAGCGTTTATTAATCATAGATGGGTTTAAATTTTGTTTTCAAAAATCATTATCTCAAAAATACGAAGGTGGTTTGGTAGGGGTAGGTTTGGTTGGGTTATTATTGAAAATTATTATAATTCATTCTACAAAAAAATTGACTAAAAATACGAAGGTGGTTTGGTAGGGGTAGGTTTGGTTGGGTTATTATTTCACGTACTGTTTTTATTTTTGACGATACGCATTTAGCGTAAATTTTTAAACATGCCAGTACAACAACAATAAGTGTGTACTGTTGGTCCTAAGCCCAAAAAAAATGTGAAGGAAAGTAAAAGTCAAATTAAACAAATAGTAGGTACATGGGACCCAATTCCGAAATCGCATTTTCGCTGGTGTGACCACACTTCGAATTTAATCCGTTACAGGTAGTCCCTTCCGCAGGTAGCGGGACCGAATTCCGGTGCGTCCAATAATTTTATCATTTATAACTAAAGTAAGGACTTTAAGCCGATAATTCACTTGACCATAAATACCATTAAAAATTGGGGTTCCACTGGTTGGTTCTTTTGTCTAATACGTAGGCGCAATTCTAGATAATGGATGCATATTTAATATACATTCTTACACGTTTAATGGTCAAATAAAAGCACCATTAAATAACCTATACGCATATGGATTTTACCCCAAACTGTTTGGAAACGCATTTGTCAACTTAGTGTGGATTTCCGTTGGAATAAAATGGTCGAGATATATTCTATGCATATTTTTACACAGTGTGCAAAAGCTTAATGGAATAAATTCGATAACGAATAAATGAGGGGGTGTCGGGAAAAACGCTTGGACACAAAAAAAATTTTATAGGGTGTGTCATGTGACAGTGGCCAATACCAACTTTCTGATTTTAAATGCAGCCCCATGTATATTAGTTATTTTTTGGATTCTTAAGAAAATTCTAGACATTATTCATGTACAATGTCCTATACCTATCTTCAACTGTTTTGGAAATATTAAGTGTTTATTACAAAAATTAACATTTAAAAAAAAAAAAAATTATTTTTTTTTTCACAATTTCGCTAGATTACACTCTGCGTTCCTTTTTACTGATATGAAATAAAAAAAATATAAAAACAGTTTTGTTAATTTTCGTATAAAACTCATAACCTTTTAGCAACTCGTTGTCTGCCTGCATGACTTATAGTGATCAGTGTCAGTGCTATTGTCGTTTGAATTTCTTTAACTGTACGTAATAATATCGAAAAAATGGTTCATTCAACAGAAATGTACAAAATAACCATTGGTTATGGAGATAACACGAACACAAATGGAAGTTTCTCGCTTATTTCACGAAAAATTTCCAAATTTGCCGCTTGTATCTCAAGGAACAATTAGCAAAATAGAAAAGCAGTTTCGCAAGCTTGGTCATGTAAGGCAGATACAAAAAGTAGCTGCCAATGCAGTAAGTGATGATAATTGGATATTATGCTTGAGTTTCAAGAAAACTCACAACATTTTGGTCGAAAAGCAGCCACACTGATCAACGTTAGCCACACATTAATTTTTCGAATATTAATGAAAAGTAAAATGCATCCCTATAATATGATGCCAACTCGGGACTAAAAATACGAAGGTGGTTTGGTAGGGGTAAGTTTGGTTGGGTTATTATTGGAAATTATTATAATTTATTCTTCAAAAATTGACTAAAAATACGAAGGTGGTTTTGTAGGGGTAGGTTTGGTTGGGTTATTATTGGAAATTATTATAATTTATTCTTCAAAAATTGACTAAAAATACGAAGGTGGTTTTGTAGGGGTAGGTTTGGTTGGGTTATTATTGGAAATTATTATAATTTATTCTTCAAAAATTGACTAAAAATACGAAGGTGGTTTGGTAGGGGTAGGTTTGGTTGGGTTATTATGGGAAATTATTATAATTTATTCTTCAAAAATTTACTAAAAATACGAAGGTGGTTTGGTAGGGGTAGGTTTGGTTGGGTTATTATTGAAAATTATTATAATTTACTTTACAAAAATTGTCATTCGATAAATTCACCTATTCGATAAATTGTTTTTCGATAAATTGTATTCGGTCAATTGTCATTCGATAAATTGTTTTCGATCAATTCACCTAGATCCGAAAAATTCAGTAGAATAATATTGTATTGTATAATATTGTATTTTTTTCGCATTTCTTTTTTGCTGATACACAAAAATAATAAGTATTGATGAGATCGGTAACTGGACAGTTTCGCCTTTTTGATGTATAACTCTGATGGATTCTCTGACGCTGTCCAAAGAGTGGTTGTCAGTATCATCCAATGCAAGGGGTTGGAAAACGGGGTTAGACACCGATCAATACTTCACAGTGAGTGCGTCTACATCCAGAGAAACTTTAGCGGACCGTAGATGAATGTGCATTCTTTCAGAGAACGGGAAAACTTTTTCATGGGTTACATGGACGGGGAAAACGAGATGGATTATGTTATTTGTCAATTTCACAAAATGTTAGGTGAGAGCCGGTTTGTAATTTTCTAAAAGAAGATTTAATTTATTTCGTTTTAGAAATTGCCTTTTAATTCGAAAAACAATCATGTATACTTTATTCCAAGATATTTCGTTTTGACTTATGCCAACATGATTCATTCAAGACCAAAACCTACAGCAGGTAGTCGGTAATCAGATAACCATAACACAGTAACGTACTCGTTTCTTCGAAAAGCGAACCAGAACACAAATATCCACAGTAAAAGACATTATCGATAAGCCAATACAAAAATGAAAAAAAAACGAAATAACGCTAATAAAACCAAATGTGATGACCAAATGCAAAAACAGTTGGCCAACTTCACGTGATTTCTTCTTATGTCTACTAAAGTTTCTCCTTTTCGATTCTATTTCAATTTAATATCAGTTATTATTTAAAAAATGTATCCTTGATATCTTCCACTGTTTTGCACATACCCTGTATGGTCCAAATGTGGCCATTATTAAACTACATTTTTTTTATTTGAAATATTTTTTGATAAAATCTGCCAATTAGAATAAATAAATCAAAGCATATACGGTGAGCCACCCTGTATGTTTCAACTGTTTAATTTCTTTAATTTAAATTGATGAATAAAAGTTAAAAAAAATTTGAGATAATTTTTTACAAAATAAATTTAATTTATGTTTTACGTATCCTGTTTCTGTTCGCGACGGCCGGATTGCATCCCGCTAAGAGCAGGTAGAATTTTTACCATCCGAGTTGCATCCCACGACCATCCGAATTGCATCCCATTAACCAATTTTATTTTAGCAGCAAAACTAATGTATGTTCTGATAATAACCAACAGCGTTGTCACGTTTACTTAATACTAAATAATACTTAATCAATTGTAACATTCAAAATGTTTATTGACACATAAACAAATGTTTACTTAATACTAAATAATACTTAATCAATTGTAACATTCAAAATGTTTATTGACACATAAACAAACGTTTACTTAATACTAAATAATACTTAATCAATTGTAACATTCAAAATGTTTATTGACGGTTATTGATGGTTGCATTTAAAAAGGGCTGACGCTTATACTTTACCAGTAGTTCAAAATTCTGATTCGTTTCGCAAAGATCGTAGTAACATTTTGTAGTTATATATTGTGTGATTTTGGTGAAAATATGGAGATCAATACGGTTTTAAGTGAAAAGGGTAAAGTTTTAATTGTTATTCAGGGGTATACATTCTGTTTTCAAAAAATGTTAGGTAAAGATACGGTGAAGAGGTGGCAATGTACAAAACGAAATTGTAAAGCTTTTCTTAAAACAAATTGTGTAAGTGATGAATTAATTGAATCGGTGTTAAATCACAACCACGAGAAAGTGCCAGCGGAAATTTTAAACAGACAAAACATTAGTAACTCTGTTAAATGTGCTGCTGTAAGTGACATGTGTGAAAAGCCAATGAAATTAATTCGGAATGAAATAAAAAATAGGGAGATAGATACTATAACAACTAAGGATGTAGAACGAATTCGTAAAAACATTCATAGTGCAAGATCGTCAAATGGTTTAATACAGGTTCCAAAAAGCGTAACAGAATTTCACAATTCAATTGAAGTAGTCCCCATCGTGACCAATAAAAATGAAAATTTCTTGTTGAGAAACGATAAAGAAAATAACATCATTCTATTTTCTTGTCAAACCAACCTTAATTTATTGTCTTCTTCTTCAGATCTTTACGTGGATGGTACGTTTCAGTATTGTCCAAAATATTTTCTACAATTGTTTACCATTCATGCTTTAAAAGATAATACCTATATTCCCCTAGTTTTCTGTTTACTTCCTAACAAACTCTCTTTCACATATTCTCTTGTTTTTCAATACTTAAAAGAAGAGTGCTTAAATCTAAATATTCCTTTAGCCCCTAAAACCATAACCGCAGATTTTGAAATTGCAATTCATAAAGCAATTTCAGAAACTTTTCCTTTGGCATCTATCCGTGGCTGTAAATTTCATTTGGGACAATCCTGGTATAGAAAAATTCAAGCGGTTGGCTTATCAGTTCCGTATCAAAATAAGTCAGGCCAATATGACGAAATTTCGAAGTACTTGACATACATCTTTGGTTTATCTTTTCTTGACCCTAAAGATGTTGGAGAAGTTTACGCTTTTGACTTGGCTGCAATCCAGCCAGAAAATGACAAACTAAGTGAATTTTGCGACTATCTTGTCGAAAATTATATAGAAGACAACGCGACATTTCCGCCACATATTTGGGCTGAACATTCAGAAACTCTTCAACGAACAACAAATGCTTGTGAATCTTTTCACTCCAGCTATAATAAATCCTTTTACTGTGCTCATCCAAACATAAATGTATTTTTAGATGTACTTTTGCAGTTTCAGATCGACACATACATAAAAATTAATAGTGTACACCTTATACCAAAAGTTCACACCAATGTATTAAAAAAACGAGATTTTATTAAAATGAAAATTAAAGAGCTAGAAGAAAATATAATTACAAAGTTTGAGTTTGTTAAAACAGTTTCGTATAGGTGTAAACCTAAGGTTTAGGGTATTTTTAGTTATTATTGTACCTTTATGTATGTTATGAAAGATTGAACCTCTTAACCTATAATCTACATAAAAAAATGTTAAGTGCAAAAGTTTATTTTATTTATGTTAACTAGATATTTTACGTTTAATACATTTTTATCCTTTTTATGTGTATCTTTTTATTTAAATTGATTTATTTCCAAATATATAAAATACAAATAATTACCTAAACTTTTAATCGGTACATTGATTTTTAAACTATATTTCAAGAATTTTAGCACAAATTGGCAACGTTGCGGCGCAGTTTACCTGAAATGGTGTTATTAATTAGTAAATACCTTTTTTCGAGGTGGGATGCAATTCGGATGTGACCTTTTCTTGGCCAGGTAAAAGTTGAATTTTTGGGATGCAATTCGGATCTCGCCTTTCTGTTTACCGTACAAAGAGGGTTTTATAAACTTTTATTATTAAATCCCTAAGGCCGGATGCCGAGTCAACGAAATATTGTGAACTGTTATTCAGCATCTCGTATACAGGGTGAATCACGACTAACGGGACGGAGGTTTATAGCGAAACGGTAAGAGTTTTGAAATGTTTGTCACTTCAGTAGTTTGTACATTCATATAGGCTACATTTTAAAATTATTTTGAAATATACAGGATGTTCCAATAAAGTGTGGCGTATCAAAGTTATATTTTTTCTTATGGAACACCCTATATTTTATTGCATTCTCTAATTGCCCCTAAAAAATAAAATACTGTTTCATGTTGGTTCCATATACCTAAATACAGAGGATTCTGAGTTATGCTGACTCTTTTAAAAATGTGAACATTTCGAAAAAAATTAATAACTCATTGATATAATAAATTCTAGCAAATTTTCTCTCACAGCTCAATAGTCGGACATTCGTTGAATGTATTCTACGATTGAGTACTAAACATTTCTTTACAGGGTGTTCAGAATTTTCAGTTAAATTATTAGATCATTCAATGTATAATATCGGGCTTATTTTAAATGGAACACCCTGTATTTTGATAATTCACCATATTCAAAAAAATATCCCCTATCGAATGGTATAAGGGTGTCTTATACCTAAGTATTATACTTTTCGTGCAATTTACAATTTTCTTAAATTGTATGCTAACTCGATTCTAAAACATCTGCAATTCTCTTTAATTTTAAACTGATGATCTGTAAAAGAAACAGTGAAGCTGCTAATGAATATGTACACTTGTAATTTCTGAGGTAATCTAATCTAATCTACATACAACAATCAAACAACTTATTATATTCACTGCGACATGGAATCAAGCAGAATAAATAAACAAACTTTGACATTGTTTATGTTGACATAGAATAATTAATACGTCTGTTTACTCTTCTAGTATATATTTATTGTTCGGAGCCTATAACAATATCTTCCCATTCGAATGGTTGCCAAAAAGCCATAATTTTAATGATCACCAACAAAATAGTTTTAATCAATAAAACCAAATCTCAATCACAGCAACATCTAAGAGCACAATATCTCGTTAATAACAGAAATGAACTAAACCCACCCTGGGATGTTAACACTCCATGCGGACTAACAATTCAAGTACACTTTTCATAGACCAATCGGAAGCTACATTACACCAATGAGAATCAATTGTTCGCTTGTGGGTAGGCTAAGACTAGAAATGATTTATGCCTTTTTAATCTTTTCGACTTTTTAATCCTCAAAGAGAATTTGCCGCATACTATTAGTTTATTGCGTAACAGTGCAAACTAATTCAACTCACACTATACACCATAAAATGGACATAAATCAACAATCAATCCATACAAAAACAAAAGGGGTTTAAAATCCTTTTATTGACGTTCATCCCCTATATGTTTATCGGACAATGACAAAACAACCTATTGTCAAAAATTACATGGATTTAACAGTATTTATTTTCTATAAGGGCCGGTGGGTGCTTTTGTCAATAAGGAATGGGGTGAGAAGTGGACCATATGCTGGGGCTCATGCTTCCACCGCAAGTAATTGCTTCTAGTGGCGATAATTGACATATTGACTACGTCAGTGACAAGTGGATGGAGCCGTGGGGGATGCTTTTAGAGAATAGGATGGCTATTATTCTTTTTTCTACTAGGGATTAGTTGATGCTTTTATTCAGTGGTAATGAGATACTGATTTATATTCAACATTCTTATCTATTTCTATAGGGAGATATAAAATGTATGGTATGAAATAAAAAGTAAGTCGTAAATTGACATTAGCTATGTTCGCGGGTCACAATCCGAACCGATTCCGAACCAGTCTGGAATTAACTAGAGCGCATGCTTAGTTCCGAACCAGCAAATAATTTTAAGTATACCGCGAACGGTCTTAGAACCACTGATCACCTTTCAGGACTTGAACGAAAACAAAACACACTTCTGACAGCTAACAAATGAAAAATAATCAAAATACACTAAAAATAAACAAAATATAAAAACCAAAATAGACTAAATAGATCATTTAAATTTACTTTACACTAGACTTGGACAGTGGACAGCTAAATTAGAGTTTGATATTTATTTACAACGTTAAAACGCAAACAATAAACAAGTGAAACAACAGGTAACTAAAATAAAACAACTGACATATCGATCATTTGCGCATGAGCAGCCGAACCGAACTTTCAGTCCTTACCAAAATCAGGGAACTGCTAGGACTGATTCCGAATCAATAACGAACCAATCCGATATGATCCGCGAACACCGAACTATTATTGAAAATTAAGAATTATATTAACCGCGAACGCCACTTTTCAGAATACGCATGCGAATAGTCCCTGAACTGGTTCGGATTGTGACCCGCGAACATAGCTATTAAAACTAGTATTGTTAGAATAATTTCGAACTGTCTCATATCCGAAAATATATAGATATATAATTGATTACAGTTTCCTGTAACAATTGTCATAGATATAGTTTACAAATTTGTTTCGTTTGCAGCAATCAGAGAAGACAAAACATATTATTAAAAAAAAAATTGTCTCTAGATCGGAAGGGGATTTCAAATATTATTTCATTTATAAAAAGTGTGCTTCATCTAGCATTTTTGTGGAATTATTTGTAATTTTCAGAATATTTTTTGGATATTTTAGATTTTTGCAATACAATTTGTTTACGTTCTTATTCGTGTATCACGCTCCGAGTTCTTGTGACCCAATTTGTTTCTGAAAGCTTTAAAAATGGATAAAGTCGAAAAAAAAACTTTGTATTACAAGTATTGCATTGTTCCAGAGTGTAAATCAACGACTATTAAAACTCCAGACAAAATATTTGTTACTTTACCTGGTGGCGCAAGCAAAAATGCACTTAAGAAAAGGGCATTGTGGTTGCAAGCTATGCGTCACTGAACACTGAACTAGTAAATAAAATATTTTCTTCTAAAAGTTTTAAAACATCCTCGGAAATATCGAATATTTATATGTCCACTTTCCACTTTACGTTGACTTTTAGAAATAAAAAAAAGCACACACAAACACGTAATGGTCACAAACAAACATATAAATGATATTTTTACGTCGATGAAGCAATTAATAGTTAATTAAAATACAATATAAACACAAAACTACACAGAACCTAATGCAATACCGGCCATATTGACAAAAGTAATCACATGGTATGACATCACACGTATCATCGGTAGCGTTCGGAAATCCTCGGGTGGTGGTTTCCGAACTGCAATAAAATTTGAATTTTATTTTAAAATTTGGAAGTAATGTCCAATGGAAACTGGTTTATTTCCTATTATTAGTTATTTTTGATATCAACTTTACTATTTTTTAGTGAAATAATTTTAATTCTCGTATAAAGTGGAATTTTCTGTTATTTTTTGATTCTTTGTTGAATTTACATTGTCCGAATTTTTGACAATTTTCAGCATTTTAGTGAAGTTATTTCAATATAAATTTCCGACATTCTAGCTCAAGTGCATTTATGAAATAAATGAATTGGTAAACGTTACATCGCTTCCTATAATCAAATGCTTTTCCCTTTATCGACAAAGTAGTAGCAATTGAACCGTGGAAATCCTATTAAAACTGATCGGGGAAATTGTGTGTTTTGGCAGGATACGTTTAATGCTATGGACAATAATTACGCAGATAGATTGAAGGTGAAAATATCATACAAGTCGACTTTCGACAATGAGATGTGATTATCTATACATGATGGCTGTTGATTCCAGATAAGATATTGGCCAATCTATAGAACTCATTTAATGTGTTTAGGACCTTTTCTTCTCTTTTTCAACTACTTTGATTATTTCTATACATTTCATTTCCTAGTCATTGCTTAGCATATTAATTTGGTATAATATGCATTATGGTAAGGTATAATTCTGCTTTCCGACATCTGCTTTCAAAGCCATCCAGGTTTTCCTGATCCTGCTAGGTTTTAAGTTTCCACTTTCTGAGCCATACAGGACTTTCCAGGCACAGCTAGGTTTTCCGTCCCCGTTTTCTGATCTATAAAAATTTCGTTTCGGGTTTCTGAGCCATTAAGATTTTTCCTCACTGCTTTCAGGGCCATCCAGGTTTTCCTGATCCAGCTAGGTTTTTCGTTCCCGCTTTCTTTGCCATTCAGGTCTTTCCTGGAGCAGGTAGGCTTTCCGTCCCCGTTTTCTAAGCCATCAAACTTTCGTTTCGGATTTCTGAGCCAACTAGGTTTTCCGCCTCCGCTTTCACAGCCACCCAGGTTTTCCTGATCCAGCTACGGTTTTCCGTCCCGTTTTCTGATCTACCAAAATTTCGTTTCTGGTTTCTGAACTTTCTAGGCTTTTTTCCGAGTCAACTAGGTTTTCCGTCCCCGTTTTCTTAACCATCAAAATTTCGTTTCGGATTTCCGAGCCATCTAGGTTTTCCGTCTCCGCTTTCACAGCCACCCAGGTTTTCCTGATCCAGCTACGGTTTTCCGTCCCGTTTTCTGATCTATCAAAATTTCGTTTCTGGTTTCTGAACCTTCTAGGCTTTTTTCCTAGTCAACTAGGTTTTCCGTCACCGTTTTCCAAGCCATTCAGGTTTTCCTTATCTGCTTTCAGGGCCATTTCAGCATCGTCTTTAACAGAACACAGATCAGGCGGTGACAGTGACATTTTTTGTCGCGAGATTGTACTTTTTTGTATAATTCTTGAATGTCACTGTTTGAGATTAGATCTCCAAATCACCGTACACAATGGTGGCATGAGTGATATCTATACAACCAAATTGGAATGAACAAAATTTATTGTTTGTTTTTGCGTTGGATTTCACGTTTGACACAGTAATTGTCAAAATCCCAATGGGTACCGAGATAAACATGCTCGTTTAGTTGGTCACAAAAAAGTCAACTCTCTCATCAACTCATCACACTATTCGTTTTATAATTAAATAACGGATCGCCCACCACAAGATTTCAGATTACTTTGGATTAAAGCTTATGGCTTAGACCCTTGAGGCCCGTGCCTAGGGCGGCAAATTTTCAGAGGCGCCAAAATTTTTAAGATGACCAAAATTAAAAATCCATTGGGTTTTCTGTAAAGTGCAAGACCAAATTTTAAAGTTTATTTCATTGCGCTCTTACTATCTAAACATAGCACCATTTTGAGGGTAGAATTTATACACACACACATATACGTGTATATAATGTTTATATACACGAAAAAGCTTAACTTGACATACGATTTAGAAAAGTATGACAAGGGCAATATGAACAACACTTCTTGAAAGAGTGAGAAAAATTGTTAGCTCAGTCCCCTCTACCAAAACAGGTGGGCGTGTGTTCATTGACACTTCTGTCAACAGTGGTTAAAATATGTAGGTATATATATAGGGATTGCGAAAAACTTATACAGATCATACAATTTACACAAGTATGACAAGGATAATATGAACAATACTACTAGAAAGAGACAAGAATTGTTCTTTTTGTGAAACTCACAATTATATCAGTCCCTTTAACCAAAACACAACGAACAAAAAACTAAGGAGAGCAGTGAACACACGCCCACCTTTTTTTGGTAAAGAGGACTGCGAGCGAACAATTTTTCTTTCTTTTTCAAGTAGCGATGTTCATAATTATCCTTGTCGTACTTGTGTAAATCCTATGTTGGGTAAGATTTTTCGCAACCTGTATATATATATATATACATATTATACTCTATCCGCTACTGCTTTGGATACCGATAACTACCTAGGTGTGAACAAGCACATACAATTTTCATTGTTTATAAAAAAATTTGATTATAAATAATATTAGAAAATAAATGTATTAGAGGATTTTGTGAATCAATGAGAATGTTTGTAAACACGGCACATTCTTGTAAATTCCAGTTACACCTCCTCGGTTCTTCGTCCAACCATAAAGCGGTATGTCAAGGTTACAATTTCTTCCTAATAGTAGCGTTCACAGTCACCAGGTGGAATTCGTGGACGGGAGAACATGAATATATTCAGGAATTGCGCAATGTAGGCGGGTTATCCGGGTGGATCCTATTTAGTGACCACGCCCGCTTTAGGCCAACAAACTCGAGTAGAATTGTGAACCTTCGTGAAGCGACCTCGTTTCGAGATACATCGGGTCGTTGCCGACGCAAAATTCTCATACACACCAAGAACACTTTACGGAGGAGTTCATTTCAGTCGAGAGAGAGAAAGTTTACTATGAAGATGTATAGTTGTTTCGCTAACCGGTCGATCATCACACGATTGTGTGTATGTGGCATTAACGACGGACAAACGGTGCTTTAGATTAAAATGTGATTGTGAAAAATAAAATAGTGTAGCATGTGCTTAATGATAGTGCAGCGGGAAGGAATGTTCGCGAGAGGGTGAATGCAATGGACGACGGGCCTTTGCCCCCGATACCGGATCTTATTCCAATTTCGGCTATTCGCAAAAGACCACCCTCGAATAATAACAGTGTCGAGTGTACCCCCTGTGCCTCAAACCGTTCGGAGGTTATGGGCGAACAGCGCCCTCGACGGCGGTCGGCAAACCAGCCTGCCGTCGAACTAATCGATAATACGGGGTCACGTGGTTTGTGCGCCGCCCCACAGGCACCGCTCTCCCGGAAAGTTAGGCCAGAGCGTCATCGTAAATCAGACAGACGACGCGAGCGACGCAAAGTTAACAGAACTCGTTCCAAGCCGCCCCGGGAAATAAACAGTTCGCAAACGACGGTACCGCCTAATCCACGAGTAAATCCGATTTTTGTGTGGGTCCGGCAGGAAGACACACACATCGTGGACGTGAAATGCGAGGATTACGACAAAAGGAATCGGATCCTTCTTACAAAGACGGCGCAGGGGTGGCGTGCTATACCACGCACGGAAACCCTCGTGCCGATCCTAAAGGAGGCGGTTAGTAGTAAGGAACAACATCATCATCATCATCATAAAAATAAAAAAACGCGAAAAAGTAAAGTTCGTCGACGTTCGACCGGAGTACAAGTTAGTTCCGACATCGAACAAGATTATGAAGATCATCAACAACAAGAAGAAGAGGAAGATACGAAAACAGAAGAAAAATCAGAGGAAACGGAAGTTGTTACTTCCCCACCGTGGATGTCAAGTGATAATATTAACGTAGAATCTCTACTACCGTCCCATACAATACAAATTAAAAGGTCCACAAGCCCGAACGGTTCTTCTGAACAAAACTCTAATGTGAATGTAAACAGTGTCGTAAGCGAATGCGCACAATCTCCAAATAATATAAAGTGCAGTGCCGATAAAATATGTGACGTCAGTCCATTGGATAATTTACTCGCCGTTGCCGAATTGGAATTTAAACAACAAATCGAATCCGAAGAATGGAATAAAACACCCAACGAGGAAACAATAGTAACCTTCAATAATTTCAGTCAATCAGAAGAGGATAAGGAGTTTATGAAAAATTTGGAAACTTTGAATAATCTCATCGATTCGGAAAAATCCAAATTGGAACTTACTAAAGACGTCGAAGATTCCACAGAAGAAAAAACAACTGACGAATGCGACTATAACGACGAAGACGATAACAATCTAGCTATGGACGACATACTTTCCAGATTAGAACAATCCTTAAGAAGCCCGGAAAATTCGGATCCCAATCACGAAACGGCTAAAAATAAAATACAAGAGATTATAAAAGAAGTTGATACTTTGGACGATATTAATAAATCGGTACAGGATTTCGAAAATTTCTTCTCCGACGCAAAAGACGACAAAGAAAAAATTACCGAAGTGGAAGAAGAAGAAGAAGAAGAAAAACAGGAATTGATAAATTTAGTGGAATCTTCAACAAACGACGACGAAGAAGAAGAACAAGAAGAAGAAACCCCCAAGGATTTATCGATGAAAAATACTAAAAGTAAAGAAGATTTTAATAATATTATCGATGAACCGACAGATTTAACCGTACCCAAATCTATTGTAAGTCCTAGACCTCATTCTCAAAATTCCGAAGCTATTCAATCTCCACAACCTAGTGGAATACCAGCAGTTCCGCAATCACCTGATATAGTTTCCACGACCGTTAACGTAAGTAACAAACCAAAATCTGTATTTTTAGAATCACTGTTGACTAATACTAGTACGAAAAAAATTGCGCTTAATTCGGAAGTAACGATAACTGCGCAAAGGGAACCGTTAGATTTGGGAAAATGCCGGAAATCGGCCAGTCCTACGGTTACGTGCTCCGAGGAAATCAACAATTCTCAATCCGAACCACCGATGAAAAAAATTAAATCAACCGATATCACATTAAAAACCTTATTAGACGCAGATCCTAAAAAAGCCAACACGGAGAAGAATATTACGGTGGAAACACCAAAACTTTTAGAATTACTACAAAACGATTCCGATTCCGATCCTTTGGTGCAGCTAAAACAACTCCTTTCTGATCCTTCTATAGACGTACCGGATCCTTTGTTGGTACCGAAAGAGAAATTTAGTCAAATTTTAATTCATCCTGGTACGGAAATACCGCGGCTTTTAAAAGAACGTCCAGAGCTTCGATTGCCGCAAGCCTTAGCATTCCCGCATATAATGCAAGATCCTAATATGCTGGTGATTAACATTCATCATTTAGAATCGATTTTGAGTAATAAAAATCAATTACAACCTGACGGTACAAATAAAACGAATGTAGAAGTAAAAAAACAATCATCTACAACAGAAACTACCCAACATTCCAACAAAAAGAAAACATCTAACGAGAGAGAAGCGCAAGTTAAAACTTTTAACGAATTAGCGAACGATATAAATTCAGCGACTCAAGCTGCTTTTAGCCAAATGTCCTGGTTTCCTTATATGAATCATCTAGAAGCAATGGCCTTGTCTAATAACCCAGATTTTATGAAAATGTTAAACTCGGTACATTTACCTTTTTACATGAATCAAATGCCTGATTTACTTTCGGGTTTAAGACCGCCGTTATCTCCTATGGGATTCCCCATGCCTCCACACATGAATTACGGTAATCCTATGGAGTTTAATATGTGGCAAGAAGCGATGCTACAAGCGCAACTGCTGAGGAATAAATCCGCTGAAAACGCGAACGAGCAAAACGTTTTTAAAAACTATTTGGAAAAAGCGCAAACCAACAGAGTCATCCCTAGGGTACAAACTACGAATAAACCGCATAGTTACTCGAATCAATATCATAAAAACGACCAAAACGCTTTTCAAAACCCATACGGAAATTACAATTCTTATCAAGCAAAATCTACACTTCCGAATCATCCAAAACATTCGACGGCCCAAAAACATTCTTTTTCCTCGAAAAGTTCCGGCAACTCCTCACATCAGATGAACCAAAACTTTGCAAATTTTTATTCGCAAATGTCTAATACGGAAAAACATCAATACATGCAAAATATAAACAACGTTACTTCTCAAGATCAACTCCATCAAAACTTCCAACATTTCATGAGAAAAGAAGCGAATCAACACAAGCATAAGACACCTTGTAAATCTTTTACGAAATCCGCCGCTCACCAGGAACATCAAAAAGAAAGAGGACATCCCAGTGGAAGTGATACGGTCAAACCACCAACCACTCAACCTATAGATTTATCCGGTTCGACGACGTCTGGTGGTAAACTCAAGGTTAAACAACATCTCATCGATACAGTGAATACTCCAAAGTTGCTGAAACAACACGACGACGTTCCAGAAGTCGGAAGTACCACGGCGAGTATTGAAGAAATGCAGGACGCCCACAAACACTTATGGCATCCCTTATTTGGAAAGTAAGTATACAAAAACTTCTTTTTATAGGTCTTTATTGTTGTACACGATTTATATACAGCGTTTTTCAAAAATAATCTGAAATATTGTTGTCATTCAATTTTGATTTTTCCAAAGGGTGGTTCCCAAAACTAATAAAAAGTAATATCTTTACCAACTTCCAGAATAATAAACCGTTTTAGCGCAAGACATCTTGTGGTTGCACTGACCTGAACCCATTTCTTCCATGCCTTTTTCTCTCTTGCTAGGTTTTTTATTTCTGCTAAGGTCTTTCCTCTTTCTAAACCTATCTCTTGTGTTTGGTCTAACCATTTTCTTCTAGGCCTATGTTTTTTTATCGGTTTTCCAGTATCCATTATTTTCCTAGTCAATATATTTGGTTCCATTCTGTTCCTGTTTAGATGTCTCTCTAATGACGTCATTTCTAATCCTATCCCATTTAGTTTTCCCTGCAATTCTTCTTAGATGTTTCATTTCTATGGCGTTTATTTTAGTTTCGTCCTTTTTTCGCATAGTCCAATTCTCACTTGCATATATTATACTTGTAAGTCTATATATTTATATCCAAGAATTGTTTTATTTAGAGAGTAGTATATTTTTGTTGATTTATTTGCACTGTTTGTTATTCCTGCATCTATTTTTCCATCTTCTGTTACTATACTCTTTCTAGCGTCTGGTTTTTCCATTTCATCTCTTTATTACTTTGATTATTTGATTTTATTATTTGATTGGTCTTTACTCAGTGTTTACTGTTTAATATTTTTGTATATTTTTTCAATCTACAGCAGCTCAAGGACACCAAGTGCCCTTAACAAAAGGTGATACACACTTACCTTGTACTCATCATTTTTTCTGTGACATCCTTTATTTTGAAAATAATAACAAACCTGCGAGATAATGCCTGGTCACATAAA
Organism: Lochmaea capreae; assembly: GCA_949126875.1. Taxonomy (NCBI): domain Eukaryota; kingdom Metazoa; phylum Arthropoda; class Insecta; order Coleoptera; family Chrysomelidae; genus Lochmaea; species Lochmaea capreae. Next base: position 3,519,821 of record OX421408.1, read on the forward strand.
AATTAATTAGAAATTTGTGATAAAACAGATAAGACAAAACGAAACACTCTTTTATACAGGTAGAGAAGAAAAAAAAAGAATTTTCCTTTTAAACTTACAGTTAGCTTCTATAAGTACCTATATAAACCTATAGGTGGACAACGGTCGACGCAACCACAAGATGTCTTCCGTTAAAACAGTCTGTTGCTCAACAAAAAAATACTAGTTATAAAACTGCTTGGAATGTTCTAACAGAAAATTTATAGTTTTCATATCAAGGTGTTCAACATGTGCTACCTAAAGACTGCCCGCTCCGTATGCAGTATGACCAATGGATTTCAAGAAAAATTGGAAAAAACCCAAATTTTGCTAACAATGTTTTGTTTACAGATGAAGTCAACTTCTAAAGGAATGGCATTATGAACTTTCATAATAACCACACATGGGCAGATATAACTCCACATGCCATAGCTGTAGCACGATTCCTTTTCTGGCAATGTTTGGATTGGTATTATCGACGATTATTTATTAGAACCATCTTTCCTTCCTTAATGATTGAAAGGTGATACATTTTCTGGAAAATTAACTCTCATAATAAGAAGAGGTATCTGGTTCATGCATAACGGTGCTTCTCAACAAAAGATTTCCAGACCGTTGGATAGGTCCAGGATCTCTACATCCATGGCCTCCATGGTCGCCTGAACACAATCCTCAGATGCTTGTATTTTAGCTTGAGGTGCACATTCTGAACATTTGATCTGAAACGTACTACTTTTATGCTTCTGTTTATCACTATTAAAATAATAAAAACATTGAGCACTCTGTATCTCATTAAGTAAGTAAATTTTAAACACCCTGTAAAGAGGTGTATACTACTCAATCATACTCTCAATTATTTTAGCATATTTTTCACGAACTATCAGAAAATTCAATAAAAAATATACCTATAAAAAATATAACTATGATAGGTGTATTATGCTTTATTTTATTTTACCTGTCGTTGGTACAGGACATACAGTATATTTTCAGAAAAGTGGTGTCCCTTCCAATTATTCTCTAGTAGCCAGAGAGTTTGTATACAGAAAATTTGGATAAGAGTGAATCAGCAAGACTGAACCAATATAATGTGCTGCACATTCTCCTGACTTTACTGTACCTGACTTTTTTTATCAAAGATCTTATTTTCCTTAGAATTTATAAACGTCTAAATTATGTCACGGTATCTTGGAACACTCTATATTTTTTAAATTTCCTGCTCTGGTAAAATGCACCATTTCTATCGTTGTTGATTTCTTCCGGTGAATGAAATATTTCAACCTTGAAAAAGTTCATTACACGAAACATTGAACTAAACAAATATTTCAGTATTTTTTTTTTGTACTGCACGGACCAATTACCGTGAAAAATCCATTGATTTGAAATAACGGTTGTTTCTTTTGTACCTATGTAATTTTTGCAATTCGTGAGTGGCCATTGAACGCGTTGTTATGAAATAACGAGTCGACAACAGGAAAAGCAGATACGACTGTAAAAATATAACCCCAGGAGATGGCTTCGTTTATAGAGAACGGATTCAGATTCAGTGTAATAATTTAAAACAACCATTGCAGTATTGATTATAGTTATTATCATTTCTGTATTTTTTTCTTTATTGTTATTAACTCATTATGATTATGTAAGAGTGAATGAATTTGTCGGAATGTTGGGTTTTGTAATAATTGTGGTTATTAAGTGATGATGATTAAAAGGTTATCCAAGTTAATATTATAAAAAGAGTACCTATATTTTTGTTTGTTTTTTATGGATATAAGTAAAAACTACATAAATTGAAAATTTTGAATCGATATTTACAAGCTTTAAGGGAACTGACGAATATCGTGAAATATTTCCATGAACTCTACCTATTTAAAGCAATGACAATGACGACGAACTTCAATGGTGGCAGAATGATTTCCGCATAAATAAGTGACGTTTCACCTTTTAAGTACAATCGTTGTCACAACACAAGACAGAGTGACAAACCGATAAAGACGTATAGTTTGGCAAGTTTATCTGAAGCCGTGAAAGGAATGCAGCCGAAAACATTCGATATTGCCACGTTTAACTATGAAAAAGATAAAGTGCTAAGTATGTAGTGATAATAATTAGAAAATGGAATTTTTATTAATAACAATATTAACAATTTGATTAAACGTCAATTCTTTAGTGTCCTTGTTTTCTTGGATTTTGTCTATTAACATTATTTTTTCAATTTATGAATATTAAAAGATGAACACTTTTCCAAATTTGCAGGGTTCATAGTAATTTAACAAAATAAAATTCCCTGACTTCTCCAGGTTTTCCCTGACCCGCGATTTTTTTTTCCAGGTCACTTTTAGGTATCCACTAAAAAAGTCTGTGGCAAATGAAATTCTTCCTAAGTTCCCCCCTCCCTCCCACACACTCTCACTAAAAAAGTTACTTTCAAATCCATAGTAGACAGGGAAGAAGCATCACCTTTAAAAAAAACCAATACATACGTCTCATTTCTATTAACAACAAAATTTAAACAAAAAATCTGAAAGAAATAAAAACACAAAAATATTGAAGAAATAAAAAATATAACATAAAAACAAACAGTTATACAAAAAAATAAATAAAACTCTTCAGAACAAACACAATTTCGCATCACAAAATCTGCAGGGTAACAACAAAGTATTTCCTGCAGATTGGCCAATACATTAAAAAAAACCCTTCAGGATTTAATTATTTAAGTCTTAACGTTTGTACTACTCCAACATTTCCAAAATCAAAATGATTTTAAACTTGTATATTCAATCTTAACTAACCTCCATCATCATCCTAACTTAACCTTAAACATTTTAAAAATAACCGATATCGTTAAATGAAATCAAGAGATGAGTTGAGAATCGTAAAAGTGAGATAAAATACGAAATTTGAATTCTGAAAACAAAGAAAGCAATAAGTTTCCTATTCATTTATAATCGGGAACAGCCGCCCCGAGAGAGAAGGAAAGAATTCGATCTATCGTGTCCGAGATAGCTATCTCTTTTTGAAAAATAACAAAAGAAAGGTTAAAGTTTATGGGGAACGATCAATAATTTTATCTAAACTTAAAGGGGAATAATTCTTTTCCAGGTAGGGGAGAAATTTCCCTGACATTTTTTGTTATTTCTGTTGAAAATGATGTTTTCCCTGACTCTTCCATGACCATCTTTAAATTCCCTGACTTTTCCAGGTTCTCCAGGTTTTCCAGGTCGCTATGAACCCTGATATGTTATGGGCTTCTTCAAGCTCTGGCAGCGTTGTGCGAAAACCATAATTTTCACGCCCTCCAAACTAACTCAATTGTTGAAATTGATCGTAAGGCCTTCGTTGCTTAGCGGCCAGCTGACTTCCTATTGGCAAGCGCGTGCGTGTGTTCTTCCCTCTCACTTTTTCAATTGACTGACATTGATTTTCCAGTGGGGTTGGTATTGTCAGTATCAGATTTTGAACTATTTCGTATCCATATTGAATTCAAGTATGATTCTTAACATTATTTGTTTTTAACAAATACCGTGTTTTGAAAAATACTTTACCTTTAAAGCAAAGCAAAAATCAGTTTCTATATATAATTATTATTATTATTTTTAATACTTTTATAAAAATAGGTACCGTACGCCATTGGTACGTTTTTGACAGATATCCGCCATGTTCCCCCTCCCCTTACCGATGCCGCGTAGCTTCAGATAAACTTGCCAAACTATAATTCAGGCACAAAAAACATAAATATGTACCTTTCAATTTGTTTTAATTGGACATACGCGATCAGTGATATCCACATAAAATTAAAGTGTCTTTGATACATTCATGGAAGTATGACGTAACGAGAAACATTCGTGACTTTTACTGTATGTTCCTGTGAATTATAAGGAGAGAACTACTTTCTGTTAAATCTAAGAATTTCCATCTCCAAAAATTATGTTCCAATCGTCTACCAATTCCGAATTTTTTACTCAAGTTGAACGAAACGAGAATTTCATACCATACAACTTTTTGCTCTCAAAAAATATTCATATGATGACAGCAAACAACGTTGCAAATTCAATCAATGTTAATTAATTACCAACATACGATAAACATTAAAATTTATTGTATCTTTAATTAATAAATTACCATAATGGGTAGATACATTCTTGCATATTAAAACTACATATTGAAACAGTTATAATTGCATTTGGAAATGAGATTATACTGGTACTTACATATATTATAATTACCGCGAAGGTTGTGTATTTAAGAGCCAATTATAACTTTGTTTCCACCAAATAACATTTTTTTGTAATTCAGTTACAAATTGCCATAATTTTGACACTCTTTCTAGTTGCAAATTTTTTTTTTATTTATTTCATGATGAAAAGTGCAACTTTACAAATGTCAAATACGAAAGTTGTCTTTTAAATGTTGCATAAAACAACATATTTGGCGCCTGTCAACAAATATCAAATGTCACAAAGTTAACTGTCATGTTTAGTTAACGCCAAAGTTTCAGACAGCTGTACCAGAAATGAAATGAAGTTGATGAGTCAGAAAAATGGAATTAAGCCGAGAACGCAATAATTTTTGACAATTTTCTAATACACTTGTCTCAATAAGCATGCCTACACGAATTGGTTTCTGTTTTCGGCAATAAAGCACCACATCAGTCGACAATTTCTCGTTGTTATGGAGAATTTAAGCGTGGACGAATTAAATCTCTCGTATCTCATTTATTTAAAATGGAACTAACTCCTCTGCACTCCGTCAGCAGCCATGGATATCCTTCTGGACCTACCTCCTCTCCATATATTTTTGGAAAGAGAGGCTAGATGGACAATATACAGAATTGTGCATATTTCTAAATGCACAAATCAGGCTTATACAGAACGAAACAGAATGCTAGTGGACACTGAAAGTCACAGTATTCTGGGAATGACCTCCTAATTCCAAATATAGATGAATGGGTCCTAGGTAAGGATGAACTATTAAGAGCAGACAGCAGTTGGTACACAGACGGTTCAAAAACACCCTCAGGATCTGGTGCAGGTGCAAACGCAGACCTAGGACAGAAATTTCCACCTCTCTAGGATCCTATGCAACCATATTTCAGGCGGAAATTTACGCCATTGTTTCATGTGTGGAGAGATTGGAGCATGGAACAATAAAAATTTACTCGGACAGCCAAGCGGCTTTGAAAGCACTTAGCTCTAACGTCGAAATTGGTATTAGATTGCCAAAAAGACTCTCCTCAATAGGAGAACTCAATAAAGTATTGCTGGTCTGGATCCCTGGCCATTCTGGCATGAAAGGAAACGAAAAGCCAGACTCTCTTGCAAGGGAGGGTGCCGCACGTGTTTCTATCGGACCAGAACCTACAATTCGCATCATAATAAGTTTTGCGAAACAAACATTGAATACCTGGACGGCTTTAGACTTCTGGCATAATTTACCAAGATTGGTTCATTCAAAGGCTTTCATACATCCTTCGAAGAATGTCTCCAAACAAATGTTAGACTAACAGGCCACTGTCATCTGAATCATCATATGCTAAAACTTGCCCGGTCTGAATAGGAGACCGACCGACTCACCATAAACCTAACTTAACTCCTCTTAGATGTTCCTCGTTCAGTAAATAAACAAATTGGGATAGTCCCAGTCTTGGGATACTTCTAACACGATAAGTTGTTTTGCCAAAGTTTTTCGTAAGATGAAAACTGACTGTATTTTTTGTTATCTACTATTATATTATTTTTCCAACATAATTTGTAAAATATTATCTTTTTTACAGCCAAAAAGGATACACGAGCCCGTGGAGTTGGACAACTGTGACAGCTACAGGAGAATAACACAGGCCTCAACCTCCACATCAAAACTGGAGGTCGAATTCTTCATACCAATACCATCAAGGTGTCAATAATTTAGATGCCTCTTACACAGGGTTAGACTTTGATTTATTTTCAAAGTAAGAAATACAAAATTCTTAGGAAATTTCTTGTTTTTGTCGTTAGAGAATCACTCTCCAGAAAGTGGATTTAGAAAAGGGATGTTACTTTTGATATTTTGGAGATATTCACAACCTTATAAAAACGTAGAAAGTGAAAAGTTTCGTTCCTTACAAATCAAAAATATCAAAAGAACTACTAGATTAGGAGCTAGCTGCAAATTGTTTCACGATCTTTTCATCTGGCTGTTAAGTTTTGGTCCTTTAAAGCGGGAACGTTATAATTTTATAAAATTTGGACCAAAGAACTTTTTAACTGGTAGAAAATGAATGCGACTAGCTCTAAATTTATAAAACATTTTTTAATTTATTTCTTTTTTTGGAGAGTTCTAGGATTCCCTCAACTCAAGGTGCTGGTAACTGATTAAAATATGGAAATATTATTATACTCTATAATATTTTCCTCCATTTCATAAACAAAATTTGTTAAAATGAGTATTTTTTTGGAAAATATAATAGAACATCAAATATTATTTATTAGATAGGAATAAAATTGAACAGATTTTAATTGTTTGTTGCCATGTTATCACTATCATTAAAAATATCAGAAACACAAACAAATGCAATCTTTTTTTTTTGTAAAATTGTACAGGGTGTCTGATTAAGAGAGGTAATACGCTATATCCCAGAAACTATTTATCGTACGGCTTACTGAAAAAAATCTGTATTATAAAATGGCATACGAGAAATAGTCTAGTACTTGTAAAATAACTGGTAGGAGTGACTGGGAAAGCTGACTCAGTTAAACTCATATATTTTGTTCCTCTTGGCAATCCCAAAAAACTGAAGCAAGGACTTTTCCAGCAGATTTTTGGACACGAAACTTCTTAGGTCTTAGAGAACCAGAGTGTCGCCATTCCATCGATTGTTGCTTTGTTTTTTGATCGTAGAAATGTACCCAAGTCTCATCCATACTAAACAATTCGGTTTAAGAAGTCTGCATCGTTTTCAAATCGAGCACAGATCGAACGCGATGCTTCTACCCTTGCACGGTTTTGGTCAACATTCAAACATTTGGGGATCCATTTTGCAGCAATTTTTCTCATGTCCAAATTGACGTGAACTATATGATGAACGCGTTCGTATGAAATATTCAGTGCTTCTGATATCCGTTTTAGCCCAATTCGACGGTCTGATAAAATCATGTCATGAACTGCATCGATATTTTCAGGGACTGACACAGAAACTGGCCTTCCCGATCGGTCATCATCTTCAAGGGAAAATTTACCTTTTTTTGAAGCTTGTAGTCCAATTTTTCACGGTCGCATACGAAGGACTTTGATCACCAAGGGTATTAAGCATATCTTCGTAAATCTGCTTACCTCTTAACCCTTTTAAATACAGGTAGTTGATGATGGCTCAATACTCCAATTTTTCGATTTTCACAATTTCGGAGGATATCTTTTTTCTTTTAATTTATTGCGTAACTCTGGTTTACTTTTTTGACGTCAAACTTCACACTGAAACTTCTAATAAGTTATTGTTCGTTGCTATGGTAACGCAATATTTTGTTTATGCATGGAACTGGTCTAGGCTAATTAGATATCAATAAATCCTTGTAATCTGTAGCTTTTAATTATTGATGAAGAGATACACGATACGGATGAAAATGAATTATTTTTAAAAGAAAGTGAACACAATACTTAGAAATTCCTAGCCCGCAAGCTAGTTTTCTTACACTAACTTGTGGATCTAAATCTATTACTATATTGTTTTTTCGCCGTTGTGTAGAATTTCTTTTAGGTTGAACATATCCGGTTTGGACAGATTTTTAAATGCTCTTCTGCAAAAATGTTGTCTCGTATCTTCGCTTATAATAGGAAATAGATATTGAGATGCGGTTTTTACCATTTTATTTTAATTCCATCCTCTTTCAAGTTAATGGTTAAAAAATATAGCATCGCATTCGAAGATACCCAAAAAAAAACAATTGTTCAATCATCTCCACCTAGCGACGGTTAAAACCACTGAAATGAAGCGATAATATTTTATTGAAAATTTAATTCACTTCCAAATGATACTAATTTTGTCAAAATACATAAAGAGGAGCAAAAGTTATAACAGTTTTATTGGGTGAGTTTTCCCACTCACCCCTACCAGTTATTTTACAAGATAGAGGAAAAAGTATAGGAACAAACTTATTATAGAAAAACAATGTTTTTGTGTTATTATTGTGAACTACGCCTTCTGAAGGTGAAGAAGAAAACTTGAAAATAATGTCCAGCAGTTTAAGCAATACGATAAATAGTTTCTGAGATACGGCGGGCTACGTCTCTTAATCAGACACCCGGTATAATGAAAATTATATAATTATTGTAAAGTTGTGCTTCTAATATTTTCTTTATTTTTAAGGAAATCTAAAAAAACGATTTAAAGGCTGGAAAGGGATTTATATGGAATGAAAATAGGTCCTGTTATAGATAAAAATTCAATAATTATTATCACTAAATAGTTTTTATACAGGGTATCAAACGCAAAGTACAGATATTAATACACTCATAAATCTGCCAATACTGGCGCCTTCCATATGTAAACATACAAACTACTACGTATCCGGTACCGTACGGTGGAAATAGAGACTTAGATTCCCTTGTTAATAATATTACATATTTTAGCACCGCCAAATGGGGTTATACTGGATATACCTTCCCCCCAAAATACTTACAGACTTAAAAAATATCCAAAAGAGATTTCGCCGGCAATTTATCCAAAAATTGCTGGTAGGTCAAAGTAGCTTCATTAATGGTTAATAAGTAATACTGATAATAATCCGTGTCAGAATCAGAGACGTCGGCAACAGTGAATATAAAGAATAACGAGATGGGTGTATTAAATTTCAACTTGGAGACGTGTAAAGAGATATCGACCCCAGTTGAAAATCAATAGAACAAGCAAACGTAGAAGTATAGAGCCGAGACGAACAATGGTAAATTGGCCGCACGTTTTAAGAAATGATTACGAAAACTGAAAGGAAAACTTATATTAGTTTTAATATCGAAATTAACATAAAATTATATTGGAAAATGTTTTTGACATACCTATTTTAATTTAAAATAATCACTTTATAGAGTAGATTAGATTACGAGGATATATTGAAAAATTCTTAGCCTACTATAGAACCAAACAAAATTTCAATGTCAAAATATTTTATTACCCAACATATTCTCCTCTTAATTGGATACATTTATTACAGCGAACCTGTAACGTCTCTAGACCTTTCAAAAAAAATGTTTCTTCTTGCTCTGCAAACCAGACCTCCACAGCTTTTATTACCTCCTCGTTGAAAGAAAATTTACGTCCTTTTGAACTTTTTTTCAGTTGAGCCAGATCTGGTGAATAAGGTGGGTGTTCTAGTAATTCAAACCCTAAATCACGAATTTTTTGCATGGCAACATGAGATTTGTGTGCAGGGGCGTTGTCCTGCAAAATCAAAACACCTTTGGATAGCTTTCCGCGTCTTTTCTCTTCAATTTTTTCCCGTAGAGTGGTCAGTAATGTCGAATAGTAATCTCCAGTTATTGTTCTACCCTTATCCAAAAAATCAATCATGATTACTCCATGGCAATCCCAAAAAACTGAAGCAAGAACTTTTCCAGCAGATTTTTGGACACGAAACTTCTTAGGTCTTGGAGAACCAGAGTGTCGCTATTCCTCGATTGTTGCTTTGTTTCTGGATCGTAGAAATGTACCCACGTCTCATTCATAGTAACAATTCGGTTTAAGAAGTCTACATCGTTTTCAAATCGAGCACAGATCGAACGCGATGCTTTTACCCTTGCACGCTTTTGGTCAACATTCCAACATTTGGGGATCCATTTTGCAGCAATTTTTCTCATGTCCAAATTGACGTGAACTATATGATGAACGCGTTCGTATGAAATATTCAGTGCTTCAGATATCCGTTTTAGCCCAATTCGACGGTCTGAAAAAATCATGTCATGAACTGCATCGATATTTTCGTGGACTGATACAGAAACTGGCCTTCCCGATCGGTCATCATCTTCAATGGAAAATTTATCTCTTTTGAAGTTTGCAGTCCAATTTTTCACGGTCGCATACGAACGACATTGATCACCAAGGGTATTAAGCATATCTTCGTAAATCTGCTTACCTCTTAACCCTTTTAAATACAGGTACTTGTTGATGGCTCGATATTCCAATTTTTCGATTTTCACAATTTCGGTGGACATATTTTTCTTTTAATTTATTGCTTAACTCTGGTTTACTTTTTTGACGTCAAACTTCACACTGACACTTCTAATAACTTATTGTTCGTTGCTATAGTAACGCAATATTTTGTTTATGCATGGAACTGGTCTAGGCTAACTAGATATCAAGACATCCTCGTACAAAGGGGTCGATTACCTTACTATAATGCGACCTTCAAGATCTTTTGTTTATACTCTACATCTATATTTCAGCCAAAAGAAAAAACTAGGCTCCCAAGAAAGCTGTTTTGGTGCTAGGTTTGTAACTCTGAATAGACCTGTTCCAGGTATTTGAGGCGTCGGTGAAGCATTACTATGCAATTACAGATCTACGTATGTATATTGGGATGACATTCACTGAGACCTAAAAGATCTATTGTGTCCTCTTACTTCTACTTAGTTCCTGAGGAAAGTCTCAGAGACTAGTAGCTCCTTTTGTCCTATTTACCTGAAGAATTTTAGGATATCTGCAAGCTTCAACTTCTATTTTATCCAGAGATCTAAGTGAACAGTGAGAATTCCTGTGTTTGCTCATCAGGTTTCTGAAGCTCCGAGCAATTTATCGTAATAAGCCTGTCTTTGTTCTGGAGTAATTTTCCAATAGGCTGCACCAAGTTTTCTAATTTTCATACTTATCCACGATGCGGTTAAGAAGTCGATATACGAGCAAAGAATGTGGTGAAATGGCTTTAAACTCGCAAGCGGTTTTCGAGAGAACATGTTGAAATAATGTCAGAAGAAAGAACTCAAAAGCCAAACACATCAAAAGAAGAGCTTAGAAAAGCTTGGCAAAAGACAACCTAAACATAATTTTCCAAAAAAATAAGCTAATTTGTATATTTTCCAGTCTTCAATCAAGAAAATAAACTCCTAGTGAACTCTATAAAAAGGTACATTACCAAACCGATTGTCTGAATTCCTTCCCTCTTGAAGATAATCAAACAAACAAATCCCCTTTGTTAGATAAAAAAAAGAAGAACTTTTGTTAGAGATAGCGTCACATTATTTTATCTCCAGTGGGAGCCTGGCATTTCATTGATTTCGACAGCAGGAGAATTAACTACGTCCTGTTTTGAAAACGGATGGAAGTAGAGACCGTAGCAGGCCGAAGGCAGCAGCAGCAGGGTCACGAGTTCAGCGCGACTCAGAACCGACAGAGATTCTATATTTAACAATATTTTGCGTTGTAAGCAACTATTGCAAGAATTGCTTATAGTACGGTGAATTACTGAGTATATTGGTAGTTTTGTTTTGTGGTAATTTCTAAAGGGAATAAAACCATAGCCATCCAATCATCAAGATTAACACCTTTAGGAATAGAATTATCAAATTTTATTACACTCAGTTCGGCAAGCAATTCTTCTTTTTTTATTTTCAATTAAAGTGAACGTTAAAATTTAAAAATTATAAAATGTTTTTAATATTTTGAGGAATTGGGGTGGACCGATTAGGGTGGACCATGGACCACCCTGCCCCCCCTTTAGGCACGCCTATGAATAAAACATTAACCTGTAATGTTATAAGTAAAAAATTATCTCTAGAAAGTTTCAACCATTTTCTTGTACTAAAAATATTTATTTTTTTAGCTTCCGTGTTTCTGAAAATGATTATGGGTTTTTCCTTGGACAAAATTTCCTCAGCCCACCCCTTTCCGAGATATCACCCTATTTTCCGGAGGATTTTTTACAGGCTCTAGTTTAGTTTGGTAAAAAATGGAAACTTGTAAACTTCTATCATAATTTTATACCTCCTTAATTAAAAAACACTCTGTATACAATTTCGTGAGATAAACACTTTCCATTATGTACCAAAGCCCATAGTTCGAAGCCAATTTGAATAACAAATCGTCATTGACGCACTCTGAAATCATAATCGTATTGAATAAACAGATCCAACCGGTATTACCAGCTTCGTACTTATATGAATTTTTCCCAAGTGGTCATGTCTTCGTTGATACATTCTTTCTATCGTTTTGATGCTGTGAGTAAAAAGGGTGGAACTCGTTACGAATGTGGAGCTGGTTTATCTCAGTGTTGAAGATTACCCTGCATATCTTTAGAGAAACGTAAAAACTAGATTTGCAAAGCGAGGGTATCTCTGGGGATTTTCTCAATTAAAGAAGTTTCGTGTTTTGTGTAGAGTCTGGGCATATGCATGGCGTTCTTTCTTGACAGTGTAGTTTATTTCTTGGTCCTTGAATATTAAGACCGCAAAAATATCTCCGTGGGGTTGGCTATAGGTTAAAAGGGTTGAAAGAAGGAAGGAAGAAAATCATTATGTCGTTTCCACCCCTTTAAGATAATTTCTCGGTTAGGGAGAAACTTACTCCTTATATAAGTTGTAAGTTGAAACATCAAAATTTCTCGAGGCAAGTTCAAAAGGGGAAGCGAAAATTACAGACAACATGCAATGTTACGTCTGTTGAGGCGAAACCAAAATTAAGAATTCCTAAATGTTTGTAACTTTCACTACAGATACGTCACAAACCTAAAGATGAAGTTAACCACTTTCTGATGATTAAATGCACCATTATAGTACCACAAAATTTGAATATCCGTAATCATTAGATCATTTTACGTAAGTTTGCTCCTATAATTTTTCCTCTATCTTGTAAAATAACTGGTAGGGGTGAGTGGTAAAGCTGACTCTAAATTTATTAAGCATTTAATTCCCTTTCAAATGATACTGAGTTTATCAAAATCCATAAGGCGGAACAAAAGTTATAACAGTTTTATTGAGTCAGCTTTCCCACTCACCCCTACCAGTTATTTTACAAGATAGAAGAAAAAGTACTGAATGTACTGAATACAGATCTTTGAGGGACACTATGTATACAGACATTTCAGTAATTTTTAATCGTCGATGTTTGCATAGACTTTTTATATAATAAATTTCACTTATTCAAAATGTTCAATTAAAATTTCAAAGACCTCCTGAAGACAAAGTTTATGCACGATTTCTATCGACTTCTCAACTTGACAATAGATACATAATATAATGTGACAGTCTTTGTTCTTGAAAATAAATGAAATACCGTCGACTTCCCGTCTTTACATTCTCTGTATATATTATGCAAATATTTTCGGGTGTCATACACGTGCCGGTAAAGTTATTATTCCTTAGGGTGACATTTTTTTTCAATTCCAACATCAGTGACAGCCCGAAATTAAAACGTGTCGACTTTTATTAAATTCTTCAAAATAAAAGCAAACTACGGGGTGTCTCAAATAAGATTTTAAATGTAAACACACAACTTGGGACTTTTATTATTCAGATTTTGTGTGCCATGTATATTTTGGTGGCATTCAAATAAAGATATTTTACCAATACTAACGTCAAAAATGTGTCATTTTTTATGGCTTTGAAATGTCAAAAGAAGGCTATTTTTGAACTATGTGCGCGAGTTAGTGATTCGTTTATTTCGCTATTACCAGATGTATTTCAGTTTGACAAATTACTAGAATTTAGTGAAAAATATTAAACGTGACACAATTTTACATATTTTAATTTGAATCAAAGTTTTAATTGAATTTGGAGCTGAAAAAGATCGTTTCTGATTACCATTCAAGTGGTTTTCTAGTAAACTCCGTATATCAGACAGAAATATTCCATTGAATCGAGTGTAAAGGACACGAGGGCTGAGAATAACTGCGGTTGATTATCAACTTCCCAACTCAAATTAACCGGCTTCCTATTTAATTTCAGATGTTAATTTGAAATTCGGTTCAATTACATACACAGTAATATTTTTTTAAATAGTTTTTACAAAAATGTAATAATTTTAAAATTTGTTTTCAATAATTATGCCTTATTTTGTAGAACAATCTTTAAAAAGCAATAAATGTTTACAAGATCGGATTAAAAAGTGCTCAAACTAAATAAAACTAAAACGAAAGTTATAAAATGTATACAGTGTGGAACAGCCGAATGGAATAAACTCGATAACGAATAAATAGGGCGTGTTGGGACAAACGATTGGACACGACTAGTTTATTCCATTTGGCTGTACCATATTGTAGATATTTAAAAAGATTGACAGCGGTCCTGTCTTAAAATGTGATAATTGGGGATTTATTGCAGCCGAATGTCAACGGTATATTTTATTTTGAACATAACTGTACAGAAAGTTATTAAAACGGAAACTCGTATTACTTTGAACCGAGTCTTTTAAATGATTTATTTTAAAGACAGTCGTAATTTTTGCGTTAAAACATAATCTTCCTCCATTTGCCTCGTATGCCATCCATAAAGAATAACGAGAAAAGAGAAATTCAATTATTCTTTTATTCTATTTCATTTTAATGTTTTCTAAATGCCACCATCATTAATTGTAAAGTTAAATTGGCAATTGCAAGCATTAATCCAGAGAAATGTTTCTTGTTTTAAGTACTCGACATTTTCTTCAATTCAATTCGAAGCTTTTATGATAATTTTTTTTTATTAAATAATTTCATTTAAAAAGATTTTATAGTTTGAAATCAATTTAAATCTCCCGAGGGCAAACAAAACGTTTTTCTGCTACCTTTCAACGAAATAGAGACGTCCAAGTGAATGTTTTTCACCCTTCTGTCATTTATAAAGGGACAAAACTATTGTTTCTACTCCTATACTATAAGTCAGTGTTTTTCAACCTTTCTCATGACACGACCCCCCTTGTATAAAACAATATTTCGCGACCCCCCAACCCTTTTTCCATGTATGTTAAAAATATGTAATACTTACAAAAGTTCTTGAACGTCAAAAAACTGCTATAGGACAAAAAATGTCCAACCTGAATGAGAAAGCGTTGCTCGCTAGTTATCGAGTAGCTTTTCGGCTGGCTAAAGCAGGGAAATCTCACAGTATTACCGAAAATTTGATTTTACCAACGGCTTAGATATAGCAGAGATTATGTTTGGCAAGCAAGAGGTCGATAAGCTCAAAAGTATACCTCTATCTGAAAATACCATTCAACGCAGGATAAGCAATAAGGCGACTGATGTTCATGATCAAGTCATAGACACTTTTGTATCCTTGCAATTTGATGAATCAACGGATATTGCGAGTTGTGCGCAATTTGTAGCTTTTGTGCGTTTTGAATCCAATGAAATAATAATCGAAGAAATACTATTTTGCAAGGCACTTCCCAAAAATACTACAGGTCAATGCTTGCATGACATGTTCCTTGAAGCCACGCAAGATATAAATATCAATTGGGCACAAAAATGCATTGCTATTTGTAGTGACGGAGCAAAAGCCATGACTGGTGCGAAGAGTGAAATTATTGCTAGACTGAAAGGACAGATGCCAAACGCTTGTTGGATGCATTGCTTTCTCCATCGCCAAGCTCTTGCAGCCAAATCCTTACCGCAAGAATACAGTCAAGTTCTTAATATTATTGTAAATCCTATTAAAGGTAAAGCGTTGCAGACTCGATTGTTTCGGATCATTTGTGTATTTACCATACAGAGGTTAGGTGGTTATCAAAAGGCAAAGTACTGACCAGAGTTACGGAACTTCGCTCTGAACTATTAGTATATTTACAGCAAGCCAAGTCACATTACTCTGAATTCATTTCTAACCCGGAATTCCTTTTAAAATTGGCTTCTCTTTCTGACTTATTTGAACATTTAAATAATTTGAATAATAGTCTTCAAGGGCGTGATGAAAATGTCATTACCGCAAAAGACAAACTCCATGGCTTTATAAAAAAAATTGATTTGTGGTCATCATCTATAAATCAAAACAACTTATATGTTGTATAAAAAACTGAAGTTTTCTCGACTTCTCGCGACTCCCCTACAGAGGCCCCACGACCCCCCAGGGGGTCGTGACCCGCAGGTTGAAAAACACTGTTATAAGATGTTAACTAAATGACAATTTTCAGTTTCATAATGATACTCATTATAACACTGGTTTTCATTATAAAACAGAAAAATTGACCAATATAAATCTAGATTTTTAATTAACCAAGTAGGCAGACCCAATATTTTCTGTAGAATGTTTGACAGTTTCTAAGAGATTGAATGAAATGTGTTTAGCTGTAAAACAATTTCTACTTTATTGAATCGAATGCTTTTTATAACAAATAAATTGCATTCCCAACAATTCCAGACCAATTACGTTGGCACTAATTAAAGAAATTCCAAAGCTTATTAAAAAGTCTCTCTCTGGGTATAAAGTTTATTGCATTTGTATGATACTCAAAACTTTGTTTTACGATGGAAACCCAAAAGGGTATAATATTCATTAATTTATAAAATACAGAGGTTGATTCAGTGACTTTAATTTTGTTCAGAAAGCGGATCTTTTTGAAAAATCCAATTATTGGTTAAATAAATAATAATTACAATTTTACAATTAAATTTACACCTGCTGGTTAACCATCAACGTGACGGTTGAGTCAACAACCTCATAAAAAGGGAAGAATGCTCTCTATTTTTGTTCCTTTGTTCTAGAAAAGACCGTAAAAGAATCGGTATTGATAAAAAAAATCACAGCTGTAATCTTTAATAGGAAGTATCAGTTTTTCAATTTTTGGTGCGGTTCAAACACGCTTAGTCCAGTAAATAAAGGCACCAACCTGTTCATCTCATTATTGTCGGACTTTTTTTTTGCAACTTGTAGGTATTGATGTGTAGATTATTCTCTGAAAATATGTCCTCCGCGGGAATTGCGGAAGGGGCTGGAAAATGGCCCATGATCCCGAAAATTCAGTTTTTGGCCGATATCTCCCGAAATATGCTACTTAGAGAAGTGGGGTTTTGCTAGAAATGAAGTACAGTTCATTACCTACAAAAATGGTCCCCATCATTTTTGTCCCTGGATTAATATTTCTTGCAAAAAAAGGCTTGCAAAAATTTTCCGGAAAACAAAAAAAACTTAGCCAAACATTTTAAAAACCATCGAAAAGAGGACATTTTCAGCTTTCAAATAGTGTGCATTAAAGACCGATATTGCCAATCATTGTTTATCAATTTGCGGTAGACCCGAGAATTTTCAGAAAACTCCGGAAATAAAAAAAAAACGTCCCAAGAAAAACATGTTGTACGCTTGGGCCCGCTTATCTCGAAAACGGTTAAACTTTTGAGAAAAATGATAAGGATCATTTTTGTAGATAATAAACTGCTCTCCACTTCTCTAAGTGTCATATTTCCGGAGATATCGGCGGAAAACTCAAGTTTTGGGATTATTGGCCATTTTTCAGCCCCTTCTTCAAATTTCGCGGAGGACATATTTTCAGAGAGAAATCTACCCGTGAATACCTACAAGTTGCAAAAAAAAGTGCGACAATAATGAGATGAACAGGTTGGGGGGTTTCTCGGTCTTTATTTACTGGACTAGCTGGAATTATTAATGTTTTTAATTGATATCAGTTTGTAGTTTAGTTTTGTTAAATAAAATAATAAAAGCATGATTCGCCGCACATCTGGTTATCGATTTTTAAGCTTAAATTACGACGTTACGAACTGGTATCGATTAATGTGTCTTACCATGACCTAATTATCTGACACTAGGCTTACGTATATATTCAATTAAACATTTAATATGACCAAGTTAATATATAACTTTATTAAACGAGTATATTAAATAGACGTTAAATTTACAAAAATTATTGATGTTAATGGACTAAAATATAAACGTTAACCGCAAATTGTTTCGTGGCATTGTAAAAGTCGTTCGGGCAACCTCAATAGGTCGTGATTTGAAAAAAAAAAACGGGCAGGCGAAACCATTCGCACACGTCTTTCCACAAGATCCGAAAAAATGATACTTTATTAATACCGCAAGGGGTGTATTTCAAAGATTTTTAATGTTTCAAATAACAACGAACATAATATTTTAATGAAATTGCGACGCAAGAGTGTTTGTGTTATTTATTGTTCTAAGGATAAATGCCACGTAAATAAAAACCCATTTTTAAATCCCAATTTTTAAGCCCTACAGTTCGTTAACGAAGGGTGGAAGGAAAAAATTTTATATGAAGTACTTTGGACAAATCTATAAATATGCACATACATTTATTTAATGATCCAAATTTTGTATAATAATAACAGTAGATAAATACAGGGTGTTTAAAAACCACCGAAATTTTAATTAATTTCTTAGTCTCCATATTTATTCCGTTCATCTAACCGTAAACACGCCACTGTAATTAAAAAAAAATACTTCCAGGATGCTCCAAACGAATAAGAAGTTTTTTTCCATTAACCGATACGTAATTAAATACATCAACTTTTAGATGATTATTATCAATAAAAAAAATATCATGAAACGATAGTTTCTCCACAACATCATCGTTATAAATCATAAATTCAAATTATTCACCAGACGTTCTGTCAAACCATTAATAAATTGTAGCCAAAAAAAAGTATGTCACGCAGATAGATAAATTTAATTGTGAAAATAATTTCTTTTCATCCTCCCACGTATATGTAATACTATGCGGTCGACTAACCTTTGAAAGTTTGCAGAATCCGAAATTTAGATTAACAGGCCAAGATACTTTATAAGTATTATACGCTCTGTAGACGGACGACAGTGAAAATACAGTCACATTACCAGACTGACTTATCATTATACCGCATGACTCTTTCTTATATCTATAAAATAATTCGAAAGCAAAATCGTATTCAAAGTAATTAGTTTAGAGAAAACGTTTTAATATCAATGGAACAAAGTGTGTTAAAACATGGCACAGGTTTTAAGTAGGTCCCTAAAAATAAAAATTTCAAAAGATTTGTTCGCGAAAACGGGATATGTGTGAGTGTTGGAGACTGTTCGGAAAAATGGAAATTGGCCTGGAATTTAGGGAAATTTAAATAAAATCTGGTGTACCTGACTATTTTGAGGTTGCTTTGTTCATATGAAAACTAGTCTAGTGTGGATAATGCACTAGTGAGCTCTTCGGATCCAATACCGAGCAGTTCGCTAGCTGTTCTCGAGCAGATCGCTAGCTGTTCTCGAGCAGATCGCGAGCTCTTCGGATTAAATGGCGAGGTGTTCTCGATCAGCTCGCGATTTCTTTGTTTCAGTGTGTCTGTAGCAATATACTCAAATACGTATTTTTTTTTCGGAAATGAAGTCATAATAAATATTAATTGGTTGGCGGACAAGCTGTATATTGAACGAGATTTCGTTAGGTAAAGAGATAGATAATAAAATTAAGGTTGTTTGTCAGTGAACACTCCTTTAAATAGAGATGAAAACGATTATTATACAGAGGAGCATTCTTTAGAACATTAGATAAACTGATTTTGATTATACTTATGACCTTTAGACTGTTTCGTTAAGAAAATAATATAAACATCTTGAATAATTTGAAAAAAGTCATTGTTAAATTAAAAAATGATGACAAAATTTTTGATAGTACTTCAAAAAGTCAGATTACATTGAAAGCTAATAAAGGACCCATTATAATAAAGTAATTTTGTTCCAATATCCTGACCATAATCATCGGAAATAACAATTAATATATTATATTTTATACACTCTTACGTAGAACATAATATACTGAACAATTGGCAAAAGTAATAGGGATTAATATATGACTACCTCTATTTTTTTGTTTTTCTCTTTACTAGGACTCAAAATATCCTTTTCAAGTGAATCCATTTTCGTCAAACTCTGCTTATACCATCCCGGTTCGTTTTGGTATATCGGCTTTAAAGGAAACACGGAGATTCGAGCTCACGAAGCCAAAAATCAATATCTTATTTACGATTCAACGCAACCACTTAAGGAAGATCTTAAAAGGCCAACAAAAAACTTTACAAAAACGATATCCGAAGACATCGCCGGTACACTAGTAAAAGGTTCATTACTATACAAAAAACACACATAGAATAATAGAGTGTTCCGGGGTCTCTAATGGTTTTCCGGTAAACTGTTCCATAAATAAAAAGCATCAGTTAACTTCTAAAAATCGAATTTATGGTATATACAGGGTGTCCCATGACGTTTTCACAATCCAATATCTCGAAAACTGTTCACATGTTCACATATGAAATATGGCAGCTTTAAACAGTTTTATATATTTGTAAGAAGCTGATCATAGAACGCACTGTATATTTGTAATCGTCACCTGTCGAATGCCAAACTTCAGATGACACGCGTCAACTGTCTTTTGTCTAAATTGAACGTTTTTTTGACTCTATCGCAGTACGTGGTAAAATTATTTTGCCTGCTTGGTGCACACTTTATTTTTTCTACGAATCTTATCAGGACCTATTTTCTTTAGTAAGGTAAAAAAAAATCAGTTACTAGATACATGATTTCTGTTACGTTTATGAAATTATGGAGAAAATAAAAAAAAAAAACTTTCGCATAATCATAACATTCCACACGCTTATTATTAAAAAAAGATGTTCCTGAATGTAAAATTGTATTTTATTTATATTATGTGTATATATATTAAATGTAAGAAAATATAAATGTCGAAATTGTTTTATGTATGTATAAATGTTGTTGTTTTAAATTTTTTTATCAATAATATAAGATAGAGCGTCAAAAAAGATCAATTTTTAACAAAATAAGTTGTGTAACAATCAGTTTGAACTACCTGTACATCGAAAAGTTACGGGTGTAGACTGGAGTTTGCTATCAAAATATGTTCATCAATAATTAATAATGGATGGCCGTTTTGGCCCAATAAAGTATTTAAATCTCAAGTGATGCTATCTCTTGTATTATTAACGGTTAGGTCACTCAGTAATAGGTTAAATCAGCAATTAACTCGGTTATAATACAATGCACGGTTGCCGTGTATTTTTAAATTCCCAAGATCTGGGGACTTTTATATTTTTAACAATAAAAAATGTCTATTTGTATTTTTTAGAGTATAGCGCTTTTGTTTCACGCTGTTGTATGGAATTGATTGATAATGAATATGCATTTTTGACATATTATGGTATGTTTATTTTTCGATTGTATCAATCTTGTAAATATAAATATCGTTAAAATATTGATATAATTTTTTTGTCCACGACTATTTGATAATGTTAACGTTTTACGTGTACTTCCTTAAGAATAATGACGTTAATTTTTCGCTAGTAAATAATGGGTGTGGATAATGAACTGGTCACATGACATTGCCAGAAAAAAATATGTATGAAAGTCTATAATCCCTTCGTGAATTAGAGAAAAGAAGAAAAAATAAATAAATTCATTTATAAACAGGTAATTATTAATAGTGGTGGACAAAATATAGTATTCTACTCGCATATAATAGCTAATATTCACATAGGTGAATAATAGCCATGATTATATGCTTGTTGAATAATATACTATTTTTAATATTCTACTACAAATTATAATGTTCAATGTTTTCTATGGTAATTTGACATATTTTTGACGTCGATTGAATCGATTATTTCATTCAAAAACAGAGCTGGCAAAAATATTGTTTTGTTTTTGATATTATACATTATGGAAATATGAAAAATTACCACGAGATATCCTGTATTATTCGTAAGTAAGATACTAACAGAAGGAGTTCATTGCTGATAAAAATGATTGGCCTGTACATAAAATTCGTATTATTTTTCTTGTTAGGTTTTTTTTGTTAGCAGTTTTTCCATATTTTAAAAAACGGATTTTTGTGCAATATATTTATATTCACTATCGCCATCAATGTAGTCATTTTAGATTAGCAACACAACCAATCAGTAATTTATAATTTGCAGTTGAAACACTAGAAAACAGACGAATTCCATCGATAAAAGTAAATTATCCCAAAAAAGTAAGAAAATAAGAAGATTGACACTTGCCAATTCTTCTATTTTTTTCCAATTGGCCTTGTACAATCTTAGGTGTACAGTTAGACTCGCTTCTATCTGTCAGAAATTTGATATTTGGATACTACCTAGTTAATTTTCCTCAGTGCAGATTATTAATTATTAATTACGATAATCACTCTGAATTAGGACATTTTTAAAAGTTAGTCCTTTTTTATTTTTCTAAAATGTCTACATATTAACACATTGTATACAACAACAAATTATACGAGTACGAAATATTTTATACACACATAACTAATTGCATCCATATACAGAGTGTCCTAGGTGTTCGTATCAAAAGTTTGATAGAAGGAGTTAAAATAATAATATTACTTTATATACAATGTGTACCTTACAGTCAGTCAGTCACTTACGAAGGTTCCTGGATTTAGGTACGAACTCCTGAGACAACCTGGATAATCTACTTCTTGTATATAAAATTTGCATAGAAGAATTTTGAAAATTTCTTTTGAGATTAAGCAGTTTGTAAAACTAAATTCGAAATTAGACTTAAGATATTAGATAAATTGATTTGTGGTTGTCACCCGAAAAATCTTCACGATTTAATTTTTATATATATACCTATATATCTATTGTTATACGAGGAGTAATAAAAGTATTTTTAATATCGACGAATTTAAATTAGGAAAATTCCATTTATTGAATTTCAATTATTCTTCACCTTTCTACGTATACATTTTAATTTTATACAGAGTGTTCAATAACAAAGGATAACAAAACAGTAAAAATTAATGAACTCGCTTTGTTACTAGGAATATGAACACCCTGTTTGCTATGGGGGATGTTTTTATTAATTGAAATAATACAGTGTCATCTCCAAAGTATGCATATGGGAAACTTATTTATTAACACGTTAAGGGCCATGAGACATAACGCGTGTGTCACACATACTTTTGATTCTCGGACCTCGGACCTCGAGACACGCATGCTGCCTCGCTATTCTATTTTGCCTTGTAACTAGACCGTGTTTCGCGCATCTGTACAATTCTTATAGGATAGATTCCTTGTGGCCCTGGAAACCACACGTAGATGTTGGTCCATTAGTTTTTGTTTTTTATTTAGAGAAAAACTTTTTCTACAATACATAGTATTTGCGTCGCGCGACACAGAAGCCGTGTCTCATAAAAAAAATTCAATTAGAGAAAAATCTTGCAGACTTTTTGAAAAAATCGCATTAATTTACCAAATTGATGCCAAATAGAAGAAAAAACAATAATAAAAAAAATTGGCCTGCGGGACCAAATTTTTCTCTCTCATGGTGGCCCTTAACGTTTTAAGGGTTTTTCGACAAATAGTCTTAATATATAGGGAGCCCTAAAAAACTCATGTTTCAAGATAACATTTTTTAAGGCTCCTCGTATATTAAGTGTGTTTTACTATAGTTTGTTGGCGCATGTTTAGTTCTTAATAAATATGGTGCACACTTTGGGGATGACACTGTATATTATAATCAACTCTATACCACGAGTCTATTGTTAAAATGAATTTCTAAATTAATATCTGTATAATATTTAAATTAATGTAAAAAAAATTTGTTTTCGACTAAATATATTTTGAAAAAATGATGACTTTCCCAAAAAATATAAAATAGTCAGTTATCACCTTTTTATTGCAAAATTTATTCAATAAGTCCAAACAGTAAACAAAATTTATCAATTTCAATAAAAAAATATCAGATTTCCATTTATTTGAAACAAATTTAAATTTTTCTATATCCCCAGTATTTATAATAATTTTACAGAACGATTTTGCAATTTTTATAATTCTTTATTCAGTTGGCGATATTTCTGTCATCGTTATCAGTTGTATCTATGTTTTTTGGGGTGAGATATTTAACTAAAACTTGAAGATTAAAAGAAATTCCATCTTTAGATAAAATTAAAAAATTCATTAATTACGTAAGGGTCTCGAGAGGGAGGGAAGGTTGAAAAAATCTCTACTCGCCCTTATCTTGGGGGTGGGGGGTAGAATGTAATAATATGTAATAATTATGTTTCTTGCAGCGCCCTCTAAATTTTTAGTTTATCATCCAAAAAAATATCAGACTATCATAAACCTTCAATATTCATAATAAATCTTACCCCCAAGACGATACATTTTCCATTTAAATTACATGGGATTTTGCCACTTTTTAAAAGGTTTCTAAAATGTTTCGATAAATTCAAAACTTATTCAAAGTTAAAATCAACCTCTGGGTAAATTGTTACCCTAATTTTGGCTTTTAAAAACGCTGTATAAATTCTGAATTAATTGGGATTAATGATGTTGTGTATTGAAGAAGAAATTATATTAGAAAGATCGAGATTGTCGTAGAGAAAAACGGTCTAACTGTTACCTTCACCAAACTTGGTTACATTCCCAAAAAAATGTCGATCCACATGAATATTATTAGTACTGATAGATGTTAAACAGGGATACAAAACACTATCAGAAAAAGGAAAAATATTGGTACCTTCTTCTATAGCTTCTTTCCATCGTTGAATTGGTCTTTCTTTAGTGGGATACAGTCTATTATCTTCCTTACCATTTTTGTCTGTTTTCGTTTCAAAACATTAAGTCCAACCCATTGGAACCTATGTCTTGATCAATCGTATTATATTTTCTACTTCAATTATATTTTTTTCGTCATAGTTTTCCATCGTAAGTGATATTTGGTCTTAAAATCCTTCCCTTCCCTTTTTGTATTGATGGCCTCTGCTAGATTTGAAAGGATTCCCACACGAGCCTCGGTCCCTATGAACTGAGATCCAGGACTCCAGAGTAACCTTTTTGATAGCACCCATTTATAAGAAATAAATAATTATCTAGAATTTGTTTAAAATAAATTGTTTTCGGTAATCTATTTGCATTTAAATATAAATTATATTCATATAATATAAAAAAAAAATAATACTAAAATTAATCTTAATGTAATATCTGTGACACATCCAGTGGATGTAATACGAACATATCGAAACAAAAAGAAAATTATTTCAGTTGAATTTGTACATAATTAAGTTTTACTTTCAGAAAGTATTAAATATATAGACAATAATGATTAAAACACTTTGTGTGTTTTTTGTTTTGGTAGAAGATTATGGTGTTTGAACCCTTTATCCGAGGGGGGGGGGGGTTGTCATACTATAATAGTTGTTGTATATTGAAAAAAAAATTGTATACTTTAATGTTTTATTTATTGATTTATCCATTAGTGAAGTGAAGGAATATTGATTTGAACCAAAGAAAAATATAGTTTTAGACTGTAGCTTATTAATGATCTTTAGCAAGTAATAAAATTACTAAATTAAGCCTGGTTGTTTTATTTTTAGGTCCACTTTCCACGACACTGGTATAGGAACGTTGTACACATGGACAAATCAATTTTACACATTTTTAACATGAAAATTATTGTAAATACCACAAAACCATGAATATTGGACAGAAATTTCATTAAAACTATCCACCTCACATAATTCTGAAGGCGTCACTTATATGAAAAAATGAAAAAACACGTAAAAAATCATATAAAAGGGTACGTCTATTTGCTCATATGTAGACATCACAACTTTAACCCTCTCCCCCCTTGGTTATCGATATGACTTCCATTGGTTTTCATACAATGATACAATCCAGCCTCGAATGCGTTTCGAACATTATGTAACATTTTTGGAGTTATTTGTTGAATTTCTTGAATAATTCGCAGACGTAAATCATCTATAGATGCTATTTTCTCTTATTTTTTTGAGAATCGAACCACAATAATGTTTTTTATTTTTTATTTCGACGTTTCGGTAGCGTTCCAGCTACCGTTGTCAAGATTAACTAGTGAAGAGATAATTTTTTGGTCCCTATCTGATCAACGAAAAAATTTGACAACTAGACAATCAATAATATTTTGAAGTTTAAGACTACAAAACTTTGTTGTCAAATTTTATTAAGGTCCATTCATAGTAGATCACAGCTCTGGTAAAATGTGAAATAAAATATTTTATTTTATGACATTCTAAGGATATGTAGTCCACTAGAAATGGAATCCAGTGAAGTGCACGTTCCAGGAACGGTTTTTATTGGGATAGCGCTTTTTTTCGCTTATTTTGGAAATTTTGTTAATAAAACGCGTTTGTTCATGATTATTTTTGTTTTCAAAATATGTATAACTCAGTTTGGTGATTTTGTGTATTGAAGTGTGTATCGATTAACAACTATTCCAAAGATAAATCATAAGAAAACCTGGATAAAAACTTAGGATGCTATCCTAATAACGCAGGTAATTGATTATTGGAAATTTTTCTTTCTAACTTTGGTAACCAAATTTGACTACATTCGGCTGAAATACACATTTATCTGCATTTAGTTGTGTTAAAGCACTTTCTTTGATTTTTCGTCTTTTATTATTGGGCTCTTTCTCTTCACAAGCATGTTTGCAAATACCTGACTTAAAGAACTCCCTATCTTTGATATACTTTTTATGTCATTTTTAGATGTCCTTATCAATAAAACACCTACAGGGTATGACACAAGTGTTTACCGTAAGCCAACACACACCAATAGGTATTTGAATTTTGAATCAAATCATTCTATAAGCGTTAATAAAGGAATAGTAAAATCTTTATACGATAGGGCCAGAATCATTTGTTCTAATGATAATCAATTCACAAAGGAGAAAACTTTGCTGAAAAATGTTTTAAATGCCAATAATTACCCAGCAGAATTTGTAAATAAAGAAATTAAGAATATAGAGAAGGGCTCATTGTTAATACCCCATAATAATAACAATAATATTAATAATTCAGCTAACATAATATTTAAGAACTTGACAATACCGTATTTTAAGGGTTTATCAGAAAGAATTAAGAAAATTGTTAATCAATTCAATATTCGAACTAGCTTCAAATTTAACAATACGTTGAGATCTATACTAACAAAAATGAAACCAAAAAATGAAGAACAATCTTCAAAAAACTGCATATATCAGATATCTTGTGAATGCGACAAATTCTATTTAGGTGAAACATCTAGACCATTGAAAGTCCGAATAAATGAACATAAAAAGTATATCAAAGATGAGGAGTTCTTTAAGTCAGGTATTTGCAAACATGCTTGGGAAGAGGGGCATAAAATTCAATGGGATTCGATAAAAATAATATTGAAAGAGCCCAATAATAAAAGACAAAAAATCAAAGAAAGTGCTTTAATACAACTAAATTCAGATAAATGTGTAGCTAGTATTTCAGCCGAATGTAGTCAAATTTGGTTACCAATGTTAGAAAGAGAAATTTCCAATAATCAATTACCTGCGTTAACATAAGTTTTTATCCAGGTTTTCTTATGATTTATCTTTGGAATGGTTGTTAATCGATACACACTTCAATACACAAAATCACCAAACTGAGTTATACATATTTTGAAAACAAAATAATCATACACAAAAAAGTAACAACAAACGCGTTTATATTAACAAAATTTCCAAAATAAGCAAGAAAAAAGCGCTATCCCAATAAAAACCGTTCCTGGAACGTGCACTTCACTGGATTCCATTTCTAGTGGACTACATATCGTTAGAATAGAAATAGAAATTTATTCAGTTTAGTTTAGTTTTAATACAAAAAAAGAAACCTAAGAACTAAGTTTACTAAACTGTTAACCAGCACAATGGATTTTTTAAATCTGTGCATGCTGGTCTTTACTTACAATTTATAATTATAATATTATAATTTTAATAAACGTATATATAAATAAGTAATGTCATGAAATAAAATATTTTATTTCACATTTTACCAGAGGTGTGATCTACTATGAATGGACCTTAATAAAATTTGACAACAAAGTTTTGTAGTCTTAAACTTCAAAATATTATTGATTGTCTAGTTGTCAAATTTTTTTCGTTGTGTCAGATAGGGACCAAAACGCTACCGAAACGTCGAAATAAAAAATAAAAAACATTATTGTGGTTTGATTCCCAAAAAAATAAGAGAAAAAGAATCAGTAATGTCACAAGGAACTTACAGAAGATATCTATAGATGCTGGTTGAGTGGCAGAAATTTTGGTAAGCAAAAATATGCCACCCTTTATATGATTTCTGGCGTGTTTTTTGAAATTTTTTTTAAAAGTGACTCCTAACTACAATCAGAAGTATGTGGAGTGGATAGTTTTCAAAGAAATGCTCTGTATACAAGGATATTAATCAACACAACGATACCAAAAAAAATGTACACGTAATTATTATAACAAACAAAAAAAGAAACAGAGCATAATAATATAATTATATAATGCGGTAATAAATCATTAAACAAAATTACGTGTAAGGGTGACACATAAGATGACTTTGTTAGTCTGATTGCATACGTGAATTAATTCAAACTATAATAATTACGTTGAAATTTTCATGGTTCAGAAAACGAGGTACATGAAAATGTTTTGGTCTGCGTACTACGAAGAAACGAGAGTAAAATGTTACATATTTTTGTCGCTTTGACGCTTTTTACGTTAATTTGAGACAGAAAAGCAAGAAATGGATATGCTGAATACCTGAAAAAACATTTCAGCCGTACTGGAACGAAACGTTCAGAAATAAATACCAGAGTGAATGTTGCTATCACACATATTCAAGGCCGTACCCAGGAGAAGAATTTCGGGGTGGGGGGGAGATTGAAGCAATTTAAATCACGGAATATTTCCATACCTACCCCTTGCTTCGAAATTTCCTACAAAATAAAAATTTTTCGACATGGAATCGGCTTAAAATTCGCAACCGGGGTTTTTTTGATACTAGAAAACAAATGGCACAGTCAGTTTTTTAATAAAATCATTCTTTCGCATTCAGATGGTGTAATGAAATTTTCGAAAAAAGACATTTTCAACATAAATATCACGAAACTATGAATACTGATTTGAAAATCCAGGAGAGTATTTGCAAAAGAATTACGAATTGGGACAAATTTTTCAAGAGCATAACTTGAAGAGTTTCCGTCTTGTGAATAATAAATGATAAAGTGGTGAAAATATTCGAAAAGCAACTTTCTGAACCTTCATGTATCCATAACTCGACTAATTGGAGAGATAGAACGTTCTAGTCTTCGCCAATCGATTCAGAAGAGCATTTTACATATAGATATGAATTTTGAGTTGATATTTAGAAGTATTAAGGGAGATAGCAGAGATAAATTAAAATCGAGAAATATTTCCATACCTACCCCTTCCTCCAAAATTTCCTACAAAAAAAAATTTTGCGTCATGAAATTGGCTATAAATTGGTAACCGGGGGTTTTTTGAAACGAAAAATCGACTGGCACAGTCTGTTTTTCAATAAAATCATTCTTTGGCCTTCAAATGACGTAATGCAATTCTCAAAAATCCACTATCTAAACCTAAAAATTCTCATAACTCGACTAATTGAAGAGTTAGAACGTTCTAGTCTTCGCCAGTCGATTCAGGGGAACATTTTACATATAGATATGAATTTTCAGTTCATATTTCCAAGCATTAAGGGAGATACCAATTAGCAAATTAACTTGTGAAAATATGCGAAAATCCACTTTCTGAAATTTCATGTATCCATAACTCGACTAATTGAAGAGATAGAACGTTCTAGTCTTCGCCAATCGATTCAAAAGAGCATTTTACATACAGAAATAAGTTTTGAGTTTATATTTCCAAGTATTAAGTAAGATAACGGAGAGCAAATTAAATCGTGAAAATATTCTCTATGTATTCATAATTCGACTAATTGAAGAGATAGAACGTTCTAGTCTTCGCCAATCGATTCAGAAGAGCATTTTACATATAGATATGAATTTTGAGTTGATATTCACAAGTATTAAGGGACAGTCTGTTTTTCAATAAAATCATTCTTTGGCCTTCAAATGACGTAATGCAATTCTCAAAAATCCACTATCTAAACCTAAAAATTCTCATAACTCGACTAATTGAAGAGATAGAACGTTCTAATCTTCGCCAGTCGATTCAGGGGAACATTTTACATATAGATATGAATTTTGAGTTGATATTTACATGTATTAAGGTAGATAGCAGAGATACATTAAAATCGAGAAATATTTCCATACCTACCCCTTGCTCCAAATTTCCTACAAAAAAAAATTTTGCGTCATGAAATTGGCTATAAATTGGTTACCGGGGGTTTTTTGAAACGAAAAATCGACTGGCACAGTCTGTTTTTCAATAAAATCATTCTTTGGCCTTCAAATGACGTAATGCAATTCTCAAAAATCCACTATCTAAACCTAAAAATTCTCATAACTCGACTAATTGAAGAGTTAGAACGTTCTAGTCTTCGCCAGTCGATTCAGGGGAACATTTTACATATAGATATGAATTTTCAGTTCATATTTCCAAGCATTAAGGGAGATACCAATTAGCAAATTAACTTGTGAAAATATGCGAAAATCCACTTTCTGAAATTTCATGTATCCATAACTCGACTAATTGAAGAGATAGAACGTTCTAGTCTTCGCCAATCGATTCAAAAGAGCATTTTACATACAGAAATAAGTTTTGAGTTTATATTTCCAAGTATTAAGTAAGATAACGGAGAGCAAATTAAATCGTGAAAATATTCTCTATGTATTCATAATTCGACTAATTGAAGAGATAGAACGTTCTAGTCTTCGCCAATCGATTCAGAAGAGCATTTTACATATAGATATGAATTTTGAGTTGATATTTACAAGTATTAAGGGAGATAGCAGAGATAAATTAAAATCGAGAAATATTTCCATACCTACCCCTTCCTCCAAAATTTCCTACAAAAAAAAAATTTTGCGTCATGAAATTGGCTATAAATTGGTAACCGGGGGTTTTTTGAAACGAAAAATCGACTGGCACAGTCTGTTTTTCAATAAAATCATTCTTTGGCCTTCAAATGACGTAATGCAATTCTCAAAAATCCACTATCTAAACCTAAAAATTCTCATAACTCGACTAATTGGAGAGTTAGAACGTTCTAGTCTTCGCCAGTCGATTCAGGGGAACATTTTACATATAGATATGAATTTTCAGTTCATATTTCCGAACATTAAGGGAGATACCAATTAGCAAATTAACTTGTGAAAATATGCGAAAATCCACTTTCTGAAATTTCATGTATCCATAACTCGACTAATTGAAGAGATAGAACGTTCTAGTCTTCGCCAATCGATTCAAAAGAGCATTTTACATACAGAAATAAGTTTTGAGTTTATATTCCCAAGTATTAAGTAAGATAACGGAGAGCAAATTAAATCGTGAAAATATTCTCTATGTATCCATAACTCGACTAATTGAAGAGATAGAACGTTCTAGTCTTCGCCAATCGATTCAGAAGAGCATTTTACATATAGATATGAATTTTGAGTTGATATTTACATGTATTAAGGTAGATAGCAGAGATACATTAAAATCGAGAAATATTTCCATACCTACCCCTTGCTCCAAAATTTCCTACAAAAAAAAAATTTTGCGTCATGAAATTGGCTATAAATTGGTAACCGGGGGTTTTTTGAAACGAAAAATCGACTGGCACAGTCTGTTTTTCAATAAAATCATTCTTTGGTCTTCAAATGACGTAATGCAATTCTCAAAAATCCACTATCTAAACCTAAAAATTCTCATAACTCGACTAATTGAAAAGTTAGAACGTTCTAGTCTTCGCCAGTCGATTCAGGGGAACATTTTACATATAGATATGAATTTTCAGTTCATATTTCCAAGCATTAAAGGAGATACCAATTAGCAAATTAACTTGTGAAAATATGCGAAAATCCACTTTCTGAAATTTCATGTATCCATAACTCGACTAATTGAAGAGATAGAACGTTCTAGTCTTCGCCAATCGATTCAAAAGAGCATTTTACATACAGAAATAAGTTTTGAGTTTATATTCCCAAGTATTAAGTAAGATAACGGAGAGCAAATTAAATCGTGAAAATATTCTCTATGTATCCATAACTCGACTAATTGAAGAGATAGAACGTTCTAGTCTTCGCCAATCGATTCAGAAGAGCATTTTACATATAGATATGAATTTTGAGTTGATATTTACATGTATTAAGGTAGATAGCAGAGATACATTAAAATCGAGAAATATTTCCATACCTACCCCTTGCTCCAAAATTTCCTACAAAAAAAAAATTTTGCGTCATGAAATTGGCTATAAATTGGTAACCGGGGGTTTTTTGAAACGAAAAATCGACTGGCACAGTCTGTTTTTCAATAAAATCATTCTTTGGTCTTCAAATGACGTAATGCAATTCTCAAAAATCCACTATCTAAACCTAAAAATTCTCATAACTCGACTAATTGAAAAGTTAGAACGTTCTAGTCTTCGCCAGTCGATTCAGGGGAACATTTTACATATAGATATGAATTTTCAGTTCATATTTCCAAGCATTAAAGGAGATACCAATTAGCAAATTAACTTGTGAAAATATGCGAAAATCCACTTTCTGAAATTTCATGTATCCATAACTCGACTAATTGAAGAGATAGAACGTTCTAGTCTTCGCCAATCGATTCAAAAGAGCATTTTACATACAGAAATAAGTTTTGAGTTTAAATTTCCAAGTATTGAGTAAGATAACGGAGAGCAAATTAAATCGTGAAAATATTCTCTATGTATTCATAATTTGACTAATTGAAGAGATAGAACGTTCTAGTCTTCGCCAATCGATTCAGAAGAGCATTTTACATATAGATATGAGTTTTGAGTTGATATTTACAAGTATTAAGGGAGATAGCAGAGATAAATTAAAATCGAGAAATATTTCCATACCTACCCCTTCCTCCAAAATTTCCTACAAAAAAAAAATTTTGCGTCATGAAATTGGCTATAAATTGGTAACCGGGGGTTTTTTGAAACGAAAAATCGACTGGCACAGTCTGTTTTTCAATAAAATCATTCTTTGGCCTTCAAATGACGTAATGCAATTCTCAAAAATCCACTATCTAAACCTAAAAATTCTCATAACTCGACTAATTGAAAAGTTAGAACGTTCTAGTCTTCGCCAGTCGATTCAGGGGAACATTTTACATATAGATATGAATTTTCAGTTCATATTTCTAAGCATTAAGGGAGATACCAATTAGCAAATTAACTTGTGAAAATATGCGAAAATCCACTTTCTGAAATTTCATGTATCCATAACTCGACTAATTGAAGAGATAGAACGTTCTAGTCTTCGCCAATCGATTCAAAAGAGCATTTTACATACAGAAATAAGTTTTGAGTTTATATTTCCAAGTATTAAGTAAGATAACGGAGAGCAAATTAAAT
This sequence comes from Lochmaea capreae, assembly GCA_949126875.1. Lineage (NCBI taxonomy): Eukaryota > Metazoa > Arthropoda > Insecta > Coleoptera > Chrysomelidae > Lochmaea > Lochmaea capreae. Next base: position 3,553,053 of record OX421408.1, read on the forward strand.
CGTGAAAATATTCTCTATGTATTCATAATTCGACTAATTGAAGAGATAGAACGTTCTAGTCTTCGCCAATCGATTCAGAAGAGCATTTTACATATAGATATGAGTTTTGAGTTGATATTTACAAGTATTAAGGGAGATAGCAGAGATAAATTAAAATCGAGAAATATTTCCATACCTACCCCTTCCTCCAAAATTTCCTACAAAAAAAAAATTTTGCGTCATGAAATTGGCTATAAATTGGTAACCGGGGGTTTTTTGAAACGAAAAATCGACTGGCACAGTCTGTTTTTCAATAAAATCATTCTTTGGCCTTCAAATGACGTAATGCAATTCTCAAAAATCCACTATCTAAACCTAAAAACTCTCATAACTCGACTAATTGAAGAGTTAGAACGTTCTAGTCTTCGCCAGTCGATTCAGGGGAACATTTTACATATAGATATGAATTTTCAGTTCATATTTCCAAGCATTAAGGGAGATACCAATTAGCAGATTAACTTGTGAAAATATGCGAAAATTCACTTTCTGAAATTTCATGTATCCATAACTCGACTAATTGAAGAGATAGAACGTTCTAGTCTTCGCCAATCGATTCAAAAGAGCATTTTACATACAGAAATAAGTTTTGAGTTTATATTCCCAAGTATTAAGTAAGATAACGGAGAGCAAATTAAATCGTGAAAATATTCTCTATGTATCCATAACTCGACTAATTGAAGAGATAGAACGTTCTAGTCTTCGCCAATCGATTCAGAAGAGCATTTTACATACAGAAATAAGTTTTGAGTTTATATTTCCAAGTATTAAGTAAGATAACGGAGAGCAAATTAAATCGTGAAAATATTCTCTATGTATTCATAATTCGACTAATTGAAGAGATAGAACGTTCTAGTCTTCGCCAATCGATTCAGAAGAGCATTTTACATATAGATATGAATTTTGAGTTGATATTTACATGTATTAAGGTAGATAGCAGAGATACATTAAAATCGAGAAATATTTCCATACCTACCCCTTGCTCCAAAATTTCCTACAAAAAAAAAATTTTGCGTCATGAAATTGGCTATAAATTGGTAACCGGGGGTTTTTTGAAACGAAAAATCGACTGGCACAGTCTGTTTTTCAATAAAATCATTCTTTGGCCTTCAAATGACGTAATGCAATTCTCAAAAATCCACTATCTAAACCTAAAAATTCTCATAACTCGACTAATTGAGAAGTTAGAACGTTCTAGTCTTCGCCAGTCGATTCAGGGGAACATTTTACATATAGATATGAATTTTCAGTTCATATTTCCAAGCATTAAGGGAGATACCAATTAGCAAATTAACTTGTGAAAATATGCGAAAATCCACTTTCTGAAATTTCATGTATCCATAACTCGACTAATTGAAGAGATAGAACGTTCTAGTCTTCGCCAATCGATTCAAAAGAGCATTTTACATACAGAAATAAGTTTTGAGTTTAAATTTCCAAGTATTGAGTAAGATAACGGAGAGCAAATTAAATCGTGAAAATATTCTCTATGTATTCATAATTTGACTAATTGAAGAGATAGAACGTTCTAGTCTTCGCCAATCGATTCAGAAGAGCATTTTACATATAGATATGAGTTTTGAGTTGATATTTACAAGTATTAAGGGAGATAGCAGAGATAAATTAAAATACAGAAATATTTCCATACCTACCCCTTCCTCCAAAATTTCCTACAAAAAAAAAATTTTGCGTCATGAAATTGGCTATAAATTGGTAACCGGGGGTTTTTTGAAACGAAAAATCGACTGGCACAGTCTGTTTTTCAATAAAATCATTCTTTGGCCTTCAAATGACGTAATGCAATTCTCAAAAATCCACTATCTAAACCTAAAAATTCTCATAACTCGACTAATTGAAACGTTAGAACGTTCTAGTCTTCGCCAGTCGATTCAGGGGAACATTTTACATATAGATATGAATTTTCAGTTCATATTTCTAAGCATTAAGGGAGATACCAATTAGCAAATTAACTTGTGAAAATATGCGAAAATCCACTTTCTGAAATTTCATGTATCCATAACTCGACTAATTGAAGAGATAGAACGTTCTAGTCTTCGCCAATCGATTCAAAAGAGCATTTTACATACAGAAATAAGTTTTGAGTTTATATTTCCAAGTATTAAGTAAGATAACGGAGAGCAAATTAAATCGTGAAAATATTCTCTATGTATTCATAATTCGACTAATTGAAGAGATAGAACGTTCTAGTCTTCGCCAATCGATTCAGAAGAGCATTTTACATATAGATATGAATTTTGAGTTGATATTTACAAGTATTAAGGGAGATAGCAGAGATAAATTAAAATCGAGAAATATTTCCATACCTACCCCTCGCTCCAAAATTTCCTACAAAAAAAAAATTTTGCGTCATAAAATTGGCTATAAATTGGTAACCGGGGGTTTTTTGAAACGAAAAATCGACTGGCACAGTCTGTTTTTCAATAAAATCATTCTTTTGCCTTCAAATGACGTAATGCAATTCTCAAAAATCCACTATCTAAACCTAAAAATTCTCATAACTCGACTAATTGAAGAGTTAGAACGTTCTAGTCTCCGCCAGTCGATTCAGGGGAACATTTTACATATAGATATGAATTTTCAGTTTATATTTCCAAGCATTAAGGGAGATAGAGTTTGTTTAATCGACCTTTGCCGTTACGTCATAATCGGTGACGTATTCTGCTGTTTTACGTTTGTCTCATATTAGTTGAATGTTATTTTACACTTAACCTCAAAATCATAATCAATGACATTTGTTAAGGTGTGTTTGTATGAATAAATTAGTGATGCCAAAAATTGTATTTTGCTTTATGCGTTACGTACTTTTTTACTTAATTTAGTTTTGTTTTAATTTGAAATCCCCGTTTTTTTAACTGATTTGTTTCAAATTTTCAGCTTGAGGATGTTTAACGCCCCTAAGCATGATTTTTTATTGAATTTAAAAAATTACGGATTACCGAATTGTGATTAAATGGCGAATTATATAATATATATTGAAAATGTTTTATATACGATTATAAAATTTTAAAATCAAATCAAGATAGACACTAACTCTAATTTTGCATAATATAGATAGATACTTACGTTGTAGACTGTATTTAACGGTAAAAGCGGCATTCCAGCATCCCTTTCTTTTGAAAAGTAATTAATTAACTTCAAAATTAAACTTTGCTCTTTCTCATTATACCGGAAAGGCATTTTGACAATGAAAAATTAATTGAAAAAAGCGAAAATGACCAAAAATACTGATCAAATCAAAATGTGACAACTGAACTGTCAAAAGTAACAAATAAAAATTACGTCGACATTAGTTAAGAAATACGTTAATGACGTCATAATTCCGTCTCATCCATTTCATGAATGAGAGATAAAGCTGGGCAATGTATGACGTAACGGCAAAGGTCGATTAAACAAACTCTACCAATTAGCAAATTAACTTGTGAAAATATGCGAAAATCCACTTTCTGAAATTTCATGTATCCATAACTCGACTAATTGAAGAGATAGAACGTTCTAGTCTTCGCCAATCGATTCAGAAGAGCATTTTACATACAGAAATAAGTTTTAAGTTTATATTTCCAAGTATTAAGTAAGATAACGGAGAGCAAATTAAATCGTGAAAATATTCTCTATGTATTCATAATTCAAATAATTGAAGAGATAGAACGTTCTAGTCTTCGCCAATCGATTCAGAAGAGCATTTTACATATAGATATGAATTTTAAGTTGATATTTACAAGTATTAAGGGAGATAGCAGAGATAAATTAAAATCGAGAAATATTTCCATACCTACCCCTCGCTCCAAAATTTCCTACAAAAAAAAAATTTTGCGTCATAAAATTGGCTATAAATTGGTAACCGGGGGTTTTTTGAAACGAAAAATCGACTGGCACAGTCTGTTTTTCAATAAAATCATTCTTTTGCCTTCAAATGACGTAATGCAATTCTCAAAAATCCACTATCTAAACCTAAAAATTCTCATAACTCGACTAATTGAAGAGTTAGAACGTTCTAGTCTCCGCCAGTCGATTCAGGGGAACATTTTACATATAGATATGAATTTTCAGTTCATATTTCCAAGCATTAAGGGAGATACCAATTAGCAAATTAACTTGTGAAAATATGCGAAAATCCACTTTCTGAAATTTCATGTATCCATAACTCGACTAATTGAAGAGATAGAACGTTCTAGTTTTCGCCAATCGATTCAAAAGAGCATTTTACATACAGAAATAAGTTTTGAGTTTATATTTCCAAGTATTAAGTAAGATAACGGAGAGCAAATTAAATCGTGAAAATATTCTCTATGTATTCATAATTCGACTAATTGAAGAGATAGAACGTTCTAGTCTTCGCCAATCGATTCAGAAGAGCATTTTACATATAGATATGAATTTTGAGTTGATATTTACAAGTATTAAGCAGAGATAAATTAAAATCGAGAAATATTTCCATACCTACCCCTTCCTCCAAAATTTCCTACAAAAAAAAAATTTTGCGTCATGAAATTAGCTATAAATTGGTAACCGGGGGTTTTTTGAAACGAAAAATCGACTGGCACAGTCTGTTTTTCAATAAAATCATTCTTCGGCCTTCAAATGACGTAATGCAATTCTCAAAAATCCACTATCTAAACCTAAAAATTCTCATAACTCGACTAATTGAAGAGTTAGAACGTTCTAGTCTTCGCCAGTCGATTCAGGGGAACATTTTACATATAGATATAAATTTTCAGTTCATATTTCCAAGCATTAAGGGAGATACCAATTAGCAAATTAACTTGTGAAAATATGCGAAAATCCACTTTCTGAAATTTCATGTATCCATAACTCGACTAATTGAAGAGATAGAACGTTCTAGTTTTCGCCAATCGATTCAAAAGAGCATTTTACATATAGATATGAATTTTGAGTTGATATTTACAAGTATTAAGGGAGATAGCAGAGATAAATTAAAATCGAGAAATATTTCCATACCTACCCCTTGCTCCAAAATTTCCTACAAAAAAAAGATTTTGCGTCATGAAATTGGCTATAAATTGGTAACCGGGGGTTTTTTGAAACGAAAAATCGACTGGCACAGTCTGTTTTTCAATAAAATCATTCTTTGGCCTTCAAATGACGTAATGCAATTCTCAAAAATCCACTATCTAAACCTAAAAATTCTCATAACTCGACTAATTGAAGAGTTAGAACGTTCTAGTCTTCGCCAGTCGATTCAGGGGACATTTTACATATAGATATGAATTTTCAGTTTATATTTCCAAGCATTAAGGGAGATACCACTTAGCAAATTAACTTGTGAAAATATGCGAAAATCCACTTTCTGAAATTTCATGTATCCATAACTCGACTAATTGAAGAGATAAAACGTTCTAGTCTTCGCCAATCGATTCAGAAGAGCATTTTACATACAGAAATAAGTTTTGAGTTTATATTTCCAAGTATTAAGTAAGATAACGGAGAGCAAATTAAATCGTGAAAATATTCTCTATGTATTCATAATTCAACTAATTGAAGAGATAGAACGTTCTAGTCTTCGCCAATCGATTCAGAAGAGCATTTTACATATAGATATGAATTTCAAGTTGATATTTACAAGTATTAAGGGAGATAGCAGAGATAAATTAAAATCGAGAAATATTTCCATACCTACCCCTTCCTCCAAAATTTCCTACAAGAAAAAAATTTTGCGTCATGAAATTAGCTATAAATTGGTAACCGGGGGTTTTTTGAAACGAAAAATCGACTGGCACAGTCTGTTTTTCAATAAAATCATTCTTCGGCCTTCAAATGACGTAATGCAATTCTCAAAAATCCACTATCTAAACCTAAAAATTCTCATAACTCGACTAATTGAAGAGTTAGAACGTTCTAGTCTTCGCCAGTCGATTCAGGGGAACATTTTACATATAGATATGAATTTTCAGTTTATATTTCCAAGCATTAAGGGAGATACCACTTAGCAAATTAACTTGTGAAAATATGCGAAAATCCACTTTCTGAAATTTCATGTATCCATAACTCGACTAATTGAAGAGATAGAACGTTCTAGTCTTCGCCAATCGATTCAGAAGAGCATTTTACTTACAGAAATAAGTTTTGAGTTTATATTTCCAAGTATTAAGTAAGATAACGGAGAGCAAATTAAATCGTGAAAATATTCTCTATGTATTCATAATTCAACTAATTGAAGAGATAGAACGTTCTAGTCTTCGCCAATCGATTCAGAAGAGCATTTTACATATAGATATGAATTTTAAGTTGATATTTACAAGTATTAAGGGAGATAGCAGAGATAAATTAAAATACAGAAATATTTCCATACCTACCCCTTCCTCCAAAATTTCCTACAAAAAAAAAATTTCAGAAAGTGGATTTTCGCATATTTTCACAAGTTAATTTGCTAATTGGTATCTCCCTTAATGCTTGGAAATATGAACTGAAAATTCATATCTATATGTAAAATGTTCCCCTGAATCGACTGGCAAAGACTAGAACGTTCTAACTCCTCAATTAGTTGAGTTATGAGACTTTTTAGGTTTAGATAGTGGATTTTTGAGAATTGCATTACGTCATTTGAAGGCCAAAGAATGATTTTATTAAAAAACAGACTGTGCCAGTCGATTTTTCGTTTCGAAAAACCCCCGGTTACCAATTTATAGCCAATTTCATGACGCAAAATTTTTTTTTTGTAGGAAATTTTGGAGCAAGGGGTAGGTATGGAAATATTTCTCGATTTTAATTTATCTCTGCTATCTCCCTTAATACTTGTAAATATCAACTCAAAATTCATATCTATATGTAAAATGCTCTTCTTAATCGATTGGCGAAGACTAGAACGTTCTATCTCTTCAATTAGTCGAATTATGAATACATAGAGAATATTTTCACGATTTAATTTGCTCTCCGTTATCTTACTTAATACTTGGAAATATAAACTCAAAACTTATTTCTGTATGTAAAATGCTCTTCTGAATCGATTGGCGAAGACTAGAACGTTCTATCTCTTCAATTAGTCGAGTTATGGATACATGAAATTTCAGAAAGTGGATTTTCGCATATTTCCACAAGTTAATTTGCTAATTGGTATCTCCCTTAATGCTTGGAAATATGAACTGAAAATTTATATCTATATGTAAAATGTTCCCCTGAATCGACTGGCGAAGACTAGAACGTTCTAACTCTTCAATTAGTCGAGTTATGAGAATTTTTAGGTTTAGATAGTGGATTTTTGAGAATTGCATTACGTCATTTGAAGGCCGAAGAATGATTTTATTGAAAAACAGACTGTGCCAGTCGATTTTTCGTTTCAAAAAACCCCCGGTTACCAATTTATAGCTAATTTCATGACGCAAAATTTTTTTTTTGTAGGAAATTTTGGAGGAAGGGGTAGGTATGGAAATATTTCTCGATTTTAATTTATCTCTGCTATCTCCCTTAATACTTGTAAATATCAACTTGAAATTCATATCTATATGTAAAATGCTCTTCTGAATCGATTGGCGAAGACTAGAACGTTCTATCTCTTCAATTAGTTGAATTATGAATACATAGAGAATATTTTCACGATTTAATTTGCTCTCCGTTATCTTACTTAATACTTGGAAATATAAACTCAAAACTTATTTCTGTATGTAAAATGCTCTTCTGAATCGATTGGCGAAGACTAGAACGTTTTATCTCTTCAATTAGTCGAGTTATGGATACATGAAATTTCAGAAAGTGGATTTTCTACGTTCTAGTCTTCGCCAGTCGATTCAGGGGAACATTTTACATATAGATATGAATTTTCAGTTCATATTTCCAAGCATTAAGGGAGATACCAATTAGCAAATTAACTTATGAAAATATGCGAAAATCCACTTTCTGAAATTTCATGTATCCATAACTCGACTAATTGAAGAGATGAAACGTTCTAGTCTTCGCCAATCGATTCAGAAGAGCATTTTACATACAGAAATAAGTTTTGAGTTTATATTTCCAAGTATTAAGTAAGATAACGGAGAGCAAATTAAATCGTGAAAATATTCTCTATGTATTCATAATTCGACTAATTGAAGAGATAGAACGTTCTAGTCTTCGCCAATCGATTCAGAAGAGCATTTTACCTATAGATATGAATTTTGAGTTGATATTTACAAGTATTAAGGGAGATAGCAGAGATAAATTAAAATCGAGAAATATTTCCATACACCCCTTCCTCCAAAATTTCCTACAAAAAAAAAATTTTGCGTCATGAAATTAGCTATAAATTGGTAACCGGGGGTTTTTTGAAACGAAAAATCGACTGGCACAGTCTGTTTTTCAATAAAATCATTCTTCGGCCTTCAAATGACGTAATGCAATTCTCAAAAATCCACTATCTAAACCTAAAAATTATCATAACTCGACTAATTGAAGAGTTAGAACGTTCTAGTCTTCGCCAGTCGATTCAGGGGAACATTTTACATATAGATATAAATTTTCAGTTCATATTTCCAAGCATTAAGGGAGATACCAATTAGCAAATTAACTTGTGAAAATATGCGAAAATCCACTTTCTGAAATTTCATGTATCCATAACTCGACTAATTGAAGAGATAGAACGTTCTAGTCTTCGCCAATCGATTCAGAAGAGCATTTTACATACAGAAATAAGTTTTGAGTTTATATTTCCAAGTATTAAGTAAGATAACGGAGAGCAAATTAAATCGTGAAAATATTCTCTATGTATTCATAATTCGACTAATTGAAGAGATAGAACGTTCTAGTCTTCGCCAATCGATTCAGAAGAGCATTTTACATATAGATATGAATTTTGAGTTGATATTTACAAGTATTAAGGGAGATAGCAGAGATAAATTAAAATCGAGAAATATTTCCATACCTACCCCTTGCTCCAAAATTTCCTACAAAAAAAAATTTTGCGTCATGAAATTGGCTATAAATTGGTAACCGGGGGTTTTTTGAAACGAAAAATCGACTGGCACAGTCTGTTTTTCAATAAAATCATTCTTTGGCCTTCAAATGACGTAATGCAATTCTCAAAAATCCACTATCTAAACCTAAAAATTCTCATAACTCGACTAATTGAAGAGTTAGAACGTTCTAGTCTCCGCCAGTCGATTCTGGGGAACATTTTACATATAGATATGAATTTTCAGTTCATATTTCCAAGCATTAGGGGAGATACCAATTAGCAAATTAACTTGTGAAAATATGCGAAAATCCACTTTCTGAAATTTCATGTATCCATAACTCGACTAATTGAAGAGATAGAACGTTCTAGTCTTCGCCAATCGATTCAGAAGAGCATTTTACATACAGAAATAAGTTTTGAGTTTATATTTCCAAGTATTAAGTAAGATAACGGAGAGCAAATTAAATCGTGAAAATATTCTCTATGTATTCATAATTCGACTAATTGAAGAGATAGAACGTTCTAGTCTTCGCCAATCGATTCAGAAGAGCATTTTACATATAGATATGAATTTTGAGTTGATATTTACAAGTATTAAGGGAGATAGCAGAGATAAATTAAAATCGAGAAATATTTCCATACCTACCCCTTGCTCCAAAATTTCCTACAAAAAAAAAATTTTGCGTCATGAAATTGGCTATAAATTGGTAACCGGGGGTTTTTTGAAACGAAAAATCGACTGGCACAGTCTGTTTTTCAATAAAATCATTCTTTGGCCTTCAAATGACGTAATGCAATTCTCAAAAATCCACTATCTAAACCTAAAAATTCTCATAACTCGACTAATTGAAGAGTTAGAACGTTCTAGTCTTCGCCAGTCGATTCAGGGGAACATTTTACATATAGATATGAATTTTCAGTTCATATTTCCAAGCATTAGGGGAGATACCAATTAGCAAATTAACTTGTGAAAATATGCGAAAATCCACTTTCTGAAATTTCATGTATCCATAACTCGACTAATTGAAGAGATAGAACGTTCTAGTCTTCGCCAATCGATTCAGAAGAGCATTTTACATACAGAAATAAGTTTTGAGTTTATATTTCCAAGTATTAAGTAAGATAACGGAGAGCAAATTAAATCGTGAAAATATTCTCTATGTATTCATAATTCGACTAATTGAAGAGATAGAACGTTCTAGTCTTCGCCAATCGATTCAGAAGAGCATTTTACATATAGATATGAATTTTGAGTTGATATTTACAAGTATTAAGGGAGATAGCAGAGATAAATTAAAATCGAGAAATATTTCCATACCTACCCCTTGCTCCAAAATTTCCTACAAAAAAAAAATTTTGCGTCATGAAATTGGCTATAAATTGGTAACCGGGGGTTTTTTGAAACGAAAAATCGACTGGCACAGTCTGTTTTTCAATAAAATCATTCTTTGGCCTTCAAATGACGTAATGCAAGTCTCAAAAATCCACTATCTAAACCTAAAAATTCTCATAACTCGACTAATTGAAGAGTTAGAACGTTCTAGTCTTCGCCAGTCGATTCAGGGGAACATTTTACATATAGATATGAATTTTCAGTTTATATTTCCAAGCATTAAGGGTGATACCACTTAGCAAATTAACTTGTGAAAATATGCGAAAATCCACTTTCTGAAATTTCATGTATCCATAACTCGACTAATTGAAGAGTTAGAACGTTCTAGTCTTCGCCAATCGATTCAGAAGAGCATTTTACATACAGAAATAAGTTTTGAGTTTATATTTCCAAGTATTAAGTAAGATAACGGAGAGCAAATTAAATCGTGAAAATATTCTCTATGTATTCATAATTCGACTAATTGAAGAGATAGAACGTTCTAGTCTTCGCCAATCGATTCAGAAGAGCATTTTACATATACATATGAATTTTGAGTTGATATTTACAAGTATTAAGGGAGATAGCAGAGATAAATTAAAATCGAGAAATATTTCCATACCTACCCCTTGCTCCAAAATTTCCTACAAAAAAAAAATTTTGCGTCATGAAATTGGCTATAAATTGGTAACCGGGGTTTTTTTGAAACGAAAAATCGACTGGCACAGTCTGTTTTTCAATAAAATCATTCTTTGGCCTTCAAATGACGTAATGCAATTCTCAAAAATCCACTATCTAAACCTAAAAATTCTCATAACTCGACTAATTGAAGAGTTAGAACGTTCTAGTCTCCGCCAGTCGATTCTGGGGAACATTTTACATATAGATATGAATTTTCAGTTCATATTCCCAAGCATTAGGGGAGATACCAATTAGCAAATTAACTTGTGAAAATATGCGAAAATCCACTTTCTGAAATTTCATGTATCCATAACTCGACTAATTGAAGAGATAGAACGTTCTAGTCTTCGCCAATCGATTCAGAAGAGCATTTTACATACAGAAATAAGTTTTGAGTTTATATTTCCAAGTATTAAGTAAGATAACGGAGAGCAAATTAAATCGTGAAAATATTCTCTATGTATTCATAATTCGACTAATTGAAGAGATAGAACGTTCTAGTCTTCGCCAATCGATTCAGAAGAGCATTTTACATATAGATATGAATTTTGAGTTGATATTTACAAGTATTAAGGGAGATAGCAGAGATAAATTAAAATCGAGAAATATTTCCATACCTACCCCTTGCTCCAAAATTTCCTACAAAAAAAAAATTTTGCGTCATGAAATTGGCTATAAATTGGTAACCGGGGGTTTTTTGAAACGAAAAATCGACTGGCACAGTCTGTTTTTCAATAAAATCATTCTTTGGCCTTCAAATGACGTAATGCAAGTCTCAAAAATCCACTATCTAAACCTAAAAATTCTCATAACTCGACTAATTGAAGAGTTAGAACGTTCTAGTCTTCGCCAGTCGATTCAGGGGAACATTTTACATATAGATATGAATTTTCAGTTTATATTTCCAAGCATTAAGGGTGATACCACTTAGCAAATTAACTTGTGAAAATATGCGAAAATCCACTTTCTGAAATTTCATGTATCCATAACTCGACTAATTGAAGAGTTAGAACGTTCTAGTCTTCGCCAATCGATTCAGAAGAGCATTTTACATACAGAAATAAGTTTTGAGTTTATATTTCCAAGTATTAAGTAAGATAACGGAGAGCAAATTAAATCGTGAAAATATTCTCTATGTATTCATAATTCGACTAATTGAAGAGATAGAACGTTCTAGTCTTCGCCAATCGATTCAGAAGAGCATTTTACATATACATATGAATTTTGAGTTGATATTTACAAGTATTAAGGGAGATAGCAGAGATAAATTAAAATCGAGAAATATTTCCATACCTACCCCTTGCTCCAAAATTTCCTACAAAAAAAAAATTTTGCGTCATGAAATTGGCTATAAATTGGTAACCGGGGTTTTTTTGAAACGAAAAATCGACTGGCACAGTCTGTTTTTCAATAAAATCATTCTTTGGCCTTCAAATGACGTAATGCAATTCTCAAAAATCCACTATCTAAACCTAAAAACTCTCATAACTCGACTAATTGAAGAGTTAGAACGTTCTAGTCTTCGCCAGTCGATTCAGGGGAACATTTTACATATAGATATGAATTTTCAGTTCATATTTCCAAGCATTAAGGGAGATACCAATTAGCAGATTAACTTGTGAAAATATGCGAAAATTCACTTTCTGAAATTTCATGTATCCATAACTCGACTAATTGAAGAGATAGAACGTTCTAGTCTTCGCCAATCGATTCAAAAGAGCATTTTACATACAGAAATAAGTTTTGAGTTTATATTCCCAAGTATTAAGTAAGATAACGGAGAGCAAATTAAATCGTGAAAATATTCTCTATGTATCCATAACTCGACTAATTGAAGAGATAGAACGTTCTAGTCTTCGCCAATCGATTCAGAAGAGCATTTTACATACAGAAATAAGTTTTGAGTTTATATTTCCAAGTATTAAGTAAGATAACGGAGAGCAAATTAAATCGTGAAAATATTCTCTATGTATTCATAATTCGACTAATTGAAGAGATAGAACGTTCTAGTCTTCGCCAATCGATTCAGAAGAGCATTTTACATATAGATATGAATTTTGAGTTGATATTTACATGTATTAAGGTAGATAGCAGAGATACATTAAAATCGAGAAATATTTCCATACCTACCCCTTGCTCCAAAATTTCCTACAAAAAAAAAATTTTGCGTCATGAAATTGGCTATAAATTGGTAACCGGGGGTTTTTTGAAACGAAAAATCGACTGGCACAGTCTGTTTTTCAATAAAATCATTCTTTGGCCTTCAAATGACGTAATGCAATTCTCAAAAATCCACTATCTAAACCTAAAAATTCTCATAACTCGACTAATTGAGAAGTTAGAACGTTCTAGTCTTCGCCAGTCGATTCAGGGGAACATTTTACATATAGATATGAATTTTCAGTTCATATTTCCAAGCATTAAGGGAGATACCAATTAGCAAATTAACTTGTGAAAATATGCGAAAATCCACTTTCTGAAATTTCATGTATCCATAACTCGACTAATTGAAGAGATAGAACGTTCTAGTCTTCGCCAATCGATTCAAAAGAGCATTTTACATACAGAAATAAGTTTTGAGTTTAAATTTCCAAGTATTGAGTAAGATAACGGAGAGCAAATTAAATCGTGAAAATATTCTCTATGTATTCATAATTCGACTAATTGAAGAGATAGAACGTTCTAGTCTTCGCCAATCGATTCAGAAGAGCATTTTACATATAGATATGAATTTTGAGTTGATATTTACATGTATTAAGGTAGATAGCAGAGATACATTAAAATCGAGAAATATTTCCATACCTACCCCTTGCTCCAAAATTTCCTACAAAAAAAAAATTTTGCGTCATGAAATTGGCTATAAATTGGTAACCGGGGGTTTTTTGAAACGAAAAATCGACTGGCACAGTCTGTTTTTCAATAAAATCATTCTTTGGCCTTCAAATGACGTAATGCAATTCTCAAAAATCCACTATCTAAACCTAAAAATTCTCATAACTCGACTAATTGAAAAGTTAGAACGTTCTAGTCTTCGCCAGTCGATTCAGGGGAACATTTTACATATAGATATGAATTTTCAGTTCATATTTCCAAGCATTAAGGGAGATACCAATTAGCAAATTAACTTGTGAAAATATGCGAAAATCCACTTTCTGAAATTTCATGTATCCATAACTCGACTAATTGAAGAGATAGAACGTTCTAGTCTTCGCCAATCGATTCAAAAGAGCATTTTACATACAGAAATAAGTTTTGAGTTTAAATTTCCAAGTATTGAGTAAGATAACGGAGAGCAAATTAAATCGTGAAAATATTCTCTATGTATTCATAATTTGACTAATTGAAGAGATAGAACGTTCTAGTCTTCGCCAATCGATTCAGAAGAGCATTTTACATATAGATATGAGTTTTGAGTTGATATTTACAAGTATTAAGGGAGATAGCAGAGATAAATTAAAATACAGAAATATTTCCATACCTACCCCTTCCTCCAAAATTTCCTACAAAAAAAAAATTTTGCGTCATGAAATTGGCTATAAATTGGTAACCGGGGGTTTTTTGAAACGAAAAATCGACTGGCACAGTCTGTTTTTCAATAAAATCATTCTTTGGCCTTCAAATGACGTAATGCAATTCTCAAAAATCCACTATCTAAACCTAAAAATTCTCATAACTCGACTAATTGAAAAGTTAGAACGTTCTAGTCTTCGCCAGTCGATTCAGGGGAACATTTTACATATAGATATGAATTTTCAGTTCATATTTCTAAGCATTAAGGGAGATACCAATTAGCAAATTAACTTGTGAAAATATGCGAAAATCCACTTTCTGAAATTTCATGTATCCATAACTCGACTAATTGAAGAGTTAGAACGTTCTAGTCTTCGCCAATCGATTCAGAAGAGCATTTTACATACAGAAATAAGTTTTGAGTTTATATTTCCAAGTATTAAGTAAGATAACGGAGAGCAAATTAAATCGTGAAAATATTCTCTATGTATTCATAATTCGACTAATTGAAGAGATAGAACGTTCTAGTCTTCGCCAATCGATTCAGAAGAGCATTTTACATATACATATGAATTTTGAGTTGATATTTACAAGTATTAAGGGAGATAGCAGAGATAAATTAAAATCGAGAAATATTTCCATACCTACCCCTTGCTCCAAAATTTCCTACAAAAAAAAAATTTTGCGTCATGAAATTGGCTATAAATTGGTAACCGGGGTTTTTTTGAAACGAAAAATCGACTGGCACAGTCTGTTTTTCAATAAAATCATTCTTTGGCCTTCAAATGACGTAATGCAATTCTCAAAAATCCACTATCTAAACCTAAAAATTCTCATAACTCGACTAATTGAAGAGTTAGAACGTTCTAGTCTCCGCCAGTCGATTCTGGGGAACATTTTACATATAGATATGAATTTTCAGTTCATATTCCCAAGCATTAGGGGAGATACCAATTAGCAAATTAACTTGTGAAAATATGCGAAAATCCACTTTCTGAAATTTCATGTATCCATAACTCGACTAATTGAAGAGATGAAACGTTCTAGTCTTCGCCAATCGATTCAGAAGAGCATTTTACATACAGAAATAAGTTTTGAGTTTATATTTCCAAGTATTAAGTAAGATAACGGAGAGCAAATTAAATCGTGAAAATATTCTCTATGTATTCATAATTCGACTAATTGAAGAGATAGAACGTTCTAGTCTTCGCCAATCGATTCAGAAGAGCATTTTACATATAGATATGAATTTTGAGTTGATATTTACAAGTATTAAGGGAGATAGCAGAGATAAATTAAAATCGAGAAATATTTCCATACCTACCCCTTGCTCCAAAATTTCCTACAAAAAAAAAATTTTGCGTCATGAAATTGGCTATAAATTGGTAACCGGGGGTTTTTTGAAACGAAAAATCGACTGGCACAGTCTGTTTTTCAATAAAATCATTCTTTGGCCTTCAAATGACGTAATGCAAGTCTCAAAAATCCACTATCTAAAATATTCTCTATGTATTCATAATTCGACTAATTGAAGAGATAGAACGTTCTAGTCTTCGCCAATCGATTCAGAAGAGCATTTTACCTATAGATATGAATTTTGAGTTGATATTTACAAGTATTAAGGGAGATAGCAGAGATAAATTAAAATCGAGAAATATTTCCATACCTACCCCTTGCTCCAAAATTTCCTACAAAAAAAAAATTTTGCGTCATGAAATTGGCTATAAATTGGTAACCGGGGGTTTTTTGAAACGAAAAATCGACTGGCACAGTCTGTTTTTCAATAAAATCATTCTTTGGCCTTCAAATGACGTAATGCAAGTCTCAAAAATCCACTATCTAAACCTAAAAATTCTCATAACTCGACTAATTGAAGAGTTAGAACGTTCTAGTCTTCGCCAGTCGATTCAGGGGAACATTTTACATATAGATATGAATTTTCAGTTTATATTTCCAAGCATTAAGGGTGATACCACTTAGCAAATTAACTTGTGAAAATATGCGAAAATCCACTTTCTGAAATTTCATGTATCCATAACTCGACTAATTGAAGAGATAGAACGTTCTAGTCTTCGCCAATCGATTCAGAAGAGCATTTTACATACAGAAATAAGTTTTGAGTTTATATTTCCAAGTATTAAGTAAGATAACGGAGAGCAAATTAAATCGTGAAAATATTCTCTATGTATTCATAATTCAACTAATTGAAGAGATAGAACGTTCTAGTCTTCGCCAATCGATTCAAAAGAGCATTTTACATATAGATATGAATTTTAAGTTGATATTTACAAGTATTAAGGGAGATAGCAGAGATAAATTAAAATCGAGAAATATTTCCATACCTACCCCTTCCTCCAAAATTTCCTACAAAAAAAAAATTTTGCGTCATGAAATTAGCTATAAATTGGTAACCGGGGGTTTTTTGAAACGAAAAATCGACTGGCACAGTCTGTTTTTCAATAAAATCATTCTTTGGCCTTCAAATGACGTAATGCAATTCTCAAAAATCCACTATCTAAACCTAAAAATTCTCATAACTCGACTAATTGAAGAGTTAGAACGTTCTAGTCTTCGCCAGTCGATTCAGGGGAACATTTTACATATAGATATGAATTTTCAGTTTATATTTCCAAGCATTAAGGGAGATACCAATTAGCAAATTAACTTGTGAAAATATGCGAAAATCCACTTTCTGAAATTTCATGTATCCATAACTCGACTAATTGAAGAGATGAAACGTTCTAGTCTTCGCCAATCGATTCAGAAGAGCATTTTACATACAGAAATAAGTTTTGAGTTTATATTTCCAAGTATTAAGTAAGATAACGGAGAGCAAATTAAATCGTGAAAATATTCTCTATGTATTCATAATTCGACTAATTGAAGAGATAGAACGTTCTAGTCTTCGCCAATCGATTCAGAAGAGCATTTTACATATAGATATGAATTTTGAGTTGATATTTACAAGTATTAAGGGAGATAGCAGAGATAAATTAAAATCGAGAAATATTTCCATACCTGCCCCTTGCTCCAAAATTTCCTACAAAAAAAAAATTTTGCGTCATGAAATTGGCGATAAATTGGTAACCGGGGGTTTTTTGAAACGAAAAATCGACTGGCACAGTCTGTTTTTCAATAAAATCATTCTTTGGCCTTCAAATGACGTAATGCAATTCTCAAAAATCCACTATCTAAACCTAAAAATTCTCATAACTCGACTAATTCAAGAGTTAGAACGTTCTAGTCTCCGCCAGTCGATTCTGGGGAACATTTTACATATAGATATGAATTTTCAGTTCATATTTCCAAGCATTAAGGGAGATACCAATTAGCAAATTAACTTGTGAAAATATGCGAAAATCCACTTTCTGAAATTTCATGTATCCATAACTCGACTAATTGAAGAGATGAAACGTTCTAGTCTTCGCCAATCGATTCAGAAGAGCATTTTACATACAGAAATAAGTTTTGAGTTTATATTTCCAAGTATTAAGTAAGATAACGGAGAGCAAATTAAATCGTGAAAATATTCTCTATGTATTCATAATTCGACTAATTGAAGAGATAGAACGTTCTAGTCTTCGCCAATCGATTCAGAAGAGCATTTTACATATAGATATGAATTTTGAGTTGATATTTACAAGTATTAAGGGAGATAGCAGAGATAAATTAAAATCGAGAAATATTTCCATACCTACCCCTTGCTCCAAAATTTCCTACAAAAAAAAAATTTTGCGTCATGAAATTGGCTATAAATTGGTAACCGGGGGTTTTTTGAAACGAAAAATCGACTGGCACAGTCTGTTTTTCAATAAAATCATTCTTTGGCCTTCAAATGACGTAATGCAATTCTCAAAAATCCACTATCTAAACCTAAAAATTCTCATAACTCGACTAATTGAAGAGTTAGAACGTTCTAGTCTTCGCCAGTCGATTCAGGGGAACATTTTACATATAGATATGAATTTTCAGTTTATATTTCCAAGCATTAAGGGAGATACCAATTAGCAAATTAACTTGTGAAAATATGCGAAAATCCACTTTCCGAAATTTCATGTATCCATAACTCGACTAATTGAAGAGATAGAACGTTCTAGTCTTCGCCAATCGATTCAAAAGAGCATTTTACATACAGAAATAAGTTTTGAGTTTATATTTCCAAGTATTAAGTAAGATAACGGAGAGCAAATTAAATCGTGAAAATATTCTCTATGTATTCATAATTCGACTAATTGAAGAGATAGAACGTTCTAGTCTTCGCCAATCGATTCAGAAGAGCATTTTACATATAGATATGAATTTTGAGTTGATATTTACAAGTATTAAGGGAGATAGCAGAGATAAATTAAAATCGAGAAATATTTCCATACCTACCCCTTGCTCCAAAATTTCCTACAAAAAAAAAATTTTGCGTCATGAAATTGGCTATAAATTGGTAACCGGGGGTTTTTTGAAACGAAAAATCGACTGGCACAGTCTGTTTTTCAATAAAATCATTCTTTGGCCTTCAAATGACGTAATGCAATTCTCAAAAATCCACTATCTAAACCTAAAAATTCTCATAACTCGACTAATTGAAGAGTTAGAACGTTCTAGTCTCCGCCAGTCGATTCTGGGGAACATTTTACATATAGATATGAATTTTCAGTTCATATTTCCAAGCATTAAGGGAGATACCAATTAGCAAATTAACTTGTGAAAATATGCGAAAATCCACTTTCTGAAATTTCATGTATCCATAACTCGACTAATTGAAGAGATGAAACGTTCTAGTCTTCGCCAATCGATTCAGAAGAGCATTTTACATACAGAAATAAGTTTTGAGTTTATATTTCCAAGTATTAAGTAAGATAACGGAGAGCAAATTAAATCGTGAAAATATTCTCTATGTATTCATAATTCGACTAATTGAAGAGATAGAACGTTCTAGTCTTCGCCAATCGATTCAGAAGAGCATTTTACATATAGATATGAATTTTGAGTTGATATTTACAAGTATTAAGGGAGATAGCAGAGATAAATTAAAATCGAGAAATATTTCCATACCTACCCCTTGCTCCAAAATTTCCTACAAAAAAAAAATTTTGCGTCATGAAATTGGCTATAAATTGGTAACCGGGGGTTTTTTGAAACGAAAAATCGACTGGCACAGTCTGTTTTTCAATAAAATCATTCTTTGGCCTTCAAATGACGTAATGCAATTCTCAAAAATCCACTATCTAAACCTAAAAATTCTCATAACTCGACTAATTGAAGAGTTAGAACGTTCTAGTCTTCGCCAGTCGATTCAGGGGAACATTTTACATATAGATATGAATTTTCAGTTTATATTTCCAAGCATTAAGGGAGATACCACTTAGCAAATTAACTTGTGAAAATATGCGAAAATCCACTTTCTGAAATTTCATGTATCCATAACTCGACTAATTGAAGAGATGAAACGTTCTAGTCTTCGCCAATCGATTCAGAAGAGCATTTTACATACAGAAATAAGTTTTGAGTTTATATTTCCAAGTATTAAGTAAGATAACGGAGAGCAAATTAAATCGTGAAAATATTCTCTATGTATTCATAATTCGACTAATTGAAGAGATAGAACGTTCTAGTCTTCGCCAATCGATTCAGAAGAGCATTTTACATATAGATATGAATTTTGAGTTGATATTTACAAGTATTAAGGGAGATAGCAGAGATAAATTAAAATCGAGAAATATTTCCATACCTACCCCTTGCTCCAAAATTTCCTACAAAAAAAAAATTTTGCGTCATGAAATTGGCTATAAATTGGTAACCGGGGGTTTTTTGAAACGAAAAATCGACTGGCACAGTCTGTTTTTCAATAAAATCATTCTTTGGCCTTCAAATGACGTAATGTTATTCTCAAAAATCCACTATCTAAACCTAAAAATTCTCATAACTCGACTAATTGAAGAGTTAGAACGTTCTAGTCTCCGCCAGTCGATTCTGGGGAACATTTTACATATAGATATGAATTTTCAGTTCATATTTCCAAGCATTAGGGGAGATACCAATTAGCAAATTAACTTGTGAAAATATGCGAAAATCCACTTTCTGAAATTTCATGTATCCATAACTCGACTAATTGAAGAGATAGAACGTTCTAGTCTTCGCCAATCGATTCAGAAGAGCATTTTACATACAGAAATAAGTTTTGAGTTTATATTTCCAAGTATTAAGTAAGATAACGGAGAGCAAATTAAATCGTGAAAATATTCTCTATGTATTCATAATTCGACTAATTGAAGAGATAGAACGTTCTAGTCTTCGCCAATCGATTCAGAAGAGCATTTTACATATAGATATGAATTTTGAGTTGATATTTACAAGTATTAAGGGAGATAGCAGAGATAAATTAAAATCGAGAAATATTTCCATACCTACCCCTTGCTCCAAAATTTCCTACAAAAAAAAAATTTTGCGTCATGAAATTGGCTATAAATTGGTAACCGGGGGTTTTTTGAAACGAAAAATCGACTGGCACAGTCTGTTTTTCAATAAAATCATTCTTTGGCCTTCAAATGACGTAATGCAAGTCTCAAAAATCCACTATCTAAACCTAAAAATTCTCATAACTCGACTAATTGAAGAGTTAGAACGTTCTAGTCTTCGCCAGTCGATTCAGGGGAACATTTTACATATAGATATGAATTTTCAGTTTATATTTCCAAGCATTAAGGGTGATACCACTTAGCAAATTAACTTGTGAAAATATGCGAAAATCCACTTTCTGAAATTTCATGTATCCATAACTCGACTAATTGAAGAGTTAGAACGTTCTAGTCTTCGCCAATCGATTCAGAAGAGCATTTTACATACAGAAATAAGTTTTGAGTTTATATTTCCAAGTATTAAGTAAGATAACGGAGAGCAAATTAAATCGTGAAAATATTCTCTATGTATTCATAATTCGACTAATTGAAGAGATAGAACGTTCTAGTCTTCGCCAATCGATTCAGAAGAGCATTTTACATATACATATGAATTTTGAGTTGATATTTACAAGTATTAAGGGAGATAGCAGAGATAAATTAAAATCGAGAAATATTTCCATACCTACCCCTTGCTCCAAAATTTCCTACAAAAAAAAAATTTTGCGTCATGAAATTGGCTATAAATTGGTAACCGGGGGTTTTTTGAAACGAAAAATCGACTGGCACAGTCTGTTTTTCAATAAAATCATTCTTTGGCCTTCAAATGACGTAATGCAATTCTCAAAAATCCACTATCTAAACCTAAAAATTCTCATAACTCGACTAATTGAAGAGTTAGAACGTTCTAGTCTCCGCCAGTCGATTCTGGGGAACATTTTACATATAGATATGAATTTTCAGTTCATATTCCCAAGCATTAGGGGAGATACCAATTAGCAAATTAACTTGTGAAAATATGCGAAAATCCACTTTCTGAAATTTCATGTATCCATAACTCGACTAATTGAAGAGATAGAACGTTCTAGTCTTCGCCAATCGATTCAGAAGAGCATTTTACATACAGAAATAAGTTTTGAGTTTATATTTCCAAGTATTAAGTAAGATAACGGAGAGCAAATTAAATCGTGAAAATATTCTCTATGTATTCATAATTCGACTAATTGAAGAGATAGAACGTTCTAGTCTTCGCCAATCGATTCAGAAGAGCATTTTACATATACATATGAATTTTGAGTTGATATTTACAAGTATTAAGGGAGATAGCAGAGATAAATTAAAATCGAGAAATATTTCCATACCTACCCCTTGCTCCAAAATTTCCTACAAAAAAAAAATTTTGCGTCATGAAATTGGCTATAAATTGGTAACCGGGGGTTTTTTGAAACGAAAAATCGACTGGCACAGTCTGTTTTTCAATAAAATCATTCTTTGGCCTTCAAATGACGTAATGCAATTCTCAAAAATCCACTATCTAAACCTAAAAATTCTCATAACTCGACTAATTGAAGAGTTAGAACGTTCTAGTCTCCGCCAGTCGATTCTGGGGAACATTTTACATATAGATATGAATTTTCAGTTCATATTCCCAAGCATTAGGGGAGATACCAATTAGCAAATTAACTTGTGAAAATATGCGAAAATCCACTTTCTGAAATTTCATGTATCCATAACTCGACTAATTGAAGAGATAGAACGTTCTAGTCTTCGCCAATCGATTCAGAAGAGCATTTTACATACAGAAATAAGTTTTGAGTTTATATTTCCGAGTATTAAGTAAGATAACGGAGAGCAAATTAAATCGTGAAAATATTCTCTATGTATTCATAATTCGACTAATTGAAGAGATAGAACGTTCTAGTCTTCGCCAATCGATTCAGAAGAGCATTTTACATATACATATGAATTTTGAGTTGATATTTACAAGTATTAAGGGAGATAGCAGAGATAAATTAAAATCGAGAAATATTTCCATACCTACCCCTTGCTCCAAAATTTCCTACAAAAAAAAAATTTTGCGTCATGAAATTGGCTATAAATTGGTAACCGGGGGTTTTTTGAAACGAAAAATCGACTGGCACAGTCTGTTTTTCAATAAAATCATTCTTTGGCCTTCAAATGACGTAATGCAATTCTCAAAAATCCACTATCTAAACCTAAAAATTCTCATAACTCGACTAATTGAAGAGTTAGAACGTTCTAGTCTCCGCCAGTCGATTCTGGGGAACATTTTACATATAGATATGAATTTTCAGTTCATATTCCCAAGCATTAGGGGAGATACCAATTAGCAAATTAACTTGTGAAAATATGCGAAAATCCACTTTCTGAAATTTCATGTATCCATAACTCGACTAATTGAAGAGATAGAACGTTCTAGTCTTCGCCAATCGATTCAGAAGAGCATTTTACATACAGAAATAAGTTTTGAGTTTATATTTCCGAGTATTAAGTAAGATAACGGAGAGCAAATTAAATCGTGAAAATATTCTCTATGTATTCATAATTCGACTAATTGAAGAGATAGAACGTTCTAGTCTTCGCCAATCGATTCAGAAGAGCATTTTACATATAGATATGAATTTTGAGTTGATATTTACAAGTATTAAGGGAGATAGCAGAGATAAATTAAAATCGAGAAATATTTCCATACCTACCCCTTGCTCCAAAATTTCCTACAAAAAAAACATTTTGCGTCATGAAATTGGCTATAAATTGGTAACCGGGGGTTTTTTGAAACGAAAAATCGACTGGCACAGTCTGTTTTTCAATAAAATCATTCTTTGGCCTTCAAATGACGTAATGCAATTCTCAAAAATCCACTATCTAAACCTAAAAATTCTCATAACTCGACTAATTGAAGAGTTAGAACGTTCTAGTCTTCGCCAGTCGATTCAGGGGAACATTTTACATATAGATATGAATTTTCAGTTTATATTTCCAAGCATTAAGGGTGATACCACTTAGCAAATTAACTTGTGAAAATATGCGAAAATCCACTTTCTGAAATTTCATGTATCCATAACTCGACTAATTGAAGAGTTAGAACGTTCTAGTCTTCGCCAATCGATTCAGAAGAGCATTTTACATACAGAAATAAGTTTTGAGTTTATATTTCCAAGTATTAAGTAAGATAACGGAGAGCAAATTAAATCGTGAAAATATTCTCTATGTATTCATAATTCGACTAATTGAAGAGATAGAACGTTCTAGTCTTCGCCAATCGATTCAGAAGAGCATTTTACATATACATATGAATTTTGAGTTGATATTTACAAGTATTAAGGGAGATAGCAGAGATAAATTAAAATCGAGAAATATTTCCATACCTACCCCTTGCTCCAAAATTTCCTACAAAAAAAAAATTTTGCGTCATGAAATTGGCTATAAATTGGTAACCGGGGGTTTTTTGAAACGAAAAATCGACTGGCACAGTCTGTTTTTCAATAAAATCATTCTTTGGCCTTCAAATGACGTAATGCAATTCTCAAAAATCCACTATCTAAACCTAAAAATTCTCATAACTCGACTAATTGAAGAGTTAGAACGTTCTAGTCTCCGCCAGTCGATTCTGGGGAACATTTTACATATAGATATGAATTTTCAGTTCATATTCCCAAGCATTAGGGGAGATACCAATTAGCAAATTAACTTGTGAAAATATGCGAAAATCCACTTTCTGAAATTTCATGTATCCATAACTCGACTAATTGAAGAGATAGAACGTTCTAGTCTTCGCCAATCGATTCAGAAGAGCATTTTACATACAGAAATAAGTTTTGAGTTTATATTTCCGAGTATTAAGTAAGATAACGGAGAGCAAATTAAATCGTGAAAATATTCTCTATGTATTCATAATTCGACTAATTGAAGAGATAGAACGTTCTAGTCTTCGCCAATCGATTCAGAAGAGCATTTTACATATAGATATGAATTTTGAGTTGATATTTACAAGTATTAAGGGAGATAGCAGAGATAAATTAAAATCGAGAAATATTTCCATACCTACCCCTTGCTCCAAAATTTCCTACAAAAAAAACATTTTGCGTCATGAAATTGGCTATAAATTGGTAACCGGGGGTTTTTTGAAACGAAAAATCGACTGGCACAGTCTGTTTTTCAATAAAATCATTCTTTGGCCTTCAAATGACGTAATGCAATTCTCAAAAATCCACTATCTAAACCTAAAAATTCTCATAACTCGACTAATTGAAGAGTTAGAACGTTCTAGTCTCCGCCAGTCGATTCTGGGGAACATTTTACATATAGATATGAATTTTCAGTTCATATTTCCAAGCATTAGGGGAGATACCAATTAGCAAATTAACTTGTGAAAATATGCGAAAATCCACTTTCTGAAATTTCATGTATCCATAACTCGACTAATTGAAGAGATAGAACGTTCTAGTCTTCGCCAATCGATTCAGAAGAGCATTTTACATACAGAAATAAGTTTTGAGTTTATATTTCCAAGTATTAAGTAAGATAACGGAGAGCAAATTAAATCGTGAAAATATTCTCTATGTATTCATAATTCGACTAATTGAAGAGATAGAACGTTCTAGTCTTCGCCAATCGATTCAGAAGAGCATTTTACATATACATATGAATTTTGAGTTGATATTTACAAGTATTAAGGGAGATAGCAGAGATAAATTAAAATCGAGAAATATTTCCATACCTACCCCTTGCTCCAAAATTTCCTACAAAAAAAAAATTTTGCGTCATGAAATTGGCTATAAATTGGTAACCGGGGGTTTTTTGAAACGAAAAATCGACTGGCACAGTCTGTTTTTCAATAAAATCATTCTTTGGCCTTCAAATGACGTAATGCAATTCTCAAAAATCCACTATCTAAACCTAAAAATTCTCATAACTCGACTAATTGAAGAGTTAGAACGTTCTAGTCTTCGCCAGTCGATTCAGGGGAACATTTTACATATAGATATGAATTTTCAGTTTATATTTCCAAGCATTAAGGGTGATACCACTTAGCAAATTAACTTGTGAAAATATGCGAAAATCCACTTTCTGAAATTTCATGTATCCATAACTCGACTAATTGAAGAGTTAGAACGTTCTAGTCTTCGCCAATCGATTCAGAAGAGCATTTTACATACAGAAATAAGTTTTGAGTTTATATTTCCAAGTATTAAGTAAGATAACGGAGAGCAAATTAAATCGTGAAAATATTCTCTATGTATTCATAATTCGACTAATTGAAGAGATAGAACGTTCTAGTCTTCGCCAATCGATTCAGAAGAGCATTTTACATATACATATGAATTTTGAGTTGATATTTACAAGTATTAAGGGAGATAGCAGAGATAAATTAAAATCGAGAAATATTTCCATACCTACCCCTTGCTCCAAAATTTCCTACAAAAAAAACATTTTGCGTCATGAAATTGGCTATAAATTGGTAACCGGGGGTTTTTTGAAACGAAAAATCGACTGGCACAGTCTGTTTTTCAATAAAATCATTCTTTGGCCTTCAAATGACGTAATGCAATTCTCAAAAATCCACTATCTAAACCTAAAAATTCTCATAACTCGACTAATTGAAGAGTTAGAACGT
The DNA here is from genome assembly GCA_949126875.1 of Lochmaea capreae. Taxonomy (NCBI): domain Eukaryota; kingdom Metazoa; phylum Arthropoda; class Insecta; order Coleoptera; family Chrysomelidae; genus Lochmaea; species Lochmaea capreae. The sequence goes on from OX421408.1 coordinate 3,579,581, forward strand.
TCTAGTCTCCGCCAGTCGATTCTGGGGAACATTTTACATATAGATATGAATTTTCAGTTCATATTCCCAAGCATTAGGGGAGATACCAATTAGCAAATTAACTTGTGAAAATATGCGAAAATCCACTTTCTGAAATTTCATGTATCCATAACTCGACTAATTGAAGAGATAGAACGTTCTAGTCTTCGCCAATCGATTCAGAAGAGCATTTTACATACAGAAATAAGTTTTGAGTTTATATTTCCAAGTATTAAGTAAGATAACGGAGAGCAAATTAAATCGTGAAAATATTCTCTATGTATTCATAATTCGACTAATTGAAGAGATAGAACGTTCTAGTCTTCGCCAATCGATTCAGAAGAGCATTTTACATATACATATGAATTTTGAGTTGATATTTACAAGTATTAAGGGAGATAGCAGAGATAAATTAAAATCGAGAAATATTTCCATACCTACCCCTTGCTCCAAAATTTCCTACAAAAAAAACATTTTGCGTCATGAAATTGGCTATAAATTGGTAACCGGGGGTTTTTTGAAACGAAAAATCGACTGGCACAGTCTGTTTTTCAATAAAATCATTCTTTGGCCTTCAAATGACGTAATGCAATTCTCAAAAATCCACTATCTAAACCTAAAAATTCTCATAACTCGACTAATTGAAGAGTTAGAACGTTCTAGTCTCCGCCAGTCGATTCTGGGGAACATTTTACATATAGATATGAATTTTCAGTTCATATTTCCAAGCATTAGGGGAGATACCAATTAGCAAATTAACTTGTGAAAATATGCGAAAATCCACTTTCTGAAATTTCATGTATCCATAACTCGACTAATTGAAGAGATAGAACGTTCTAGTCTTCGCCAATCGATTCAGAAGAGCATTTTACATACAGAAATAAGTTTTGAGTTTATATTTCCAAGTATTAAGTAAGATAACGGAGAGCAAATTAAATCGTGAAAATATTCTCTATGTATTCATAATTCGACTAATTGAAGAGATAGAACGTTCTAGTCTTCGCCAATCGATTCAGAAGAGCATTTTACATATAGATATGAATTTTGAGTTGATATTTACAAGTATTAAGGGAGATAGCAGAGATAAATTAAAATCGAGAAATATTTCCATACCTACCCCTTGCTCCAAAATTTCCTACAAAAAAAAAATTTTGCGTCATGAAATTGGCTATAAATTGGTAACCGGGGGTTTTATGAAACGAAAAATCGACTGGCACAGTCTGTTTTTCAATAAAATCATTCTTTGGCCTTCAAATGACGTAATGCAAGTCTCAAAAATCCACTATCTAAACCTAAAAATTCTCATAACTCGACTAATTGAAGAGTTAGAACGTTCTAGTCTTCGCCAGTCGATTCAGGGGAACATTTTACATATAGATATGAATTTTCAGTTCATATTTCCAAGCATTAAGGGAGATACCAATTAGCAAATTAACTTGTGAAAATATGCGAAAATCCACTTTCTGAAATTTCATGTATCCATAACTCGACTAATTGGAGAGATAGAACGTTCTAGTCTTCGCCAATCGATTCAGGGGAACATTTTACATATAGATATGAATTTTCAGTTTATATTTCCAAGCATTAAGGGTGATACCACTTAGCAAATTAACTTGTGAAAATATGCGAAAATCCACTTTCTGAAATTTCATGTATCCATAACTCGACTAATTGAAGAGTTAGAACGTTCTAGTCTTCGCCAATCGATTCAGAAGAGCATTTTACATACAGAAATAAGTTTTGAGTTTATATTTCCAAGTATTAAGTAAGATAACGGAGAGCAAATTAAATCGTGAAAATATTCTCTATGTATTCATAATTCGACTAATTGAAGAGATAGAACGTTCTAGTCTTCGCCAATCGATTCAGAAGAGCATTTTACATATACATATGAATTTTGAGTTGATATTTACAAGTATTAAGGGAGATAGCAGAGATAAATTAAAATCGAGAAATATTTCCATACCTACCCCTTGCTCCAAAATTTCCTACAAAAAAAACATTTTGCGTCATGAAATTGGCTATAAATTGGTAACCGGGGGTTTTTTGAAACGAAAAATCGACTGGCACAGTCTGTTTTTCAATAAAATCATTCTTTGGCCTTTAAATGACGTAATGCAATTCTCAAAAATCCACTATCTAAACCTAAAAATTCTCATAACTCGACTAATTGAAGAGTTAGAACGTTCTAGTCTCCGCCAGTCGATTCTGGGGAACATTTTACATATAGATATGAATTTTCAGTTCATATTTCCAAGCATTAGGGGAGATACCAATTAGCAAATTAACTTGTGAAAATATGCGAAAATCCACTTTCTGAAATTTCATGTATCCATAACTCGACTAATTGAAGAGATAGAACGTTCTAGTCTTCGCCAATCGATTCAGAAGAGCATTTTACATACAGAAATAAGTTTTGAGTTTATATTTCCGAGTATTAAGTAAGATAACGGAGAGCAAATTAAATCGTGAAAATATTCTCTATGTATTCATAATTCGACTAATTGAAGAGATAGAACGTTCTAGTCTTCGCCAATCGATTCAGAAGAGCATTTTACATATAGATATGAATTTTGAGTTGATATTTACAAGTATTAAGGGAGATAGCAGAGATAAATTAAAATCGAGAAATATTTCCATACCTACCCCTTGCTCCAAAATTTCCTACAAAAAAAAAATTTTGCGTCATGAAATTGGCTATAAATTGGTAACCGGGGGTTTTATGAAACGAAAAATCGACTGGCACAGTCTGTTTTTCAATAAAATCATTCTTTGGCCTTCAAATGACGTAATGCAAGTCTCAAAAATCCACTATCTAAACCTAAAAATTCTCATAACTCGACTAATTGAAGAGTTAGAACGTTCTAGTCTTCGCCAGTCGATTCAGGGGAACATTTTACATATAGATATGAATTTTCAGTTCATATTTCCAAGCATTAAGGGAGATACCAATTAGCAAATTAACTTGTGAAAATATGCGAAAATCCACTTTCTGAAATTTCATGTATCCATAACTCGACTAATTGGAGAGATAGAACGTTCTAGTCTTCGCCAATCGATTCAGGGGAACATTTTACATATAGATATGAATTTTCAGTTTATATTTCCAAGCATTAAGGGTGATACCACTTAGCAAATTAACTTGTGAAAATATGCGAAAATCCACTTTCTGAAATTTCATGTATCCATAACTCGACTAATTGAAGAGTTAGAACGTTCTAGTCTTCGCCAATCGATTCAGAAGAGCATTTTACATACAGAAATAAGTTTTGAGTTTATATTTCCAAGTATTAAGTAAGATAACGGAGAGCAAATTAAATCGTGAAAATATTCTCTATGTATTCATAATTCGACTAATTGAAGAGATAGAACGTTCTAGTCTTCGCCAATCGATTCAGAAGAGCATTTTACATATACATATGAATTTTGAGTTGATATTTACAAGTATTAAGGGAGATAGCAGAGATAAATTAAAATCGAGAAATATTTCCATACCTACCCCTTGCTCCAAAATTTCCTACAAAAAAAACATTTTGCGTCATGAAATTGGCTATAAATTGGTAACCGGGGGTTTTTTGAAACGAAAAATCGACTGGCACAGTCTGTTTTTCAATAAAATCATTCTTTGGCCTTTAAATGACGTAATGCAATTCTCAAAAATCCACTATCTAAACCTAAAAATTCTCATAACTCGACTAATTGAAGAGTTAGAACGTTCTAGTCTCCGCCAGTCGATTCTGGGGAACATTTTACATATAGATATGAATTTTCAGTTCATATTTCCAAGCATTAGGGGAGATACCAATTAGCAAATTAACTTGTGAAAATATGCGAAAATCCACTTTCTGAAATTTCATGTATCCATAACTCGACTAATTGAAGAGATAGAACGTTCTAGTCTTCGCCAATCGATTCAGAAGAGCATTTTACATACAGAAATAAGTTTTGAGTTTATATTTCCGAGTATTAAGTAAGATAACGGAGAGCAAATTAAATCGTGAAAATATTCTCTATGTATTCATAATTCGACTAATTGAAGAGATAGAACGTTCTAGTCTTCGCCAATCGATTCAGAAGAGCATTTTACATATAGATATGAATTTTGAGTTGATATTTACAAGTATTAAGGGAGATAGCAGAGATAAATTAAAATCGAGAAATATTTCCATACCCCTTGCTCCAAAATTTCCTACAAAAAAAACATTTTGCGTCATGAAATTGGCTATAAATTGGTAACCGGGGGTTTTATGAAACGAAAAATCGACTGGCACAGTCTGTTTTTCAATAAAATCATTCTTTGGCCTTCAAATGACGTAATGCAAGTCTCAAAAATCCACTATCTAAACCTAAAAATTCTCATAACTCGACTAATTGAAGAGTTAGAACGTTCTAGTCTTCGCCAGTCGATTCAGGGGAACATTTTACATATAGATATGAATTTTCAGTTTATATTTCCAAGCATTAAGGGTGATACCACTTAGCAAATTAACTTGTGAAAATATGCGAAAATCCACTTTCTGAAATTTCATGTATCCATAACTCGACTAATTGAAGAGTTAGAACGTTCTAGTCTTCGCCAATCGATTCAGAAGAGCATTTTACATACAGAAATAAGTTTTGAGTTTATATTTCCAAGTATTAAGTAAGATAACGGAGAGCAAATTAAATCGTGAAAATATTCTCTATGTATTCATAATTCGACTAATTGAAGAGATAGAACGTTCTAGTCTTCGCCAATCGATTCTGAAGAGCATTTTACATATACATATGAATTTTGAGTTGATATTTACAAGTATTAAGGGAGATAGCAGAGATAAATTAAAATCGAGAAATATTTCCATACCTACCCCTTGCTCCAAAATTTCCTACAAAAAAAACATTTTGCGTCATGAAATTGGCTATAAATTGGTAACCGGGGGTTTTTTGAAACGAAAAATCGACTGGCACAGTCTGTTTTTCAATAAAATCATTCTTTGGCCTTTAAATGACGTAATGCAATTCTCAAAAATCCACTATCTAAACCTAAAAATTCTCATAACTCGACTAATTGAAGAGTTAGAACGTTCTAGTCTCCGCCAGTCGATTCTGGGGAACATTTTACATATAGATATGAATTTTCAGTTCATATTTCCAAGCATTAGGGGAGATACCAATTAGCAAATTAACTTGTGAAAATATGCGAAAATCCACTTTCTGAAATTTCATGTATCCATAACTCGACTAATTGAAGAGATAGAACGTTCTAGTCTTCGCCAATCGATTCAGAAGAGCATTTTACATACAGAAATAAGTTTTGAGTTTATATTTCCGAGTATTAAGTAAGATAACGGAGAGCAAATTAAATCGTGAAAATATTCTCTATGTATTCATAATTCGACTAATTGAAGAGATAGAACGTTCTAGTCTTCGCCAATCGATTCAGAAGAGCATTTTACATATAGATATGAATTTTGAGTTGATATTCACAAGTATTAAGGGAGATAGCAGAGATAAATTAAAATCGAGAAATATTTCCATACCCCTTGCTCCAAAATTTCCTACAAAAAAAACATTTTGCGTCATGAAATTGGCTATAAATTGGTAACCGGGGGTTTTTTGAAACGAAAAATCGACTGGCACAGTCTGTTTTTCAATAAAATCATTCTTTGGCCTTCAAATGACGTAATGCAATTCTCAAAAATCCACTATCTAAACCTAAAAATTCTCATAACTCGACTAATTGAAGAGTTAGAACGTTCTAGTCTCCGCAAGTCGATTCTGGGGAACATTTTACATATAGATATGAATTTTCAGTTCATATTTCCAAGCATTAGGGGAGATACCAATTAGCAAATTAACTTGTGAAAATATGCGAAAATCCACTTTCTGAAATTTCATGTATCCATAACTCGACTAATTGAAGAGATAGAACGTTCTAGTCTTCGCCAATCGATTCAGAAGAGCATTTTACATACAGAAATAAGTTTTGAGTTTATATTTCCAAGTATTAAGTAAGATAACGGAGAGCAAATTAAATCGTGAAAATATTCTCTATGTATTCATAATTCGACTAATTGAAGAGATAGAACGTTCTAGTCTTCGCCAATCGATTCAGAAGAGCATTTTACATATAGATATGAATTTTGAGTTGATATTTACAAGTATTAAGGGAGATAGCAGAGATAAATTAAAATCGAGAAATATTTCCATACCTACCCCTTGCTCCAAAATTTCCTACAAAAAAAAAATTTTGCGTCATGAAATTGGCTATAAATTGGTAACCGGGGGTTTTTTGAAACGAAAAATCGACTGGCACAGTCTGTTTTTCAATAAAATCATTCTTTGGCCTTCAAATGACGTAATGCAAGTCTCAAAAATCCACTATCTAAACCTAAAAATTCTCATAACTCGACTAATTGAAGAGTTAGAACGTTCTAGTCTTCGCCAGTCGATTCAGGGGAACATTTTACATATAGATATGAATTTTCAGTTTATATTTCCAAGCATTAGGGGAGATACCAATTAGCAAATTAACTTGTGAAAATATGCGAAAATCCACTTTCTGAAATTTCATGTATCCATAACTCGACTAATTGGAGAGATGAAACGTTCTAGTCTTCGCCAATCGATTCAGAAGAGCATTTTACATACAGAAATAAGTTTTGAGTTTATATTTCCAAGTATTAAGTAAGATAACGGAGAGCAAATTAAATCGTGAAAATATTCTCTATGTATTCATAATTCGACTAATTGAAGAGATAGAACGTTCTAGTCTTCGCCAATCGATTCAGAAAAGCATTTTACATATAGATATGAATTTTGAGTTGATATTTACAAGTATTAAGGGAGATAGCAGAGATAAATTAAAATCGAGAAATATTTCCATACCCTTGCTCCAAAATTTCCTACAAAAAAAAAATTTTGCGTCATGAAATTGGCTATAAATTGGTAACCGGGGGTTTTTTGAAACGAAAAATCGACTGGCACAGTCTGTTTTTCAATAAAATCATTCTTTGGCCTTCAAATGACGTAATGCAATTCTCAAAAATCCACTATCTAAACCTAAAAATTCTCATAACTCGACTAATTGAAGAGTTAGAACGTTCTAGTCTTCGCCAGTCGATTCAGGGGAACATTTTACATATAGATATGAATTTTCAGTTTATATTTCCAAGCATTAAGGGAGATACCAATTAGCAAATTAACTTGTGAAAATATGCGAAAATCCACTTTCTGAAATTTCATGTATCCATAACTCGACTAATTGAAGAGATAGAACGTTCTAGTCTTCGCCAATCGATTCAAAAGAGCATTTTACATACAGAAATAAGTTTTGAGTTTATATTTCCAAGTATTAAGTAAGATAACGGAGAGCAAATTAAATCGTGAAAATATTCTCTATGTATTCATAATTCGACTAATTGAAGAGATAGAACGTTCTAGTCTTCGCCAATCGATTCAGAAGAGCATTTTACATATACATATGAATTTTGAGTTGATATTTACAAGTATTAAGGGAGATAGCAGAGATAAATTAAAATCGAGAAATATTTCCATACCTGCCCCTTGCTCCAAAATTTCCTACAAAAAAAAAATTTTGCGTCATGAAATTGGCGATAAATTGGTAACCGGGGGTTTTTTGAAACGAAAAATCGACTGGCACAGTCTGTTTTTCAATAAAATCATTCTTTGGCCTTCAAATGACGTAATGCAATTCTCAAAAATCCACTATCTAAACCTAAAAATTCTCATAACTCGACTAATTCAAGAGTTAGAACGTTCTAGTCTCCGCCAGTCGATTCTGGGGAACATTTTACATATAGATATGAATTTTCAGTTCATATTTCCAAGCATTAAGGGAGATACCAATTAGCAAATTAACTTGTGAAAATATGCGAAAATCCACTTTCTGAAATTTCATGTATCCATAACTCGACTAATTGAAGAGATGAAACGTTCTAGTCTTCGCCAATCGATTCAGAAGAGCATTTTACAGACAGAAATAAGTTTTGAGTTTATATTTCCAAGTATTAAGTAAGATAACGGAGAGCAAATTAAATCGTGAAAATATTCTCTATGTATTCATAATTCGACTAATTGAAGAGATAGAACGTTCTAGTCTTCGCCAATCGATTCAGAAGAGCATTTTACATATAGATATGAATTTTGAGTTGATATTTACAAGTATTAAGGGAGATAGCAGAGATAAATTAAAATCGAGAAATATTTCCATACACCCCTTCCTCCAAAATTTCCTACAAAAAAAAAATTTTGCGTCATGAAATTAGCTATAAATTGGTAACCGGGGGTTTTTTGAAACGAAAAATCGACTGGCACAGTCTGTTTTTCAATAAAATCATTCTTCGGCCTTCAAATGACGTAATGCAATTCTCAAAAATCCACTATCTAAACCTAAAAATTCTCATAACTCGACTAATTAAAGAGTTAGAACGTTCTAGTCTTCGCCAGTCGATTCAGGGGAACATTTTACATACAGATATAAATTTTCAGTACATATTTCCAAGCATTAAGGGAGATACCAATTAGCAAATTAACTTGTGAAAATATGCGAAAATCCACTTTCTGAAATTTCATGTATCCATAACTCGACTAATTGAAGAGATAGAACGTTCTAGTTTTCGCCAATCGATTCAAAAGAGCATTTTACATATAGATATGAATTTTGAGTTGATATTTACAAGTATTAAGGGAGATAGCAGAGATAAATTAAAATCGAGAAATATTTCCATACCTACCCCTTGCTCCAAAATTTCCTACAAAAAAAAAATTTTGCGTCATGAAATTGGCTATAAATTGGTAACCGGGGGTTTTTTGAAACGAAAAATCGACTGGCACAGTCTGTTTTTCAATAAAATCATTCTTTGGCCTTCAAATGACGTAATGCAATTCTCAAAAATCCACTATCTAAACCTAAAAATTCTCATAACTCGACTAATTGAAGAGTTAGAACGTTCTAGTCTTCGCCAGTCGATTCAGGGGAACATTTTACATATAGATATGAATTTTCAGTTTATATTTCCAAGCATTAAGGGAGATACCACTTAGCAAAAATTAACTTGTGAAAATATGCGAAAATCCACTTTCTGAAATTTCATGTATCCATAACTCGACTAATTGAAGAGATGAAACGTTCTAGTCTTCGCCAATCGATTCAGAAGAGCATTTTACATACAGAAATAAGTTTTGAGTTTATATTTCCAAGTATTAAGTAAGATAACGGAGAGCAAATTAAATCGTGAAAATATTCTCTATGTATTCATAATTCGACTAATTGAAGAGATAGAACGTTCTAGTCTTCGCCAATCGATTCAGAAGAGCATTTTACATATAGATATGAATTTTGAGTTGATATTTACAAGTATTAAGGGAGATAGCAGAGATAAATTAAAATCGAGAAATATTTCCATACCTACCCCTTGCTCCAAAATTTCCTACAAAAAAAAAATTTTGCGTCATGAAATTGGCTATAAATTGGTAACCGGGGGTTTTTTGAAACGAAAAATCGACTGGCACAGTCTGTTTTTCAATAAAATCATTCTTTGGCCTTCAAATGACGTAATGCAATTCTCAAAAATCCACTATCTAAACCTAAAAATTCTCATAACTCGACTAATTGAAGAGTTAGAACGTTCTAGTCTCCGCCAGTCGATTCTGGGGAACATTTTACATATAGATATGAATTTTCAGTTCATATTTCCAAGCATTAGGGGAGATACCAATTAGCAAATTAACTTGTGAAAATATGCGAAAATCCACTTTCTGAAATTTCATGTATCCATAACTCGACTAATTGAAGAGATAGAACGTTCTAGTCTTCGCCAATCGATTCAGAAGAGCATTTTACATACAGAAATAAGTTTTGAGTTTATATTTCCAAGTATTAAGTAAGATAACGGAGAGCAAATTAAATCGTGAAAATATTCTCTATGTATTCATAATTCGACTAATTGAAGAGATAGAACGTTCTAGTCTTCGCCAATCGATTCAGAAGAGCATTTTACATATAGATATGAATTTTGAGTTGATATTTACAAGTATTAAGGGAGATAGCAGAGATAAATTAAAATCGAGAAATATTTCCATACCTACCCCTTGCTCCAAAATTTCCTACAAAAAAAAAATTTTGCGTCATGAAATTGGCTATAAATTGGTAACCGGGGGTTTTTTGAAACGAAAAATCGACTGGCACAGTCTGTTTTTCAATAAAATCATTCTTTGGCCTTCAAATGACGTAATGCAAGTCTCAAAAATCCACTATCTAAACCTAAAAATTCTCATAACTCGACTAATTGAAGAGTTAGAACGTTCTAGTCTCCGCCAGTCGATTCTGGGGAACATTTTACATATAGATATGAATTTTCAGTTTATATTTCCAAGCATTAAGGGAGATACCACTTAGCAAATTAACTTGTGAAAATATGCGAAAATCCACTTTCTGAAATTTCATGTATCCATAACTCGACTAATTGAAGAGATGAAACGTTCTAGTCTTCGCCAATCGATTCAGAAGAGCATTTTACATACAGAAATAAGTTTTGAGTTTATATTTCCAAGTATTAAGTAAGATAACGGAGAGCAAATTAAATCGTGAAAATATTCTCTATGTATTCATAATTCGACTAATTGAAGAGATAGAACGTTCTAGTCTTCGCCAATCGATTCAGAAGAGCATTTTACATATAGATATGAATTTTGAGTTGATATTTACAAGTATTAAGGGAGATAGCAGAGATAAATTAAAATCGAGAAATATTTCCATACCTACCCCTTGCTCCAAAATTTCCTACAAAAAAAAAATTTTGCGTCATGAAATTGGCTATAAATTGGTAACCGGGGGTTTTTTGAAACGAAAAATCGACTGGCACAGTCTGTTTTTCAATAAAATCATTCTTTGGCCTTCAAATGACGTAATGCAATTCTCAAAAATCCACTATCTAAACCTAAAAATTCTCATAACTCGACTAATTGAAGAGTTAGAACGTTCTAGTCTCCGCCAGTCGATTCTGGGGAACATTTTACATATAGATATGAATTTTCAGTTCATATTTCCAAGCATTAGGGGAGATACCAATTAGCAAATTAACTTGTGAAAATATGCGAAAATCCACTTTCTGAAATTTCATGTATCCATAACTCGACTAATTGAAGAGATAGAACGTTCTAGTCTTCGCCAATCGATTCAGAAGAGCATTTTACATACAGAAATAAGTTTTGAGTTTATATTTCCAAGTATTAAGTAAGATAACGGAGAGCAAATTAAATCGTGAAAATATTCTCTATGTATTCATAATTCGACTAATTGAAGAGATAGAACGTTCTAGTCTTCGCCAATCGATTCAGAAGAGCATTTTACATATAGATATGAATTTTGAGTTGATATTTACAAGTATTAAGGGAGATAGCAGAGATAAATTAAAATCGAGAAATATTTCCATACCTACCCCTTGCTCCAAAATTTCCTACAAAAAAAAAATTTTGCGTCATGAAATTGGCTATAAATTGGTAACCGGGGGTTTTTTGAAACGAAAAATCGACTGGCACAGTCTGTTTTTCAATAAAATCATTCTTTGGCCTTCAAATGACGTAATGCAAGTCTCAAAAATCCACTATCTAAACCTAAAAATTCTCATAACTCGACTAATTGAAGAGTTAGAACGTTCTAGTCTTCGCCAGTCGATTCAGGGGAACATTTTACATATAGATATGAATTTTCAGTTCATATTTCCAAGCATTAAGGGAGATACCAATTAGCAAATTAACTTGTGAAAATATGCGAAAATCCACTTTCTGAAATTTCATGTATCCATAACTCGACTAATTGAAGAGATAGAACGTTCTTGTCTTTGCCAATCGATTCACAAGAGCATTTTACATACAGAAATAAGTTTTGAGTTTAAATTTCCAAGTATTGAGTAAGATAACGGAGAGCAAATTAAATCGTGAAAATATTCTCTATGTATTCATAATTCGACTAATTGAAGAGATAGAACGTTCTAGTCTTCGCCAATTGATTCAGAAGAGCATTTTACATATAGATATGAATTTTGAGTTGATATTTACAAGTATTAAGGGAGATAGCAGAGATAAATTAAAATCGAGAAATATTTCCATACCTACCCCTTGCTCCAAAATTTCCTACAAAAAAAAAATTTTGCGTCATGAAATTGGCTATAAATTGGTAACCGGGGGTTTTTTGAAACGAAAAATCGACTGGCACAGTCTGTTTTTCAATAAAATCATTCTTTGGCCTTCAAATGACGTAATGCAAGTCTCAAAAATCCACTATCTAAACCTAAAAATTCTCATAACTCGACTAATTGAAGAGTTAGAACGTTCTAGTCTCCGCCAGTCGATTCTGGGGAACATTTTACATATAGATATGAATTTTCAGTTCATATTCCCAAGCATTAGGGGAGATACCAATTAGCAAATTAACTTGTGAAAATATGCGAAAATCCACTTTCTGAAATTTCATGTATCCATAACTCGACTAATTGAAGAGATAGAACGTTCTAGTCTTCGCCAATCGATTCAGAAGAGCATTTTACATACAGAAATAAGTTTTGAGTTTATATTTCCGAGTATTAAGTAAGATAACGGAGAGCAAATTAAATCGTGAAAATATTCTCTATGTATTCATAATTCGACTAATTGAAGAGATAGAACGTTCTAGTCTTCGCCAATCGATTCAGAAGAGCATTTTACATATAGATATGAATTTTGAGTTGATATTTACAAGTATTAAGGGAGATAGCAGAGATAAATTAAAATCGAGAAATATTTCCATACCTACCCCTTGCTCCAAAATTTCCTACAAAAAAAACATTTTGCGTCATGAAATTGGCTATAAATTGGTAACCGGGGGTTTTTTGAAACGAAAAATCGACTGGCACAGTCTGTTTTTCAATAAAATCATTCTTTGGCCTTCAAATGACGTAATGCAATTCTCAAAAATCCACTATCTAAACCTAAAAATTCTCATAACTCGACTAATTGAAGAGTTAGAACGTTCTAGTCTCCGCCAGTCGATTCTGGGGAACATTTTACATATAGATATGAATTTTCAGTTCATATTTCCAAGCATTAAGGGAGATACCAATTAGCAAATTAACTTGTGAAAATATGCGAAAATCCACTTTCTGAAATTTCATGTATCCATAACTCGACTAATTGAAGAGATAGAACGTTCTAGTCTTCGCCAATCGATTCAGAAGAGCATTTTACATACAGAAATAAGTTTTGAGTTTATATTTCCAAGTATTAAGTAAGATAACGGAGAGCAAATTAAATCGTGAAAATATTCTCTATGTATTCATAATTCGACTAATTGAAGAGATAGAACGTTCTAGTCTTCGCCAATCGATTCAGAAGAGCATTTTACATATAGATATGAATTTTGAGTTGATATTTACAAGTATTAAGGGAGATAGCAGAGATAAATTAAAATCGAGAAATATTTCCATACCTACCCCTTGCTCCAAAATTTCCTACAAAAAAAAAATTTTGCGTCATGAAATTGGCTATAAATTGGTAACCGGGGGTTTTTTGAAACGAAAAATCGACTGGCACAGTCTGTTTTTCAATAAAATCATTCTTTGGCCTTCAAATGACGTAATGCAAGTCTCAAAAATCCACTATCTAAACCTAAAAATTCTCATAACTCGACTAATTGAAGAGTTAGAACGTTCTAGTCTTCGCCAGTCGATTCAGGGGAACATTTTACATATAGATATGAATTTTCAGTTCATATTTCCAAGCATTAAGGGAGATACCAATTAGCAAATTAACTTGTGAAAATATGCGAAAATCCACTTTCTGAAATTTCATGTATCCATAACTCGACTAATTGAAGAGATAGAACGTTCTTGTCTTTGCCAATCGATTCACAAGAGCATTTTACGTACAGAAATAAGTTTTGAGTTTAAATTTCCAAGTATTGAGTAAGATAACGGAGAGCAAATTAAATCGTGAAAATATTCTCTATGTATTCATAATTCGACTAATTGAAGAGATAGAACGTTCTAGTCTTCGCCAATCGATTCAGAAGAGCATTTTACATATAGATATGAATTTTGAGTTGATATTTACAAGTATTAAGGGAGATAGCAGAGATAAATTAAAATCGAGAAATATTTCCATACCCCTTGCTCCAAAATTTCCTACAAAAAAAACATTTTGCGTCATGAAATTGGCTATAAATTGGTAACCGGGGGTTTTTTGAAACGAAAAATCGACTGGCACAGTCTGTTTTTCAATAAAATCATTCTTTGGCCTTCAAATGACGTAATGCAATTCTCAAAAATCCACTATCTAAACCTAAAAATTCTCATAACTCGACTAATTGAAGAGTTAGAACGTTCTAGTCTCCGCCAGTCGATTCTGGGGAACATTTTACATATAGATATGAATTTTCAGTTCATATTTCCAAGCATTAGGGGAGATACCAATTAGCAAATTAACTTGTGAAAATATGCGAAAATCCACTTTCTGAAATTTCATGTATCCATAACTCGACTAATTGAAGAGATAGAACGTTCTAGTCTTCGCCAATCGATTCAGAAGAGCATTTTACATACAGAAATAAGTTTTGAGTTTATATTTCCAAGTATTAAGTAAGATAACGGAGAGCAAATTAAATCGTGAAAATATTCTCTATGTATTCATAATTCGACTAATTGAAGAGATAGAACGTTCTAGTCTTCGCCAATCGATTCAGAAGAGCATTTTACATATAGATATGAATTTTGAGTTGATATTTACAAGTATTAAGGGAGATAGCAGAGATAAATTAAAATCGAGAAATATTTCCATACCTACCCCTTGCTCCAAAATTTCCTACAAAAAAAAAATTTTGCGTCATGAAATTGGCTATAAATTGGTAACCGGGGGTTTTTTGAAACGAAAAATCGACTGGCACAGTCTGTTTTTCAATAAAATCATTCTTTGGCCTTCAAATGACGTAATGCAAGTCTCAAAAATCCACTATCTAAACCTAAAAATTCTCATAACTCGACTAATTGAAGAGTTAGAACGTTCTAGTCTTCGCCAGTCGATTCAGGGGAACATTTTACATATAGATATGAATTTTCAGTTTA
The DNA here is from genome assembly GCA_949126875.1 of Lochmaea capreae. Lineage (NCBI taxonomy): Eukaryota > Metazoa > Arthropoda > Insecta > Coleoptera > Chrysomelidae > Lochmaea > Lochmaea capreae. The sequence goes on from OX421408.1 coordinate 3,594,694, forward strand.
TATTTCCAAGCATTAAGGGTGATACCACTTAGCAAATTAACTTGTGAAAATATGCGAAAATCCACTTTCTGAAATTTCATGTATCCATAACTCGACTAATTGAAGAGATAGAACGTTCTAGTCTTCGCCAATCGATTCAGAAGAGCATTTTACATACAGAAATAAGTTTTGAGTTTATATTTCCAAGTATTAAGTAAGATAACGGAGAGCAAATTAAATCGTGAAAATATTCTCTATGTATTCATAATTCGACTAATTGAAGAGATAGAACGTTCTAGTCTTCGCCAATCGATTCAGAAGAGCATTTTACATATAGATATGAATTTTGAGTTGATATTTACAAGTATTAAGGGAGATAGCAGAGATAAATTAAAATCGAGAAATATTTCCATACCTACCCCTTCCTCCAAAATTTCCTACAAAAAAAAAATTTTGCGTCTTGAAATTAGCTATAAATTGGTAACCGGGGGTATTTTGAAACGAAAAATCGACTGGCACAGGCTGTTTTTCAATAAAATCATTCTTTGGCCTTCAAATGACGTAATGCAATTCTCAAAAATCCACTATATAAACCTAAAAATTCTCATAACTCGACTAATTGAAGAGTTAGAACGTTCTAGTCTTCGCCAGTCGATTCAGGGGAACATTTTACATGAAGATATGAATTTTCAGTTTATATTTCCAAGCATTAAGGGAGATACCAATTAGCAAATTAACTTGTGAAAATATGCGAAAATCCACTTTCTGAAATTTCATGTATCCATAACTCGACTAATTGAAGAGATAGAACGTTCTAGTCTTCGCCAATCGATTCAAAAGAGCATTTTACATACAGAAATAAGTTTTGAGTTTATATTTCCAAGTATTAAGTAAGATAACGGAGAGCAAATTAAATCGTGAAAATATTCTCTATGTATTCATAATTCGACTAATTGAAGAGATAGAACGTTCTAGTCTTCGCCAATCGATTCAGAAGAGCATTTTACATATACATATGAATTTTGAGTTGATATTTACAAGTATTAAGGGAGATAGCAGAGATAAATTAAAATCGAGAAATATTTCCATACCTGCCCCTTGCTCCAAAATTTCCTACAAAAAAAAAATTTTGCGTCATGAAATTGGCTATAAATTGGTAACCGGGGGTTTTTTGAAACGAAAAATCGACTGGCACAGTCTGTTTTTCAATAAAATCATTCTTTGGCCTTCAAATGACGTAATGCAATTCTCAAAAATCCACTATCTAAACCTAAAAATTCTCATAACTCGACTAATTGAAGAGTTAGAACGTTCTAGTCTTCGCCAGTCGATTCAGGGGAACATTTTACATATAGATATGAATTTTCAGTTTATATTTCCAAGCATTAGGGGAGATACCAATTAGCAAATTAACTTGTGAAAATATGCGAAAATCCACTTTCTGAAATTTCATGTATCCATAACTCGACTAATTGAAGAGATGAAACGTTCTAGTCTTCGCCAATCGATTCAGAAGAGCATTTTACATACAGAAACAAGTTTTGAGTTTATATTTCCAAGTATTAAGTAAGATAACGGAGAGCAAATTAAATCGTGAAAATATTCTCTATGTATTCATAATTCGACTAATTGAAGAGATAGAACGTTCTAGTCTTCGCCAATCGATTCAGAAGAGCATTTTACATATAGGTATGAATTTTGAGTTGATATTTACAAGTATTAAGGGAGATAGCAGAGATAAATTAAAATCGAGAAATATTTCCATACCTACCCCTTGCTCCAAAATTTCCTACAAAAAAAAAATTTTGCGTCATGAAATTGGCTATAAATTGGTAACCGGGGGTTTTTTGAAACGAAAAATCGACTGGCACAGTCTGTTTTTCAATAAAATCATTCTTTGGCCTTCAAATGACGTAATGCAATTCTCAAAAATCCACTATCTAAACCTAAAAATTCTCATAACTCGACTAATTGAAGAGTTAGAACGTTCTAGTCTCCGCCAGTCGATTCTGGGGAACATTTTACATATAGATATGAATTTTCAGTTCATATTTCCAAGCATTAGGGGAGATACCAATTAGCAAATTAACTTGTGAAAATATGCGAAAATCCACTTTCTGAAATTTCATGTATCCATAACTCGACTAATTGAAGAGATAGAACGTTCTAGTCTTCGCCAATCGATTCAGAAGAGCATTTTACATACAGAAATAAGTTTTGAGTTTATATTTCCAAGTATTAAGTAAGATAACGGAGAGCAAATTAAATCGTGAAAATATTCTCTATGTATTCATAATTCGACTAATTGAAGAGATAGAACGTTCTAGTCTTCGCCAATCGATTCAGAAGAGCATTTTACATATAGATATGAATTTTGAGTTGATATTTACAAGTATTAAGGGAGATAGCAGAGATAAATTAAAATCGAGAAATATTTCCATACCTACCCCTTGCTCCAAAATTTCCTACAAAAAAAAAATTTTGCGTCATGAAATTGGCTATAAATTGGTAACCGGGGGTTTTTTGAAACGAAAAATCGACTGGCACAGTCTGTTTTTCAATAAAATCATTCTTTGGCCTTCAAATGACGTAATGCAAGTCTCAAAAATCCACTATCTAAACCTAAAAATTCTCATAACTCGACTAATTGAAGAGTTAGAACGTTCTAGTCTTCGCCAGTCGATTTAAGGGAACATTTTACATATAGATATGAATTTTCAGTTTATATTTCCAAGCATTAAGGGTGATACCACTTAGCAAATTAACTTGTGAAAATATGCGAAAATCCACTTTCTGAAATTTCATGTATCCATAACTCGACTAATTGAAGAGTTAGAACGTTCTAGTCTTCGCCAATCGATTCAGAAGAGCATTTTACATACAGAAATAAGTTTTGAGTTTATATTTCCAAGTATTAAGTAAGATAACGGAGAGCAAATTAAATCGTGAAAATATTCTCTATGTATTCATAATTCGACTAATTGAAGAGATAGAACGTTCTAGTCTTCGCCAATCGATTCAGAAGAGCATTTTACATATACATATGAATTTTGAGTTGATATTTACAAGTATTAAGGGAGATAGCAGAGATAAATTAAAATCGAGAAATATTTCCATACCTACCCCTTGCTCCAAAATTTCCTACAAAAAAAAAATTTTGCGTCATGAAATTGGCTATAAATTGGTAACCGGGGGTTTTTTGAAACGAAAAATCGACTGGCACAGTCTGTTTTTCAATAAAATCATTCTTTGGCCTTCAAATGACGTAATGCAATTCTCAAAAATCAACTATCTAAACCTAAAAATTCTCATAACTCGACTAATTGAAGAGTTAGAACGTTCTAGTCTCCGCCAGTCGATTCTGGGGAACATTTTACATATAGATATGAATTTTCAGTTGATATTTCCAAGCATTAGGGGAGATACCAATTAGCAAATTAACTTGTGAAAATATGCGAAAATCCACTTTCTGAAATTTCATGTATCCATAACTCGACTAATTGAAGAGATAGAACGTTCTAGTCTTCGCCAATCGATTCAGAAGAGCATTTTACATACAGAAATAAGTTTTGAGTTTATATTTCCAAGTATTAAGTAAGATAACGGAGAGCAAATTAAATCGTGAAAATATTCTCTATGTATTCATAATTCGACTAATTGAAGAGATAGAACGTTCTAGTCTTCGCCAATCGATTCAGAAGAGCATTTTACATATACATATGAATTTTGAGTTGATATTTACAAGTATTAAGGGAGATAGCAGAGATAAATTAAAATCGAGAAATATTTCCATACCTGCCCCTTGCTCCAAAATTTCCTACAAAAAAAAAATTTTGCGTCATGAAATTGGCTATAAATTGGTAACCGGGGGTTTTTTGAAACGAAAAATCGACTGGCACAGTCTGTTTTTCAATAAAATCATTCTTTGGCCTTCAAATGACGTAATGCAATTCTCAAAAATCCACTATCTAAACCTAAAAATTCTCATAACTCGACTAATTGAAGAGTTAGAACGTTCTAGTCTTCGCCAGTCGATTCAGGGGAACATTTTACATATAGATATGAATTTTCAGTTTATATTTCCAAGCATTAGGGGAGATACCAATTAGCAAATTAACTTGTGAAAATATGCGAAAATCCACTTTCTGAAATTTCATGTATCCATAACTCGACTAATTGAAGAGATGAAACGTTCTAGTCTTCGCCAATCGATTCAGAAGAGCATTTTACATACAGAAACAAGTTTTGAGTTTATATTTCCAAGTATTAAGTAAGATAACGGAGAGCAAATTAAATCGTGAAAATATTCTCTATGTATTCATAATTCGACTAATTGAAGAGATAGAACGTTCTAGTCTTCGCCAATCGATTCAGAAGAGCATTTTACATATAGGTATGAATTTTGAGTTGATATTCACAAGTATTAAGGGAGATAGCAGAGATAAATTAAAATCGAGAAATATTTCCATACCTACCCCTTGCTCCAAAATTTCCTACAAAAAAAAAATTTTGCGTCATGAAATTGGCTATAAATTGGTAACCGGGGGTTTTTTGAAACGAAAAATCGACTGGCACAGTCTGTTTTTCAATAAAATCATTCTTTGGCCTTCAAATGACGTAATGCAAGTCTCAAAAATCCACTATCTAAACCTAAAAATTCTCATAACTCGACTAATTGAAGAGTTAGAACGTTCTAGTCTTCGCCAGTCGATTTAAGGGAACATTTTACATATAGATATGAATTTTCAGTTTATATTTCCAAGCATTAAGGGTGATACCACTTAGCAAATTAACTTGTGAAAATATGCGAAAATCCACTTTCTGAAATTTCATGTATCCATAACTCGACTAATTGAAGAGTTAGAACGTTCTAGTCTTCGCCAATCGATTCAGAAGAGCATTTTACATACAGAAATAAGTTTTGAGTTTATATTTCCAAGTATTAAGTAAGATAACGGAGAGCAAATTAAATCGTGAAAATATTCTCTATGTATTCATAATTCGACTAATTGAAGAGATAGAACGTTCTAGTCTTCGCCAATCGATTCAGAAGAGCATTTTACATATACATATGAATTTTGAGTTGATATTTACAAGTATTAAGGGAGATAGCAGAGATAAATTAAAATCGAGAAATATTTCCATACCTACCCCTTGCTCCAAAATTTCCTACAAAAAAAAAATTTTGCGTCATGAAATTGGCTATAAATTGGTAACCGGGGGTTTTTTGAAACGAAAAATCGACTGGCACAGTCTGTTTTTCAATAAAATCATTCTTTGGCCTTCAAATGACGTAATGCAATTCTCAAAAATCAACTATCTAAACCTAAAAATTCTCATAACTCGACTAATTGAAGAGTTAGAACGTTCTAGTCTCCGCCAGTCGATTCTGGGGAACATTTTACATATAGATATGAATTTTCAGTTGATATTTCCAAGCATTAGGGGAGATACCAATTAGCAAATTAACTTGTGAAAATATGCGAAAATCCACTTTCTGAAATTTCATGTATCCATAACTCGACTAATTGAAGAGATAGAACGTTCTAGTCTTCGCCAATCGATTCAGAAGAGCATTTTACATACAGAAATAAGTTTTGAGTTTATATTTCCAAGTATTAAGTAAGATAACGGAGAGCAAATTAAATCGTGAAAATATTCTCTATGTATTCATAATTCGACTAATTGAAGAGATAGAACGTTCTAGTCTTCGCCAATCGATTCAGAAGAGCATTTTACATATACATATGAATTTTGAGTTGATATTTACAAGTATTAAGGGAGATAGCAGAGATAAATTAAAATCGAGAAATATTTCCATACCTGCCCCTTGCTCCAAAATTTCCTACAAAAAAAAAATTTTGCGTCATGAAATTGGCTATAAATTGGTAACCGGGGGTTTTTTGAAACGAAAAATCGACTGGCACAGTCTGTTTTTCAATAAAATCATTCTTTGGCCTTCAAATGACGTAATGCAATTCTCAAAAATCCACTATCTAAACCTAAAAATTCTCATAACTCGACTAATTGAAGAGTTAGAACGTTCTAGTCTTCGCCAGTCGATTCAGGGGAACATTTTACATATAGATATGAATTTTCAGTTTATATTTCCAAGCATTAGGGGAGATACCAATTAGCAAATTAACTTGTGAAAATATGCGAAAATCCACTTTCTGAAATTTCATGTATCCATAACTCGACTAATTGAAGAGATGAAACGTTCTAGTCTTCGCCAATCGATTCAGAAGAGCATTTTACATACAGAAACAAGTTTTGAGTTTATATTTCCAAGTATTAAGTAAGATAACGGAGAGCAAATTAAATCGTGAAAATATTCTCTATGTATTCATAATTCGACTAATTGAAGAGATAGAACGTTCTAGTCTTCGCCAATCGATTCAGAAGAGCATTTTACATATAGGTATGAATTTTGAGTTGATATTTACAAGTATTAAGGGAGATAGCAGAGATAAATTTTAATCGAGAAATATTTCCATACCTACCCCTTGCTCCAAAATTTCCTACAAAAAAAAAATTTTGCGTCATGAAATTGGCTATAAATTGGTAACCGGGGGTTTTTTGAAACGAAAAATCGACTGGCACAGTCTGTTTTTCAATAAAATCATTCTTTGGCCTTCAAATGACGTAATGCAATTCTCAAAAATCCACTATCTAAACCTAAAAATTCTCATAACTCGACTAATTGAAGAGTTAGAACGTTCTAGTCTCCGCCAGTCGATTCTGGGGAACATTTTACATATAGATATGAATTTTCAGTTGATATTTCCAAGCATTAGGGGAGATACCAATTAGCAAATTAACTTGTGAAAATATGCGAAAATCCACTTTCTGAAATTTCATGTATCCATAACTCGACTAATTGAAGAGATAGAACGTTCTAGTCTTCGCCAATCGATTCAGAAGAGCATTTTACATACAGAAATAAGTTTTGAGTTTATATTTCCAAGTATTAAGTAAGATAACGGAGAGCAAATTAAATCGTGAAAATATTCTCTATGTATTCATAATTCGACTAATTGAAGAGATAGAACGTTCTAGTCTTCGCCAATCGATTCAGAAGAGCATTTTACATATACATATGAATTTTGAGTTGATATTTACAAGTATTAAGGGAGATAGCAGAGATAAATTAAAATCGAGAAATATTTCCATACCTACCCCTTGCTCCAAAATTTCCTACAAAAAAAAAATTTTGCGTCATGAAATTGGCTATAAATTGGTAACCGGGGGTTTTTTGAAACGAAAAATCGACTGGCACAGTCTGTTTTTCAATAAAATCATTCTTTGGCCTTCAAATGACGTAATGCAAGTCTCAAAAATCCACTATCTAAACCTAAAAATTCTCATAACTCGACTAATTGAAGAGTTAGAACGTTCTAGTCTCCGCCAGTCGATTCTGGGGAACATTTTACATATAGATATGAATTTTCAGTTCATATTTCCAAGCATTAGGGGAGATACCAATTAGCAAATTAACTTGTGAAAATATGCGAAAATCCACTTTCTGAAATTTCATGTATCCATAACTCGACTAATTGAAGAGATAGAACGTTCTAGTCTTCGCCAATCGATTCAGAAGAGCATTTTACATACAGAAATAAGTTTTGAGTTTATATTTCCAAGTATTAAGTAAGATAACGGAGAGCAAATTAAATCGTGAAAATATTCTCTATGTATTCATAATTCGACTAATTGAAGAGATAGAACGTTCTAGTCTTCGCCAATCGATTCAGAAGAGCATTTTACATATACATATGAATTTTGAGTTGATATTTACAAGTATTAAGGGAGATAGCAGAGATAAATTAAAATCGAGAAATATTTCCATACCTACCCCTTGCTCCAAAATTTCCTACAAAAAAAAAATTTTGCGTCATGAAATTGGCTATAAATTGGTAACCGGGGGTTTTTTGAAACGAAAAATCGACTGGCACAGTCTGTTTTTCAATAAAATCATTCTTTGGCCTTCAAATGACGTAATGCAATTCTCAAAAATCCACTATCTAAACCTAAAAATTCTCATAACTCGACTAATTGAAGAGTTAGAACGTTCTAGTCTCCGCCAGTCGATTCTGGGGAACATTTTACATATAGATATGAATTTTCAGTTCATATTCCCAAGCATTAGGGGAGATACCAATTAGCAAATTAACTTGTGAAAATATGCGAAAATCCACTTTCTGAAATTTCATGTATCCATAACTCGACTAATTGAAGAGATAGAACGTTCTAGTCTTCGCCAATCGATTCAGAAGAGCATTTTACATACAGAAATAAGTTTTGAGTTTATATTTCCAAGTATTAAGTAAGATAACGGAGAGCAAATTAAATCGTGAAAATATTCTCTATGTATTCATAATTCGACTAATTGAAGAGATAGAACGTTCTAGTCTTCGCCAATCGATTCAGAAGAGCATTTTACATATAGATATGAATTTTGAGTTGATATTTACAAGTATTAAGGGAGATAGCAGAGATAAATTAAAATCGAGAAATATTTCCATACCTACCCCTTGCTCCAAAATTTCCTACAAAAAAAAAATTTTGCGTCATGAAATTGGCTATAAATTGGTAACCGGGGGTTTTATGAAACGAAAAATCGACTGGCACAGTCTGTTTTTCAATAAAATCATTCTTTGGCCTTCAAATGACGTAATGCAAGTCTCAAAAATCCACTATCTAAACCTAAAAATTCTCATAACTCGACTAATTGAAGAGTTAGAACGTTCTAGTCTTCGCCAGTCGATTCAGGGGAACATTTTACATATAGATATGAATTTTCAGTTTATATTTCCAAGCATTAAGGGTGATACCACTTAGCAAATTAACTTGTGAAAATATGCGAAAATCCACTTTCTGAAATTTCATGTATCCATAACTCGACTAATTGAAGAGTTAGAACGTTCTAGTCTTCGCCAATCGATTCAGAAGAGCATTTTACATACAGAAATAAGTTTTGAGTTTATATTTCCAAGTATTAAGTAAGATAACGGAGAGCAAATTAAATCGTGAAAATATTCTCTATGTATTCATAATTCGACTAATTGAAGAGATAGAACGTTCTAGTCTTCGCCAATCGATTCAGAAGAGCATTTTACATATAGATATGAATTTTAAGTTGATATTTACAAGTATTAAGGGAGATAGCAGAGATAAATTAAAATCGAGAAATATTTCCATACCCTTCCTCCAAAATTTCCTACAAAAAAAAAATTTGCGTCATGAAATTAGCTATAAATTGGTAACCGGGGGTTTTTTGAAACGAAAAATCGACTGGCACAGTCTGTTTTTCAATAAAATCATTCTTTGGCCTTCAAATGACGTAATGCAATTCTCAAAAATCCACTATCTAAACCTAAAAATTCTCATAACTCGACTAATTGAAAAGTTAGAACGTTCTAGTCTTCGCCAGTCGATTCAGGGGAACATTTTACATATAGATATGAATTTTCAGTTTATATTTCCAAGCATTAAGGGAGATACCACTTAGCAAATTAACTTGTGAAAATATGCGAAAATCCACTTTCTGAAATTTCATGTATCCATAACTCGACTAATTGGAGAGATAGAACGTTCTAGTCTTCGCCAATCGATTCAGAAGAGCATTTTACATACAGAAATAAGTTTTGAGTTTATATTTCCAAGTATTAAGTAAGATAACGGAGAGCAAATTAAATCGTGAAAATATTCTCTATGTATTCATAATTCAACTAATTGAAGAGATAGAACGTTCTAGTCTTCGCCAATCGATTCAGAAGAGCATTTTACATATAGATATGAATTTTAAGTTGATATTTACAAGTATTAAGGGAGATAGCAGAGATAAATTAAAATCGAGAAATATTTCCATACCTACCCCTTCCTCCAAAATTTCCTACAAAAAAAAAATTTTGCGTCATGAAATTAGCTATAAATTGGTAACCGGGGGTTTTTTGAAACGAAAAATCGACTGGCACAGTCTGTTTTTCAATAAAATCATTCTTTGGCCTTCAAATGACGTAATGCAATTCTCAAAAATCCACTATCTAAACCTAAAAATTCTCATAACTCGACTAATTGAAGAGTTAGAACGTTCTAGTCTTCGCCAGTCGATTCAGGGGAACATTTTACATATAGATATGAATTTTCAGTTCATATTTCCAAGCATTAAGGGAGATACCAATTAGCAAATTAACTTGTGAAAATATGCGAAAATCCACTTTCTGAAATTTCATGTATCCATAACTCGACTAATTGAAGAGATGACACGTTCTAGTCTTCGCCAATCGATTCAGAAGAGCATTTTACATACAGAAATAAGTTTTGAGTTTAAATTTCCAAGTATTGAGTAAGATAACGGAGAGCAAATTAAATCGTGAAAATATTCTCTATGTATTCATAATTCAACTAATTGAAGAGATAGAACGTTCTAGTCTTCGCCAATCGATTCAGAAGAGCATTTTACATATAGATATGAATTTTAAGTTGATATTTACAAGTATTAAGGGAGATAGCAGAGATAAATTAAAATCGAGAAATATTTCCATACCCTTCCTCCAAAATTTCCTACAAAAAAAAAATTTGCGTCATGAAATTAGCTATAAATTGGTAACCGGGGGTTTTTTGAAACGAAAAATCGACTGGCACAGTCTGTTTTTCAATAAAATCATTCTTTGACCTTCAAATGACGTAATGCAATTCTCAAAAATCCACTATCTAAACCTAAAAATTCTCATAACTCGACTAATTGAAGAGTTAGAACGTTCTAGTCTTCGCCAGTCGATTCAGGGGAACATTTTACATATAGATATGAATTTTCAGTTCATATTTCCAAGCATTAAGGGAGATACCAATTAGCAAATTAACTTGTGAAAATATGCGAAAATCCACTTTCTGAAATTTCATGTATCCATAACTCGACTAATTGAAGAGATGACACGTTCTAGTCTTCGCCAATCGATTCAGAAGAGCATTTTACATACAGAAATAAGTTTTGAGTTTATATTTCCAAGTATTAAGTAAGATAACGGAGAGCAAATTAAATCGTGAAAATATTCTCTATGTATTCATAATTCAACTAATTGAAGAGATAGAACGTTCTAGTCTTCGCCAATCGATTCAGAAGAGCATTTTACATATAGATATGAATTTTAAGTTGATATTTACAAGTATTAAGGGAGATAGCAGAGATAAATTAAAATCGAGAAATATTTCCATACCCTTCCTCCAAAATTTCCTACAAAAAAAAAATTTGCGTCATGAAATTAGCTATAAATTGGTAACCGGGGGTTTTTTGAAACGAAAAATCGACTGGCACAGTCTGTTTTTCAATAAAATCATTCTTTGGCCTTCAAATGACGTAATGCAATTCTCAAAAATCCACTATCTAAACCTAAAAATTCTCATAACTCGACTAATTGAAGAGTTAGAACGTTCTAGTCTTCGCCAATCGATTCAGAAGAGCATTTTACATATAGATATGAATTTTGAGTTGATATTTACAAGTATTAAGGGAGATAGTAGAGATAAATTAAAATCGAGAAATATTTCCATACCTACCCCTTGCTCCAAAATTTCCTACAAAAAAAAAATTTTGCGTCATGAATTTGGCTATAAATTGGTAACCGGGGGTTTTTTGAAACGAAAAATCGACTGGCACAGTCTGTTTTTCAATAAAATCATTCTTTGGCCTTCAAATGACGTAATGCAATTCTCAAAAATCCACTATCTAAACCTAAAAATTCTCATAACTCGACTAATTGAAGAGTTAGAACGTTCTAGTCTTCGCCAGTCGATTCAGGGGAACATTTTACATAGTAGATATGAATTTTCAGTTTATATTACCAAGCATTAAGGGAGATACCACTTAGCAAATTAACTTGTGAAAATATGCGAAAATCCACTTTCTGAAATTTCATGTATCCATAACTCGACTAATTGAAGAGATAGAACGTTCTAGTCTTCGCCAATCGATTCAGAAGAGCATTTTACATACAGAAATAAGTTTTGAGTTTATATTTCCAAGTATTAAGTAAGATAACGGAGAGCAAATTAAATCGTGAAAATATTCTCTATGTATTCATAATTCAACTAATTGAAGAGATAGAACGTTCTAGTCTTCGCCAATCGATTCAGAAGAGCATTTTACATATAGATATGAATTTTAAGTTGATATTTACAAGTATTAAGGGAGATAGCAGAGATAAATTAAAATCGAGAAATATTTCCATACCCTTCCTCCAAAATTTCCTACAAAAAAAAAATTTGCGTCATGAAATTAGCTATAAATTGGTAACCGGGGGTTTTTTGAAACGAAAAATCGACTGGCACAGTCTGTTTTTCAATAAAATCATTCTTTGGCCTTCAAATGACGTAATGCAATTCTCAAAAATCCACTATCTAAACCTAAAAATTCTCATAACTCGACTAATTGAAAAGTTAGAACGTTCTAGTCTTCGCCAGTCGATTCAGGGGAACATTTTACATATAGATATGAATTTTCAGTTTATATTTCCAAGCATTAAGGGAGATACCACTTAGCAAATTAACTTGTGAAAATATGCGAAAATCCACTTTCTGAAATTTCATGTATCCATAACTCGACTAATTGGAGAGATAGAACGTTCTAGTCTTCGCCAATCGATTCAGAAGAGCATTTTACATACAGAAATAAGTTTTGAGTTTATATTTCCAAGTATTAAGTAAGATAACGGAGAGCAAATTAAATCGTGAAAATATTCTCTATGTATTCATAATTCAACTAATTGAAGAGATAGAACGTTCTAGTCTTCGCCAATCGATTCAGAAGAGCATTTTACATATAGATATGAATTTTAAGTTGATATTTACAAGTATTAAGGGAGATAGCAGAGATAAATTAAAATCGAGAAATATTTCCATACCCTTCCTCCAAAATTTCCTACAAAAAAAAAATTTGCGTCATGAAATTAGCTATAAATTGGTAACCGGGGGTTTTTTGAAACGAAAAATCGACTGGCACAGTCTGTTTTTCAATAAAATCATTCTTTGGCCTTCAAATGACGTAATGCAATTCTCAAAAATCCACTATCTAAACCTAAAAATTCTCATAACTCGACTAATTGAAGAGTTAGAACGTTCTAGTCTTCGCCAGTCGATTCAGGGGAACATTTTACATATAGATATGAATTTTCAGTTCATATTTCCAAGCATTAAGGGAGATACCAATTAGCAAATTAACTTGTGAAAATATGCGAAAATCCACTTTCTGAAATTTCATGTATCCATAACTCGACTAATTGAAGAGATGACACGTTCTAGTCTTCGCCAATCGATTCAGAAGAGCATTTTACATACAGAAATAAGTTTTGAGTTTATATTTCCAAGTATTAAGTAAGATAACGGAGAGCAAATTAAATCGTGAAAATATTCTCTATGTATTCATAATTCAACTAATTGAAGAGATAGAACGTTCTAGTCTTCGCCAATCGATTCAGAAGAGCATTTTACATATAGATATGAATTTTAAGTTGATATTTACAAGTATTAAGGGAGATAGCAGAGATAAATTAAAATCGAGAAATATTTCCATACCCTTCCTCCAAAATTTCCTACAAAAAAAAAATTTGCGTCATGAAATTAGCTATAAATTGGTAACCGGGGGTTTTTTGAAACGAAAAATCGACTGGCACAGTCTGTTTTTCAATAAAATCATTCTTTGGCCTTCAAATGACGTAATGCAATTCTCAAAAATCCACTATCTAAACCTAAAAATTCTCATAACTCGACTAATTGAAAAGTTAGAACGTTCTAGTCTTCGCCAGTCGATTCAGGGGAACATTTTACATATAGATATGAATTTTCAGTTTATATTTCCAAGCATTAAGGGATATACCACTTAGCAAATTAACTTGTGAAAATATGCGAAAATCCACTTTCTGAAATTTCATGTATCCATAACTCGACTAATTGGAGAGATAGAACGTTCTAGTCTTCGCCAATCGATTCAGAAGAGCATTTTACATACAGAAATAAGTTTTGAGTTTATATTTCCAAGTATTAAGTAAGATAACGGAGAGCAAATTAAATCGTGAAAATATTCTCTATGTATTCATAATTCAACTAATTGAAGAGATAGAACGTTCTAGTCTTCGCCAATCGATTCAGAAGAGCATTTTACATATAGATATGAATTTTAAGTTGATATTTACAAGTATTAAGGGAGATAGCAGAGATAAATTAAAATCGAGAAATATTTCCATACCTACCCCTTCCTCCAAAATTTCCTACAAAAAAAAAATTTTGCGTCATGAAATTAGCTATAAATTGGTAACCGGGGGTTTTTTGAAACGAAAAATCGACTGGCACAGTCTGTTTTTCAATAAAATCATTCTTTGGCCTTCAAATGACGTAATGCAATTCTCAAAAATCCACTATCTAAACCTAAAAATTCTCATAACTCGACTAATTGAAGAGTTAGAACGTTCTAGTCTTCGCCAGTCGATTCAGGGGAACATTTTACATATAGATATGAATTTTCAGTTCATATTTCCAAGCATTAAGGGAGATACCAATTAGCAAATTAACTTGTGAAAATATGCGAAAATCCACTTTCTGAAATTTCATGTATCCATAACTCGACTAATTGAAGAGATAGAACGTTCTAGTCTTCGCCAATCGATTCAGAAGAGCATTTTACATACAGAAATAAGTTTTGAGTTTATATTTCCAAGTATTAAGTAAGATAACGGAGAGCAAATTAAATCGTGAAAATATTCTCTATGTATTCATAATTCAACTAATTGAAGAGATAGAACGTTCTAGTCTTCGCCAATCGATTCAGAAGAGCATTTTACATATAGATATGAATTTTAAGTTGATATTTACAAGTATTAAGGGAGATAGCAGAGATAAATTAAAATCGAGAAATATTTCCATACCCTTCCTCCAAAATTTCCTACAAAAAAAAAATTTGCGTCATGAAATTAGCTATAAATTGGTAACCGGGGGTTTTTTGAAACGAAAAATCGACTGGCACAGTCTGTTTTTCAATAAAATCATTCTTCGGCCTTCAAATGACGTAATGCAATTCTCAAAAATCCACTATCTAAACCTAAAAATTCTCATAACTCGACTAATTGAAGAGTTAGAACGTTCTAGTCTTCGCCAGTCGATTCAGGGGAACATTTTACATATAGATATAAATTTTCAGTTCATATTTCCAAGCATTAAGGGAGATACCAATTAGCAAATTAACTTGTGAAAATATGCGAAAATCCACTTTCTGAAATTTCATGTATCCATAACTCGACTAATTGAAGAGATAGAACGTTCTAGTCTTCGCCAATCGATTCAGAAGAGCATTTTACATACAGAAATAAGTTTTGAGTTTATATTTCCAAGTATTAAGTAAGATAACGGAGAGCAAATTAAATCGTGAAAATATTCTCTATGTATTCATAATTCGACTAATTGAAGAGATAGAACGTTCTAGTCTTCGCCAATCGATTCAGAAGAGCATTTTACATATAGATATGAATTTTGAGTTGATATTTACAAGTATTAAGGGAGATAGCAGAGATAAATTAAAATCGAGAAATATTTCCATACCTACCCCTTGCTCCAAAATTTCCTACAAAAAAAAAATTTTGCGTCATGAAATTGGCTATAAATTGGTAACCGGGGGTTTTTTGAAACGAAAAATCGACTGGCACAGTCTGTTTTTCAATAAAATCATTCTTTGGCCTTCAAATGACGTAATGCAAGTCTCAAAAATCCACTATCTAAACCTAAAAATTCTCATAACTCGACTAATTGAAGAGTTAGAACGTTCTAGTCTTCGCCAGTCGATTCAGGGGAACATTTTACATATAGATATGAATTTTCAGTTCATTAAGGGAGATACCAATTAGCAAATTAACTTGTGAAAATATGCGAAAATCCACTTTCTGAAATTTCATGTATCCATAACTCGACTAATTGAAGAGATAGAACGTTCTAGTCTTCGCCAATCGATTCAGAAGAGCATTTTACATACAGAAATAAGTTTTGAGTTTATATTTCCAAGTATTAAGTAAGATAACGGAGAGCAAATTAAATCGTGAAAATATTCTCTATGTATTCATAATTCGACTAATTGAAGAGATAGAACGTTCTAGTCTTCGCCAATCGATTCAGAAGAGCATTTTACATATACATATGAATTTTGAGTTGATATTTACAAGTATTAAGGGAGATAGCAGAGATAAATTAAAATCGAGAAATATTTCCATACCTACCCCTTGCTCCAAAATTTCCTACAAAAAAAAAATTTTGCGTCATGAAATTGGCTATAAATTGGTAACCGGGGGTTTTTTGAAACGAAAAATCGACTGGCACAGTCTGTTTTTCAATAAAATCATTCTTTGGCCTTCAAATGACGTAATGCAATTCTCAAAAATCCACTATCTAAACCTAAAAATTCTCATAACTCGACTAATTGAAGAGTTAGAACGTTCTAGTCTCCGCCAGTCGATTCTGGGGAACATTTTACATATAGATATGAATTTTCAGTTCATATTTCCAAGCATTAGGGGAGATACCAATTAGCAAATTAACTTGTGAAAATATGCGAAAATCCACTTTCTGAAATTTCATGTATCCATAACTCGACTAATTGAAGAGATAGAACGTTCTAGTCTTCGCCAATCGATTCAGAAGAGCATTTTACATACAGAAATAAGTTTTGAGTTTATATTTCCAAGTATTAAGTAAGATAACGGAGAGCAAATTAAATCGTGAAAATATTCTCTATGTATTCATAATTCGACTAATTGAAGAGATAGAACGTTCTAGTCTTCGCCAATCGATTCAGAAGAGCATTTTACATATAGATATGAATTTTGAGTTGATATTTACAAGTATTAAGGGAGATAGCAGAGATAAATTAAAATCGAGAAATATTTCCCTTGCTCCAAAATTTCCTACAAAAAAAAAATTTTGCGTCATGAAATTGGCTATAAATTGGTAACCGGGGGTTTTTTGAAACGAAAAATCGACTGGCACAGTCTGTTTTTCAATAAAATCATTCTTTGGCCTTCAAATGACGTAATGCAATTCTCAAAAATCCACTATCTAAACCTAAAAATTCTCATAACTCGACTAATTGAAGAGTTAGAACGTTCTAGTCTTCGCCAGTCGATTCAGGGGAACATTTTACATATAGATATGAATTTTCAGTTCATATTTCCAAGCATTAAGGAAGATACCAATTAGCAAATTAACTTGTGAAAATATGCGAAAATCCACTTTCTGAAATTTCATGTATCCATAACTCGACTAATTGAAGAGATAGAACGTTCTAGTCTTCGCCAATCGATTCAGAAGAGCATTTTACAAACAGAAATAAGTTTTGAGTTTATATTTCCAAGTATTAAGTAAGATAACGGAGAGCAAATTAAATCGTGAAAATATTCTCTATGTATTCATAATTCGACTAATTGAAGAGATAGAACGTTCTAGTCTTCGCCAATCGATTCAGAAGAGCATTTTACATATAGATATGAATTTTAAGTTGATATTTACAAGTATTAAGGGAGATAGCAGAGATAAATTAAAATCGAGAAATATTTCTATACACCCCTTGCTCCAAAATTTCCTACAAAAAAAAAATTTTGCGTCATGAAATTGGCTATAAATTGGTAACCGGGGGTTTTTTGAAACGAAAAATCGACTGGCACAGTCTGTTTTTCAATAAAATCATTCTTTGGCCTTCAAATGACGTAATGCAATTCTCAAAAATCCACTATCTAAACCTAAAAATTCTCATAACTCGACTAATTGAAGAGTTAGAACGTTCTAGTCTTCGCCAGTCGATTCAGGGGAACATTTTACATATAGATATGAATTTTCAGTTCATATTTCCAAGCATTAAGGGAGATACCAATTAGCAAATTAACTTGTGAAAATATGCGAAAATCCACTTTCTGAAATTTCATGCATCCATAACTCGACTAATTGGAGAGATAGAACGTTCTAGTCTTCGCCAATCGATTCAGAAGAGCATTTTACATACAGAAATAAGTTTTGAGTTTATATTTCCAAGTATTAAGTAAGATAACGGAGAGCAAATTAAATCGTGAAAATATTCTCTATGTATTCATAATTCAACTAATTGAAGAGATAGAACGTTCTAGTCTTCGCCAATCGATTCAGAAGAGCATTTTACATATAGATATGAATTTTAAGTTGATATTTACAAGTATTAAGGGAGATAGCAGAGATAAATTAAAATCGAGAAATATTTCTATACCTACCCCTTGCTCCAAAATTTCCTACAAAAAAAAAATTTTGCGTCATGAAATTGGCTATAAATTGGTAACCGGGGGTTTTTTGAAACGAAAAATCGACTGGCACAGTCTGTTTTTCAATAAAATCATTCTTTGGCCTTCAAATGACGTAATGCAATTCTCAAAAATCCACTATCTAAACCTAAAAATTCTCATAACTCGACTAATTGAAGAGTTAGAACGTTCTAGTCTTCGCCAGTCGATTCAGGGGAACATTTTACATATAGATATGAATTTTCAGTTCATATTTCCAAGCATTAAGGGAGATACCAATTAGCAAATTAACTTGTGAAAATATGCGAAAATCCACTTTCTGAAATTTCATGCATCCATAACTCGACTAATTGGAGAGATAGAACGTTCTAGTCTTCGCCAATCGATTCAGAAGAGCATTTTACATACAGAAATAAGTTTTGAGTTTATATTTCCAAGTATTAAGTAAGATAACGGAGAGCAAATTAAATCGTGAAAATATTCTCTATGTATTCATAATTCGACTAATTGAAGAGATAGAACGTTCTAGTCTTCGCCAATCGATTCAGAAGAGCATTTTACATATAGATATGAATTTTAAGTTCGCCAATCGATTCAGAAGAGCATTTTACATACAGAAATAAGTTTTGAGTTTATATTTCCAAGTATTAAGTAAGATAACGGAGAGCAAATTAAATCGTGAAAATATTCTCTATGTATTCATAATTCAACTAATTGAAGAGATAGACGTTCTAGTCTTCGCCAATCGATTCAGAAGAGCATTTTACATATAGATATGAATTTTAAGTTGATATTTACAAGTATTAAGGGAGATAGCAGAGATAAATTAAAATCGAGAAATATTTCCATACCTACCCCTTCCTCCAAAATTTCCTACAAAAAAAAAATTTTGCGTCATGAAATTAGCTATAAATTGGTAACCGGGGGTTTTTTGAAACGAAAAATCGACTGGCACAGTCTGTTTTTCAATAAAATCATTCTTTGGCCTTGAAATGACGTAATGCAATTCTCAAAAATCCACTATCTAAACCTAAAAATTCTCATAACTCGACTAATTGAAGAGTTAGAACGTTCTAGTCTTCGCCAGTCGATTCAGGGGAACATTTTACATATAGATATAAATTTTCAGTTCATATTTCCAAGCATTAAGGGAGATACCAATTAGCAAATTAACTTGTGAAAATATGCGAAAATCCACTTTCTGAAATTTCATGTATCCATAACTCGACTAATTGAAGAGATAGAACGTTCTAGTCTTCGCCAATCGATTCAGAAGAGCATTTTACATACAGAAATAAGTTTTGAGTTTATATTTCCAAGTATTAAGTAAGATAACGGAGAGCAAATTAAATCGTGAAAATATTCTCTATGTATTCATAATTCGACTAATTGAAGAGATAGAACGTTCTAGTCTTCGCCAATCGATTCAGAAGAGCATTTTACATATAGATATGAATTTTGAGTTGATATTTACAAGTATTAAGGGAGATAGCAGAGATAAATTAAAATCGAGAAATATTTCCATACCTACCCCTTGCTCCAAAATTTCCTACAAAAAAAAAATTTTGCGTCATGAAATTGGCTATAAATTGGTAACCGGGGGTTTTTTGAAACGAAAAATCGACTGGCACAGTCTGTTTTTCAATAAAATCACTCTTTGGCCTTCAAATGACGTAATGCAAGTCTCAAAAATCCACTATCTAAACCTAAAAATTCTCATAACTCGACTAATTGAAGAGTTAGAACGTTCTAGTCTTCGCCAGTCGATTCAGGGGAACATTTTACATATAGATATGAATTTTCAGTTCATATTTCCAAGCATTAAGGGAGATACCAATTAGCAAATTAACTTGTGAAAATATGCGAAAATCCACTTTTTGAAATTTCATGTATCCATAACTCGACTAATTGAAGAGATAGAACGTTCTAGTCTTCGCCAATCGATTCAGAAGAGCATTTTACATACAGAAATAAGTTTTGAGTTTATATTTCCAAGTATTAAGTAAGATAACGGAGAGCAAATTAAATCGTGAAAATATTCTCTATGTATTCATAATTCGACTAATTGAAGAGATAGAACGTTCTAGTCTTCGCCAATCGATTCAGAAGAGCATTTTACATATAGATATGAATTTTGAGTTGATATTTACAAGTATTAAGGGAGATAGCAGAGATAAATTAAAATCGAGAAATATTTCCCTTGCTCCAAAATTTCCTACAAAAAAAAAATTTTGCGTCATGAAATTGGCTATAAATTGGTAACCGGGGGTTTTTTGAAACGAAAAATCGACTGGCACAGTCTGTTTTTCAATAAAATCATTCTTTGGCCTTCAAATGACGTAATGCAATTCTCAAAAATCCACTATCTAAACCTAAAAATTCTCATAACTCGACTAATTGAAGAGTTAGAACGTTCTAGTCTTCGCCAGTCGATTCAGGGGAACATTTTACATATAGATATGAATTTTAAGTTGATATTTACAAGTATTAAGGGAGATAGCAGAGATAAATTAAAATCGAGAAATATTTCCATACCTACCCCTTCCTCCAAAATTTCCTACAAAAAAAAAATTTTGCGTCATGAAATTAGCTATAAATTGGTAACCGGGGGTTTTTTGAAACGAAAAATCGACTGGCACAGTCTGTTTTTCAATAAAATCATTCTTTGAAGAGTTAGAACGTTCTAGTCTTCGCCAGTCGATTCAGGGGAACATTTTACATATAGATATAAATTTTCAGTTCATATTTCCAAGCATTAAGGGAGATACCAATTAGCAAATTAACTTGTGAAAATATGCGAAAATCCACTTTCTGAAATTTCATGTATCCATAACTCGACTAATTGAAGAGATAGAACGTTCTAGTCTTCGCCAATCGATTCAGAAGAGCATTTTACATACAGAAATAAGTTTTGAGTTTATATTTCCAAGTATTAAGTAAGATAACGGAGAGCAAATTAAATCGTGAAAATATTCTCTATGTATTCATAATTCGACTAATTGAAGAGATAGAACGTTCTAGTCTTCGCCAATCGATTCAGAAGAGCATTTTACATATAGATATGAATTTTGAGTTGATATTTACAAGTATTAAGGGAGATAGCAGAGATAAATTAAAATCGAGAAATATTTCCATACCTACCCCTTCCTCCAAAATTTCCTACAAAAAAAAATTTTGCGTCATGAAATTAGCTATAAATTGGTAACCGGGGGTTTTTTGAAACGAAAAATCGACTGGCACAGTCTGTTTTTCAATAAAATCATTCTTTGGCCTTCAAATGACGTAATGCAATTCTCAAAAATCCACTATCTAAACCTAAAAATTCTCATAACTCGACTAATTGAAGAGTTAGAACGTTCTAGTCTTCGCCAGTCGATTCAGGGGAACATTTTACATATAGATATGAATTTTTAGTTCATATTTCCAAGCATTAAGGGAGATACCAATTAGCAAATTAACTTGTGAAAATATGCGAAAATCCACTTTCTGAAATTTCATGTATCCATAACTCGACTAATTGAAGAGATAGAACGTTCTAGTCTTCGCCAATCGATTCAGAAGAGCATTTTACATACAGAAATAAGTTTTGAGTTTATATTTCCAAGTATTAAGTAAGATAACGGAGAGCAAATTAAATCGTGAAAATATTCTCTATGTATTCATAATTCGACTAATTGAAGAGATAGAACGTTCTAGTCTTCGCCAGTCGATTCAGGGGAACATTTTACATATAGATATAAATTTTCAGTTCATATTTCCAAGCATTAAGGGAGATACCAATTAGCAAATTAACTTGTGAAAATATGCGAAAATCCACTTTCTGAAATTTCATGTATCCATAACTCGACTAATTGAAGAGATAGAACGTTCTAGTCTTCGCCAATCGATTCAGAAGAGCATTTTACATACAGAAATAAGTTTTGAGTTTATATTTCCAAGTATTAAGTAAGATAACGGAGAGCAAATTAAATCGTGAAAATATTCTCTATGTATTCATAATTCGACTAATTGAAGAGATAGAACGTTCTAGTCTTCGCCAATCGATTCAGAAGAGCATTTTACATATAGATATGAATTTTGAGTTGATATTTACAAGTATTAAGGGAGATAGCAGAGATAAATTAAAATCGAGAAATATTTCCATACCTACCCCTTCCTCCAAAATTTCCTACAAAAAAAAATTTTGCGTCATGAAATTAGCTATAAATTGGTAACCGGGGGTTTTTTGAAACGAAAAATCGACTGGCACAGTCTGTTTTTCAATAAAATCATTCTTTGGCCTTCAAATGACGTAATGCAATTCTCAAAAATCCACTATCTAAACCTAAAAATTCTCATAACTCGACTAATTGAAGAGTTAGAACGTTCTAGTCTTCGCCAGTCGATTCAGGGGAACATTTTACATATAGATATGAATTTTTAGTTCATATTTCCAAGCATTAAGGGAGATACCAATTAGCAAATTAACTTGTGAAAATATGCGAAAATCCACTTTCTGAAATTTCATGTATCCATAACTCGACTAATTGAAGAGATAGAACGTTCTAGTCTTCGCCAATCGATTCAGAAGAGCATTTTACATACAGAAATAAGTTTTGAGTTTATATTTCCAAGTATTAAGTAAGATAACGGAGAGCAAATTAAATCGTGAAAATATTCTCTATGTATTCATAATTCGACTAATTGAAGAGATAGAACGTTCTAGTCTTCGCCAATCGATTCAGAAGAGCATTTTACATAT
Source organism: Lochmaea capreae (assembly GCA_949126875.1). Classification (NCBI taxonomy): domain Eukaryota; kingdom Metazoa; phylum Arthropoda; class Insecta; order Coleoptera; family Chrysomelidae; genus Lochmaea; species Lochmaea capreae. Next base: position 3,617,713 of record OX421408.1, read on the forward strand.
AGATATGAATTTTGAGTTGATATTTACAAGTATTAAGGGAGATAGCAGAGATAAATTAAAATCGAGAAATATTTCCATACCTACCCCTTCCTCCAAAATTTCCTACAAAAAAAAAATTTTGCGTCATGAAATTGGCTATAAATTGGTAACCGGGGGTTTTTTGAAACGAAAAATCGACTGGCACAGTCTGTTTTTCAATAAAATCATTCTTTGGCCTTCAAATGACGTAATGCAATTCTCAAAAATCCACTATCTAAACCTAAAAATTCTCATAACTCGACTAATTGAAGAGTTAGAACGTTCTAGTCTTCGCCAGTCGATTCAGGGGAACATTTTACATATAGATATGAATTTTTAGTTCATATTTCCAAGCATTAAGGGAGATACCAATTAGCAAATTAACTTGTGAAAATATGCGAAAATCCACTTTCTGAAATTTCATGTATCCATAACTCGACTAATTGAAGAGATAGAACGTTCTAGTCTTCGCCAATCGATTCAGAAGAGCATTTTACATACAGAAATAAGTTTTGAGTTTATATTTCCAAGTATTAAGTAAGATAACGGAGAGCAAATTAAATCGTGAAAATATTCTCTATGTATTCATAATTCGACTAATTGAAGAGATAGAACGTTCTAGTCTTCGCCAATCGATTCAGAAGAGCATTTTACATATAGATATGAATTTTGAGTTGATATTTACTAGTATTAAGGGAGATAGCAGAGATAAATTAAAATCGAGAAATATTTCCCTTGCTCCAAAATTTCCTACAAAAAAAAAATTTTGCGTCATGAAATTGGCTATAAATTGGTAACCGGGGGTTTTTTGAAACGAAAAATCGACTGGCACAGTCTGTTTTTCAATAAAATCATTCTTTGGCCTTCAAATGACGTAATGCAATTCTCAAAAATCCACTATCTAAACCTAAAAATTCTCATAACTCGACTAATTGAAGAGTTAGAACGTTCTAGTCTCCGCCAGTCGATTCAGGGGAACATTTTACATATAGATATGAATTTTCAGTTCATATTTCCAAGCATTAAGGGAGATACCAATTAGCAAATTAACTTGTGAAAATATGCGAAAATCCACTTTCTGAAATTTCATGCATCCATAACTCGACTAATTGGAGAGATAGAACGTTCTAGTCTTCGCCAATCGATTCAAAAGAGCATTTCACATACAGAAATAAGTTTTGAGTTTATATTTCCAAGTATTAAGTAAGATAACGGAGAGCAAATTAAATCGTGAAAATATTCTCTATGTATTCATAATTCGACTAATTGAAGAGATAGAACGTTCTAGTCTTCGCCAATCGATTCTGAAGAGCATTTTACATATAGATATGAATTTTGAGTTGATATTTACAAGTATTAAGGGAGATAGCAGAGATAAATTAAAATCGAGAAATATTTCCATACCTACCCCTTCCTCCAAAATTTCCTACAAAAAAAAATTTTGCGTCATGAAATTAGCTATAAATTGGTAACCGGGGGTTTTTTGAAACGAAAAATCGACTGGCACAGTCTGTTTTTCAATAAAATCATTCTTTGGCCTTCAAATGACGTAATGCAATTCTCAAAAATCCACTATCTAAACCTAAAAATTCTCATAACTCGACTAATTGAAGAGTTAGAACGTTCTAGTCTTCGCCAGTCGATTCAGGGGAACATTTTACATATAGATATGAATTTTTAGTTCATATTTCCAAGCATTAAGGGAGATACCAATTAGCAAATTAACTTGTGAAAATATGCGAAAATCCACTTTCTGAAATTTCATGTATCCATAACTCGACTAATTGAAGAGATAGAACGTTCTAGTCTTCGCCAATCGATTCAGAAGAGCATTTTACATACAGAAATAAGTTTTGAGTTTATATTTCCAAGTATTAAGTAAGATAACGGAGAGCAAATTAAATCGTGAAAATATTCTCTATGTATTCATAATTCGACTAATTGAAGAGATAGAACGTTCTAGTCTTCGCCAATCGATTCAGAAGAGCATTTTACATATAGATATGAATTTTAAGTTGATATTTACAAGTATTAAGGGAGATAGCAGAGATAAATTAAAATCGAGAAATATTTCCATACCTACCCCTTCCTCCAAAATTTCCTACAAAAAAAAAATTTTGCGTCATGAAATTGGCTATAAATTGGTAACCGGGGGTTTTTTGAAACGAAAAATCGACTGGCACAGTCTGTTTTTCAATAAAATCATTCTTTGGCCTTCAAATGACGTAATGCAATTCTCAAAAATCCACTATCTAAACCTAAAAATTCTCATAACTCGACTAATTGAAGAGTTAGAACGTTCTAGTCTCCGCCAGTCGATTCAGGGGAACATTTTACATATAGATATGAATTTTCAGTTCATATTTCCAAGCATTAAGGGAGATACCAATTAGCAAATTAACTTGTGAAAATATGCGAAAATCCACTTTCTGAAATTTCATGCATCCATAACTCGACTAATTGGAGAGATAGAACGTTCTAGTCTTCGCCAATCGATTCAAAAGAGCATTTCACATACAGAAATAAGTTTTGAGTTTATATTTCCAAGTATTAAGTAAGATAACGGAGAGCAAATTAAATCGTGAAAATATTCTCTATGTATTCATAATTCGACTAATTGAAGAGATAGAACGTTCTAGTCTTCGCCAATCGATTCAGAAGAGCATTTTACATATAGATATGAATTTTAAGTTGATATTTACAAGTATTAAGGGAGATAGCAGAGATAAATTAAAATCGAGAAATATTTCCATACCTACCCCTTCCTCCAAAATTTCCTACAAAAAAAAAATTTTGCGTCATGAAATTAGCTATAAATTGGTAACCGGGGGTTTTTTGAAACGAAAAATCGACTGGCACAGTCTGTTTTTCAATAAAATCATTCTTTGGCCTTCAAATGACGTAATGCAATTCTCAAAAATCCACTATCTAAACCTAAAAATTCTCATAACTCGACTAATTGAAGAGTTAGAACGTTCTAGTCTTCGCCAGTCGATTCAGGGGAACATTTTACATATAGATATAAATTTTCAGTTCATATTTCCAAGCATTAAGGGAGATACCAATTAGCAAATTAACTTGTGAAAATATGCGAAAATCCACTTTCTGAAATTTCATGTATCCATAACTCGACTAATTGAAGAGATAGAACGTTCTAGTCTTCGCCAATCGATTCAGAAGAGCATTTTACATACAGAAATAAGTTTTGAGTTTATATTTCCAAGTATTAAGTAAGATAACGGAGAGCAAATTAAATCGTGAAAATATTCTCTATGTATTCATAATTCGACTAATTGAAGAGATAGAACGTTCTAGTCTTCGCCAATCGATTCAGAAGAGCATTTTACATATAGATATGAATTTTGAGTTGATATTTACAAGTATTAAGGGAGATAGCAGAGATAAATTAAAATCGAGAAATATTTCCATACCTACCCCTTGCTCCAAAATTTCCTACAAAAAAAAAATTTTGCGTCATGAAATTGGCTATAAATTGGTAACCGGGGGTTTTTTGAAACGAAAAATCGACTGGCACAGTCTGTTTTTCAATAAAATCATTCTTTGGCCTTCAAATGACGTAATGCAATTCTCAAAAATCCACTATCTAAACCTAAAAATTCTCATAACTCGACTAATTGAAGAGTTAGAACGTTCTAGTCTTCGCCAGTCGATTCAGGGGAACATTTTACATATAGATATGAATTTTTAGTTCATATTTCCAAGCATTAAGGGAGATACCAATTAGCAAATTAACTTGTGAAAATATGCGAAAATCCACTTTTTGAAATTTCATGTATCCATAACTCGACTAATTGAAGAGATAGAACGTTCTAGTCTTCGCCAATCGATTCAGAAGAGCATTTTACATACAGAAATAAGTTTTGAGTTTATATTTCCAAGTATTAAGTAAGATAACGGAGAGCAAATTAAATCGTGAAAATATTCTCTATGTATTCATAATTCGACTAATTGAAGAGATAGAACGTTCTAGTCTTCGCCAATCGATTCAGAAGAGCATTTTACATATAGATATGAATTTTGAGTTGATATTTACTAGTATTAAGGGAGATAGCAGAGATAAATTAAAATCGAGAAATATTCCTCTTGCTCCAAAATTTCCTACAAAAAAAAAATTTTGCGTCATGAAATTGGCTATAAATTGGTAACCGGGGGTTTTTTGAAACGAAAAATCGACTGGCACAGTCTGTTTTTCAATAAAATCATTCTTTGGCCTTCAAATGACGTAATGCAATTCTCAAAAATCCACTATCTAAACCTAAAAATTCTCATAACTCGACTAATTGAAGAGTTAGAACGTTCTAGTCTCCGCCAGTCGATTCAGGGGAACATTTTACATATAGATATGAATTTTCAGTTCATATTTCCAAGCATTAAGGGAGATACCAATTAGCAAATTAACTTGTGAAAATATGCGAAAATCCACTTTCTGAAATTTCATGCATCCATAACTCGACTAATTGGAGAGATAGAACGTTCTAGTCTTCGCCAATCGATTCAAAAGAGCATTTCACATACAGAAATAAGTTTTGAGTTTATATTTCCAAGTATTAAGTAAGATAACGGAGAGCAAATTAAATCGTGAAAATATTCTCTATGTATTCATAATTCGACTAATTGAAGAGATAGAACGTTCTAGTCTTCGCCAATCGATTCAGAAGAGCATTTTACATATAGATATGAATTTTAAGTTGATATTTACAAGTATTAAGGGAGATAGCAGAGATAAATTAAAATCGAGAAATATTTCCATACCTACCCCTTCCTCCAAAATTTCCTACAAAAAAAAAATTTTGCGTCATGAAATTAGCTATAAATTGGTAACCGGGGGTTTTTTGAAACGAAAAATCGACTGGCACAGTCTGTTTTTCAATAAAATCATTCTTTGGCCTTCAAATGACGTAATGCAATTCTCAAAAATCCACTATCTAAACCTAAAAATTCTCATAACTCGACTAATTGAAGAGTTAGAACGTTCTAGTCTTCGCCAGTCGATTCAGGGGAACATTTTACATATAGATATAAATTTTCAGTTCATATTTCCAAGCATTAAGGGAGATACCAATTAGCAAATTAACTTGTGAAAATATGCGAAAATCCACTTTCTGAAATTTCATGTATCCATAACTCGACTAATTGAAGAGATAGAACGTTCTAGTCTTCGCCAATCGATTCAGAAGAGCATTTTACATACAGAAATAAGTTTTGAGTTTATATTTCCAAGTATTAAGTAAGATAACGGAGAGCAAATTAAATCGTGAAAATATTCTCTATGTATTCATAATTCGACTAATTGAAGAGATAGAACGTTCTAGTCTTCGCCAATCGATTCAGAAGAGCATTTTACATATAGATATGAATTTTGAGTTGATATTTACAAGTATTAAGGGAGATAGCAGAGATAAATTAAAATCGAGAAATATTTCCATACCTACCCCTTGCTCCAAAATTTCCTACAAAAAAAAAATTTTGCGTCATGAAATTGGCTATAAATTGGTAACCGGGGGTTTTTTGAAACGAAAAATCGACTGGCACAGTCTGTTTTTCAATAAAATCATTCTTTGGCCTTCAAATGACGTAATGCAAGTCTCAAAAATCCACTATCTTAACCTAAAAATTCTCATAACTCGACTAATTGAAGAGTTAGAACGTTCTAGTCTTCGCCAGTCGATTCAGGGGAACATTTTACATATAGATATGAATTTTCAGTTCATATTTCCAAGCATTAAGGGAGATACCAATTAGCAAATTAACTTGTGAAAATATGCGAAAATCCACTTTTTGAAATTTCATGTATCCATAACTCGACTAATTGAAGAGATAGAACGTTCTAGTCTTCGCCAATCGATTCAGAAGAGCATTTTACATACAGAAATAAGTTTTGAGTTTATATTTCCAAGTATTAAGTAAGATAACGGAGAGCAAATTAAATCGTGAAAATATTCTCTATGTATTCATAATTCGACTAATTGAAGAGATAGAACGTTCTAGTCTTCGCCAATCGATTCAGAAGAGCATTTTACATATAGATATGAATTTTGAGTTGATATTTACAAGTATTAAGGGAGATAGCAGAGATAAATTAAAATCGAGAAATATTTCCCTTGCTCCAAAATTTCCTACAAAAAAAAAATTTTGCGTCATGAAATTGGCTATAAATTGGTAACCGGGGGTTTTTTGAAACGAAAAATCGACTGGCACAGTCTGTTTTTCAATAAAATCATTCTTTGGCCTTCAAATGACGTAATGCAATTCTCAAAAATCCACTATCTAAACCTAAAAATTCTCATAACTCGACTAATTGAAGAGTTAGAACGTTCTAGTCTCCGCCAGTCGATTCAGGGGAACATTTTACATATAGATATGAATTTTCAGTTCATATTTCCAAGCATTAAGGGAGATACCAATTAGCAAATTAACTTGTGAAAATATGCGAAAATCCACTTTCTGAAATTTCATGCATCCATAACTCGACTAATTGGAGAGATAGAACGTTCTAGTCTTCGCCAATCGATTTAAAAGAGCATTTCACATACAGAAATAAGTTTTGAGTTTATATTTCCAAGTATTAAGTAAGATAACGGAGAGCAAATTAAATCGTGAAAATATTCTCTATGTATTCATAATTCGACTAATTGAAGAGATAGAACGTTCTAGTCTTCGCCAATCGATTCTGAAGAGCATTTTACATATAGATATGAATTTTGAGTTGATATTTACAAGTATTAAGGGAGATAGCAGAGATAAATTAAAATCGAGAAATATTTCCATACCTACCCCTTCCTCCAAAATTTCCTACAAAAAAAAATTTTGCGTCATGAAATTAGCTATAAATTGGTAACCGGGGGTTTTTTGAAACGAAAAATCGACTGGCACAGTCTGTTTTTCAATAAAATCATTCTTTGGCCTTCAAATGACGTAATGCAATTCTCAAAAATCCACTATCTAAACCTAAAAATTCTCATAACTCGACTAATTGAAGAGTTAGAACGTTCTAGTCTTCGCCAGTCGATTCAGGGGAACATTTTACATATAGATATGAATTTTTAGTTCATATTTCCAAGCATTAAGGGAGATACCAATTAGCAAATTAACTTGTGAAAATATGCGAAAATCCACTTTCTGAAATTTCATGTATCCATAACTCGACTAATTGAAGAGATAGAACGTTCTAGTCTTCGCCAATCGATTCAGAAGAGCATTTTACATACAGAAATAAGTTTTGAGTTTATATTTCCAAGTATTAAGTAAGATAACGGAGAGCAAATTAAATCGTGAAAATATTCTCTATGTATTCATAATTCGACTAATTGAAGAGATAGAACGTTCTAGTCTTCGCCAATCGATTCAGAAGAGCATTTTACATATAGATATGAATTTTAAGTTGATATTTACAAGTATTAAGGGAGATAGCAGAGATAAATTAAAATCGAGAAATATTTCTATACCTACCCCTTGCTCCAAAATTTCCTACAAAAAAAAAATTTTGCGTCATGAAATTGGCTATAAATTGGTAACCGGGGGTTTTTTGAAACGAAAAATCGACTGGCACAGTCTGTTTTTCAATAAAATCATTCTTTGGCCTTCAAATGACGTAATGCAATTCTCAAAAATCCACTATCTAAACCTAAAAATTCTCATAACTCGACTAATTGAAGAGTTAGAACGTTCTAGTCTTCGCCAGTCGATTCAGGGGAACATTTTACATATAGATATGAATTTTCAGTTCATATTTCCAAGCATTAAGGGAGATACCAATTAGCAAATTAACTTGTGAAAATATGCGAAAATCCACTTTCTGAAATTTCATGCATCCATAACTCGACTAATTGGAGAGATAGAACGTTCTAGTCTTCGCCAATCGATTCAGAAGAGCATTTTACATACAGAAATAAGTTTTGAGTTTATATTTCCAAGTATTAAGTAAGATAACGGAGAGCAAATTAAATCGTGAAAATATTCTCTATGTATTCATAATTCAACTAATTGAAGAGATAGAACGTTCTAGTCTTCGCCAATCGATTCAGAAGAGCATTTTACATATAGATATGAATTTTAAGTTGATATTTACAAGTATTAAGGGAGATAGCAGAGATAAATTAAAATCGAGAAATATTTCCATACCTACCCCTTCCTCCAAAATTTCCTACAAAAAAAAAATTTTGCGTCATGAAATTAGCTATAAATTGGTAACCGGGGGTTTTTTGAAACGAAAAATCGACTGGCACAGTCTGTTTTTCAATAAAATCATTCTTTGGCCTTCAAATGACGTAATGCAATTCTCAAAAATCCACTATCTAAACCTAAAAATTCTCATAACTCGACTAATTGAAGAGTTAGAACGTTCTAGTCTTCGCCAGTCGATTCAGGGGAACATTTTACATATAGATATGAATTTTCAGTTTATATTTCCAAGCATTAAGGGTGATACCCCTTAGCAAATTAACTTGTGAAAATATGCGAAAATCCACTTTCTGAAATTTCATGTATCCATAACTCGACTAATTGAAGAGATAGAACGTTCTAGTCTTCGCCAATCGATTCAGAAGAGCATTTTACATATAGATATGAATTTTAAGTTGATATTTACAAGTATTAAGGGAGATAGCAGAGATAAATTAAAATCGAGAAATATTTCCATACCTACCCCTTGCTCCAAAATTTCCTACAAAAAAAAAATTTTGCGTCATGAAATTGGCTATAAATTGGTAACCGGGGGTTTTTTGAAACGAAAAATCGACTGGCACAGTCTGTTTTTCAATAAAATCATTCTTTGGCCTTCAAATGACGTAATGCAATTCTCAAAAATCCACTATCTAAACCTAAAAATTCTCATAACTCGACTAATTGAAGAGTTAGAACGTTCTAGTCTTCGCCAGTCGATTCAGGGGAACATTTTACATATAGATATGAATTTTCAGTTTATATTTCCAAGCATTAAGGGTGATACCACTTAGCAAATTAACTTGTGAAAATATGCGAAAATCCACTTTCTGAAATTTCATGTATCCATAACTCGACTAATTGAAGAGATAGAACGTTCTAGTCTTCGCCAATCGATTCAGAAGAGCATTTTACATACAGAAATAAGTTTTGAGTTTATATTTCCAAGTATTAAGTAAGATAACGGAGAGCAAATTAAATCGTGAAAATATTCTCTATGTATTCATAATTCAACTAATTGAAGAGATAGAACGTTCTAGTCTTCGCCAATCGATTCAGAAGAGCATTTTACATATAGATATGAATTTTGAGTTGATATTTACAAGTATTAAGGGAGATAGCAGAGATAAATTAAAATCGAGAAATATTTCCATACCTACCCCTTGCTCCAAAATTTCCTACAAAAAAAAAATTTTGCGTCATGAAATTGGCTATAAATTGGTAACCGGGGGTTTTTTGAAACGAAAAATCGACTGGCACAGTCTGTTTTTCAATAAAATCATTCTTTGGCCTTCAAATGACGTAATGCAATTATCAAAAATCCACTATCTAAACCTAAAAATTCTCATAACTCGACTAATTGAAGAGTTAGAACGTTCTAGTCTTCAACAGTCGATTCAGGGGAACATTTTACATATAGATATGACTTTTCAGTTTATATTTCCAAGCATTAAGGGAGATACCACTTAGCAAATTAACTTGTGAAAATATGCGAAAATCCACTTTCTGAAATTTCATGTATCCATAACTCGACTAATTGAAGAGATAGAACGTTCTAGTCTTCGCCAATCGATTCAGAAGAGCATTTTACATACAGAAATAAGTTTTGAGTTTATATTTCCAATTATTAAGTAAGATAACGGAGAGCAAATTAAATCGTGAAAATATTCTCTATGTATTCATAATTCGACTAATTGAAGAGATAGAACGTTCTAGTCTTCGCCAATCGATTCAGAAGAGCATTTTACATATAGATATAAATTTTAAGTTGATATTTACAAGTATTAAGGGAGATAGCAGAGATAAATTAAAATCGAGAAATATTTCTATACCTACCCCTTGCTCCAAAATTTCCTACAAAAAAAAAATTTTGCGTCATGAAATTGGCTATAAATTGAGTTTATATTTCCAAGTATTAAGTAAGATAACGGAGAGCAAATTAAATCGTGAAAATATTCTCTATGTATTCATAATTCGACTAATTGAAGAGATAGAACGTTCTAGTCTTCGCCAATCGATTCAGAAGAGCATTTTACATATAGATATGAATTTTAAGTTGATATTTACAAGTATTAAGGGAGATAGCAGAGATAAATTAAAATCGAGAAATATTTCCATACCTACCCCTTCCTCCAAAATTTCCAACAAAAAAAAAATTTTGCGTCATGAAATTAGCTATAAATTGGTAACCGGGGGTTTTTTGAAACGAAAAATCGACTGGCACAGTCTGTTTTTCAATAAAATCATTCTTCGGCCTTCAAATGACGTAATGCAATTCTCAAAAATCCACTATCTAAACCTAAAAATTCTCATAACTCGACTAATTGAAGAGTTAGAACGTTCTAGTCTTCGCCAGTCGATTCAGGGGAACATTTTACATATAGATATAAATTTTCAGTTCATATTTCCAAGCATTAAGGGAGATACCAATTAGCAAATTAACTTGTGAAAATATGCGAAAATCCACTTTCTGAAATTTCATGTATCCATAACTCGACTAATTGAAGAGATAGAACGTTCTAGTCTTCGCCAATCGATTCAGAAGAGCATTTTACATATAGATATGAATTTTGAGTTGATATTTACGAGTATTAAGGGAGATAGCAGAGATAAATTAAAATCGAGAAATATTTCCATACCCCTTGCTCCAAAATTTCCTACAAAAAAAAAATTTTGCGTCATGAAATTGGCTATAAATTGGTAACCGGGGGTTTTTTGAAACGAAAAATCGACTGGCACAGTCTGTTTTTCAATAAAATCATTCTTTGGCCTTCAAATGACGTAATGCAATTCTCAAAAATCCACTATCTAAACCTAAAAATTCTCATAACTCGACTAATTGAAGAGTTAGAACGTTCTAGTCTTCGCCAGTCGATTCAGGGGAACATTTTACATATAGATATGAATTTTCAGTTCATATTTCCAAGCATTAAGGGAGATACCAATTAGCAAATTAACTTGTGAAAATATGCGAAAATCCACTTTCTGAAATTTCATGCATCCATAACTCGACTAATTGGAGAGATAGAACGTTCTAGTCTTCGCCAATCGATTCAGAAGAGCATTTTACATACAGAAATAAGTTTTGAGTTTATATTTCCAAGTATTAAGTAAGATAACGGAGAGCAAATTAAATCGTGAAAATATTCTCTATGTATTCATAATTCAACTAATTGAAGAGATAGAACGTTCTAGTCTTCGCCAATCGATTCAGAAGAGCATTTTACATATAGATATGAATTTTAAGTTGATATTTACAAGTATTAAGGGAGATAGCAGAGATAAATTAAAATCGAGAAATATTTCCATACCTACCCCTTCCTCCAAAATTTCCTACAAAAAAAAAATTTTGCGTCATGAAATTAGCTATAAATTGGTAACCGGGGGTTTTTTGAAACGAAAAATCGACTGGCACAGTCTGTTTTTCAATAAAATCATTCTTTGGCCTTCAAATGACGTAATGCAATTCTCAAAAATCCACTATCTAAACCTAAAAATTCTCATAACTCGACTAATTGAAGAGTTAGAACGTTCTAGTCTTCGCCAGTCGATTCAGGGGTACATTTTACATATAGATATGAATTTTCAGTTTATATTTCCAAGCATTAAGGGTGATACCCCTTAGCAAATTAACTTGTGAAAATATGCGAAAATCCACTTTCTGAAATTTCATGTATCCATAACTCGACTAATTGAAGAGATAGAACGTTCTAGTCTTCGCCAATCGATTCAGAAGAGCATTTTACATATAGATATGAATTTTAAGTTGATATTTACAAGTATTAAGGGAGATAGCAGAGATAAATTAAAATCGAGAAATATTTCCATACCTACCCCTTGCTCCAAAATTTCCTACAAAAAAAAAATTTTGCGTCATGAAATTGGCTATAAATTGGTAACCGGGGGTTTTTTGAAACGAAAAATCGACTGGCACAGTCTGTTTTTCAATAAAATCATTCTTTGGCCTTCAAATGACGTAATGCAATTCTCAAAAATCCACTATCTAAACCTAAAAATTCTCATAACTCGACTAATTGAAGAGTTAGAACGTTCTAGTCTTCAACAGTCGATTCAGGGGAACATTTTACATATAGATATGACTTTTCAGTTTATATTTCCAAGCATTAAGGGAGATACCACTTAGCAAATTAACTTGTGAAAATATGCGAAAATCCACTTTCTGAAATTTCATGTATCCATAACTCGACTAATTGAAGAGATAGAACGTTCTAGTCTTCGCCAATCGATTCAGAAGAGCATTTTACATACAGAAATAAGTTTTGAGTTTATATTTCCAATTATTAAGTAAGATAACGGAGAGCAAATTAAATCGTGAAAATATTCTCTATGTATTCATAATTCGACTAATTGAAGAGATAGAACGTTCTAGTCTTCGCCAATCGATTCAGAAGAGCATTTTACATATAGATATAAATTTTAAGTTGATATTTACAAGTATTAAGGGAGATAGCAGAGATAAATTAAAATCGAGAAATATTTCTATACCTACCCCTTGCTCCAAAATTTCCTACAAAAAAAAAATTTTGCGTCATGAAATTGGCTATAAATTGAGTTTATATTTCCAAGTATTAAGTAAGATAACGGAGAGCAAATTAAATCGTGAAAATATTCTCTATGTATTCATAATTCAACTAATTGAAGAGATAGAACGTTCTAGTCTTCGCCAATCGATTCAGAAGAGCATTTTACATATAGATATGAATTTTAAGTTGATATTTACAAGTATTAAGGGAGATAGCAGAGATAAATTAAAATCGAGAAATATTTCCATACCTACCCCTTCCTCCAAAATTTCCTACAAAAAAAAAATTTTGCGTCATGAAATTAGCTATAAATTGGTAACCGGGGGTTTTTTGAAACGAAAAATCGACTGGCACAGTCTGTTTTTCAATAAAATCATTCTTTGGCCTTCAAATGACGTAATGCAATTCTCAAAAATCCACTATCTAAACCTAAAAATTCTCATAACTCGACTAATTGAAGAGTTAGAACGTTCTAGTCTTCGCCAGTCGATTCAGGGGAACATTTTACATATAGATATGAATTTTCAGTTTATATTTCCAAGCATTAAGGGTGATACCCCTTAGCAAATTAACTTGTGAAAATATGCGAAAATCCACTTTCTGAAATTTCATGTATCCATAACTCGACTAATTGAAGAGATAGAACGTTCTAGTCTTCGCCAATCGATTCAGAAGAGCATTTTACATATAGATATGAATTTTAAGTTGATATTTACAAGTATTAAGGGAGATAGCAGAGATAAATTAAAATCGAGAAATATTTCCATACCTACCCCTTGCTCCAAAATTTCCTACAAAAAAAAAATTTTGCGTCATGAAATTGGCTATAAATTGGTAACCGGGGGTTTTTTGAAACGAAAAATCGACTGGCACAGTCTGTTTTTCAATAAAATCATTCTTTGGCCTTCAAATGACGTAATGCAATTCTCAAAAATCCACTATCTAAACCTAAAAATTCTCATAACTCGACTAATTGAAGAGTTAGAACGTTCTAGTCTTCAACAGTCGATTCAGGGGAACATTTTACATATAGATATGACTTTTCAGTTTATATTTCCAAGCATTAAGGGAGATACCACTTAGCAAATTAACTTGTGAAAATATGCGAAAATCCACTTTCTGAAATTTCATGTATCCATAACTCGACTAATTGAAGAGATAGAACGTTCTAGTCTTCGCCAATCGATTCAGAAGAGCATTTTACATACAGAAATAAGTTTTGAGTTTATATTTCCAATTATTAAGTAAGATAACGGAGAGCAAATTAAATCGTGAAAATATTCTCTATGTATTCATAATTCGACTAATTGAAGAGATAGAACGTTCTAGTCTTCGCCAATCGATTCAGAAGAGCATTTTACATATAGATATAAATTTTAAGTTGATATTTACAAGTATTAAGGGAGATAGCAGAGATAAATTAAAATCGAGAAATATTTCTATACCTACCCCTTGCTCCAAAATTTCCTACAAAAAAAAAATTTTGCGTCATGAAATTGGCTATAAATTGAGTTTATATTTCCAAGTATTAAGTAAGATAACGGAGAGCAAATTAAATCGTGAAAATATTCTCTATGTATTCATAATTCGACTAATTGAAGAGATAGAACGTTCTAGTCTTCGCCAATCGATTCAGAAGAGCATTTTACATATAGATATGAATTTTAAGTTGATATTTACAAGTATTAAGGGAGATAGCAGAGATAAATTAAAATCGAGAAATATTTCCATACCTACCCCTTCCTCCAAAATTTCCAACAAAAAAAAAATTTTGCGTCATGAAATTAGCTATAAATTGGTAACCGGGGGTTTTTTGAAACGAAAAATCGACTGGCACAGTCTGTTTTTCAATAAAATCATTCTTCGGCCTTCAAATGACGTAATGCAATTCTCAAAAATCCACTATCTAAACCTAAAAATTCTCATAACTCGACTAATTGAAGAGTTAGAACGTTCTAGTCTTCGCCAGTCGATTCAGGGGAACATTTTACATATAGATATAAATTTTCAGTTCATATTTCCAAGCATTAAGGGAGATACCAATTAGCAAATTAACTTGTGAAAATATGCGAAAATCCACTTTCTGAAATTTCATGTATCCATAACTCGACTAATTGAAGAGATAGAACGTTCTAGTCTTCGCCAATCGATTCAGAAGAGCATTTTACATACAGAAATAAGTTTTGAGTTTATATTTCCAAGTATTAAGTAAGATAACGGAGAGCAAATTAAATCGTGAAAATATTCTCTATGTATTCATAATTCGACTAATTGAAGAGATAGAACGTTCTAGTCTTCGCCAATCGATTCTGAAGAGCATTTTACATATAGATATGAATTTTGAGTTGATATTTACATGTATTAAGGTAGATAGCAGAGATACATTAAAATCGAGAAATATTTCCATACCCCTTGCTCCAAAATTTCCTACAAAAAGAATTTTGCGTCATGAAATTGGCTATAAATTGGTAACCGGGGGTTTTTTGAAACGAAAAATCGACTGGCACAGTCTGTTTTTCAATAAAATCATTCTTTGGCCTTCAAATGACGTAATGCAAGTCTCAAAAATCCACTATCTAAACCTAAAAATTCTCATAACTCGACTAATTGAAGAGTTAGAACGTTCTAGTCTTCGCCAGTCGATTCAGGGGAACATTTTACATATAGATATGAATTTTCAGTTTATATTTCCAAGCATTAAGGGTGATACCACTTAGCAAATTAACTTGTGAAAATATGCGAAAATCCACTTTCTGAAATTTCATGTATCCATAACTCGACTAATTGAAGAGATAGAACGTTCTAGTCTTCGCCAATCGATTCAGAAGAGCATTTTACATACAGAAATAAGTTTTGAGTTTATATTTCCAAGTATTAAGTAAGATAACGGAGAGCAAATTAAATCGTGAAAATATTCTCTATGTATTCATAATTCAACTAATTGAAGAGATAGAACGTTCTAGTCTTCGCCAATCGATTCAGAAGAGCATTTTACATATAGATATGAATTTTAAGTTGATATTTACAAGTATTAAGGGAGATAGCAGAGATAAATTAAAATCGAGAAATATTTCCATACCTACCCCTTGCTCCAAAATTTCCTACAAAAAAAAAATTTTGCGTCATGAAATTGGCTATAAATTGGTAACCGGGGGTTTTTTGAAACGAAAAATCGACTGGCACAGTCTGTTTTTCAATAAAATCATTCTTTGGCCTTCAAATGACGTAATGCAAGTCTCAAAAATCCACTATCTAAACCTAAAAATTCTCATAACTCGACTAATTGAAGAGTTAGAACGTTCTAGTCTTCGCCAGTCGATTCAGGGGAACATTTTACATATAGATATGAATTTTCAGTTTATATTTCCAAGCATTAAGGGTGATACCACTTAGCAAATTAACTTGTGAAAATATGCGAAAATCCACTTTCTGAAATTTCATGTATCCATAACTCGACTAATTGAAGAGATAGAACGTTCTAGTCTTCGCCAATCGATTCAGAAGAGCATTTTACATACAGAAATAAGTTTTGAGTTTATATTTCCAAGTATTAAGTAAGATAACGGAGAGCAAATTAAATCGTGAAAATATTCTCTATGTATTCATAATTCAACTAATTGAAGAGATAGAACGTTCTAGTCTTCGCCAATCGATTCAGAAGAGCATTTTACATATAGATATGAATTTTGAGTTGATATTTACAAGTATTAAGGGAGATAGCAGAGATAAATTAAAATCGAGAAATATTTCCATACCTACCCCTTGCTCCAAAATTTCCTACAAAAAAAAATTTTGCGTCATGAAATTGGCTATAAATTGGTAACCGGGGGTTTTTTGAAACGAAAAATCGACTGGCACAGTCTGTTTTTCAATAAAATCATTCTTTGGCCTTCAAATGACGTAATGCAATTCTCAAAAATCCACTATCTAAACCTAAAAATTCTCATAACTCGACTAATTGAAGAGTTAGAACGTTCTAGTCTTCGCCAGTCGATTCAGGGGAACATTTTACATATAGATATGAATTTTCAGTTTATATTTCCAAGCATTAAGGGAGATACCACTTAGCAAATTAACTTGTGAAAATATGCGAAAATCCACTTTCTGAAATTTCATGTATCCATAACTCGACTAATTGAAGAGATGAAACGTTCTAGTCTTCGCCAATCGATTCAGAAGAGCATTTTACATACAGAAACAAGTTTTGAGTTTATATTTCCAAGTATTAAGTAAGATAACGGAGAGCAAATTAAATCGTGAAAATATTCTCTATGTATTCATAATTCGACTAATTGAAGAGATAGAACGTTCTAGTCTTCGCCAATCGATTCAGAAGAGCATTTTACATATAGGTATGAATTTTGAGTTGATATTTACAAGTATTAAGGGAGATAGCAGAGATAAATTAAAATCGAGAAATATTTCCATACCTACCCCTTGCTCCAAAATTTCCTACAAAAAAAAAATTTTGCGTCATGAAATTGGCTATAAATTGGTAACCGGGGGTTTTTTGAAACGAAAAATCGACTGGCACAGTCTGTTTTTCAATAAAATCATTCTTTGGCCTTCAAATGACGTAATGCAATTCTCAAAAATCCACTATCTAAACCTAAAAATTCTCATAACTCGACTAATTGAAGAGTTAGAACGTTCTAGTCTCCGCCAGTCGATTCTGGGGAACATTTTACATATAGATATGAATTTTCAGTTCATATTTCCAAGCATTAAGGGAGATACCAATTAGCAAATTAACTTGTGAAAATATGCGAAAATCCACTTTCTGAAATTTCATGCATCCATAACTCGACTAATTGGAGAGATAGAACGTTCTAGTCTTCGCCAATCGATTCAAAAGAGCATTTCACATACAGAAATAAGTTTTGAGTTTATATTTCCAAGTATTAAGTAAGATAACGGAGAGCAAATTAAATCGTGAAAATATTCTCTATGTATTCATAATTCGACTAATTGAAGAGATAGAACGTTCTAGTCTTCGCCAATCGATTCTGAAGAGCATTTTACATATAGATATGAATTTTGAGTTGATATTTACATGTATTAAGGTAGATAGCAGAGATACATTAAAATCGAGAAATATTTCCATACCCCTTGCTCCAAAATTTCCTACAAAAAGAATTTTGCGTCATGAAATTGGCTATAAATTGGTAACCGGGGGTTTTTTGAAACGAAAAATCGACTGGTACAGTCTGTTTTTCAATAAAATCATTCTTTGGCCTTCAAATGACGTAATGCAAGTCTCAAAAATCCACTATCTAAACCTAAAAATTCTCATAACTCGACTAATTGAAGAGTTAGAACGTTCTAGTCTTCGCCAGTGGATTCAGGGGAACATTTTACATATAGATATGAATTTTCAGTTCATATTTCCAAGCATTAAGGGAGATACCAATTAGCAAATTAACTTGTGAAAATATGCGAAAATCCACTTTCTGAAATTTCATGTATCCATAACTCGACTAATTGAAGAGATAGAACGTTCTAGTCTTCGCCAATCGATTCAGAAGAGCATTTTACATACAGAAATAAGTTTTGAGTTTATATTTCCAAGTATTAAGTAAGATAACGGAGAGCAAATTAAATCGTGAAAATATTCTCTATGTATTCATAATTCAACTAATTGAAGAGATAGAACGTTCTAGTCTTCGCCAATCGATTCAGAAGAGCATTTTACATATAGATATGAATTTTGAGTTGATATTTACAAGTATTAAGGGAGATAGCAGAGATAAATTAAAATCGAGAAATATTTCCATACCTACCCCTTGCTCCAAAATTTCCTACAAAAAAAAATTTTGCGTCATGAAATTGGCTATAAATTGGTAACCGGGGGTTTTTTGAAACGAAAAATCGACTGGCACAGTCTGTTTTTCAATAAAATCATTCTTTGGCCTTCAAATGACGTAATGCAATTCTCAAAAATCCACTATCTAAACCTAAAAATTCTCATAACTCGACTAATTGAAGAGTTAGAACGTTCTAGTCTTCGCCAGTCGATTCAGGGGAACATTTTACATATAGATATGAATTTTCAGTTTATATTTCCAAGCATTAAGGGAGATACCACTTAGCAAATTAACTTGTGAAAATATGCGAAAATCCACTTTCTGAAATTTCATGTATCCATAACTCGACTAATTGAAGAGATGAAACGTTCTAGTCTTCGCCAATCGATTCAGAAGAGCATTTTACATACAGAAACAAGTTTTGAGTTTATATTTCCAAGTATTAAGTAAGATAACGGAGAGCAAATTAAATCGTGAAAATATTCTCTATGTATTCATAATTCGACTAATTGAAGAGATAGAACGTTCTAGTCTTCGCCAATCGATTCAGAAGAGCATTTTACATATAGGTATGAATTTTGAGTTGATATTTACAAGTATTAAGGGAGATAGCAGAGATAAATTAAAATCGAGAAATATTTCCATACCTACCCCTTGCTCCAAAATTTCCTACAAAAAAAAAATTTTGCGTCATGAAATTGGCTATAAATTGGTAACCGGGGGTTTTTTGAAACGAAAAATCGACTGGCACAGTCTGTTTTTCAATAAAATCATTCTTTGGCCTTCAAATGACGTAATGCAATTCTCAAAAATCCACTATCTAAACCTAAAAATTCTCATAACTCGACTAATTGAAGAGTTAGAACGTTCTAGTCTCCGCCAGTCGATTCTGGGGAACATTTTACATATAGATATGAATTTTCAGTTCATATTTCCAAGCATTAAGGGAGATACCAATTAGCAAATTAACTTGTGAAAATATGCGAAAATCCACTTTCTGAAATTTCATGCATCCATAACTCGACTAATTGGAGAGATAGAACGTTCTAGTCTTCGCCAATCGATTCAAAAGAGCATTTCACATACAGAAATAAGTTTTGAGTTTATATTTCCAAGTATTAAGTAAGATAACGGAGAGCAAATTAAATCGTGAAAATATTCTCTATGTATTCATAATTCGACTAATTGAAGAGATAGAACGTTCTAGTCTTCGCCAATCGATTCTGAAGAGCATTTTACATATAGATATGAATTTTGAGTTGATATTTACATGTATTAAGGTAGATAGCAGAGATACATTAAAATCGAGAAATATTTCCATACCCCTTGCTCCAAAATTTCCTACAAAAAGAATTTTGCGTCATGAAATTGGCTATAAATTGGTAACCGGGGGTTTTTTGAAACGAAAAATCGACTGGTACAGTCTGTTTTTCAATAAAATCATTCTTTGGCCTTCAAATGACGTAATGCAAGTCTCAAAAATCCACTATCTAAACCTAAAAATTCTCATAACTCGACTAATTGAAGAGTTAGAACGTTCTAGTCTTCGCCAGTGGATTCAGGGGAACATTTTACATATAGATATGAATTTTCAGTTCATATTTCCAAGCATTAAGGGAGATACCAATTAGCAAATTAACTTGTGAAAATATGCGAAAATCCACTTTCTGAAATTTCATGTATCCATAACTCGACTAATTGAAGAGATGAAACGTTCTAGTCTTCGCCAATCGATTCAGAAGAGCATTTTACATACAGAAATAAGTTTTGAGTTTATATTTTCAAGTATTAAGTAAGATAACGGAGAGCAAATTAAATCGTGAAAATATTCTCTATGTATTCATAATTCGACTAATTGAAGAGATAGAACGTTCTAGTCTTCGCCAATCGATTCAGAAGAGCATTTTACATATAGATATGAATTTTAAGTTGATATTTACAAGTATTAAGGGAGATAGCAGAGATAAATTAAAATCGAGAAATATTTCTATACCTACCCCTTGCTCCAAAATTTCCTACAAAAAAAAAATTTTGCGTCATGAAATTGGCTATAAATTGGTAACCGGGGGTTTTTTGAAACGAAAAATCGACTGGCACAGTCTGTTTTTCAATAAAATCATTCTTTGGCCTTCAAATGACGTAATGCAAGTCTCAAAAATCCACTATCTAAACCTAAAAATTCTCATAACTCGACTAATTGAAGAGTTAGAACGTTCTAGTCTTCGCCAGTCGATTCAGGGGAACATTTTACATATAGATATGAATTTTCAGTTTATATTTCCAAGCATTAAGGGAGATACCACTTAGCAAATTAACTTGTGAAAATATGCGAAAATCCACTTTCTGAAATTTCATGCATCCATAACTCGACTAATTGGAGAGATAGAACGTTCTAGTCTTCGCCAATCGATTCAAAAGAGCATTTCACATACAGAAATAAGTTTTGAGTTTATATTTCCAAGTATTAAGTAAGATAACGGAGAGCAAATTAAATCGTGAAAATATTCTCTATGTATTCATAATTCGACTAATTGAAGAGATAGAACGTTCTAGTCTTCGCCAATCGATTCTGAAGAGCATTTTACATATAGATATGAATTTTGAGTTGATATTTACATGTATTAAGGTAGATAGCAGAGATACATTAAAATCGAGAAATATTTCCATACCCCTTCCTCCAAAATTTCCTACAAAAAAAAATTTTGCGTCATGAAATTAGCTATAAATTGGTAACCGGGGGTTTTTTGAAACGAAAAATCGACTGGCACAGTCTGTTTTTCAATAAAATCATTCTTTGGCCTTCAAATGACGTAATGCAATTCTCAAAAATCCACTATCTAAACCTAAAAATTCTCATAACTCGACTAATTGAAGAGTTAGAACGTTCTAGTCTTCGCCAGTCGATTCAGGGGAACATTTTACATATAGATATGAATTTTTAGTTCATATTTCCAAGCATTAAGGGAGATACCAATTAGCAAATTAACTTGTGAACATATGCGAAAATCCACTTTCTGAAATTTCATGTATCCATAACTCGACTAATTGAAGAGATAGAACGTTCTAGTCTTCGCCAATCGATTCAGAAGAGCATTTTACATACAGAAATAAGTTTTGAGTTTATATTTCCAAGTATTAAGTAAGATAACGGAGAGCAAATTAAATCGTGAAAATATTCTCTATGTATTCATAATTCGACTAATTGAAGAGATAGAACGTTCTAGTCTTCGCCAATCGATTCAGAAGAGCATTTTACATATAGATATGAATTTTGAGTTGATATTTACAAGTATTAAGGGAGATAGCAGAGATAAATTAAAATCGAGAAATATTTCCATACCTACCCCTTGCTCCAAAATTTCCTACAAAAAAAAAATTTTGCGTCATGAAATTGGCTATAAATTGGTAACCGGGGGTTTTTTGAAACGAAAAATCGACTGGCACAGTCTGTTTTTCAATAAAATCATTCTTTGGCCTTCAAATGACGTAATGCAAGTCTCAAAAATCCACTATCTAAACCTAAAAATTCTCATAACTCGACTAATTGAAGAGTTAGAACGTTCTAGTCTTCGCCAGTGGATTCAGGGGAACATTTTACATATAGATATGAATTTTCAGTTCATATTTCCAAGCATTAAGGGAGATACCAATTAGCAAATTAACTTGTGAAAATATGCGAAAATCCACTTTCTGAAATTTCATGTATCCATAACTCGACTAATTGAAGAGATGAAACGTTCTAGTCTTCGCCAATCGATTCAGAAGAGCATTTTACATACAGAAATAAGTTTTGAGTTTATATTTCCAATTATTAAGTAAGATAACGGAGAGCAAATTAAATCGTGAAAATATTCTCTATGTATTCATAATTCGACTAATTGAAGAGATAGGACGTTCTAGTCTTCGCCAATGGATTCAGAAGAGCATTTTACATATACATATGAATTTTGAGTTGATATTTACAAGTATTAAGGGAGATAGCAGAGATAAATTAAAATCGAGAAATATTTCCATACCTACCCCTTGCTCCAAAATTTCCTACAAAAAAAAAATTTTGCGTCATGAAATTGGCTATAAATTGGTAACCGGGGGTTTTTTGAAACGAAAAATCGACTGGCACAGTCTGTTTTTCAATAAAATCATTCTTTGGCCTTCAAATGACGTAATGCAATTCTCAAAAATCCACTATCTAAACCTAAAAATTCTCATAACTCGACTAATTGAAGAGTTAGAACGTTCTAGTCTCCGCCAGTCGATTCTGGGGAACATTTTACATATAGATATGAATTTTCAGTTCATATTTCCAAGCATTAAGGGAGATACCAATTAGCAAATTAACTTGTGAAAATATGCGAAAATCCACTTTCTGAAATTTCATGCATCCATAACTCGACTAATTGGAGAGATAGAACGTTCTAGTCTTCGCCAATCGATTCAAAAGAGCATTTCACATACAGAAATAAGTTTTGAGTTTATATTTCCAAGTATTAAGTAAGATAACGGAGAGCAAATTAAATCGTGAAAATATTCTCTATGTATTCATAATTCGACTAATTGAAGAGATAGAACGTTCTAGTCTTCGCCAATCGATTCTGAAGAGCATTTTACATATAGATATGAATTTTGAGTTGATATTTACATGTATTAAGGTAGATAGCAGAGATACATTAAAATCGAGAAATATTTCCATACCCCTTGCTCCAAAATTTCCTACAAAAAGAATTTTGCGTCATGAAATTGGCTATAAATTGGTAACCGGGGGTTTTTTGAAACGAAAAATCGACTGGTACAGTCTGTTTTTCAATAAAATCATTCTTTGGCCTTCAAATGACGTAATGCAAGTCTCAAAAATCCACTATCTAAACCTAAAAATTCTCATAACTCGACTAATTGAAGAGTTAGAACGTTCTAGTCTTCGCCAGTCGATTCAGGGGAACATTTTACATATAGATATGAATTTTCAGTTCATATTTCCAAGCATTAAGGGAGATACCAATTAGCAAATTAACTTGTGAAAATATGCGAAAATCCACTTTCTGAAATTTCATGTATCCATAACTCGACTAATTGAAGAGATAGAACGTTCTAGTCTTCGCCAATCGATTCAGAAGAGCATTTTACATACAGAAATAAGTTTTGAGTTTATATTTCCAAGTATTAAGTAAGATAACGGAGAGCAAATTAAATCGTGAAAATATTCTCTATGTATTCATAATTCGACTAATTGAAGAGATAGAACGTTCTAGTCTTCGCCAATCGATTCTGAAGAGCATTTTACATATAGATATGAATTTTGAGTTGATATTTACAAGTATTAAGGGAGATAGCAGAGATAAATTAAAATCGAGAAATATTTCCATACCTACCCCTTCCTCCAAAATTTCCTACAAAAAAAAATTTTGCGTCATGAAATTAGCTATAAATTGGTAACCGGGGGTTTTTTGAAACGAAAAATCGACTGGCACAGTCTGTTTTTCAATAAAATCATTCTTTGGCCTTCAAATGACGTAATGCAATTCTCAAAAATCCACTATCTAAACCTAAAAATTCTCATAACTCGACTAATTGAAGAGTTAGAACGTTCTAGTCTTCGCCAGTCGATTCAGGGGAACATTTTACATATAGATATGAATTTTTAGTTCATATTTCCAAGCATTAAGGGAGATACCAATTAGCAAATTAACTTGTGAACATATGCGAAAATCCACTTTCTGAAATTTCATGTATCCATAACTCGACTAATTGAAGAGATAGAACGTTCTAGTCTTCGCCAATCGATTCAGAAGAGCATTTTACATACAGAAATAAGTTTTGAGTTTATATTTCCAAGTATTAAGTAAGATAACGGAGAGCAAATTAAATCGTGAAAATATTCTCTATGTATTCATAATTCGACTAATTGAAGAGATAGAACGTTCTAGTCTTCGCCAATCGATTCAGAAGAGCATTTTACATATAGATATGAATTTTGAGTTGATATTTACAAGTATTAAGGGAGATAGCAGAGATAAATTAAAATCGAGAAATATTTCCATACCTACCCCTTGCTCCAAAATTTCCTACAAAAAAAAAATTTTGCGTCATGAAATTGGCTATAAATTGGTAACCGGGGGTTTTTTGAAACGAAAAATCGACTGGCACAGTCTGTTTTTCAATAAAATCATTCTTTGGCCTTCAAATGACGTAATGCAAGTCTCAAAAATCCACTATCTAAACCTAAAAATTCTCATAACTCGACTAATTGAAGAGTTAGAACGTTCTAGTCTTCGCCAGTGGATTCAGGGGAACATTTTACATATAGATATGAATTTTCAGTTCATATTTCCAAGCATTAAGGGAGATACCAATTAGCAAATTAACTTGTGAAAATATGCGAAAATCCACTTTCTGAAATTTCATGTATCCATAACTCGACTAATTGAAGAGATGAAACGTTCTAGTCTTCGCCAATCGATTCAGAAGAGCATTTTACATACAGAAATAAGTTTTGAGTTTATATTTCCAAGTATTAAGTAAGATAACGGAGAGCAAATTAAATCGTGAAAATATTCTCTATGTATTCATAATTCAACTAATTGAAGAGATAGAACGTTCTAGTCTTCGCCAATCGATTCAGAAGAGCATTTTACATATAGATATGAATTTTGAGTTGATATTTACAAGTATTAAGGGAGATAGCAGAGATAAATTAAAATCGAGAAATATTTCCATACCTACCCATTGCTCCAAAATTTCCTACAAAAAAAAAATTTTGCGTCATGAAATTGGCTATAAATTGGTAACCGGGGGTTTTTGAAACGAAAAATCGACTGGCACAGTCTGTTTTTCAATAAAATCATTCTTTGGCCTTCAAATGACGTAATGCAATTCTCAAAAATCCACTATCTAAACCTAAAAATTCTCATAACTCGACTAATTGAAGAGTTAGAACGTTCTAGTCTTCGCCAGTCGATTCAGGGGAACATTTTACATATAGATATGAATTTTCAGTTTATATTTCCAAGCATTAAGGGAGATACCACTTAGCAAATTAACTTGTGAAAATATGCGAAAATCCACTTTCTGAAATTTCATGTATCCATAACTCGACTAATTGAAGAGATGAAACGTTCTAGTCTTCGCCAATCGATTCAGAAGAGCATTTTACATACAGAAATAAGTTTTGAGTTTATATTTCCAATTATTAAGTAAGATAACGGAGAGCAAATTAAATCGTGAAAATATTCTCTATGTATTCATAATTCGAC
Organism: Lochmaea capreae; assembly: GCA_949126875.1. Taxonomy (NCBI): domain Eukaryota; kingdom Metazoa; phylum Arthropoda; class Insecta; order Coleoptera; family Chrysomelidae; genus Lochmaea; species Lochmaea capreae. Next base: position 3,643,507 of record OX421408.1, read on the forward strand.
TAATTGAAGAGATAGAACGTTCTAGTCTTCGCCAATGGATTCAGAAGAGCATTTTACATATACATATGAATTTTGAGTTGATATTTACAAGTATTAAGGGAGATAGCGGAGATAAATTAAAATCGAGAAATATTTCCATACCTACCCCTTGCTCCAAAATTTCCTACAAAAAAAAAAATTTTGCGTCATGAAATTGGCTATAAATTGGTAACCGGGGGTTTTTTGAAACGAAAAATCGACTGGCACAGTCTGTTTTTCAATAAAATCATTCTTTGGCCTTCAAATGACGTAATGCAATTCTCAAAAATCCACTATCTAAACCTAAAAATTCTCATAACTCGACTAATTGAAGAGTTAGAACGTTCTAGTCTCCGCCAGTCGATTCTGGGGAACATTTTACATATAGATATGAATTTTCAGTTCATATTTCCAAGCATTAAGGGAGATACCAATTAGCAAATTAACTTGTGAAAATATGCGAAAATCCACTTTCTGAAATTTCATGCATCCATAACTCGACTAATTGGAGAGATAGAACGTTCTAGTCTTCGCCAATCGATTTAAAAGAGCATTTCACATACAGAAATAAGTTTTGAGTTTATATTTCCAAGTATTAAGTAAGATAACGGAGAGCAAATTAAATCGTGAAAATATTCTCTATGTATTCATAATTCGACTAATTGAAGAGATAGAACGTTCTAGTCTTCGCCAATCGATTCTGAAGAGCATTTTACATATAGATATGAATTTTGAGTTGATATTTACATGTATTAAGGTAGATAGCAGAGATACATTAAAATCGAGAAATATTTCCATACCCCTTGCTCCAAAATTTCCTACAAAAAGAATTTTGCGTCATGAAATTGGCTATAAATTGGTAACCGGGGGTTTTTGAAACGAAAAATCGACTGGTACAGTCTGTTTTTCAATAAAATCATTCTTTGGCCTTCAAATGACGTAATGCAAGTCTCAAAAATCCACTATCTAAACCTAAAAATTCTCATAACTCGACTAATTGGAGAGATAGAACGTTCTAGTCTTCGCCAATCGATTCAAAAGAGCATTTCACATACAGAAATAAGTTTTGAGTTTATATTTCCAAGTATTAAGTAAGATAACGGAGAGCAAATTAAATCGTGAAAATATTCTCTATGTATTCATAATTCGACTAATTGAAGAGATAGAACGTTCTAGTCTTCGCCAATCGATTCAGAAGAGCATTTTACATATAGATATGAATTTTGAGTTGATATTTACAAGTATTAAGGGAGATAGCAGAGATAAATTAAAATCGAGAAATATTTCCATACCCCTTGCTCCAAAATTTCCTACAAAAAAAAATTTTGCGTCATGAAATTGGCTATAAATTGGTAACCGGGGGTTTTTTGAAACGAAAAATCGACTGGCACAGTCTGTTTTTCAATAAAATCATTCTTTGGCCTTCAAATGACGTAATGCAATTCTCAAAAATCCACTATCTAAACCTAAAAATTCTCATAACTCGACTAATTGAAGAGTTAGAACGTTCTAGTCTTCGCCAGTCGATTCAGGGGAACATTTTACATATAGATATGAATTTTCAGTTCATATTTCCAAGCATTAAGGGAGATACCAATTAGCAAATTAACTTGTGAAAATATGCGAAAATCCACTTTCTGAAATTTCATGTATCCATAACTCGACTAATTGAAGAGATAGAACGTTCTAGTCTTCGCCAATCGATTCAGAAGAGCATTTTACATACAGAAATAAGTTTTGAGTTTATATTTCCAAGTATTAAGTAAGATAACGGAGAGCAAATTAAATCGTGAAAATATTCTCTATGTATTCATAATTCGACTAATTGAAGAGATAGAACGTTCTAGTCTTCGCCAATCGATTCTGAAGAGCATTTTACATATAGATATGAATTTTGAGTTGATATTTACAAGTATTAAGGGAGATAGCAGAGATAAATTAAAATCGAGAAATATTTCCATACCTACCCCTTCCTCCAAAATTTCCTACAAAAAAAAATTTTGCGTCATGAAATTAGCTATAAATTGGTAACCGGGGGTTTTTTGAAACGAAAAATCGACTGGCACAGTCTGTTTTTCAATAAAATCATTCTTTGGCCTTCAAATGACGTAATGCAATTCTCAAAAATCCACTATCTAAACCTAAAAATTCTCATAACTCGACTAATTGAAGAGTTAGAACGTTCTAGTCTTCGCCAGTCGATTCAGGGGAACATTTTACATATAGATATGAATTTTTAGTTCATATTTCCAAGCATTAAGGGAGATACCAATTAGCAAATTAACTTGTGAACATATGCGAAAATCCACTTTCTGAAATTTCATGTATCCATAACTCGACTAATTGAAGAGATAGAACGTTCTAGTCTTCGCCAATCGATTCAGAAGAGCATTTTACATACAGAAATAAGTTTTGAGTTTATATTTCCAAGTATTAAGTAAGATAACGGAGAGCAAATTAAATCGTGAAAATATTCTCTATGTATTCATAATTCGACTAATTGAAGAGATAGAACGTTCTAGTCTTCGCCAATCGATTCTGAAGAGCATTTTACATATAGATATGAATTTTGAGTTGATATTTACATGTATTAAGGTAGATAGCAGAGATACATTAAAATCGAGAAATATTTCCATACCCCTTGCTCCAAAATTTCCTACAAAAAGAATTTTGCGTCATGAAATTGGCTATAAATTGGTAACCGGGGGTTTTTGAAACGAAAAATCGACTGGTACAGTCTGTTTTTCAATAAAATCATTCTTTGGCCTTCAAATGACGTAATGCAAGTCTCAAAAATCCACTATCTAAACCTAAAAATTCTCATAACTCGACTAATTGGAGAGATAGAACGTTCTAGTCTTCGCCAATCGATTCAAAAGAGCATTTCACATACAGAAATAAGTTTTGAGTTTATATTTCCAAGTATTAAGTAAGATAACGGAGAGCAAATTAAATCGTGAAAATATTCTCTATGTATTCATAATTCGACTAATTGAAGAGATAGAACGTTCTAGTCTTCGCCAATCGATTCAGAAGAGCATTTTACATATAGATATGAATTTTGAGTTGATATTTACAAGTATTAAGGGAGATAGCAGAGATAAATTAAAATCGAGAAATATTTCCATACCCCTTGCTCCAAAATTTCCTACAAAAAAAAATTTTGCGTCATGAAATTGGCTATAAATTGGTAACCGGGGGTTTTTTGAAACGAAAAATCGACTGGCACAGTCTGTTTTTCAATAAAATCATTCTTTGGCCTTCAAATGACGTAATGCAATTCTCAAAAATCCACTATCTAAACCTAAAAATTCTCATAACTCGACTAATTGAAGAGTTAGAACGTTCTAGTCTTCGCCAGTCGATTCAGGGGAACATTTTACATATAGATATGAATTTTCAGTTCATATTTCCAAGCATTAAGGGAGATACCAATTAGCAAATTAACTTGTGAAAATATGCGAAAATCCACTTTCTGAAATTTCATGTATCCATAACTCGACTAATTGAAGAGATAGAACGTTCTAGTCTTCGCCAATCGATTCAGAAGAGCATTTTACATACAGAAATAAGTTTTGAGTTTATATTTCCAAGTATTAAGTAAGATAACGGAGAGCAAATTAAATCGTGAAAATATTCTCTATGTATTCATAATTCGACTAATTGAAGAGATAGAACGTTCTAGTCTTCGCCAATCGATTCTGAAGAGCATTTTACATATAGATATGAATTTTGAGTTGATATTTACAAGTATTAAGGGAGATAGCAGAGATAAATTAAAATCGAGAAATATTTCCATACCTACCCCTTCCTCCAAAATTTCCTACAAAAAAAAATTTTGCGTCATGAAATTAGCTATAAATTGGTAACCGGGGGTTTTTTGAAACGAAAAATCGACTGGCACAGTCTGTTTTTCAATAAAATCATTCTTTGGCCTTCAAATGACGTAATGCAATTCTCAAAAATCCACTATCTAAACCTAAAAATTCTCATAACTCGACTAATTGAAGAGTTAGAACGTTCTAGTCTTCGCCAGTCGATTCAGGGGAACATTTTACATATAGATATGAATTTTTAGTTCATATTTCCAAGCATTAAGGGAGATACCAATTAGCAAATTAACTTGTGAACATATGCGAAAATCCACTTTCTGAAATTTCATGTATCCATAACTCGACTAATTGAAGAGATAGAACGTTCTAGTCTTCGCCAATCGATTCAGAAGAGCATTTTACATACAGAAATAAGTTTTGAGTTTATATTTCCAAGTATTAAGTAAGATAACGGAGAGCAAATTAAATCGTGAAAATATTCTCTATGTATTCATAATTCGACTAATTGAAGAGATAGAACGTTCTAGTCTTCGCCAATCGATTCAGAAGAGCATTTTACATATAGATATGAATTTTGAGTTGATATTTACAAGTATTAAGGGAGATAGCAGAGATAAATTAAAATCGAGAAATATTTCCATACCTACCCCTTGCTCCAAAATTTCCTACAAAAAAAAAATTTTGCGTCATGAAATTGGCTATAAATTGGTAACCGGGGGTTTTTTGAAACGAAAAATCGACTGGCACAGTCTGTTTTTCAATAAAATCATTCTTTGGCCTTCAAATGACGTAATGCAAGTCTCAAAAATCCACTATCTAAACCTAAAAATTCTCATAACTCGACTAATTGAAGAGTTAGAACGTTCTAGTCTTCGCCAGTGGATTCAGGGGAACATTTTACATATAGATATGAATTTTCAGTTCATATTTCCAAGCATTAAGGGAGATACCAATTAGCAAATTAACTTGTGAAAATATGCGAAAATCCACTTTCTGAAATTTCATGTATCCATAACTCGACTAATTGAAGAGATGAAACGTTCTAGTCTTCGCCAATCGATTCAGAAGAGCATTTTACATACAGAAATAAGTTTTGAGTTTATATTTTCAAGTATTAAGTAAGATAACGGAGAGCAAATTAAATCGTGAAAATATTCTCTATGTATTCATAATTCGACTAATTGAAGAGATAGAACGTTCCAGTCTTCGCCAATCGATTCAGAAGAGCATTTTACATATAGATATGAATTTTAAGTTGATATTTACAAGTATTAAGGGAGATAGCAGAGATAAATTAAAATCGAGAAATATTTCTATACCTACCCCTTGCTCCAAAATTTCCTACAAAAAAAAAATTTTGCGTCATGAAATTGGCTATAAATTGGTAACCGGGGGTTTTTTGAAACGAAAAATCGACTGGCACAGTCTGTTTTTCAATAAAATCATTCTTTGGCCTTCAAATGACGTAATGCAATTCTCAAAAATCCACTATCTAAACCTAAAAATTCTCATAACTCGACTAATTGAAGAGTTAGAACGTTCTAGTCTCCGCCAGTCGATTCAGGGGGACATTTTACATATAGATATGAATTTTCAGTTCATATTTCCAAGCATTAAGGGAGATACCAATTAGCAAATTAACTTGTGAAAATATGCGAAAATCCACTTTCTGAAATTTCATGCATCCATAACTCGACTAATTGGAGAGATAGAACGTTCTAGTCTTCGCCAATCGATTCAAAAGAGCATTTCACATACAGAAATAAGTTTTGAGTTTATATTTCCAAGTATTAAGTAAGATAACGGAGAGCAAATTAAATCGTGAAAATATTCTCTATGTATTCATAATTCGACTAATTGAAGAGATAGAACGTTCTAGTCTTCGCCAATCGATTCAGAAGAGCATTTTACATATAGATATGAATTTTAAGTTGATATTTACAAGTATTAAGGGAGATAGCAGAGATAAATTAAAATCGAGAAATATTTCTATACCTACCCCTTGCTCCAAAATTTCCTACAAAAAAAAAATTTTGCGTCATGAAATTGGCTATAAATTGGTAACCGGGGGTTTTTTGAAACGAAAAATCGACTGGCACAGTCTGTTTTTCAATAAAATCATTCTTTGGCCTTCAAATGACGTAATGCAATTCTCAAAAATCCACTATCTAAACCTAAAAATTCTCATAACTCGACTAATTGAAGAGTTAGAACGTTCTAGTCTCCGCCAGTCGATTCAGGGGGACATTTTACATATAGATATGAATTTTCAGTTCATATTTCCAAGCATTAAGGGAGATACCAATTAGCAAATTAACTTGTGAAAATATGCGAAAATCCACTTTCTGAAATTTCATGCATCCATAACTCGACTAATTGGAGAGATAGAACGTTCTAGTCTTCGCCAATCGATTCAAAAGAGCATTTCACATACAGAAATAAGTTTTGAGTTTATATTTCCAAGTATTAAGTAAGATAACGGAGAGCAAATTAAATCGTGAAAATATTCTCTATGTATTCATAATTCGACTAATTGAAGAGATAGAACGTTCTAGTCTTCGCCAATCGATTCAGAAGAGCATTTTACATATAGATATGAATTTTGAGTTGATATTTACAAGTATTAAGGGAGATAGCAGAGATAAATTAAAATCGAGAAATATTTCCATACCTACCCCTTGCTCCAAAATTTCCTACAAAAAAAAAATTTTGCGTCATGAAATTGGCTATAAATTGGTAACCGGGGGTTTTTTGAAACGAAAAATCGACTGGCACAGTCTGTTTTTCAATAAAATCATTCTTTGGCCTTCAAATGACGTAATGCAAGTCTCAAAAATCCACTATCTAAACCTAAAAATTCTCATAACTCGACTAATTGAAGAGTTAGAACGTTCTAGTCTTCGCCAGTGGATTCAGGGGAACATTTTACATATAGATATGAATTTTCAGTTCATATTTCCAAGCATTAAGGGAGATACCAATTAGCAAATTAACTTGTGAAAATATGCGAAAATCCACTTTCTGAAATTTCATGTATCCATAACTCGACTAATTGAAGAGATGAAACGTTCTAGTCTCCTCCATTGGATTCAGGGGAAGATTTTACATATAGATGTGAATTTTGAGTCGATATTTCCAAGCATTAAGGGAAAATAAGGAAGTTTTGAAAAAACTCGAAAATCCACTTTCTTAAATTTCATGTATTCATAACTCGACTAATTGGAGAGATAGAACGTTCTAGTCTCCTCCATTGGATTCAGGGGAAAAAGCAAAAAAAGCGTCAATTTTGATATTTAAAATACCAGTTTTCATGACTTTTTCATTGAAAAAGGGCATTTTTCATTAATTTAGATGTTTAAAATGCAGTTTTCATAAAGTTTACATCGAAAAAAAAATTTCAGTAGTAGGTAATCTTAGATAATCTAAGGTAGTCCTTGGTTATCTGGGGTTATCTTTAGGTAATCGTTATCAAAGATAATTTTCGTACACAAAAATTTCTATTATTTCATTAACATATCATATCTGACCCTTATTTCACCATAAGAATTCGAACGTTGAGATGCTATAGTTATTACCTTTTAATTTCAAGCACGGAAATACTTTCCCTTGTAAATTTATTAGCTGTGAAAATGAATAGATAGACAATACAAGGTAGACACAAATAGTTTAATACATCACGTGATTGTATCTTCAGAGAACAGTACAATAATATTACAAAATCTATATATATATCGAGAAAATATCATTTTCATTAATTCAGGAAAACTTGTGTTTGAAAATATTGATATCTGGAAAATGTCGAGGGGGTTCCAACCACTCTGACCCCCCCCCCCACGGGTACGACCAAATTTTAGCTTTGTTAAAATCCCAACTATTCGCTAATAAAAAAAAAATCAATTCAGTTACTTTAAAATCTGTCGCTGGCTACTCGAGACTTGGCGGTATTAAAATGTTTTCACAATAAGCTGCATACCTACACGTGAAAGAAAATCACCCTTATGCATCCCTACAGAGGATTGTTCAACCACTCCCTTGTAGACCTTGAGTGGGTTGAGATACGATCTGACTTTAATATTTGTTGTGCGTCTCGTGGTCAAGGCCGCGCAAGAATTGCTTTAATGTTGAAACACATACAGTCGAGCCAAAGTATGTCGTTTATTAACCACTGAAAGTACTCGGTAGGCAAGTACTGTAACTAACGATTTAAATCGAAAGATTAGCTGGGAAATATAAAAAATGTAAAAATATACACTTGAATAAATTTATTTTTACATTTTTTGTAACAAAAATAAAATAAATATTTAAACACTCTGTATGAAGGTTAATGAAAATAAATATTTTCGATGAACTCTCCTATACATGTGACAAGCAAATTAGACGAATAAGACGAGAGTTTCAAAATCGGAGAAACTCCAAAATATAAAATAAGTTAATAATAATGAGTTAACATATTTTTCCTACAACCACTTTGCAAAATACGCTTTTCTACACAAATTTCTATACGCAAAGCAGGCCTTTTCTTAATTCTTTAGATAACCGTTGGAAAAGTATTACGAAAAGTACACGCTATGGCACTTTTCCTCAGCGAAATGTCAAACAAAGCTACTTATGACCTGTCAAGTTTTTTTTACAATTCAACATATTTATTATACTAAATGAATTTCTGGGTGTAAAAATTTTAAATTCAAACTAAAAATAAGTAAACTGTTCATATATTTATTTATTCATTTTTCATTGTTCACTATTAAACATACAACTGATTTTTCTATATTAAATTTTCATTTTGTATGTTCAACGTTTTAGTAAAATACCTATATAAATTTCTGTTTTTATTTCATTAATTAATGTGGTTGTAGAAAAAATATTGTGTACAACTTGTACGCAAATCACTTTTCCCACTCGCTAGATTTGCGCTCGTGGGAAAAGTGACGCTTTGCGCACTAGTTGTACAAACTACTATTTTCTACTATCGTGCGGAAAAGTCCACTTTTCCGCACTCATTTTAGTGTTGAAAGAGTCACGTTTCCGCACTAGTCACTTGTGCGGAAAAGTAACTTTGTCAGCAGCTATCGCCAGTAAAGCTTACCAAGCCAAGTTCCCATCGCCTCGTTTGCAACAATTAGTACTGACAAAGCAGTGGTATACCGAAATCTGACATCATTGGAAAACATTTTAGCCTCTGCCATTAATTTGAAGAGTGCTACAAATTGCACGTTCAATATTAATATTAATGATAATTAATTTGTTGATATGTATTTAATAATAAATGTTTCTTTATGTTAACTCTTGGTTTTTTTTTCGCGCGCTAATAGAAAAAATAGTGTATCTAACACGTGCGTAAAGTGACTTTTTCGCTCGCGATTGCTGGCCGAACTACGGTAACGCGTCGTTTGGCCATTACTATTATTACCTTTTCGTCCAAATATTTAAACTATAAAACGTCATTTTTTCACACAATCGGATGAAAACTATATTTTTTGATATGTCAACATATTCGCGTTGGCCAAGGATATTTTCTATGGGAAGTAGGTATAAAATGCAAAAAATTTTAACGAGTTAAGTATTGATCAGTGAAAAATGGCCTAAAATTAATCGAAAAATCCAAAAATTTGAAAGAATACAGAAATATTTTAGACAGACTCGTAATGTCGAAAAAGCATCAAATACAAAATTTTATAATTCTATTTTATGTCATTTTAAATAAATATCTAAAAATCGGTCGTCTTGAAAAACCCTGTATGTGACTTTTTCCTACATATAAAAGTAAAAATTTGATGTAAAATATGATCACAGAAACCACTTTATTTAGATCATTTATTCATCTTAAAAACAACTTTAGTCACGTAACTGATTCCAAAATCCATTATTTCATTAACTAAATGTCGTTGCAATTCATGAAATAGTCATACGGCCTTTTAACCTAGATTTTTTTGGCCGTGATAAGTCCGCAATAGATCCGAACAATTCAATGCTTTTAACTTCACTTTCCACGTGAATTAGGTCGAAAATGAGGCCTGTCTATTTTCCAGACATACAAAATCAGAGAAATAAGAATTTTTTTAAAGGGGAAGGAAGAAAATATTTATTCATTCCGGTATTTTTTTTTATATTAAACAGAATCTGTGGAATAATAAAAACAGGAACCTTGAATGCTATTTTTATAGGTTCATGTTTTTATGATTTTTAATATTTGCCAAAGAAAAACTTTATTCCAATTCCGTAAAATGAACGTAAATATTTGAAATATTCAAAAAGCGCGTAAAATTCGGAATGAGTATACAGGGTGAGTTTTAATTATGGAACGCATCAATTAAAAGATTTATCCAAATCATCGGGCAAAAAAAACTACAGCAACTGAAGACAAATCTTTAAATGTTTCATGTTAGAGGTATGTCCACATTTGAGTAGTAGAAAAATTTGGAATTATAGGGAATGTACAGTAAAGGCTGTAACATGCCTATCGACCTGTTTCGATTTTACCAAATAAGTTCCCTATACCGCTCGCCGTCATAGTAACCACTTCCAATAATTATAGTTCTGTGATCTAAATTTCTCCCACTCTCGTTGACCGTTAAGACAATTGACATATTATGTCAACGGCCGATTCCATTTTGAAAACGATTGCCCTTTCTTTCCGTTACCGACAGTCTTACAGTAAAGACATACCTTATCGTCTCTCCAATTTTACCTCAAGTTTCACCTTAAATTGCTGTGGTAAGCACAGCTGTCAGGTTACAACTGCCAAGATACCCTGCCAGGTTACAGCTGCAAAGATACCCTGCCAGGATACCGTTACATGCCAGGATACACCACTAGGATACCCCTAGGCATCTAATTTCTCTTTCAAGACATCTCTACTTCAACTTCAAGACATCTTTCGTTTCTTCTAACCAGACCTCTTCGTTTAAGCTAAGTACCTTCATAAAGTACAGGTTTCTCACTCTACCATTCTTAGTTTTCCTCAATGGCAGAATAAAGTTGATATTTTAAATTTCTTTTTTTAATTTCTTTATCTACCCGGCTGTAAGAGCTGTAGGGGATCGTGTCCGGGTTCATGTAAGTTTGTAACTTTCTTATTTTTAATTTTTATTAAATTCTACAAGGTGTTTCTACCTTTCTCACCTTAGTTTCTTTTCTTAAATTTAAATTTATTTTTTTCGTCGATGTCTAAAAAGGTAGTGGCGCCCTAAGCTCTTATAGTCTGTCAACCCTCTGGCATACCTAGTGTAACACTAACTTAAGAGTCGATCCACCCTTGAGAGTCTCTAGCCGGGATCTGTCTCTTGAGGAGAGAACAGTGTTACAAGGCGATTAAAGCAGATGCTCATGGCTTTTTTATCTTTTCGGTTTTTTAGTCTTCAAAGAGACCCTGCCGCATACTACAGTTTTATTGGGAAACAGTGCAAACTAATTCTACTCACGACTATACTTCAATACAACAACCCATGCGATGTTTAAAACTTTGTAATACATTTTGCAGCATCCCTGAGTAACCCCACAGGAAATAGTCTAAAGGATTCAGGTCAGGTGTTCGCGACGGCCATTTGATAAAAACACTCCTTCCAATTCATCTTCTGGAACATTATTTAGGTAAAGCATGACCACAAACGCGCAGTTACAGCCAAATATTGTCGTCTGGGATAGAGTTATTGTCTGAAAATTTCTAATAATGAAATGTCTACATTTCTAATTGAAAATACTTATTTGGATTTGGAAATAAGAAATTATTCCAGCCCATACATTAAGTTTCTGTGAATATTGGGTGTGGGATTCACGCATCCAACGAGGATTGTTGTGACCGGTATCTACAATCATGCCAATTTACGTTTCAATTAATGAAAATCATTTGGATCGATTTGATTGTCATCATTATGTCACGTCTATCGAAAACATCATCTGAAAACTCTTAATCTTATTTTGTATGGATGGAATTTATTTTCATGTGAAATTTTCATTATGGATGTTTGCGAAATATCAAGTTCCCTGTATATTTGTCTAGTACTCAAGTGTGGATTTAGGTATAGGGAACATTACATCAAAAATAATCATCATATCTTAAGGATTTCAAAAAGGAAAAATCTGACAACAATGTAAATACCGTTATAATATCGTGCGATCCGTTTCCGAAATAATTGAGGTCTGTATACAAACACCACCTACCTCATAGAAAAAGTAACTAATAAAAAAAACCAATTTGGATTATCATTGTTTCGATTGCGGCTTTTACAAATTTTATGCTTCGTACAAAGTCACGTACATTTCGAGCTGATATTGTTCGAAGCGGCATGTGAATTTCCGATCTTTTATAGAAATTTACCGGCCTTCTTTTCATTGAAACGCACCTCTATTTTATTGTTTCATATCGAATTTTTCACGGACTTTTTATTTTCTACAGAAATAATTATCTCTACGACAATAAAATACCCGTGAGAAATATTTAAAAAGAAGAATATCGCAATTATTACCAAAGTATAAAGTTTCCGTAGACAGTTGACATTTGAAATTTGACACATGTGACGACCACGAATGTTCGTTAGAATTTAATATACAATGTGCGCCACGATATTTCAGTTTCTTATAAAGAAGGATACTAGGAAAACGTATACAAAGAAATAAATGTGAGAAACTTTATACAGCTGACGTTTGACACATGTAACATTAACGCGAGAGCCTTCTATGTATCTCCAAACACAACAACAAATAGGTAACATAGAAAACTAAGAGAAAAAAATCAGAGAAAGAGACAGTTCACTTCTGGCATTTGACATGTAACGTCACCGTGAGGCCAAGTAGTAACCTAGCACATCTACTTACAAAAACAAGCATTAGGAGTTGGTTTATTCAGATTGCGAAAGGGCTTTTCGAACCTTACGATTTACACAAGCACGACAAGGAAAATATGGGTAAAACAGCTTGAAAGGCGTGTATTTATTTCCAGAGGCCGGCCGAATGTCCACTGCCCCCCCCCCCCCCATTTCAACGCTGTTGCCAGAAGCGCAGACTAATTTGTACAAATGATATTTTTGTCTCGTCATCGTTGACTCCTTTTCGAAGTTATGCACTATCAGGTAAAACCAAACACCTCCATCCGGCAACGTGATCAACATTTGTAGCGAAAAGACCTAGGAATAGAAATTTAAATGTGAATTCTCTCTGTAAAGGACACTATTGCCGGATGGAGGTGTTTGGTTTTGCCTAATAGTACATGAGCTCGAAAAGGAATCAACGATGACGAGACAAAAATATCATTTGTACAAATTAGTCTGCGCTTCTGGCAACAGCGGTTGAAATGGGGGGGCAGTGGACATTCGGCCGGAACTAAATACACGTCCTCGCTGGCCACGCACAGTTGTTCTTTCTCTCTCTTTCAAGCTGTTTTTCTCATATTTTCCTTGTCGTACTTGTGTAAATCGTACGGTTCGAAAAGCCCTTTCGCAATCTGTATGTGTCAAACGTCTAATGATACTAGAATTATTTTTTCTTGCTTTCTATTTTATAGGATACGAAAATATTTTAAAACATACTATTTAGTAAAATGTAACGTACACTTTGCCTCACATTGACGTCATATTTGTCAAACGTCAACTGTCAAAAGTTCATGTAACTTGTGAAAAGGTGTTTCATCAAATAGAGATTTTTATTTTCTTTAAGCATCATACAGAGTATTCTAATTTTTTTTATTTTCATAAGCTTAATCAGATATTTCAGGATGATAGGGAAGTGTAATTTTTACAATTGTCCAATTTGAAACCCGCCTCGAATAACCCTGTATAAAACAGTACTAATTAGTAATACAAAGGTATTGAAGAAAAATTCACGCAACTAAAAGTAGAGACGGGCTCAAAATAAAGGAGGCCAAGGTCGTTATAACTAAAAATGCTAAAATTAAAATTTACTAATAGTTGTTTGAGGGTGCAGCATACTAGTGTGTTTATATTGCAATTAATTATCTTGTATGCCTATTTTTATGCATGCTTCAATCTTTATTCTATTTAGACCTATAAAAAGAGTCAATCACAAATTTACATATACTAGCGCCATCTCTATAGTGCGTTGTTAGGTAATGAAAGCGGTTTTACAGGGAATCTTAATAGTTGAAAAACAAGTGTTTCTTCTACAAAGTAGATGGCGTAAGCCTTCATAAGTGTAAAGGTTAGCGTAAAGCATTGCACATCAGCTCCGAAAATGTAAATAGCCCAATTTAATCGATAAATATTTTCATTCTGTGAATATTCAGACGTACAAAACGCAGTGTTCGTTCAACGTGGTGTAATCAACGTTAAAACGAATCGTTCTATATTTTTAAAACAAGTGCCAAAGCGTATAATACTTTATGAATCATAGGAAATACTTAGCCGGTGAAAATATGGAATATTAAAATAAAATAAAAAAATAACAATGAAAATGGCGGATAGCTCGATAGTGGTATTGAAAAACAATTGTGAATTTATTAATAGCGAGTGTGTCGAGGTTACTGAAAATGCCCAATCGACTTGTCGTGGAGATGAAAAAACGACAGCAAAATTGAAGTTCGACGACGGTGGTTTTAATAGTTCGGACATTTGTACGCAAGAGGAGGCTGTCGAAGAATATTTGGCGGGAAATGAAAAGACTGATTTTAACGAAGAGTTCCTACCGTGCGCTTCGGATAATAGCGAAGAAGGTATTTCTTTTAAATCGGAAAATGTACTCGAAATTAACAACGAATACGAAAATACAGATGCCGAATTGATTCGAAGCAAAGAAAACGACGCAACTACCCAATCCAAAGCTGTCGGAAACAACTATGTCGTTAGAAATTTGAAAAAAAGGAGCATCAAATGGTAAGTGTACAAACAAAAATCTTAATAAACCATAAGTTACTGAATCCTACATTATATTTTGGTGGTGGAGTGGGTTCCCAATAGGGCATGTCCATCAAGTGACAGCTGACAGTTGACAATAGCCCTGAGGAAAAACAATTGTTCGGTTATATTTTAGATTTGTAATTTGGTTATTGTTTTGTATTACTTTTGATCCTTTTTATTATAAACTGTCATATATAGCTTTTAAAATATCTAAAAAAGTACTAAATCAAAATAAGTTAACTATTAAGAACCACGTGTTTTTATATGCACCAATTAAAATACATAAATTCATGCGACAAAATTCAGGAGGTGATTGCTCGTATGAAATTAAGATGGGTCTTTCCTATAACAAAATTTCCTCAGCCCACCTCTTTCCAAGATATCACCCTTAGAAGGTGATGACTAAAACTGAATTTATATTTTTTTTTTCTAAAATTTCAGTGAAGCTAGAAACTTGAAATGCTGTAATTTTCGTGCACTCTCAAAGGACTAACCACGGGTATTTTTTCAATATTCTTGTCCTATTACAGGGGGGTGAAAATTAGCAACCCTTACTTTATTTCATATCAAAACGTTTTTTGGAGATAAAGTTTTATGAAATAAAATTTAACTGAAAATTCTCGTTTTGTTTAAAAATTTTTTTGTTCTTGTTTTTTCCCCAAAACCAATAAATGCAGATTAAAAAAATAAACACTAATTTATAATTTTTTTAATAAATTGAGTGTATAATGTAACAGGAATATTAAAAAAATATCCGTGGTTAGTCCTCTGCGAGTGCACGAAAATGACAGAATTACAGTTTCTAGCTTTACTGAAATTTTAGAAGAAAAAAAAAAAAATTAATTTTAGTCACCACCTTTTAAGGGTGATATCTCGGAAAGGGGTGGGCTGAGGAAAAAATTTTGTTATAGGAAATACCCATCTTAAGTTTCGTCTAAATAAATTATAGTTCTATTTGAATCACGGTACCCTTTTGTTTTGCGCAAATACTCCTGTCTAAGTTCAGCGATACGCCGAGACTCCATTATTACCATTCGATTATCTAACTTCTTATATTTAAATCCACAATTCAATAATCCCGCGCATCATCTTGGACTGTTGTTTCAAATGGTCTCCAAAATGCCATTCTAATTATAGTATATTAAAGTATAAGTGGATATTAAGGTCTTTAAAACACGCGCGATTTTTCGAGCACGACGGCGAAGCCGGAGTGCTCGAAATAGAGCAAGTGTTTTAGAGACCAGTTATCCACGAATACTTTACGCTATTTTTTTTTTATTGGTGCTCTTTGAAATTATAAATATATACTGGTATCTAGTACTACTACAACAACAAGAAATGGAAATAAGAACTAATAATGTAAAATGGTTGAATTCGTGATGCTTGCGTAGTCATGGAAATGAGAAAAACAAACTAATTTGCATTTTGTCTTTAAGATTTATTGTTGTCACCGAAGTGCATAAAAATGAATTCTAATATCGATTTTTTAAGTAGTAAAGCAGAATCGCGGTTAGTACCGCAAAAATCTTCTGATGCGTATAAAAAAAATTGAAATTGTTAAATATTGTTCGAATAAAGGTTTTGACGTTACAAAGTACTCCTGTCAGATCAATAATAAAAAAATTGTCATTTGGACTTCATTTCTCGAATTGTTGATGTTGCCATGGTAACTTTAAAAAACGCGCGTTTTTGAAAGTTCGATTTAAACACGGTGAGGCGTGCTTTAAATAGGTAAAATGGTTCACCAATAAAAAAAATTATATTATAAAACTTACCCTAACGTCTACGAACAAATGAATATTATATTAATATCAATTCACTGACGCGACCTAACCACTACACCATCAAAAAGGTTTTATATTAATGATACCTTTCTACACTAGACCGCCTACACTTTCCTATAAATACCTATAACAATTCACTAAACTCAGTCAACCAAGAAAAAGATATTATATTAAATGTTTCTTTAAAACAAAAGTCACACCCGACACTGAATGATACTAATGGATTATAAACCGAACCACAACACAACCCCCCCGAACACCCTCAAGACCGTAGAATTTTTTCTGCCAAAAACGTCAAACGGAGTATACTTCGGTTATTTCGTTATATTGCGATGAATACTGCAGTTGATGATTGGTTGTTTCGAAGTCTTGACTGCACGTGCAATACGTTGCCAACTCTTCAAAATTTTCTTAAATATAGTAACATATAAAAAGTGGTTTTAATTAATTTTTCGTTTTTCAGTAATTTCAAGCGACTTATTTTAATGTTTACTAATAAATTTACATTATGTATTTTTTTAAAAATATTTCCAAACTAGCTTTCTTATAACATCACGAACTAACAGTTTACTGAACATTTGTGTAGCGAGCCTAACAATTTTAGAAAATATATCTGACAACATTGCTTTATTTTATGGTCATAACACTGACTTTAGTTAGAGTATAACAAATAATGTATGTCTTATTGTTTCATAGATTGTCGTTAACATATTATGATTATCAAAATTAACAATCTTTTATAAATAAATATACTGAATTTTAGTTTTAATTTCATTATGAAAAATAGATAAAAAAAATCAAGTATTTGTATAATTTATCAATAAAATATCGATATGGGATTTTAGGAGAAAATCGCCATCAACCAGCAGGTAAATTTTGGCTACAAACAAAATATAATGTTTCTACCTAGACATGTGGGATCATCACTAGGAAGACACTATTAAAAATTCGCAGAATTCATACCCTGCTTACGTCAGAGCGGTTCACACCGTACGAGGGAAAAGAACCGAAAGGGGGTGGCTAAACGAAGGGCATCAGCCCTAGCTTTAGAAAGTATTTATGGAATCTTTCTAATACTCTCTACACTTAAGGGTGAAAATTGTACATCGTCGATGTGTTATCCTTCCCTGTATTGTTTGGTAGTCTTTGACTATGTGTTTGCTGTAAATGCAGCGTCTCTGTCAAGCGTGGAAGTGTTTTCAAATTTTTTTATAATATTTTGTTTATTTTTGGTGAATCAGAGTAAAGGTGAGTCATAATTATTACTATTAATATTGATAATTATAAAAAATACTTTATTTGTTGATAGTACCTATAGAATTCTATTTTCGGAAGCATCGTTTTGATGTTTCGTATTTTAACAAAATTTATAAACATGTCTTGTTTGGGATGAGTTGGAAATTAATACAATATATTTACGAGGGGAGTGCAAAATTTACGTTAGACAATAACTTCCACGACACGAAATATTCATCTCTTCAATGGAACATATTCATACGTCATGTCCACGAATGGGGTGGAAAATGTTTAAATATTAGGTTTAGTGAAAAATGTTATTCTTGATCAAAAGTTTTGCTTGTTCTGAAACCCCATAAAATGAAATAAAACTTAAGTTTTTCAAAACCCGTCTCATTTTATAGCCAGTTTTATGAAAACCGTATGAATTTTTGATCGAAAATAATGTATTAATCTAGTGAATGACGTACACCAAACATCAACTTTTTTAGCAAATTGAACAGTGAATCCTGTAGCTCGGGTTTTCACTAGCCCAATATCGACAATTTTGGGAAGAAACGACTCCGTTTGTTGTAAACCTTGCTTCATCAGAAAACAAAATATTATTGTGAAAGAATCGGTCATGCATAAGTTTTTCACCAATCATCGCACAAAAGTCTAACCTTGTGTCATAATCATAATCTTGTAAGGAATGAATAAATTTCGGTTTGAATCGATGAATTTTGTTTTGCTTAAATATTTTCTGTAAAAACCAACCTCCGCTGCTCTTTTTCGTAGACTCAACTTGGGACGAATGCGTAGTTAAGCACGGGTCACAAAGAAGCCGCTACTATCAGCTTAATGTGACCACAAAATTTGCAGATGGCATCGCCACTCGCCAGCCTGCGAGTATTTGTCAGCGGATGGTGAAGTCGGACATGTTCAACTTTTGGCAGCCAGGCAGCGGCTTCTAGCAGGTCACGTGATCACCCGCACCCGCTGGCACCATCCGCCAGCGTAGTCTGACCACCCCTCACCATCACAGTGGCAAGCTAGCGGCGACTATTGCAACACGTGGTTCAATGTGTACATGTTTGATTTGGCTCTCTTTGTTCAGTGTTAATTGTTTATATTGTTAATTTAACGTGAAGAAGGTTATTAACTAGCTCCAGCAATTCTTCAAATTTAGCAGGTGACATTCGTAAAACATTTCTGGGTCCTCTTCTTTTAACTCTTGGAAGAGTCTTGAAGATGCTCCTAACTATTCCCTTCTTTGAATTCAAGGCCTACACCACCAACGTCTCTTCTTGCGGTTAACCATTTTTATACATAGCTCGTTCACGCACATCCTCAATAACCGATTAAGTACTCGTTTACGTGGACCTACAGACGACATGACGACTAGAAATGAGCTACTAAAAACCAGGCGAGTAGGTTGTTCAATGTGACCGGGGTGCCAGCCGCTGATCGCTGGTGATACTGCCAGCCGCTGATTATCAGCGACTGGCAGCCAGCCTAATGTGACCAGTGCTTTAGTACACTAGCTGCATCATCCTCCTCAATGTACGCCTTTTCCAATTTCTTTTTGTCTTGAACAGATCCTGTCTCATCAAACTTCTTTATTCATTTTTTTAATCCACACAGCAGTTGCATACTGGTACGAAACTTACCCAATACCACAATACTTTAATACTTTGATGAATAGTTAACTGGTACAAAAACTCATACGATTTTCATAAACCTTGCTATAAAATGAGACGGGTTTTGGAAAACTTAGATTTTATTTCACTTTATGGGGTTTCAGAACAAGCAAAACTTTTTATCAAGAATGACTAAAACTAATATTTAAACATGTTTCACCTATAGGATACCCCATCCGTGGACACGCTGTACAAGGAGTCCATGAAAATTCTTCATTTACTGACCTGAACTAACTTCTTTAAAGTTTTTTGACTATTTAAAAGTATTTATTAAAAATATCAAAATTTTCCAGCCGGATTTCGTCGAAAATCAGCAATGCCACAGTGCTACGTTTCCTCGTGTTCCAACTACTACGGAAAAACGCGGGGAAACTCAAAAATTATATATCACATGGTACCAACTGCTCCCGAATTAGTTTCAAAATGGATGAAAGTTTGCCGGGTCGGAAAAGAACCGCCACCAGTACATGCGAGAGTGTGCAGTGAACATTTTTCCCAAAATTGTTATCAGCGGGATTTACAGCACGAACTTTTAGGTCTACCGCTACGGAAGAAATTAAAACACGGAGCTGTACCTGACTTGAATTTACCATCAAAAAATGTTAAGCAGAAAAAGCAGGTTCTTAAAGTTGTCGATTGTCAGAATCAAGTTCAAAAAGGGAAAGAAGCAGTTTTAAAGAAAATCAAACGAGGAGTATCGCTGGATAGGAAAAGTTTACTGGAAAAATTAAAACATCAAGTCAGTTTTCTTGAAGGTATTAACATTGAAGTTGTTCGAAGTAAAACGCGAGTGAGGAAAAAAGAAAAAAATTCAAATGATAATAATGGTGTGGATGTTCAAACGAAAATATCCAAGTCTGGAAAGAATAGTATTAGAGAAAAAGATTTTAGAGATAATTTAAACTGCGTGAAAAAGAATGAGTTTTATACAAAAAAAAATGTAAAATTGGATAAAAAAAACAACGACCAAATACCGAAATTGAAAAAAATTATCCAAAAAAATGTCGGTAAGTGTAAACGAAGACCGATGAGGTCGAGTATAAGAATAGCCAAAAAAAAATCTATCGAAAGTTTAACTGATTCTTTTACCGAAAAGGTCAACAATAAAAAAGAGTGCAATAAAAGTAAACGGTTTTCGGACAAATTGAAGTTTATGGCGAAATTAGAACTCAAACATGAAAAAAATATGCACGAAGTTATCGATTTGGATCTGTTTTTTGACGGAATCACCTTTGGGGATCCTACTAAAGACAGGTAAGTTTAATTCATTATATTCTTTGATTAGCATATGCCGATCAACAGAAAATGTAGACTAGGGGCGACGAACACGTATTTTTTGCTTTTGCAATATTGAACATTTAATGTGGAAAGTGTAACGGAATTGACTACAAAGAAGCGGTAAACTGCTCCAGAAAATTTAAGGTAGTTCATAAATTCCGAGCTTGTGTTTTAACTTTTGTAAAATTCATGAAAATACAAAAGAATTTGCCTCAAACATAAAACCGTATCAGTCATACAAGCAAGTATGTCTTAGTTTATGCCGGAAAAGATCTAAATACGAATTTTACGTGATATCAAACCCAAGAACAATCTAGTGACAAGGCAAGGGCGGGTCATCAGGTTTGTATCGGGTGTATGATGCAGTGAATTCATTTGGTAGTATTAAATATTCCGTTTTAGCGTGCGTTTTCAATACGTTTTCTATACGAGTTTTTAATTTTTTTCGAAAACACTTGTCATTAGATGCAAAGGAAATTGTGAAAAATGTGTATGATTGTTTTGTAAGTAGAGGATTCATTAAACAAGAAGCTTTAAAAGAAACCTACTTTATTTACAAAGACACCAATATCCTCTATAAAGGATATTATTAACAGAGAAAAATTAAGTGGAAGAAAAAAACGTAGTGATTCTCAATTGTTCCTACTTTGGACAATCTAAAAAGGAAGCTAGAAGAAGATGAAGTCGATTCACTTAAGGGTGGAGGTAGTTAATCTCTTGTATAAGCTAAATATTCTGAAAATTGAAAAAGCGAAACCACCGGGACTCGAACCCGGGACCCCTTAGTTACAAGCCCTTCCGCTAAGCCCTGCGCTCCTCGTCCTCGAGGTACCAAGATGCTGGACCTGACGTTTGTGCGTACACCTATCTCACCTACTCGTTCGTGAGCCTGATGCCTTGCCTGCATACGCCTATCTCACTCTTCTGGCGAGCCTGACGCCTGCACGCCCATTCCTGTCACCCTCTCTCACATCACATTATGGCTTCATGTGGACATTTCGTAGATCTAATCCCACTTCTGATATATAAGCTAAATATTCTGAAAATTGAAAAAGCGAAACCACCGGGACTCGAACCCGGGACCCCTTAGTTACAAGCCCTTACGCTAAGCCCTGCGCTACAGCGGTTCCTACCTATCAATGTTCTGTTCGGTATTATAAGCTACCATTCAACCTTGATTCCATATTCTAGGCTCACAAGAATGGTAGGATTTGGAACTACCTGATTTTTTTGCCTAACTGACATATTACGGCAGCAGGTACGGTCCTGACTTTGAGGTTGATTATTGTTTTTATTTAAACAAACCAATGAAACTTACAAAAAAAATTAAAAGTAACTATATTTGTACGATAAAACAGACATAAAAAAGCTTATCTCGCTACAAACAATACACGTTCTTATCACAGAAATATTTCAACTTTCCAAGGTTCTTTAAGCAGGGCACAATTTTCAATTGGAACCTTGAACCCATCGCGGCGTTCAGCAGAAGTGGCACGAGGCCAAATACACACTAACCAAACCGCATAATATTCCGTTGGGTAAAAGCGATTTTGACCTATAAATGACCTCTACGTTTGTTTAAAAAATTTGTCTGAACGATTATGGAGGACGCTGCGGAATACTATAATAAATGCTGTGAAATATATATATATATATATATCGAAAAATCCATAAATTCAAACAATGCTATACATACAGGTTGTCTCGCAATGGAATTAATTCACTTGGTAAAGTAAATATTATTGGGTTTTATAAAATACCAGGAACGCGCATGGAAAACATCGTCAACTACTAAATAATCAATAATAAGTTGGCAATTTTTAAATCAAATCACAGAATTAATTATCTTAAAGGTGTCTTTAGAAATTGTCGCTATAAGTACACAACAGTTTACAAATTCAAATTTCACATCGATAATTTTCTGACTTCAATTTAAAAATATGTTTTTTACTTATAATTGCACAAGTGGTTTGTATTTTATCGGGTAAATTTGGGTTGTTTAATGAGAAACTGTTTCCTAGCAATTTGACGAGAATAGCTGTCAACTATTGAAAACACGACACCGAAGGTGGAGTGTTTTTAGGTTGACAGTTATTCTCGTCAAATTGCTAAAGGAAACAGTTTAGAATTTGAACAACACAAATTTACCCAATATCAATACAAACCTCGAGTGTAATTCGGCAGGACAATTTAATGAATGAGAAATTTGGAAACATATCAATGCAAACTTTATTTATGAAACATTAAAAATAAACACATTTTTATTTTAATGTACAATTATTAAAAAAGCAGTTATTGAAATTCATACTAGGAACAGTGATATCGCTGCGGGTGCCACAGCTAATCGTTTCTGTAGTAGATGTTGAAATTTTTTCATTTTCCAAACGAATTGATTGAATAATGCTTGAATGATACTCTTTGTCAACTTGTAAGTATGGTTTTATTGATGATGAATTGCTGTGTCCTGTTATTTTTATTAGAGCTTGTTCTTCAATTCCGTTTTTACTTAATTCGCTAACTGCTGCCGCTCGATTTGAGTGATTTGTAATTTTGACACGTTTGACATCTAAACCGATGCGTTGTGCTGAGCGTTTAGTCCATTTGGAAATTTCATTAATTCCAATCGGCAAATTCTTGTACCAACCTTTAGAATTTTTCTTTTTCCAAAAGGGATTTGGTGTAAGAAATACTCTGTCCGAAGTTATAAAAGTGTTTCGTTTTTCCATTAACTTTTTGAATAAACGTATTGGGCAAATATCTTCGTCGAAAATGTTAGGCGTGATCCATTTGCTGTCACATAATTTATTGTTGCCGCCTTGTCTCGTTTTCGAAAATAGAGGATTATACTCGATACGTCCAGTTTCTTTTCCATTATTTTCAATTTCACATACGAAATAAGTGGTTTTGCAGTAAGCTGCTGCTCCTCCGCGCCAAGCTAGTTCAAACGCCAAAATGTGATATAATTTCTTTTGAAGTCCTTCCGATTCATTTTCGTTATATAATCTGGACATTGCAAATACTTCAGATTTATTAAGAGCTGATGCACTACATTTTCTCTATTCAGGTTGTGCTTGTAGGATTTTACGTTTAGCATTACGTGCAGCTCGTGATGAATTAAACTGAACATCGGCGAAAGGGTTGAATACAATATTAAATTCGTTATAATATTTACTTTGTAGCATTTTAGCGGTGGTGTTCCAAATTGTTTTAACTACCGCTTCTTTGTAGTCTTCTCCGTTACTTTTTCGCATATTAAATGCCCAATCTTGGAATATTACATTCAATTTCTCGATGGAAGTATCTGGCTCAAATGTGTATCTTTTTGCATCGCAAAACGTAGAAAATTGTCGCCAGATTGATGATTGCGTCGCAACTGTATTAGTAGGCACACAGGTATTAACAATTTGACTAATTTCGGCGTTCGTAGACACACCGAATCGACTCATTGTTAGTTTTTGAAAATTCAATCAATCAAGTTGTTGACAAACATGCCAAACTATTTATTCTGGTAACCAACACCGCGATAATTGATGAACAATTGAATAAGTCAAAAAACCGCTAGTGTATTTGTCGCTGTAAAAGTTACAGCTAACTTTTGCCGCTGTCAAAGTGACAATTGCACTGTGGCATATGCGATTTTTTATACATGAATTAAATTGTCAATATTAAATCGTAATTTTTCCTGTCACAGAAAAAATAGTGTATTATACACGGAAAAATATTAGATTTTAATTCGAATACTTTTTTCTCTTGTATAATAAATAACTATTCTCTTCGTGGACGATAGTTTGAAGAACAATAGTGCATTTTTTTCTAGCTCTATATGCAAAATATAAAATACAACCATCGAATTACAATAAATTAGAAGAAAAACGGTAAAAGTTTTCATGGACAATCTGTATCATTGTTATTGGTCGATATTTTACGGATTTGTAGGAAATAAACTCTACATATATTATGCAGTTGTATGTGCATAAGACCTTCAGTTTATTTCTAGTTTTTAACTACTTTCAAGATAAGGTTTCAGAAATTAACCGTGTAAATTACTTTGGAAAACAATAAACCAACAAATAATGTCAATAGGGTTTTTGTCTAAAAATTTTTTTTAAACGACAAATTGACGGGTTTTATCAACTTTGCCCCTAAATAATAAACAAAATTCTGCATTTTAAATCACAGGTGACTGAATGAAGTGGAAACAATTATAGTTGTGAGTAAAATTAACTTGCACCGTTTCACAATTTTTTGTCAATTCTATATTTTCAGCAGCTCCATGCTTTGACCCATTATTTTCTTGTTTCAGTTGCCTGTGCAACTAAACCCACCCTGGGATATTAACTGTCCATGTGGACTAACAATTCAAGTAAATTTTTCATAGACCAATCGGAAGCTACATTGTACCAATGAGAATCAATTCTTCGCTAGTGGGTAGGTCAACACTAGAAATGATTTATGGCTTTTTTAATCCTCAAATAGACCTTGCCGCATACTGTTTTTTTATTGTGAAACAGTGCAAACTAATTTTACTCACAACTATAGTGATATAAAATTTTTGAAAATCCAATACATTATTGACAAAATGTTGGTAAATACAATAAGTTCCAACATAAATCCAATATGTATATTTTTAGTAATATTTGTAGAAAAAAAATTGTTTCCTCTTCTTTTTTTATTTCCCACGTCACTATTTATTTGTTAACCAATTTACTCATAATAATAATAAATAAACTTAATTAATTTAAAATAAATGCAGAGGTTAATACCTTGGTATTTCACTCGACCAAGAACATACATACACCTCACTTCCTCAACGTGACGTCAATCAAGACATATTTTCGCTCGACCCTGTATACTATTCTACCGGATATAATGGATGACGCATCTTTTATCGTACATAAGAACACTTGCACCCATTCTAGGGATCGCATGAATCCATGTTGTTACAACTCTCACATTTTCTCTCATCCCTCTGGGTGTAATTATACCAATCGATGTGCAATGCAATAGCGCAGTTGTCAGATTATTCGTTATTACTAGTTCTACCGGATAAAGTAAATTATGAAGGTTATTGGGCCGTATTCATAAAACTGAGGGATATGCTTGTAAGAATAAGGTAGAAGTATATGGTTTTGAGTTGAAGAAAAAGGTAGGAGTATAAACATTTCCTTTTTTTTCGTATACATAATGATTACCTTCAGTGGCGTAGCGACAAATTATGGCCCCCCCGCGAAAATTCCCTGTCCCAATTATGCTCTAGAATTATTTTAGTACAATTATTATAGCCATTATTGCTTTAAAGTGGCATCTTTAAAATGCCAACAGACCACATGACCGCCAGATATATCTTTCCCAAGAACTTCGAGATTGTCATCAAAGATCGAAAGGAGCTTGAGGAAGAGGAAGCACCACCACTCAGCAGAGCGAATGAACTGGTACACAGACGGATCAAAGAATGATCTCGGCACGGGGCGGGTATATACAGCAAGTTGAGCAAATATTAAGGAATCGTCTCGCTTGGTAAATATCCCTCGGTATTTCAAGCAGAGGTCTATGCAATACTTGCATGTGCAAGGGTAAATAACATGAGAGCCTACAGCAACAGGCAGATCAGGATCTACAGTGACAGTCAAGCACTTCAGAGCTCTAAGGTAACATCTCGGCTGGAATGGGAATGCGGCGAAGAACTTAGAAGACTGGCGACTCGGAACAGTGTAACACTGGAGTGGGTCCCAGGTCACAAAGGAATCGCTGGCAATGAAAATTTTGACGAACTTGCAAGAGCAGGATCGTCAACCCTGATGAACGGACCCGAACCATCTGTGGGCATTCCCAAATGTTAAAACGGTGGGTTAATGAACAACACAAAAAACACTGGAAGAATACGACCAGCCAAACACATGGGAAGAAATTCATAAAAGAACCATCAGAAAAAGAAGCGAAAGAACTGCTTTCAATGAGCAGAAACAAACTACGCACCATAACGGGGCTTCTTACGAGACACTTTCTCACAAAGGAGCACCTGAACAAAAGAGGACTGTATAACGAAGACCTTACATGCAGAAGATGCAAAAAGGACACCGAAACAGCTATGCACATATTATGCAACTGTGAGACGCTGGACCACAGGAGGCAGAAACTATATGGAAGATCCCAAATGATTCCAGAAGACTTCTACAATCAATCAGTAAAGAACCTGTATGAGCTAATACAGGGAACGGATTGGCTGAATAGGCTGTAGTCAGAACACTAGGAGGATCCACAATAAGCCCAAGAGGCTGAGGTGATGCCGGCGAAGGGACGTCTCCTTTTTTTTAAAAAAAAAAGGTGGTACAAAGCTTTTTTCTAGCTTTTGCCTCCGCAAAATTTTTTATTAAATGGTTATTATCCATTTTGGCCTCTTAGCCTTCGGTCCCCCCTACAATTGCGGGGGTTCGCGGTAGTAGAGCTACGACACTGATTACCTTATACTTACAATATCCTCCAAGAATAAGTAAGAGGTTGTTGACAAGTTTGCTTTTGATTGCCGAACAGCAGGTTCCAACCGGTTTTCGATGGTTTGTTTTTTGTCGGAATCCAACGACGATGTTTAATAATTAATTAATATCAAAAAAGGGTGCCAACAAAAAGCCATTGAAAAATGGAAGCAAAGTAAGTTTCTGGAATGGTGGAGAGCAACCCCTGAACAGAGACAGGCCATTTTTTTTCAATGGAGTTAAAGTGGCAAAATAAAAAACTAAAATAAAATAACACATACATTTTTTGTACATCGTATCCTTGATAGCAGGTAAAAATTAATTCGAATTTTTGTACCTGCTGTTTTATTAATAAAACCCGAGACACTCTTCTTGTTCCCCGAAGCTTTTTCAAAAGTGTATTGCACTCAAATCAAGCCAATCGATCTACAAATAGACTGGAATTTCCTCGAATGCTATCTTGCGGTTATTCAGCGATTTCCGCAAACTCGGCAACGCCGTATTCGAGGAGTCGTCGTTAGTGACGTCACCGGTGCTCAACTGTATGGTGGGGTGCGGCTTTTGGACCATTTGTCGCAATACCAAGTAACGCGGTCTAGGTCTCTCGTAGTAGCATGCATCTGAACATCTCTATCTGTAGTCTGTTTTTGTTTTTTGATTATTAATAAAGTGCTTGTTGTTTATTTAACGCGCGTTTGTGTATTTGTTTCCTTGGACTTTGTTGCCAGTGTGAACCTACACGTGAGAATATGTCTTCTTTTTTTTTTAATTAGTACTTAAAACGCTTCGGGTTTTATTAGAAAGTGCATAATAATTGTACACGCAGCTCCAAGGACCGATTTTGTTTGCTGTAAATTCAATTATTGTTTATTTGAATATGACATTGATTGGTAACACGTCGTTTAGAACTAAATTATCAACAATTTTTGTATTTATTAAATTTTTTATAGGACGCTCTTCACAGCGTCAATACTTGGAAAAGTTAAAGTAAAGTCTGTTCACGCTTAAACTAAAGTGAACCCTGTGACCGAACAGATCCGTAATTTGAATTATGGTAACGGCACGGTACACGATTTTCGTCTTTCGGGATATAAAACACTAAAAATTAACTGAGGAATAAGATAAGACTAAATCAATACATTTGAATCTTGTGGGTTTGTATTAAATTATAATGTTTTTCAACAAAGAAAAAACTAGTAAAGTCTAACTAAAGTCAGTGTGATGAACCATATTTTTAATCCCCTTGAAGGAAAAAGCCGCCCAATGGCGTGCATATAAATTTTTTCATAAATTCAAATATTGCGAAATAATGTTAATCTACTATATCAATTTGAATGAAAAAAATCAGCCTGCATTTCCTCTAGAACACGGAGTATCTAAAGAGCAGTTTTTTGTATCGTCAACCCAACCATACTTGACAACATCATACGTATCAAACCAAGTTTCGTCTAAATAAATTATACCTAGTTCTATTTGAATCACGGTATCCTTTTATTTTGCGCAAATACTCCTGTCTAAGTCCATTCCATTATTATTATCTAACTTCTTATATTTGAATTCACAATTCAATAAAGCATTGATAAGTAGGTATATTCAGGAATATCCCGCAATTTATCACGAATCAGTTCTAAACTTGGTACTATTATTTTGTAAATCGTTGTAAACCCGATTAACGTTAATTCGTAAATTCTCGCGATAACCGCATTATCAGAAATTTCAGAATTCTCTTTTTTCAAACACGCGATATATGAGCAGCACGTACCGAATTATTAGTTTTTGAAACCGGATCTCTAAATGCTCAACGTTACATACCTACAACACAGTCTTCAAGAAGCTGTAGTTCCCTATGCTCCATTTGTTTGAGATGACTTCATTTTAATGCACGACAACGCAAGACCGCGTGTAGCAAATTTTGTTAAGCAATATTTGGATCAGATTGATAGCCAATGATTAGAATGACCAGCATGTAGCCCGGATCTAAATTCGATTGAACATCTCTGGGATGGAATTCCTCAAGATCGCATTATTCGTCTTATCAATTCGATAAAACATTACAAATTATATTTTTTCTCTAAAACAATTCGAGGCTTTTATTTGAATAGAAATCAAGGTATCAAGGTGAAATAAAAACTGAAGGATGGCCAGAAGGATGATCTTTGTAATAACTCTATAAATTTCCTGAACTGTTCCACAGGGTGTTAATAAATTGGACTACAAATACATGTTTTGTTTTCACCTTGTATAAATAAGCTATCAACATTTTTGGACAACTTTTCTAGAGTTTGTTTTAAGACTAAAGAATTTATCTACGATTTGGCGTTGAAACAATTGAAATCACTTGTCATTTCGGTTAATTGTTTGTTTATTGACAAATGACAAGTGGTCCGTACAACGAAACAGATTCCATGGAATCTGAAAACCGCTATAGTACCGCACTGATATTCTTGGCGATATACGGACCATATTCATTATAATATGACGAACATTGAATATTTTCAAGAAGGGGAAGGGAAAATCATAATCAAAAAGGCATGCAGTGTTGCCGGATCTGTATGAAAATGCAAATTATCTCATTATATATTTTGCAGTCAAAATTTTAAAATATTTTGAGATAAACAGTGTGGTTGGTATTGGTGAAATAAAAATTATTTCTTGAACTTGAACAATTCCTGTAAATACCAAAAAAATTGGAATTTTGAACTGATATTTTAGGAGAGTACTCTCAAAAGACCAATCTATCGCAAGACCATAACCTGAAGGACTTTAATTTAAAAAAAAATACCCAAAAACTCAATTCTAGATTGTAAAACAACAGTAAAAGTATTCTGTAACCGTCTAATTAAAAATTTTTGAAAAAAAAAGAAATTTATACCCCACTCAACTTCTGAATACGGCCGTTTTGCGCTCTTACCTGAAATCGACCTGTTTGCGCTCTGCGATTTTCATAATAGAAATGTATTATCCTTTTTTCTAGGATTTACCGATTTGCAATATAATTTTAAATTTATTATAACATAATAGCCCGGTAAAGGTTAGCTTAGAAAATTTGCTTAAAACCCATGGTACCTACTACAGAAAAATAGGAGCGTCTAAATGTAGCTCTCTTCACCGACGTTGCCAAGCGTAGTTCCAAGACACCCCTTGTCGTTCTCTATGAAAAGAACATCTCCTCGCTTTCCATACACTTTTTTAACTAAACCACCCTACCTTACCCCCTACCCTAATCCGAATCGAAAAATTGAATTGTGTAATTGACAGATTATTATAATAATTTTCAATAATAACCCAACCAAAACCACCCTACCTTACCCCCTACCCTAATCCGAATCGAAAAATTGAATTGTGTAATTGACAGATTATTATAATAATTTTCAATAATAACCCAACCAAAACCACCCTACCTTACCCCCTACCCTAATCCGAATCGAAAAATTCTTCGTATTTTTAGTCAATTTTTGAAAAAAACAATAAGAAAATAAAAATAAAAATATCTTGACTCGGACACGACTCGAACCTGGTACCTCTGTGTTAAGAGCCCAGCTATAATTTTTGTACTTTCTTGTTTTCTTGTAAAACTAATATTTTTAACTTACCCTTTACCGGACTATTATTGTAGGTAGAAGGAATTTAAAATTATATTGCAAATGGGCAGATCGAAGAAAATAAAGTAGATTATGAAAGTAGCAGAGCGCAAAGTGGCCGATTTCAGGTAGGAGCGCAAAACGGTCGGGCGCAAAGTGGCCGACACCTCAACTTCTAAACGAAAGCTCCGATGAAATAAGTTCTCTAGTTTTTTAATTTATGGCGTACAGAGAAACAAACGAGGTGTGCGACTTTAAATCATACACATAAAGAAGATCTCACTATATTATTATTATCAATAGATATAATTTAACGATATATTTTTCAAGTGTTATTCAACATAATTTCGTCATTAAATTTCCTAAGGTCATTTTTCTACCGTAGCTTTAGTTATCACCTAAACGAGGTTATGAAAATGTTGTATACAAATAGTAAATATAGAAGATAAGCAATACTGGGTCATTGAATATACAAAAGGATTTTTCAATTAGATAACAAATTTTCTTATTAAAAATATACCTCAGTGTTAGAAGATGATAATTTTTACTACAGCCTTAAACAGACAACGTGTTATATCGAGGCTAGTACTAGAGTGCCACCAAGATTTAGCTGACGCCTCGGCAGATAACAATATTATCCTGAGGTGGGTTAAAGGGCACGACAGGAGTAAAGGAAATCGCATTGCTGATTCTTTAGCCAGGGAAGCCGCTGGACTAAAAATTCTAGGACCCAGTGACACCTACGGCCTAACGACTTCGACAATTGCGGAACTAGCCAAACGCTACACCCATACTCAATGCCTTAAGAGATGGGATGGAATCAAAAGATGCAGTCTTGCCAGGATCACCCTGGGCGACCCTGGGAAGCTGGAGCCGAAAAAATATTTGGCGATGACCAGGAGAAACCTACGTTTAACAGTAGGATTTCTGACTGGTCACTGTCAACTAGGGAAACACCTCCATACTATGGGGCTAGTGGACACACCTCTATGCAGGATGTGTGAACAGGAAGATGAAACTGTCAGGCATGTCTTATGCGAGTGTCCGGAGTTATCGTCAATAAGAGAGTGTGTGTTCGGTGAGTCTTGGCCTACACCTGCCGATATAAAGGAGATGTCTCCTAGTGACCTGTCCACCTTCCTGAGAAGGACAGGATGGACAATGACCTAGGAAGACAACTCCTCGGGAGGATGTACAATGGGTCACATGTGGCCTAAGTGCTGTGAGCCTACACTCACCCTCCCTACTCTACAGATACAGATACAGATACTACAGCGTGTCCACGGATGGGGTATCTTATAGGTGAAAAATGTTTAAATATTAGTTTTAGTGAAAAATGTCATTCTTGACAAAAAGTTTTGCTTCTTCTGAAACCCCATAAAATGAAATAAATTTCAAGTTTTTCAAAACCCGTCTCATTTTATAGCCAGTTTTATGAAAACCGTATGAATTTTTGCACAGCATTTATGGGGTAATTTCGTAATTCGTAATTTCAGCAAACAAAATTGGTCCTTAACTTACTTTTAATTTAGGTACAAAAAAAAAATATATTCCAAATGAACTTAAAATATGCCTCAATGTGCAGTAGTGGGTTGTAACAACACCCACAGAAAAACGAAGGGCGGCTCGATACGGTACCACCGTTTTCCGGGCGATACTAGAATCCGCGCCAGTTGGATTCAAGCTTGCGGCAAACATTTAAACAATTGCTCGACCGCTCGAATTTGCTCGCGACATTTCGACGAAGACTGTTACGAAAGAGACGTTCAGCACGAAATTTTAGGTTTGCCGAGTCGGTGTCGATTGAAAAAAGGTGCGGTGCCGCGAAAAAACTTACCGACTGACTTTTTAAAAGAAGAGGAAACCGTCGAGGATAGTGCTATAGCGGTTTTATTAGCAGTGGGATTAGTGCCTGCCGTCAGTCAGCCCACCAAGATTTCAGGAGGACTTCCTGAAGAGTAAGTTTATTTTTTTTTAGCTAAAAAAATTATCGAAAGTGTGGAAAGCAAGTGCGCGCTTTGAACATAATGTCACTCTTCCCTCCTTCGTGACGTCAAAGAGCCTAGGACCTTGAAAAATACAGACCGTTATTTCCAGGAGCGTCTAAATGTAGTACTCTTTACCAACGTTGCCAAGTGTAGTCCTAAACTGAAAGGGCGCCATCGAGTATCTCCGGTGGCGCTCGGCTTTCATGCGAAGCGCGCACGGTTCTAAAGCTTTTAACCTTCTATACGATATCATTAATGTGTGCAGAGATTAGCCCAGCGTAAGTGTGCTGGGCTCCTAACACAGAGGTACCAGGTTCGAGTCGTGTCCGAGTCAAGATATTTTTATTTTTATTTTCTTATTGTTTTTTTCAAAAATTGACTAAAAATACGAAGAATTTTTCGATTCGGATTAGGGTAGGGGGTAAGGTAGGGTGGTTTTGGTTAGGTTATTATTGAAAATTATTATAATAATCTGTCAATTACGCAATTCAATTTTTCGATTCGGATTAGGGTAGGGGGTAAGGTAGGGTGGTTTTGGTTAGGTTATTATTGAAAATTATTATAATAATCTGTCAATTACACAATTCAATTTTTCGATTAGGGAAAATGTATCTATGCATTCGTGAGTTTTCCTTTTTGTATGATAATTCTGTATTGTAAACTCGAACAATTTTCAGTACGTTTTGCTAAACATAATTTTAAAAATGACAAATATTGATTTCTTAACACATTGCTTTTTAATCAACTGTGATAAATATCATTATTAAAATATTTTTACTTTCCAAAACACAAACGTTTTAGTTTAGGACTACACTTGGCAACGTTGGTAAAGAGTACTACATTTAGACGATCCTGTTATTTCCGTAGGATTTGTACGGTTTGCTTCCGTGACTTTTGAATTTTGTCATCTCATCTAACATCGATATTGATATTCCCCTTATTTTTGCTGTTGTTTGAATTATTTAAAAGTATATAAATAAACCAATTAAAGTAGTAGGTACGTAAATAAAAATTTGATTCAACAAAGAAATTTAAGTTTTCTTAACTAAACGCACGTGTATGTTATGAGATTTTCATTACGTGCATGTTATTGTTAAATGTCACTTACAAGGAATGTCTACAGTGCGATTTTTGACGTTAACGTTAGAGTTCCTGTTTCGTTGCTATATGACCTCATGGCGTCACTTGCCTTAAAGTCAAACGAGTGTGCTGAAAATGTCCTTCTTGCTTGTCTAATTTTTTAAGACTCGTCACATATTATAGAATCTCGAAACTACGTTAAACTTTCAAGTACACACTGTACAATAAATAAAAATAAAAATTATAGCTCTCTCTAGTGTCCACCCCGATAAAAGTTATTATCATCATCACTCACCCCTCTAGAAACGTTCTCAGTGTACAATGAACTTAGGTATATCCAGACAAATGGGTCGTTAACCTCCAAAGGCTATATACAAACCAATCTTTTTATTAAAATTGTCATCAGGTCTGAGTTGCGATCGGTGCAATACTGTTTGTTTTTCTTTAAAAACAAAAATACAACGTCAGATGTATGAATTTTCATATTTTCGTATCTTTATATTAAAATAAGTTGTTGATTTATTAAAGTCAAATCAAAAATAATTAGACTTGCCCAAAAATAAATATGTCTATAGTCCTTTTTGGGGTTCCGTATACAAAGGGTAAAAAACGGAAACAATGTCAAAGTTTATTTATTTATTCTGCTTGATTACATGTCGCAGTGAATATAATAAGTTGTTTGATTGTTCCATGCTCAGATTAATACATTAAAAAGATACATTTGTTTACATTTAAAAGTGAACCCAACATTATATCACATTCTAAGGCAACTTGCCGACCCTTTGCCAGATGTCTTACTTTTCCTTTGAATTGCGACAACTGAATTATAGGACACGATAGAAACGTACAAAATAAAAATGTACTTTTTAGAAATTACATAAAAACGACTTTAAAATAGTTATCCTAAGTAGTTTATGTAATAAAAATATGTTTTTGTTTGAAACTTTTGAGGTTTAAACGAAACAAATGCGTGTTAATAATTTTGTCTGTCTGAAATATGGCAACACCGAGAAAAGGGCGGAAACCATTTTACTATCAATTTTACCTGATTTTACTACGAAGTTTCAACGTTTCTAGATTATTGAAGCTCTTGTTTTTGTCTTTTCAACTGATATTTGTATGTGTGTGTACAGATATAATTAAAAACAATATTTTTTTGTGAAAATCATGGTTCGTCAGTGCCAAATTTGCAAAAAATCAGTCGGAATTTACCTAACCTCTCTTTTCACCTGCAAGCAAATATTTCTATATTCCAGTGGCATTGTCCGACTAGTTCGACAGTTTCTCCCCACTCCTTGAAAGTCATTGATGAAAACATATGTATAGCGATAGAATGTTAGCCGCCTTTTCGGATAGTTTTATGAATTACTAAGGTTGTATGTATTAATATTTTATTGTAAACACTTTTTACCAAGGGTTTTGAAATTTCTGAAAGTGGAGAGTAGGGATTTGAGAGTAAAATTCCTATTCATCGGAAAAAGAGAGTACAGAAATCGCTAGTGCATCGGGATACTGCAATCATGAAAAATTTGTCTGAAACCAGTTTTGGATAAGAAGTAAAATCTAGTTTGCAATAAAAAGTCATTACCGATGTAACAAAATATTTTTTTCCGTGTACATCTAATTACGAAATATTAATCTTCTTATAATTTTATCAATACTTTTATCAACTATAAAGTAAACAGAAAATGTTAAAGATTATTACGAATATTTTTCTAAACAAACAAATAACAATCTAAAATTTCACAATTCGATATATACCTTGATATAGTGACGCCATGTAAGGCCAAGCACACACGTTCCGTCTAAAGGAAAAACGGAGTACATGAGCTGTGCGCCAAATTGCAGACCCGAAAAAAATCCATTTCGATTTTATCTTTACCTGCATAATCGTGTGTGTACGTCACTCCGGCAAGCCTATACAGTTTTTAAGAAAGATGTAGCTAGTTCCTTTAGTAGAGAGCGATCTCGTTTGCTCGTCGTCTCTCGTTAAATGCTTCCGGTTAACCGTATCGTATCTATAGCATGCATAGTTATAGCATTAGATATAGTGTTTGATTTGAAACTAAACTAAACAAGAAACTAATTTCGAGATAAAACACCTGTTATGCTGTGTAGCACGTTAATAATAACAGACCTACGAGTATGTCGGTATCGTTTGCATCACTATATCAATTGTTCACAATATATAACTATCTCGTTGACCCAACAGGTATATCGTAACGTGTGCGCTGAGACTAACTCATTGAAACTTTAGAGAAACCTGATGATAGATTACTGTTTATACTATGACACCGTAAATCCTCCCAACAAAATCAAATATCCTGAGTTCAATTTTTTGTCACAATATAAACAAAAGAAAAAAGAGTTCCTTCTAAATCTGCTGTGGATCTCTTTCTAGACAACGATGAATTTTGGAAAGGAAAATTATGATAAGTAAACGAGAAAAACAAGCTTTTACCAAAAAAAAGAAATAAACTACGCCACTGGTGTTTAGTTAATTTCTCCTAGGGTTTTGTTATTTGTTCATCGACCTAGTTGTCGCCCGCCTCCCATCTCCGCACTGCAAGTCACCGACGCCACCGAAGTTTCGCAGACTCTCCCGCGTCGGCACTGTTGCCAAATTTAAACCTAATATCCTTTTATTAGGGAAAAAAAAAACAATTTTGCTTCACCGATTTTTTCACTTAAAGCGTCCTTATTTATAACGGATCGGATTTCCGTACTGCAAGGAACTGTAATTTATGAGGTCAATATGTCCGATAATTATTTTGACAAAGTTTATGTTTATCTGAATATATTTAGATTAATTGCGTTATTTTTAGATATATAGAGGAAATTACTTTGTTTATATAATATACTAGTAATCTACTTTTGAATTAAATAAAAACTTACCTAAATAGGGAGGGTAAAGGAGGACTTCTTTTTGGAGCTCTAGAAGAGAAAATAATTATAAAAATAATCATCAAAGGAAATAAACAAAAAAATATTTTGGTTTTCGTTTGAGACAAAATACAATCGTCGAAAAGAGTAGAAAGTTCTTTTCCGATCGAAATTAAAAATTGTTGTATAACGTGTTTAACGGAGGCCGGCAATTTATCGAGAACAACAAAGAGCTTTCTATTCGAATTACACTCAGAAGATTTTTTTATACGATCACACTATATTAAAGATACATGCAATCTAAATAGTCCACCAACAAAAAATCAAAAAATTTCTATAAATTTACTTCAATAAATATCAAGTATTTAGCTGGACAGCTGTAAGAAACCCCGCCTCTTCTCCTTCCAATATTTGTTAGTTATGTGCGTATGTGCAATTTAATATTCAAGGTTCTTTTGATTTCTTTTGGCCCTATCGGCTTACAAAATAAAAATGAATTGGTAAATAAAACAAAATAAGATTCTTTAAATTAAAACAAATCGGAAATAAATTCCGAAAAACAACTTAAAATGCTGAAACTAAAAAATTAATGAATTAAAGGTTCAAATAGTCCTCCTTGTTGAGCAAATAATCTTGTATCTCTGAGCCGATTCGGTGTAATGTTTGCACAATGCTGGACAATTTTCGCCCTTAATTCTATCAAATTTTCAGCCCGTTCAAAATTGTGCCGATAAATTTCATTTTTTAAAAAACCCCATAAAAAGAAATCATTCGGGGACAAATCTGCTGATCTTGTGAGTGACCTCCAAAATAAACTTCAAGTTTCTTCTGAAGGGTGTACATTCTGATTTCTCTACGAATTTATTTTATTTTGAATAGTTATGGGCTTGAACAGTACTTGGATATCGACTGCTGTTTACTGACTGTCTGACGCTAATTAAGGACCGCCCACAGTTGAGACTACGGATTCTTTTTTAAATACAGCAAAAAATAGTAGAATATTCATCTGTTCCCTCGTAACTTCTAAACTACCTACTATATTATAATCATAATTTGACAAATGACGTCTTGTTCGAAACGTCTTAATCTTCTACTGGTTTTGCTATGAGACGACACATTTAATTGTATATCTAAAGTCAAGTATGAACTAAAAAAATTGATATTTTTTAAAATCTTCCATATTTTTCAAATTGAATTATGATAATAGACAAGTGCTAAAGTAACTTTGCCAATACTATCAAATTATGACAGATCGCGAAAAGCGTAAAATTTCCAGATTAATATGAAGTGTAAAAGCGTTCTTTGGATAGTGATCATGGAAAAAATGTTGCTAATCTTTTTATAAAAAATATCTTTGCCTTTGGCAACGCCGAGCGGTGTATTTTTCGCCGCACTTCGGCACCCACAGCGTACGTATAACAAACGTCTACGTACTGTGCACGTGTTCGGAACACGGATCCACTTATCAATTTGTTGTTTTTTTTGTTTTCGCACGACCATCCGGATTTTATGAAGTATTGTTGTGTTAAGTGCAACTTAAATTCCAATTATACAAGATAAAATTATAAAAAGGATTGAAATATACGGTAAGACGGTGTAATTTACGTTTCGAAATTAATGCAAAGCATTATGTTGACTTGTATTTTCGTGATATACTTGCATTTTTAATACCTCTACATCAACAACCTTGGAAAGTGTTATTATTTTGTAAAAGTGAAAAAAATGCAGTTGATATTTGGTTAATTATACTCATTTAGTAACGTTTTATTTGTTAATTAATTTAAAATAATTTTGCCAATACGTACAAGTTGTACAGGTATGTTTCATTACCTAAATAAATATAGGGCGATTTACCAGTATTGACCGAAACTACTATCTCAAATATCTTGCAACATTTAATACGATAACCAAAGGAAAGTTCAGTGAAGTAGGTATACAAGTTTTTAAAGAATTCAGGTTAGTAATGATGTATTTTTAAATGAGACCCTGTATAGTTGTGAGTAGAATTAGTTTGCACTGTTTCATAATAAAATAATAGTATGCGGCAAGGTCTCTTTGAGGATTAAAAAGCCATAAATCATTTCTAGTCTTGACCTACCAGCAAGCGAACAATTGATTCTCATTGGTGCAATGTAGCTTCCGATTGGTCTATGAAAAATTTACTTGAAATGTTAGTCCACATGGAGTATTAACGTCCCAGGGTGGGCTTAGTTAATTTCTGTTATTTACGAGATATTGTGCTATTAGATGTTGCTGTGATTGAGATTTTGTTTTATTGACTAAAATATACTAGAAGAGTAAACAGACGTATTATTTCTATGCCAACATAAACAAGGCCAAAGTTTATTTATTTATTCTGCTTGAGTCCATGTCGCAGTTGTTTGATTGTTGTATGAATATTTTATTGTTAAAATTTTTTACCAAAGGTTTTGAAATTTTTGAAAGTGTAGAGTAGGGATTTGAGACAAGAGACAGAAAAAAATTTGATATGTTCTAGTCGCTATCTACGCAAAAAATGATACAAAATATTTACAGGCAACTGGATCAAGAAAATAATGGTTCAAAGCATGGAGCTGCTGAAAGAATACATAGTCAAGGGCGTATCTACCTCAAAACGGAAAGGGGTACAATCGGCATCTTTCTAAATTCTATAGACTTAAAAATATGACTAAACTCTTCTTAAAAACATATCTATAATGAGAAATTTGTATAGATGGGTAGGTCTGCATACATTGAAAATGATCTCAATTTTCAAAGAACAGGCGTAAAAAGATAAGCAATTTTCTTGAAAAAAAAATACCTATCCAGTCATCCTTATTCATCGAAACGATTTGGAAATGTTCTTTATCTTTACAACGAATTAATCAAAAGGCTTTCGGATAAATCGTTTAACTATATCAATTGGAATGTAAATAAAATGCTTCAATTCATTACTAAAGTAGGTATCTCACGATTTTCGTGCCAAAGAAATATTTTCACAAGGGAAATAGAAATTGACTAATAAACAGGGGGGACCATTAAAAAAACTGAGCTATACTGAGTGAGTAATTAGGACCTACCTCGTATTGTGGGTCCTATGGTACCAATTCTTGACAAAAAAAGAAATATCAGTCAAAATTCACATTTCGTCCTATACAGGGTGATTGATTAGTGTGATAAAGTTCAGTGCCTCCTTTGTCCTTTGAGATATCAATTTGAAAATTTGAGGGTTTATGGCCATCATCAGTCTTCACATTTTTAAATTATTTACAATCTTACAGGGTGTTCCAGAATGCTGCGCCCTATCAAAGTTACATTTTTTTAAATGAAACACCCTAAATTTTATCGCATATTTGGAATCAGCTTGACCTCCCCATCACAATAATATAGGGTTGTGATGTGTTCTACGGGGTATTTAATAAGTTATAACCAATTTTCCATAAAAATCGTAACAAGTTCAATACCCTGTATAATGTAAGAGAAATTCAAGAAAAAAAATCTGTTGCGGCCAAAGTGTTCGAATAGTAGTAAAAATTCTGGAAAATTATTTATTTCGTTAATATTCATTGAATATAATACAGGGTGAATCAAAATACGAATACATTATTTTCTCCGTTTTTTCATATGGATCACCCTGTATTTTATGAGAGTATCGAAAAGTACTATCAACATACTTCTTTTTTTATAAAGCAGTATACCTTAAATTTTTAGTTCTTGAGATATTCTGATTTTTCTATGCAAAACATTGATTATATCTAATTATTTAATAATTAAGTGTGAGTTGGGTGTGATCGATTTGTCAAAAACTGATATTTGACAATAACATGACATGGCAGTAGGTACATTAGTGTTTTTTGATTTAGCGGTTTGGTATATTTTTTGGTGTTTTGAAGAATTTGAACTAGGGCAAAAATGAATTTCACTAGTGATGAAATGATTGATATGATCTGGATATTGGGAGAATGCAATAAAACGCCTTACTATCAGCAAGAGAATACCATGAACGTTTTCCTGAAAGACGGCAACCTACAAAACAAAAACTTCTGTGACAGAAGAAAATGTAATTAATGTTTTGCTGGCAGTTGCTGAAAACCCACTCACAAGTGTAAGGAGCCACGTTTCATAAAAATGGTTGTGTTAATAGGCACAACTTTCACTATTATTCATAAACTAATCCATATCACATAGTGACACACAGTCAAACTAGATGGTCGTTGAATGTGTGGGGAGGTATTGTTGGTGAATATGTAGTAGGACCATATTTTTTTGATATAATCAATGTTTTGCATAGAAAAATCAAAATATCGCAAGAACTAATAATTTTAGGTATAGGGAATGCTATATAAAAAAAGAAGTATGTTGGTAGTACTTTTCGATTCTCACATAAAATACAGGGTGATCCATTTGAAAAAACCGAGAAAATAATGTATTCTTATTTTGATTCACCCTGTATCAGATTCAATGAATATTAACGAAATAAATAATTTACCAGGATTTTTACTACTATTCAAATGCTTTGGCCGCAACAGATTTTTATTCTTGAATTTCTCTTACATTATACAGGGTATTGAACTTGTTACGATTTTTATGGAAAATTGGTTATAACTTTTTAAATACTCTGTAGAACACATCACAATCCTATATCATTGTAATGGGGAGGTCAAGCTGATTCAAAATATGCGACAAAATATAGGGTGTTTCATTTAAAAAAATGTAACTTTGATATGGCACAGCATTCTGGAACACCCTGTAAGATTGTTAATAATTTTAAAATGTGGAGACTGATGATGGCTATAAACCCTCAAATTTTCAAATTGATATCTCAAAGGACAAAGGAGGCACTGAACTTTATCACACTAATCAATCACCCTGTATATTAGTAAACAATGGGATCATAATTTTATATCACCCATGGAAACCTAAATACAAGTACCTTTTTTTCATAACATTTTTTTTTCGTGGTACTTACGTATCATCAATTTGGGACACTCTGTATAAATAGTATAATGTAATTTAACACAAACTCTTGCTAATCGTCTCCTTTTGTTTCAGTTTAAATAAAATGCAGATTATGGAAAACGTAGTCGAAGGTTGCAACGTCCAACCTTCATCACCAGGACATGCAGAAGAACGAGACCAAGATCTTGAAATAAAATCAGAAACTGTAATAGAAGAAGACGACGACAACAAACCAGTTATAGATAACGATACCGAACAAAAAGAAGAAACTAAAGAAAATATAAAATCTGATAATATCTCGAATGGAGTTAAAGAGGAACCGGATTCCAGCGATATCCATGATGACAATAACAGTAACAGTAGTTCACCAACGGAAAGCAACAAAAGAAAATCCGACAACGACGAATATCCTATAAAAAGATTAAGATCGGAAATACAGGAAAACTTCCATTCGAGAGATAAAATCATCAAAGATTTCATCGAAATGGCAGATTGCAATAATTTCGATCAAATTCATTCATTCAGCGAACAACTTTTAGCGGAAATAAAAACCTTAAACGAATTAGCAAAAGAAAAAGAACGAGAATGGAATAATATAGTACACTTGAAGAAACTAAAAGAAGAACTGCTACTTAGAATGCAGAGGAAAAAGCAAGTTTTGATGATAAGCGAAAAATCGGATTTCGCGGAACTTCTAAATAACGAATCTCAAAACGGCAACATAGACGATAAACTACGAACCTTACCTCAAAGTATTTTAAGATCCAAAAATTACCTGTCAAATTCGAGCGCGAATGGAAATTTGTACAAACAGAAATTAAACGTTCCTAAAACTCAAAGCAATATCGACCTTATGAGTACCATCGACAAGCAAGGAAAAAAGCTAACTCTTGACGTTCAATCCATTATAGCTGATTACAGACAAAGACATCCAGAAACTGTTCCTCGCAGAGGTAGAAGGATCCGGTGTTCTCATAACGATGGAAATAAATTTTCCAACAGTATCATCAACTTCTCTTCGATGGCTTTAGGTAGCGGCGCTCAAGTTAGACAAGGAGATGTTAACAACGATCTTGGGATCATATTGAATAGTATACATATGGTAAGTAGCCTAAAAGTACACATAAAACCTCACAAGAAATACAAAAAACTTGAAAATTAGGTATTTAAAAGGGTGGTGTTTAACATGAGAAAAAGTTTACGATGTTAGGCATGCAATTTTCCGGAAAATCGTCGAGTGAAAATTTTTGTTTTTGTTTTTTCGCTCTAATTGTTTAAATAATAAATATACTGAAAAACTTCCAAATCAAAATTTGTAGCTGATGCATTTATCTACAAATTTTGTCTAAAAAGTTTTTCTGTAAATTAAAAAGTTTACGAGATAAAATTAATTTCAGTGGTATTCAATTCGTGGTTACGCGCGAACGGCCCGTGGGCCAAATTTATTAACCGCTCGACTTAAAAGTTAATAATTTTGGGCTTATAACATTCTGAAAAAATAAATAAACTCATGTAAAATGTAAAGAAAGATCTCAACTTTTAGATAGAAATACTTTCAAATTTGAAAAGGTAGATTTTCTGACTGTAATATCAGTTTATTATAATTCCTATTTAATTAATACTTATCCCAGCGAAATTCCTTTTCAACTTAGCATTGCAAATGAGCATAAAACATAATTATTATAAAAGCAAAGCCCTCAATATTTAGAATTTTAAACGAATGCTTCTTAAAAATCTGTTTTTTTTTGCATGCTTAATTTTACTTGTTTTTTTTAGACTTCTTTTTTTGAAATTAATATAATTCAATGAAACTTTACTACTAAACACTTTGAAGCATCTACTTTCGAAACTACTCTACAGTTTTTCTATAAATATCAAATTTTTTAAATAATAGACAATTATTTAAAATAAATACTTAAATCAGAGGTCTGTCAGCAAACCTTCTATAACTTTTTATACCGTTTATGATATTATCTAAAAATTTGTGAACTTTATAATGAACCTATTAAGAAGTGATCGCGATACAGAAGAACACACCTATGGCTCGGGTAAGAAAGAGAAGGGAGCACAAATAAAGGTGAAGAAGCAGGTTAGAGAGCGTGTATTTGTAGATACCCTATTTTAGAACACATTTCATATGAAAATTTTTATTCTAAATGTCATTGTTTATTTACTATCATAAAATTAAAAACATGAAAATTGATGATGTTCAAAAATACTACCATGGAAATTTCGTATATATTTTAAAAACTAATGCAGATACAAAAAAAATGTTCAAACAAATTTTGTAGATAAATGTATTTGCTACAATTTTTTATTTGAACATTTTTCTGTGTTTTCATTATTTAAATAATTGGAGCGAAAAAACAAAAACAAAAATTTTCACTCGACGATTTTCCGGAAAATCGCATACCTAGCATTGTAAAGTTTTTCTCACGTTAATCACAACCCTTTTAAATACTAAATTTTGAATTTATAACTTTTTTGTGTTTTTTGCGGCATTTTACGGATATTTTGTGTACTTTGATTCTTTATTTG
Source organism: Lochmaea capreae (assembly GCA_949126875.1). Lineage (NCBI taxonomy): Eukaryota > Metazoa > Arthropoda > Insecta > Coleoptera > Chrysomelidae > Lochmaea > Lochmaea capreae. Next base: position 3,687,663 of record OX421408.1, read on the forward strand.
TGAAAAACTGCTCTACATAACTTCTTGATAAATATGTATAATTTTACATTTGTCATTTCAGAATAGACAAGAAGACTGCAAAAAATCAAACAGCCCCGAATCTGCTATCTTACAAGACACAGTATCATTCAAAGATATGCTACTTCAATTCGCCAAACTATCCCAAAATGAGAGAAACGAACTGATTCAAAACGCCATCAAACCGCCTCCACCTTATCCGGAAGTTACAGTACATCCTGTACCAACTTCAACGCCTCCTCCTACAAATTCTCTTCTACATGGCATTTTAACAAAGGTGAGCAATAAAAAGTAACAAAGGTCAGTTGTCACTTGTCAACGTAGCAAACGTCAGTTGTCAAAGTATGTATGTATGTATGATGAGGTGACATTCACTGAGACCTAAAAGGTCTAGAATTATGCAACATCTCATACAATGATCCAAACTTGAAGTTGGATTTGCAAGTACCTCTATAAAAGTGATGTTTTATTTTGTTTTATTTTATAGTCTCCTACAAAACAGAATACCAAGTCCTCATTCAGTCCAACATTGGCACGACTTTTGACAGCTCCAGAAAGGAATAATATCAATCAAACGATGGCTGTGTCAACGCCGATGTCAAATAATAGTCCAGTTCATCCTTCCAATATGTCAATTTCAGAAATATTATCAACCAGTAAGGTAAATTTCGCAATAAAATTTGTTTGATTTAAAAATCACAGTTGATGTATGTTTTTAGGCTTGTAATGAAATAACAATAACTCCGGTAGATGCTCAATATGAATCTACACCGACAAAAGGGAAATCCATGGTAATTATATATTCTATAAGTATAAGGAAAAAGCTAATTAATAGCACGCATTTCAATTTATTTATTTTATAAACTTCAGTGATGTAATTACAAACAGTATGTGCAGTTAAAGCAGATATTTGATAAATATTTTCTGTTTTTTCTTATGATATTTATGAGTTTCTTTCTTTTCTATTATTCTAATATGGGTGCTGGCACATGTAATAAAATGGCTGACCAGTTAGCTAAAAAAGGTTCTAAAGGAGCCTTCATAGGTCCGGAACCGTTTTGTGGAATCACAAAATATTGCATAAATCACAAGGGCACCTCCATACAAAGAGTTTACTGAACAAGGTAGACAACTCGGTAGACAAGGAACTCTCAACCAGGCTATTGAAACTGAGTAAGAGACATTTGAAGACAGTTATCGTGACTGGACACTGCAGTCTGAGGAAACATCCGCACAAAATGGGCAAAGTTTGTGGACCTATGTGCAGGAAATGTTAATTACAATTGAAGGGCTCAGGTGTAAAAAATGGTATCTGACAAAATTTTGCATCTTGACATTATGGTTGAAACAATGGTATGTGGGACCAGTAAACGGTTATCTGTTCTAATTTTTCACAACATCTTAATAGATGTCGCCAAATTTGCGATGTTGATTTGTGTGAAGTAACATTTCTTTCATTTAAACAGTGGTAAGTGTCAAAGATGGCAGATAGTTCACGTGTGGCTTGTAGTTTTGGCGCACAAAAGCATAGTGAAAATATGTCTGAAAATAGCGAAAGTGACTTGTACGACTCTGACCAAGATCCAGAGTATAATCCTACATATGAAAAACGTAAATTCACAAGTTAGTTTCAGAATAAATATTTTTTGTAAGTAGATAATGTTATCTGCATACTTTTTTCAAAATAAACTGAGTTTTTTCGAAACAAAAAAAGTCTATATTTACAGTCTTCATATCAGATGTTTAAGATATAATGCTAGTTACCAAATCCATTTAGAATACATTTCAAAAACTTAGAACTATTGAGAGATGATTTTCTAAACTTTTGAAAAGCTATATCTCAGAATTTCAAAAATGTTAGTTACCATTTTTTACGCCCGAGGCCTTCAATTACTGAAAATCCCTCCAGTCAAACTAGTGGCCTACATAGAAGACACAAAGCTTCTGGAATGGAAGTATATAACATGGGAAATGGTTTTTCACTTTTATCATCATTCCAGCTGCTATGCATTCATATAAACGTCAGATTTTGACAAACAATATTGCATGACACAGAAAAAAATGTATGCCAAACAATAATAAAAAGTCAAAAATATATACTAATGTTTTCTCACAATCATTATATTATGAGACAGAAAGTTTAATATCACTATCAGTATAGACATTGACATTTCGGTACAAAGTAACCACTTTTTTTTATTGGAACTTTACAGGAAGAAGATGAAACAGAAGATAGTGCAGATAGACTGGTGATAGATGAGAATAATGAAGCTGATAATAAAAAGCAGACAAATTCTGACAATAATTCCGATGGAGGAGATGAAGTACCATTTTGCCAAGGCTGTAATCAAAAATCGGCACAATTTGTTTGTGCTGGATGTGGAAATCAATGGTACTGTAGTCGAGATTGCCAGGTAATATCAAATACAAAACGGCCAAGATTATTTCTGGTAATGATAACAGTTCACTAAAATCAGTTTTAAATAACAATAATTACCCAATAGAATTTATAAACAAAGAAATAAGAAATAGAGAGAATGGCTCATTGTTAATACCCAATAATAATAATTATTATTCAGCAAATATAATTTTTTTAAACTTAACAATCTCATATAAATGATTCCCAGTCGAATCAGACGAAAATATAGTATTATGTAGTCTCTGTTGTCCTGGATCAAAAGTCTACATTGGCCAAACAAGATCTAATGGATGGTTTTTGAGATACAGGGAGTTAAAAATACAGAGAACGGGCTAGTCTATTTACTTGTAATTCTGGTATATTTTGTAACAATTCAATTTGTTTCAGGTTTCTGCTTGGGATGAACACTCCGAAGTGTGCTCTGGTTGAACAGAAATTGAAAACTTCTTCAAATACTACTTTCAAATGAAAATGTTCATCTACTAATTTTTAGTACTTACACAGAAAAAATATTCTCAAAATATGTACATTGCAATCAAAACAAAAGCAATCAAAGCTTATTTTTTTAAAGTAGATTGATTTTGGTAGATTTAAATAATTGTTTGTTTCTATTTTTTGTAGTAATTGAAATTGAAGCATAAAAATATGAACATAAATCAAAACTACGGATAAGAATCATCTTAGAAGAACATTTTTTTATCAGATATAACTCTTGGAGAACTAAACAAGTTCTAATAAAACATTTCAGTTCTCTATTAAGGGCATCCAGCTTTTAATTGGTAAAATGTAATTAATAAGAGGCAGGATATTGTAGTGATTATAAGAAATTTGCCTATGTATCCCCAGTATTAGGTCCAGATTCCAAAAACTGGTGGTTGGTCCTTTATATTTTTCAATCTCAGAGCCATTTTACATGGCAAAGAATTATGCGGATTGAAGGTTATGACCCTGATTTTTTGTGTGCCCATAAATTGAATAAACTTAAAAATTAGAAAATCAGGCAGGTATACAGTATTGGCCAGTTGAAGTAAATCACTATCAACAATTAACTAGTAGTAGTATTTTGGAAAGTATGCCCTAATTTTTGTCTTAGTATTTGTGGTGTTGGATTGCGTTTATTTAAAACATGTAGATCTAACAGACCATACATATTTTTTGTGTAAAAAATTGGTGTTTTGTATAAAATTAAAAACATACTGGTAAACTTTCTTGATAAAGAGTGAAATTTGTTCGAATTACAACTATCCCACATGACTTATTGTTCATGTTACCAATACGATGACAATAAAAATCTGGATACCCCAAAAATATTGATCGATAGTGAAGTGTCATATTTGAGGAATTTGAAATAATTCATTTTATATATTAATTAAATTAATATTCTTGTACATTTTATATAGGTTATACCAAAGATTCCCAAAGTCTTACATTATTTTGTAAGTGTAGTCTTAGTAATTTATGTATTTCTGTGTAATTTTTACTTGCAAAAATTTATTGATATTCAATTAATAATAAAAAGCAGATAGTAAGTTGATAAAAAATGTAGAAATATTTGTCAGTCAAAAATCACAACCAGTTATTTCTTGGACACTGTCTACGTTACCTTGTCAACAGTCACAGACTACTGGAAAAAATATAAGCTTCTATCTGCTGTATTTTTGGGATACGATTATCAAATATATGTTTTGCAAGTATACACTATTGATTGTTTGAAGTTTATATTTATTTTTTATTAAGAATGTAGGTAACTATTTAGCCCTAAGTTTGTTTTTTTATATAAATACTAGTCATTAATTGCCTAGAGTTACCTATGATTTTGTAATTATTTTCAAAATGTTTTCATGTGTTGTTGAAGTGCCATTGAAATATTTTGTATCAACAAGAAATAACATAAGTTGGAGTCCTGTGATAAAAATTGTAAGAATAAAATATGCTACTTAAAATAGATTAGTAACAATTTTTATAACTGTAGTTTGATTTCAAATGTTGCTTACCCCTATTTCATTCTTCGGTGGCCCAATCTTCTTGGTACTTTTGAGACGCTGCACTACAAGTCTTTTAGGTTCGTTTTCATTGGAAATAAAGTTAGACCAGTATTATAAATATGAAATTAAGAATAACAGTAACCTTATTCAATTACCTATATAAAAACTTGAAAATGGAAAATAAAAACTACAATGTCAACTCAATATTGAATAAGAATTAACAAAAATTGTTAAATAACTTAAAATGTGTTATACTAGAAGATGTAAGATATTAAAAATAGGCTTTTCAGGTGAAAGCTTTACTTGAGATTGTGTTATGGCTTTATGGCTGTTAGCTACGCATTACCTAAGAGTACTGGACTAACTTCTTTCCTTCTAGAAATATGGAGCAATTCGTTCGTTAAAACAACTACATTCTAAGAACTTCACTATATGATTAAAACACGCAAATATTCAAAATATCACACTACTTTCAACAAATTTTTAAATTACTTAAATACTACCGGCACACCGGCTCCATTTTCTAGAAATTTTTTGCTTGTATTACACAGCTTACTATGTTTAAATAAATATCCCCAAAAAAACGTTTTAAAATTTTTTGTGGTCTTATCTATTGGTCTCGTATGCATGGGAGTTCCAGCCACTGCTGTTGTATTTTTGAAAATCAAATGATTATTTTCATGGAGGACGATAACCATTATAGAACTAGAAAGTATTTAAATTCAGTAATTCACATTTACTAAAGCCAAAAAAAGGGAATCGAACAACAATAAGGAAGGCCATAAGCTACAAAGAAGAAGTGTCATTTGTCACTGTCATTAATCATAATCACATTGTTTATGTTTTCATTTTCTAATTAGTATTACTGTATGCAAATGAGTTTTTTTTCGATGTTTGGTTATTATAATAAGCAAAAATATGTAATTATTTAAACAAACATGTTGGAAGGGTGGTACTGTCGATCTATGGCCGATGAGGCTGCAGCGGCGGAGGAGGAAGAGAGAGTTTTGGAAGAATCAAAATTTAAAAAGGAATACAAATATCTTAAACGGAAGTTTCAGAATTTAATTTTTGTACGTTTGGTATTTAATATTATTAATTATTAACATAAATTCAATATTTATTATAGGAATGATGTATATTTTTAGGAAAATGAATCATTTCAACAAGCTCTCAGGTTAGCTCAGAAACGCCTTCTTCTTGTTACAAGAGATAGAACATTTTTATTGGACAGATTGCTTATGCATGAAAAAGTAGAGCACAGTACCTCAGAATCTGACGAAACTGAATCTTCAGATGATGGAGAAATTGCAAAACCAGAACCGTTGAAAAAGTAAGATATTAATCTACGAATACATGACTAGCTTTAGTTTACGATTCTCTGTTTTAGAAGAAGGGATATAAGCTCACACAGTTCTCATTCAAATGTTCACCACGTAAATTCAGGAAAAGTAATATCTATAGCAAAAAAGAAAAGACCACCTGCACCTCGACCACCAAAACAACAATTACCTCAGACAATGGTAATTACATCATTATATGTATACACATATCAATTGACATCATTTCAATACTATTAGAATTGTATTAAATTGAACATTACAATTTCAGTATATCTTAATTGTATTGAAGTGATGGTAGTAAATATCACAGTTACATAGTTTTTTAGCAATTGCAGATGCCTCCCAGTAGTAGTGCCTTATCTGATGGTCATATGACTCCTGAAGAAGTAGAACGCCACCTACAAGCACAAAGTTTTCTGGAATTTCTTCCTGAAAGAGCACCTCCTACTGTTCCAACTGAAATGTTTAGCAATGAACCATCATTGGATAGGTATGTAACAGTTTTGTGTTGAAAGTATTTTTCATCCAATATTCTGCTAAATATATTATGTGTTATTGAAGATGTACTTTTTTCTCAGTGAATCCAATGATATTGGCGAGCTGGAAACTTCACCAAGCAATATGGGCGAAGAAATTAGTATTGATATGATTGTAGAGTGATAATAACACTAGTGTTGAAATTAAATTGATGTCTGTAATTAAGTAAATTGTAATACATGTTCATTTTGGATTTTAAAACTAAAGTGTTAAGTGTAGGCAAGATTTTAATGATAAGTGTGATGAAAAAATTACCCAAAAGTGATTAGGTCGTTTCTCGAGGGCTGCTATTATTCAAATTAAGATGAATTTCGTCAACCCAGTTGATCCTTTTATAGTTATACAGTTTTCTGTTAATAAAACAACAATAGTAAATCTAAGCAATTAAAAATCTGCCATTGTGTAGACTTGGTGCGTTTAAGTTTTAATACCCACAGAAAGATAACAGAAGCCAAAAAAATAGGTAAGCTATAATTTGTTCTATTTGCTTTTAAAAGAATTGCAATATTGTTATTTTAATTGACTCTTTAAAAAGAAGGTTCTCGATTTGAAGTGTAGATATTTTTTTATATATGCTAGGACCAATTTTGATTATTCCATTTGCATTAGATTCAGTCTAGTTCCAAGGTGGTCCAATTTCATTTTGGATTTCTAAGATACACCAAGAAAACAATCAATATTAAATAGAAAATGTAGTCATTGCAGTATTGTTAGGTTTATGACTATTCCAAAACAAGATGGGTATTGAACTATAACTAGGAACATACTTGTATAGCTCGAAGGTGGTCTGTGACCAAGTAAAACACAAATTTATACGATAATAGTACCAAAAATAACACAGTCCTAATGGATTAATCAAGAAATATCAGTTTTAAAAAAAAGTACGGTCACAATTAATAATTTTATTTCAAAATTCCAATAATTAACATATAAATAGTAGAGTATGTATTCTAAGGCATAGTTTATCAATATAATGAAACAAAGCATTGATTACAATACATTGTAAAACTTGAAATAAACTAAACACAGATAATAAAAATATTTGAAACAGTTTTAAATGATTTTAGAACTGTTGTTTTAACTAACGACATTACCGAGTAAATATGTTAAGACAGAATAATGACAATCTAGTTAAATTGGGAACCACAAGAACTACACTGTTGTAGAATACTTATCCTTACTCTTCTTGAAAAACTAAATGAGGCATACAAAATAGGGAATATTTTACAAGAAATATGGTACTGTATGCATATAAAGGGTGTCACATCAGTGGTCATGTAACTTAGGTAAGATAAGATGTAAAGAAAGCAAAAATAATGTAGTAAGGGGACACAAAACATCTTTTAGGTCCTAGTGGATGACACCCCAATATACATACATACAAGGAAAAGAAAAATGATAAGTATGTATATTGTTAGAAACTAAATGCAATGGTTAAATATTCACTTTTTTTGGTGGTTTTCAATGCAATTCACAAATTGACCAATTTTATTTCACAATTGTAGAAAATTTATAGAAATTGTTTTGAAAAACTGTGCTCCACTATATTTAAACCAATTATAATTTGATGGGAGCAGCCTTCTTATTGGACATGATCCTGAATTTAAAAGGTAGCTCTCCAAACTCATTTAAATAACTTTTAATACAAGTGAAAGATACAACAACACATTTCTCCTGGGAAAACGTAGTATTAATATCAATAACATCGCTAGTACAAAATTCGGTAACTTTCAACTTTCTCACATCATTATTGTGTATTTCGAATTCATAAAAGTAATTTTTTGCTTGTGTTTTCAAACCAATCAGCTGGAAGTGCCAGTAAGCCTTTTGCTTGGCGACATCAAGTTTGTGTTTGTAATAAAAATATTGCTGGCCATTGAAGAAAGGTATTATGTGAATGTCTTTGAAATCGCTTTTTAAGTTTATTTTCATTGTAGCGTCAGTTTTGTATTCCATTCTTGCATGATCCGAATGGGACTCTTTGAAATGTTTGTACACTTCAGATAAATCTCCATGCCAATTACAGTTGAAGTTGGTGAATTTTTTCCCTTCACAATAGAATTTTCTAAATTTACATTCAAGCTCATGAGCCTCTTTGTCTTCAGTGCTCACGTTAAATCTGCAACCCTTGGAAACATAGGCACAGTTTAGTTTAAGGACCTTTTGCACTCCTTCGATTAGTTGTTCCAACTGGTAATTACGAGTATCAGTTAATTGTGATCTGCATGTAGGGCACTTTGATATTTGTGTATCTGTTACACAAGATTTACACATGCTGTGTCCTATTTTGCATTGTATTATAGGGGTTTGCATGGTATCTATGCAGATAGGACATCGCATTATGTGTTCTGGTGAAAGAGTTGACATTTTTCTGCAAAATAAAAATGACGTTTCAACTGCATGTTATGACCATTAAAAAAATACTTGGGAATATAGCAAATTTTCAAAATATTACATTATCCCCAACAAAGATATACTCCTGAGATAGTCGTGCCTATAATCCCAACCCCCTTTTATCAAATACCATACTGTAAATATTGAATTAGATTCTAAAACAAGTATATATCATTTAATAACAAATATCCTAAAGATAATTATTATAGTTCCCCACTTTTCAACAATTTGTTTTATTCTACTTCAAAGATCTTGTAGTTTTCATTTGTAAGCCAAACAAATAATTATCAGGCAACAATGGTTTCATTTTTTGTGATATTTGAAATAACATTTAAATAACTGTTTCTATCAAAACGACTATACTTATATGTAAATTTCTACTCTACTCACTAAACACACCCAGGTTCAATTACCCACTATGGGAAACCCACAACAAAAAGTAGCAATTTTGTAAAGGCTTTACTAATTTGAAATGGCAATTAACTTATTTGAACTTACACGGTAAACAATGTAGAATCCCACAAATTGTGTTATTATCAGTGCTGCAGAATGCACGTATTACTTTACAAATAACAATAATGACTTTTTATAAAAATAAAAACTTTCCCCACTGCTGACTGCTGATAGTGCTGATTACCAGATTTACAGCCAGTGTTGCCAAACAAAAGTAAAATCTAAAGCTGAAAAACGGAATCGACAAGAATCGGATGTTGGCAGTATTATTGTGCTATGATTGTTGCATACCCGATGAAAAACAGAATAATAGGAGCATAACGATTTAGAAAATTTTGATTCGTTTTTAAATCGGTATTTTGGTAAATGACCTCTACATTTTTGATAACAATTTAATCGAACTCAATTGAAATTCATATGCCGATAAAACTTGTCGCGACTCTGTTCATAATAAATATAGTCAACGTCTACATCCGTACCTATACCAGTTTAAGATAAGTAATCATTATTTGTCTTAGCTGATTTCAGTCATCCTACATAACATTGCTCATTACTTCAATTCCAAATATTATGTAGAAGTGATCAATAATCGTGTGATAATTGTAAGATAATACTTATCCCATGGGTAGAGAAGATATTTGTTATTATTCTTGTTCGTTAACAACACCGAAACGTTGAAATGAAAATACAAAAAACATTGTGGTTTAATTTCGCAATAAATTAACGAAAAAGAATAATGAATACACCTGAAGGAACACAAAGAAGATATTTTTTATTGTTATACGTCACGTTATATTCGAATATACAGGGTGATTTATATTTACGTTGGTGATGTAATATTGAGTTTTATTTTGAATTTGTTCCCCGATATTACCATCAACATCGTTTTGTCCTTTCACGACACACATTTGATTTATGACTGACTGGACTTTTACACAAAACCAAAAATGAAATAACAGTAAATAGAATATTATTTATTTAAAACAACTAATTTATTACAATTTAATATCGTTTGTTTGGTTATACAATTTATTGTAAATTCCCTTTTGCTCCAATAATTCTTTATGAGTTCCCGATTCCACAATTGTCCCCTTATGAATCACACAAATTAAATCCGCATCTTGAATGGTCGTAAGCCTATGCGCAATTGTAAGGCAGGTTCTTCCTTGTTTGGCGAGATCCAAGGCTTCTTGTACAATCTAAAAATTAAAAATAGTATTTAAAAACTGTATTGTTTCGAATGTAAAATATCTCGAATAACCCTAACAGCCGAGAACTTCGATCTAAGAAAGAAGAAGAAATTGATTATTTAAATAGGCAAATTCCTTCATCAAAAACGGTGAAGACATTAAAATAATTGAAATGTATTAAAGGATTAAAGTTGGAAAGAAATACCTTTTCACTTTCAGTGTCCAGTGCGGATGTAGCTTCATCCAGAATAAGAATTTTCGGATTTCCAATTAATGCTCGAGCAATAGCTATCCTTTGCTTTTGTCCTCCTGATAATTGTATTGTTTTTTCACCAAGCTTCGTATCGTAGCCCTGAAATAATGTAAAACAATTCAGAAAAAGATCAGCCTATGGGCGATTTTTCTTTTTTTCATTGCGCATGGGGAAAAATTCATTCTAACTTACTCTGTTTTTATTGTTTCTATGCTTTTTTTACTAACCTGAGGTAGCGCGGCGATAAAGTTATGAATGTTGGCCATTTTAGCAGCCTGTATGATTTCCTCCATAGGAATTTTTCTTAAATTATCCCCGTACGCAATATTTTCCGCGATTGTTTTGTTAAACAAATTTGGTTCTTGAGATACAATACCTAATTTCGATCTTAAGAATGGTATAGGTATCTTTTCGAGATTTACGTCATCTATTTGTACTGTTCCAGAAGTGGGATCGTAAAATCTTGCTACTATTTTTGTAACCGTTGATTTTCCACAACCACTTTCGCCAACTAACGCTACAGTTTTACCGTTAAGGACGTCCAAGTTAAGACCTCGCAGGATCTTATTGTTGGGTCTATTCGGATAAGAAAATTCCACGTCAGAAAAGTTAATTCTACCATTTATCTAAAATTGATAGAAAAATCACAATAGATTTATAGAAGAAACAGTAGAAATCAAAATACAAATGAGTGAGATCTATTACATTTCAAATTTATTAAAACTCTAGACATTTCTGCAAAAATTGAGAGTTTAAAATCTTTATAGAAACTCAGTCGTATGAATACGGCCGTCGCAACAACTATTTTGACATTAAAAAATCCTTTAGACAAGTTTTATGCTGAATATTTAAGATTTTTTAATACATTAGTTGTAATATTAGCCACTACGATTTACCCACCACACTGCTGTCAACTGTCACCTAGTTTGTATTAATCTTGTGAGGTTAAGTTTAGTTTTAGTTGATGTATGGGGCAAGTCCACGTGACGTCATGCCCTGAGTAAACTGACATGGAACATACATCTGATTATAAACAAGCGTTCTTTGTTCAACACGTGGTTCTTAATAGTTATTTGATTTTGATTTAGTGCTTTTTTCAACGTTGTTTTAATCGCTTAGTTATATTCAAAGTTATACATTACTGTTTATATTAAAAAGGATCATTAAATGAATACAAAATAATCAAATAACAAATCTAAAATTTAACCAAACAATTTTTTTTTCTCAGGGGTATTTTCAACTGTCAGTTGGTGGACATGCCCTATAAACTATTCCAGAAAGACGTCACTGACAGGTCGGCCATACTGTTCTGGAAGGCACATGTCGTATTCTCTTTAGTTTTCATTATTTACTGGTAAAAAACGGATGATAATTTAAAATTATCTAAAATACCATCGCTTTGTAGAGTTAAGTGTGGAATTCAAGAGATAAGGTATCTTTTTTCGATTTCCGGTCGTTTTAGCCAAGCGAGATCACTATTTAATTGATATCTCTGTGCTCCTGAATCTGTTTCTCTTGAATTACATAACTCCTCTGTTGATTGGACTTACAGCACATGCCAAAACACACAACTCCAACTAATCGATTTGGTTGCCCTCCAGCATAATATGGCTGACCTGTCAAAGTCATGTGTTCTGAAATGGTCTATTTTAAATAGTTTTCGCTCCAAATTGTACCCAATCTTTCCGCAAACAATCTTACCTCTTTCATATCAACTACATCTGGCTGAACCTCACCAGCTGTTCCTTCAGACGTGAATCTTATCACCCGAAAGGCGGCTTCTATACCTTTCATAAGATTGGGCGAAAAAGCCAGTGAATTGGCAACTGCAATGGTCGCCATTAGATTCATTTGTGCTACCCTAAAAATGAGAAGGCAAAAAGCAATTCTGTCAAATTAATTTCTTAAAATATCGTTACTTACATGAAAATCTTTTCATAGGATAATCCTTGAACAACAAGAGTACTTCCATAATACAATGTTGCTGTTTGCGCAACTATGGAAAGACTTTTCGACAGACCAAATACTAATCCACGTATATGTAAAGGTTTTATTGCTGTATAATGAGATAGAATGCCGAATATATAACTTTTTCTAAACTTTTCTTCTAAACCAAGTGATGCAATAGTTCTAATATTACCCACCGCCTCAACTGCCAACTAAAAAAAAAAATGTATAGACTCCGTTTCACATAAGAAGAAGACACGTGAAGTTTGCCAACTGTCTTGCGCAGAAGCCAAAATCGGTCTTCTTTATCTATACCGTCAATATGACGCTAATTTTGACAACAAGTTCGCGCATACGACTATAACTTCTCGCTGGTTCTCCATACGTGAAACGGACTCTACTACTATATATACTACTTTTAAGCTGTCCGTAAACAGGTAGTTATTTCAAAATGCAAAGGTTTATTATATACACTAAAGCTACTAATAATAATGTATGTATTTACCTTTGTAGCCTGTTCCAGAGATACGCCTCTGGTATCGTTCATACCAGCACTATTACGTTTTTCAATAAAAATAGCAAATACAATAGCTGGAATGAAACAAGCTGCTACTACTGCCAATCTCCATTGGAAAAATGCTGATATACCTAGAGATACACCAAATGTAGCTACAGACTGCAAAATTTGTCCTATTCGTTGTCCAGTCGCCTGGAAAATTCAAGATACAAAATTAATTGATTGGGTACAAATTTACAAAACTATGGTGAACTAGTAAACTTTTTTGGAAATGGTAGAGTCAGTACCTAACAAAAAGGACTGACTAACCCAAGCAGGCTGATGCTTTTCTGAGGTAAAGACCTGGTGCACAGATGGGTCAAAGACTAGGAAAGGGACAAGATTATGAGTGTGTAAAATGATGAATAGAAGATGTTCCTTGTCACCAGGAAAACATAAATTTTTATTTCAGGCAGAGATTTATGAATGAAGGAAATACAGGAATGATACTCATAGAATACAAATGTTAATCGACAACCAGACAGTAGTAAGATAACATCCCGACTGACAGAGAAATTCCAGAAAGAACTGAATTAAGTAAGATATTTCCGGGGTACAAGAGAAGATCACGATCTCTCTAGGCATAGGGAAACATGCCACTGTCTTTCAGGCAGAGGTAATGGCGGTGCAATGCTGTGCAGAAGAGTTGAAGAGACGGGAGGTGGATAACCAAAGAATCGTCATCCGACAGCCAAGCTGCACTAAAGGCGATAAGCTCATATCGGGCAACGTCAAATCTGGTGTGGGAGTATCCTCAGCAGAGTAGGTAGTCATAATAGAGTGACCCTAGCCTGGGTGCCAGTTAACTATGGAATAAAAGGCAATGAAAAGGCCGATGAATTAGCCAAGCAGGGAGCGATTGAGGTCATGATAGGGCCAGAGCCTTCCTGTGGAATTCCAAAAAACCTCACTAATGAGAGCATTCACCAATGGATAAACAACCAGGCGTTGCGCTGGTGGCATAAAACCACGTACGCGACCCACTATGTCAAAGTCGAGAAACGACGAGGATGATCGTGGGAATGCTGACCGGACATTGTAGGCTGAGGAAGCATATGCACACAATTGGCCTAGCAGATGACAGCCTATGTAGGTTTTGCCAGGAAGAGTGCGGTTTCACCTATATTCAGAGAAGAAAAAGAAAAACCGAGGGAAGCGGTATCCAGGCTTATAGGTCTAACAAAAAGGATGAAGCTATATATCGAGCTCTAAAAATAGAGAGCACCAGAATAGAACTGCAAAGGTCGCAGTGTGATAGGACAAAGAGCCACTCCATTTCTAATCTAAACCATAGAAATGTTTCATTTTTTCACTTACTCCTTGAATTCTTGCAGCATCTCCAGATAGTCTTGCACAAAGAGCTCCGACTCCATTAGATTTTCTGTCGAAGAAACTCATTTTTTTAAATAAAATTGTTCTAAACATTCTTATTCGAACTCTTTCTGTCATTTTTTCTCCAGCAATGCCTAAGAAAGATGTCTAAAGCAAACATTAGTAAGTAGTGATAACTAATCTGTCAACAACGTCAAACGAAATCATTAAGCTTAAAAATATTACCTGAATAAAAACTGAGACGGTCAGTATAGCTCCAGCAATTACAAAATACCAACAACAATATTTCGTTTTAAGCCGAATAGTATAGGGATCAATTTCAGATAAAAACTAAAAAAAAATGTAATTATAATAATAATTATTTTTTTTAAATAAGTCAACTTACTCCTATGATAGTATTAAATATTACACCGAAAGCTGAAATTCCAGCTCCTGATACTATACATGCTAGGGAAGCAATCAAAATGTAAAACCATTCCGGTGAGTTCAATTTCAAGACTTCCCAAAGTTTAAAGCCGGTTTCTATTTTAACTTCGTCTACATCGACTTTTTCATCCTAAAATAAAACACGTCTTTAACAACAGTACACCCATGCTCAAACTCTAAAGAGATAGGATGAAATAAAGGGATGCAATCTTGCCAGGATCACCCTGGGCGACCCTGGGAAGCTGGAGTCGAAAAAATATTTGGCTATGACCAGGAAAAACCTATGCTTAACGGTAGGATTTCTGACCACAGTCCATTAAGGAAACACTTCCATACAATGGGGCTGGTGGACACACCTCTATGCAGGATGTGTGAACAGGAAGATGAATCTGCCAGGCATGTCTTATGCGAGTGCCCGGAGTTATAGTCAATAAGATAGTGTGTAATCGGTGAGGCTTGGCTTACACCTGCCGATATAAAGAAGATGTCTCCTAGTGACCTGTGTACCAGACTTAGGAAGACGACTCCTCGGGAGGATGTACAATGGGTCACATGTGGCCTAAGTGTTGTAAGCCTAACTTACCCTCCCTACTCTACAGATACAGATAACAACAGTACATAAATGATAATAATTCAAAGGAATACCATTAGAAACTTCGACGACCCCCTGGGGATAGTAAACAGCTTTTAAAATACGTACGCAAATTATTTCCTCAACAACGTCTTCATCAACCTCATCATCAGCTTCTTTATCACATTTTTCCTCAGCTGAATCATCGTTACTGCCAGTCGAAACTTGAGCATTTACAAGATTGAAATAAGTACCTCCTAAAGACATAAGTTCAACGTGTGTTCCTTCTTCTACAACTACACCGTCGGATAGTACAATAATTTTATTAGCATTTTTAACTGTGGACAATCTATGTGCTACAATTACCGTCGTACAACCAACTGTAGCCTGAAAAATATGATTATAATATCTAAAATAGGTTTAAAATTTTTCTTACCGTATTTAGAGCAGCTAAAACTTTAGCTTCAGTAGTGTTATCAAAAGCTGAAGTAGCTTCATCTAGAAGTAACAGTTTTGGTTTTCTTATCAGAGCTCTAGCGATGGCTATTCTTTGTTTTTGACCACCTGAAAGCATCATGCCTTTTTGACCAACTACAGTATTGTAGCCATTCGGTAGTTTTGTAATAAAATTATGAGCGTTTGCTATTTTGGCTACAGCGATGGCTTCTTCTTCTGTTGCTTCGTCTTTGCCATATTTAATGTTTTCAGTTATAGTAGTGTCGAAAAGAACGGGTTCTTGTCCTACTAATCCTATTTGATTTCTAAGCCATTTTATATCCAATTTTTTTATATCAATTCCATCAATGTATATCTAAAAAATATTTTTATTTTTTTTGGGATATAACAGAGCAACATTAATGATGTATTTACCTCTCCAGAAAGAGGATCGTAAAATCGTTCTAGAAGCTGTACAATTGTCGATTTTCCACAACCTGAACTTCCTACAATGGCTACAGTTTCTCCGGGATTTATATTAAAACTTATTCCTTGTAAAACCTTAAAAACAATATAATGTACAGCGGACAGATCGAGACGTGAACGGTCGGAAGTACCGCCCACGAAATACGCACGAAATTCGATCGTCGCTACGACTCGTATAAACAGTTTGCCTTTCTGTTTTCCGAATACTTTCTCTGTCTAACACTGACTCTGACTTCACGCAGCTCGAAGTTCTCCCACCGTTCACGTCTCGATTTATCCGCTGTACACAGGCAATATTCAGTGGGTGGTATTCGATAATATTACATCAATTTTGATAAAGAATTAATTGAAAACTTACCGTTACGCTAGGTCTAGAAGGATAGTGAAATTTCACATCCTTAAATCGAATACTACCTCGAAAAGAATCAAGATTTATATTCCGTTTTGACAAATCTGCAATTGGTATACTTTGATTATCGTTGGACGTATCACTTTCTTCAGTTTCCGATTCTTCTTCTTTCGTTCCATTGTCTTTTCCCATCGAATTAATATTTGGTTTAGTTTCTATTACGTTAAATATTTTTACAGCAGCTGCTTTTGCAGTTCCAAAGATTTCTATGAAAGGAAACACAGATCCAAAGTTCAACGAAGCCAACATAACGCTGGAAAATACCTAAAAGTAGATTACTATCACGATTTCCAGTAAGAATAACAGTATTAAAGATTCCTATAATACAGAATACTAGGGTACAAGTGGTGCAACACCACGTAAACTAGGGTTGGAAAAGAAAAGGCAGACATCCTAGCAAAGCTAGGGTCTGAGACTGCGTTCACTGGTCCTGAACGTGTTTTTGGGATATCTACAACTGCTGCACGTAGTTGTATATCTCGGTGGACTCAAACTAAACATCAGTCGTACTGGAGACACGTGAAAAAAATAGAAACACAGCAAACTCCTGGGTCACACGACCTAGGTTGTCATTTGAAAAAATTCAAGATGGCGGCCGTACGCTAAACGCTGACGTCAAAAACATTTGACATTTGCTCTAAAATATGCAGAATAGAGTCTCATTCATCGTCCTAGAATTTCATAACTTTCCCTTTATCCGTTTCAAAGATAATCCCTTGGTGCGAGACTTTTCATCAACGCTGTATATTATAGAAATACAATAATTTACTTACTATCACCATATTACCAGGAGTATAAACAGGATTCGGACTTTGTCTATCCTTTAGGACTAAATTAACTCCATACCAAAAAGCAAGAGCGTAACTACTACATAATAGTATATAAATAGTACCAAATCCAAAAGCATTGAAAAATGCCCGTTTAATATTGTTCCTTTTAGCTACAACTAGATTTTTGGAGAATCGTTCTATTTCTTTTTCCTGTCCTCCAAAAGCCGTTACCGTGGGTATCAAGGAAATCACTTCTTCTGCTACTGCACCTGCATCGGCATAGGCTTGCATTTCATTTTTAGCATATTTTGCGTTTAACTGAAAATTACATTGATATTATAAGAGATTGAATGACAAGTGACTTACCTTATTCATTATGCTAAAAGGAATTAGAGTTGCTGGTATAGCCACCATGGAAACAAGGGCTAATTCCCACCCTCTCACCAAAGATATAAGTACCGCTGTAATTAGGATGAAAAAGTTCTGTAAAAATATTGGTAACTTTTCACCTATCCCATCTTCAAATTTACACAAATCCCTGTAAAAATAGAAAGATTTTAGAACGTGTAACATTAAAATTTAGCCACTACTAGCAAGGAGTATCTTACCCGGACATTCTGCTAGCAAAATCTCCCGTTTGGTTTGTGTCGTACCAAGATACGTCTTGATTTAACATTGATTTAAGATATCTACATCTTATTACGAAAATCTAAAACATATAAGAAAATAAAAACCAACTACATTTCAATGATTTATATTCTCTCTACTCACTTGCTTCATTGCCGTGTAATTGAAGCTGAACGTGGACAAATAACTTAAGAGAAACATAGCAACGGCGAGCGTAAGATTCAGCTTCGTAAATAGTAGACTAGCCTCCAAAAAAACTGCTTCTGCAGCTTGTTTTTCTGCTAACGTTAAAGTGTTATTTTTTTGAGCCACTGCGTACGTAATAGCATCACCAGTGAGACATCCAACAAGCACTGTATTGAGTGGCTGTAGAATTCCTGAAGCTATTGATAACAATATTCCTAAGCACATTAAACCTTGCTCGGATATAGATGAATACTGGAACTGAAAATAAAAGAAAAACAATTGCAAATTCTTAAGCGAGTTACGCTACTTTTCATATATTAGGAATAGAAGCTCTTTTCTCAAGCAGCTGCAGATTTAGAGAGCACACATTGCCATGCTGAAACAAAGAAATGGTTAGGTACCATTTGGATTTGATCTTTCCATGATATATCAGTGGTAACAGGTTACCAATAGCTTCGGAAAGCTTCATGAGCCAAAAATTTTGGTCGGATTTACTTCGTCCTACGATTTCGAGGTTATAGAACCAAAGAAATATTAATTTTGGCTAATCATGCTTAACTTGCATAGCTAAGCGACGCACTAGCTACAAAATATTTTAAGTCCAAAGTTCCTTTCTGACTGAAAGAAGATTCTCAAATAACTGTTAATAACACACATATATGTAGTACGTCTGAAAATGTTGAATTATTCGTAAGAAACGTCGTAGCAAGGACAGTGTTACCAATTTCCGAGATATAAAAGCAGTAAGTTTATCGAAAGGGTGGTAGAGATAAGATTTTTTTACCAGTTCCAAGAATGATACGGATTTTCTGTTACCATTATTTTTTCCTTCCTCTTGAGAACAAAGACAGCCTGGTGAGGATCTACAAAATAATAATAGACTTAATAAGAATTGGAAATGCAACGGTTATTAAAAATACAGACAAACAACGATGCAAAAAAGAAAAATAGTTTGTTTGGTGAAAAATAAGAATAAAAATTTACTTTTACCTGTCAAAAATTAGTATTTTCAATATGTATAAACATTCATTACATACAACTATGCCTTTAGTGTCTTATTTTTCAAATTAATAGAATTGAATTCACAATAAATTCCACTAAACATTAAAACCGCTACAAATGAAAGTGATATTGCAAGTCCTAGTAGATCAGAAAAATCTGACTAAAACTTCCAAATCTGGACAAATTTTTTAGTGAAAAGTCTTAATACAACTTTATATTTTTGTCTACTTAACCAAAGTCTCTGTATGTCAATGTCTATCATGGAAAAATAACTTATAGAGGAAATCCTGGAAGAGATTGCTTACCAAGCAACTGATTTTAAATGTATTCCCAAATATTTCATTCATTAAAACTTCTGCAGGAAGACTCTAATAATTAAACATTTGGACATGAGTCCAGGTTTAATAATAAACAATACTTACACTTCAAACGAATCTAGGTCATCTTTAACCCCTTCTATTCCCTCTTTTCCGTCCTAAAAATAATGAGCACCAAAAAATTATATTGTGTATATGGAGAGGAACTAAATCCAGTATATACAATTTTATTTACCTCCTTACTGCATTGCATTTTGTTTTACAAAAATAATTTTAAAAATTCCAAAAAATTCGTTATAGCACTAAAGATGTTCTAGTTCATACTACAAATTCCAATCAAATTTAAAGGAAAAAGGAAATATTAAAGATAAAAAATACCCTTGCTTTTAGATATAATAATCAGAGTCGAACTTTGATAAATAAAAATATCTACTGCTACTTTCGATATTTTAGATTAGAAGCTAGAAGAGGCAGAGAGTATTAGAGGGAAATTGAAGAAGAAGTGAGGAGGAAATGGCAGCAGAGATGGGATAATACCAAAAAAGGAAGATGGACAAAGACCCTGATAAACCAACTGGGAAACTGGGTTCTCTGTCACCACAGAAAAATGGATTATTTTGTCATTCAGGCATTGTCCGGCCACGGCTCTTTTAGGGCATATACAAAAAAAAATTATGAAAACGGAGGATGATATTTGCATTTATTGTGGAGACAGAGACGACGTAGAACACACCATCTTCCTGTGCAGGAGATGGGAACAGAACAGAAACCGACTCTCAATGTTACAGTGACAAACATGGTTGAGCTGATGTTGAAGAAAAAAGAGTACTGGGATGCCATCAGGAATTTCTTCAAAGATGTTATGGGCCAGAAAGAGAAGGAGGAGAGAGCGCACCAGTGAGGAAAGAGGCAGTTTCGGTCCTGAAGATATGCCACTAGGGGTGGTTCCAGGGTCGAGACGTGATATGGTGGCGACCGAGGTGGTTTTAGTGAGGTGTGCTCTAGTTGGGGTTCCTCAATGCCGTCCGGCTGTTTTGCGTGCAGGATAGTCGAGTGGGATTGACCCCTAGCTGGAGACAGTCCCACACTCCCAAGGAAAGGCGGAATAAGTACCCGGGGCCTGTTAGCAGGTTTCCACCTGACAAAAAAAAAAGATTAGAAGCTAGAGGTGACTACAGAACTCATGTCAACTTTTCCAGATCTATTGTGGTCCATACTTCCCCATCGCAACTTCCATAATACTTCTGTGTCAGTAGCTTTACATTTGCCAGACCATCGCACGAGCACAGAACGAGTTGTACCCTTTCTTCTTCTAATTGACATAGTATACACATGGTTGTTTGTACCATTAAGATGAGAGACGTTCGTAGCTGTGAATATCTTTCTTTGAAAGTACTTACCTCTATTACACATTGCTCTGAACAGAACCGAAAGTGGACGTGGAAATCGAAAAGGCTCATTATATTTTTAAAGAATCTGTCTATCTTTTAATGCCAAGCCGATTCTGGATTAATTATTTTTTGCTTGTATTTTATCAAGATTACAGTTAAAATAGTTATTTATAAACTTTGAGTTAGTTAATGGATTTCGTTTTCTTGCAATTGTATTCAAGGTCCATTGTTGATACTTTTGTGGTTGCTATAATTATTGAGAAAAAGCTGCGTAGGGAAATTTTGGGATATCAACTGGTGCTTCAAGACGCTGAAGTAGAAACGGAAATTATGAATGTAAGAAAGAAGAGAACGAAAACAGGAAAGACAGAAGGAAAAGGGGTGAAGAGTTGACTTGAAGATTTTATTAGATATATAGATAGTTAGAAGCTATGGAAAGAAATGAGAAGAAGAGTTTTCAGCAAATGTTTTCATGGTCCATTGCTTATTGTATAATTTGGAAAAAGCAGCTTAAGGAAATTCTAGGACAGATTCATTATTAGGGAAATCAACTGGTGGTACAAGAAGCTGAAGTAGAAAGAGAAGAACGAAGACAGGAAATACAAGGAAAAGTAGTGAAGAGTTGAAAATTTGATAAGATTAAGAGATAGTTAGAAGGTATGGGAGAAGGTGTAGTGCAACTGGAGATAATGCAATTATTAATAGTAATGAGATCTTTACAAGTGATAGAATGTGAAAATGTCATAACTGAATCACTCTAGGCTACACAATAGTCAAAAGTCTTCGCCAAATCGCAAAATTACGTTAATTTAAAAAAATTAAATTTTGTCTAAAAATAAGATCGTACAAAATCACTACTACCCGGGATTTCCTGTTTGATAAAGAAACTTTGTAAATTATTGTGTAATAGTTTACTTTGTAGTGTCACATATTTAGATGTTTTTTTCACGATTTGGAAAAGTAACATGAACAAGGTTGACGGGCTAATGTATAAAAGGGATTTTTCAAATAAAACAAAATAAATACAATGACAAGTGAAAATTGTACCTATAGTTGGGAGTAAAATTAGTTTGCACCATTTCACAATAAAATAACAGTATGCAATGTCTCTTTGAGGATTGAAAGGTCGAAAAGATAAAAGAGACATAAATCATTTTTAGTCTTGACCTGCCCACAAGCGAACAATCGATTCTCATTGGTGCAATGTAGCCTACGATTGGTCTATGAAACATTTACTTGAATTGTTAGTCCACATTGACTGTGAACGTCCCAGGGTGGGTTATTTTCATTGCCTCGCTTACGAAACGATACAGATAATACAGTGAAGAGGTATCTGTAGATGACAAAAGTGTGTCTAGGTCTGAACGCCCTCCACGTATAATCAAAATATTCGATCTTAAACAAAGAAAACATCAGTTCTATATATAATTTTTATTTTCCAAATCAATGTTTGTGAGTATATAATTTATAGTAAATACCATTGAGGTCCAATAATTCCTTGTGGGTTCCAGATTCAACGACAACTCCTTTGTCAATAACACATATTAGATCTGCGTCTTGTATTGTCGTTAATCTGTGTGCTATCGTAATACAAGTCCTTCCCTTTTTAGCTTCGTCTAAAGCTTCTTGCACAATCTGAAAAAAATAGAAATATATGAGTCAATATCAAAATATAATCAAGAAATTGGTACGAATAAGATCTTACTTTTTCACTTTCAGTGTCCAAGGCTGACGTAGCTTCGTCCAAAAGAAGAATTTTTGGATTTCGGACTAACGCTCGTGCAATTGCAATTCTTTGTTTTTGGCCTCCAGATAATTGGGCTGCTTTTTCTCCAAGTTTAGTATCATATCCCTAAAATACCCAACAAGATTTACATAGTATATAACTCAAATATAGTCTATACATTTATTTTTCTACGTAAACGTCAAAAACCGCACTGTAGACATTCCTTGTAAGTGACATTTAACAATAACATGCTCGTAACGAAAATCTCATAACATACACGTGCGTTTAGATAAGAAAACTTAAATTTCTTTGTTGAATCAAATTGAAATCAAATTTTTATTTACGTATTACCTTATTTGGTTTATTTACATACTTTTAATCAATTGAAAAACATAAAAGCTATTAGCATTAGTGAAATACATTTTGGATTAAAAGAGTGATGTCCCTAGATGTCGTAATTTTTGTAACAAATTATAGTATCCGAACATTTTCTCAACTTTACCTACGAATATGTCTGTTCGTAGTGAAAAAGATGAAATTATGACCACTCAGAAGAAAATAGATGGGCGTAGAAAAAGTATAGTACGTTACACAAGCTATAATCCCATTACGCACTCGTGAAATTTTTAAACTTTTCAACTTTGTGCGTAATGGGTTACTTACAACTCTTGTTACGTAATATACTATTTTCTACCACCGTGCGTAAAGTACGTACCTACAGGTTATAAGGTTTAACGATTTTACTATTACAGTACACAGAATTGCAGCATAAATATCGTCCTACCTTAGGTAACGATGCTACAAAATTATGAATATTAGCACTTTTAGCAGCACTTATAATTTCATCCATAGTAACGACTCTACCATTATTTCCGTACGCTATATTTTCACCGATAGTTTTGTTAAATAAATTTGGTTCTTGCGACACAATTCCTAGATTCGATCTCAACGAAGCTAACGTAATATTTTTTATATTAATATCATCTAATTGTACGTTTCCAGAAGTGGGGTCGTAAAATCTTTCGATCATCTGTATTATGGTCGATTTTCCACAACCACTTTCGCCTACCAGAGCTACTGTTTTACCATTTAGTATATTTAAATCAAGACCGCGTAAAACTTGAGTTTTGGATCTGGTAGGGTAAGAGAATTCGATTGCTGAGTATTTTATATTTCCATTTACCTACACAAAAGAAAAATAATTAAAAAACTATAGTAATGACTGCACTTTAACCAATAAAAAACCCTAGGAAATCTGATATAGAAATTTTAACAAATAAATAAGAAATTCCATCGTACGCACATGGTAGAACCAATTTTTTTCCAATAAAATGACCCCTTGAAAATATTTCATCGTACGCCCATGGTAGATGGAAATATTTCCAAATACATTATCCCCTTTAAAAATAATCTTTTTTTGGGTGGGGAGAACATTTTGAACAGCCACATCGACTTCAGAAAGAGAATAAGTTAAGAATTTTCAAACTTACATTATTTATTTCTTTTGAGTTTGGCCCGTCTCTAATTTGAGGAATTTTTGACATAAAGGTTATCACTCTTCTAGCTGCATTGATCCCTTTAGTTAGATTCGGCGAATATGCAAAGGAATTAGCCACTGAAACAATTCCCATCAGTTGCATTTGCGAAACTCTACAAAAAAGTACGGGTTTGATATGATATTAGAAACAATATCAGATTTAAAGCTTATTACAGTTTCCTGTAATATTGTCGTATTTAATAAAACGTTTTATCTATCTACTAAGAAGCAACAACTACTTCCCGGGCTAAATGCACCGACGGATATTGAATTACACTTCAAAGTCAAACGGGGTTGGTATATCTACAAGATATTTCAGATTTACTTACTTAAACACTCTATCGTAATACAATCCATCTTTAATAAGAAAACCTCCATAGTATAAAGACGCAGCGTAAGCAAACGACGAAATACTCCTCGACAATCCAAATATTATTCCTCTCCAGTGAACAGTCCGTAGAGATAATTTATAATGAGGTGTAAGCTCAGTAATGTAATGTTCATGAAACAAATCTTCAGCGTCAAGGGATGCCACTGTTCGAATATTACCTACAGCTTCCACAGCAATCTTTGTAGCTCTTTCTAATGATTGATCTCTAGTATCGTTTAAACCTCCAGTGTTACGTCGTTCTATAAACGTGGCTAGAACCATTACTGGTAAAAAAGCTGCTGTCACTAGTGCCAATTTCCAATGGTACAACATAGAAAGACCGATTGCTACTACCAATGTTGCCATTGATTGAAATATTTGACCTACCCGTTGTCCAGTAGCCTAAATATAAATTAGTAGGTACTTGAATAACTCATTAATAAAAAGTCTTCGCTTCACTTACTCCTTGAACTTTTGCTGGATCTCCAGAAAGTCTTGCGCACAAGGCACCGACGCCATTAGATTTTTTATCGAAAAAACCCATTTCTTGCGATAGCACAGCTTTAAACATCTCAGTTCTTATCCTTTCTGTCATCTTTTCCCCGGCAATTCCTAATAGATATAGCTAAAATTTTAAATATATACAAAAATTTTTGGGTAACTAGCTGTTTCACCCCCCAATTCACATTTTGTTTCCTCAGGGTACAATGTTCAGTGACCGGGTGGGTAACTGTCTTCAAATGTCTTTTATTCAATTTCAATAAACTAGTTAAGAGATCCTCTAGGACTCTTTATTTGGAGATAATGATAATGATAATGATAATGATAATGATAATGATAATGATAATGATAATGATAATGATAATGATAATGATAATGATAATGATAATGATAATGATAATGATAATGATAATGATAATGATAATGATAATGATAATGATAATGATAATGATAATGATAATGATAATGATAATGATAATGATAATGATCTAGGAATCAAAGCCTAAAGCAATAACAGAGGGTTGCCTTACTTGAAGGAATGCAGTGACCAAACATATTGCTCCAGCCGCAACAAAATACAGGCTGTATTTATTCGTCTCAGATTGAATATAATTCGAATCTGAATTAGCCAGAGTCTAAAAATTAAAAGAAAAAACATTAAAAACAGCAATTTGCGTGTGTGGTAAAAATATGAACTTACTCCTAAAATATTCCCGAAAATAATATAAAACGCTGGTAGCCCACAACCTACAATGGTAGCTGAGATACCAGCTATCAATATATAAGGCCATTCAGGTGCGTTCAACTTCATTATTCGAATAAGAGATACTTTCGATTTTTTAAAATCATCAATTTCCTTTTCTTCGACCTTAAAACAAACAAATTTAATCAACAAAATAATATTCAATCACAGTTTGATATACATTTAAATCGTCTTCATCATAATCCACTTCTTCTATTTCATCATCATCGGCTTCTGAATTTTTAACCGAAACTTCTTCTTCTCCATCACTTGTTACTTGGGCTGTTACAAGATTGTAGTATTCCTTTTTTAAAGCCATCAATTCATCGTGTGTCCCTAATTCAACAACCACTCCTTCTGATAACACAATAATTTTGTTTGCTCCTCGTATAGTTGATAATCTGTGCGCTACAATAATAGTTGTACATTGTTCACTGGCCTAAAAACGCATTTGGAATCATCTCATTTTTGAAGTTATAAATTTACTTTACCAAGTCTAAAGCAGTTTGTACTTTAGCTTCGCTTCTATTGTCCAAAGCAGAAGTAGCTTCGTCCAAGAGCATTATATTAGGGTTACGAATAAGTGCTCTAGCTATCGCTATCCGTTGCTTTTGACCACCTGAAAGCTGAGTACCTCGTTCACCTACCAAAGTACCATAACCACGCGGTAAAGATTTAATAAAATCGTGAGCGTTAGCTTTTTTAGCAGCTGCTATAGCTTCTTCGTCAGTTGCATCTTTTTTGCCATATTTTATGTTTTCCATTATGGTGGTACCGAATAAAACAGGTTCTTGACCAACTACACCTATTCTACCTCTAAGCCACGTCAAATCAAATTGTTTTACATCGATTCCGTCTATGGTTATCTGTAAGAGATGTTGTATTAAGCCGCGTCCACACTATGCCACAGTTTTCCAATTGGCATGGCCAATTAGCAAAGCCGATTCGATATAGACGCGACCGTTGGCACGTGCCACAGTCGCTGACTTTACCAATTGGCATTTCCAACGACAAATCGCGGCATGGTGTCGACGCCTTTAGGTGAAATTGTAGACATTTTTTCTTCATTTACCTCTCCAGATATTGCGTCATAGAATCTTTGTAAGAGCTGTATCACTGTAGATTTACCACAGCCTGAACTTCCCACGAGAGCTATCGTATCACCAGATTTAATTTCAATGTTCAATCCTTGTAAAACCTGCAAAATATTTAAATATTATTTTTACTCATGGAACAACCAAAAGAGCATTTTGGATCCAAATCTACGAGAATGATTGTATTCGCCAAAAGTATAGCTTTGTTTAGAGACACAAAGTTTTAATAGCCAAGATGGTAACCACTGCAAGGAAGAAGGAGTTGTAGGACTTGTTATCTTGAACCAATTTGATGAAAAGATAGCACTGAAGCTTAAAAATGGTTTGTGAACTACCAAACCACGCAGGAGGCCTATATATGTGTCTTGCAGAAGTTCAGCGACGACATAATAAGACAGCCAACCACGAAAGCATTGAACTGACCACCACCCGACCAACAGACGTAAGGCCATACAATTACTCGCAGAGCAAAAAGAAGCTCATCCAGGAAGAAGTGGAAAAGATGCTAGCAGCTGAAGTAATCCAACCAAGCCACTCCGGGTACAACAGTCCGATCGTCATCGTGAACAAGAAAGATTCTGTGTATCGTATCACCAGATTTAATTTCAATATTCAATCCTTGTAAAACCTGCAAAATATTAAAATATTATTTCTACTCATGGAACAACCAAAAGAGCATTTTGGATCCAAATCTACGAGAATGATTGTATTCGCCAAAAGTATAGCTTTGTTTAGAGACACAAAGTTTTAATAGCCAAGATGGTAACCACTGCAAGGAAGAAGGAGTTGTAGGACTTGTTATCTTGAACCAATTTGATGAAAAGATAGCACTGAAGCTTAAAAATGGTTTGTGAACTACCAAACCACGCAGGAGGCCTATATATGTGTCTTGCAGAAGTTCTTCGACGACATAATAAGACAGCCAACCGCGAAAGCATTGAACTGACCACCACCCGACCAACAGACGTAAGGCCATACAATTACTCGCAGAGCAAAAAGAAGCTCATCCAGGAAGAAGTGGAAAAGATGCTAGCAGCTGAAGTAATCCAACCAAGCCACTCCGGGTACAACAGTCCGATCGTCATCGTGAACAAGAAAGATTCTGTGTAGACTCCTGGATATACCAAATTAAATCAATATAAAATCCATTAAGGCTAGGATTTACTTACTGGTACATCAGATCTAGATGGATAATGGAATTTAACATCTTTAAATTTAATGTTTCCTTTGAGAGATTCAAATGTTTTGCCGTTTGTTTTTGATAAATTAATTGTAGGTTTAGATTCAATAACGCTAAATATTTTTCCAGCTGCGGCTTTTGCTATTCCAAAGACTTCTATGAAGGATGAAGCTGAGCCAAAA
Organism: Lochmaea capreae; assembly: GCA_949126875.1. NCBI lineage: Eukaryota > Metazoa > Arthropoda > Insecta > Coleoptera > Chrysomelidae > Lochmaea > Lochmaea capreae. The sequence continues at coordinate 3,716,042 of OX421408.1, forward strand.
TTCAGAGAGGCGGACATAATACTGAAGAAAACCTGTAAAAAGTTTTGAAGAGGATTGGATTTAAAAAAAGTTACATTTTACTAACAGTAACCATATTTCCAGGAGTGTAAGTGGCATTGGGATCTCCTCTTTCCTTCAAAACTAATCTTACTCCATACCAAAAAGCCAATCCATAGCTGCTGTATAAAAGGAAGTACATTAAGCCTAATCCGATTCCAGAAAGGGATGCTCTTTTTATATTATTTTTTCTCGCAAAAATTAAATTTTCTTGATACCGTTCCGTTTCTTTTTCCTGTCCACCAAAAGCAGTGACGGTTCTTATTAAAGAAAAAACTTCTTCAGCTATAGAAGCTGAAGCTCCGTAAGCTTCCATTTCATTTTTCGCCATTCGGGTAGTTAACTAAAAGTATAAATGAATACTTGGACAAATAGAAAACGTTTGTTAATATTTACCACATTGATAAAAGCGAATGAGATAACACTGGCTGGTACTGATACTAACGAAACTAGAGCTAGTTCCCAACCTTTTAATAGTGCTATTATTACTGCGGTTACTAATAGTACTTGATACTGTAAAAATATTGGTACTTTTTCTCCTATTCCATCTTCCAATTTATATAAATCACTAGAATATAAAAAAAAATGTAAATTCATAAATATTTTACCGAATTAATGGTTTCGAAGTGAGGAAGTTTTTTTTGCAAGATCTTTGCTTCCACATTTGCTCACACATTATCTTTGAATGTGAAGCAGTGTCTCATTGAAGATATATACTTCTAGGATTAGAGCAACCAAGGAAGGATTTCTCCAAGAAGGACCTAGTGAAAAGACCGAGGTGCCGAGGATCAAAGCCTTGAACTGGTATAGCCGAACTAATCATTCAATCAATCTTACAGTCTGCGTGGTCTAAAAAATAACCAAAACAAAATAACTTCTTGACATACCAGAAGATAATCTTATTTTGTGAATTTTCCAGATACCCTTAAGGAACTTTCTTAAACCAAAAACATTTTCTACTTACTCAGACATTCTACTGGCAAAATCACCAGTTTGATTTTGATCATACCAAGAGATATCTTGATTTAAAAGGGACTGCAAATATCTTGATCTTATTTTGAACGTCTGGAACAACAGGGAGACACCAAATGGATTAGAAACAACCACTGGGTAAACTTTCAACATAAAACACCAACTCACCTGTTGCATTGCCGAGTAGTTGAACGTAACCGTAGCAAAATAACTGAAAAATAGCATTCCCACTCCTATAAGTGAGTTCCATATGGCAAAAAATTTAATACCATCAAGAAATGTGTGTTCGGCTTCTAGTTTTTCGTCTGGTGTTAGATTATTATTCATTTGAGATTGAGCGTAATCTATTGCATTTCCAGCAACCCCTCCAAAAAGAACTGTATTTATTGGTTGTAAGACACCAGTAATTGCAGATGATATTAGACCAATGAACATCAATAATTTGTCTCTTTTAGAAGAGTATCTAAACTGAAAAAATGTTATACACTGTGTCCGTAAAGTATGGAACAAATTCATTTTTAGCTAAACAGGCCATTTTAAGAACTAATCCTGAAACACGTCGAATTTTGGTTTTAATTTACCGTATTTCAAAATAATAATCTAATATACAGGGTGAATTACTTTGGAGTTTTTTTAAATGGAACACCTCCATTTTGTCTCAATTTTCGGATTACTCTAGCTGAGCTGATTCCAAAAATGTATCGCATGTTGATTCCAATTGGTACAGGCTGGACAAAAATACAATAGTTTTGTGTGTGCTCATAAAGTAATCCTGGAGGTTTTGATGAAAGTTTATGGTTTCAACAGTATGGTGCACCTCCACATTATGCTGTAGATGTTAGAAGGTACCTAGATGAAATTTTTCCGAACAGGTGGATTGGTAGACGTGGACCTATTGAATGGCCAGCGAGGTCACCAGATTTCAATCCTTTGGATTATTTTGTGTGGGGCCATATGAAGAATGTTGTGTATCAAACGAAACCAGCAAATATTCAAGAATTAAAAGAGAGAATTCGGACAGCAATAAACAATATTTCTCAAGACACAATAAACAAGGTTCAACAAGAATTTCTACACCGTTTTGGTTACTGTCAAATACAGTAAGGGTTAAGTTATAAAGTCGTGTATTTCATCATATTCTGTCCGTTAGACAATAAGTATTTTTGATAATATTGTTAATTTAACTAATAAAGAATGTTACGCGTTACTTTATGAGCACACACAAAACTATTGTATTTTTGTCCACCCTGTACCAATTGGAATCAGCATGTGATACATTTTTGGAATCAGCTCAGATAGAGTAATCCGAAAATTGGGACAAAATGGGGGTGTTCCATTTAAAAAAATTAACGGTGACGTCATTACTCGGAAGTAATTCACCCTGTATATTAGATTATTATTTTAAAATACGATAAATTAAAATCAAAAATCGACGTGTTTCAGGATTAGTTCTTAAAATGGCCTGTTTAGCTAAAAATGAATTTGTTCCATACTTCGGTTTTGACGTTAATACAAAGAGTGATTTTTAAAACAATATTGTTTCTAAAAATTGGGGTAATAATTACTGATTTTAACTTTTACTACGTGGAATTTTATCTTCCTGATTATTGGATTGTTACAAAAATGAACTATGTTATATATTTTTTAAATTTATTATATAGCCCAGTTAACTTTATGAAAAAATTGTATTCACCATTCCAAAGAAAGACACTGGTTGTATTGTATTTTCTTTTTCATTTCTGCTTATTTTTCTGTAAAAAAAAAATATTAATTTATGCTTATCCTGAAGAGATAAAAAACTCACACAATTGAATTGAAGAAGAGCACAAAATTATTAAATAACACAGAATAACAAACAACTAGACGTTATCAGATTCAATAACGCACAATTAGACATAATACAATCATACAATCTGCACTCGTGGGAAAAGTGACGCTTTGCGCATTAGTTGTACAAACTACTATTTTCAACAGAGGACACTTGCAGATATACTTTTTGTCCAGCTATTTCTGAGATTACAATATATTTCTGGTTTGTATTCTTACCTTAATAATTGTTCATCTTCTCCAACGTCAGAAAGTATCTTGGACATTTTTACGTGTGTTAAAAGAGAGAAATTTAACAAATACTTCGTAACAATATAGGTATACCTACCATCTGATCAAACATATGTAAATACCGGAATATAGATAACATGCTTATTATTTATACCATGTTCTATATTGTTTAAATATTACCTTTACTAGATAAATATACCAACTCAATGAAATTAAATAACTTATTAATGTTAGAATGTATATTTAATAATGCTGAAATTATTAAATAAGTGAATATCAAACCAAAAATATATTCAAAATGGACACAAAGTTGCTTAGTTTGACTGGGCTATCTCGAGTAGCACGAATTTGAAAACCGAATGTGCTCATTAAAATTGCCACTTCCTCATTTACGGTTCAACCGGTTTTTTGTATAATTAGGTCAACAAAGCACTAAATTGTTTATTTTAAATGCAGTGTCCTTGGAAACGATAATTGCATTTGGTCAAATGTTTTAATAATGCTGGTGATTGTAGTGAAAGTAAAGAAAACTAAAATGTTCATACATTTTGGCACCAGTTGATACATGTTGTTGCAGTTACTGCATTCTACAATTATTCACAAATAATTCAACAAGATCAAATGAGTGGTTCAAGAGATAACCCCTTTTGAAAATGTTAAAGTGTTTTATAATTTTAAAAACTCGCTTTTAGCAGATATATCCAAGTCCACATGACGCCAAGTGACAGTCACCCTGATGAATGTGATGACAAAACAAGCGTTCTTTGCACAACACGTTGTTCTTAATGCTTGCTTAGGTATTTTAAAATGTATATTTGACTGTTTATAATTATAAGGATCATTAAATCAATACGAAACAACCAAATTACAAATCTAAAATCTATACAAATAATTGTTTATCCTCAGGGCGACTGCCATTAGTGTCAACTTGTAAGTTGGTAGCCAGGCCTGGAACTCTGCACACTATAGAATTCTACCGATCGTTTTCTACACTATTATTATTACTATTATTGCAGTCGACAGCAGTCGAAAGTCTCACTATTGAAGTTTTTATTAAGAAATTGTCGACAACAGACAGAAACAGACAAAAAAACAGTGATCTTTGCATTTTAACCCGAGAGTTAACCCTCGGGGTAACTCGAGATATTTAACTCTACTTTATTAAACCGGACATAAATTGTGGTAGTGGGTAAACGTAAAGTGAAAGAAATAGGGTTTCAAAAATGGTTAATGTTGACGTCATTATGACGTAGTTGCCTCCCACCTCCTTCACCGAGATACTCTAACCGGGTTTAACGGGGAATGTGAATGAAATATGTCTTATATAACCGTTAGAAAGGCCAGTCAAAAATTAATTCTTACAACTAAACTTTAGATTTATTATATATAAGGGCATTTTGAAAAATATCTTTCTTTTTGGGTCGATATATTAATTGAGAACAGAAAACTGCACTGCAATAATCTGATTAAGCCAGACTTGGTAGAGTTCTTACAATAGCCTTTTTGGTGTGCGTCATCGTTTGTGACGTATATCCGGGTTTTCGGCATGTCGTTTATTATATTTGCTATATTGACATTTAGCTAACCTTAAATTTGAAAAATGAAATGATCAGGATCGTATTCAGCCATATTCGAAAATGATATGAAATTAATAATACTTGGGATATGAAAACACTGCAAAACAAAACAAATTGTATATTCAATTTACATATTAAAATAACTTTACATTAGTAAATATAGTCCTGCAAAAGAATTATACAGCCTGTTCAATTAAGTCTGCACCATATGGAACCCTATTTTATTCTAAAGTTTTATGGAAAAAGGTATTCTTCACTTATAATTCTTATTGTTAGTGAATTTCATTTTTTTATTTGTTTAAATGTGGCCACTGTCTTATTGATGTCTTTACTGACCTCATGTACTTGATCTTCATTAAAATATGTACAGGTGGTGTATTGAAAATTTATGTATATATGTATTTTGACATTCACTGAGACCTAAAAGATCTATTGGGCCCCCTTACTTCTACATAGTTTCTGAGGAGAGTCTCAGGAGTGTTGTTAAAAGCTCCTTCTATGTCCAAAAATGCACATACTACAGTTTCTTGGTTGTCTAAGGCACCTCGGATATATTGAAAATTTAACAAAATAGATATTATTCTATAGCTTTTTGAAGCTACGACTTCTATCTTCAGTTACACGTTTAGTAGAAAACAAACATAAACATAGTAAATAGTCAAGAAACCAACCAACTAATAAAAAATTAAAAAGAAGAGGATTATGAAAGTTCAATTTTCGCAGTCATCTTCCCATAAGTCCCAATCTGATTCACTTTCCGACTCATTCAAGTCAACAATTACAGGCGAAGTATCACTAGCGTCAATAATTTTTGCTGTTTCCCAATATTCCTCTATAATGTTTTGGGTATGCCTAACATATTTTTTCCATTTTTCTGGTGTAACCTACAATAATATAAATATAATTAAAATACAGTCTTCAGGACTCCCAAAAAAAAATCAAAATACTGGCAGTACGGCAGAAACGTAAACTTATTTGTTCATACCTGCTCAATTGCCTCTTGCCAAACATTTATTATTGTTGCTGCAGTTACACGGTCAACAGAGGTTATCTTAGCATCGTAATACCGTTTGAGCTCGGACCAAACCATTTCTATTGGATTGAACTGGCAATGGTAGGGAGGTAGTCTTAAAATACGATGACCGTGCTGAAGAGCCAGTCTATCTAATCTATAAAACAGCACGCTTACATTAACACTGTTGAGCCTTACCTCCTACAATAAATTACATACTTGTATTCTTTATCCGGTATACGTTTCTTCACAATTTTCATAATTTCATCTTTCATGCTAGATGCTGGAAAAGGTATACACCTTTCTTGTAACCAACTAATTAAAGATTGCTTGGTCCAAGATAAATTAGGGATTTTTTCAACTAAACTTGAATGGTAAGATGCATTGTCCATTATTATTAAAGAATGGTTCTTCTAAATTTGGCAGGAGCTGTTGTTCAAACCATTTTTCGAAGTTATTCGAATTCATTGAATCATGATAGTCTCTAGATTTACTCCCACTTTTGAAAATCAAACTACAATTTTCGACAAAACCATTCTCAGAACCTGCTTGTAAAATAATGTACCGTACACCTTCACCACTTGTCTTCCTTACTGCCTTAGTGCTACCATCTTGCCAACTCTTGCGAAAACTACCTTTACTAAAAATTCAGGTCTCGTCCAAAAAAACAGGCTGTAGAGGGTAAGGAGAACTCTCATTGTTCTTGAATTCTCTCAGATAATGTAATCTTTTTTGAGCTACTTGTGGTTGTTCCATAAGATAGTTTCTATTGGAAATACTGCAATTTAGCCATCTGAATTTTAGTTCCCTTAAAACATTAGCCATTGAACTAACAGACATGTCGATTCCATCCAGATCAATGAGTTTTTTATTCAGTGAATGTAGAGTTACATGTTCACCTAAAATAAATAAGTAAACAAACAATATTAATGAATAAAAAATACAAAAACACTTTTTTAATTACACACTTTTATTAGGAAATGCACTAAAAAGTGAATAATAATTTTTTTTTAATTTCTCATTCACTCTTTCTCACTATGATTAAAGTAGGTGGCGCAATCTATAAAATGTGACTACTAGTTTTAAACAAACATTTAATATGAGCTCTCGAATATTTTACTTACATACCACTCATACTCACTCAAAAAGTGGATTGTAAGATTTGATGTAGACAAACAGAGAAGTGAAGTTAAATAAAAGTGTGTAAAAATGGTTCACTCATCGGACTAATTAAAAATGTCAGATGCATAGAAAACATTTTTCTACATACCTTCACTAAACATTCTGTATATACGCGTCCTAATGGCATGCTCGTGTTTCTCTCGGATTGTGGGACCCTTCGACATTTTGACAGACTTACTTATTTTAGTGGTATACTCTGAATCACTGTGAATGCCATTTTTTGCCAAATTTGCTACAGTCGGCAAGGATATTCCCAATGCATCTGAAACACAATAGATAAAAATAAAATATTTAAACAATCCTAATGAAATAGGATTAACTTGATTTATATTAATTTCACTTGTTATATAAAAAATACTTACTTGGTGCACTGAAGTTAAAGGTATCAATGGTTTACCAGCTTCTTTTTCTAATTGAAAATATTTAATAACTTTCAAAATTAGTTGCTGCTCTTTTTCCGTGTATCTAGGCATATTTTTGTATTATTTAAGAAATAAAATGCTAACAATAATATTAATATTCACTTTCCATAAATAATCATGAACAACAAAGTACAGACCTGACGAGAACTGTCAGTGGGACATTAGAAAAAGACGTAACCTACAAAGGGAACGTCTACATAGAATTTTAAACGATAGAAATTCGCCCGATTGATAGGTCGCGCTTGCACGTAAACTAAACATCAACCAATCAAATTTTTCTGTCAAAGATTAGGGTTAACGTTTGTAATACGTTTAAACAGTTCATTATTGTGATATTTTGATTAGGATTAATCACAGACCTGCCTTTTTTTCCATTTCTTTCACCGTAATGTGTTAGAAGGGTATTAACAATCGATGACGCACACCAAAAAGGCTATTGTAAGAACTCTAGGCAACTCTGCTTACTGCATAGTATAAAAGAATTTATTTTTGAAATTGAAGCTTTCTAATTGTCAAAAATTGTCTAAAAATACTCACGAATCGAGTGGATTTTGATTTTCGTCATTTTTGTACTTTTTATTTGCCATTTCTGAAAGATTAGAAGTAAAAGTCTAAATTAGATAAAAATAGAATTTTTTTGTAAAATACCTATAGCCAATTTACGAAAAATAAGATAAGATTAAATTGGAACAATGTTGATATATTTTTTTAGTTTTTTATGAATAAAAAATTTGTTATAATTAATAAAAAACTTACTGCTTCTATGGTGGTATTATGTAAGTTGAAAATAGTATTATTCTCTTTTTAAACCAAATACTAAAAAATGGATAACTTAAATTGAGCTGCAAACTTTTTTATATATTTATTTTTATCTTAGATATCACATAAGTATCGCGTTTGTTGCTATCCAATAATTTAATATTTATCTATTGTAGACAATAATAAAATTGACAGAAAATTGCAATGTAACAAATAACAAAATAAAATGTAAAGAATTATAGTGATTTACTTACGACAGTTAACGTGTTAAGTTACAATTAGCAATTGTATAAAACATATTGAAAGTATTTTGTCAAAGTTGTCTATAAAACCTGTTGGTGTTTTTATTATGCATTTTGATAAGACAAAATATGGTGTACTGAACTTTACACTACATGAGGGCGTTAGACGCCGCGTTGCACGTTTAGAGTTGTTAAGGATTTATTTGTAGTTTAGGCTTAGCTGAAACTGTTGTCTTTGGACGGTATATTTGTGACACTCGGTCAAAATGTGCTTCATGGTTAGATTAGAGTTGCAGTTGGAACAAATGGGTCTGGGGGTAGTAGACATTAGGTATCCATGGGTAAGTCTTGAATGGCCCATTCTTACTCTTCTTATCGCAGTTAAGTCGTGCCTTGAGAGACTTGCGAAGCAACTAGGTTAGGGATGACCAATAGAGCGCTGTATTTTACGAAGGGTTGTGTCAAAAGTGTCCCAATGTTGCTGACATGTTACTTTGAATTTTCATTTGAACTGTGATCACAAATCCTTTCCAATAATTATATTGTCGGTGACGGTAATTGCAGTTGCAATTTTCGCCTGTTGGTCAGCAAGTTCGTTGCCCTCGATGTCAATGTGGGAAGATAGGTAACCAAATTAAGGTAACTGCTATTCTTTGGGATGATATAAGTTGGTAGGAGTCATGTACAGATTGGACAATAGGATGTTCGGTGAATATATTTTGGATGGATAATATTGAAGCAAGTGAGTCTGTACATATGGCAACTAGCTTTTAAGGTGGAGAGATTGAAATAATGGCCTGTAGAATGCTGAATAGTTCGCCTGTGTGAACGTTACAAGTTGAAGGGATTTGGGAAGATTTTATGGCAATTCGTAACGTTGTTACAGCGCAGCCTACTCCTGTTTCATTTTTGGATGCATCAGTGTATAGTACTAAATCATATTGGATATTAGTTGTTATGTCAATAAAATCATTTTTAATTAATTGTTTGAGTGTTGTGTCTCATAAGGGATGTGTTAAATTTAGAAAGGTTGATAGTCCATAGATAGTTTGTTTGAGGTTAACACCGTCAAGCAGCTGGGATAAAATCAAAGGGACCGGTTTTAATAATGACGTGGTTGAGAAGTTGTGAGATGTGTTAGACGTTGGTGTGAAAAGTGGGTAGACAGGATTGAGAGGGTTAGACTAGACGGAGGCTGCATAAGAAAGCAGAAGGTGCTGCCGTCTGATCCAAAGAGGGGGCTCATTAGTTTCGTAGTAAAGCCTTTCTGCCGGACTAGATCAAAAAGCACCTAAACAGAGGCGTAGAGTTGTATTATCCAACCAGAGATATGGGATTGGAGAAGAACCAGATTGTCTTAGGCCGATCTATTTTTTAGAGTTTTGTAATAAATTAATAATTAAAATCAAATAAATAATAAAAATAATAAATAATTATATAAAAATTAATAAAACAAAAGTTAAATGTCATAAACTAATCATAATGAATACCAGGTATAAATGTTTAATGAATAGTTCTAAAAATATGAGTGAGGAAAGTGATGAGAATGAATGTATTAAAGTAGAATATATGCAAGAAAAGGACAAGTAGTAGGAACAAATGGAAAATTACAAGAAACGACATTAGAGGAGATGGTAGAAAGAACGAAAGTGGAAGAATCAAGACAGATGTGCAAATAAGTTAATGTAATAGATATGTTGAATATGTTGATGAAAAATATGAAACAAGGACAAGATGAATTAAAAAACACAATGGAACAAGGACAAACCAAGACAGAAAAGAAATTCCAAGAAATGGAGAGAAAAATATTTGAAGAGGTACAGAAAAGGTTGGAGAGAAATATGGAATTTTACAAATTATGAAAAACTGTTAACAAATTAGAAAAGAACTAGTTAAGAAACAAGAGAAATTTAAGATAGAAGTAATAGAAGAGATGGGTAAGGAAGTGATTCAAAGATACGAAGAAATCCAAAAGCAGATAAAAAGAATTAGTAATTAGCAATAAAATTAAACGTTTTATTTTAAATTAGCTTTTTTATCTTTCTCTTATTTACATTCATGGATTATTTTACACACATGTATCCATAAAAATATAATTCCGTTATACTGATTTTATGTTTAAATTGAAAATTTACATACCTTCCTACCTTTGCTAAAAATATGGAAACAAATGTTCGCATAACATAAATATGTATATTTGAAATCGGGCTTGTGGATAAGGAGGTGTCTTTATCACCTCCGATTATGTGGCAACGCTGTCGAAGGCGACAAAGATAACAAGATATATAATTTTTGGAGGTGACATAGGACTTTCTGTGTTTCGTATATATGACCCGTTAAAAACTAAAATATATTTACCCCTCTCAAGGGATCCGGATTCGTCATCATTTGACCACCCCATATATAACTTTTTTTTGGATGTAAGCTAATGGGAAGACCCGGAGGCCAGGTCGCCTTTTCCATATAGTGGAGGCAACAAGGTATCGTGTACCAATATATATATATAGGATTATGTTTATTGGGTATGTGACAATAAATACCAAAGTGTACTCTTTTAAATATTTATTTTCCGAGCTTTCGAACATTATGTATTCATTTTCAAGGACTAAAATTAAAAATCTAAGTTATGGTAACATTTTTTAAAAAAGAATATCATATATAAAATACTTACATTATTAAATGAGATTAGTGGTAAAGTTGTAAAATAAAAAATATAGGTATATGTAATAAATCATTCAAAATATCTTCCAAAAAATTAAACAAACTTCAAAAACATATATATATATATATATATTAAATTTTTTTATTTTTTTATTTGTTGTTTTTCAAATTCTAATAGATACGCATAGTTTACGCTAAGATTATTCAAGTCTGTTTTTTTATTTATGCAATCAACATCTTGATTGATATATGACGTTTCTAAAAACAGACGCTTTTTATAATTTTCTTCTGTTGTCAATACTTTAGCAGATTGATAATTCATGACATGTCCTTTATAAAATACATGTTCAGCAAGTGCACATCTGTCAGGGTATAACTTGCTGCAAGGCAAGGCAAGAAGAGAGGAATCTGAGCAATTAAAAAAAAATAAGTACTTCAAAATGAGAAAAGCGTTAGTGGGATCAGATCAATCAGATATCAAACAACATGAGATTCTGATATTACTGCTTCGATTAAGACAGATATGCAACCACCCATATCTAATAACTGCAAAGCGAAACGGCCAATTCAGAAGCAGAAGCTTTGAGGTTAAATGATATAGATTTTTCTGCTTCCGATCCTGTATTTTGCGAAACTAGAATTAGTAGTAAAATGAAAGCGGTGATGAAAATTTTAGTAGAAAATGTAATTCCCAAGAATGACAAAGCAATTATAGTATCGCAATGGACTACATTACTAAATCTTATTACCCCCCACCTAATGAAAATTAATATTGAATGTGATAAATTGGATGGGAGTGTGCCAGTTATAAATAGGATGAAAATGGTCGACAGGTTTGTATATATATTTTTTTATTTAACATTTCGAATGTCATTTCAAATATATACAGGGTGTTTTGAAATGACACTTACAACGTTTGCATGTAGATACCTCTCATAAAACTGAACAAAATGATATAAGGAATGAGGGGTCCAGCTCATTTACTTTTTGAGATACGGGGAGTTGAAGTTATGAACAATTAAATGTTTTTATTTGATAACTTTAAAATGGATGGATAAATTGATTTGACATTTGGCAGGTTGTTTTAAAATATAAAAGGGCATATTTTTATGGAAAAACAATTTTCAATTCTTGATCCAGTGGTGTACATTTAGAAAACTATGTCACCTTTCCCCTCCCATTTTTTACGCCACTGGCATTTAAAGCAATTTTTATTCAAATTTGTATTCCAATTATAGTATCGCAAAGTTTTAACGTTTCGCTCTCGTTTGAGAGCTTTTTCAAAATATTTATTTAAAAAATGTCATTATGGAGTAAAATATTTACAATTGTTACTATAGAATTTGGTGATTTAGTTTAAATATTTGGAAGTTGAGAAGTTGAATTAAGATGATATGAGTAGATACTTACCTTAGAACTAAATTTACGATATTTCAATAATAGATTGAAAATGTGTAGTTATATTGATTGCAATTGGATATTTTATTTCATAATTACATTTTTTAAATAAATATTTTGAAAAAGCTCTCAAACGAGAGCGAAACGTTAAAAAGTTTTTTGCTTAATTTTTATCATAACCATATAGGTACCCAAGAAACAAAAATTTACATTTCAAATAAGATTTTTAAATCTTGTAATGTTAATTTATTATTAGCTGGTACTACCCTTCCAGTTAGGGAATCTGCAATTTTCAACTTTAGTTCTTGTTGGTTGCCATCAATTTATATACAAATACTTGTTTCGTTTATCCTACCCTGTATATTCGATCCTGTGCTTGGTTTTCTAATTGTGGATTCCAATGTACATCAAATAGAATAATGTGATTTGCTCCCATCAAGTTTAGACCCACCCCACCGGTTCCTAAAGTGAGTAATAATATTCGCATCTTGTCGTTGGGGTTATTGAATCTGCAACATAATTTAACATACATTTATTGACAGCAACGGGCAGAAGACAATCACAACCGACAGCGATATGATCGAAAAAAAAATTTGTAGAAAGCAATAACGGGAGAATAAAGCTGTAGCATGAGACAATCCAGAGACGCACAAGTTATTCTGCTCCCTGGATAATCTTTTATTACTGAACCAGTTTCGTTAAGTTTTTTTACTAATTCACTGATAGTAGATATTGTTATGGGATTTCGGTTAGGATATAAATTATTATTGAAGAGATATTAGACGTTTCTTGTTGACTATTATTAAAATCTCAATTCGATCTATTGTGACTTTCAATAAATATAAATATACCAGCAACAATACTAATTTATTGAAATGTAAAGTTTTTAAAACTCACTCTGTATATATATATATATGATTTGAGATTAATTATTTGCCAACTTTATAATTAGGATTATCCTTATTGGGTATGTGGTAATAAATACCAAAGTGTACTCTTTTAAATATTTATTTTCCGAGCTTTCGAACACTATGTATTCATTTTCAAGGAATTATTAAACGAGATTAGTGGTAAAGTAAAAAATATAGGTATATGTAATAAATCATTCAAATTATCTTCCAAAAAATTAAACAAACTTCAAAAAACATATATATATTGTCATGATATATATTATTCAAGAAAAAATAGAATTAATTTTTAACATTTAAAAGTTCTAACTAATTACCTAAATGGTTTGTTAAATGTTTGAGTTTAAAGAAGTTTAAGTTAAGTTTGTTACGTTTGTTTCGTATAGCGTATAAAAAAATTTATAGTGTAAAATACATTGAAGTTTTTAAGTTTTCATTTTGTAATGTACAATTAAAAAGAGACATTATTTATACTTACGAATCAATAAATTTAAAGGTTACACTCAGATAGACAATGTGACAGTATAATATTTATAAAATTTCAATTCAAATGATAATGGGAAAAATTTCAATGTTTGTTTATTTTGAGAAAATATAAAAGATGTAAAAATTATTTATTTGTCAAAAGTGACAGAATTATTGAAATATTGATAATTATTTGACAAACTCATAAGCGATGGTCACATGAAAATTAAATATAAGTAAATAAGAAGAAAATCAACCAATATAAAGATATGGAGTGACAAAAATTGATTGGTTACTATATAAAAAAAAAAAAGGTTTTGTTGGGGGAAAAAGTCAAGAAGAAAAAAAGTCAGAAGTTGAAATATTTTTTAAAATTTTGAGATATAGTAGAATTTATATAGATAAAGAAGAGATTTGTGCGAACAAATCAACAAAATTTGGAAAAGAAAGAACAATAGAAATTATATAGATGAAGAAGAGATTTGTGTGAACAAATCATTGGAAATTAGAAAAATTTAAATTGTAATTTTGGAAGATTATATGTTAAATTGGTTGGACGGTGAAGAAGTTTTCATTTTAAACAATTTTTGAAAGTAAAAGTTTTTTTTTGGACTATAGTAAGAATTTTAATTTATATTTTTTAAATTGTAAAAAATTGCATTATAGATAGTTTGCCTATAGCTGTTTTCTTTTAGTATGAACTTGCTCCTTTAATAAATAAAAAAAAAAATAATTATAACAAAATAAGTTAAAGTAATTTCATTTATATGTGGTGATTTGAATAATAATAATTTATAAAATTCAGTACATAAAAATAATTGGCGCCCAAACGTGGGGCGAGAAATGCTTAAAAGGAAACAGTTGATATTATTTGAAATTTGAAAAGTATTTTTTTTGTATTGTTTACCGTGTGAATAATCCATAAAAATTAATTCTATATAATTAATAATTAGGTATATTGTTTGATCCAAAACAATAATATTTGAATTGAATACGTATAGAACATATAAATTTCTCATCTTATATTTTGGTACATATAATTCATTTTAAAATATAATTATGAAGGTAATAAATTAATTTTGGATAAAATTTGATAACTATTGGAATTGGTTTGATCACATTAAATTAAGTTTGAATAGTTAAATTAAATTTTGAAACATTGAATATCTTTGAGAATGGATGCAATAAGCAGAAGAATTCAAATGGAACAGGATAATGAAGGAAGAATACAACAGGAAGAAAATTTGGAAGAAAGGCCAGAAATAGAGGTACATCATTATATAAAGGAAACAGAAACGGATAAGAATGCGTTAGCTTTTATCATACAAAAGATGGAAGAGATGAACAAAATGATGAAAGATAATCAGAAAGAAATGAAGAAAACAATGAAAATAAATAAAGAAGAGCTCACAGGAGAAATCAATAAAATAAAAAAAGAAATCACGGAAAGTGTCGATAGAAAAATTGTGGAGATACATTTGGAAATAAAAAAAGATAAAGAAGAGATAATGAAACAAATGGAACATACTAGACAAGAGATGAAGATATCTCAACAGAAGATAGAAGAAAATATGAATAATAAAGTGAAAAATATGATGGAAGATCAACAAATTATGGAAAAAGAGATTGTGGAAGTTAAAGAAAATTATGAAATTATTAATGGCAAATTTCAAGAAATTAAAAATGTAACGGTTTCACAAGAAGTGAAAATAAGAAATTTGGTACAACAAGCTATAGAACAGGATGATAAAATCACTGAGATTGGAAAAGAAGTAGATAATATCACGATAAAAATACAATCTGGAACAATACAAAATAGAATGTTGGTGGATCATCAAGTAGAATGGGATTTGAAGTTTTTTGGAGACAATAGAGTACATCCAATTGTATTTATACAGGAATTGGAGGAGATATTGGAAGAAAATAAAGAAAAAAGAAAATTTAAAAGTTATATTAGAAAATCATTGAAAGGAATGGCAATAACATGGTATCAAATAATAGAAGACCAATGTCAAAATTTTGAACAATTTAAAGGAAAATTTTTACAATATTACTGGGGAAATTCTATCCAGAATAAAGTACGAGAAACATTATATACTGGGAAATATCGAGAAGAATATGGTACTAGCAGAGAAATGTATGCTATGAAAAAAATTAGTACTGCAAAATATTTGGAACCAAAATTAATAATGTCAGAAATTATACAATATGTGTCAAGGCATTTTGGTTATGAAGTTGAAGATTACGTGGGTATAAATAATATTGACAATGAAGAAAGATTTTTAGGATATCTTAGGAGAATGGATGATATTAAAGGTAGAAGATCTCAACAAAATAAAGTACAAGTGAATCAAAATGGCAGAGACCAAGGACAAAATTTTAATAGAAATAATCTCTCTCAAAGAAAATTCGTTGATAGGGATAATGATAAAAGTTCATATAATAATCATCAAAATCATAATAAACATACGTATAATCAAATAACAAATAAACAGAATGAAAAGAAAAATGAAATTTATAGAAATAAACATGAAAATTCAAATAATAGACAAGTAAATAATGTTAATCAAATAAAACAACTTATAGTAGAAAATGAAAATGATGAAAATGAAATAGTTGTTTGTGCTGATATTGAACCAATTCCAACCAGATATCAGGATTTTCATTAAATAGCAGACTAAATGAAATAAATTATGTCCATCCAAAAGAATTTATTAGTATAGAACCAGAAATTGATAATTTTTTTGAAGTTAGTTTACCGTACATACAAATTAAAATTAAAGATATTAATATGATAAGTTTATTAGATACGGGTGCTCAAATTTCTCTAGTGAATGAAAATATAATAAGGCAAAATATCGATATTTTTCGTGAAAATATTTCAAAAATAAAAAAAATTCAACTAATAACTGCTAATGGGAAAAAATTAGCGGAATTGAATCATATTTTGAATATAAATATTGAATTAAACAATCAATTGATTCCTATGAGTTTTGTTATTGTTCCAAATTTGACGACAGATGCTATATTGGGGGAAGATTTTCTCAATGGTGTTAAGGCTATCATTAATATAGGTAGTGGAGAACTACATGTAAATGATGAAATAATAAAAATAATCACATTAAATGGACAAGAATTCCAAAATGTGAATGAAGTTGGACAGAAGTCCCAAAATATGAATGGGGAATTGAATATAAATGAAATATTTATAGAAAAGGGAAATGGGAAAAAACAAGCTTTAAAACCTAGTGAGATTATCTGTCCTAGCAAATATAATGAATTTGTTTTCAAATTGATAAGTAAACATGAAAATCTTGTAAATTATGAATCAAGAATTGTTTTAACATATATTCATAAAATAGACGTTCAAATAGATAAACCATTTATATGCAAAAGATATCCAATTCCATATAAATTTAAAGAAAAAGTAAAACAAGAATTGATAAAAATGGAAAAAAATAATATAATAGAAAAAGCTTATACTAATTATCTGAATCCATTAGTAGTAGTATTAAAAAAAGATGAGAGTATTAGGTTATGTTTAGATGCAAGAAAAATAAATGAAATATCAAAGAAACAATATGATAGTCCACAAAATATCGATGTTTTGATTACTAAGATTGGTAAGAATTCTGTATTTTCTAAATTAGATTTGAAAAACTCATTTTGGTTAGTTCCTTTACATCCAGAATCGAGAAAATATACTGGATTTAGTGTTGATGGACAAGTTTATCAATTTAAAGTAGTACCATTTGGTCTGCAATCGAGTTCAGCTGCATTAATTTGTGCATTAAGAAGTATTTTAGATTGTTATGAAGATTTTTGTATTTATTATGTTGATGATATATTAATATTTTCAAATGATCCAGAAAACCATAAAAAACATTTACAAATAATATTTAAAGCATTAGATATCAATGGTCTAAAGTTAAATTTTGAAAAGTGTGTATTTTTCCAAAATACTGTTAAATATCTGGGATATAAAATCACTGATAGAGGTGTGACTGTAGATTCTGAAAGAATAAATGAAATAAAAAATTTTCCAATTCCAAAGAATTTGAAAATGTTAAGAGGATTTTTGGGAATGTTAAATTACTACAAAAAGTTTGTACCAAATTTATCAGAAAAAGAGATTCCATTAATAGAATTATTGAGAAAAGATACAAAATGGAGATGGGATGATCGGAGGATAAGAGCTTTTCAAAGTATAAAGGAAGAGTTTCATGAAAATTTATTATTATATTATATTCCTAATTATTCAAAAACATTTATTCTTAGGTGTGACGCCTCAGATTTTGCAATTTCTGCTGTATTATCTCAAGAATACGATGATGTAGAAGTGCCTGTATATTTTATATCCAGAGTATTGAGAGGAAGTGAAATGAGATATTCGGTAGGAGAAAAAGAAATGTTAGCTTTAGTTTTTGCATTACAAAAATTAGGTTATTGGCTTAGGGGTAATGAATGTATTATAGAAACAGATCATCAAGCATTATCTTTTTTAAAATGTAATAGATTTGCAAATAACAGAATTTATAGATGGTCATTATTGATACAAGAGTTTACATGTAAAATTAGGTATATTGAAGGAAAAAAGAATATTTCTGCAGATTTATTTAGTAGGCAATATGATTTGAAATTTAAACCAAATGAAGCAATAATATCACTCAATAAATTAAATCATATAACAGGTATTTTTTCGCAATTAGAAATCATGAAAAGTCAAAATAAATTCACGACCATAAAACAAATATTAAAAGAAAAAATCAATTATAGAGGATATTGTTTAAAAGGAGAAATTTTAATAAAAAAAATTCATAACCAAGAACTGTATGTAATAGATACAGATTTGGCTAATAAAATTTTGAAAAAATTACATATAAATTATGGTCACATCGGAATTAGAAAATTATGGCTAATATTTAGAGAAAATTATTATGCAAAATATGATGTGAATCTGTGTAAAAGGGTATGTATGATGTGTGAAATTTGTGCTTTGGGAAAATATAAAAATTATAAGAACCAAAATACTGTGGAAAGTATAACAGTAAAAAAACCTCTAGAAATAATAGCAATTGATTACATCAATAATTTAATTGAAACAAATGAGGGCTATAAACATATTTTGGTTATTTATGATTTATTTTCAAAATTTGTAAAACTTTATCCTACAAAACGGTGTACAAAATGGACTACAATCAATGGTTTGAATGAATTTATGGGAAAATATGGAAAATGTGATAAAATTTTAACGGATAATGCAACATACTTTGTAAATGATGTGTTTAATGATTATTGGAAAAATAAAGATATACAAATTATACATACATCAATAAGACATCCGAACGCTAATCCAAGTGAAAGATTGATTGAAGAATGTATAAAATTTATTAGACTAATAATAGGTAGCGATCATACAAAATGGATTGAATATTTACACCATGTGGAAAAATTTATAAATGAAGTACCAAATACTACCACTGGTTATATACCATTAACGATATTGACTGGTAAAAATCCAGATAGACCATGGCAATGTGAAAATGTAGATATTCAAATAATAATAAATAAAGTTACAGAAAAAATAGAAAAATATACACAAAAATAAAAGATGAGACAAAATAAAAGAATAAGAAAACGTATTCGATTTAAAGAAAATGATTTAGTTATAGTGAAAGCACATAGAGTATCAAATATAATGAATAATAAATGTGCAAAATTTATATATCCATACAAAGGACCATATAAAATAATTAAAGTCATTGGTAATAATACATATCTACTTGGTGATATTATTACTGGCTTAGAAATAGGAAAATATCATATTGAATTATTATTTAAATTTGAACCAAAAAATATATCAGGTTTAGAGAATGTTTAAAATGGGAATAATTTATATCATGCATTCAATTTTATACATTTAATTTGAAATAATTTCGGAAATAAATGTATGGAGGGGATTATGTCATGATATATATTATTCAAGAAAAAATAGAATTAATTTTTAACATTTAAAAGTTCTAACTAATTACCTAAATGGTTTGTTAAATGTTTGAGTTTAAAGAAGTTTAAGTTAAGTTTGTTACGTTTGTTTCGTATAGCGTATAAAAAAATTTATAGTGTAAAATACATTGAAGTTTTTAAGTTTTCATTTTGTAATGTACAATTAAAAAGAGACATTATTTATACTTACGAATCAATAAATTTAAAGGTTACACTCAGATAGACAATGTGACAGTATAATATTTATAAAATTTCAATTCAAATGATAATGGGAAAAATTTCAATGTTTGTTTATTTTGAGAAAATATAAAAGATGTAAAAATTATTTATTTGTCAAAAGTGACAGAATTATTGAAATATTGATAATTATTTGACAAACTCATAAGCGATGGTCACATGAAAATTAAATATAAGTAAATAAGAAGAAAATCAACCAATATAAAGATATGGAGTGACAAAAATTGATTGGTTACTATATAAAAAAAAAAAAAGGTTTTGTTGGGGGAAAAAGTCAAGAAGAAAAAAAGTCAGAAGTTGAAATATTTTTTAAAATTTTGAGATATAGTAGAATTTATATAGATAAAGAAGAGATTTGTGCGAACAAATCAACAAAATTTGGAAAAGAAAGAACAATAGAAATTATATAGATGAAGAAGAGATTTGTGTGAACAAATCATTGGAAATTAGAAAAATTTAAATTGTAATTTTGGAAGATTATATGTTAAATTGGTTGGACGGTGAAGAAGTTTTCATTTTAAACAATTTTTGAAAGTAAAAGTTTTTTTTTGGACTATAGTAAGAATTTTAATTTATATTTTTTAAATTGTAAAAAATTGCATTATAGATAGTTTGCCTATAGCTGTTTTCTTTTAGTATGAACTTGCTCCTTTAATAAATAAAAAAAAAAATAATTATAACAAAATAAGTTAAAGTAATTTCATTTATATGTGGTGATTTGAATAATAATAATTTATAAAATTCAGTACAATATATATAGACAACAACTTTACCACTAATCTCGTTTAATAATTCCTTGAAAATGAATAGATAGTGTTCGAAAGCTCGGAAAATAAATATTTAAAAGAGTACACTTTGGTATTTATTGCCACATACCCAATAAGCATAATCCTATATATATATATACAGGGTGTTTTCAAATGACACTTACAACGTTTGCATGTAGATACCTCTCATAAAACTGAACAAAATGATATGAGGAATGAGGGGTCCAGCTCATTTACTTTTCGAGATACGGGGTGTTGAAGTTATGAAAAATTAAATGTTTTCATTTGATAACTTTCAAATGGATGGATAAATTGATTTGACATTTGGCAGGTTGTTTTAAAATGTAAAAGGGCATATTTTGATAGAAAAACAATTTTCAATTCTTGATCCAGTGGTGTACATTTAGAAAAATATGTCGCCTTTCCCCTCCCATTTTTTACGCCACTGGCATTTGAAGCAATTTTTATTCAAATTTGTATTCCTCAATGGTTTTCACATGAAAAACGCATAACCTTTACATATCAAAAGATGTATAGTTTTCAAGATATTTAATGTTTTCTTGAAGTCTGCAAGATCACTTTTTAATAATGAAATAAAAAAATATTTTTCTTGTATTTTTTTCAATGACTACCAAACTAGTTATGGTTAGAAACGGAGGAGGAACTGATAGCAAGAATCCATGCAGCTACAGAAATTATTTACGGTAATCACCCAGTATTTCCAAAATATGTTATTTTCAATCAGAAAACGTTGTTATGTTTATGTTTAACTGTAAATGGACAAAATTTTGAACATCTCTTGTGATTTGTTGGATGCTTAGTGAAAAATTATGTATATTGTTTAAATTTGTAACTACCTATCTAATTTTTTATTGTCATCAATTCTTATGTTAATAAAATCACAAGTTTGGAAAAGTATTTTTAACAATCTTTTCTCAATGTTTTAGATGCATTGCTGTTTCACAGAATAGTTTTTGTTACATATTCAAACCATAACTAGTTTGCTTGTCATTAAAAAAAATACAAGAAAAATATTTTTTTATTTCATTATTGAAAAGTGATCTTGCAGACTTCATGAAAACATTAAATATCTTGAAAACTATACATCTTTTGATATGTAAAGGTTATGCGTTTTTCACGTGAAAACCATTGAGGAATACAAATTTGAATAAAAATTGCTTTAAATGCCAGTGGCGTAAAAAATGGGAGGGGAAAGGTGACATAGTTTTCTAAATGTACACCACTGGATCAAGAATTGAAAATTGTTTTTCCATCAAAATATGCCCTTTTATATTTTAAAACAACCTGCCAAATGTCAAATCAATTTATCCATCCATTTTAAAGTTATCAAATAAAAACATTTAATTGTTCATAACTTCAACTCCCCGTATCTCAAAAAGTAAATGAGCTGGACCCCTCATTCCTTATATCATTTTGTTCAGTTTTATGAGAGGTATCTACATGCAAACGTTGTAAGTGTCATTTCAAAACACCCTGTATATATTTGAAATGACATTCGAAATGTTAAATAAAAAAATATATATACAAACCTGTCGACCATTTTCATCCTATTTATAACTGGCACACTCCCATCCAATTTATCACATTCAATATTAATTTTCATTAGGTGGGGGGTAATAAGATTTAGTAATGTAGTCCATTGCGATACTATAATTGCTTTGTCATTCTTGGGAATTACATTTTCTACTAAAATTTTCATCACCGCTTTCATTTTACTACTAATTCTAGTTTCGCAAAATACAGGATCGGAAGCAGAAAAATCTATATCATTTAACCTCAAAGCTTCTGCTTCTGAATTGGCCGTTTCGTTGTGTTCTTCTTCCTTCTCAAAGATGATCGAACTTAAAACAAATAAAATTAACCTATTTATGGAAAACCGAACAATAAAATATTGGACAAAGGCAAAATGGTCAAAAAAAGGAATAATAGCCAACAGGATAAACGAAGTTGGAGGGTCTAAGTTTTTTGTAAAACTTATAAAATATTGTGAAATAAAAATAATGAGTATTTTTAAACATTGATAGGTAGGAAATAGTAGTTTGTACAACTAGTGCGCAAAGCGTCACTTTTACCACGAGCGCAGAAGAATCTAGCTAGTGGGAAAAGTGATTTGCGTACAAGCTGTACACAATATTTTTTCTACAACCACATTTATTAATTAAATAAAAACAGAAATTTATATAGGTATTTTATTAAAACTTTGAACAGAAAGAAAATAGAAAATATAAATTTAATATAGAAAAATCAGTTGAGTGTATGTTTAATAGTGAACAATGAATAAATAAATAATCAAATAAATAGTTTACTTATTTTTGGTTTAAATTTAAAATTTTTACATCCAGAAATTCACTACATATAATAAATATGTTGAATTGTAAAAAAAAGTTGACAGGTAGCTTTGTTTGACATTTCGGTGCGGAAAAGTGCCATAGCGTGTACTTTTCGCATTACTTTTCCAACAGTTATCAAAAGAATTTAGAAAAGGCCTGCTTTGCATATAAAAATTTGTGTAGAAAAGCGTGTTTTGCATAGTGGTTGTAGGAAAAGTATTATTAAGTCAGGGTAAAATATTCAAAATTTAAATTCGAGGAATAGTGGTAGCTGACAGGGGAGGTTCTGTCTCCTTTATTGTGGAATCTAGTAAAAGATAGATGGGATATTAGGACTCTTTAAAAATGATTAGTCATCGTGGCAAAAGGGAAATACAATGCCACAATTAAGGATATAATATAAGAGCTAGGTTCTAGAATTGATAACATGGAACGAATGACAGTCATGGAGTTTATCCGTAGGAAAAAAAGGGAAGGGCTAGGACCAATCATTTCCTAAAGTTAGTAATACTCAAGAATGATAATATTAGGTACATCCAATCAATTTTCCAGATAGATTTAGAAAAATGTAAAAGTTTACACTTTAGATAGTTATTATATGAAAATGTCTGGTTGCTTCAGAGACATAGCGGGTACCTAATAGCTGAGCACCATTTTTTAAATAAACCCACAAAAATACTCTCATTTTACACACAAACAAACAAATAATATATTAAACAAGACTCTAAACTTACTTGTTAAGTTGATCGAGAGGAGTTAGATCTTCCACCCTAACTGCAGTGCTGCCATCGTCTCCCAGCAGCTCGATATCTTCATTCAGCTTAGCAGTTATGAGATATGGATGGTTGCATATTTGTCTCAATCGTAGCAGTAATATCAGAATCTCATGTTGTTTGATATCTGATTGATCTAATCCCACTAACGCTTTTCTCATTTCGAAGTACTGATTTTTTTTCAATTGCTCAGATTTATATGTAAAATTTCAAATATATCATTTTTTTTTTGAGAACTGTAAAGAACAAAATTCGTAAAATTTGGAGAAGAATAGAAATTTTGAAGATCATAGAAAGTTTAGATAATCAAAAAAATAGAAATTTAATATTTTATGTGACGTTTAAAAAAAAATTCTAATGATATTATATTGAAAATTAAAATCAATTCTTTGAAAACATTTCGGTAATAGAAAATAGGTATTAATTTAAAAATCTAAAAATCGTAATGTATAATGGAATGTATAATAAATAAGGATAGTTAAAGCAGAATTTTATTTTTAAATTAGTTAGTACTGAATCCAAAGCCCTGAGATAGAGTTTCTTACAAAAAAATTACCATTTTAAATCAAATAAATAATTAAACTTAAAGTATATAATATAAAATAATCAGATAATAAAATCAAATAAACAAAATCAATATAATACCAAAGTGTACTCTTTTAAGAATTTATTTCCGAGCTTTCGAACAACTACAAAAATTCCTATCATACAAATAGTTGGCAAATATTTCTTCATAAATTATATATATATATATATGTATAACTTTTATTTTATTTTATAATATTTTAATATGTGACTATTGACTTGTGTTGTAATTCTTACTGGACTTGTTCCTTTCTTTTAAAAATATTAACTGCTTATTGCTTCTCCCGATGTTAAGATCTAGGAATCAATCTCGATTAACGTAAGTTATAAAATTGTTGTAGCGTAACTGTTTTATAAATTATGTTTTTTCTAAATTTGTAGTTCCCTGAAGATGTAAATAAAGATTTACGAAAGCTTGGAAATTTAAAAAGAGTACACTTTTCCTTATTGCTGCTTACCTCAATAGTATTTACCCGTTTGTGTATATATATATGTATGTAAATCGTAAAGATTGGGGACATTTTCAACAGCCCACTTTTTTTGTATACATGAGTATACATTTACGTTACAATCAATATGAATATGAAAATTTTGGAAAATGTTTGTTTTTCTGGAAGTTTGCAATATACTGTGAAGTTTGGGGACTTTAATTCTCCATAAGACATAATAGCACATAGAAAATTTTTTTTACAAAATCATTATTTTCACACCAGTATTATTATATACCTCATTATATCATTCACTACTTGCGTAATATTATCTATCCACTCCGCCCTTATATTGATATCCAAAATAACAGGGTGATGCTGGAAGTATTTCGCAAAAAACAAACTTTGCGATTTTCATTATTTTACTTACGCGCTCTTATAATTGAAAATGAAAAAAATACTGTCCAAACTTTTTTTTACAGTAGATAATAAGCAAATGGTATTTTTTAATTGGGCGTGGTCACTTTCTAGTTTTCTTCACAAATAAAGAACTATAATTTTTTTAATTTTTTTCTTAGGTGTTCTGAATTTAGTCATGATTTTGTTAAATCAAATCATCATCAAATTATCAATATTTTGGATAGATTTTAACCCTAGATAATTTGTAACATCTTACCTATTTCTTATAAAAAAACGTCCATAAATAGCTTAGTAATCTGGTCGGATAATAAAATAAACAATTTAAATAATTTGATAAAAAAATTAGAAATTGTATCGAATGCTGACCTATTTGAGTACAAAGAAACAAATTGTAGATATTAGTTTTTCTAATTCTGGAAAATTACAAAAATTTACTTTCCGTGAATAGAGGTTAATTGACAAAGATTGTGGCAATAATCTTTTTATTTGATTCAAAGGAAGAGTATAAAAATTGTGATACTCCAATATTTTTTTGTAAATTAATACTCTAAATCTATTTGTCCACGACCACTTAATATATACCCATATATCTACTGAGTGAATTATGGTTCATAATTCACTAGAGTAAATTATGAACTCATAATTCACGATTCTGCATTTAAATAACATGCCATGACAACTCAACACTCACAAAATTTCGGTACATAAGTGACTAGAGAGGGGGGTACAATATGAAATAAACTATTAAATCTGCGTATTTTGTTTAGGAAATTTGTTTCTGAAATATATCGTATTGATAAAATATCGAAATTTTTAGTATTGATACTTTTCATAACGGTATTCTTTAATACTGATATTTTTAAAATAATATATTTATAACGGTACGGTGTATTGATACTTTACACAGTATCGCCCATCTCTATATGTCACATTTGACGTACTCCAAAAATTTATTAATTTTGATGTTAGAATTGTCAATAATACCAAATACCAAATTATTACTTTCCGTTCTACACTCGCCTTATTTAATAAAGAAATCAAGTGTCGTGGACAAAGTATAGTACTCCACTCGCAATTTATGGCCATTATTCACTCGGGTGACTTGCGCCCCTCGCCTACTGCTCGGGACGCAAACGTCACCCTGCGTGAATAATGGCTATCAAAAATCGCTCGTTCAATAATATACTATTATTGAACAGTTTTCGGAAAAAAATCTGTAAAATAAAAATGACAGAGAAATCTCTGGAAATCATTTCATTTTCAGGTTTATTACCAAATACAAAATAGTAAAACGTGATATTTTCCATTTTTTTTGTAATGGTTCCTATAATAGCAATATTTTGAATTATTAGTGAAGTTGTACATATCTTTTATCCTACACTTTTTACTCTGAAACGTCGTATAAAAAAATGTGGAAAATAGTAATTTCCAAACAGTTAAGCCGAATAAATCTGAGTTTGAAAGAGTTTTTTCTGGTCTACCTGATAAATATACCAAAAACCGTAATTTAGTTTTTGCATGAGCTGCAAGGCGGTACCAAATTGAAGTGTTATTAATTTATAGATTATTTGCAAACATTTTATATGCAACCGTGAGCATTGCTCAAATTTCTAGAAACGGCCCTCTCGCAATACATGCAGGAACTAAATTACTATTTTTGACTCAGACTAAGTCTGAGGTTTTTGACTTATCAAGAGGTAAACCAAAAAAAGACCTTTCCAATCATTTCGCAGTATCTTTCATTTCGATATTTCTCGCACATCTTATTAGCATACACAATAGCTAATTCATCGTACTTCATTAAACGTACGATATGGTCATCTCTTAGGGGCTGAAAATGTTTTTCCCCTCACCATTTCATTGGCTGTAGTACAATGTAACCTTGCTGCAATTTTTGGCACTAGAAATACCAGTGCAGACTTTAAAATGAACTCTCAAACTATTTTTGGAAAAAAATGCCTTAGATTTTGCGCAAGGTGAGAAATCATTTGCCTTTCTTAACTTATTAGCATTTGGTCTTCTTGTAACTATTAGATTACCGTCATATAAACATAGTCTTTATATTGTAATCGAAATTTTCAAACTCAACCAACACATACATAGTTGTGCGAAACTAGACCTTCAACTAAATTGTGAAATAAAACGGTTTTGTTTCTAAGTTTATACTTTCGTTACATTTCGAGCTGGTCCCTAAACTGTACAATTCCCAAATATACATAGGTATTAGTACATTCTCGAATAATCCTATCCTTTTTGTAATATTAGTTATTCTGCTATTCGATAAAAATCTGTTGCTAAGATATTTTCTACATAATATTGCACACATTTTTTTACATATTTAGCTGAAATATAATATAAATTCTTCACACTAGTGAAGAATGAAATAGAATTCACTCTCCTCGTTAGCCAATCGAATACTATGATTATCAGAAATCACTATAAAATGAATCAATCAAATCGTCTCTTTTAAAACGTCAAATACCTAACTACGTAAATCGCTTCTAACAGCGCGTCGTTTGAATAGTCAAAATAATTATATAATCTTAATATTATGTATATATAGAGAACAAAACAGTAGCGATAGTGAAGATTTATAGTATATTATTAAACGAGCAATTTATGATAGCCATTGTTGCAGTCACTCTTTGACTCCAACACTAAAGTAGGGTCGACCTTTTAATCGTCGAAAAAATAGACCATAAACTCATGGGTGCGGGTTAAAATTTGTACTGTTTCTAGCCTTTTTGATTTTAATTAAACACATTAAACTTATTTTAATATATTCAATAACAAAATCTAACTGAAATAATTTAACAATACCTTTTTAAATTATGAATTCCAAAAAACATAGCTGTGACTTTACTCCTATAGCCTAAAGCACACATGCATAATACCCAGGCCTGTCATTCACCCTTAAATTTAAAACTAAGTACAAGAAAATATTTACACAAAAAAAATATACAATTAAATGAAAATAAGCGAAAACTATGAAGTTTGAAACCACTTAATCTTGAAATTGTTAGCACAACTGTAACAATTTTCTATACTTCAAACATAGGTACCAATTCCAATAAACTTTCCTCCATTACCCTTGGTGTGCCAGTTAAATTTATGAGAAATTTATTTATTTCATTAAACTTGTGTATTCAGTTGACACTCAACCTTTTCATCAAAAGACTTCACGTAAGCTCTTTGGGGTGGGAATTATTTTATAAGCCTTTTATAAAATGAAAAATTTCATGACTTTTTTGTGTCGAATTTTTGAAGTTACATAAAAATGTCAGTCTTAGTCTACTATGTTATTACGAAAAATAAACCACCTATGGAGATGAATGTTTATCATTCATAATTTGACAGATGCCAAAACCAATATTAAAATGAGGTTAGATTATTGACTTTTCCATAAATGTCATGATGACAGTTAACTATAGGATAAGGTGTTAGTTTTTATACTTTAAAAGTGGAGAATGATTAATTTTTACAATGTTGGAACTACTCGTTAATGTTGGAGCTACTCGTTCTCCAACAGCCGAGTGAATAATGGCCATAAATTGCGAGTAGAATACTATACTTTGTACACGACCCTTGATTTATTTATTAAATAAGGCGAGTGTAGAGTACGTCTTCCAAAGTCAGTATTAAGTGGCGTGCATATATATTTTGTAAACATTTGAAAATTCTGAAATAGTTTTTTCTCCAATATCGGAGGAACAAGAAGTGTTTAGAATCAACTACCTGGTATTTTAAATGTTTATTATCACCCAATAGGCTAATATTAAAATTTGTTATATTTAAATACTTTGATGTTCAATGTCAAATTACTGCAAAACGAGGCTTCCTATCAAAAAATGAGGCACGTAAAAGTAGTGGAAAGTTTGCAACTTCTATCAATTGGATTTTTTCACCTAAACTCAAAAGTTCGGATAAAATGCTGTTTTTTTCGTTTTTCATTATTTTCTCGTACGAGATGTTGCCGATTTTTTTTTCGGAGCATATTCATTTGTTTCGGAAATATTGCGATTTCACGAAAAAAGACGTCAGGTTCAAAATAAAATGTTGCTTGTTTAAATCGATCTAAAAAATTCTGATAGCAGGGCTCACCTTTTTCGTTTCTAGGTCCATTTTCAATTGATATAAAAATATATGTATACTTCTAGAGCAAAAAAAGAATAAAAATCGAAAAAATTGAAAAATTGCAATAGGCAATCAGAACCCACACTAAGGAAACTGATCGGGTATCTTAAAAATAGGAATTGCTCTATAAAATCCATTCACACTTGGGCAGACAAAAAACTGCTAAGGTTTTAAAGACAAGCAGTTGTATTAACCTCTTATCATAATAATTGTCCGATAAAGGAGAGTATCTCTTCTAGTTAAACCATCTGGTGGAACAAAGAGCTGACATTGATAAGAAAATATGCAAGACGCTTTTCCAACAAATTGAAGAAAACGGGTGACTGGGGAGCGTATTAAGCTAGTTACATTTCAATAATACAGTAGTACAATTTATTAAATCGGTCAAAAATAGTTTGCTAATAGTGCAGTGTTTGCAGTTTTCGAGAACAACCAAATATTATAAATCTGTGAGAACACAATATAATTAGCTGTGACAACATGCAAGGTGTCCCTGACAGCATCAGAATTAACAAAATACCTACTCTAGAGGGACACATCTAACAAACTTGTTTCTATTCAATTTCTGAGCAGGAATATTTCAAATTCTGAAGTAAAGGTTCTAGAACCTTTACGCAGTTTCCAGGTTTGGTGAAGATATGGTCAAGTTATTACAACGGGTCAGTTGCAAAAGCAATGGCCTGGAATCTAACGAATGAGATCTTCAGACCTCATCTCAAGATTGGCTGATAACTCATTTACCCTTACAAAACTCCAAGACCAGATGGCATATTCATCAAGCTCACGCAAGAAGGATTAGACACCATAATGAGTCATTTAGTTCCAATACTTAAGCGATGCATTAGAGTATAATACCAATTGCATGGAGGGGGTCAAAGTTGGTATATATTCCCAAACCAGGGAGAGAAACGTACACCCAGGCTGTCCTACCGACCGATTAGTCTGACATAATTCGTGGTGAAACCCATGGAAAAAGTTATACAAATGCATTTGCAAGGAGTACTTAAGAACATCCACTCTACACAGACTACAATGGGCTTATCAATCAGAAAAATCAAAAAAAGCTGCCCAAAATAATTGGGTCTCAGGTCTCGAAAGAAGTCTTAACCTTGAAGAAAGAGCCCTAGCAGTATTTGCTGACATCGAAGTTGCTTTTGAAAACCCATCGATCTCATCAATAAATACAGCATTTATAGAATCTAATTGTGGATGACTTTGTCTGCAGGTTAAATGATCAAAGCATATGAATGCAGGGCTTTGTTGATGATTGATTATCACCAATAGGAAATTCCCAGAGACAGTTATGAATGTCCTACAAGTACTACGAATTGAGGAGTACTGGTGCCTTGAAAAGTTAATTTCAGTTCATCCAAAAAAAAACTATCCATTTTTCCCTCCTTTGAAGGGTATACTAAAATTTATTAAAATTAACTCGATCAAGATGAAAATGAATGGGATCGACATGTTCCATTTTCAATTCTTTTTACCAATATTGATGTTTTATATCTCGAATAACACTTTACATAAGGAGAGAAGTATGTCACAGTTCAATTAATTAAAATGAGCAAAAATAAAAAATAGTGACATAATAAAACATAATCTCTTTTTGCACTTGAAACTCGAATTAAATGCATTAATTCCATACTTTCCTTACTTTTTTTCATCATAGAAACTATAAGGAATTATTTCTACTATTTTTAAAAAAATGTCCTCAAACTAACCATTCTGCCTCCTCTTGAATAAGTTTGGGGACACGTCCTCAAACTAACCAATTCCTAAGATAAAAATTTGAGGACGGACCCCAAAGTCAACAATTGTCCCCAAACTGATCAATCGGTCTACAAAAAGGTCCCCATACTTTACGATTTACATACATATATATATATATATATATATTATATAAATTTTAGTAGAAGATAGTCTCGGCTGACTAGTTAAATACTACGGTGCGGTGGATTAAGTGTTACCCCCCCCCTATTAACTACTCTATTTGTATATCTTAAGAAAAAAGCTCAAACAGTTCAATTTTTATATTAAACGTAGTATGTTATGACATAAAAGTTACGAACGTTAAAAAATTATTTAGTTGCAATTACTGTTAAAGTTTAAAATTTATTTAGTTTTCAGTACACCCTTAGTTGTTACTTGTAATTTATTACATTAAATGATTAAATTCAGTTACCAACATTTACAATTTAGGAAAGATGTATTTAGAGAAAAAACAATTCCAACCATCCAATGAAAAAACCTACCGTCAAGCCAACAGAGTTCATTGAATTCTTGCAAAGTAAGATTAAAACTCTCGAATAACTCAGACTCCGTTAATTTTTGGACCAAAGTGTTATACATTTTTGAATTCAGTGTTCCAATAGGTCTCAAATGAGGTGTCGCATGATGCACTTTCTCATTTAAAAAAATCGAAGGGATGACACCCCCATGAAGAGGGATTATGTCAGGTTCGAAACTTTTATGTCATAACATACTACGTTTAATATAAAAATTGACCTGTTTGAGCTTTTTTCTTAAGATATAAAAATAGAGTAGTTAATAGGGGGGGGGGTAACACTTATTCCACCGCACCGTATATATTTTGATGATTTGATTATCGGGGATTGCAGCCAGTAATTTTAATGTATACTCTTTAAAAATACAAAAATTATACCTTGTATAATTAGGAAAGTTTCAAGATTTTTTTATATTCTTTTCAATATAGAGGAACTAGCTTCTAAGTTAATCTCAAAAAGAAGTGTGACTGAAGAAGGTAAAAAATATTACCGAAAGCTTTCACTGTATCTTTAAAGAGTATACATTAAAATTACTGGCTGAAATCCCCGATAATTAAATATATTTAGTAAGTATATAAATTTTGATGAAAATAATCATAATTTTCAACTAATCAAAAATTCTATAAGTATTTGGTTCCTAAGTGGGACAAAATTTTCTTCTATCGTAAAAAGACTTTTCCCAAATACCTACCATAAATACCATAAAAACATATAAAAGCTTTGAGATACAAAGAGTTTGAAATATCCAGAAGATTAATTAATAATAATTATTGTTTCTTACCTTGAAGTACGATATTCGATATGGGTTTATTTTCAATTTTTCTAGCTTGATTGGCGTACCTTAGCGTAGATATCGTTTCTTCCAAATTATAGTCTGCCGGACTAACACAAGCTATCATCAGTGTAATACTATTACCGCCCAAATAATCTAAAAATGAAAATTATTTTCAGAACAAACACAATAATTATTATATTAAACATTATTTGATCGAACCTGTGAGTAGTCTAATTAACTGGGCAACTGGGCAAGTGTCATGAAAATATTACAGTTTCGTGTATATAAACTCATATGTAAACTCATGAACAGAACACTTAAAATTTAGCTTATTTTTTATTTAGAATTTCAACCAATTAAAATGATTTTTTTTTTGGCACATTGTAGGATACTCATTAGGTAAAAAATGATGACAAGCATTTTGAACTTTTGTAAAAATAAATTTGACAATTTATTATAAGGTATACCGGGTGGAATAAAACAATATTTAGGTATGTAACGTAAATTCTAAACTGAAGGCTACACATTTTTTCTTTGCAAATAATGATTAGAAAGACTTATTAATTCTCGATATTTTGTTTTTTGATTCATTCCAAATTTTTCTCTTTACCTAAAAAAGATCGGTAGGTAGAACTACAGATTTTAAAAGAATACTCTATCTTTTTTTCGACGTAAAGTTGTCTGCCACGAGTATAGTATTATTTTAAAGAAATGTTTTGAAAAGACGTAGTTTTTGTTGTTCCAATAAAAAGCGGTTCTCCCATATCTTGCCAGCTGCCATTTTTTCTCAACGGATTAATGAAGGAAACACGTTTGATTAGAATTTAAATCTAATGTTAAACTATAAGAAATCAAATGTTCCAAATGGCCTTATTTATCTTCATTTCATTATAATTCTAACAAAATTCAGAAATTTGAAATGTCATTGGCAACTACTAATGCTTAGGTATAGTAAGGACCATTTTTGTGAAAAACTTTTGGTAATTTGAAGATCACATATAATTTAAACCTACAAAACTTTGAGCTTACCTATGAAATAATAATGCAATAAATTACAATCTAAAAAAAGGAACAAAATCTCAAATATAAAAAAGAATATTCACTCACCACTTATAACCAGCCAACCAATGAATACCTACTGACTGGCTCTGCTTGTCGTAGGCAAATGGAATGGTGTATTCTGTGTCGTAGGCACAGATAACATACGTCGTAGGTGCTAGCGAGCGAAATTGATATTATAGATATACATAGGCGTAACGGAGGGGGGTTATTGGGGACATAGCCCCCCTATTGATTAGAAGAAATTTAAAAAAATGTAAGTAACATGCAATCATCTTGTTTGATAATGCAATTTCGTTTTATTTTCATGATGAGCTATTATTAGCCTTAATTTATTGTTTATTAAAGTGTAGTAAGTGTAATAATAAGTTCCTTTGTGGCATTACTTGTTATTTTTTCTTATTTTCTTGGGAATCAAACCACAATAATGTTTTTTTATTTTTTTATTTCAACGTTTCGGTAGCGTTCCAGCTACCGTTGTCAAGATTAACTAATAATGAATTAATGAAAAATTTTTTGGTCCCTACTTGTATTTAAAAGCTATTTCTCGATGGCTCATCCAAAAATAACATTTATAACTTCCGAAATAACAATTACCTATAAAAAATTGTAATCTACTTATTTTTTAATATACCTAGGTACGCTGAATATGCTGATGATACCAATATATTATCATGTCCCACAGTGAAACCACTCAACCGGTGGATAATACCAATGCCGCCTCTGCTGAATGTACCTACGTACAATCGACTTATAGTAAACATTGATATACTAAATACTTCTCTCAAAAACTATAGAGCTTCTTGGGCTATAACAGAAAACATCACGCACACATCAGCCTTGAAAAGTTCATTATAGTATATTTTTAAAATCGGATGTAACAACACAGGATCTATCAAAGTTACCAAAAGATCCACGTACCTACCTACTTTATTAAATAGGTACTCCAAGCAATATTTCAATTTCAGTACCTATACCTACTCGGTCCTGGTAAATATTGATAGAGTTCCTTTGTACAAAAGCAGTGGTGAATCATTTTGGCCTAATTCGCAACATCATTAAAAAAACATATATTTTGTGTAGCTGTATACCAGGGAACTCTAAAACCAGTAACAAATGAGTTTTTTAAAGATTTCATAACAGAAAGTGTTCATCTTATAAATATAATGGCATTGTTATTGATTCCAAAGAATATGAATTTCGAATTACAATGTTTTCATGTGATGTTCCTGCCAAATCTTACATTTTGGGTATTAAAGGTAATAATAATAATAATAATAATAATGATGATGATACATTTATTATCCACATTAAGTATATAACAGGAACACAATATGGTGTAAGATGAACATTACAGAATAGAGACAATTTTTCGAATGATTCCAACTGATGTGGATAAATGGCTAGATTGGTTCAGGTTCAGACGAGTAGTCCTTTCCTGCTCTTCCACCAATTGTGGAGAAAACATGTTCAGCTAGTGCTGATCTTTCTGGATACAACACATATAATAGACTATAAAAACTTTGAAATTCTATACAAAGAAAATAACTACTCTAGAAGGATTTTCCTGGAAATGGCATTCATTTCAGAGCAACATAATTCTTTGAATAAAAGAACTGATATTAAGAAATTAAATACAATTTACAGTTATTTATTATCATTCGACAAAAAACAAATAACAGGTCTAAACATTCTTTTATTGACTTTTTAACTAATGGTTTATCCCTATGAATATACATTTGCACTAGCTATGAATAGGTTTCTATGAATATAAATTGATTATGATCTTTAAAAACAATTAAACCTGTATAAAGAACCAATAACCGAAACTCAGTTGCCTTGTATCGTTTGCTTTCTATAACACCAGAATACAAGAAGCAAAAATCACAAATATAAAGGATGTCTCAACAAAAATACTAATTGTTTTTAAACATAAAAACCAAATTAAACTTACCTATAAATTTAGATTCACAATTAATTTAATATTTTTACAAAAACAAAATATTATAAAGATGAAGACTTGAAAAAATCTAATGTAGTATACAAGATCGCTTGTAACAATTGTGACCAAGTGTATTATGAACAGACATCTAGAGTACTAAAAGACAGGGTAACCCAACATAAAAGTGATATAAAGCTTAATAAACAATAATGTGCTTTATTTAGCTGAACATAGTATAAAGACTGGGCATCATCAAAATTTGAACAACATCAAGGTTATACATTCAGAATCCCATTATCATAAAAAACCCTGCCTAGAAATGTTTGAGACAGCTCTAAATGAAAATTCACTGAACAAAAAAAGAGGAAGCAACCATGTTAATCACACGTATGCATATTATCTACTTTCATTAAATAATCATGATGATAATAATAAAATTATTGATATTTCAGATTTATAAACGTGAATATCTACCAAATTTAAAAGTTATATATTTAACAGACTTGTTTTGTGCATACTACCCCAAACAGCACAAAGATGTCTATAAGATGTCGTATTTCGACATACACGACGTCTTAGGAATGTCTATTTTCGCCAGAAAGGCATCTTGAAGTCGTCTCAAAGACATCGGATGTTACAAAAGGTAATGTTTTTAAGACATCTTTGGAAAGACGTCTTACTGATGTCGCTGTCTGACCATTTTAAGACATTTGCCCCCTCCTCCGCCCTTAAGTGTAATGTATTTATTGGTTGTTAAAATTAAAGCCGTATCTAATGGACGCAACATACACCGTAAAGTATGGAACAAATTCATTTTTAGCTAAACAGGCCATTTTAAGGAATAATTCTGAAACAGATCGATTTTTGATTTTAATTTACCGTAGGTATTTCAAAATAATATTCTAATATACAGGGTGAATTACTTTCGAGTAATGACGTCACCGTCATTTTTTTTAAATGGAACACCCCCATTTTGTCTCAATTTTCGGATTACTCTAGATGAACTGATTCCAAAAATGTATCACATGTTGATTCCAATTGGTACTGGATTGATAAATATACAATAGTTTTGTGTGTGCTCATAAAGTAACGCGTAACATTCTTTATTAGTTAAATTAACAATATTATTAAAAATACTTATTTTCTAGCGGACAGAATATGATGAAATACATCACTTTATAAATGTTCGAACTGCAGCCCTTGCTGTATTTGACAGTAACCCAAACGGTGTACAAATTCTTGTTGAACCTTGTTTATTGTGTCTTGAGAAATATTGTTTATTGCTGTCCGAATTCTCTCTTTTAATTCTTGAATATTTGCTGGTTTCGTTTGATACACACCATTCTTCAGATGGCCCCACATAAAATAATCCAAAGGAATTGAAATCTGGTGACCTCGCTGGCCATTCAATAGGTCCCCGTCTATCAATCCACCTGTTCGGAAAAATTTCATCTAGGTACCTTCTAACATCTACACACAAAACTATTGTATTTTTGTCCACCCTGTACCAATTGGAATCAACATGTGATACATTTTTGAAATCAGCTCAGCTAGAGTAATCCGAAAATTGAGTCAAAATGGGGGTGTTCCATTACTCGAAAGTAATTCACCCTGTATATTAGAATATTATTTTAAAATACGGTAAATTAAAATCAAAAATCGACGTGTTTCAGGATTATTTCTTAAAATGGTCTGTTTAGCTAAAAATGAATTTGTTCCATACTTTACGGACACAGTGTATATATTCTTTGTAAAAAAAATATGAAAAATAACATTACAAATTTTAAAAATACCGACAATCTTTTGGGGTTATAGGGGAAATCAAAACAAGCATTTTTGTTTAATGAGCCGTTTGGGCTGTAGAGCAAAAAAACTGTCAAATATGGCTGTTAATGCTAATAAAATATCCATTGTGCGTTAAACATGCCTCACCCAAAAACAATATTCATGAAAAATCATGTTCGTTGTGATCCAAAAACCATTGGCAGAGAGCCAATCGGTGTGGATAATCTTCAGGACTGAAAGCTTGTACGCATTGAACATGAAAAGGGTAGAGAAGTTGTTCCTGAAGGACTCTGTGTACTGTCTTCCTGCTTGTTTTGATCAGGAGAAATATTATTCGTCTTATGTCATTTCTTATGTCATTTTTTATAACTTTCTGTTTGAAACATCCTGCCAGGGCATTTGAAAGACATTCTGAAGACGTCATGATATGGACATCTTATAGACATCTTTGAAAATACATCGTTAGCATGTCTGTTTTAAGTCTTTAGGCGTCCAGACTTACAATGAACATAAATAAGACGTCTTTAAGACGACGTGTGCTGTCTGGGACATTTATTTGCTATTGTTATCTTGGGATTTTATTGAAGTAATTAGTGAGAGTAATTTGCGTCACAATTGTCTCTCTTTAACAATAGCAAATATATGATATATATGACTTCCTTTTTTAATAGGATCATGTAAAAAAGTATATAAATACCATCTGAATTTTCTCGGAAACCAAGAAGCATTATATAGAAATTAAACGATTCAAGGCAACTGAGTTTCGGTTATTGGTTCTTTATACAGGTTTAATTGTTTGCTTTAGTTTAGCAACATTCATATTGTGCATCACAGAATTATCCAAACAAACTAAATATATTGATTATGCCAATGATCTGTATAAACATTTTATTTTAAATTGTATCAATGGTACGTACCTACTTCATTTGTAATCACATTTTATTGGAGGTTATTAAATAAAAATCATCAGTTTGCTAAGCGATGTTTTATTTAAAAGTTTGTACGTTAACATTATCACATATTAAAAAATACTAGGATAATAAAATCAAGAGAACTAAGTACCTAAACGATGAAATTAAAATAATTTATTTTTTTATAATAATATCTTCATTATTGATTTGAACTAAGTTCAATATATAAAGGCCAAAAAGCCTAAAGGCCTCGTTGGACAATTTCACGTCGCGTGCAAAAAACACTCACTTTTTGCACTTGTTGCATAAATAACTATATATAAAAAAAATTGTATGAAAAATAAATCTTTCAAAAATGGCATTACGGAATTAATAATTATTAATTCATAGTAGTCATGGAAATATCGTACACCTAAAATTTCCAAAATACTAAACTAATATCAAAATAGCAAATAAAAATGTTCTTTCACTAAATTGTGTTTATAGTAACTTTAAAGGAATTTATCCTATTACTGATTTTTCTAATGTGATATATAGATTGACGTGCTCGACATGTTAATCTGAATAATGTAGGTCAAACATCACAAAAAATTATTAAACGTTTAGCTTTACATAAGAGTGATGCAAGATTATATCCGGAAAGATCAGCATTAGCTGAACATGTTTTCTCTACAGTAAATCATAAAATAGATTATAAAAACTTTGAAATTCTATATAAAGAGAGCAACTACTCCAAAAGGATTTTCCTGGAAATGGCATTCATATATCAAGAAAATAATTGCCTAAATAAAATAACTGATATTCAAAAACTTAGTACAATTTATAGTTATTTATTATCTTTTGACAAAAAAACAAAGAACTCAAATCAAAGCATTGAAAAGTAGAATTTTCCTATTAATTAACTCACCAACTAGTTATTTTTTCCCTTATTTCTTGGGAATCAAACCACAATAATGTTTTTTATTTTTTTTAATTCGACGTTTCGGTAGCGTTCCAGCTACCGTTGTCAAGATTAACTAGTAATAAAATAATTTTTGGCCCCTATCTGACACAACGAAAAAAATCAATAATATTTTGAAGTATAAAGACTACAAAACTTTGTTGTAAAATTTTATTAAGGTCCATTCATAGTAGATCACACCTCTGGTAAAATGTGGAATAAAATATTTTATTTTATGACTTTCTAACGATATGTTGTCTACTAGAAATGGGATCCAGTGCACGTTCCAGGAACGGTTTTTATTGGGATAGAGAAAAAAGAATAAGTAATGCCACAAGGAACTTACAGAAGTTACCAACTAATATTCCATGTTAAAAAGTTCTAGTACAATTCTTCTAATAGAATGGCTATGACTTCGTTTGCTAATATACTAGATATAAAGATATTTCCATGACTACTATGAATTAATATCAATTTCGTAATCCCATTTTTGAAAGATTTATTTTTTATACAATTTTAACAACTTTTTTTATATAAAAAATAACCTATAACCTTCGCTTTTACTAATTCTAGTTTCGCAAAATACAGGATCGGAAGCAGAAAAATCTATATCATTTAACCTCAAAGCTTCTGCTTCTGAATTGGCCGTTTCGTTGTGTTCTTCTTCCTTCTCAAAGATGATCGAACTTAAAACAAATAAAATTAACCTATTTATGGAAAACCGAACAATAAAATATTGGACAAAGGCAAAATGGTCAAAAAAAGGAATAATAGCCAACAGGATAAACGAAGTTGGAGGGTCTAAGTTTTTTGTAAAACTTATAAAATATTGTGAAATAAAAATAATGAGTATTTTTAAACATTGATAGGTAGGAAATAGTAGTTTGTACAACTAGTGCGCAAAGCGTCACTTTTACCACGAGCGCAGAAGAATCTAGCTAGTGGGAAAAGTGATTTGCGTACAAGCTGTACACAATATTTTTTCTACAACCACATTTATTAATTAAATAAAAACAGAAATTTATATAGGTATTTTATTAAAACTTTGAACAGAAAGAAAATAGAAAATATAAATTTAATATAGAAAAATCAGTTGAGTGTATGTTTAATAGTGAACAATGAATAAATAAATAATCAAATAAATAGTTTACTTATTTTTGGTTTAAATTTAAAATTTTTACATCCAGAAATTCACTACATATAATAAATATGT
The DNA here is from genome assembly GCA_949126875.1 of Lochmaea capreae. Lineage (NCBI taxonomy): Eukaryota > Metazoa > Arthropoda > Insecta > Coleoptera > Chrysomelidae > Lochmaea > Lochmaea capreae. Next base: position 3,756,363 of record OX421408.1, read on the forward strand.
TGAATTGTAAAAAAAAGTTGACAGGTAGCTTTGTTTGACATTTCGGTGCGGAAAAGTGCCATAGCGTGTACTTTTCGCATTACTTTTCCAACAGTTATCAAAAGAATTTAGAAAAGGCCTGCTTTGCATATAAAAATTTGTGTAGAAAAGCGTGTTTTGCATAGTGGTTGTAGGAAAAGTATTATTAAGTCAGGGTAAAATATTCAAAATTTAAATTCGAGGAATAGTGGTAGCTGACAGGGGAGGTTCTGTCTCCTTTATTGTGGAATCTAGTAAAAGATAGATGGGATAATAGGACTCTTTAAAAATGACTAGTCATCGTGGCAAAAGGGAAATACAATGCCACAATTAAGGATACAATATAAGAGCTAGGTTCTAGAATTGATAACATAGAACGAATGACAGTCATGGAGTTTATCCGTAGGAAAAAAAGGGAAGGGCTAGGACCAATCATTTCCTAAAGTTAGTAATACTCAAGAATGATAATATTAGGTACATCCAATCAATTTTCCAGATAGATTTGGAAAAATGTAAAAGTTTACACTTTAGATAGTTATTATATGAAAATGTCTGGTTGCTTCAGAGACGTAGTGGGTACCTAATAGCTGAGCACCATTTTTTAAATAAACCCACAAAAATACTCTCATTTTACACACAAACAAACAAATAATATATTAAACAAGACTCTAAACTTACTTGTTAAGTTGATCGAGAGGAGTTAGATCTTCCACCCTAACTGCAGTGCTGCCATCGTCTCCCAGCAGCTCGATATCTTCAGTAAGCTTAGCAGTTATTAGATATGGATGGTTGCATATCTTCTCATTTTGAAGTACTGAGTGGAGGGGCAAGAGGAGAGGAATATGAGCAATTAAAAAAAAATCAATACAATTGCTCAGATTCCTCTCTTTTTGCCCCTCCACTTTGAGTGGCTCTTTCCTGAACAAACTGGGCAAATAGTGCCTGGGAAAATTTTAATACCTTATTATAAACGTCTCGTTCACTTTTACTCAAATCTACTGGTAGAATTTGATATTTCCGTTCAGGCATAGCATTCAATAATCCCCTTTCTATTAATTCGGGTTTTGTTCTCCGTAACATAATAGAAGATATTACCTGAAAGTCGCAAAACAACAATAATAATTATTAGAAAACATACATGAAAAAACATACATTAAAGAAAAAAACTAATTTTTGGATTATCTAAAGCAACAATAACTTGTAATTGAAAAATGATCGATTGTTCTTTTATTTTTACAACTAAGAATTCTAAAATGACTAATTCACCGACCGAAATATGACTTACCCTATTGTGACCATATTTATTATAATATACCAAATTGCGACTTCCTAATGGCATTATGTATTTTGTATTTACAATTTTCACGTAAAAGCAGTGCTGCTTCTGTGATAAATTCATGTTTATTTTTTGTACTTATTGTATCTACTTAAATTAGAAATTTACAGTAGGTAAATCTATTTTCTAAATCTAAATATAGAGCTTGCCCCTATGCAGAGTCAAATCATGCTAGAAAAACGTAAATCCAAATTTTATTAGATAGTAAAAGATTATTTGAGCTAGCCGAATATAAAAAATTGAATTGTAAGACAACATATCATTACAGTATGTATCTCGGTATACACTGCGTCCATAAAGTAACGCATAAATTCATTATTAGCTAAATAAACAATAATATTAAAAATTCCTGAAACAGGTCAATTTTTGATTTTAATTTACTGTTTTTTCAAATTATAATGTTATTTACAGGGTGAACCATCTTCGTGTGATGACGTCATCGCCATTTTTTTTAAGTGGAACACCACAAATTTTTTTCGATTTCCGGATTTCCCTTGATGAGCTGATTCCAAAAATGTTTAACACTTTCTTTCAAATTGGTACAGGGTGGGGGAAAATAAAAAAAATTAAATTACCTAGAAAATAAGAAATAAAAGAATAAACGTAATAAACACATTAAATGAAATTACGTATTTACTTACTACTACTTTAAACACCCCGTATAATTTTTAACATTGTATTTAACAGCTTAGTGATCCAAGCCCCTCGACTAAAATTTTTATTGTTTGAAATTTTTTTCTGTCATTTTTTATCATTTGCCGGTAAAAACTGTCAACAACGTTAAAGTACATTTCTGTTATTGTTAACTCTGTAAACAAGGTACGTTTATGTGAAAACTATCTACAAAGAAATTTATCATATCATAATTTTGCAACTTCTTTAACAAAATGCGGTTAACCGAAAGTGAGAGGATTGAAATATTAATGATGATTGGTATTGGCGACAGGATGCGGAGTCAACAAGAGGTATGCAGATTATTTCATGAGATGCACCCAGATCGTGAACCCATTTCACAATCTACTGTAAGCAGAATAGAGGAAAAATACAGAGAATTGGACATGTGAGGGATGCACCAAAGCCCGGTAGAACAAAAATTAATGAAAATATTCAAGAAGACATAATTTTGTCGGCAATAGAAAATCCACACTGCACAGTGCGAGGATTATCTAGGGATTTAGGTATTGGAAAGTCTTCAGTAGCAAACATTTTTAAAAAGGTAAAATACCATCCTTATAAAGTACGACTTATCCATGAATTGTCTGAAGACGATTTTGACCGAAGAACTGAATTCTGCGAGTATATGATGAACCAAAATAATTTCACTGACAACGTTTTATTTTCGGACGAGGCAACGTTTTATTTGAACGGGCATGTTAATAGGCAAAACACCCGTTATTGGTCTCATGAAAATCCACACTGGATACAAGAATGCCATACGCAAAGACCACAAAAAATCAAAGTATGGGCTGGTATTGTGAGAAATACAATTATTGGTCCATATTTTTTTGACGAAAATTTAACAGGAGCATTGTATCTGGATTTCCTACAAAATACAATGATTCCTGATCTGCTCCAGCTTTTTCCTGATATTCAAATACCCAACAATCTAGACCGTGGAATCTGGTTTCAACAGGATGGTGCACCGCCACATTTCGCTGTAACTGTGCGCGAGTTTTTAAACAGGACCTTTCCACAACGGTGGAAATCGAAAAAAAATTGGGGTGTTCCACTTAAAAAAAATGGCGATGACGTCATCACACGAAGATGGTTCACCCTGTAAATAACATTATAATTTGAAAAAACAGTAAATTAAAATCAAAAATTGACCTGTTTCGGGAATTTTTAATATTATTGTTTATTTAGCTAATAATGAATTTATGCGTTACTTTATGGACGCACTGTACATAATATGTGTACGGTGTCTCTGTGCTGATAATATAATGTAGGTATATTTTAGGACACCAGTCAGTTCCTCGCATCTACCTGCGTTAATCCCTTTTCGAACGGAGGGTAGGATTAAGACAGGTCTGCAGTTCCTCACACTATTGTTTGTAGGGTAGCACAATAATGCACCTGTTTATAATATGTAGGTTAGAATGAAGTTAGTTGTTGGGTTTTGTGATGTGGGTGTTGATTAATTTAATTTGTGTTTTTACAATTCTGCTAATGGTTTGTCTAATTAGCTGGTGTATTATTTACTTTTATTTTTGTGGCTTGGGTTATTGTGTGTAATTAATTGGTATATTTAATAAAACATTCAAAAATTAATAGTTGTCTTCTTTTAATCCCTATTAATACAAATGATAATAAAAAGCACTGTTCAATTCTATTCTAAACACTTTCTCACTCAAAATGAGTTTATATTTGAGAAAAAAGCCTTTTTAAAAACAATTGCTAAATTTCAGTTTAATTAGGCATGTGCAGCTGGTTTAAGATTCAGTTGCAAGATTCGCCACATAGATACATACATACAAGTCAAGTTTTTATTGAAAAATGAGACGGCACTTTCAAATTAGATTAGATTTAGGATTGCCACCTCTCCCGAGTTAAGAGGGAGACTCAAATTTTCAATAAAACTCCCACTTGTCAACAAACATATTTCAACTCCCTATATAGTGACAACTTTCGCATCACGTCCTGTGTAGAATTTGCAAGATATATGCAGAAAGAAGATATTGCCTAAATTTCTTATATTCTATTTATTATTAAGTTAAAATCTTTGGTTTTCATCATATTAGCTTTCTCTTTGTTTATTAGAATTATATTTCGTTCATTTTTTACAATTAAATATCTAGATACCTACGTAAATGTGTTTTATTATGAACTATTTTTGGCAGAATTCACGTCAACGTTATCAACGAAGCGTGCAGAAATAGTTACCAAAGGAAAAAAGATTTACAAATACATTTCATAAAATACGACTTCATACTAACACACTTTTTCTCAGTGTGAATCAAGTGTAATTATGTTTCTCAGTGCATGAATAAGGTAGTTGACGCTTGTTCAAGGTTATATATTTTTGGACCTCGAACATCAAAGGATTTTCGCCGGCCTTCACTTCTTGTTGTTTGGTGTATTCTGTGGTGATATGGATATAAGCATTGTAGAGCTGTAGCAAACCGTATGTTATAACGGTGTCGGCCACTTTGCGCCCGACCGTTTTGCGCTCCTACCTGAAATCGGCCACTTTGCGCTCTGCTACTTTCATAATCTACTTTATTTTCTTCGATCTGCCCATTTGCAATATAATTTTAAATTCCTCCTACCTACAATAATAGTCCGGTAAAGGGTAAGTTAAAAATATTAGTTTTACAAGAAAAGAGAAAGAATTTTTCGATTCGGATTAGGGTAGGGGGTAAGGTAGGGTGGTTTTGGTTGGGTTATTATTGAAAATTATTATAATAATCTGTCAATTACACAATTCAATTTTTCGATTCGGATTAGGGTAGGGGGTAAGGTAGGGTGGTTTAGTTAAAAAAGTGTATGGAAAGCGAGGAGATGTTCTTTTCATAGAGAACGACACGGGGTGTCTTGGAACTACGCTTGGCAACGTCGGTGAAGAGAGCTACATTTAGACACTCCTATTTTTCTGTAGTAGGTACCATGGGTTTTAAGCAAATTTTCTAAGCTAACCTTTACCGGGCTATTATGTTATAATAAATTTAAAATTATATTGCAAATCGGTAAATCCTAGAAAAAAGGATAATACATTTTTATTATGAAAATCGCAGAGCGCAAACAGGTCGATTTCAGGTAAGAGCGCAAAACGGCCGTATTCTGTTATAACGGTTATATTCACGTTAAGGTTTTCAAAAGAACATATAAGTATAAAAGCCCTTTTCATTAAATAAATGAGACTCTAACCAGGCTAACTGTTTCTCCAAAAGAAATTGGTCATATACAAAGCTCTTTAGAGTATAATAATTGAACCTGAAAATTGTCAACGATCTCACCAATATTCCTTCCAGGTGCTATGTAGTCTGGTATTCACAGTGATCCTCAAGTGCAATACGTTGTTATTATTTCCCTTATCCAGTCAAGTTATATCAACAGCTTATTGGCCAAGTTATATCAACAGCTAGTACCCACCTAAATACAAAATAAAATAAAAACTATTAAAAGGTGATATTAAATATTTCATGATGTTTTCTTTCATTGAGAAAACGAAGTTCTTCCTTATACAAATGGTGAAATATTTACAGGAAAAAAAAATAAATTTGTAGGGTACTTGAAGCAATTGCCTTAAGCATACAGTTAAAAAAAAAGAAATATTAATATTCCGACTCACTTATTATAATATTTACAATTCACATCAGCATGAATAATTGACCTATCATAACTATTGACATCTGTGAAGGGAAAAAAAATAATAAACGAAATCAAAATATATATAAAGGCGTTGAGTGATCAACGATATAGATGAGTACATTTATAGCGCTTAGTGCGGTAGCACCTTAATATTAACTTAATATTAAACTAATTGAGAAATCAATTCTATTCAATTATGAACCAGTAATAAACAACTTTACAGAATTATGTGAAGGTACAAATAAATAATTAAAGCTACTTATCTTCAATAATTGTTTGAAATAAAAAAGAGCTAGTCCCTCTGTTACACTGTCAACCAGGCTACAGTTCATTGGCTTCAAAAAAAAAGGAAAAAGGAGATGTAGACCATTACAATATTATCCGAGCCAACCATCCATGACCTTCAATATTTAAGAAAATTGACCTCCTCGCAATTTAACCAACGTTATATACAGGAATTGAAACCAGTTTCTTGCACCAGATGGGTAATCAAAATAACTTCCTCATGGAATTGTTAAATGGCGTGTCTTCTTCCGATATGTATGCAATTAATATCCAAAAATCAGCTACAGAGCTTTTGATCAGGAAAAATATCTTCTATAAGAGATTTATCAGTTCTTCGTGCGACGGAATTAAGCCCACATCAATATGAATGACTTGTTTTCCACATGGAAAAGTCAGATTCTTCCCGAAGCGCACTATTGCAACCTTTTCGCCATCAGCAAGTAGACCAAGAAACCAGTTCCCCACGTCACCATCCTAATGATGTCACGCAAAGGAAAGAGGAACCCACAATTTGCCAACTTAACAATTAAAATAACTATATCCTAAAATATTTGCGCACACTGTGCAGCTACTTACAACATATTATATACAAGAATTCTGGAAGAATAAATATAACAACCCTTTCAACCAGTTTTTGTACCTAACAACTTCAGGGAGTCATACTAGGAAACGTTTAGACAAAATAAGTCGAATAAATTATTAATGTCGGTTAATAACCGATAGAACCAGAGTAACTATCTATTTTTGATCCAGTTCACACCTGTTGGCAATTAGCATTTTAGTGACATCGATTGATAGACATACCAAACCAGTTAAGAATTGACAGTCTGATAGAACATGGAGTGTATGAACACTACTAGATGAAATGAATTGGTGAATTTAAAGAAATCGGGAGCGTGATGATGACTTCATAACATCATTATTAGTCAAGATTGATATAACTTCCTTTATAGGTACCTAAAGCAAACATCATCTGCTTCATCTTGATAAATTGAATGTGTATTGTTTACCAACAAATACTAGATTATTTTATTATTTTTAGGACAGTTTGAGATTGTATGAATTCATAAGGACTAATATGAAATTAATATTGGATCTATTAAATATACAGGATCAAATTTATTATAGAAGCCGAATTAAAGTTAATGGAGTTAACTACAGTAAGTTATTTAATATGTTTTTACCTATTATTAAGTTATTTTCAACGATCTTATTCGTCTATTATAGGAATTGAAAACATAATACAACTACATTCCTTATGCTGGATTTTGTTTGATACCAAGCAGAAAACAACCCTAAGTTTTGAGAGTTAATGCGCAAGCTGAATGAGCATGGTTATATATATCTTTTATAAGTTCCTTGTGGCATTATTTGTTATTTTTTCTTATTTTCTTGGGAATCAAACCACAATAATGTTTTTTTATTTTTTTATTTCAACGTTTCGGTAGCGTTCCAGCTACCGTTGTCAAGATTAACTAATAATGAATAAATGAAAATTTTTGGTCCCTATCTGACACAACGAAAAAAATTTTGACAACTAGACAATCAATAATATTTTGAAGTTTAAGACTACAAAACTTTGTTGTCAAATTTTATTAAGGTCCATTCATAGTAGATCACACCTCTGGTAAAATGAGAAATAAAATATTTTATTTCATGACATTCTAACTATATGTAGTCCACTAGAAATGGAATCCAGTGAAGTGCACGTTCCAGGAACGGTTTTTATTGGGATAGCGCTTTTTTCTTGCTTATTTTGGAAATTTTGTTAATAAAACGCGTTTGTTGTTACTTTTTTGTGTATGATTATTTTGTTTTCAAAATATGTATAACTCAGTTTGGTGATTTTGTGTATTGAAGTGTGTATCGATTAACAACCATTCCAAAGATAAATCATAAGAAAACCTGGATAAAAACTTATGATGCTATCCTGATAACGCCGGTAATTGATTATTGGAAATTTCTCTTTCTAACATTGGTAACCAAATTTGACTACATTCGGCTGAAATACTAGCTACACATTTATCTGGGCGTCGGCCCAGCACTGTAGTGGAAAGCATCTGATGCGATAATTACAGTGAAGCAGTGTCTAGCGCGGTTAGTACTTGGATGGGTGACCGGCCCACTGGGGAAGACCGTCGTGATAAGACAAAATATGGTGTACTGAACTTTACACTATGTACACATGAGGGCGTTAGACGCCGCGTTGCACGTTGGCTGACAGCGCAAGACACGGCATCCGGCAGTTGGACCAGCGTACTCAGTGCGAACACATGGAGTTAGAGGAGTTTACCTGTTTTTGGCCTTAGACTTAGGCCTTGTACACATGAGGACGTTAGACGCCGCGTTTAGCGCTCGTTTGTCAAACGCGCGTTAGCCAAATACATAGAAACAAATAGGATCGTACACATGCAAACGCGCGCTTTGAATCAACGTCGCCAAAACGCGCCGCTTGTAGTTTTCACTTCAACCGCTACGTTTGCAGCGCGCTTCGAGTTACTATACTGGGCATTAGAACGTACACATGTGCTCAGTCGAGCGCGCGCTTTTGCTCGGTTTTGACGTGAATTGTGTGATCTGTGAGTGATCTTACCATTGTTTTGATCTGTTTGTGTATGTACAATGGATGCGGAAACGTTTGACACAGAATTGTTTATTGATGAAGTCGAAAAAAGAAGATGCATCTGGGACATGGGTATTCCCTTAATTTTGGGTATAGCGTCACAAATGAACCCATGGTTAACCGGTCATCTATTAGGGGATGAACCCACCATCGTCTTTGTCTTCTTTGCCGAGCCTTGTATCTACGGTACAATAACCAAAAACAGGTAAACTCCTCTAACTCTCATGCAAGTTTGACATGAGTTTGAAGTAATTACCTTTCCTAGCTTGAAAGTTATATTGTTCTTATTGTTTTAATTAAAAAAAATATTGTATTAAAATAAAATGTTTATTTAACTCAGGAAAAAATCTTACCAAATATACCTCGTGCATCTAATTTTTCCTGTGGAAAAATTGGAACACTCGTTTCTAAGTATTCAATTGAACAAATAGTATGAGCGAGAGTGGTTTTAAAAATCCGAGTCGAAGACGAGGATTTTTCCACTTTCGCGTTTTTCCGAATTTTTCCGCACTAGGGATATTACCCCCGAAAATTGACCGTAGTTAACACTAAACATATATTTATTTTTAATTAGATTATATATTACAAGAATTTCAAATTTTAATTTTGACATTCTGCGTCAAAATTGATACCAGTAGACAAAGTATAGTGTTCTACTGGTGTATAATGGAAATTATTTAGTAGCAAGAATGACTTTGAATGCAGAATTTATCGGATTTTCAACAATGTATAATATTTTATAATTAATAATATTTAATAATAATTAAAATTGATAAAAATGGTCATTCAAGCCTTAAAATTTCAGAGACCCTGGGAAGAATTATGATGCTGTAACCTTCTGGATCGTACCACAGGAAGCTACATCAGAAATTTTTTATTATTAGTTTGTTTAAAATAAAATTCAATTTTATGTATTCAATTAATAATGATTCTTTTGCTCCTTTTGTCGTAAACTACGTACATCTACTTTTTATTTTTCCGATAGTCAAATTATATTTATTTAATTACAGTTTCCTATAAAATAAAATTGTCCTATTTAGTAAAGCGTGATACTAATAGATATGGAAGATAATAGATTTAATACTATTAACACTCTTTACAAACTTTTTGAAATATATTCTTCAAAAAACAATGACGGTTCAACTAAGAAGAAACAATTACTTATTGGGCTATATGCCCCGACAGACATTGAAATATACGGGGTTGGTATATCTACAAGAGAAAATCAACCATTCTGGTTTAAAATTAGAAAATATAACGGTATAACGGATACATCCCCACAAGAAGAACTGAAGACGTTAGCCAAACGGAATAACGTCAAGCTGACCTGGGTACCAGGTCACCAGTGTTTCGAGGGCAATGAAAAAGCTGACGAACTTGCAAAAAGAGAGTCAAAGGATACACAGCCTGTACCAGAACAGATTCTCGGTATACCGAAAACTATAGTACGAGGATCTGTAAAGACCTGGATCAGACAACAACATAAAAATGTCTGGGTAAACGTCCCAAGGCAAATGCATGGGAAAACCTTTATAAAAGAACCATGTCTGAAACGTACAGCGAAACTGCTAACACTGTTCAAAAATCAGCTGAGAATCATAACAAGTTTCATGATTGGTCATGCACCAGTAAAGGAACACCTGTACAAATTAAAACTATACAACGACAGTTATTACTTGGCCAACCGTAAATAAACGCTGAGCTATATAGCAAACACCAAGCGACGAACTTGTACAAATTGGTGCAGGTGACAAACGTGTTGGATTGGGTGCTATGAGAAAGCACGAGCAAAAATACAATAAGCCATTAGGCTGCAGAGTTGTCAGACGGTCTCGGGAGAAAAAAACAACCCCACATCTAACCGCAAACAAAAATTCTAGATTGACACGAAACTATCTCGATTTGTAATTATGTTGTCAATAACAGGTTTATGTCTGTCAGGTTCATATTCTATGTACTTTTATATTAGTAAAATTCTTCTTTTAACTGACATTATAATATTTTTTTTTCGCGATTGTCATTTCAAAAATAAAAGATCGATTTTATTAAGAAAATATTTAAATTTATAATTTAATTACTCAAAACTATGGTACAATTGAAAAATTAGACACCGGCCTTAAAAAGAAATCTCACTATTTTTTCTGAGTATATAATTTATAGTACAGTCCATTTTTCCTTATTAATTCTTCGTGTGTTCCCGATTCCGCAATTACACCATTTTGCATTACGCATATAAGATCAGCATCTTGAATTGTTGTTAATCTATGTGCAATCGTTACGCAGGTTCTTCCTTGTTTAGCTTTATCCAAAGCTTCTTGAACAACCTAATAACAAACATCATTTCAACATTAAACTACCACCCATAACAGAAGTACAGCTTGTCAAACATACAAATGCACGCGTTTTTATATATGGCCACGCCTTCTCAGTGCGCAATGGACAGCGGTTGAATTAATCAGTTGCTAGAAGTATGTCGACAAGTAAAGATCGCAGAGTTCAGTCAATGAAAGTATAGTTTTATTCCCACTTTTAACAAACTGTACTAATGTCAAAGAACACAAAATGCTACTTTTTTCAAAAAAAGAAGAACGTTTTATTACAACTCAGACTCGTTTTTAGTAATATACTTACCTTTTCACTTTCCGTATCGAGCGCAGAAGTTGCTTCATCCAATAGTAACACCTTTGGATTTCTGACTAAAGCTCTCGCTATAGCAATTCTCTGCTTTTGGCCCCCTGATAACCGAACAGCTTTTTCTCCGAGCTGGGTATCGTAGCCCTATAAAAAGAAATTGAAAAATCTTAATCTATGTTTATTATATCTTCATAAGATTTTCACATATATTATACATTTATCTTTAAACTCCGGTCTGACATATGACACTGGTGTAGTTCAAGTTACCATTAATTATATTGTAATAATAATATGTCTATGTTTGAATGTATGTATGATAGGGTGACATTCACTGAGACCTAAAAGATCTATTGCGCCTCCTTACTTCTACTTAGGTCCTGAGGAACGTCTCTAGCTTCTTTAGTCCTATTTCCCTGAAGTGGTTTTGCAGTAAGCTGCTTCTCCTCCGCGCCAAGCTAGTTCAAACGCCAAAATGTGATATAATTTCTTTTGAAGTCCTTCCGGTTCATTTTCGTTATATAATCTGGCCATTGCAAATACTTCAGATTTATTAAGAGCTGATGCACTACATTTTCTCTTTTCGGGTTGTGCTTGTAGGATTTTACGTTTAGCATTACGTGCAGCTCGTGATGAATTAAACTGAACATCGGTGAAAGGGTTGAATACAATATTAAATTCGTTATAATATTTACTTTGTAGTATTTTAGCGGTGGTGTTCCAAATTGTTTTAACTACCGCTTCTTTGTAGTCTTCTCCGTTACTTTTTCGCATATTAAATGCCCAATCTTGCAATATTACATTCAATTTCTCGATGGAAGTATCTGGCACAAATGTGTATCTTTTTGCATCGCAAAACGTAGAAAATTGTCGCCAGATTGATGATTGCGTCGCAACTGTATTAGTAGGCACACAGGTATTAACAATTTGACTAATTTCGGCGTTCGACTCATTGTTAGTCTTTGTAAATTCAATAAGTTGTTGACAAACATGCGAAACTATTTATCCTGGTAACCAACACCGCGATAATTGATGAACAAATGAATAAGTGAAAAAACCACTAGTGTATTTGTCGCTGAAAAAGTTAAAGCTAACTTTTGCCGCTGTCAAAGTGACAATTGCATTGTGGCATTTGCGATTTTTTATACATGAATTAAATTGTCTATACATAAAATTAGGCGTGCTTCAAAGTTACTTTCTGCTAAAGAGCGCCAATAACGTCAAATTATGACAGCTCGCGGAAAACATCAACTTTGCAGTTGCTAATCAAGGCACAAAAGACGACTTTCGATAGTGATAGTAGAAAAATATATTTATGCTTTTACTAATACTATTTCATTAATAACATTTACTGTAAATATACGACGGGAATTGCAAGAGAAGCGTCTTGTTTTGAAGAAAATATACAGAATAGTGACTTACTTGAGGTAGACCAACAATGAAATTGTGGATGTTTGCGTTTTTCGCGGCTTGAATTATTTCATCCATAGACACATTCCTGGAATTATCCCCGTAGGCTATATTATCAGCAATTGACTTATTAAATAAGTTTGGCTCTTGAGCTACGATTCCCATATGTGATCGCAAGGAATTTAGAGAAGCATCCTTAAGATTAACCCCGTCTAATTGCACTTCTCCCGAAGCAGGATCGTAAAATCTTTCAATCATTTGAATAATGGTAGATTTCCCGCAACCACTTTCCCCTACCAAAGCAACAGTTTTCCCATGAAGGATATTCAAGTCGAGTCCTTTTAGAATTAGTACGTTCGGTCTTGTAGGATAATTAAATTCTATATTCTTGAAATTAAAGTTACCGTTTGCCTAAAAAAAAATGTTATTCGTATTTTTAATGGAAAAAGTTTAAAAAAGTATTTACCTTTTCCATACTTTGCGCATTCAATTTATTTCGAATCAAAGGAATCCTTGAAAGGAAGGTTCTAACCTTCCTTGCAGCTGTAATACCTTTAGCAACATTTGGAGAAAATGCTAATGAATTAGCAATTGATACTGTACCCATTATTTGAGCTTGAGATACTCTAAAATGAAATATCAATGTAATAATATATCTGTATACGGGGTTGGGATAAAGTATGGAACTAAGTAAATATCTTTTAAACGAAAAGAACGATATTTATGAAAATTTGAAAGTAAGTGCAATGGAACAAAATGCGTCTGATGTACACATGTTAAAAAGTGAAAAGTATCACCCGTATAAGGTACAGTTGGTTCAAGAATTGTCAGACAATGATTTTGACCGACGGCTGGAATTTTGCGAACGGCTAATGGACATCTGTAATGTCGACAATTTTGCTTCTAACATAGTTTTTTCCGAAGAGGCAACTTTTTGTTTAAATGGAACAGTTAATCGCCATAACTCAAGGTATTGGTCAAATGAGAATCCTCATTGGATTCATGAAGCACATACCCAGCATCCACAGAAGTTAAATGTTTGGTTGGGAATTGTCGAAAATAGGCTTATAGGTCCGGATCTTAGCCCGTCTAAAATCACGTGTTTACGGTAGACGACAAACTTACAGGAATTGAGACAAAGAATTATTGATGAATGTGAACTAATACGTGTGGAGAAGTCTTGGAAAGAGTGACTCAAGAATTTGTTAATAGGATGGCATATTGTCAGCAAGTAAACGGCGAGCATTTTGAACATTTGAAGTAATTTTGTTTCTCATTATTCTAAAATAATGAAATGTACACCTACTGTACAACTAATAGTGAGTTATTCCTCGTTTCTACAAATTTGTTTACACTAAACTCAGCATGTATGAATTCAAAATAACAAGCTCTTTCAAAATCTGTAAAAATATATAGGGTGTTCCATTTAAATTAAAGATTTTGATGGCATTTCCGGTTAAACCGGAAGTATATTATTAAAAAAAAATGTACATCAGATGCATTTTGTTCCATTGCACTTACCTGCAAATTTTCATAAATTCGTTTAAAAGATATTTAGTTGGTTCCATACTTTATCCCAGCCCCGTATAAAATCCATTATGTAACTCACTTAAACACTCGTTCATAAGGTAAACCATCTCTTATAAGAAAACCTCCGTAATACATGGCAGTGGCGTACGCAAAGAACAACAAACTTCTTGACAGACCAAATACAATTGCTCTCCAATGTACTTTTGTTAAAGAAGATTTATAATTTGGTAGAAGTTCTGCTATGTACATATTATGAAATTTATCTTCTAGAGTTAAGGCGGCGATAGTTCTTACATTTCCGACAGCTTCAACGGCTATCTAAAAATAATGACGGGTTCAAAAACATATTTTAAAATTTAAAAGGTTCCACGTCAAGCTGGCTACGTGGGACACCACAGCAAAATGGTTCAGGTGCTGTAAATGCTTATTACGACTTTTCTCTCCCATTTGGTATGTCTTCGAGCCTATTAGAAGGTGACCAATCAATTCCATTTTGAACTAAATACAGCCTAATCTATTAATTAATTAAAAGCTCACCCTGGTTGATGTTTGTAAGGCTTTATCGCGAGAATCACTTTGTCCTGAAGTGTTTCTTCTTTCAAAAAACATTGCAACTAATATAATAGGAGTAAAGGCTGCTGTGACTAAGCCCAATTTCCATTGATAGTACATGGATAGACCTATTGCAAGGCAAAACGTCGCTATTGATTGTAATATTGTTCCAACACGCTGTCCAGTAGCCTGAAATATTGAAATAATATTTTTTACTAAGCAATTGAAGGTAGTCTTATATACAACCCAAAAAAGTGGTTTGGTTAAGCTCCAGTTCTATCACCTCTAGTCAAAAGTGATAGTTTGTCAACCACTGGTTAGGTGTTGACCTTGAGGTTAGGAAAAAATGTGTTCTATCATCATGTGTTAGCTACTTTTGACTAGTGGTTACTTAACATCGATAGTTTTCGTAAATGTACTATCCATTATAAAGATAAAAATTCTTTCCTTTGATTGGCCGGACGTAAGAACGCACTGTAAAAAGATAAAAGTTGGTCAACTCTTCCGTTCCAGTCCGTTCCCTTTACGTTACATCATGCACTTACGTTCCTTTATAAACAAGGGACGTAAATTCTGATAGTTGATCTTTTCACAGTGCGTCTACGTTTACAGTACGTCAAACTATAAATCCCGCTTTATCCTTTGGTCAAAGAACTTTAACCTATGGTTATAGCGAAGCAAGCGGTCATAGAACAGCGAACCTCTTGTCAGATCTTGTTAACCATAACTAGAACTCTTAACCAGAGGTGATAGAACCGGGCCTAAGTGTTACTTACTCCTTGGATGTTAGCAGCATCAGTTGACAGTTTGGCACACAACGCTCCAACACCATTAGCTTCCTTATCGAAGAATCCAATTTCCTGTGATATCATTGCTTTAAATAAGTTGCCTCTAACTCTTTCAGTTAATTTTTCTCCTGCAATTCCCAGCATGTACATCTTGAATTATAAAAAACAAAAAATTAAAGAGTTTGACAGGTGTCCTAGCAGTACACTATAATTTAAATAAGCACCTCACTGGTGGAGAAATATATAGAGATAACTGCTCACCTGTATGAAAACAGAGACCATGGTAACAAGTCCTCCAATCACAAAGTATATACAATATTTGTTGGCTTCACTCCTAACAGTATCTTCATCAGCAATGGCAAGTGTCTAAGAAAATTATTTTTTCAATGCTTATCATTTGTAATAAAAATTATATTTACCCCTAGAATGCTACCGAATAAAACAGCAAAAACAGGCATTCCACATCCAACAACGATTGATCCGAAGCTGGCACAAAGTATATAAGGCCATTCTGGAGCATTCATCTTAATTATTTCTAGTATCGATACGGAACTGTCGACCAAAAAGTCATCTACTTCTTTATAACCATCCTAAAAACAAACATTTTTTGACACAAGATCCAACGAGAATGGAATACTTACATTTGCATTCGGTTCAGGAGTTCCTTCATCTTCACTTTGCATAATTGACGCATCTGGGCTTTTCTGGCGTGAGACATCAAACTGCTCAGTAGATTTTACTTGCGCCATAACAAGTCTGTAATATTCTTTCTGACGTGCCATCAATTCATCGTGATTACCTTCCTCTACAACTACTCCTTCATCTAGAACTATAATCTTACTAGCACCTCTAATCGTTGATAGTCTGTGTGCTACGATTATTGTTGTACATTCCACACTTGCCTAATAGTGAAAAAATTTGTGAATCATCACAAAAAATATTGTTTGTTACTCGTACTTACCGCATCTAAAGCAGCTTGTACTTTAGCTTCACTGGTATTATCTAAAGCAGAAGTAGCTTCGTCTAGTAATAACACAGTTGGTTCACGTATTAAAGCTCTAGCGATGGCTATTCTTTGTTTTTGTCCACCAGAAAGTTGTGCACCTTTTTCTCCTACCATAGTTTTATAACCACTAGGTAGCATTTTAATAAAGTTGTGAGCATTTGCTTTTTTTGCTGCTACTATAACTTCTTCATCTGTTGCACCTTCTTTTCCGTATTTAATGTTTTCTGAAATTGTCGTTCCAAAGAGCACTGGTTCTTGTCCTACGACTCCCATTTGACTTCTCAACCAAGTTAAATCATAGCCTTTGATGTTTTTACCGTCTATAGTAACCTAAAATCAAATACGTACAATTTTAAAAGGAGATGATAAGTAATTGAAGTGTAACACGTACTTCTCCAGATTCTGTATCGTAAAGCCTTTGAATAAGTTGTATTACGGTGGATTTGCCACAACCAGATGTACCAACAAGCGCAACGGTCTCGCCAGCCTTAATGCTGAGATTTAGTTGCTTGAAAATCTTGAACAAAATTTTTTTATCTTACAAAATGTTACTAAAAAGTTATGTACAAGTATAATAAGGAAATGTAAATACCGAAGACTGAAGGAACAACTTACCGGTACGTCTTTTCTTGATGGATAAGAAAAGTTGACATTATTAAATTGGACATGTCCTTGAAGAGAAGATAGCTTCTCTCCTTTTCCTTTAGATGCATTAATTGTGGGTAGATGATTGATAACACTAAATATCTTAGAAGCTGCAGCTTTAGATATTCCAAAAGCCTCTATATAAGGTGAAGCTATGCCAAAATTCATTGAACCTGTCATGACACTGAAGAATACCTAAAAAAAGTTATTAAGTCTGTAATGATAGTGCTTACCAATCACTACAGAATCACTAGATGGAGATCGTTGAAGCCTAATGGGTCTAGGGAATTATACAGACTAAACCTCATGCAAGTAGAAGCATTGATCGACAGAGAACACATCAGGTCTATCACTGGAATACTTATTTTATATAAACAAACTTGGTTTGAGGCACAGTTCTGAACAGACCACTCACTAAACCCAAGTCAACCATTAAGATAAGTTGAGCTGGCTGTGACTTACCGTAACCATATTGCTTGGAGTATAAACAGGATCAGATTCTCCTCTATCTCTTAAGACTAATTTGACACCATACCAGAAAGCTAGAGCATAGCTGGAGTAAATCAGCAACCAAAGAAGACCAAATCCAATAGCTCCGAACATCGATCTTTTTATATTGTTTTTTCTTGCAAATATTAAATTCTTATTATATCGCTCTATTTCTTTGTGTTGTCCTCCGAAAGCAGTAACGGTTCTTATTAAGGATAACGCTTCGTTCGCTATAGATCCTGCTATACCATACGCTTCCAGTTCATTTTTAGCTAATTTTGTAGTTAACTAAAATATTAAAAATATCCCATACAGTTTGAACATGTTTAATATTCTTTAATGTAGTAATTTTTTCATCAACTTACCAGTCCTACAATACCCAAAGCTATTAGAGTCGCTGGTAGTGAAGTCAGACAAATCAAAGCGAGTTCCCAACCTTTAGTAAGAGCTATTACTAAACTTGTGATGAACACTACTTGGAATGTCATGAAAATTGGTACCTTTTCCCCTATACCATCTTCAAATTTAAAGAGATCACTGAAAAAATATGAAGATATTATAAAGTAAACAGTGATGTGCAATGTTTTGGGAGGATCGACCAATATGTAAATATAGAAAGTTTTTTATTGTCTGAAGCTGTATACGTTTTTCAATAGGAGGAAGGCGAAGAAGAGGTAGATCCAGAACAAGATGGAAAACAGAGGTTGAAGAGGATCTACAAAGACTTAATATCAGAAATTGGAAAGCTAAGACAAAGGATAAGGTGAGATGGAGGCAAGTCGTCAATCAAGCCATGGAAAGGTTAAGTTGTTAACTGTAAATAGTGCAAGAAATTTTGGAACGAACCCAAGTGGTGGGCACTCGGATAGTCCATGCGAAAATGGCAGTTTAACGTAGAAGATTGTCGAAGAAGAGTTTTGTATGGAGCCCCAAGAACCTACGGCTGAAGTTAAAACATCAGCCATGGACCTACACTGGTTGTAGTGCTACAATATATATATAAAAATTTGTTTTTGGTTTTTTTTATCTTCTCTACGAGTTTTTCTTCAGCTTCTGCAATATTTTACATTCTCTATTGTAATAGGTACTAAATTTTATATAAATTGCATCGATAAACTTCAAACTTACTCAGACATTCTGCTAGAAAAATCTCCAGTTTGATTAACATCGTACCACCCCACATCTTGATTTAAAATAGCCTTTAGATAAGCAGATCGTATTTTAAATATCTAAAATAAAATTTATACTCAAAACAGGGCTGCGAATCAATTCAAAAGTATAGAATAATTAGAAGATATGACTCACCTGCCTAGTGGCGCTATAATTGAAAGTTACAGTAGCGATATAGCTGAAAATAAACATTCCGACTCCAATTAAAGAGTTCATCAACGCAAAATATCGAATGCCATCGAAAAATTTTTCTTCTGCACTATTTCTATCATCTGGCGTCATAGTAGTATTGTACAAGGTTACCGCATATTCTATTATATCTCCTGTTAGAGTACCAAACAAGATTGTATTGAGAGGCTGGAGGATTCCAGTTGCTGTTGCGGACAGTAGACCTAATGTCATTAGACATTTTTCTAACTTACCGGCGAATGAAAACTGGAAAAAGTTTTGGTATTATAGAGACAATTTAATTTCAAATGTTGTTGTTTTTATGTTTATTTATTGATTTTTATGAAGATAGTCAAGAGAACTGTTAAAACAGAAGGAGTTTGCTCTTCTAGACAAATATTTGGAGAAGATGGCTAAGAGAACTTGCGAAAAATTAGGACCTTGTTCTACAAGACAAATATTTTACGAAGATGTCTAAGAGATTTGTCAAGACAAAAGGATTTTGCTCTTTCAGACAAATATTTGGAGAAGATGGCTAAGAGAACTTGCGAAAAAGAAGGACTTTGTTTTCCAAGACAAATATTTTATGAAGATTGGCTAAGAGAACTTATTACAGAAAGACTTTGTTCTTCTAGACAAATATTTGAAGAAGATGGCTAAGAGAACTTGCGAAAAAGAAAGACCTTGTTCTACAAGACAAATATTTTACGAAGATGGCTAAGAGAAATGTTAAGAAAAAAGGACTTTGCTCTTCTAGACAAATATTTGAAGATGCCAAAAAGAACTTAAGAAAAAGAAGGACTTTGTTCTCCAAGACAAATATTTTACGAATATGGCTAAGAGAAGTGTTAAGATAAAAGGAATTTGCTCTTCTAGACAAATATTTGAAGAAGATGCCTAAAAGAACTTACGAAAAAAAGGACTTTGTTCTCCAAGACAAATATTTTACGAAGATGGTTAAGAAAAATGTTAAAACGGAAAGACTCTGCTTTCTTTTTCCTAGACAAATATTTTAAGAAGATGGCTAAGACAACTTGCGAAAAAGAAAGACCTTGCTCTCCAAGACAAATATTTTATGAAGATGGCTAAGAGAAATTAAAAACAGAAGGACTTTGTTGTTCTACACAAATATTTTAGGAAGATGGCTGAGATATCCTGCTAAAAAGAAGGACTGTATTCATCAAGACAAATATTCGAAGATGATGGCTGGGAGAACTGTATAGAACGAATGCCAAGGTTCATACCTGGCGGAATATCGAAATCTTGCTGAAAACCTTTTAAAAAATATTTTGTAGTTCATTTGAAAGTATTAAACAATATAGGTAGGTACTTACCATTTGAAGAAATGAGACATTTTTTTGATCCAACGGTACTTCTGTGCTTTTAACAAATTTTCTGCAAAAATACACATGTTAACCACTGCTATTGAAATCTAACAAATCATTTTCATATATTTTTAACCAACAATTTTGACCCTTACTCTGTTTTCATGACTAAAATTTCAATAAAGATATATTTAATCAGTTTATATTATACTAATTTC
The DNA here is from genome assembly GCA_949126875.1 of Lochmaea capreae. Taxonomy (NCBI): domain Eukaryota; kingdom Metazoa; phylum Arthropoda; class Insecta; order Coleoptera; family Chrysomelidae; genus Lochmaea; species Lochmaea capreae. Next base: position 3,776,865 of record OX421408.1, read on the forward strand.
ATAAACAAAATTTTAGTTTATAAAAAGTACACACAACAAACAGGCCATGTATTATTTCTGTGGAACTAACTTTAAAAAGGCATTTAAAAATTAAACAAATACCGGCTTATAACAAAGGATGGTATTAGTGTCAATTTTATTAAAATATTACTAAAAATAAAAAAGATTTTTATTTTATTTTCATTGACAGTAATAAATTAAGTTAATTAAGATAGATTTTTATTACGTAGCTCATAAAATTATTGATTAAAAAACGTTTGTACATCAGATTCAACCTTTTTTTTTCTTTTAATCTTATCATCTCTTTAAAACCAACATGCCATTGTGATATTTCATACAAAAATAAAAACTTACACATCCAAAGGATCCTTTTTCTTTGCGCCGTTCTCGTTTAAATTATATTTCTTCTGCTCCCTCATTTTAAGCTGAAACATAAAACAAATTGACAGGGTCACAATTCATACTTTATTTTTCCTCAACTATTAAGCCACTGGAGCTAGTTTTCTGGCCAAATTTGCCATATCAAGGCTTTTACATATCCTTCCAAGCAAAAGGACTGACCTACGTTGTCTAACAGGTGCAAGTGCCTGGCAGGAAAAAATTTGGGCTTTAACCCAAGGATCGTGAGCTGGATGTACAAAGCCGTAGTGAGAGCAATCATTACTTGTAGAACCATAACGTGGAGTATATTCTTTTGGGGGTCTGTGCCAGAATAAAACTGCACACAAAGAGTTTTGACAAGACACTGCTTTCTGAATGGGACTCTCAAAATACTCAAACTAGTGTAACAAGATGGTAGATTCTGAGAAATGGAAGAAAAATCCTAGACTGCAACCACAAGGAGACTTCTGGATAGAATAGAGACTCTTACTCAAGCTTAAGCCTGCAGATATTCTAAAATTCCTTCGGGAAATAGGACTAAAGGAGCTACTAGTTTCTGAGATTTTCCTGATGAACTAAATAGAAGAAAAGGAGCACAATTGGTCTTTTGGGTCTCTTTCTTAGACCTTACCAGATACCTTTAGGCGTTTTCTGGAGGAATTCCCGCATGTTAAAGTCATTTTTGCTCACCTAGATTAACACTGGCTAAAACAATTTCCTCTAACTAACTACTTTGAAATGTCTCCAAAGATTTGAGAAAACGAAAATTTATAAAGAACGATCCATTTAAACTTTTTCAGTGTCAATTTATAACAAACTATGACCGAGCAAACACAAGGTCAACTAAAACTTTCGGAAGTATTTGTTTTAACCTTACTAATAATCTAACACATTTTCCGTGATAGAAATAGATGAAAAAGAACTTATTATTTTCATTTCAATATTAAATAATTCTACATGATTAATCTAAGCTATGCATTTCGTTGGTAACTGAAACACTTTGCTGGTATTAAGCATGCATGTTCTATTTTTACTTAAACATTTTTAGTAGAAATAATATACAATAGTCTATCCTGCTCGCGCCTCTAAAAGTCTAACACAAGATAATAAGTTACGAGGCATCATCAAAATAATAACGACACCTTATATTAAAACGTTTTTTTCCTACAAGAAATTACATGGTTTGTTAGACATCTCTTTTTAAATAACCTCTTCTCCTCTATTTCTCCAAAGCCTTCGATAGCTTTAGATATACCCAGAACAAAGCGAAAATATTCAAAATTTCACACTAAAGCAAACTCAAAACTAAGAAGAAGAGCTCTCTAATCCTCAACAAATTGATCTGCTCTGGGTTCCTTGAAAATAAAGATGTTGTATAGGACCAGAGCTTCCCATTGACATATCATCAACCTTTGCAAGCAAATATTAAGCTTCTAGTCTGCCAAAATTTGTAATTTTTTTAATAAAGTCACCAAACAACTTTTGGACAACAATAGGAACGTTCTACGCTATCTAACAGGCCGTATCTGTCTAAGTAGAAGATGATGAAAATGCAGAGCATACAATCTGTACCTATCTCGAAGAAGTCAAAGATTTTTCGATGTTTGACGTTAATTTAATACCGTCATCGGTTCTGTAAGATCGTTCACAAAGTATAGAAAGCCACAATAAACCCCCAGGAAGTTCCAACCGATTAATTCACTTTCTACGTATCCTAACCTAACTTTATGGTCATAATCAGTGAAGTGAATCAAACTCTTTAGTGTTGTGCAGCATAACCGAACTACTTGGTGTCTATGGTATTAACCGTCAGTGTCAATGTAGTGTATGTTATTGTTGACAATCTTTTTAAATGTTTCAAAATTTGTACAATTTTATTATTGAATAAAACCTAATATCCAGGTTTTCTCGCATCTATTCCAATTTATTCTATAATATGGAAAAGTATTTGAGACCTGAGAGATTCGATGGACACCCTGCGGCAAAGTCGACAGCTAAAGAGTAGGATCACTGGAAGAAGACGTTTCTTAACTTCTTGGTTGCCAGCTCGACTGCTCCAGCGCAGTTTTCATCAGCAACTAAACTCCAACTGTTAGTGAATCACATCACACCAAAGGTTTACGCCTATGTAAGTGAATGTCCTGATTACGACACTACCATAGCGGCTTTAGACAAGATCTATGTCAAACCAAACAATGTCATTCATGCCAGGCATATTCTAACGACACGACGGCAACAGGCTGATGAAACGGTAGACGTTTACTTACGATCTTTAAAGCAACTGGCCAAAGATTGTAATTTCAAAACCGTAGACGCAGAAACAAACACGAACGATACAATTAGAGGAGCCTTTATCGCTGACATATCGTCCCATAAGATCCGCTCAAGACTGCTAGAAAGCCTAACACTAACTTTAGAAGAAACGTTTAACAAAGCACGTTCTATGGAAATGGCAGATGTCAACTCACAGAACTTTGTTATCCCAACAGTAAGCGCTTTGCCAGGAACGTCATCGCAAAGCACTCCTGCGAATAATGAAGATCCTACCGCTGCTGCTACCTCTAATCCTGTCAGCAGCTCTTCAGGACGGAGATGTTATTTCTGTGGAGGGCCAATACACTCTGGAGGTCGTAAAAACTGCCCAACACGAGACGCAATCTGCAAAACTTGTGACAAGAAAGGCTGAAGCCCTAATAGATGTCAGCTTTATAAATGAGGATTTTGCACACAAACAGTATCTATGACCTCATTGTCACTCACTAAAGAGTTTGATTCACATCAATCAGTGATGGCCCTAGACTTTGATCAGTGTTGAGCGAAATTGTCTTTCAGCGCCCTTTACTCGATAACATACATTTTTATTTTAAGCATAGCTATTATTTGGTTAGTTGGCTAGTTAACCTCAAATATATTTTTTTAAATTTTATTTATATACTCGCTTACGGTGTTTTTAAGGCGTAGGTATTTAGGATTTAAGAAACAGATGTATTTGAAACGTCTTAAGAAAGACATCTTTAAGACGTCTTATTCAGGGACTAAGGCGTTCAGACTAAAATAGGGTCAATAAATAATAAATTATGTTTTCTATGTAGGCATTGTATTAACAAATTAGAATTCGCGAATTTTACATTTAAATAATATTTAGGTATTGAATCAAAATTTGATTTTTTGCTGAAATTTGTTTTCCGCTTTAGGTTTTTTGGCTATATGTGTACCTGGTGTTCATCTCGCCTTGTATGTTGTCCTTGTTATTTAATTATTTCTCAAATATTTCAGTATAAAATAAATATAACAATTAATGACAATGCGGATTTTGCTATTTTTTGGTGTCAAGATAATAATATCGATTACTTAATCTAGAAACGTTATACGTATTATAGTAGGTACATTGGACTTTGAGATACAGGGAAATTTTCGAGGTTCTGACGTAATATGTACGCGGAAATACTATTCATATAGTATAAATATGAATCATTGTGTGCAAAAATTCGATCATAGGATAATTATTTTTCAGCTGTCTAAACACGGAACCCGACTTGATAGCACAAGGGTCAATTTCCAGTAAAACTTACATGTTAAAGAAATATAAGTTGTATTTTTTGTAGTAGAAACTGATGAAAAAAGAAAAAAAAAAGTCTCTTAACCTGGTAGACCGTCAATATTACAATTGAAACTATTACCAAAATTTTTTCCTCCTACCCCTATATAAAGTACACACTTTCCTCCCTCATATCAGGAAGAAACCCACAATTCCTACCCTAGGGATGGAAGAATGTGTTGAGTATGCCTAGGCATTCCCACACCCCATTATGGAACTGATTACACAATAGCTCAGTGATTTAATGGCTGCTTGACTATTCGACATTATGATAATCTTCTGCCTTCTATATCCTTTGTCAAGATTGAACTGAGCACACTTTCTTATTGCGTGAACTTCCGCTTGAAATATACTTGGGGTTATTCCCAAGCTTTCAGAGTGATTGGTTCTACTTCAACGATAGGTTTACAAATAAAAATTTCAACTTCAGAATTATTAGATACGTTTTCTGAGCTACGAATAAAATTAACAGACCATGGATCACTAACATTGAGAGAGTTGTTATGTTTATTAAACTTTATTCACTTTTGAGAAATGGAGAGCGATTCAAGTGATTTTTAATTCACAAATAAGCCACCTAATATTAGGGGCTAGGCTAACATATCCTAATTAACGTTATTACAACAAAATTACAATATAAGCAATGAGCTGAAAACAACAAAATATATAATTATTCAGTAAAAGGTTTAATAAGTGGATAGGAGGAAAAATTATATGTACGAGTATTACACAGGAATAAAGTACCTTTACCTCTTGCGGGAGGCTCTTTCTTCCTTGGTAATAAAAACCAGCGGAGCATATTATCAGCAATTGCATGGTAATTGTTAGTCAAGGCCTGAAGCACTGGCGCACCCAGGGGGCTGTAGCCCCCCCCCTAGATTTATAATAGTTACAAAAAAGTAATAAGCCCAATGGTCATTAATTACGATTTAAAGTAAGTGACAATCAAACTGTAACTACAATTACATCTCAAGAAGCAATTTTTGCGACCCACAGCATATCACATTTGTCAGAAAATCGAGATAACAATTTTGATCCTGAACTCGAAAAACGATATTTCACATTTTGCAAACTCTCAAGAATCCTCATGTAATTTATTGAGCAAACTTGAAAATATTTGGGAACCAGAAAAAACTTTTAATTTTCCAGGCACGTTGTTCGGAAAATTTGAGAGGCATTTTCATTTAGCCCCCCCCCGAAATTTTATCCTGGGTGCGCCTTTGGCCTGAAATACCTGGAATACCTGTTCAGGATACAGATCTAGTTCCGAAATAGATAATAAACTTTTTCATAAGCCTAGTTCTTTTGGACTAAAACAGGTGTACAGTATTCGCCAACTAACTTGATTCACAGAAATTACCAACTAAGAGAGAGAGATTAATAGTGCCCTGCCTAGTCGGCTGCTATTGGTGGTAAAATTTTGACAAACGCCAATTGCATCGAACCTTATCAGGTGTTAAGATTTTCAGTAGCGTAGCGTCACACAATTATTGTTTCTGCTTTGTACAATAAAGTGTTTGTAAAAGTGTCAGCCGTTAATGAAGAACTGATATATAGAGTGTTCAATTATTTTAAGACATTAAAAAGTGATGAAGATACCTTAATAAACGTGAAAATTAAAACATCCCAGGAAACAAGTAAGCCTGCTAGCTAGCTAGTCATCACAAGCAAGTTAGTACAGCTTATTTTATTTACTCAGAATTCAGGTATAAAGCAGATCCGTTTCTATTAAAATCAATATACCAATAATTATAACAAAGAATTAAATATTATTTATTAAGTTAAGATCATATATTTCTGGACGGACTTTACTTTATTAATTGTAGATACAAGTTGTGTTAATTTGTAACAAAAAGCGTATCCTCAAAACTTGCACGGCACTGTTTACAGTTATCGGATGGGCGGCGTCAATAGCTCCCTAGAAAGCATTTAGGACATTAAATTAGTTGGCGAATACTGAAGTATGTTAAGTTTGTACGTTACAAGCTATTTTAATGCATTTTATATCATCATCGTAGTAGATAATTTGTCATTGTGCTGTCAAAGCAGGCTCCAGGCTTACACAGCTCATACTACCATCGTTTTTAGGTAGATTATGACTCATTAATATAAGCTAAATATTCTGAAAATTGAAAAAGCGAAACCACCGAGACTCGAACTCTTACATTAAATTTTAGGAAATGTGGCGTTTTACTAGAATCAATTAGATATTTTTTAGTCCTATTTTCACAATTAAAACAGGTGTTAGAGTTTTGGAAATTGAAACTTCTTTTGGGAAATTTCTTGATCTATCAGGATATTGATTTCGAGACATTCCCGGAAAACAAAATCTCTTTTTTATTTTTACTAAATTGCTTTTAAGCAGGTCTGCAATTTGTTAATGCCATTCCGATAACCTTTTACTATAACAATAACACGCTAATCTTAACACGTTTATTTTTGTTTTTATTCTGAACAAAAGTAATCCCTATCATAAATCTCTTGCTTCATTTTTATGACATTTCTTTTAAACCATAACAACAAAATAAACGTATAATCTGTAATAAATTTCAACACGATAATATTCACAGCTAGCAGTGAAATCAATATTTATTATATTGGTAAGTACTTCCAGCTTACGATAAAAAAAAAATCAAAGTATTTTATTACTAAAATATTTAATTAGATTAAATGGTTACTAGATGATAAGAAATTTGACTTAAATTTGAATTTTTTTGGTGTAAAAAACATTTTGAGGTACCTGCCATTCATAAGATAAGAAGTTTTGGTTTCATTATCTTCTATCTATAATGTAGTTAATATTATTTGATTTCAATAAAGTATGTTGGACGTAAAATTTCAGTACCATCCTATACTTTTACATGAATTCCACCTTGGACAGATTAGACGTGGTTTATTTCACGGACAGTGTCAAATTTGCTTAAATTACATTGTGCAGACAGATAATACACTAATATTAAGGATTTCTTTAAAGCCACTTAAGGTTATTTTTGCTAGAGAAGCTGAATCTCACCTTTTTGTTCTCGCAATTTAGGTAACTGAAAGACCAATTCATCGTTACCCTACTAGATAGACAATCAAAGATACTTCTGTTGAGATCAAATTGTTGCCTACATACATGCCTTACAAGAAGAAAGGGTTGACGGCATTTCTTCGCGAGTGGCAGAATTCTATATTACATCTTAAACCTTTGAGGTATACTGTTGTAAACTTATAAATTTATGTCAAAAATGATTTAATTTTATTTATATTATAATTAACTTACTTTTATACTATATTTCTTAATAAAACCAAACAGACAGTCTTCAATCGTTCATCACTTCAGCAAAAAACAAACTGATAATACAGATTAATATGTATCTTCTTATCCTATCTCATCAATGTTGAGATATCGGTTATCCACTGTCTGACAATATAGATAATAATGATAAGCAAATATCGTATTATAACCTAACAATTGCACAATATTTCTAAATTTTACCTTAAAATAAAATATAAACCTATCTATCATTTTCTGCTTATTATACTTTAAGTGATATTTATACAGATACATGCAGTGAGAAACGGAACGAAAAATTTCTATAAATTTACTTCAATAAACATCAAGTATTTAGCTGGACAGCAGTAAGAAACCCCGCCTCTTCTCCTTCCAATATTTGTTAGTTATGTGCGTATGTGCGATTTTGTATTCAAGTGTCTTTTGATTTCATTTGGCCATAACGGCTTCCAAATAAACCAAAATAAGATTCTCCAAATTAAACAAATTGAAAATAGATTCCGAAAACAACTTGAAAAGCAAAAATTAAAAAATTAATGAATTAAGGGTTCAAATAGTCCTCCTTGTCGAGCCAAACAAAAACCGAATCTATTGAACAAAGATAATCTTGTATCTCTTAGCTGATTCGGTGTAATGTTTGCACAATGCTGGACAATTTTAGCCATTAATTTTATAAAATTTTGAGCACGTTTAAAATTGTGTCGATAAATTTCATTTTTTAAAAAAACCCATAAAAAGAAATCATTCGCTGATCTTGCAATTTTCTCCTGAAGGGTGTACATTCTGATTTCTCTACGAATTTATTTTATTTTGAATAGTTATTGGCTTGAACAGTAGCTGGAAATCGACTGCTGTTTACTGACTGTCTGACGCTAATTAAGGAACGCCCACAGTTGAGACTACGGAGTGGTGGGAATTGTACGATATGTTGTATTGTTTAGATACAGAGCAGCTATAATGAAAAAAAAAACTACTAACCTGTAAAGTTTTACATAAAAATATCTTTCACTTCAATTCATCAACAAATAGGTATCTAAATCAGCTGGTGACTAAGTATTCAACGATAATTGTGTGGTGTGTGGTTCCGGTGATAAAAATTTATCACAATCTGCATTTTCCGATTAGTTCTTGTATTTTACAATGTCCCAGTTAGCAACAAAACGTGAAAGATGTGGTCAAAAATTTTAGCTAGAATGGGACAGTGTTGACAGGTATTAAAATCTAAATTTCCTTCTAAATACTCTGAATATTCCCTTTTTAAAAGTAAATTTCCCTGCTTATTGAGGATTTTAAAAAATAAAATCAATTTTTTATTATGCTTTATTAACATAAATGTTGTATTAATATTAACAAAATAAAAATATTTCTTCTCAACAAAATAAAAATAATTCTTTTCAACAAAATAAAAATATTTCTTTTTCAACAAAATAAAAATATTTCTTTTTAACAAAATAAAAATAAAATAAATAATTATTTTCAACAAAATAAAAAGAGTGAGAACTGAGAAGTAATAAATGATAATTTTGATAAATAGATACTTCTAACTATATGCCATGACATCATATGCATATTGATATATAGTGACATAACATAACCTTAAAAGAGCTGCCAACGTTAAAAGTGCTGCCAACCACACAATCCTAAACATTTTTAATACTGCAGTGATTTACAAAAAATGAATCTACCTCTTAGTGAACCATTTTATATATTTTTTCAATATTTTGAATGCTAAAATTCCCTGTTTCCGAGGTAATTACTTTTCCCCCTTTTTCCCTTTTACTACTAAATTTCCCTGCACCTGGCAACACTGGTATGGGACTGTATAAAACTGAATGGATTGACAAACGAAGCCATGTGTAAATTCTGTCAATTAGAAGAAGAGATGAACACTTCTCCGATACTGCAAAAAGGCGCAAAGAGCATCAAATCTTTAGAATTAACTTCCATTCATTGATAATCTCAATGATTCCTATCCGGTAATTGATTTGTAGAATAGTAAAATATCATGAACAAAGTTATGTTGAATTTAAATTTTCATAATATTTCTTAGAAAATTTAATAGGAATGTCAATATTTGATCTCATAGCTTTAAGGAAGATTTTACTAAAATTTCGTTCTTAGAAATTTTCGAATTTTTAGTCGTTTTTATTATAAAAAATCTCACTTATTTCAATGAACATTTCACTTTTTAACACTTCCGTCGCTGTACAACAGGTACATATTTTCATGAAATAATCGATTTTTTACGACCTCAGCCCAGATATTGATTTTCGCACGTGTAGAAAACAAAAATTTTATCAGATTATCCAACTTTTATTATACAAACTGAACAATATATTTAGTATAATCAGATTTTGAAATTTTGGTAGTAAAATTTGTGACCTAATTCGACTAAAACAACTCTCTCTTAATAAAAAAATAAAACTAACAAACTATACAACAAAAATCGATGAACTTAGTTAACGTATAGACCAGATTTACAGCCCTGTGATATAATTAATTGATTAGGTAAGAAGCCAGCAAACTTTGGCTCACTGAATGTTAAAAAAGAATACATAAGGTACCAAAGACCGAAAATACTAATAATTCTTATTTAGACCCTTTTAAAGACCGAGTTCTTTCACAATTATTTCAATTACAGAATTTCTTTGTAATTATCTTTTTATAACTTTACTTCTTGATGTACCTATTCAAATTTTTAGAACAAATCTGAGGTTTCTTCTTTTTTTTTAAAAAAAGAAAATATTTATCAAAATATATACGTACCTACGTATGAATCAGAAGAACTAAACTGACTCAAAAACGTTTCACAAGAGTTCCTTAGTAGACAATTTGACGCCGCAGTCTTTCGGAATTGGGTTAGAGGCAGAAAATTAAAGTAAGTAGAGTTTTTTGTCGACAAACATTTTGTAAACGTATATTTTCTCTTAGGGATTCAAATCAAATTTAATAAAGAGCATTGTTTTTTGAATTCCCTCCCAAAATCTTGACGTATACAAAAAAAATGGTTCTTAAGACAACAAAGATTTCACATAATATATTTATTTCACTATATTCAATCTCGAAAAAAATATTTGCTAAATAATAAATTAAATAAGGGTTGATAACTCCACCCCTTTATAATGTAACAGGAGTTTAAAAAAATACCGGTGGCTTGTCATTGCGAGCACACGAAAAATACGAAATATCATGTTTACATCTTTACTTAAATTTGAAAATAAAAAATAGAAACTCAATTTTACTCAGCATCTTTTAGGATATCTAGGAAAGGAGTGAGTTGGGGAAAGACCCATCATAATTTCATACACGCAATCACCTCCTGAATTTTTTTCGCGTGAATTTAGAAACATCCTGTATGTTTGACAATATTCAAGGCTAAACAACAAAAATGATTTGACATTTTTCATGTTAAATTCAATAATTGTTTACTTTGAATCTGTTTCTCGTATCCTGAAGTTTTGTTTCCTTAAGAAACATATAGTGTGATGCAAAAGTCATGCGAAAAAAATTAGGGTGCAGATCGTAGTCAAATATTATGAAGGATCTATTCTATACGAAAAATATTTGGCCTTGAATGATGTGGAAGGCATTTCTATTAAAAAATCAATACAAAAGAAGTTAGTTAATAATAATGTTTGAAATTTATAAAACAAATCTGTTGGTTTTAACTTGTTTTATACACAATATACCGAATGTATATTTACAAACCTTCTCCCATCCCTAATCCAACAAAATACTTACCGACGATACACAATAATACATCTTATTCACAATACTATTAACAACCATATCTTCCAATTGAAATAAAAATTGAAAATAGAAACTAAACATTTCCGTTTATCCACTTTCCTGTTACCGCCCGTTTGAAAAATAAAGAAATAACAATTAAATTTTACTTTGTATATTTTGCAATATATTTTAAATCACGGTCAATAAATGTATTGATTGTTTCTCCAATTTTTGCAATTCTTCCAATTTCAAGTTTGATTTTTTGTTATTCTACATCGACATCCAAAGATACTCAGAGATGGATTTAGGCCGAGGCCCGGTCCTAGGGTGCTATAATTTGAGGGGCAGCATTTTAAAAATTGGTTCAGATTAGTTTTTATAAAAAATGAATAATTCAATTCCCATTCTTTAAATTTAGTAAAATCACGTTCAATTGAATCTGTTACAAAAGCAGTCGACTATTTTCTACTTTGCAAGTACTAATTTCTTCTCACATCGATGGGTGTTCTCGGTGCAGCGTACGCACTGAATCCGCTCGACTCGGATCGACACGGAACGGATCGGATCGGCATAACTATTACTGAATCGATTAGCAATTAGTTTTCCTCCATGATAAATACAGAATTGCAAAATAATCAACTGGACTTTCGGTTCGGCAGAAGTTGCCATCCCAAGGAATCTCCGTCGTAGTCGAATCGAGTCGAACGGTCACTGCCGTGTCGATCCGAATGAGTGCGCGGTGATATATTGGAATAAGAACAATGCAAAACGTTCGGCAATCCTGTGCCGTGTCGATCCGAGTCGAGCGAATTCAGTGCGCGTCCAGCTTTACGATTCTTTCTCAAATTTGTTGGCCTGCTCGACATGATGCATGTTACGCATTCGAAAAATAGTAGCCTGGAATAATTTATGAACTGGAATTCATTGCCGAGAGCAGAAATGAGAAACCGACTACGCGATCTGAAGCTACAGGATTGCAGAGAAAATTACAGCGTTTAGAAACAACAATTATTCTAAAACCAAACTTTACGATACAACACCAGTTTTATAAGAATTTTTGGAAAGGATTGTATTATTTCTGTTAACAGAGGCGTAGAAAGAGGGTCTAAAGAGAAATTCTACTTACAAAGTCTCCGTCAAGTTAAAGTAGATGATATTTGGAAATAAAAACACTTTCGTTATTTTAAGGTTTTATTCAAAATACGTATATAAATTTACAGGTATGAAAATAATATCTGCTTTTTTTGTACAGACAAATTTATTTTAATAAGTTTGATGCAGAGTTAGCCCAAATATTTGTACCTCGAATAAAATTATCTTAATACGTTGTTCAACCTTATTCAAATAATAAAATAAATTTAGCCAGAGGGCTAGTGGACAAAAACTAGCTTCAGCGGTTATCACAGAAATTGATTTTAAAGAAAAACAGAGAAAATAAAGCTCCAAACAATTATTTAATTAAAGCAAAATGCATTGAAATCCACTATAGACTTACGGCCCTATTCTGTATCGCAAAGTTGCTACTGAGCAAGTGGTTTAGGCCAAGGTCAGTGGTTAGGTTGCCACTTGTCTTCAATTGGTATTCTGTAGAGGCAACCAGTGTTTACAAAAGTTAATTTATAGTTGTTTCTGAGCAACGATAATATTTGTGGTTGTTAACGTTAGCAACTGTCAGAGAAAGCTAGAAATGTGGTGATAGAGTCCGTTTCATTTGAGAACGGGCCACTGACAGATGAAATGTGCGCAAACAATATGGCCGCACCAATAATAAAGGTGAAAATGGACGACGGCGCTCTTGTTGCTCGGCAACTATCGAAAACTCGTCTCTGCGCATGTAAACAAGCTTTCCGTTCTCAAATGAAACGGACTCTAGGGAAATGGATCCGTGGATTATGATTTTGTTAGATCAAGAAATGAATTAAATACACTGGTGCCCGATGATTAAATGTCCAGGCGTTAATGGTGTGAGATCCTAAGGGGAAATGGGACGTCAATTCATGATTGCCTCTAATTCTGTTAATAATGTATAAAAATGTCCAAATGACCGTAAGTATGGTCAATTAATAACTGATCTTTATCTATGAACTTTTGAACACTAATAACAAAATATTCTTCTAACCTCAGTTTTCTCAGTTGTTAGGGTCGATTTACACTATAAAAGTGACTAATCATTCTTCTTAACCACTAATAGTCACCAGAATAGCAATTTTATTGAAAGTGGTTAAAAATTTACTATCTGGAGTTGCTTGTCAGTCAGTTGCTATAAAGTTGCTTGACTGCCACTTAGATACAGAATAGGCCTATTAGAGGGTACTTAAAAATTTAAGAGGTGCATCTAACTCTGTTACATCAAAATTATTTTCCAATCTTTGAAATAGGAAAGATAAACAATTAGTACAAATGATAAATCAAATTTAATCGATTTTTTTTTTAAATTCTTACCTTTCCAAGGTTTTAATTTTTGTAGACGTGATAAAATAACTTTTATCTCAAGTTTAAAGGTCATTTGTCATCTGATTTTAGAAATGTATGTAGAAGTATATAAACAAAATGAAAAAAACAACGTTTTTTTGGTTGTTTGTTTTGAACGCCACGTGTCTAGTGTAGTTGTATCTACTCGTAATATTTCTCCAATATTCAAGTTATCAATTTATCTTATCTGAATGAAAAAAATCAGGCAGAATTAGTTGGAATGACGCTTTTATTGTTAAACGAATAATAATAGTATAAGTGGCCATTATGATAGTCGCCAAGTGTTATTATAAACTAAACAAAATTTTAAGATTTCTCGTCCATATACGTGAATTTAAGGATGTGTAATATTCCGACACGCACTAGCTTTAACACCAACCACTTAGTAGTAGAGGTTGCTAGAGGTCAAAACAATTTTTGTAAAGAAACCAGCAAACTAACACATGGGCTCAAAACTCCCGGGCCTGTAACATAGATGGCGCTAGTTTTATTGCAACTGCCTGTTTTTTCAGTTAGTACTAACCTTGAAAAGACAGTTATCAAAATTTCATTATATTCTATTCATTAGTTCCTGAGTTATTGTGTTAAGAGTGACGCTACTTTTTATATTTTCAAAACAATGGATCAAAAACAGTTTCGTGTTTTAATTTTACACTGCTTCTTGATGGGAAAAATACCGTTCTAGCGAAGCGATGGCTTGAAAATTGTTATGGGGACTCCGCTCCATCAGAAACAACAATAAAACGATGGTTTGCTAGCTTCAAACGTGGTCGTAGAGATACCAATGATGCGGAACGCAGTGGACGTCCAAATGAGAAGATAACACCAGGAAACGTCAAAAAAAATCCACAAAATCGTTTTGAATGATCGAAAAGTAAAGTCGCGTGAGTTAGCTGACATTGTAAATATATCAAAACAACGTGCTTGCTTTATATTGCATGAACAATTGACCATGAGAAAGCTCTGTTCAAAGTGGGTGCCGCGTTTTCTCGCTGTTGAACTAAAACTAGAACGTGTTCTGAGCAGTGTTTGACCATGTTTAAACGTAACAAACTGGAATTTTGCGTCCATATGTGACAATGGATAAAACATGGATCCATCACTTCACTCCGGAATCAAAAGGATCATCATCTGAATGGACAGCAACTGGAGAAGCTCGTCCAAAGCACCCGAAAGCACAACAATCAGCTGGAAAGGTTATGGCCTCGGTATTTTGGGATGTACGTGGTATAATATTCATCGAATATCTTGAAAAGGGAAATACCATCAACAGTGAATATTATATAGCGTTATTGGAGCGTTTTGAACGCCGAAATTGCAATGAAACGTCCGCATATGGCAAAGAAAAAAAAATTGTTTCATCAAGACAACGCACGGTGTCACAAAACTACACGAATCGAACTTCGAATTGCTCCCACATCCACCGTATTCGCCAGATTTGGCTCCCAGCGACTACTGGTTGTTCGAGACCTAAAAAAAATGCTTGCCGGTAAGAAAGTTCGCTCGAATGAAGAGGGTATTGCTGGCACTGAGGCCTATTTCGAGGCAAAAGATAAATCGTTCTACAAAAGTGGTATTGAAATGTTAGAGCGGTGCTGGAATGATTGGGTTGTTCTTGATGGAGAATACGTTGATGAATAAAACGTGTTTTCTTTGTTAGGTCCTGGACTTTTCAGCCCATGTGTTATATAGTGTTTATCGGGCTCTTAATACAGTTCTAAAATATTTATTTTGTAAGTTAGGTACTAACTTACCAATAGTGACAGAACGTTATATGTCTAAAAAATTCAATATATGATAAGTTATAACCTTTAAACCAAAGATATAATATACAAGGTGTCCTAAAAGTTTTAAAACATTAACAAAACGTAAGGAAAATTACTACAGTGGCTGTAACATTTGTATATATTAAAAATGTTTGGGACTTGGTTTTCTGAACACTCCATTCCAAGATATTTCGCTTTAGCTTTACACCAACATGACGTTTCTTCGGAAAGTTAACGCCTAATAGTATGATTATTTTACAACTGAAATAGGTGGTTTTAGTATCTAAATTTTACCGACTACGGATCTGTAACTGTTTTCTTTACAAATAGGGATATATAAAGTCTTATTATTAAATCCTTAAGATCAGATACCGAGTCAACGAAATAAAATGAAATATATTATAAGTTCACTTTGTATATTCTGTTATTTTATCTACGACGTTTTACAACGGTTAGTTTTTGTTTAAAACATTTAAACATCTAGTAGTTTTTGTTTTATATTTTTTGAATAGGTCATTAATAATTTTTTTAATATCTTATAAACGTATATAATATATTTAGTTTAATATTAGAATATTGCTTTTAGTAAAAAAATACGAGGAGAGTTCCGAATCATCTTTTCTAATTCACTAAGCTTTTAATGAAGAATTTGACTAAAATATTTTAAAAAAAAATTACAAAACTGGTTTCTACAAGAAAAGTCAGGTAAAAATATTGACAGTTATCGAAATAGCAATCGACGTTTGTGATAATGAAGGTAGTTGGCAGGGGGAGGAAGAATTAGATGCAATTGGTTTGAAGAGAGGGGAATCTCGAAATAAATGAAGCGTAAGAAGTTGTTATATCTCCGCGTGGAGATATTTAAGCAGCCATTTTTATTCCATTTTTGATCCCAATCAATTATAAATATTTACAGGATGCTGTACAGGAGTATGTACCAAAAACTTTGGAGATGATGAAGAGCTAAAAGTATGGATAATACTTTATATAAAATTTGAGCCATACTAAAGTTGAAAATTGTTTTTATTTATAAACGACTTGTTGTAAATTAGTGAAAATTTAACCATCCATAATCACCTTAAATGCGTTATAACAGATCTGCACTTCCGTTGTAAACTCCGAACTTCTGGGATACCCTGTATAGACTGAAGTTATTAATGATTCATGAACTCTTTTCGCATACAATAATAATAATAATATATTATCGTTAAAACTTAAACATATCACTATCATAACTTTTGTATAAAAAACCAACATACAATTTTTTTAAACTCTTAACAGTGTTTGACAAAATGTATAATGAATGTCTTTATATACATTTAATACAAAATTTATAACAATCGCTAGCTTACAAATCTACATCTTACAAAAAATATTATTGCGTTAGTTTCTATCAATAGATATGTTAATTTTATCGTTAGGTTATTTTTGACCAGCAAAAATATTGCATTTTATTGAAAGTAAATATATATGTCACCACAAGGATTTTTTTCTTGAATATTTTACTATCTAATAGCAAACCTAACCTAAAAATTCAATACCATTGTCATTCCTCAATTTTTTCATATAAAACTCGAGAAATTTCTATTTCAGAAAATTCTAAAACTAGACAACGCTGTTTCTTTGTGTCATTTGTCGTTGTCAGGTGAGTAAAAAATAATCTGTGATCAATAAGAACATAAACACAAATATTAGATCATCAATTCGTCAGTTCTACTGCTGTCAAATACATTTCAGTGTTACCAATTTAGGTAAACAAAAGTTTTAATTAATCTTTTAACCTCAATTTTCTGTATCAAGACAGTTTGCGATGTTAATTTTTGTGTTCTGTGCACACCTTTATATAGGACATGTCCACCAACTGACAAGTTGACACTAATGACAGTTGTCCTGAGAAAAAAAATCATTTTAGAATTGTAATTTGGTTGTTTTGTGATGATTTAATGATACTTTTTATTATAAACAGTCAGATATAGCTTTTTAGAAAGCACCAAACCAAAATTAAATTAACTCAAACACCATCAAGATAACTATAAGAACCACGTGCAAAGAACGCTTGTTTATCATGAGATTCATCAGGGCGTGCGTCACGTGGACTTGCCCTATACCTAAATAACCTCAAAAATGAGTTTAAAGATCTTTAACTCATCCTGGTGGAGATGTTGTTAAACATACTTTAACATATATATTTAATTTCGAACATTTACAAATTTAAACACATTGAAAAACAAACTAATTATTTGAACGTTTAGCCGGGTCCCGTTGTCGAGGATTTGGATTTGTTGCAGGTATTGTAGAAGCGTGTTCTATTGCTTCTAGTTGCTTAAATCGTTTATGCTTTCCTACAAAAATAAAAAACAAGCAAACTAGGTTAAAACAAACTGTCACCGGAAACTGCACTTAAAACAATAATTGATAGATAATAATTCAGCCTAAACTTGTTCTATAGAAAATTTTTGTCAATTATACTTTAAATATATTGGAATGTTAGATAATATATCCTGAAATGTACAGGCTAGAGTTGTGAATGTCCAGAGTCCTGCAGCGTTGCAAAACAACAAACGGGATTAAAGAAAAGCAGGTATGTCTTAAATCCATGGAATGATGGACAATTTCACCAGGACAGGCTTTTTAAGGAAACTTCTTTCCTTTTCCGGATATTACTCTGTAGGTATTTCATCTCATTTTCCTTCCATGTCAATAAACAAATTGAGCATAATCTGCTATCTACCATACAATATGGGCAGTTGCATGCATAATAGGTCATACTCTATTCCAAAAAGTACCGGATTATCAATACTCATCTATCACTAAACACATGCGTGTAACTATTTCAGATCATGGGTGCATAGATATATAATTTCAATGGATATTTGTGACTGATACAACCACAACTGTATCATTCCATAGCACATTCCTACCTCATTAATTTTCTCAAAAGAACGGTTTTATTTATATACAGCCGACGAAATCCTTTTTTACCAGAATCAGTAGCTTCTATGTCTGGATTTGCTCGTTTTTTTAGCTCCAGATTTGATGCATGCCCTATAAATACGATATTATTTTATAAATACGTCGTGTTTGAATATATGTGTCTGGAAAATGGAAAACAAGTACTACACTTCATATTTTTCCATTACTACAGCCTAAGACAGCAAGATAAACATCAACTGTGTGAGAAGTAAAAATGTACAGGGAATACTAGAGAGAAAAAGAAAGAAATTGTATCTTTTTGGTTAAATAGTTCTGGATAAAGAATAATTGAACTCTTACTTGCTATTTTGATCATGATTATACCCCACCATATAGACCATCCCCATCCAACTAGACAGAAAAGAACAGTAAAACATTGGCTGACACCTATTATCAAATTGATGATGAAGGCTCCTATCCTAGGTCTTGGTCCGTCTTTTTGGGAAAATCTTGGTATTCCAATGCATAAATTCAGTAAACCACTAATAACAGTTCCTGCAAAAAATAACAATGATTACACAAACGATATAAAAAAAGTAAAAATTACAGAGAATTTATTCACAATTAAGATGTATAGGGTTAGTATGAATTCTTCTTAAAAGACTTGTACTTATAAAACTGACAATATATTCAATATCACCTTCTAACCATCAAGCTTTACCTAAAGCAGAAGAAAAGAGAAGATCTGACCATTGGAAAGATCTAGTAGGGCTTAGACAATCAAATATTCTGATGGGTGACTACAACCCGTTGAGATCAAATGAACGCATAAGTCAAAGTAAAACTGCACTAAGAGTTTTGACAGGAATCCTAACGGGACATTGTCGCCTGAATGGGCACCTTAAAAAGCTCAAAATAGTGGAGGAAGAAGATTGTAGGTTTTGTGGAATGGAAGAAGAATCCTCCATCCACATACTTGCGAACTGCACAGCAATTCAGAATCCTAGGGCACAGCACCTGGGAGACTACTGGATAGAAGAGGGACAGTTACCTAAGTTGAAGCCTGCAGATATCCTAAAATTGCAGTTTTACTTTGACTTATGCACGCATTTGATCTTAACGGGTTGTAGCCACCCATCAGAATCTTTGATTATCTAGTGGCTTTATTAATAACCGTACGAATAATTAAAAAAAAAGATTTACCTGTTCCAGGACCAATACAATTGAGAATCAAGCAGAACCATGCTAGACAGATTGGAAGAATTGGAATGGCTGCTTTCATATGGGAAGAGTGTTCAACTAAACTCATATCTATCTTTGGACGAACATCCTAAAATAAAAAATCATTATTTTCAGAAGAGTATAGTTTGTTTATGGTAATGGTATTAAATATATTTTTGTTACAATCACCTCAGGAGGCGGAGCTGTAGTTGGTGTTAAACTTTTTTTCTTGCTCAGAATCGATCCTTTTCTATCTGGAACTTCTAGTGGCTTATTTTTTCTGCATAAATTCATACAACAGATTGTTCTCATAAAGTTCTTACAGCATTGCTTCGAACATTTATTCCTAAAAAACTTATAAACATAAAATAAATATGTTATAATATTCAATCTGCTTACCTTGCTGGTTGGGATAAACTATCAGCCCTGTTTACCCAGCTTTCTTTTCTCTTTCCAACGGGGAAACACGATGAAGCGTCTCCAATTTTTTGCTTCTTGAAACAGTTCAACCTATCAATTAGCTTCGGTTTCTTCTGGGTTTCATCTTCAACGATAATGGAAGCAGGGGCTTGCTTCCTTTTAAAGCAATTAAAACAACTAGCGTCAGTCTTTGATTTAGAACTTTTAGAATCCTTTTTACAACAACTGCACATCTTCGAACTACAGCTGGTAAGGAATCTGGTGCATGCATTCTTCGGTGGAGGTTCTTTCTCAGGTTCATTTGGCGGCGTTGCTTGACCTGGAGGTAAACTAAAAAAATACCTTGAATTACTATGATTCTATGGAAACCATTACAATGATATAAAGCTTAAATGTCAAAACATATTTATTAAAATAATCACATTTATTAATTTGTTAATTTTGTCATTAAAAATGAGCGATTCCGAGTCTGATTCCATATATGCAGATGTTGAAGAAGTTGTAAAAGATGATAGCGAATAAGATCATTTAATTGGTACCGAATTCCACTTCCTCACGTGGAGTGCCTTAGCTCTGGGATGTATGACTTACAAATTGGCGCCCAACGTGGGGCTGTATTAGTTACAAATTGTTGCCCAACGTGAGGCTGTATGAATTACAATAAAATTTGCTGCTAAGTGAATCAAAAGATGCGTATGATGAGTTTATTCTAACTTCCAAAAGTAGTGCAATGCCATGAATACTGAAAAAACGATATAGGAAAATGTTCTTCTTGCTTATTTTTCATACAAAGCAAATCAAAAAATTTCAGTAGAATTTTAATTGTAGTTGATGTAACTGAATTACGAAAAAACTTATTTTTTTTCGAAAATTCCTGAAAAGTAGGGTCAAATCCATTCAAAATGCAATAATCTAAGCAATACAACTTACTTTAGAGAGCTCATCATGTTGTTTTAACAACTTTTTAAGGAGTTCAAAAAGAGCTACACAACGTTGTGTTGTCATTTACACTGTTTTACTTCAACTGCTAGAAATCGATCAAATTATGTCGTTTCTACACTACATTGTTAATAATTAGACTAAACTTGGCGAAACTTATGCGAAATATGCTGAAAGTTTTTCTACAGGAAGACCAATATACGTAGCATTAAATAAAATCTTGAACAATTTTAGTTTGCTGGGTTTACGGAGGAAAATATAGTGGTAAGAATTTAAAACAAGTATTTTTAGGTAGTTTTTTCAATTTCCAACTTCCTATTTTGATTTATTTTAATTATTTATCTACAATAAACTCAAGCAGGTGTACCTGAAGGAAGCGTTTATGGACCAGTAGTTCACCTTTTATATAGTGGAACTAGAACAAGTAAAGTTAACGCAAATAGATAACAGATAACAGTGTTATCGGAGACTTGTCAGACGGGCTCGTGAAAAAAACCTCTGGCAACCTTTGTAGGTGGTACTGCGATTTTTGCAACAGGGCATTATTAAGAAATATCTACTGTAACTGTACAAACATCTAAGTACTACCAAGAATACAATAAAGAAAAAAGAAGAAGAATTACAACTAATAGAGAGTGGACTAACGAATAGTTCAGTAAAACGATTCGCAAAGTGGTATTTTAACTTCATGTTTAGAAAAGATTTTATAATTTGTTATTATAAAGTTTCATGTTGGTGGATACAATTTTTTGCACGACTAGTTCTTGGAAATATTACATTTACCCTATCCAGATCTAGCACGCTCTACGTATTAATATATATGTATCATGAAATGGTTTTTATTTCATACCCGCCATTTTCGAAATGTCCGTAGCCGTTGTATTCTTCATGCAAAGGCATTACGTATATAAAAGTCATATTCACATCGCGACCACTCGCGTTTAAAAAAAATTTAAATATTTACATAAGACTAAGAAAGCGTGTAAGTGTAAAAAATAATAAAGATATGACCGGGGGATTTCATAATATTTCCTCCTTCACTCATTTTTGCCTACACAAAAAAATGTTTTAAGTCAGTTTTATGGTTGTTTGCCTGTCATTTGATATATTTTAATCAGTAATAATGGAAAGTTGGGCCACTGATTCTAGTGCATCGCTGACGATTTTAGTAACTTCTATTTGAATTTAATTAAATCCAAACCTACTAGAAATCTTCCCTTGGAAATTCTAGTCCTAGGAGTTTATATCTCCAATAAGATAATGCTTCACAATCAAAGATAATGTGAGTAGCTGTTTCCTCCTCTTCTATGCACAACCGACAGATAGGTTCCTCCCTATATATGCCGATTGTATGCATGTGCTTCCTTAGGGTACAGTGACCGGTGAGAAAACCCGTCACTATCCTTATCTGACCCCTGTTAAGGTTTAGTATTTCGTTGGTCAGCGTCTCGAGGGTTTGTTGACCAGGAGTTTGCTGTGTTCCTGTTTTGGCACGTGTCTCCAGTACGACTGGTGTTTAGTTTGAGTCCACCAAGATATACAACCACGTGCATCAGTTCTAGATATCCCAAATACTGGTTCAGGACCAGAGTAGGTGTGATATTGGAATACAAACTGCCGTAACATTGAAATTATTTGCAAGTACAAAAGTTTTTTATCTTGTTTTAATTTCACTGTTTTACAAACAAACAATAAACTGTGCAACAAACTAGTAAGGTAAAATTTAAAAGTACAAAAAACTGTCGACAATGACTTATATGCTGTCACTTGTCATTCACGTTACCAAATTTAAAAGTGATATGTTACTATTTTTGTTACTAAAACGTACGATTGTTTCCAAGCAATGGAAATTGGCATTTGCATTTGCATTCATCCGATACGACGTGATTCGACTTACAATCGGACATCGTATGACGGATCTGTGGAAATTCACCTTAATACGGTGGCATAGAGTGCCATCATACCAACTGAATATGAAAAGTAAGTTAGTTGGTTGTGCCTGTTCTATCGTACTAAGGAAAAAGCTGACTGGGCATGGTTACATCCACTCATAAAATGAAATCCGATAATGAGCTTTCGAACGCATATCTCAACATGTCATCTCATAAAATTTGTTAATATAATGTCACACTTTTCATGAAATGAGAAATAGTATATTATTGAACGAGCAATTTATGATAGCCATTATTCACGCAGGGTGACGTTTGCGTCCCGGGCCGTAGGCGAGGGGCGCAAGTCACCCGAGTGAATAATGGCTATCATAAATTGCGAGTAGAATACTATACTTTGTCCACGACCCTTGATTTCTTTATTAAATAAGACGAGTGTAGAACGGAAAGTAATAATTTGGTATTTGGTATTAATGACAATTCTACCGTCAAAATGAATACCAAAGTTCAGCAGTACGTCAAATGTGACATATAGAGATGGGCGATACTGTGTAAAGTATCAATACACCGTACCGCTATAAATATATTATGTGTTGAGTTGTCATGGCATGTTATTTAAATGCAGAAGCGTGAATTATGAGTTAATAATTCACTCTAGTGAATTATGAACCATAATTAACTCTAGTAGATATATGGGTACCATATACCTTTTGTTAGGACTTAAAATATTGACTTATTATTAAGTGGTCGTGGACAAACAATAATTTAAGGTAAGTGTTTTAAAGTAAAACTGAAGCCTGCAGACATCCTAAAATTCCTCCGGGAAATAGGCCTAAAAGAGCTACCAGACTTTCTTCAGGAAGTGAGTAAAAGCCACAATAGATCTTTTAGGCTTTTCCCACAGGAATAGATTATCATATGTCATTTTTTGTAGAACCATAAGGTTTCAGAATCTGTTGAAGGTTATTATCCAAATGAGATGAAAGTTTCACAGTACAATTTACTAGGGTAGGTACTTCCATTCTCATTCAGGGTATAATTACTTTGACCAATTTGAACCTGTGCATTACATAAATTACTATGCTGACGGGTGAAAATGACCTTGAAAGATCCTTAAAGGGTTGAATAAAACTCGAAGCCAAACCACAATGTGAATTTTTTGTCCACAGTAGGACCGATCGGTAAGATATAAAGTCTACCATATTTCTATTTTTATAGCCAGATGATGGTAATATCTTGCCGAAACTAGTAGCAACAATTTGATTGGTCCTATTGGAGACAAATAAATTACATTGTGGTTTGGCTTGGAGTTTTATTCAACCGTTTGGATTGGATTCTAACCACATTTGAGATATGGATGAGCTCTAGGAGTTCCTTAAATTAATTTTAAAAAAAACCAAAACATTGCTGACATCTACCGGCGTCTATAATTACGTGAAATCTAAAAGTGTTATACAGTTAACTAGATAAGCAATATTTAAGTCAAAATTATACATCTAAATGACAGGAACAAACCATTTATATTTGTCGATAACGCTCACAGATATCAGGGTCATTATTTTAAGTTTAAAAATGTATTGTAGCTCAACACTTAACACCCACTATCTTCTTTAAAAAAAAAATGGGATTTTATCTTGTAGTTTAATGATTTTTAAGGTTTGATTTTTATGTTCGCGAAAATCGCGTCGATGGTCACTCACATTCACAACTTTAATGCGGTCGAAAAGTCTTATGTTATATCGGCTGGACGCCGGCCAACCCTCACCTTTTCCATTAGGCATTGGCGTACCACAACACCTTCTTCAGACTGACTTCGCTGGTATCGATTTCATTTTCACTTTGTTCCAATTCTCATACATATTAATTAATGGTATAATTTGTACGTAAATATGTATACATAAAAATGTTGTAGCTGTCAAAGATATTATCATCGGAAGCAGCAAAAATTATACTTCTAGCGAATATTAAAGAATATAACAATAGAAATCGATAGAGATGTTCACACAGTGAAATTAAATAAAATGGAGTCGAAGGATCTTGTTTGGAAGCTACAAAAGGAGCGAAGAAGATATGGAAATGGATATATCGAAAGAAGATGGGTATAGAAAGAGTTGAGATAGTATAGAGTTGTAAGGAAATTTCTATAGATCAAGAATTTGATCTTATTCAAGTATCACTAGAAGAAGATAGCTCAAAATAACAAAGAACTTGTTGTTATTGTTTGTCTTTCATAAATTTATCACTTCTATGGCTACTTGGTAATTCTACAATTGTGTACTTCTCCTAACTTCTTTCATATTGTCATTCCTTAAAGGACATACATCTTCTTAACCTAATTTTAACATATGAAAGATTTCTCCTAGAACGATCACGTATGGAGACTCAAGGACTAGTTCCTTTAGACCCATTTTCCTGAGGAATTTTAGGATATCTGCAAGCTTTACTTTCCTAGGTGTTGAGCCATAGAATTCTGAATTGCCATGAAAGTATGTGAAAGGAAGTTTTCCGCAGATTCATCTGTTATTTTGTGTCCTGTAATCCACAGTAAGGTTGTTCTCGCCTAGTTCCTTGAGTTTATTTAGGCATTCCCATACTATTTTGGAATTTTGGCAACTTGTGTATCAATATTGAACTGGGCTTTCTGAGTGTTTGGTTCCTAGCTCGTACACTCCTAAGGATCATAAAAATACTGTCAAGTCTGATACGGACTAAACTCCTCAAAAAACCTAAAAGTTGAAGTGCCGAGGACTGGAAACATCTGATTGGTGGTACTGATGGTTCTACCTATTAGAATCCTTCTAGTACGACTATATTATTGTAAGACTTCTCTTTATTTGGTTTATGAAAATATTTAAGAGACGTACATACCTATGATAATATAATTATTTTATTTTAAAAAAAATGTACCTACGCCTATGTTTATTTCTAATCTCAACACGCTATTCTCCACTTGCTGGCCACTCCAAATATTCAATCACGCAATCGTTTATTAAGAAAATCCCGAAGAACGATGGAAATAGGACCGGATTAAATAATTTTAATAAATATAGAGTAAGGAGTTGATTAGAATTTCGATATTTTGTGAATTTGAAGTTTGGGTAACCAATCGTAAGATGAAAAGTTTTATAAAGAAGTAATTAATGAAAATTGGGAGGAAAATGAAAGTTGGTGAAGTTGCAATTGATTTTATAGAAGGAATTTATATTAAAATAGATTGTAATAACCGTAGGGTTGTATTAAAATTGTCTATTTTTAAAAATATGATAAAAAATACTTTGGAAAAAATTTGATAACATAAAATCTATTCCAAAGTTTACCTATATTTGATTTTATGCAATTCAAGCACAAGACTAAAAACATAATACCGACATGGTGGGTAAAAAAAAACGACTAACAGAAAGTTATTTTTTCACGACTTAATAATTAATTTTAGATGTAACTAAACATGCTTATGACTAAAAAAAAATAGTGTAAAACATTTCTCTGTTCATAGAAACTCAAATTTGTATAAATTTTCCTGAAACTCATAGACTGAATTGAAATTTTCCGAATTATTAATCAAAAACTGTTAAAATTGGCGTGCATTTAATTTTGACGATGAATATCTTTTAAACGCTTATTTTAATCGACAAATCATAAGAGAACATTTTTGTAGACCAGTTAATTTCCTACGAAACTATGAACTGCGTTTTCCTAAAAAGTTTTTGTTAATAGGTTATAAAATTCATAATCAAAACAGAAATTTGTCTTAAAATAATCAAACTTCTACCTATGTTACCTTTTAAACGATGAGGCTTACGATGAAATTCTAGGAAACCTTTTTTGTAAAGCGTTTAATTTCCTACAAGAATAATGAGGAGAGATATTTTGTAACGAATAATTGATGGAGAGATATGAGAAAAAATGTGAAGCAAAATTAAGAGCTCATTTTTGATAAGAAGTTTCTAGAGGTGTCTAACAAATAGTGGGTTTTTGACCCACCCTAATATAATTGATATTACTTTTTAATTTCATAATTCTTGGTATTTGAAAAGGGATTGGCGAAGCACCTACAGTGCGGGTAGGTTATGTTAGACGAATTCATTTCTTAGGTCAAGGAGGAGCCCACTACATAGTTTAAGCTTCTGTATTTAATAGTATCGATCTTCCTTAAGAGATTATCCATATTTTTAGACATAAAGAATATCGATCGTTTTATAATAGCTTTATCAATTATCTATAAACATATAAACATTGTTTATATACTTACCTTACGAAAGGTATAGTTTATACGATTTCAATGGATGATTGCCACTACACAATTTTCAGGTCTAAAACGACTGACATTTTCTAGGCCGTTCTGGATACGATTCAAAGTCGAGACAGAAATAATTGTTGATTTCGAAGGTTTCTAGATGTTCCCGAATATCTGAACCGGGCTATTAATGTTGTTATTGAAAAAAAACTAAATAACCTAGGGGACTTATATTTTTACGTTTGCTGCATGGACGAAACCTGTCAATTTAATGTCACGTCTTGTTTTTGACATTTGCAATTAACTAATTGTTGTCTTAGTTTGTTTTACATTGTTTTCAAATGTCAAAAACAAGACATGTGACATTGAATTGACAGGTTTCGTCCATTCAGCAAACACGTAAATATTCAAATCCCCTAGGATATTTTATTTTTTCAGTAACAACATTAATAGCCCGGTCAGATATTCGAGAGCATCTAGAAACCTTTGAAATCAAAAATTATTGCTGTCTCTACTTTGAATCGTACCCAGAAAGGCCTAGAAAATGTCAGTCATTTTAGACCCGAAAATTTTGTACTGGCAATACTGAATGGACTACTGGAATCATCCATTGGACAATCGAAAAAATGATTGATATGTTTTATTTATGTACCTATTATTGTTTGGCAGTAATTTGAACAACAAAAATTTTTTAATAACACTGGCGCCAAACACTGGTTTTTTTCCAACTGAGATCGTACGTACTATGGTATTTATCCTTATTGGACCATTATTTGGTCTATCTTTTGTATAACCTCAAACTTTGATCCACATTTTCAGAAAGTATGTCCCATTTCAACATATTTTCTTTTATAAATCTTTTACCATTCAAAATTTATAAAATAGAAAAAATTCAAAAATCATCAAAGTTACAAAAGATCTAATTCTACGCTAGAAAAGAACCCATTAATTTCAAATAGTCCTAAGCACAGCTAGGTACGTCCAACACATATTTCCTTGTCATGTTGCATTCAAGTTTTCATTCATTTTTTACACACAACAAAATTCCATTAGTATTGCGAGAGAGAGAGAGAGAGTGAGAGAGAAAAAAGGCAACCATAAGTGGTAATTATTGTGTAGAAATTTGCAGATATCATTAATCACATAATTCGACAAAATTGTATGTAAAAAGTTTTCCACAAACAATCAATTTCGAAAATCCGGCGCCTAGTCACTACCAAATACAAAGAAAATACTATTAATATTTATGAAGTTTATCGATTTCATAATATGCAAAAAGAAAACTGTAATGTTATCGGCTAGCGTCATCGTTTCGGTGAATTTTAATTTGAAGAAGAATTCCACTACGATATTTACCTATTCTCCACAACAACCATTAATAATATATAACACTACTAGGGCAGAAAGTTGAGATTCCTGCACTGCGCACCATCATACATCATGAATTACACTGAATTACAGTCTAAAACGATCGAAAACACACAATTCGACGTTATTTCATCCAATAACGCACAATTTCACGTAATTATGGTCCAAAATGGTCAAAACAGCTTGAAACCACTCAAAAGCCCTTAATTCCACTGAAAAGATGACTGAATAATCCTCAAAACCACTCGAACCTCATACATCATAGCGTGCAGGAATCTCTACTTTATGCCCTTGTAGCGAGTACTATTTTTCTTACTACCTCGGTCAAAAGTAAGAAAACAATTAACCAACATTAGCATTAGCTATTTGTAACCAAATTTTGAGGTTATGTGAGTGACAGTGTAGACCATTCCAGAACGACGTCACTGACAGGTCGGCCATATTGCTGTGAGCCCGCATGTCATGTATTTAGTTTTTATTGTTTACTATCTAAAATACTATCGTTTTGTAGTGTTCTATGTGTGGAATGCAAGGAGCAAAAGATAAGATATCTTTTTTTTATTTCATTTAATTTAATTCGTTCACCTTCAAAAAATGTTATTAAAATTTCGAAAAAACGTATTTTCAACATAAAAAATCTTGTAAATACCACAAAACTATGAATACTGAACTGAAATTTCCGGAGAGGATTTGCAGAAGAATTAAAAATTGGGAAAAAAACTTTAAAAAGCCTAACTTCATAACTCGACTAATTGGAGAGATACATCGTTCTAGTCTCCTCCATTGGATTAAGGGGAACATTTTACATACAGAAGTGAATTTTGAGTTTTTATTTCCAAGCATCAAGGGAGATAGCAGAGAACAATTTAAATCACGAAATATTTCCATGCTTCAAATTTTTTTGCGACATGGAATTGGCTTAAAATTCGCAGCCGGGAGTTTTTTGATACGGGAAAACAAATGCCACAATCAGTTTTTTTATAAAATTATTACTTCACCTTCAAAAAATGGTATTAAAATTTCGAAAAATCGCATTTTCAACATAAAAAATCTTGTAAATACCACAAAACTATGAATACTGAACTGAAATTTCAGGAGAGTGTTTGCAAAAGAAGTACAAATTGGGAAAAACATTTTCAAAAGCCTAACTTGGAGCGTTTCCGTCTTGTGAATAATAAATGATAAAGTAGTGAAAATATTCGAAAATCCACTTTCTGAAACTTCATGTATCCATAACTCGACTAATTGGAGAGATAGAACGTGCTAGTCTCCTCCATTAGATTCAGGGGAACATTTTACATATAGATACAAATTTTGAGTCGATATTTCCGAGCATAAAGGGAAAATGAGAAAGTTTTGAAAAAACTCGAAAATCCACTTTCTGAAATTTCATGTATTCATAACTCGACTAATTGGAGAGATAGATCATTCTAGTCTCCTCCATTGGACTTAGGGGAACATTTTACATACAGATATGAGTTTTGAGTCCATATTTCCAAGCATTAAGGGAGATAGCAGAGAACAATTTAAATCACGAAATATTTCCATACCTACCCCTTGCTTCAAAATTTCCTACAAAAAAAAATTTTTGCGACATGGAATTGGCTTAAAATTCGCAACCGGGGGTTTTTTGATACGGGAAAACAAATGCCACAATCAGTTTTTTTATAAAATTATTACTTCACCTTCAAAAAATGGTATTAAAATTTCGAAAAAACGCATTTTCAACATAAAAAATCTTGTAAATACCACAAAACTATGAATACTGAACTGAAATTTCAGGAGAGTATTTGCAAAAGAATTACAAATTGGGAAAACAATTTTCAAAAGCCTAACTTCGAGCGTTTCCGTCTTGTGAATAATAAATGATAAAGTAGTGAAAATATTAGAAAATCCACTTTCTGAAACTTCATGTATCCATAACTCGACTAATTGGAGAGATAGAACGTTCTAGTCTCCTCCATTGGATTCAGGGGAACATTTTACATACAGATATGAATTTTGAGTCCATATTCCCAAGCATAGTTTTTGGTTTTGTATGTCCTAAAAAGTGGATACAAAAAGTATAACTAATATTTGGGGTTATAGACAACCTTTAAAACAAATAAATGCAAATCAACCTCAATACAGAAATCAAATAATGAAAAACTGATAGCAAAGAGAAAAAGTGAGGTTATAAAACAATAAACAACAAACCAGTTCCGTTTTCTGTCGCCAGGTGTTACATTTAACAATGAGTTCTATTCCATAACCAACGATTCCTTATACGATTATAGTCATCTTTAGAGTTAATAGTGTTTTTGATTAATCTACAAACTATTTTGATGTTAAAAATATAAATCTGCTTTTGCATGAAGTTAATGGTAGTTGCAATTATTTTCTTCAAGGCTGAATTTTTAATCTTAATTATTCTGGCCTTCTTTATCGATTAACTAGAATGGCCGGAGTTCATCATTCTACTTTCTGGGTTTTATAAATAATCAAGTGTAACATTCAATCATCAAAAATGTTTATTCATCTACCGAAAGCGATTTTTTTAATATAATAAAAAAAAGAACTTCAATTATTAAACATTAAAATGTAATTTATTAGGTAACAGTAGTTTAAAGCTTATATATGACAATTAATTGAATAAAATTAATCATAATAAAACTCAATACCGATCTCTAATTAGATCACGTCTTGATTACGGATACGTAGTATACTCGTCAGCGAAAAGAACAGTACTGAATCTTTTAAATCCAGTCCAGAATACTGCGATCAGAATTTGTATGCGTGCATTTCGATGAAACCCTTCCGAGAGCCTTATCAGCGAAGCCTCCGAAATAGTCTCTCTTACACGATCAAATATCTGCAAATCCCAACCATCCAGTTTATGACAACACCCTCTCCAATCGTTATTCGGCTGACTATAAAAAAAGGAAAAGAGCAGATCCACAATTTTATGAAATAATTAACAGATCCCTCAACCTTCTACATATACAGATTGCGTAAATTACATCCGAACCGTCCGGATTACACAAGTACGACAGAAAAACAGCTGAAAGAGAGAGAAAGAATAATTATGCGCGGTCATTAAGGCGTGTACTTTGTTTCACCTTAGGGGTGTATACTTATTTCCCGAGACTGGCCGAATGCTCATTGCCCTCCTATTTTAACCGCTGTTGCCAAAAGCGCAGATTAATTTGTACAAATGATATTTTTGTCTCGTTATCGTTGACTTTTTTTCGAGGGTGAAAATACAGCACGTTTGTGCCAGCATTACGCCAAATAATCTTAGAGATATGAGATCAAATCTTTGTCACAGATTTAGTTATTTTCTGGCACAGGAAGGTGGTTTATTTGAGCACTTAATTCATTAAAATTATGTTTACCTTTAGAATGGATTTTTATTTTTTCAGGAAGTTTATATTTTATGTTTAGAATAGGTGTAGGTACCTACCAACTTATTTTATTTTTTCAATTTAATTTATTAATGGAAGGGATTTTTAATTTATTAATTATGGTTCTCTCAAGAAATGCTGTTTTATTTTCAAGTTACAATGGCTAAAATAATATCCTATTGTAGTTAGAAATTGTCAACTTGGTCTGAAATGATCTTGCTGACAAAAATGAATTTTAAGATGTACAGGATACGTAATAATGATTGTATTTTTTTATTTCTTTAACATCCTCACTCCTTCCATGTTGGGAGCATACTGAATACCACCAACCAGTGAATTCTCTCTGTAAAGGACCATTCGGCCAGTCTCGGGAAATAAGTATACACCCCTAAGATGAAACAAAGTGATGACCGCGCACAATTATTCTTTCTCTCTCTTTCATATATCCTTGTCGTACTTGTGTAATCCGAGGCCAGGGTTCCAAAGTAATTTACGCAATCTGTATCTATTCCTCCAACGATCCCCCAATTCATTTCCTCCCCTCTTCCATGGATAATAAAATTACCAATATGTGATACATCCTTGACAAGTTTTGATAAGAACGATACAAACCATACTCTAATTAGAGGAAAATTCCATGAGAAAATATCTTGTTTACAACAATCTACCCATATCTACACAGTAGCCTCCAAAACGGATACTGGAGTTGGAGCAGCACTTGTAACTCCAAATGTGATAATCAAATTTAGACTACCTTATATAACAAGCATTCTAATTGGAGAACTTTATGCGATATTTCGTACAGAAATCGCTAGTACGTCGGGATCCTGAAATAATGAAAAATTTGTCTGAGACAACTTGTGAAACAGTGCAAACTAATTTTACTCACAACTATACATATTATCAACTATTTATTGAAATATTAATTGGTTTTTTTAACATAACATATACATGATGACCTTGTAATTAACGAATTATTATTATCCAGTAGGTAATGGCCTTAACCGTATTTACCCCCGAAAAGTTATACGCATTTTCCTATTCACGCGAAACTCACAAATTCGATGATTTGATTTATGGATCATACTGGACCACTAACCCAAATAAATGGCTAAAATTGTACGGAATCGGGGTATGCATACGATTAAAAGACGAAAGGGGTTTGACACATTTTTCTTTAGAATAATTTACACTCGTAGTTCGTGTTCTTTTCGGAGTATTCTTAGAGTTACAGCTGAATTAATAGATCAAATTAATTTCTATTAAATACAGGGTTGATATATTAAGAAACAAAAAATTCTAAGTAGGTATTTGAATGTAAATAGAACTTATAATTTCACTTTGGACTTGTTCTCTAATAATAATTCACTGTATTTATTATTGGACAGTATGGACACTACAAACTATGATGTAAAACATGAAAATAACCTCCGACATGTTGCGTGATCTTAAGTAATATCATATCACCCATAATAAGTCACGTGATTTACCCTGAAACTCGACTGACCTCAAGATTTCATTCCGTTCTTTTCCTAACAATCATTATTGACATTATATTCCATAACAAAGCGCCAAATAATATCCACATGTTCACGATCCTGTTAACGTGCAACTACCCAAGAAATTATTTGTTTGATCCCGTTAAAAATAAAGTAGAAAGAGTGGCTTGAAAAATATATTTTTCACAGTGAGAATCATTTTTATGTCGACTTTTTTTAAGATCGTGATTAATAGGGAAAACAGAAGTATAGGTTATGTTATATTGAATAATTTAATAGTTGTTTGTTTGTAATGTTGAAAACACATTTTAAACTGAAAAATACTTATAATATCTTATTTTGTATTCACTGTAAACTGTCATATTGTTTTGGACAGTAAAAACCGTTATAACGTTATAATCAGAAAGCTGCTAACTTCATCTTTAGTTAAATGACGATTTGTAGTAAAAGTTGCAAACATTTAGGAATTCCTAACTCTAGTTTTCTCTTGAAATGTTCGGCTCGAAGCTTTTTTAAATATAAATTGTGAAACTATTATACTTTAAAGCCGAATATATCCAAAATAGAATATTTGATTTTCCTTCATAACCTTAAAATATTGAAATGTTTTGGACACCTAGAAAAAGTAAAAAAAAAAATGCTGAGTTGTTTGAACTCAAATTCCCTGAATCAGCGTTAACCATTACAATGATTTACATTTGTATTGCGAACGTCTCACAGAATTTTTTTGTTCATTTATGTTAGTTAACCCTAAAAATAGCGTGGCAGTAAAATCATTATATTATGCCTCATTTGGTTATTTTATTATATTATTTCCAGAAGGTTGATTGAAATTTTGATAAAACGCCGTCAGCTTGCCATAGAAATATAAATAAATATTTAAAAAATATATAAATGGTGTCCCAGGACGTCGTGCCAAAAGCTTGGAGTTGATAGATAGATCATAGAGCTCTCGATATCAATATTTTTTATTTAATATAAGTGAATCAAAGTAAAGAAATCACGCTGTTCGTTTGACTCAGTTCATTCGTTTGCTGCTGCCAATCAGTCACTGTAAACTTGGTAAATTTTGAAATTTGTAGGTCGCATGTTATTAAAAAATATAAATATATATCCAAAGAAACGTTTTTTACTTAGTTTCATACCAAATGCATCTCGTTGAATAATTGAATATCAAATTCAAACTAACGTCAGTTGTGCTAAAAATTTAATATGCGCGCTGTTGCCGCGTTAAAATTGGTTTATCACGCTTAATTTGACGTCTTGATTTGAGGTTATGTTTTAAGAATTTAAAATTCTTTTATTTTTTCGATTCTTTTTTGCGAGTTACTAAAAAACTGCAAAGAACTGTGAATAATATTTCAGAAGACGTGATGAGTTATCAAAGTTGAGGTTGCCTCTAAAAAAACGTATAAATAAAACTGCTTAGAATACTGCTATAGTTGATGCATTTTCTATTCATTATACTAATTACAGCAGGTATAAAGCAAGTAAGTATACGAGTAATATAAATTTTGTCCACGACCACTTAATAATAAGTCAATATTTTACCTCCTAACAAAAGGTATATATACATATACAGATTGCGTAAATTACATCGGAACCGTCCGGATTAAACAAGTACGACAGAAAAACAGCTGAAAGAGAGAGAAAGAATAATTATGCGCGGTCATTAAGGCGTGTACTTTGTTTCACCTTAGGGGTGTATACTTATTTCCCGAGACTGGCCGATTGCTCATTGCCCCCCTATTTTAACCGCTGTTGCCAAAAGCGAGGATTAATTTGTACAAATGATATTTTTGTCTCGTTATCGTTGACTTTTTTTCGAGGGTGAAAATACAGCACGTTTGTGCCAGCATTACGCCAAATAATCTTAGAGATATGAGATCAAATCTTTATCACAGATTTGGTTATTGTCTGGCGCAGGAAGGTGGTTTATTTGAACACTTAATTCATTAAAATTATGTTTACCTTTAGAATGGATTTTTATTTTTATTTTTTCAGGAAGTTTATATTTTATGTTTAGAATAGGTGTAGGTACCTACCTAATAAACTATTAAATAAAGAATAAATTTTCACACTTAACAGTACTTAACTTTTTTTTTATTAATAAAACTACCTACTCACCCTGGTCTTTCATTCACCCCATTAATCGCAGACATTCTAACATTCCCGCTCAAAACTTCACTGTCGGAAGGTTTTTCTCTAACAGTAATCCGGATGGGTTTAACATCGGACGCCACCACAGTTCTAGCTTCTTTAGTTTTTTCGTCAACGGGTTTCGTTAACTTATGCTCGGGTGTCAATAATTTTTGCATGTGTCGTTGCACTTCTTCTTCTAATTCTCTAGAACGCATAACGTTCATTACATGATTGGTGTGGTTAGTTTTATTCTGAATGGAATTTTCTGCGGGTTCTACAGTTGGTAAAGCTGTTGTAGCATGTTTAGTGTCCAGCGCAAGGTTGTTAACCTTATTTTCATTAGCCATTGAGATTATAGTATTCGCAGCTGGGGATAATTTCGACAATCCACTGTCTTTTATTAAGGTTTGCGTATCTAGAACTGTGTTATTCATTTTGTTAATAGCGTGGCTGACGCTAGTGGCACTAAGAACTCTTCCATCCACCATCGGTGATATTGCTTTTGATTCTTCGTAGTAATGAGGTAATCTATTCAAGTTAGTTTCGATTTTTAACGGCTGAGTTACAGTTGTGGTAGTAGTCGATACGACAGTTGTAGCAGATGGGGTATTTTCTGATTTAATCGGGTTTGTTAACGAATGCGTATGATGTTGTTGAGATTTGGTTAATATATTAGAACTATTATTATTAATATTATTGTCTGATTCCGATACAGATGCATCATTTGTAGATTTGTTATTTACATCACTAATATTTTCAGTAGTACTTGTAACATTATTATTATTTGCAGTGGCATTATTATTAGTTGAATTATGAGTGTTGTTATCATTTTTAGAATTTGTGTTTATTACGGTAGTTGAAGAACTATCACTACTGTAGGGATTGTTAACGAAATTTCCTGTTTTTGGCAAAGTACTAGTTCGTATTCTATTTACACTTTCTTTTCTACTTAATGGGGTTTTATATTTATATTTTGGAACATCGGAATCTTCAGACTGTTCACTTAGCACTTGTGGTTTAGGAAGCACTTTTGGCTTAGGTTTACTAAACGAGTTCACTTTTGCTGGTACGTCTCTATATTTCCTTGAAGAATTTCTAGTAGGCGACGTGGGGTCTTTAGTTGGACTGGGATCTCTACTGGCAGTATTCAGTTTGGGCTTAGATTGGCTTCTTAGTAAAGAGGTCTTCGATGGAGGAGGCTTGTTCGGACGCTTTTGTTGTGCTCTTTGAGGTGACGTTCTTCGACTCGGAGGAGTACTTCTACTGCGTGGTATTCTAGATGGAGATCCAACGCTAGGTTCTGGTGAACTTCCTGTAATAAAACAATATTGCACAACAACTTTATTTAAAGTAAATCAAAAACTTCTTACCAACAATTGGTGACAGCCTCTGAAAAGCAGGTTGTTTGCTCTCTCCATGCTTCCTTGGAGTCGGTGGTGGCCTCCCACGTTGCTGCGTCTCTCCTGCTTCTAAATTCGTCAAACTCTGACTTAACCTCTTAGAAATCTTCGTAGCTGCTGGAACTTGTTGATGAGAAACCCTTTCACCAAAAGCCAACGAACTATTTTTCCTTTTAAGCTGAGGAATTTTGGAAAATGATTGTTTTGGAGACATCGTTTGAGGACTAAGTCGTACATCTTCGGGTGGTGGAGGGGGTGAGTGCATAGGTGAAGCATGCCTGGACCCGATAGGATTAAAACCTCGACCTTTGAAAGGGCTTATTCGACCGGAAGGTGAAGAACTTCTTGATGGTGGTCTACTTGAATCGGAATCTGCTATGATTGCGAATGATTGATTTTTGGTTCTTCGTTGACTCGGTACATATCTGAAAATTGAAATTTAGCAATAAAATCCTCTTTGAAAACGGGAAACATGCACAGGCAGAGTGAAATGGTTTAAGAAAGTAGTTACCTCGATGGTTCCTGTAAGCTAAATTAGA
Organism: Lochmaea capreae; assembly: GCA_949126875.1. Taxonomy (NCBI): domain Eukaryota; kingdom Metazoa; phylum Arthropoda; class Insecta; order Coleoptera; family Chrysomelidae; genus Lochmaea; species Lochmaea capreae. The sequence goes on from OX421408.1 coordinate 3,814,035, forward strand.
AAAATTCTTATGAATACGTGCAGAAAAGATAGTTGTTAGTGTTAAAGGTATTAAGAAAGACAGAACTGTACAACAGTTACAAGTAAGCAACAATACACAGCGATGAGTTGATATTAAAGAGGATTTATTCACCTGTACTGTTCTGGTGCAGGTGGAGGATCTGGTCTTTTTTTACTATCTGGTGGTAATATGGTGAAAGCTCCTGGTGCCAAATAGTGTAGTTGGAGCTCATCTTCGAATTGTTTCCCAGCTCTAGGTGGCGCAGTTTGGCGAGTATCTGGTGGTCGCATTTTACTAAACCAATTTTAAGGAGCTGGAAGTGACATCTTTTTGATTTCATTCCAAAAACGTTTAGAAAACTTCCAAAACTGCCTGAAATTTATTAAAAATAGTCATGATGACAGTAATTAAGAAGTACGTCCCGAATAAACCCCCCTCATTACGACTATGGTTCCAATTAGTTAACTTAGCATGATAAGGTGGGGAAAAAAATTCTAGTCTTTTAGGAACGCAGTGTGGGGTGAATAAATAAATTTTGGATTTGGGGGGTGTTTTTGGGGAACCAAATTACCAAGTTTAAACAAAAAATTTGGCAAATTGTAATGTGTGATATATCAAATGGAAGGGATTCCTACGAGGAACTTAAATGTATTCCTTTCAAAATTTTAAGAGACGTAATTTTAAAGTTCTTTACGAAAATAGATAAAAACAGACTGTTTTTAAAAGGAATAAATAATTTTTGTCATCAACCTTTCCCAAAATGACGGAAACTAAGAGCAGTAGTTCGGTATTTTTAGCATCACAGAAAGAAACATCTTGAGTTTCCACTTAAGTCTGAGATTGTATACACTTTACAGGATGTACTTTTTTTAGTCGCCGGCAAGTAATAAAAAAATGTGCTATAAACGAACACGTATAAATAGATCGAGAGTTACCAGGAAGCTGTTGTTGTTTTTTAATTTAAACAGGAGATAATAGAAGTCTAATCAAAACAATATAGTCTGGAAATTCGTTTCGAATTTGTACTAAATAGTTTCCATTCCATTAGCCAGAAATATGTACACATTTATTATACTGCCTCATGCAAATGATCATCTTAAAAAATTTATATTTCCCGTATACCAAAGGAAATTTTAGATATCACAGTATGGATAAAAGATAATGCCAAGTTTTACGTATATTTATGATGCGGGTAACGACATTAAAGGTACATTAAATAAAGAGAAATAAAATTACATACTGGTATACATTTTTTTTAACGGAAAATGAAAATCAATATTTGTAACACACGAGCTGAAAAGTCCCGGGACTAACAAAGAAAATACGTTTTTTTTGTTCAAAATTAGTTTTGTTCATCAACGTAATTTCCATCAAGAACAACGCAATCATTCCAGCGCCGCTCTAACATTTCAATACCACTTTTATAGAACGATTTATCTTTTGCCCCAAAACTGGCCTCAGTTTCTGTGATAAAATCTTCATTCGAGCAAAATTTCTTACCGGCGAGTATTTTTTTAGTCAGTAGTCGCTGGGAGCCAAATCTGGCGAATACGGTGGATGTAGGAGCAATTCATGTAGTTTTGCCATTGTTTTGATTGACTTGTGACACGGCGCGTTTTGCTTATTACTCTAGCTGAGCTGATTCCAAAAATGTATCACATGTTGATTGCAATTGGTACAGGATAGACAAAAATACAATAGTTTTGTGTGTACTCATAAAGTAACGGGTAACATTCTTTATTAGTTGAATAAAAATACTTATTGTCTAGCGGACAGAATATGATGAAATACATGACTTTATAAATGTTCGAACTGCAGCCCTTGCTGTATTTGACAGTAACCCAAACGGTGTACAAATTCTTGTTGAACCTTGTTTATTGTGTCTTGAGAAATATTGTTTATTGCTGTCCGAATTCTCTATTTTAACTCTTGAATATTTGCTGGTTTCGTTTGATACACAACATTCTTCAGATGGCCCCACATAAAATAATCCAAATGATTGAAATCTAGTGACCTCACTGGCCAATCAATAGGTCCACGTCTACTAATCCATCTGTTCGGAAAAATTTCATCTAGGTACCTTCTAACATCTACAGTTTAATGTGGAGGTGCACCATCCTGTTGAAACCATAAACTTTCATCAAAACCTCCAGGATTACTTTATGAGCACACACAAAACTATTGTATTTTTGTCCACCCTGTACCAATTGGAATCAACATGTTATACGTTTTTGGAATCAGCTCAGCTAGAGTAATCCGAAAATTGAGACAAAATGGGGGTGTTCTGTTTAAAAAAAATGACGGTGACGTCATTACTCGAAGGTAATTCACCCTGTATATTAGATTATCATTTTAAAATACGGTAAATTAAAATTAAAAATCGACGTGTTTCAGGATTATTTCTTAAAATGGTCTGTTTAGCTAAAAATGAATTTGTTCCATACTTTACGGACATATATATGATAACAAATATGTCAGAATGACAGAAAAGCTGTCAAAATAAGAGAACTTTTAAGTAAATACACCTTCCTTTATAATTAAAGTACAGGAAGCCTATATATGTCAAAATAAGCGAAACTATATTAAAGGAAGCAAAGAAGATACTTTTCGATAACTCTCTCTAATACCAAAAAGAAGTACTTGACAATATAAAAATCAATTAACTTGAAACTTATTTTTAATTATCACTTCACCAGTGTATCTATATACATTTCGTTAAATAAAATGATATATAATTAAATTTTCACAGTAATATAAAAATTTCATTACTGCAGTTGTCCCTAATTAGGTTCTAATTTTGTAAAATAATCAGAACGTAGAACGTAAAGGTTATGAGCATGGCACAGAAAACAATAAATAATAAAGTTAACTGTTAATATTTAATAACCGTTCATATGAAAACGAGGTAGAGAAAAAGAAAAACTCGAGTTTTGGTATCGTAAAGAATTCTGTGTATCAAGAAATCTACAAAAAATGTGATAAGATAAAATAATAGTATATTAAGTACCAAGTGTCAAAACCGTTACGAATAGAGGAGTTCAGTCTAGGGTCAGTGTAGCCAACAAAAAGTGATTTTTTTGACAAGAATGACAGTTAATGTTTACCATTTATTGGAATTATTGGTCATTGATGCGTTGATTATTCAGCTAAAACGTCATTTTAAATTTTAAGACCTACGCATCGGGGGTGTATTCATTGTTTTGATAAAGCAATATAGATGTTCGCAATGATAAAAAACCTGCAAAAACCTTATGTTTTGAAAGGTAGACATTAACTGTCATTATTGTCAGAAAAACCACTTTTTGTTGGCCACACTGACCTTAGACTGAAATCCTCTATTATTAAACGAATTGATTATCAGTTTTGAATCCAATTTCATCTAATCTATTCATGAAACAAGTTGCGAAGGTAAACAAAAACCGAATTTGTTGATTTGTCTTTGTTGACAACTAACGTCAATGAATCACGAATGATTTTTTCTCGTTTCTTCGTTTTTCGATGGAAAGTGAACAAGAAAATGAATTTCTACTGCCGGAAATTGGAGAAGCTGCCAATAAACCTGCTTTTGAATTATCGCCTAGTAAGTCAAAGCGACTGTACGAGTTTTCATAGGATCGTTTCTTGAAAAGGTGGGATCAGAAAAATTTCAGTGGCAAGGAAAAGTCCAAAATATGGAAATCGTCAACGATTGGGTCGAATTATTCTATGTTAAAGTCGATGATGAACATAAATAATCATGACATAAGCAGTTATTACAAGCTTGTGGCTTTTTTGAAGCGAAAGGGAGAAGGATATCGGCCGAAAAAGTCAAAAGTATTGACAAGGGAACAAATCGACAAATTTCTCGCAGAAGCCCCGGATGAAATATATCTAAAGACCATTTTTCACGGTGCGAGTTGACGCTGCAACTCGAAAAAGTTGCATGCAAATTGGCGTTTTTTTTTCGTTGGGCGCGTCGGTCGCATGAATTAGAATTTGCTCTATTTTCGAGCGAGAAGTCGCTGCGACTTGGTAACTTTTCTGGTGGATTTTGTCGCACCAACCCAAAATTTATATTGGCTGCTACGCTCTGACATTGCTGTCACAGGATTTCTTCTACATTTTCTTCTCGTAGAGCAGCCATAATACTAATTACTGTTACTCAATATTTTCCTCATCCATTTTGTTAACTTCAAGACTTGATTCTAGATGAGTATTTGCTTTATTTTCACCCGTTAATTTTTTTCACACTGTGAGGTTATGAAACCAGAACTGCTAATTTTTTAACGAAGTTGGCAACACGTAACGTTTCCCCTATGCCTTGATGAGTCCCAGCAACAAGACGCTGCGATTTGTCGCAACTTGGAAAATATACTTAACGAAGAAAGTTGCTGCGATTTTTGGTGTTTTTGGAACTGTATGATTTGACATTAAATAATGTCGAGGATTTCGGAATTTCACTAGTTGTACAAATACCTGACACAAAAACTAATGTGCAACGCACCTATGTTGTAAGCGGAGCATTGTATATGAATCACTATATAAAGTACAAGTTTTTATAAAATGCTTTGTTCGGAATTCATATTCCTTAAAAAAAATAATAATAAATATATTCATTTCACGCCGTCATTGACTTGAACGTGAGGGTGTCAGTGTGACAGAAAAAATATATTGTCAAGTAAAATTTCTTTCCGAATCTCATTATGAGAAAATCATTTAATTCCAGTTAATTTCAGTGTAACAACAGTTTATAGTCATATTTTCTGGTGAGTACAAAAAACAGGCCAGGTTTTGGACTAGCCATTAGTTGTGATTCTAAATTTTAATGAGTGTTTAATTTAAACTTTGTAAAGGCAATTTAGCCGGTGGGGATTGTATGCTGTGGCCTTACAACCCACTGTTTGCAATAGTAATAGATACTTTCATTCCATAGGGTATTTTATTTCACCCTACTATTCGTTTGGGTTTGACCAAGGAAAAGAAAAGTCTTGGGCAGCAGCGCGTTTGTTCAAGGCGTCGCTGCGCTTGCTGATAGAGCGTGTCTCCAAAGTGGGTTAACATATCAAATTACTCCATGCATTAAAAACAAATATTCCAGGACTCCAGTTGGAATCAACACATTTGGTAAGATGCGTGCCAACATTTCTGAATTTCTAAATTTGCCTGATCCCATCTTTACACTGGACTTTGTTTCCAACGTTCCTCAGCTAGTTTGTTGGTGCTAATCTGAGCGTTGCGGATCAAATTTTGTCCAAAACTTCGGCTGATAACATTGCTCTCTGCCCTGGTACAAGCTTCGCCAAAATAAATTCTGTTACATCTACCAATGAGACTGTTGTGCGTTAAATTGAATAAAAACTTCATTTTGAATTATGTTTTCATATTTTTACTTTTAGCACGTGTCATAAAATGGCATTTTAGAAACTGACAAAAGTTATTTTTATATTTTCAATATTCCTTGGTATCTGCATTATAAAAGAAATGGTTTCTTTGAAAGTAGACTTTTATCAGCAAGTTCAGGCTGGCAATGAAGTTCACCAGATAATCGAATAATGGTTGGTCAGCTGACCAAGTGAACATGCACTCGTAATTTCTGTTAAAATATAACTTTGATTAAAATGATAAGAACGCGCTATACATATAAGACACGATATACCTGCAGACTTGGGTATTTATAAACATTTGCCCAAATAAACCGGCTTTTCCAACATTATTAAAGGAAATGTTTACGGAATTTTACAAGTTCATAAAGTTTGGCTGCTCTCGTTTTTTCTTTTATTAATATTATACGGGGGCTGTATAAAATGTTTTTAAAAAAATTTCTCAAAATGTGAAAACTGAATTCTAAAGTATGAGTTCACCCTGTGTGCTATAAAAAATTCACGTTTGAAATGGTTGACTTCGACCCAAATAATGCTAGCTTAAAAAAAACATTTAACAAAGAGTGTTTTAATTTCACTTTTTCTCTTAATCCAACTTGTTTTTAGTTAATTATTTGATAGATTGCATTACAGGATCTACTTTTTCTTCAGATTTCGACATAACCTTAAATCATTTGCCTTGACTGTACATCCTGTCAATTCCAAACCAACAGTATAAGTTTCTTTTTGCATTTATAATTCACAATCGATTAATTAGAACCGTTTTTAAATCCATTAGACCGTTATCAATTAGTTGTTATGAAGAAATTGTCGATTAATTATTCTTTTGTTAATTTTTAAGTAAAACTATTTAAATCGTGTGTCATTTCACAAGGAATAATAAGTTACAGCTCGAGATGCAACCGAGAATTTGTTACCTGAGGTTGAGAAATAACAAAAGTTCAATATTAACTACCCATGTATAGGAAACCCCCAGAGTTGACAAAGGGGCCAGTACTGGGAAACCTAGCTTCGGCGTACCTGTATTGGCCAACGCATGGGCCAGGCTGTTTAACCCAACTATGGCCATGCCAATGATTATACGAGCTTGTGCCAAGACTGGGTAACCCTCCGAGCTTGAGCCAAGATTGGGTAACCCAGCCTTGGCCATTTATTATGGGAATCCAAGCTTGGACCAAGACTGTTTGAACCAGCCCTGGCCATGTCTATGATTACCCAAGCTTGGGCCAAGACTGGGTAACCCAACCGTGGCCGTTTAATGGGAACCGATCTAGCTTAGGCTGTTCGGTTATATACGGCGTCATACGATTATTTTCGTTCAGTGCCCCATCTAAAACCATACTTGTTTTTATTATTTGTCAATCCGAGCTTCAGTTATCCACTCACATTTTTCAGTCTTGGCAACCGAGCCTGGCCCATCGTTATCACTCAAGACTTCTACCAAGACCGGGCCAAACCTGGCTTACAAGTTTGGCCCAAAGTTCTATATATTTGGGCCAAGCTTGGCCCCGTGATACTTTCCTCTATGGGTATACATTTAACTGATGTTTCTATATTTGAATTCATTTTGTAAAATACTATTAAAATCTAGTTAGCTTATTATTCTTCAATAAAGATCAACCTACTTTGTGGCCTTAAAGAATTTAGCTAATTACGTATATTATCCTGATTATAATTGTTGTTATTTGATTACCGTATTGTTACTAATTAAACAATCATTGCGCAATTACTAATTAAACGCAATTTTTCCTTCAATTTTTAAGAAGGTTGTTATAATTAGTGTAAACTATTTACTTTTATCTTATCTTCCCACCTAGCGGTTTCTATTAATGGTCTTCCAAAGGATTTAATTAGATTAGTTGGTGTGGTGTAGTGTTAAAATAAGTAAAATGGGTGTTAATGCTGCCGCGCCCTAAGAAATTGAACAATGTTGAGGATTTAACGCTACGAAGATGTCAAAAATGTTCTTTCATACTTTTCTGGCGTTACTTTCGAAATCTAACAACGTTGTAGAGTTAGTGTATTATCTCATGGGCTACGGAACTGCAACCCTGTGCGCCAAGTGAAGCCGGCAATCGGCCAATTTAAATTAAAATTAGGATTATCAGAATTAAATTCCCTTCTATTGATTAAATCAAAAATATTTAAGGATTAAGTGGAAATAAAAATAAAGAAATGAAAAGAAAGAAAAAAAAGCGAGTGAAATTATAACAATGACCTCCACAACCACTAGTAACTTTCCAACTATCTCCACACTCACTAGTCACACACCATTGACTTCTACAACAACTAGTCACACACAAACTAATTCCACAAGCACAAGTCATTCACCAACGAGTTCCACAATCACTAGTCACTCTCCAACTATCTCCACAATCACTAGTCACACACCATTGACTTCTACAACAACTAGTCGTACACCAACTAATTCCACAAACACAAGTCATTCACCAACGACTTCCACAAGCACAAGTCATTCACCAACGACTTCCACAATCACTAGTCACTCTCCAACTATCTCCACAATCACTAGTCACACACCATTGACTTCTACAACAACTAGTCACACACCAAATAATTCCACAAGCACAAGTCATTCACCAACGACTTCCACAAAACCACTAGTCACTCTCCAACTATCTCCACAATCACTAGTCACACACCATTGACTTCTACAACAACTAGTCATACACCTACTAATTCCACAACCACAAGTAATTCACCAACGACTTCCACAAGCACAAGTCATTCACCAACGACTTCCACAACCACTAGCCATACACCAACGACCCTTACCACTTAGAAATCTACCATTTCTATAACCAGTTCTAATGGAACTACAAAATTACAAATACACCAACACCTCCTTTGAATGAGAGACATGGTTTGATAAAAAAAATTGAACATTTTGATTCATTCTTTATGTTGTCTTAACCATTTGTCATCTCAAAACAACGCGCTGCTGCCATATCTTGATGAAACGAGTTTCCGAAAAAGCTGTTAATAATTCGTTTGACGTTTCTTTGTGACATTTGTCATTGTATTGTTATTTTGTAGTACATTCATTATTGAAAAATATATACAGTGCTACAATTTAACTAACTATGGAAGGAGAATCATTACAGAAACAGTTGCTAACGTTTAATGGTAGTTTTTAAACGATTTTTGGCGCTATTGATTAAAAGTTTTCCCAATTGATGAGTTTTCATTAAAAGTAAACTAAAGTCAGAAGTGATTGATGATATTCACGGGTTTTCCGCTAAAATATATTTCAACACAAGGCTATAAAGATTTTGACGCCATATTAATTTCCTACAACCCCTTTAAATATGATTAATGAACATTATAAAATAATTATTTTTCCATTGGAATTTTATTCCTGTTTTCCGGCTCTGCAGATTATTTGTCTAATTTTTTTTCGATTCATACACAATTGCAAATTAAGTCCACTAATGTTCTTATGGTGAAACGAATGACTACACAAGAAATATTATTATTTAAATTTGTATTCATTATTTTAATTTGTATCTAAGCCATTTCATTAAGACTGTACTTGAATGAAGAAATCTCTAGCAATGGCAGGCCTTTTATCTGATCTAATTTATATGCAGGCTTTCTACTTATTACAAAAAAATCAGCGATTAATGTTATATTTATAACTAATAAAAAAATGAGTTGCCACTCACTGGCTTTTACGTATTGCATATAACAATATAGTTGGAGCATTTTAACAAATATCAAATGTCAAAGAGTCAATTGGTGTCAAAAAATCGATCGATTTAACGTAGGACCCTTTTGGGGGCCAGAACCCTTTTGCGGTATCAGGTTCAATGTAATATTAGAAGAAAAGAGAATATCTGACCATTGGAAAGATCTAGTAGGGCTTAGACAATCAAAGATTCTGATGGGTGACTACAGTCCGTTGAGATCAAATGAATGCATAAGTCAAAGTAAAACTGCACTAGAGAGTTTTAACCATAGAGATACTACAGATGGCTCTGTAGCAGAATAGCGCTGGTCAAAAAAAGCGCTGGACATAAATAGCGCTGGACATAAGTAGCGCTGGACAAAAAAGCGCTGGTCAAAATAGCGCTGGACAAAAACAGCGCAGGACAAAATAGCGCTGGACAAAAACAGCGCAGGACAAAAACAGCGCTCCATAAAATAGCGCCACCAAAAGATAAGTATGCTTCTTTATTTTACTACTATCTCATACATACAAATAGACTATAGTACCGAATTAGTATAATTAGGAATAACATACTTTTCATAAATTATAGTCATAATAATAGTTTTCCTAATTCAATTCGTCAATTCAACATCACTTCCCGACCAGCTGACAGTGATCAAAGTGTTGGTAACTGTCTATAACAATATCAGAATATAGGGAACGGAAAACAAGTAAGAACAGCAATCAATATTTTTCATCATACTTCAACACATATCGCTTCCCGACCAACTGACACAGATCAAAGTGTAAACAACTACTTGTCAGTGTCATATTTATTTAAAGTCTAAAAAAATGCAATTTGGCAAGTCTCAGAAAGGAGGTGCTACATTATTCCACGAAGGATATAATTACCGAAATGACAAGCAACGTGAAATTGCATTTTTTTAGACTTTAAATAGATATGACACTGACAAGTAGTTGTTTACACTTTGATCTGTGTCAGCTGGTCGGGAAGCGATATGTGTTGAAGTATGATGAAAAATATTGATTGTTGCTCTTACTTGTTTTCCGTTCCTTATATTCTGATATTGTTTGTTGTAAAGGAAGGTTGATGCTTAGCGGTGAAACTTGATTTTTCAATCACATCCTACTGTAATAGTTGATTTTGTAAGGATTTTTCAACCGGCGCTATTTTATGGAGCGCTGTTTTTGTCCAGCGCTATTCTGCTATGGAGCCAAAACAGATAGAGGTAGCAAGCCATAGGTCGCTGTATAAGTGGAAATGTCCGACTGAACTCCGGCGAGATAGAAAAAGACAGACGATCAGAAGTTTTTCCGTCTTTGTCTGTGTATATATCATGCACGCTATTAGAGAAAGATAGCCTAAACCTCCGACTTCCTATCTCCCTCTTACGTGCTGACGGGTTCCGAGCTGGCTTGTTGCTTCTATCTGTAGTATCTCTATGGTTTTAACAGGGATCATTGGCGCCTGAACGGGGACCTGAAAAAGCTCAAAATAGTAAAGAAAGAAGAATGTAGATTCTGTGGGATGGAACCTAAGTCCTAACGACTTTTTACTACTTCTAAAATTAAGAATGAACTGCGTGGTAAAAGGTTCCAGTTCACAGAAGATGCAGTCAATGTCTTCAAAATCTCTGTTTTGAATGTACCAACAAGGTGCTTCCAGAATTGGTTCCAAATGATGCAAAAATGCATTTCTCTTCGTGGAGAATGTTTTGAAAACCCTCGTATATAATATTTCAATAAATCATTGAAAATTTAGAATTATTGTATTTTAGCATATAGTGCCACCTGTATTTCAAACAAAAAAGCACAAAAATACTCAAATCTGTTTGAAATGGTGAAACAGACGTTTTTTTTTTCATTCAACTGACAACTTTGACAAAGATGTTGAGTTCTATATACTTACCTTAAATTCTTAAATGTTTTGATGTTTGGAAATATTCGTGTATGTATAAGACGTTGAATATTTTTATAGTGTACCTATTTGTATTCATGGTTTTTCTAAAGATGTATCGTGTTAAAGTTTAATTAGAGCAATATATTCCGTAAGTACCTAACAATTAAACCACGCTTTTTGAACACAATTTTTTCCATCAACTTTTTAAAAGTAATTGTGAAAAGCAAATAAAATGGGGTTATTAAAATTGTATTGCTTTCAAATTAAATCACATAGGTAACGAAGATTTGTTATTATTTGAATTTTCATTGGTACTAACGCATAAAATATATACCGAATGTCCCAGTAAAAACGGCTGAACCTAAGCTCACAACAAACAATATGAAAAACAAAGTTATTTTACTTACTACCCGAGTGGAAAGGTTGTACTTTTGTCTTGGCAACGTCAATGTTGGGTTTTACAATATTACAGTGGCGGCTTCTCAGGGGAGGCAAGAGGAAATTTTCAAGAAATAATTTTTTTGTAACTTTAATTACGTTAATTTTCAGGAAAACTTCCTCTGTCCTCCTGTGTAGGTCTTTAAACATTTGGTACTTACAGCATAGTGTTAAGTGTTTCCTTAATATACCATCATAGTATTTAATTACTAACGTTTACTAAATCATGAGATATTAGAAGGTTTTGGTGCCGCAACTGATAGGATTACTAAAGAAAGACTTGGGAAAGTGGAAAAGTGTCAAAAATTATTTGAAAGAATATTAGCTACATCCTAGGATGCTCGATTTGATAATCAACCAAGTAATTAGAGGCTCTACTGAAGCTGGATCATCTTCTGGAGGTACTTTTATATGTATAGGATAAAATGACTTGGTTTTGAAGATCTTCGTAGGTACAAAAGTGAGCGAATGACACTAGACCATCCAAATGAAGCTAGATAATAAGAGGGGGTAGTAAAAAGGATTTGTGGGCGGTGCTACTAGCTCTAAAATAGTGAGATCTGATCATTGGAAAGATCTAGTAGGGCTTACACAATCAAAGATTCTGATGGGTGCACAGCAATTCAGAATCCTAGGGCACAGTACCTAGAAGATTATTGGATAGAAGAGGGTCATTTAACTAAGTTGAAGCCTGCAGATATCCTAAAATTCCTCAGGAAATAGGAGCTACTAGTCTCTGAGACGTTCCTCAGGAACTGAGTAGAAGTAAGGGAGCAGAATAGTTCTTTTAGGTTTTGTTTATGTGCAATATTTGTTATTATTTTGTCGTATTTTATTGTTACCCCATATCAAACTTTTTACATAAAATGATAGATTTAAATTATGAACAGAGCTTAAAATCTTTAAGTGGTGGCGATAGAGAATGGAGATTGAGTAGAAAAAATATTCTTAGTGTTTTTGAGAGGGTTTTTGTTTTGATGTGGAATTGAGTGGAAGAGCAGAAAGTCAAAAAGTTAATTTTGTTCCAAGTACCAGTATAGATTATTTGAGTAAGGGGGACAAATATTTAATGCGTTTACTACTAATTTTCGATAAAAAACTAGGTTTTTTTTCTATTAAAATACATAAAAATTGACAATGGTCAAAAGTGTTTATGAAAATAACAGAAATAAAGTAAATTATGTACTGTTGATTTCATATAATTTAATATTATTTGCCTAGCATTAAGATTATACCATTGGCTTGTACTTGCGGCAAATAAAAGACTTACTTTGAAATTACCGACACTAACTCCCAAACAAAAGACCATTACGAGATTAAAAACACATTTGTCAATAAAAAAAGTTCACTTCACCTCAACGTATTTTAAAAACTGTTCAACACAAACCGAACTTTGAATAAAAGTGTTGAAGATTGCTTATAGCGGGTAATAGCAGCGCCTCTATGAGGCGGCATATATGCGACTCGAACAACCAAGAATTCCCTACTTGCGTCGTTTTAACACATCCCCTTCTTTTCTTGTACGACGCCACGGCCACGCGTCCAACTTACGACGCCTCCTCTTTCATATACGACGTTTTTTTTTTGTCTATGATTCTTAAGACGCTGGTTCTCACTTTACTAATTGGCGTGAAGTTTCTTCGGTATTATTGTAGCTGGTGTCATTATTATTTTAAGAATCCGTTCGGAAACACGTGGGCCGCACTGAATAGAATTGTTTATGTCGTTTTTTCAAAATTGAACGAAATAAAATGTCAAGTTCACAATTTAAAATGAACGACTGGGTAATAAACTATTTTTTCGAAGACACTTTACAAAAAACAAAACTTTGTTGACCTCTATTTAGTGGAAAAACTAGTTCTCTATTGCTATAGTGCAATAAAAAATTTATTTTTGGATGAACGTAGAAAAAATATTGTATGCAACTCGTGGAAAAAGTGTATTTCACGCCGCGTGCAATAAACACTTACTTTTTGCACTTGTTGCATAAATAACTATTTTTGACGACTACTTCTGAAAGTAGCTCTTTCTGTATTCATTTACGTTTTGTAAGTTCCAGGGCGAGCCGTAGGCGAGTCCTGAAAGCTTGGAGAGACCTGAAAAACACTAATTTGAGGCTGCGTGACCTACAATATTTTTTTTAAGACAGACACTTCGATATACATTTAATTGTTTATCGGATAATTCAAAATCTGAATTCATATTATTGTTAAATTTGCGCACTCGCGAAATAAGTTTGACATAAACGACAAATTAAAAATCAACGAACTGTCAACACTCGACAATATATCGAAACGTTGTTGTCATAGTAACGAAATCAAGGTAGATTGTATTATAAAAGAGCGATTGGAAAAATGAAAAATCAGGGACCGGAAAAAGCTTCACACAGAAATAATACATGTCATTAATAAAGAGTTAGAAGGATTTAATCGCAAAAAAACTACCCCAAATCGAGAAAAAATAAGTTCTTTTGAATCAAGACAATGATCCAACAATGATAACAGTGTACGAATCGCTTACAAATCCACTTTATTATCCAGATTTAGTACTCAGTGAATTTCACCAATTGGAAAGCTAGGATGTGATAACCGATTTCTATAAGTTATAGTACTTTATTGTACAATACTACCCATATTCTTACTTATTTTTTAATCATATAAATTGCATCTCGATATTCGGTTCATTAAAAACATAATTGGGATAGTAAATCACAGAACACTTGCTGATACGGTTAATTATTCAATTCATGCTCGATTCACAACCGGAAAGCTATATGAAAAGACTCCATGTTTATATATAGAACAAGATATTTATTATTTAGTTCAAATTGGTTACAGAAGAAGCACCAAACTTGTTTCTAATCGAGGATTTGTAGATAAACTACGAGGTTAACTTGATAAGTCGGTTACTTTTTGAATTTGTCAAGCAGTAACTGTAAATATTACTTCTGTCAACTGTCAAATAAAATAGAAAAGCAGCTGATTTCGTACTATTCATAATATACTATAATATTCAAAGTTTTCAAGTGTTTAATACTTAAAAAATTAACAATTCTCCAAAATAAGCATTCCATGCGACAAAATATGAAACACCGGCCATTTTTGCATCAAAAAGTAATTCATGCATCATTCATTACCAACTGCGATATTTAGTAGGTACTTGAAAGACTTTCAGGGCTGTATTTTCATGGACTAGCAGTCCAGTAACCCGGAAGTTGTCGGTCAGTGGCCTGGAGAAGAGGGAATAGAAATTATTACATGCTTTTAGATAGTCCTGTCAATACAGATTTTCCAAACACACTTTAAAAGCTTCGAGTTCTAATTAAAACGACGATTGAAGGTGTTACTAAAGAATTTGAAGATCAAATATCGAATGAGAATACATTTTGAAGTCGTACGGTATATATTATATACGATTATGAATTGGCAGGGAAGAGCGAATATGAAAATTCATTATACTTGAAAATTTGGTACAAAAATAACAAGCCAAAACTTCTCTTTTATGGAACTATTTTGGTGCCATTTGAAACTAAGCACTTCCCACTTATAGCCTTTAAAATGTAAAAAATATTTTACTTATTTGTTATCTAATCTAAATTAAGACTTTTATTTAAATTTTACTTAACATTTTGTATCTATAGTATAGTAATATTCCCTTGGATAACTGGTCTAAGAATCTTATTTCAACCAGACTTGCATATATTCAAACTACCTACATTTCCAAACTACCCTTCATTGCTACACAAAATTTATTATTTGAAAGTTGGTAAAGGGTAAAATGTACTCTACACACTGATGTTATACGAGGAATAAGAGTTGCGAGTATGTATATTAAGCAATTTTTTTGTACAACTGTAATTGAAAATGGTGTTTTAATAAGTTTTTGGGATATACAAGGAGATCAACTTTTCAATGTTCTTTATCAGTATCTTGTAAACTATTAGAGTTACGTATGAAGGGGTGACATTCACTGATGAGACCTAAAAGATCTATTGTCTTTTATTGAAGTTTGAAAGTGCCAGAGGAACGCATGTCCTTGAAAACTTTCGTCTTCGCACTTGAGGGGACATTCAGTCACGAGTCGCCACTGGTTACCACTCGTTGAATACTAAATTTGAAAACTAGCTACGTAAAGATTTTCAAAAAACTGTAAAATCTACTCTAAATCGTCTATCAAAAACAGTAGGTTATTGTATGAGTGTTGTAAAGCTAGTTTTTTTAAATATTATGAGCTAGATTTATAACTAAAATAGCATTTAAAGTGGAAACGGTTCGAGAATCCCAATTCACGTTATAAATAAAAATGAAGAGTATTCATAACAGAGAAAAGAATTTCAGGAAGTTAATGTACCTACTTAAGTTATACAAAACCTCTTACAAATTTTATGCGTAAGTAGGTTAAAGTGAAAATAGCGATCAATCATTATAATTAGTTATTTATTTTACACAAAAGAACTGGTGTGCAGATTCCCACGTTACATTTTTGTTAATTTTTGAATTCTATAGATACCAAAAAAAGCAATGTTTGATTATAGGTGTACTAATCAATAGTTATTTGTATAGACATTGATTATAAAATTAATATTTGTGTTTATTACAAAATAAGTTTAATCGTGCAATTTTACAAGGTATTACATAGTGTTTGATCCAATATCTCAAGAACCTCTTTTTTAACAGTGTTCTAGTTTGCGTCATTCGAATCAGCATAAAATTTGCTACAAAAATGAGATTTTTCTACACTGATAAACATGAGGTTCATAAATTATAATCGTTCGATTATTGGTTTATTAAAAAAAGTCAGACTTTTTGACACTTCTCCACATTTGATCCAATATCTCGAGAACCTCTTCCTTAACAGTGTTTTAGTTTGCGTCATTCGAATCAGCATAAAATTTGCTACAAAAATGAGATTTTTCTACACTGATAAACATGAGGTTCATAAATTATAATCGTTCGATTATTGGTTTATTAAAAAAGTCAGACTTTTTGACACTTCTCCACATTTGATCCAATATCTCGAGAACCTCTTCCTTAACAGTGTTTTAGTTTGCGTCATTCGAATTAGCATAAAATTTGCTACAAAAATGAGATTTTTCTACACTGATAAACATGAGGTTCATAAATTATAATCGTTCGATTATTGGTATATTTAAAAAAGTCAGACTTTTTGACATGTCTCTGTATTTGATCCAATAAAATCCGTATTATATGTTTTTTTATTATTTTAGGGGTGGATATTCCCTAATTTGACCCCGTAGATTCCAAAAATATGGATAACACTCCAATCGCAGTCATAATAAAAAATCTCCATTTTTTCGATACAAAATTTTGCATGTATATCGTGCAGATAACCCAACACCGTTTAACTTAGAAGTGTAATTCAATGTTTGTCGGGGCACATAGCTCGAGAAGTAGTTGTTTCTTCTAAGTGAACGGTCACGTTTTTGAAAATATTTTCAAAACTTTGTCAGGCGTCGATATCTTTTACCTTCATTTTGTTTTGATACCCAATATAACACATCCAGTATAAAAATATTATTAACAGGTGTTTAATATTTTATCTTTAAACGAATACCTATATAAAGTAATATTAATCCTGGTAATGGCTTATTGACAGCAACTTTAATTTTGATATAAGTATGAATCACTATCGTGAGCAAATAATGGGATTGGCCGGTTATACTATTAACTATTACATGAAGTTATTGGGTTTTGAAGGGTAGGTATGTAGGAAATCACCACTAGCCAAGCCTCTGCGTAAATTTTAGAGACTAGGTACATTTTTCAATTTCTGTTTAATAAAAGTGTCAAGGTTAATTTTATCAATAAAAGTAGGTTGCATATAGATAAAATCTTGTCAATACAAATACGAGGTTAACCAAAAAAGTAAAACACTTGTAGGTATTCATGTGTAGATTACTCTCTGAAAATATGTCCTCCGCGGGATTTGCGGAAGGGGCTGGAAAATGGCCCATGATCACGAAAATTCAGTTTTTGGCCGATATCTCCCGAAATATGCTAATTAGAGAAGTGGAGTTTTGCTAGAAATGAGGTACATTTTATTACCTACAAAAATGGCCCCCATCAATTTTGTCCCTGGATCAATATTTCTTGCAAAAAAGGCTTGCAAAAATTTTCCGGAAAACTAAAAAATTTTAAAAACCATCGAAAAGAGGACATTTTCAGCTTTCCAATGGTGTGCATTAAAGACCGATATTGCCAATCATTGTTTATCAATTTGCGGTAGACCCGAGAATTTTCAGAAAACTCCGGAAATCAAAAAAAAAACGTCCCAAGAAAAACATGTTGTTTATAAAAATACACAAAAATTATTTATTCATTCTTTCGGAATACATTCACCACCCATCAAAGTCCCATCATCCAAAAGGTTTCGGTAAAACTACGCTTAATTTAAAAAATATGAACGGATTGATAAGGGCGGTCAAATATTCAGGAAAAATAAAGTTTGGCCAGTTTTTTCAATATTCCTGGAAAATAAAAAAAACGAAACAGTTACACGATGTTATAGGTACAGGTCCCTCCTTTCATATGCACTTTGAATCATGAAAAAAGATTCATTTTTACTCAAGTTATGGGCCAATTTGCCCGCCCTCCCATGCCTACATTCACGGAGCGTGCTCCCGGAGACGCCGCGCAGCAGCTCGAAATCCAAGGTACGCTTGGGCCCGTTTATCTCGAAAACGGTTAAACTTTTGACAAAAATGATGAGGATCATTTTTGTAGATAATAAACTGCTCTCCATTCCTAGCGAAACCCCACTTCTCTAAGTGTCATATTTCCGGAGATATCGGCGGAAAACTCAATTTTTGGAATTATTGGCCATTTTTCAGCCCGTTCCGCAAATTCTATTCTACCCGTGAATACCTACAAGTTGCAAAACAAAAGTCCGACAATAATGAGATGAACAGGTTGGGGGGTTTCTCGGTCTTTATTTACTGGACTATTTAGCACACAACAAAGCGTGATCAATTAGATCAAATGTTTTGGAAAAATCCAGAGCAATTAGAAAATTATGGTCATCAATTTTGTCTGCCGATCTCCACTGTCGTCCAGATGTTTTTTTTTTAGTTTTTTTTATTGGAAAGACACTTTCTACAAACGACCAAAGGACGGCGAAGAAAAGATTTTTTTAGGTTTGTAAATAAAACGAAACGTCAACATACCCTTTTTTTTCATTTATTCTGTAAAAAACAATTTCTACTACAGTTAACAGAAGCAAACATGAGCCCCGGAAAATATGCGAACTAAAATAAGGTCATCGCAACGAGCCAATCAGGAGCTAATGTTAATGAACGTACATTAGTAATTTGTTAACATAATCGAAATAATATGACCGAGTGATTTCATCAACATACATCATTTTATTCATTTTTAGTGTCTGTATCAGTGTTGTCAATGCGAGGAGGTAGTTTTATTTTTGGTCCAATATAAATGTTTTTATTAATATTTAGAGTTACATTTTTAGCAAGTTTGACTTTGTTTACATATCTCTTAACAGTTGACACTTATGGTAACGATGTTTGGTTATCGATTTAAAATATCGATTGTTACTACAAAAATACAACTACAGCGACATGAACACGCCCACCAGGGCTCATGTTTGCTTCTGCGGACTGTATAATATATTTTAGCGTCATACAAATAATTATAATACAAATATTGACAAAAGGAAAATTAATTTAAATAATTTATCAAAGTCAAACGGGCAACCGTCAAATATTTCATCAAAAACAAACTTTTACAGTGTATACGTTAATATTAATTCAATTTTACAGCCAGTACTTCAATATTCATGCATTAATACAAAAGTAGAAAAACTAAAACTTTAACATTCCCCGTATCATTTCAATTAACTAAAGTG
The DNA here is from genome assembly GCA_949126875.1 of Lochmaea capreae. Taxonomy (NCBI): domain Eukaryota; kingdom Metazoa; phylum Arthropoda; class Insecta; order Coleoptera; family Chrysomelidae; genus Lochmaea; species Lochmaea capreae. The sequence continues at coordinate 3,833,305 of OX421408.1, forward strand.
GCATCAAAAATTATTTTGTAAGCGATTGAACAATAATTATTAGGAAAAATAAATACGAGGTGCCATCAAAAAATCATGAAACAATAACTTTTTTACTGTTTTTAAAAACTTAATACCATAAATTGCTAAGTTACAAAACGTGAATATTGCCACACTACACTTATAACACCTAAATAACAATAATTATTTTAAGAGTATATAGTCAATTAAAATAGTATTATTCCAGTTAGGAAGTATATTATTTCCAAAATCAAAAAGAAAACCCAGTATTTGATCAGAAGTACTAGCTTTGACAGTTTATTATACCATCCGCATCTACAGCGCCATCTTTCTTCCTTCTATCGAAATTTCAACAGCTCTCCTAGTTTGTTTCAATCTCTTTGTGTCTATGAAGTTTTTATAGTGTTTTTCAAATCTATTCATTGATTTTTTGGTTGTCTGAAAGAAAAATTTACAATACTCGAGGGAATTTCGACAAATTGACTGACGTATGCGTTATAATGACAAAGGCGATTAATTCTGAAAGAAATAGACGATCTGGTTCGTACTTTGCATAAAAATCTAGTTAAAACCAAGTAACGTAGAGTCGAAAAGTGTTTTGCTTCCAATGCCATCCATTTAGGAACACATACAACAATTAAAAGAAAATATTCACCCCTATTTGTAGAAAAAATTCGTTATTTTATATTCTAAACATACTTACTCGGCTAATATCAACTTCAGATTGCCATTTAGGTCTAACCAAATAATCTTTATTTGAAGGTATTGGTACCCTAGCTCTTGCAACCCAACCTTTTTCTCCTGGTCTTAGTGGTCTAGAAATAATCGTAAATTTAGTATATTTAGACCAAGTGTTATTTAAAATCTGTTAACTCACTTTCCTTCTGCGTTCAAAGCTTTAGTAAGTTCTTTCTTTTCTTGAGCAGTTTCTTCATCAGATTTCCTCCTCTTACTTCCAAATTGTTCGTAGTCTCTTTGTAAACGTTCCTCTCTACTTAGAGCTGGAAAAAAGTTTATTCAATAAAGTCAGTTGATGAAATTCGAAAAACCCACCTTTAAAATCTGTGGATAAATTGAAGATAGGTCTGGCCCACTCGCTGATTAGTCTTCCTGCTCTCTCACGATTCTCTTTAGTTTCTTTAGGATGTTTATACAAGTACATAACAGCCTTTCCTATACCTGAATGTTTTACTGTTGTCTGATCGACTCTGGGAAACTAAAACAAAATTCAATAACCACTAATATAAGAATTACCGACACCAATTAACTTACGTCTGCTAACAGTTTTAATAAAGCCTCTCTAAGTTGTAAGGATGGTAATGATCTATCTGGCATAGGAGCTAACCAATCTGTAAGAACGTTCAATACATTATGTTCTATAAATGCTAATTGTAGATCGTGTTTCTTCAATTGAGACATAACCTTTGCCAACATTGATGTTTTCTTTGTGGCTGGTTTGGACATTTGATTCAGTCGTCGATCTTCCTGAAAATCATAAATACAAAGAACAGGTTTATTTTTGTCAAGTCTAAAATACATATTACCTCAGCAGCCTGCCTCATATCACCTAAAAGCCCAGCTATTATGTCATCATTATCGTTAATAATGTCAATATCTTTTCTTTTACGTCTTTTAGAACCATCTTCTTTTTTCTTTGCTAACATGGCATCGAAATCTGATAAACCAGATATATCATGGTGTCTAAAAATTAAATAAGTAAATAAGCAACAAAAAAAGGACTAATACAGAAATTTAAATATGAAAAATCGAGCATCTTACCCTCTAAGTATGCCTTCATCTGAATCATACTCCTCTTCTCGGGGAGGTTGTTGTTCTTCGGCCCCTTCTTCTGGTGGTGCTTGCGCTGGACCAGCTTCATCTTCATCGTCGCTACCCAATAAACGTTTAGTTTTAGCAGGAGAGGCTGCTTCATCTTCAGAATCGGACATAACCGCACGTTTTCTACTGGATTTGGCTGAGTTTAAGAAAAAATTAGTAAAAAATAAGATTTTTTAAAGTCAGTTTATTACCTTCATTTTTGGAATGCGACACAGATCTTGATCTAGACCTAAATTTGACTGGAGAACCAGATCTTGATCGAGATCTCGATTTAGAGCGAGATCTAGACCTCGACTTTGCCGAACCCGATCTTGATCTCCTTGATCCCGATCTAGATTTTTTAGATCCAGATCGAGATCTTCTCGAACCTGATCTAGACCTAGAGCCAGAACGAGATCTACGGGAGCCAGATCGAGATTTCCTGGACCCAGAACGAGACCTCCTAGAGCCGGATCTGGATCGTCTAGATGCAGATGATCGAGCTGAGCCTGACCGGGATCTTATCGATCCTGATCTAGCCGATCCTGAACGTGATCGTCGAGATCCAGATCTTGATCTCGCGGATCCAGATCGAGACCTTCGGGAGCCCGACCTTGATCTTCTAGAACCTGATCTAGATCGTGATTTTGCAGAACCGGATCTTGAACGTCTTGAGCCTGATCGGGAACCTAATACATCGATATTGAACATATTTATTTTATTGATTGTTTTTTATACAGATACAACACTTACGTGATTTTCTTGAACCGGATCTTGAACGTACTGATCCTGATCGAGATCTGGACCTTGATGCAGCTCGAGCTGAACCAGATCGGGATCTAGATTTTCTTGAACCAGAACGAGACCTAGACTTCCTTGAACCCGAACGTGATCTAGATCTTGAAGCTGCTTTAGCAGAACCAGAACGTGATCTAGACTTTCTAGAACCCGAACGTGACCTAGACTTCCTTGCACCCGAACGTGATCTAGATCTTGAAGCTGCTTTGGCAGATCTAGAACGTGATCTGGACTTTCTAGATCCTGATCGAGACCTAGACTTCCTTGTACTTGACCGTGATCTAGATCTTGAAGCAGCTTTAGCCGATCCAGACCTTGATCTTGATCTAGAAGCAGCTTTTGCAGAAGGTGATTTAGATCTCGACTTTCTATTGTTATCTTTTGAGTCAGAATGAATGGAATTTGATCGTGATCTTGATCTGGAAGCAGCTTTTGGAGAATCTGGTTTTCTAGAACCTGATCTGGATCTTGATGTACTCTTATTTTTCGGACTTGTTGATCTTGATTTTCTTGACCCTGAATTGGATCTGGAGCGAGATTTAGAGCCTTTTCTGATTTCTTGTGTTGGTGAATGGGATCTGGATTTATGTGATTCTTCAGAGGCTGCTCTTACAGACCCAACTGGTGAGTTTGATTTTCTATCACCTAAATAAATAATTATTTTGATAGCAAAATAATTGTCAACATACTTTTGTTAATTGAACCATTATAAAGAACCAAATAATTTGCTGTTTATTATCATAGAAGTTAGCATAGCAAAAAATATATACTACCTATATAATTAACACAGAAAAAGTACAGTAAAAAGGTCTTATCTTTATTACTATGTAATTACATTTAGTTACCTGAAGGTGATCTAGAGTGTGCTGGACTGCTTCTTCTTGATCTATGTGAACTACGTGATCTAGATCTTGAGCTCGCTCTACTTCCAGATTTATGTGAATGTGCAGAAGCAGAACTCGATGATTTGGAGCTAGCAGCACTGTGAGGTCTAGAACCACTTCTGGAGCGTGATCGTCGTGGTGACGACGCTACAGCAGCTTTTCCATTCAATTGTGGACTATTTGAACGGGATCGAACTTCACTATTAGCAGATTGATTTGATTCTACAGAAAACGAACGCGAAGCTCTGCTATCTTCTGTGGAACCAGATTTGTTAATTTGCTCAGTTGCATCATAACCTTCTATAAACAATAATTACAGGTTTTAAAACGTAGATGTAATTAACAGAATATTTAAGTACCTGATTCCACTTCCATAACTTGAAATATATATTTGGCAATAAACTGATAAAGTAAAAGGGTTTTAATTCGTTTTATTAGTAATGCTAAAATATGTTTTGACAGGCGAGATAAAAGTGACAGTTGACGTAATAATTAGTTGACAGTTTTGGCAAAGAATACACAGCTCAATGTATTCTGTGGTTTTTGCTTCTGAGGCAGAGAAGAAAAGTTCGAAAAATGCTCTATATGTTTTATACCATAGAGAAATAATAATTTTGTCTATGCTCTATACCAAGATGTATTCTATGGTTAAATACTGGCATTGACATGACATTAGTGTGACAACATCATTTGAATCAAGCAGAGATTGAGGTTAGTTTTGATCAAATCTAATCTGGATCATATGATTGATACTTGATATCTACCTTTTAAGAACAGTACAAACATATTGTAGCTAACAAATATTAGTTACTGCAACTTCTGCAATACTTGCAGCAAAAAGCAATAATGGTTGATACTAAATCCACAGAAAACACCGCAAGTAAAGCAGCTTTAAAAAAAGAAGCGAAAAAAGCCGAAAAAGCTGCTAAGAAAGCTGAACACAAACAAGCTGGTGGGGAAAATCAACTAGATGTTAGAGATGAAGGTAAAAATTACACATACTTGAAATACCTATCCATTAACCTAGATTATCACTACAGTATTTTTTTCATCATACTGCATTATTAACTTAATAATTATTTTTTTGGGAATCAAACCACAATAATGTTTTTTTATTTCGACGTTTCGGTAGCGTTCCAGCTACCGTTGTCAAGATTAACTGTTTATAGTATAGAAATAATTTTTTGGTCCCTATCTGACACAACGAAAAAATTGGACAACTAGTTTATTATTGTGGTTTGATTCCCAAAAAAATAAGAAAAAAGAATAAGTAATGCTACAAGGAACTTATAGAAGATATTAACTTAATAAATTGAATCTTTTCTTTTTTCAAGTTGATGTGTCTGTTGGAAAATACGGCAAACTTCCTCTTATCAAATCAGAAGATAAAAAAGTAGACAGAAAGTTTACATCCATTAGTGAATTAAACAAATCGCTTTCTGGACAAAATGTTTGGATTAGAGCCAGATTACATACCTCGAGAGCGAGAGGAAAGCAATGCTTTATTGTACTTAGGCAAAAAGAATTTACTGTTCAAGCCATTCTAAATGTCTCAGATGCAGTCTCTAAAGCTATGGTTAAATTTTCAAGTGGGTAAGAATACTATTTTTTTTTTCATTTTCACAATTTTTCATGTCACCCAACTTCTTTCAGTATTCCCAAGGAAAGTATATTGGACATAGAAGCAAAAGTATCAGAAGTACCCAATAATATAGCAAGTTGTAGTCAGCAAGATGTAGAACTTGCTGTATCTCAATTGTGGGTAGTATCTATGTCAGCTCCACAGCTGCCATTGCAAATAGAAGATGCAAGTAGACCTGAAAAAGCAGATGTAAGTGGGAATGTATAATTTTTTATTACAATATATTTGAGGTTTTAAACTATACCTAGGATGAAGACTCTCTAAACATACGTGTTAATCAAGACACAAGATTGGACAATAGAATTTTGGACTTACGTACACCTACAAATCAGGCTATCTATAGATTAGAAGGAGGAGTTTGTCGTCTTTTCCGTGACTCTCTCACAAAACGGGGATTTGTAGAAATACATACCCCAAAAATTATATCAGCTGCTTCTGAAGGAGGAGCTAACGTATTCACAGTGAGTTATTTTAAAGGTAAAACGCTATTTTCATCAATTAACTAGTACTGCTTGTGCCTAGGTTTTAATTGTTTTAAATTAAGTTCGTTTTTAGGATCTGCATACCTAGCACAGAGTCCACAATTGTACAAACAAATGGCCATTGCAGCTGATTTTGAAAAAGTGTTCACAGTTGGTGCTGTATTCAGAGCCGAAGATTCAAATACCCATAGACATTTGACTGAGTTTACAGGCTTAGATTTGGAAATGGCTTTCCAATATCATTATCATGAAGTAATGTTAACAATAGGAAACTTATTCACTGAAATTTTCAAGGGATTGCGTGATAAGTGAGTACCAACTTAACTAACAATTGTGCTTCTAGTTTTCCACCCCATTTGTTTTGTTAAAGCTTCCAAAATGAAATATCCATCATAAATCAACAATATCCTGCTGAACCCTTCGTTTTCTTGGATCCCCCTCTGGTGCTGGAATACAATGAAGGAAGAAAAATGCTCGCGGATGTCGGAGTGGATGTTGGAGAAGAAGAAGATTTAAGTACGCCAACGGAAAAATTACTTGGTAGATTAGTTAAGGCTAAATACGATACTGATTTTTACATTTTGGATAAGTATCCATTAGCCGTAAGACCATTTTATACCATGCCTGATCCAAATAGTGAAAAATCTTCGAATTCCTACGATATGTTTATGAGGGGAGAGGAAATTCTTAGTGGAGCCCAGAGGATTCACGATCCTACTTTCTTGGCAGAAAGAGCAAAACATCATGGAATTGGTCAGTACACATTGTCATGTTTGTTTAAATTGTTCCGTTTCCAATGAATTTGTTTCAGATTTATCTACAATTGCCGCCTATATAGATGCCTTTAAATATGGTTGTCCGCCTCATGCTGGAGGAGGGATTGGATTGGAAAGAGTTGTGATGTTGTACTTGGGTCTTGACAACATTAGAAAAACATCCATGTTTCCTCGTGACCCTAAACGTGTTACACCTTAAATTGTACATTTTATTATATTTAAAATAATAAAAGTGTATATATATAATATAACATTTGTTTTATTCAATTGTTTTCCTGAATACACTTCTACAGTTTCAACATTTTAAACTAAAAAAAAAATGTATACCTGCATTGAATAATTTCGTCATTTTCTACTACGCAACCAGCCTCACATGATGGAATTGGAAAAAAATTTGTTGGGACATCCTGTATTTCATTTATAGCTAATTTTGTTGATATTCTCCCATGAAAGAAACAGTAATCAAACGAAAATTGCTTGAATGTGGTTTTATATTAATAAACGAAAGTGATATAGGTGATCAAGCATACACAAAATCATTGATTCCCAACAAAGTTGATCAGGTAGCAATTTTCAGAGTAATCCATCATTTCTTAATTCTGCTGAACGTTCTAATCATGGAGACTATATAAGGAGAACCACAGAACACAGAAACAAGTTCTGTGAGGAGAACTAACTCATACGGAGAAATTGACAAAACCTGACCTCAAAATCGACTATCTAAGCAGTTTGTATTTTCACCGCTACGCTGCGCATTGCAACACAGGCACCATCCAAATAAGTAACCTTAGTTTTTATAAATGACAGTAATCAAATTGTAAACATTACTTATGACAATAATAAAAACTAAAAGTAGGAGCTAGAAAGATTAAAATTATTGTTAAAAATTAAAAAAAAGACAAAGTGTGTGCGTTGTTAAAAATTATTGCAATAGTGGTTGATAGTGCATCTGATTTAAAACGATAAGACGTGAATTGAAGTTAAGAAAGCCAGAGTGTTTTCAGTCACCCAAGATGATTGAAAATATTCAAAGATAAATAAAGTAGGAAAGAATATTTATTATGTTAGGATTCAAATTATATACATTACTCGTGAGAAGTCTAGAAAAAGCACAATGGCACAAAAAATACTTTACTTTTGCTGATGGTACCATTCTGATATATACAAGTAAAATTCAAGAAAACTGGAAGAAAAAAGGTGAACAATGATATGATAGTTGATATAAGGAATAAGCTGTGAAAGTAATTTGGAAAAACTACTAATAGGTATACTTTGTATACAGAAAAATATAAATTGAATTCAGTGATAGAAATAGGAAATCAAATTATTAATTTTGGAGCAAAAATATACAACAAATGGAAAAAAATATTGGTACACTCAACCTCTACAGGGGTTACTAAAACCATTCGACATTGAAAGTGATTTTTAACACTTCTTTCTTACCAATCTTCAGCTAAGTACCTAATTTCAGTCTGTGGCACTTGTGGGATAACATCTACAGGTAAAACGCAGAGAATTTAAAATAGTGTAGTGAAGGTTATAGAATGTCAACAGATGTAATTTTCAAAGAAACTGGTCTTCAGATGACAAAAATATTGGAAATTGTAATTTTAGTATATCCTTGAGTAGGTGTATCTGAATAGCGAGTGGTCCAAAGAACCAATTAAAGTGGCCAATACCTCCCCAGAAGAATTTTTATACAAAATGATTAAATAATAACTTGAAATCTGGCAAAAAGGGATGGTGAATAATGTACATTCTCATACCAGAAGACAAAACACTTCATATATATGTAGCTCTGAACAGCCCAGTGAACATAGTATGTATAAAGTCATTCAACAGTCTGCCACGGTACTAACAATCTGTTGCAAATATAAAAAATGTTGAAATTGGTCAGAGTATATCTATATTCTGTGTACTTTGCACTGTGTTTGTGTTATTAGGAAACTGTGAATAGTAATTTTTTGTACGTTTTTGTATTAGAATAAAGTAATAATTTTCTTGCATGATACCTATGTACTATTTACATATAATATGTACTTTACCTATATGGAAAACCTTTGCATGAACTAATATCATTAGTAAGTTGTACCTGTTGACAGTGATGATTAAACATAATATATTGTACCTATTTTTTATTGTAATTAAACAGATTGAAGATTGTGCATAGATAAATTTGAAGCACTGGGATTCATCCTACACCTTTAAATCCATTTCACTATTCTGCTGTAAGTTATTGTAGCTCATTCACTGTTATTTTGAGATTATTATGACTGATCACATACATCTACATACTGCAATATGTATATTTGCAAATTTGAATGTGTTCGTGTGAAATCAAATCTGGAGGACTTCATGTTGAGGTTGGAGAAAAAAAGGAATTCACTTTCACTTTTGCAGTTTTTTATAACTAAGTTAGCTTTCAGGATTAATAGCAAGTATTCTGGACACATCATTTAATATAATTTATAGAAAATACCACAGTGTTTAACACCATCAAAGGCTCTAGTAATTCCTAGAAAAAAAGTAGCACATATTTGCTTGGTAGCCTAGATGTTTGTATATACAATTTTGGGTTCGATAGTGGGATGTATAATGGACCATTTTCTCAAAACCAAACTTATATGAAAATATCTATGTATTTATCGATATTTTGTAATATTTTTTTTGTTTTAAAAATTATTTGCTAGTACAGACAGAATTCAATCATAATGCTATAAAGCCTTGAGTAGTAGAGAATATTAAATATCCTAATTATCTCATTTCAACTTCAACAGTAAACTGATAACTCATAGTAAGCTAGAAACATATGGCAGACCATAGGGTAGGTAGGTATAAAGTTAGAGACAATATAGGTACTGATTGTACACTTTATATTTAGGTGAAAGTTACAAAATGTGTAGTAAATTACAAGTCTCCTGCAATTCTGTATATTTATCATTTTCATAATTTCTTCTTGTAAAGGCTTTGCCAGTTCAGGAGCAATCGGCTTTCATTCATTTTATAGAAAATAACCTAAAATATTAGATATTACTTATTAACAAATTTGTAATTAATCGATCCTGTTATTAGAGCATTGACTATACTGTCTATTTATCTATACATACCTTCTATTGTTTCATCAAACATTTTTTTTACTTGCAAGATATAATTCTTCAAATCTAAATTATTCAATGGCATTTAAATTGATTTTCATATTCCATATTTTACTGTGTAGAAAACCAAATTCTGAAAAACTTAAACACATTATTCATATATATAATGAACAAATTAGTTCTAGAATATACTTACTTGCACTAAAGGGTGTCTTTTTCACATTTTTCGTTCAAATACTTGTTATACTAATTATGACTGTGCCGAACCTTCAAGTCCTCTAAAATTCCATGCGAAGAGAAATGTTTTTGGCAAGATATATCATATTTTACTACCAAACGATCACAATTTAAGATATTTTCCAAGACGAGGACGAAAACGGATTTCTTAGTCATAAAATTTTTCATTCCTAACCTCACTTACCTAACATATTGTCAAATGAGCTAGCAACCAATAAAAAACCATGAACTGAAAGTGTGTGCAAGACTCATGATTGGCTGTTATTGTTCTGCAGTCAGATGTTTCTGGTACTCGTTTAAGACTGGCGCCCTCTACCATTACCAAAAAATGAATTACATGGAGTTCGATCTCCTTATATAGTCTCCATGGTTCTAATCTTGATACATCAACATAATCAAATTTTATTTGACATATGACTGCAATAATTATTCATTCATCTGCGATTTCAATTTAGTTTAATAGTTCCCAGTCGTGTTCATTCATTTTCAAGATACGAAGGTCTACTAAAATATCTTCAAACAAAAATATGCTATATATATCATTTTATACGTTTATTCACATGATATTTATCATAAATGACAGTTAATGCATCACTGATCGGTAGCGTAGCCATTGGATAATATGAGCGTAGCGTATTTCAATTCTGATGGGAAAAATGGCGACTGCTACCTCAGCGCTCACATCAATCAGTTGAAAAACCACGAGTTCAGCAGAAAATTGATTATCGCTACGTTGAGATGAGAGCGACCATTGATCCCAGAGATAAGTAACCTCTATTCATGAGCGGTTTTCTTTCAAGAAACTATATAGGCAACTAAACATACACCAAAGAATACACTGGTGTATTCTTTGCATACACTATAAACTGTTGGAATAAACTACTGAAATACCAGTTATCTTTGCTCTATCATCAGAGACAACCATTATCTAGATAATTGAAATTTATTTTTGAGTTTACACTATTTTTACCAGCAATTATAATAAAAACTGACGAAAAAGAACTAACATTACTGCTGCAATGCAACTTTGACAATACTGCAACGGAAGATGTGTGTAAGAATCAGCGCTGTAAAATGAAATGTCTCCATGGGCTAGGCTCTAAATTTCGTTTCTTATTTATTTATTACATTTTAATTTTTCTATATCTATGTTTTTGTCTTCAAAATGAGATAGATTTAGAAGAAAATAAACAAACATTGAATAGCATGAAGCTAGCCGCAAATTGCTAAAAATAACAATAAACCGAAATAAAATAAACACCAACTACGACTACAGGGTGTAGGTTTAAGAAATCTGTAAATAATTTTATTTATGAACTAAAATGTATTCTTAGTAAAAACAAGGATCGTTCCAAATTATGTAATAATAGACGAAAATGGAGACTGGAACTTGGAAGAAAATTGCTGATCTCGGATCAGGAGCATTTGGTGTCGTATCATTATGGTTAGATACAAAGACTGAAGAATACGCTGCAATAAAAATGTGCAAGTTTAAAACACACTCAAATTTAACTCTCAGGCAAATTGAAAGATGGAAAAATGAGGTAGATATTTTGAGAATTATTAACCATCCTAATATAATAAAATTCAAAACTATTCCTGTCGAGCTGCATAATTATTTAATGAAACATAGTTCTACTAGCTTGCCTTTGCTGGCAATGGAGTATTGTCGCAAAGGAAATTTACGACGTGTTTTATCGAGACCTGAAAATGTATCTGGATTACCTGAAGAGCAAGTGAGAGATGTTCTTGAGGATATTTCCTGTGGACTACAGCATCTTCATAATCTTAAAATAACCCACAGAGATATTAAACCTGAGAATATAGTTTTGCAACACTGTGAACAAAGAGAAACAAAAACCGTTTACAAAATTATAGACCTTGGTTATGCAAAAGAATTGGGAGATGCAACTGTTAGTTTTGTTGGAACTTTACATTATTTAGCACCTGAGATTTTCGAAGCTAAAAACTATAATAATAGTGTAGATTATTGGTCAATGGGTATTCTTACATTTGAAATTATATGTGGTGTACTACCATTTTTACCTAATATAACACCTTATGAGAGATTCGTTAAAATTAAACAAAAAAGAGATGATGACATATGTATATACAGCAGCTATTCAGGTCAAGAAACTTATTCTTCTGAAATAAAAAAAGAAAATTTCATATCTACTTGCTTAAAACAGAATGTAGAAACTTGGCTTAGGAAAGTTCTTACATTTGATCCAGACATACGTTCTCAAAACTTTCCTAATGATACCAAACCATTTCACAACCTTCAAGAAATTTTGAAGAAAAAGATAATTAACGTTTTCTCAGTATCTAAATTAGAATTTTATTCATATGAAATAACAGAAGGTACTTTAGTAGGAACACTAAAAGACTGGATATCCAGGGATATAAAAGTACCTAAAACTGACTTTTTACTAATAATTTCCAAAGATTCTACTATTAAAGATTCCGATCAACTTCTCGATGCTGTAAGTGATAACTATTTATATGTAACACGTCTACAGTTTCTACCAGAAAAAGTGATTTATAATTACCCTAAACTAATAAGAGAAGTAATGAGATCTGCTGCACAGTTTAACAAAATGCATTTAAAAGCTTTAAGAGTACAGTTTATTTATTTTATAACCCAAGAAAAGCAAATTGCTTTTCATTTCAACACCAGCTTTTCTCTGTATCTCAATTTTTTAAATCAAACACTAAGCAAAGTTAAGAATTTAAAGACAGCTGCTTTATCTAATATCAATCACTTGTTAACAACGATAGATTGTTATAATAAAATGAAAACTGATGTGGTTAATATAGATTTACAAAACAATAAAGAGTATGGAGATTGCATTAATTCTGCACAGAGACTGATAGCTGGGATTGAAAGAAGTATAAATCGCTTTCTTGAGCTGAAAAAACAAATTAAAATTGTATGTAAAAGATTAGAAGCATTGTCCAAAACAACACCAGAGATTTTGGAAATCGTTAAGAAGTATGATTTAAGTGACCAGCATAAACAGGCTTTGAGTTTGATTGAAAAAACAGATCCTGGCAATCCTGAATTTATTTCTGGAATAACAAAACTAATATCGTCGATTCTTAAAGTAAAAACTGAGGTTTTTAAGAATGAAAAATTGAAATTATTTTGCAATGAAATTGGTAAAATTATGACCCACAGTTTCAGTCTAGTTGACTGGATTCAGAATTATAATGTTCATAACGAAGAATTACTTAAATCATTTGAACAAAATAAAGCCAGTCATTTGGATATTTTGTTGAAAGCTGCTCAAAAGCCCAAAGAAAACGAAGAAAGTGTTTGTGATAAAGTTTCGTTAAGTGACAGTTTAAATCAAGAGCTGATAAATCTACCTCTAGATTATTTAGTTAGACAGAATCAGGAATTACGCTATAATTTTGAAGAGGCATTATCTTCAGGTATTTCTTTACATCGGAATTCTACTAATGATTTTTTCAAATGACCCAGTGATTTTTTTGTGATTTTATATACAGAACAAAATGGGAGATGTAAAAGATTGTGAAATTGTCAATTTGAGTTTTAAAAATTCTTACACTCTCCCAGAATTTTGTTCTTACCATTGTAATTTTAAGATCTTATTAGTGAGAAATGTATTTTTTATATAATCGAGCCAACAAAAGGTTTAAGTGGTTCGGATCTATTTTTTAAATATATATCAATATAAGCAGCCATCTTGTTGAAACCAAATATCATCAAATATGTCACTTGCTAATCAACGAATTTCGGGAATTAAACAGAAATGAAACCTAACCTAACCCTTCTGCTTATTTGGTGTTATTGGGGAACAAGAACATTATAAGTTACTCATGTTTTTAAGCTTCCATACTTAACTGGCTTTGTCTGTATATTTAAAAAGTTTATACTCTCCTTATATTTTACTAAATGCTATGAATACATTTTATCTCCAAGTGCTATGCTATGACAATACTGTGTATTGCATTTCATAATAATTTTGTTGACCACTTTTAAAATCAAAAAGTTTCTTCCAAGATGATTTATCAAGAAAATGTGATAATTAAGATTAAATTTATTTCAACAACTCTACAATTTACACTGTACCCAATTATAAAATTGATTGGATATTGTTATAGCTGATTGTTTATATTTTATTTAAATGATTTTTTTAAGGAATTTTCCTAAATTTTTAGGGCTATGATCTATCGTTTTTTTTTTAAATTTAAGATTCCTATAAATGTTATTTACCTACACCTACCTATATACCCTCTTTTCTTAACAGGAAGGAGGAAAACATTATTATTCTATGTTAATTATGCAATAAATATGGTTTGTAGTTGAAACAATGATTATGTATTGAGATATGGGGTTGTACTGACATGAAGTTTTTGTTTGAGCAATATTTGTGTGATATTTAAAATGTTAATGTAAGTAAATTGTCTTCTCTAGTGCTCCAACAAAAAGTGTACTATGTACGGTACAAATAAATTTTTGGGAAAGTTTTAATGTTGTTAATAAAATTTTATTCAATTTTTGGTTATTATCTCATTTCAATACTTTTATCAACCCTGTATTTTTTTGTGACAAGGATTTTTAGTATTTACAGGTAGCCAGTTTAAATAAAAACAACTCTTTTACCTATATAATAATTGTCCAATTTCTTTTGCATCATTTTTAGACCACTTTTTTGATAAAAATAAGGGTTGGATTGAATATACAATGAAAAAAATTATCAATAATTGTTCCAAGTCTAATCAACACTCACAAAAACATGTAAAACAAGAACCTTAAAAATGTGTAAAATTATTATTTACAAAAGTCTATTATTATATTAGATACAAATATAATACCCAACAGATTATGGTTTCATCCTCAATGTATACCTTTTGACAAGTACTTAGCCTATTGATAAAATTAAAATTTTCGGTAATTGTATAGAACATAACCTTAAAACAGATTACTGGTTAATTTATTGAGAAGGGCAAGGAAAATGAAAAATGGCCAGTAGCAAAGTAACTAGAAGCATGTGTCAAAAACAGTGTTGTGTTTAGAGATATTGAGGGTGTACTGAATACATGAGTACAATTTTTATTTGTAAAATCCATAAGGTTGTGTTGTATACAATAACCAAATTTTCAACTAAAAATATCAATATGATCACCTCATTTCAGTAGGAACATTTCTGGCACATAAATCAAGTTAATTACGATTCCATGTCTGCAACATCACATCTTTTATGTTTTTTCTTATGCATGAAACTGCTTTTGTTTTCAATATAATGTTGTAAATTCACATATCCTTCTGGTTTTTTTGTTTGGTAAACTTCTGGAACATCTATACCTAATTTTTCTGGTAACATATAAGAGAAAAGCCAAGTTGCTAGAGGGCTATAACCAAAGGTATAAAATCCATTTTTATGGTAGAACACTATTCCCTCATACAAAACTTCATATTCTCCTATTTTGAGCACACTTAACATTTTTTCTTGAAGTAAAGATCTTTCCATAGTAATATCTTCCACTAAATTGAAGCTGAATCTATTATTTACTGACTTAGACAACTCAGGCATTTCCTTAAACTTTGTTTTTAGCCAATAGAACCTAAAATTAGCTTCACTGTCCAAAGTATACATAGCTGACCAATATAAACAGTCCAAGACAAAAAATGTTTTCATATTCTTGTTATAAATACAATCCAGAACTGTACTTCCATTTATATTACTTCCTCCTCCTCCAGGAAAATGGGTCTTTAATTTAAACAAAAATTTCCCTTTGACAGTAAATATAACAGTCCTATGACTATATGCCAAAAGCAATACACGAAATCCTTCTGGAGTTAATTTAAAAACCCAATTTTCTTCCAGGTCATCTGGAATATCCGTAAACCATTCAGTCAACATCAATTTAAATCTAGTACGTCGAGACTGACGATATGAAGATTCAGATTGTTCGTATTCCATTTCATCATCTTCTTCAACTTCGGATTCTTCCAATTGTTTGAGATATTCATCACACAACTGTCTGTTTTTGTCTACTTCACTGTGTCTTTTTTCTTTTTGTTCATCAAGAAGTTTAAGTCTCCTTTCATGTTGTGAATCTTGATGTCTTTCTTTATATTTATATAAATATGCATGTGAGCTAACTGCCTCATCAGGTGATTTGTCCATTAGCTTAAAATATAGGACCTCCTCGTACGACAAATTTAGCTTTAAATTACCTGGAATTTGAATAAATATTTTATAGGTAATGTTTTTAGCACCGGCATAAATACTTTATTTTATGCAGCTTTATGTGAGATCAAAGTCTTCTTCTTTTCTTGTACTTTACAACACGATGATAGAGGAGATAGTTAATAGACCAAAAAACAATGTAAAAATAAATAACAACAAAGATTTGAAAACCCCTTGGCCCTTAATCATAAAATTGATGAACCCAAAGAGTATTATTGATCTTGAGGTTTTAGTCATGCTCTTGCGTGTGGCTGAATAGCTTGACAAATTTGAAATCGGCAACCACTCCATGTGTCAAAAGTGAGGTTAGCCAATTCATTTATGTTTGTTTCTAAGAGAAAATAAGTATGAAAGAATGACTACATTGATAGTGTGAGCCAATTTTTAGTTATAATAATTCAGCATAGATAAAGGATTATATATGTAATTCAGTATTTATTTCAGTCTAAAATGGATGCATACGATATTTTTAAAAAACTATCGAGAGGTGCTAAGTTTTCCAGAGAACCTGTTGCAGTAGGTTACGGTTTCATTTTAATTTCTAAATAGATAAACTGTAGATATCTAAGTAGTATGAATATTGTTTTTTCAAATATAGAATCAATATTATTGTAGGAAAAACTCAAACACAATCAAGAAGTTATTAAAGAAGAACCTAAAATTAAAAAAAAGGAAAATCATGAAAACTCTGTTATTACATTGTTGAGTGGCTTAGGTACCGAAAATGAAACAAAAAAACGAAAACGTGTAGGAGATGATCAGAAACAGAAGAATTTGGAACAAGAGCGGGTAAAAAAATCATTTATTTATGGTTAATAGGAATGTTAATTAATTTAATTTTTAGATAAATCGTTACAGAAATATTAACAATATTTCTGTTGTTGGTCGTCATGTTCCCGAACCATGTAAATCATTTGAAGACTTTGAAGTAGGTAAAGATATTATTGAAAATTTGAAGAAATGTGGCTATGATGAACCAACTCCTATTCAAAAGCAAGCTGTACCACTTCTGATAAAAGTAAGTTATAAAACATTGATATTAATTGTTGTGTCTACTATAATTTTTGTTGGTTATGTTTAGGGAAGACAAATTTTAGCTTGTGCTCCAACAGGGTCTGGAAAAACAGCAGCATTTCTAGTTCCTATAATAAATTCATTAAAAGAACCCCAACGTCAAGGTTTTAGAGCTTTAATATTGTGCCCAACACGAGAATTGGCCCAACAAACACAAAGAGAATGCCATAGACTTGCTGAAGGTCGAGGACTTAGAGTACATGTTATTAATAAAATAAAAAAAGCATTAATTCAATACAATCCTAGTGGATCCCAAAAATTTGGTATGTTTTAAACTAATTTAAATAAACCTTTCATTGTTTGAGTCCTTTACAGATATTTTAGTAACTACACCAAATCGACTTTGTTTTTTACTGAAACAAGATCCACCAGCTATTTCTTTAAAAAAGTAAGTATACCTGACATTTGTTAAAAACATATCTTTTTATGTAAATCTTTCCAGTATTGAATGGTTGGTTATTGACGAAGCTGATAAATTATTTGAAACTGGTGTTAGAGGTTTTAGAGAGCAATTAACTGAAATTTTAAAAGCTTGTGAGAACCAAAGTAGAAAAATAGCAATGTTCAGTGCTACCTATACACCCGCTGTTGCCAAATGGTGTGTGCATAACATGAAAGGATTAGTTAGAGTTACAATTGGACACAGGTAAGATCAAAGTTCTACTTGTAATCTTCGTTTATACATTTTTTTTTTATCACAGAAATGCGGCAACTGAATTAGTAGATCAAGAACTACTCTTTGTGGGAAATGAACAAGGAAAATTATTAGCTTTCAGAGATTTAGTGAAGAAAGGAATAAGTCCTCCGGTTTTAGTATTTGTACAAAGTAAAGAAAGGGCACAACAATTATTTAATGAACTTATTTACGATGGAATAAATGTCGATGCTATACATTCAGATAGAACACAGTTACAGGTAAATTATAGTTAATAGTTCGTTTATAATTTAAGTGTGGTTATAATTTTTTATATTTTAGAGAGATAACACTGTCCGTAGTTTTCGAGAGGGTCGCATATGGGTGTTGATATGCACAGAGTTAATGGCACGCGGTGTTGATTTCAAAGGAGTTAATTTAGTTATTAATTATGATTTTCCACCATCCGCAATATCTTATGTTCATAGGATAGGTCGAGCTGGACGTGCTGGAAGAAAAGGGAAAGCCATTACGTTCTTTACTACAGAAGATACAGTCAATTTAAGAAGGTAAGGAGACAATTCAGCCAGTTATTTGCAGTTTTAAGATATTATTTTCGAACGTTGACAGTTATCATCTATCTCATTTGTTGGGAACAATATAGGGGACTCTGGTACAGGTTGTTAACCTGAAAATTTTGGGTTGACAACTTGGACTGAAGTCTCCCACTAAATAAGTCTGTTCTGTGTGATTATGTTGGTACAACTGAACGCCGCTTTCTTTGACACTTGAAACACGGAGTTAAAATAGTTTCTAACTTTTGCTAGAGAACAGTTTGAAAGCAAAAAAATAGGCATATTTTCGATTCTAGTTTGTTTTTTGCAGTATTGCACATGTTTTAAAAGAATCCGGTTGTGATGTACCGTCTTATATGTTAACAATGAAAAAATTAGCAAAGTCGAAACGAAAACAACTGGAAGTTAGTGCGCCGACAAGGGATGAAATTATAACCAAACCTTTGTATGATAGACTTAAAGGAGGAAAGAGGTTAGTGGTAACTAAACATTTGCTGCGTACTTACATAACCAAACATTTTATTTTGTGTTTAGAAAGAAGTTGAGGGAAATAAACAACAAATTAAAGGAGAAGAAGTCGAAAATATTGAAGAATAAAAAGAAGCCGAAGAAAAAAAGAATATCTCCAATTAAACCTGATGATGAGTGAAATTTTTCATATTTTGTTAATTTTTGACAATAAATTTTTTTTTTAATTTTTGTTTTTTTTTTCATTGTTCCCTATCCACTGAATTTAAATTACAATATATTTAACATTGAAATAATGGAGATTATAATCTTGACTAATTTATTTCATCAAGTTGTATAAACTACGTCAATTTGATTTAATTCCGTTTTTTAGAATACGACGCTGTCCGAAACATTTTTATTATTTTTATTTTCAACTGGAACTGGCATGGGCCACACGGTATTACAAATAACTCTTTCAAATACCAATAAAATAATGTACTTTTTTCCAATCCAGCTTGCTCCTGAAGCCAACCCTGTTTAAACCGGAAGTCAGCCATACTGACTTCAAATGTGAAAAAATTCAAAATTAGCCCTTATAGGGCAAAAGCATTATATAAACAAATATAAGTAATTGTGACTGGAACTTACCCGTCGTAGATGGAAGTTTGTACCCCATAGTTAGAAGATAACCCCAGCCAGTAGAAAATATAATCAATCGGTCAAAAAGTCTACAACCGACGAAAGATATTCCCCACCGGCTTACAGGATGTACCGGCTGCAGTCTGCTAGAAATTTGTCTTTACTAGCAAAATGCAGTAATAAAAATATACAATCAGGAACAAACAAACTCAACAATTATACATAAAAAATCGTATGTCAAATATCAACAACATATTAACATCTACCTACATTTATTACAATATTTTAACCAAAAATATTAAACACGAAACACATCATAAGGATATTTTAAAATTAACATATTTCTTGAAATATCTAGTTGCCTTAAAAACAAATGAATCCGTTGTTGAGGTTATGTTAAATGTTATGTCAAATTAAATATTTTAGCGCCTGCAATAAAATGCTATTATCAGTATTTTTTAATGAAAAAACACAGTAAATGCAACTTCTGCATCAAACATTCATGGCGAAAAGATTTTGCTGGTATCAGAAGAAAATTTTTAAAACCGCAGAATACTGGCCGAAAAGTGAAAGGATATAATATGGAACATGGCTAGTTAATGTAGTAATTGCCCGAAGCCTACACAATAATCTAATTATTACAGGTTAGTGTTTTATATTATCTTACGTTTTAGATTGTATAGAAAGGAAGGAAGGTATGTTTACATTTTACTTCAATTTCAAAAGTTCGGTGATTGTCAAATGAAAAAGTATGTCTTCATTTACATTGCAAATTATCAGCAAGATCACTGCCACGCCCAATTAAAATTTGTCCAAATAGCTTGAGGGGATCGAGCAAAAATTTGGTAATTAGTTTAAGTTTATTTTAGTATAAAGTGTTGTTATCAAATGTATTATGTAGGTATTTTTTCATCAGTAACTATTTCTGCACTTTTCGTTGATAATATAGACGTGAAATAGATCATTTAAAAAAATAATTCTAACCTACAAACTCGTAATCTAATTTGGGTCTGTAACAGAGATGTCTGTAAAGACCATAAGCAAGAGGCCTACAAACATGACATATGACGACTAACTTAAAAGATGGCTCCCGCAGATTAGTTTTTCTCCGGAGTTCTGTTTCTTATTGTCAGTTGGTGTATTCTTTGCTTTGAATATAGAACACTCTATTCAAAGGTTATTTGCAAGAAGTTATTATAGAACGATAATTTTTGGCCAATGGCAGCACATCTTTCACCTAGACCGACGTATGTCGTGCGCTAGTGTTTGTTTACATCAACGGCTTTTTTATAAAGGTTATCTATGGGCTTCTTGGATTTGAAATTTTTATTCAAGTTTTTTATAGTTGCCTTGGTAACAAATGATTCCTTTGTTCAGTATTAAGTAAAATGTCAAATGAAATTTTTTTGCGTCTATGCAACTATTGTCTTACTAATGTATACTTGAAAGATTTTGTAGATATTACAGGATATTCTACTGGTTGAAAAGTGAAAGGGTGCAATATGTTTCGACGCTAGTAGACGTGTCTGCCATTGCAAATCAACTTGAATAAAATTATACGAAATATGATGAGGAACTTGGGGATTTTCCGAACCTTAAACAATAAATTAAATGATTACAGGTTAGTGCTGATAATTATTACGTTTGAAATTGTATAGAAGGTTCTGATAAAAATATATTATTAATTTCATTATAGCTGGTACCTAGATACCTAACGATCTTAAAAAAGCATAATAAAAATAATCGTAATAAGCAGATTGCAAAATAAATATTCCATTCGAAACATGTCGTAGTGCCTTATAAGTTTTGAGTTTTTGTTTGTTAACATATAGACTTGCGAGTGGCATACCTAACCTATAAATATAATTAAAGCGTTGGTAATTTTTAAATTAGAGCATAATTTTCTATTTACGAACAAATCAGATTGCAGTTTCTATCGGTAGGAAGTATAATACAATATATTACCAATTTGAATGTGATAAGAAAATTATGAATCATACAATCATTGTGCATGTTGTAAAACAGTTCTGGAATTGAACTAGATTTCACTCAGTCACATTCTTATATTTTTATGTTTATGATTACCTAAGTATTTATTCACGTCTAGTAGACCTTTTGAACCTTGGTATTTCCTTTTTCTTTGGGAAATATGCCGAAAAGGAAAATCATATAATTTATTATTTGAATTATCAAAAAAATTGTTTTAGGTACCTAGAAAGTAAAAAAGCTACAAGTTCTTTCTATTTCGTGGTGGAAAATTTCCCATTTTTTATTTTGTTTTTAAGTTTGTAGGTTTAACCAAAGTTTTATTAAAAGTGTACAGGGTGTTTTAATTAAGATTAAGTCAGCGACTATCTCGAAAAACTAATTCTAAACGATCCTATATTCAGTGCATAGTTATAATATATACGAACATTTCTAATTCATCTTTTAACAGCTGATCTATTTATACACTGCTTACATTATAAATAATAGGCAAAATGTAGGTGTTTTAATGCTCTTGAACATTATAGACAGAAACCACATCATTGTAAATTCATTTCTCGGGCATGCCCAGTAACAAAACTCCTAAACAGAATGAACAAAAAACAAATAATTGATTATGTACCTATCTTTTTATTGGATCTGAAATGTAAAAAAAACTATGCCAAATTGCTTTCTTATTTCAATTAACAGCCTGCCGAGCTGCCTTTTAACTGCGTGAGTGCTTATGTGTGTGTGTAAAAAATAACAGCATTTAGATGATGTAAAATGTTGGGTTAAAACAGGTAACAAATTTTGTTTTTTTTTATCACAAGTTGAAAAAATAATAGGGAATACATTTTAGTTTAAATTTTAAGACTTTACACATATTTTCGTATCTCTCGATTGTAAATATAGTCCGGGGAAGTTAGGTAGGACACAAAAATCAAATTCTTCCTTGAGGGAATAATTATCGCAGGGCTCTTTCGCTTTCTACAATGCAATTATCGCTGTAATTTTGCTATACTTGCACTCACATGGGATTTTTGACAGGAGTTAAATATTAGAATACGTTCTGGTGGAGCTTGCGACGCAGCTAGCGAGTACAGTGTAGACCACTCGAAATTGGAGACTTTTACGCTGATTTGCTCGAACAAAAAAATTGTAGTCATCCAAATTATAGGAAATCTTATGCACTATAACATGATGGAAGTAGTTTTAGAAAAAAAAATTTCAACCCTTAATTTTTGAAAAGATTGTTAAACAATATTTGAAATTTTATTTATTTAAGCGGCAAGTATAATAAAAATGACATAATCAAGGTGATATTATAGGGAAATATAAAGGAAATGTTTCTGAAAAAGTTGGCGATTTTACATTTTGAAAATTCAAAATGGCGGCCGCGTAAACTGATTTTTTTCAAACGCTGTTCATTTAATGAAAATGAACAATTTTGAGATGCGGTTTATTGCAATCAACAGAGTAAAAGTTGTAGTTTAATAGGCCATAAGAGCAACATTTTCAAAATTTTATTTATACATTTTTTAATGCATTAAAAAAATGTTTTTTTTTTCGGAATGTGTGGATTTTGAAAGCATATGTATCCTTTTAAACGGAAGTTGAAATTAATATTTCAACATTAAATCTAGAAAAAACTTGGAAAATAAACAAAAATATGTCAGAAATTACATGAAAAATAATGGGTTTCCGCACGTTTTAAGTACTAAGTTTTTTCTACGACCGGGCATAAAATGACAAGTTTATTGATTAAAAGTTATTAATACAACAAAATTTTAACAAACTGGAAAAAGTGATCACAAAATGCAATAGTTAATACCATGTGCAAACGAGTAGAATATGGCGTTTAGAAAAGTCCACTTTTTTTAGCAAAATCGTTTAATCCCTTCATGTCAAATCCGACTCTGTCCACAAAAATCATTCGTACCAAAACTGTTTACACCTAAACAAATAAACGATTGTTTTTGTTTTTATTTTTTCAGATATCGTTGTTGCGATAAAATCAGTTAATATTTTTATAAAATGGTACGGACGCCTACGACTTACTAGGTGTAAATATAATCGTTTTATCAACAAGGAAACCTGTTACATCCTGCTAATCGCCAGTTTATATTCGTCCTTAGAACGAAACTTCTAATAATATTTTACCAGAACGTTATGTTTACCGAAAATGTTTTTTTAATATTGTTTGCGACATGCACTTTCGGCGAGGTTATAATTGACCAAAATACCGGGGACAATCTAGATGTCTGTACCGACGCCTCCCCGTGCATTAAAAAATGCTGCCCCGAAAACTACATCGTCGATAACGACAATTGCACATTATCCACTACAAATAAATTTGAGTTTAAAGTGTATAATTCAACGGAAGAAATTAACGAAACTGTCAATTTTAATGTTGTACATGATATGGAATGTCCAGGTAAGAATAGGATACTGTCGTATGATATTGAAGAGGATCGTTATTACGTTCAGCGAGATGGAAGTTTACTTAAACCGGTGGATAAAGTGACGTCTTCAGTTTACTTTCTCGATTATTGTTTGGATACTTTTGCGACTCCAGAAGGGAAAGTATTTACGGCTATGGTGTGTGAAACTGAAGAAGAAGCGCCTCCTGCCGTGTCTGTCGAAATGCGTGAGTGATTTTTTTTATTTGTCTTTATACATTAAAATCTCCTATAGAAACGATTATTCAAAACATCGACCTCCAGTCATATTCCTAAATTCTCGAATATATTTCGCGGGAGCTTACGACGCAGCTTGCAAGTACAGCGTAGAAAACTCGAATTTCGAGTGTACTAGGTTATTCTTACACGCTGCGTTGGAAGCTCCTATTCGAGAATTTAGATAAATGATCAGGAGTCAATATGTTTTCGAATAGAGGAACAATTTCATGAATTTTACATTAAAAATAACATTTTTAATCAATTTTGTTGTTTAAAATAACAATTTTTATGAATTCTCCATTGAAAAATGGCATTTTTCATCAATTTTGTTGTTTAGAATAGCAATGTTTATGAATTTTACATCAAAAATTGCATTTTTAATCAATTTTGTTGTTTAAAATAGAAATTTTTATGAATTTTACAAAAAAAATTGCATTTTTAATCAATTTTGTTGTTTAAAATAGCAGTTTTTATGAATTTTCCATTGAAAAATAGCATTTTTCATCAATTTTGTTGTTTAAAATAGCAATTTTTATGAGTTTTACATCAAAAATTGCATTTTTAATCAATGTTGTTGTTTAAAATAGCAATTTTTATGAATTTTACATCAAAAATTGCATTTTTCATCAATTTTGTTGTTTAAAATAGCAATTTTTATGAATTTTACATAAAAAATTGCATTTTTGATCAATTTTGTTGTTTAAAATAGAAATTTTTATGAATTTTACATCAAAAATTGCATTTTTAATCAATTTTGTTGTTTAAAATAGCAGTTTTTATGAATTTTCCATTGAAAAATAGCATTTTTCATCATTTTTGTTGTTTAGAATAGCAATGTTTATGAATTTTACATCAAAAATTGCATTTTTTATTCAATTTTGTTGTTTAAAATAGAAATTTTTATGAATTTTACAAAAAAAATTGCATTTTTAATCAATTTTGTTGTTTAAAATAGCAGTTTTTATGAATTTTCCATTGAAAAATAGCATTTTTCATCAATTTTGTTGTTTAAAATAGCAATTTTAATGAGTTTTACATCAAAAATTGCATTTTTAATCAATGTTGTTTAAAATAGCAATTTTTATGAATTTTACATCAAAAATTGCATTTTTGATCAATTTTGTTGTTTAAAATAGCAATTTTTATGAATTTTACATCAAAAATAGCATTTATAATCAATGTTGTTGTTTAAAATAGCAATTTTTATTAATTTTACATCAAAAATTGCATTTTTCATCAATTTTGTTGTTTAAAATAGTAGTTTATATGAATTTTACATTAAAAATAGCATTTTTCATAAATTTATTTTAAATAGCAGTTTTAATAAATTCCACATTAAAAAATAGCATCCTTCATCAATTTTTGTTGGTTAAAATAGCAGTTTTTGTGAATTTTCCATTTAAAATTATCATTTTCCATTAAAAAATGGCATTTTCCATTAATTTTCTGGTTTAAAATAGTTATACAGGTTGACTTTTCCAGCGACAACTTTTGGTGATGTTATACTGAACCACAATACTGGAGATAACCCAAAAATTTGTACGAAACGCACTCCATGCATTAAAAAATGCTGCCCCGAGAATTATATTTTTGAAAAAAAGAAATGCATCTACTCGCCCACACACAAGTTCGAATTTAAAGCTGTAACCGATAAAACCAATCACACTGTGAGGTTTAACGTTTTACACGACAAGGAATGTCCTACTAACGACAATTTGAGATTATCTAAAGACATAGACGAAGATAAGTACTTTATTCACGAAAATGGTACTTTATTAAAACCTTTGGACAACGAAAAGCCGAGAGTGTCCTATCATCATTACTGTATGGACATATTCGCGACTCCCAGTGGGAAAGAGATATCTGTGTTGGTGTGTTTTAATAAAGGGGATTTGGAGAGCACGGATTCTGCTGTTACCAATTCGATGGGTGAGTGAGAATTTTTAATATTTTATTATTAATTTTTTTCCACAAATTATTTATTAAAAAAATATCAAATTGACGTAGAGTGGAATGAAAGTATTTAAAAAGTATTCGAAACTCAAGAGCTCGAATGGATTATATATTGGAAAATTGTTTATTTGGCGAAAAATATATCCGGCTCGAAGGTCCATGTATAAAATTGTATGTTTTCCTCAGAATTTTTGCTTTAATCATATTTTTTTGTACAAAATATAAATATTAGAAGTCGAGTTTTATCTTTTGGTTAATCGCTCAAATGAATATCCAAATTATAAAACTGAAAATTGTTTATTTGGCGAAAAATATATCCGGCTCGAAGGTCCATGTATAAAATTGTATGTTTTTCTTAGAATTTTTGCTTTAATCATATTTTTTTGTCCAAAATATAAATATTAGAAGTCGAGTTTTATCTTTTGGTTAATCGCTCAAATGAATATCCAAATTATAAAACTGAAAATTGTTTATTTGGCGAAAAATATATCCGGCTCGAAGGTCCATGTATAAAATTGTATGTTTTCTTTAAAATGTTTGCTTTAATCATATTTTTTTGTCCAAAATATGAATATTAGAAGTCGAGTTTTATCTTTTGGTTAATCGCTCAAATGAATATCCAAATTATAAAACTGAAAATTGTTTATTTGGCGAAAAATATATCCGGCTCGAAGGTCCATGTATAAAATTGTATGTTTTCTTTAGAGATCTGCTTGAATCATATTTTTTTGTCCAAAATATTACTTGAGTTTTTTGTTCTGTCTTGGTTTCATATTAAAAGAATTTTTTCAATTCAATCTTATCGAATTTGAAGTAGCATATTTTGTAGGAATAATATTTACTTTAATTTTTCATCTTTTGTGCATAAAGATAGTGTTTTTACTGCTTTTTTACTGCTTTTTTGTTTTATTTTGACTTTTTAGTTATTGGTACGCATTCCTGGGTCACCGTGTATATATAATTATTATAGATATATAGTATAAATTTATATTCACGAGTTGAAATCTTTGAACTACCTTTTATCTCTCTATGGTGAAGGAAATCCTTTTGATAAGGTTTACTAAATGAATCAGAGGCATATTTTTAAATAACCCTCAAATCTTTATATGTTTTTCTGTTACAAACAATACTTTATATTTTGTCCCATTTATAGTAAATCTCGCCAGGGTAATATTAAGGTGTAAGTCAAATATAGCAAAATATTTTAAGGGTCAATTTTCGTTGAACGGAAATCAGCTGTACAGAAAAAAACATACAAGGCAGATTTTGGGGACTGCCGATAGAAATGAAAACTAAGAAACTTTTGAATTGTATCGTCGAGCAATTAGATCATTATTTTTGAATTAATTTTTGGAGAGCGTTAGAATGATCAAGTAGTTTCTACATTTGGAATACAAAGTTAATTTTTAGTAAAACGGTATAGGACCTACAATTTTAAATAAATTAAATGATTTAAGCCTTATACTAGGTGAAAATAATATAATATGACTAAAAGTTTCATGATTTTTGTTCACCCAAAAAGTGCTCAAAGTTCCTAAAGAAGTTTTGACTTAAAAAATCATGATATATGGTAGTTTTTATGGTTCCGTACCCATGCAACATTTTTTTCCAATTTTTATATACGGTACCCTTCGTGTGCGAGTCCGACTCGCACTTGCCGGTTTTGTTTTATTTAGGGGTACCGGGTGGATCAATAAAAAAATTGTATATAAGAAAACTAGTTCTTATATACCGTGTGAATAATAAAAAAAAAATTGTGACCAAAAGAAAATCATATTAGTTTTTTTATGTACCGGGTGGACCAATAAAAAACTTGCGAATCAAGAAAAATCATGATAACTGAGTAGTTTTTTTTTATTATGTACTGGGTGGACCTATGAAAAATATTTCCTAGAAAAGTTAAACCCCAAACTAAAACAGTTCTTATCAAAAATCTACAAACAGTTCAGGAAAAAATGTATTACGGCAGTTAAGGTGTTAACAATAATCTAACGGTAAAAGTTTCACTCCCATTTTATCCCTCACTTTACTTCTTTGCATATTTGGATAGAATAAAATGAATAAATGGGTAGACCTTGTGTAGTATGAAATATAAAAAAAATATTATCAAACAGGAAATTTGTGGCAAATCAGGAAATTTTACGATAAAAAAGTGCGAATCTCATAAATGTTTATGACGAATCGGGAAAAATTTTTATTGACGCAAGTTCTATTATTATTATTATTACTCACGTATATGCCAAATTGGATTTTTTGATAAGACGTCATTTTTAATGCAATAATAATTGTTACAGAAGTTTTACCTTACCCTGTATAAACTACAACACTTTTAGTTTTGTATTTTGTTGCGTATAGTTTATACGGTTTCAGACATTGTCGAGGCTGCGGAATATTTTAATAGTTTTGAAAACAAGAATTTAAAAATAGAAATTTAAATATTATAGTAGAGAATTAATTATATCTTCCCACGCGGTATATCAAATTTATTGTCGGTTTATTAATAATTTTAAGTCGACGAATGTAATACAAACTACTTGATAGTAAAAATTGATTTTATTGAGAAATTGACGGAATTTTTATCACGTTTTTACTAATTTTAGATTTGATTGACACTTTGAACACATCAACAGTCATTTCGTAAGTTTGTTCCAAAAAAAAATTCAACGTACGCCTATTATAGAAGGAACTTTAACAAATAATTGAATCATTTTATAAAAATTTCGTCGTACGCCTATGATAGAAATTTTTTTTTAGAAATTATAGAACCCTTTTATAAAAATTTCGTCGTACGCCTCAGATAGAAGGACATTTTTACAAATAATTGAACCCTTTTTATAAAAATTTCGTCGTACGCATACGATAGGAGGAAATTTTTTCAAATAATTTAAACCTTTTATAAATATTTCGTCGTACGCCTAAGATAGAAAATTTGTTTTATAAATTATAGAACCCTTTTATAAAAATTTCGTCGCACGCCTCAGATAGAAGGACATTTTTACAAATAATTGCACCCTTTTATAAAAATTTCGTCGTACGCCTACGATAGAAGGAAATTTTTTCAAATAATTTAAACCTTTTATAAAAATTTCGTCGTACGCCTAAGATAGAAAATTTGTTTTATAAATTATAGAACCCTTTTATAAAAATTTCGTCGTACGCCTCAGATAGAAGGACATTTTTACAAATAATTGAACCCTTTTATAATAATTCGTCGTACGCCTACGATAGAAGGAAATTTTTTCAAATAATTGAAACCTTTTATAAAAATTTCGTCGTACGCCTAAGATAGAAAATTTGTTTTATAAATTATAGAACCCTTTTATAAAAATTTCGTCGCACGCCTCAGATAGAAGGACATTTTTACAAATAATTGCACCCTTTTATAAAAATTTCGTCGTACGCCTACGATAGAAGGAAATTTTTTCAAATAATTTAAACCTTTTATAAAAATTTCGTCGTACGCCTAAGATAGAAAATTTGTTTTATGAATTATAGAACCCTTTTATAAAAATTTCATCGTACGCCTCAGATAGGACATTTTTACAAATAATTGAACCCTTTTATAATAATTCGTCGTACGCCTACGATAGAAGGAAATTTTTTCAAATAATTGAAACCTTTTATAAAAATTTCGTTGTATGCCTATGATAGGAGGAAATTTTTATAAATAATTGAACCCTTTCATAAAAATTTCGTCGTACGCCTATGATAGGACATTTTTACAAATAATTGAACGTTTTATAAAAGTTTCGTCGTACGCCTATGATAGAAGGAAATTTTTTCAAATAATTGAACCTTTTTATGAAAATTTCGTCGTACGCCTATGGTATCAAAGTTTTTACAACAAAAAGTCATCCCTTATAAAAATGAAATTGTATGCCCCTAGTACATACGACTATTTTTGCAATTAAATTCACTCTTTCCATTAATTTCATCGTAAGCCTATGGTTAATGGAAATTGTTACAAATTATTTGCAAGTTTTAAAATTGTCACCCTGTATAAAATTCAATTTACTACATATGAGCAAAAAGACGTCAACTTTTATATGGTTTTTGATGATTTTTTTCAATTTTTCATAAAAGTGACTCCTTCATAGAAATAAATCAATAAAAATATTGTAACAGTTTAAATCTAATAATAAAACCTTTTTTTCGGTTTCGTATATTTTCCGCCGTTCAAACCAGTCTACTTTGCTTCGAGACAATCCGCGGTCAATAAAAAAAACACTGAATTAACTTGAAAGGTAAAATACTTTTTCAAAAACCGAACACATCGATAGATTCCAAACCGCAATTAAATCCCAACTGAAAACTAAATAATCAGGGAGGCAGGAAACAATTCGTGATTAACAAGTTTTCTCTACTCAATTACCTCTAGTATCTTGTTAAAGTAACGCGACGTAATGAAGTTAACACACTTGAAATTTTTTATTTGTTTGGTTTTTTTGGACGACCTCGTCGCCTACCAGCCGTGTCCGGATTATTTAACGGTAAAAATCACAGACGGAATTCGGAAAAATCGCACTATTATCAAAGACGGAATCAGTTACGACCAAGAAAATTACTTTCAAGTCAAAAACGACACTTTCGGTTGTGTGTGTAACGTGAAAAATTGCGTTAGAAAGTGCTGCGAAAGCAACGAAATCGTTATCGATAACAAGTGCCAAGTGACCACTGACAATAGATTGAATATTTCTTTTTATGATTTAACGGAAAAAACCACCCGTTCGCGTTTAGATGACTTTTATTTGGTGTACGGAAAAAAGTGCCCGACCGGTTTTCTTATTATAAGAGGTTATGGTAATGTTTATGTACAAAGTAACGGAACGCTTTTTTACATCGAAGGTGACTATCAACATTTTTACGATGTTGAAAATTATTGTTTTGATGATTTTAACGGTGGTACTTCGGTTTTCTTATGCGAACCGGATATACCTGCTCCGGAAGAAAAGGAATACCTAATTAAAGGAAATGGTGAGTAACAAAATATCGTTACATTACTTTCAATTAAAATACACCTTTTATTCTTAACAGCCAAATTGTATTTATATCAACACCAAACAAGTAAAGTCTAACTAAAGTCAGTATGATGAACCATATTTTTAATCCCCTTGAAGGAAAAAGCCGCCCAATGGCGTGCATATGAATTTTTTATAAATTCAAATATTGTGAAATAATGTTAATCTACTATATCAATTTGAATGAAAAATATCAGCCTGCATACAAAATTCATAAAATTTGTAATACAATAATAACACGTTTTCCTCTAGAACACGGAGTATCTAAAGAACAGTTTTTTGTATCGTCAACCCAACCATACTTGACAACATCATGCGTATCAAACCAAGTTTCGTCTAAATAAATTATACCTAGTTCTATTTGAATAACGATACTCTTTTATTTTGCGAAAATACTCCTGTCTTAGTTCAACGATACGCCGAGATTCCATTATCACCATTCGATTATCGAACTTCTTATATTTGAATCCACAATTCAATAAAACATTAATAAGTATATTCAGTAATATCCCGCAATTTATCACGAATTAGTTCTAAACTTGGTACTATTACTTTATCAATCGTTGTAAACCCGATTAACGTTAATTCGTGAATTCTCGCGATAACCGCATTATCAGAAATTTCAGAATTTTCTTTTTTCAAACACGCGTACATATTTAAAACAACGCGTTGACACTGAACATGTAAATCTTTATTCTTAAATTCGGCCCTATCATCAGTATCATTTATTGCTAAGTCATTTGCATTTGTTTGTGGCGCCAAATTATTAGATTCCCGCGCATCATCTTGGACTGTCGTTTCTCCAAAATGGTATTCTAATTAATTACAAATAAAACTCACCCTAACGTCTACGAACAAATAAATATTATATTGATATCAATTCACTCAACTCCACGAACAAAAAATAAATATTATATTGATATCAATTCACTAAACTCACTCGACCAAGAAATAGATACTAGATATTTACTACTATTATTTTAAATATTTCTTTAAAACAAAATTCGCACACGCCCCTGAATAGACACACAATACTAATATCTCTCTAATATCGCAGGCCACCCTCGGAGTTTAATTTTTTTTAGTTACAGTTAGTCCGCCTTAGTAAGTGACCCGTTACTCCATTATAATATAAACAATAATGTACTTGATGATTGTATAACGCTGAACACCTGCAATGCGTTGCCAGATATACAAAATTTTCTTAAATATAGTAGGCATACAAAAAGTTGTTTTAATTAATTTCTCTTTTTACAGCAATTTCGAGCGACTTTTTTTAATGCTTACTAATAAATTTATATTATGTATTTTTTTTAAAATATTTCCAAACTAGCTTTCTGAGAACATCACGAGCTAACAGTTTACTAAAATAATGGGAAACATTTGTATAGTGAGCACAACAATTTTAGCAAATATATCTGACAACTTTGCTTTATTTTATGGTCATCACACTGACTTTAGTTAGACTTTACAACTAACTTATCTCCAAATAATATCTTTTCTCTCGAAGGTCAGGGTGGCCGATATATGAAGTGTAAACCTACAGAGTCGTACTCTCCTTATAGTTGTGAGTAAAGTTAATTTGCAGTCAGTTTTTTTTATAAAATTATTCGTTCACCTTCAAATAGTGTCATGGGAATTTCGAAAAAACGCATTTTTAACATAAAAAATCGTGTAAATACCTCAAAAGTATGAATTTTGAACTGAAATTCAAGGAGAGTATTTCCAAAATAATGTTCATCCAGGGTAAAAATTTCCAAGAGCATAACTTGAAGGGTTTCCGTCTTATGAATAATAAATGTGAAAGTAGTGAAAATATTCAAAAATCCACTTTCTCTAACCAAAAGGTACTCATAACTCGACTAATTGAAAAGTTAGTTGCTGTCCAGCAATCGATTCAGAGGAGAACTCTGTTATATCCGATAAACATCTGGTTGTTAAAGGATTATTGCTCTATGTACTTTTTTAAACAAACTTTAGTAAATTGTAAATGCAAATCGATCTAGATGCTTCTTTCGAATATTAAAACAATTTTCAAACATAGGAAGACCATCACATAATAAAATAATATTATACAGGATATTACAAACGCTCCTAAAGTTCAAACAAATAATTCTTCGTATATTATCTTTTGTTTGTTTAATAGTCTTGATAAATGCTACCAATCCTACACAATTTTCTAAACTTTGAGGTTTTTCAGTTCCGTTCCACTGGATGATATATATCTAAATCTTTTTCATCTCCATATACAAATCCATCGTAATGGCCGCAGTAATTTTACTCCCACTGTTATTCATGTTTTCTTTGTGTTCAACTTTGAGCCCACTTTGTTCCAAATCATTAACTGTGGATATTACGGCCGGCGATCAACTTCCCAGTGGTGCAATTCGTAAAGACGACGTAGTTTACGAAAGTACAAATTATTTTTTGGAAGATGGAAAACGTTTCGGGTGTATTTGTAACGTCAGAAAGTGCGTTAGAAAGTGTTGTACTGAAAGGCAGTCGAATCCTGAAAAAATATGTTACGGCGATGATATTCTACCGTTGAATGTGACTTTTTATAATTCCACCGAACCAAATTTTGAAATTAAACTGGAAGATTTCTTTTTGATAAACGGCAGTACTTGTGCGGACAGTCATTATTTAATTAAAGCTGAGTCTGTTGATGGTATTTTTTTGCAAGAAAACGGTTCTCTTTTCATTAGTGACTGGGATATTATTTACGCTGTTGGTGAATATTGTGTCGAAGTTGATAACGAAAAAAATGTGTTTGCTCTAGTATGTGAATTCTCGAATTTTGAGGAAGAAATAGCTGTTCAAATTTTCAACGGTTTAGGTGAGTTTTTCAACTTTAAATATAAAATTCGTTGATGAATATAAGATCGAAGGAAACCGACGTATCGAATCGTTAACCATATGAATAATATTCGTTCTAGTTCAGGTAAGATTGTAAAGAGTTTATTAACAGTAAAAACACTAGGATAATAATTATTGATGCAACAAGTGCGTAAAGTAATTCTTTTTTGTCGTAGGCGGGACTGGTAGATGGAATTTTTCAAATTAGTCAACCCCCTTTTGAAAAATGTTATCGTACGCCTATGATAAATTATATTTTTTTAAATAAATTAACCCCTATGCTAAAATAATAATTATTGATGCAACAAGTGCGTAAAGTAATTATTTTTTGTCGTACGAACCGTAGGCGGGACTGGTAGATGGAATTTTTTCAAATCAGTCAACCCTTTTTTGAAAAATTTTATCGTACGCCTATGATAAATTGTATTTTTTTAAATAAATTAACCCCTATGCTAAAAGGAAGTTTTTACCAATAGATGAACCCTAGGGTAGTTGGAAATTTTTATTAATAAATTAACCTCTTATAAATATTTCGCCGTACGTTCATGGATAGATGGAATATTTTGCAAATTAATTTTCCCTTTTAATAATTTTATCGTACGTCCATGAAACATGGAAAA
Organism: Lochmaea capreae; assembly: GCA_949126875.1. NCBI lineage: Eukaryota > Metazoa > Arthropoda > Insecta > Coleoptera > Chrysomelidae > Lochmaea > Lochmaea capreae. The sequence goes on from OX421408.1 coordinate 3,867,723, forward strand.
TTTTGCAAAAAATAAACCGCATTTAAAATTTTTATCGCACTCCTATGGTAGAAGGAAGTTTTTACTTTTATATTAACCCACCATAAAAAAAATAATCATATGCCCATGGCAGTTATAAATGTTTACAAATAAATTAATATCCCTTATACATTTTCATTGTACGCGTATGATAAAAGGACATTTTTAATAATAAATTCACCTCATAATTATTTCGCCGTACGTTCATGATAAATGGAATATTTTGCAAATTAATTATTCCCTTTTCATATTTTTATCGTACGTCCATGAAACATGGAGAATTTTGCAAAAAAATAAACCCCATTTAAAATTTTTATCGCACTCCTATGGTAGAAGGAAGTTTTTACTTATATATTAACCCTCCATAAAAAAAATTAATCCTATGCCCATGGCAATTGGAAATGTTTACAAATAAATTGATATCCCTTATAAATTTTCATCGTACGCGTATGATAAAAGGACATTTTTAATAATAAATTCACCTCATAATTATTTCGCCGTACGTTCATGATAAATGGAATATTTTGCAAATCAATTTTCCCTTTTAATAATTTTATCGTACGTCCATGAAACATGGAAAATTTTGCAAAAAATAAACCGCATTTAAAATTTTTATCGCACTCCTATGGTAGAAGGAAGTTTTTACTTATATATTAACCCTCCATAAAAAAAATTAATCCTATGCCCATGGCAATTGGAAATGTTTACAAATAAATTGATATCCCTTATAAATTTTCATCGTACGCGTATGATAAAAGGACATTTTTAATAATAAATTAACCTCATAATTATTTCGCCGTACGTTCATGATAAATGGAATATTTTGCAAATTAATTATTCCCTTTTTATATTTTTATCGTACGTCCATGAAACATGGAGAATTTTGCAAATAATAAACCCCATTTAAAATTTTTATTGCACTCCTATGGTAGAAGGAAGTTTTTACTTATATATTAACCCTCCATAAAAAAAATTAATCCTATGCCCATGGCAGTTGGAAATGTTTATAAATAAATTAATATCCCTTATAAATTTTCATCGTTTTAATAATAAATTAACCTCATAATTATTTCGCCGTACGTTCATGATAAATGGAATATTTTGCAAATTAATTAATCCCTTTTAATACTTTTTTTGTACGTCCATGAAAAATGGAAAATTTTCCAAATAAATAAACCCCATTTGAAATTTTTATCGCGCTCCTATGGTAGAAGGAAGTTTAGTATAATAATTTCAAACCTCTTATAATCTTTAGTACTAACTCCTGCTACACTCTGTATAACGAAGTAAATATAGTTTGTCTTAAAGTATATCGTCTTAACTTTTGCCGATAATCATCTAAATACCACCATTTCATTTCAGGTAAAATTCTTTTAAATGGTTATATTTAGATGATTATCGGCACAAAGCTAAAACGATATACTTTGAGACAAACTATAAGAAATCCTTTTTATCTCGCTTGAACTCCATACAACTCTATTGAATCCTTAAATAGTAGTTGTTTCTAGTGCGGTGCGAGCCAATTAGAGAATTATAAAATCACCTTAACCTCCCCACTAATCAAATATATCAAATCAGGTACTTTTTGTCTAATTTACTCGACATTTATTATAGTTCTTAAAAATTAATATCGAGTATTATTATCTACTTCCGTGTAAATTGAAAAGTGATATATAATAACTTCCCGAGCAATTAAAAACCTTTAAAATCATATTTAATATTAACATGATACAAAAACAAAAATCTATATGTCAAATGGTACAAAAGCAGCTAAATGTAAGTACAAGGTAGATATCATCCGTCCAGAAACTCTGAGAGCATAATCCTAGACAATAGTTAATGTTGAAATTCCATTAAATCCTCTGTAAAGGAAATGGTAAGAACGCGACATCTAACCACAGACCAAAATTATATATTAACAAAAAACCATCTCGGTTTTGTAGTTATTTTTATTAATGGATATCTACCTTGTACTGATGATGCGCAAATACGCCGAAACCGGTCTACAAGTGATGTAATTTCTAATTACAAACAATAAGGGTTGGTTAATATATCGTGCAGATATCCTTTTTCCTATATAGCCAGAGAAGTAGTTGTTGCATCTTAGTGAACGGTCTGCTCTTTGAAAAATATAATTCAAAAACTTTTTAAGGCGATATAATAGTATTTAACGTCAAAAAAATCCATCCATCAAAAATTCAATATTGGTTATGGGAATCAGGATCAGATTGCCCCACAATATAGCTTCAAAAATGAATACACAGTAGTCATTCCAGAGAGAAAGGACTGGGAAGCAGGGCCTCCTATAACAGCGAATCTCAACTGGTACATTGACGGCTCTAAAACAGACACTGAAGTAGGAGCCGGAATATATGGTGTACAAGAGATCACGATCTCGCTAAGCCTAGGGAAACATGCCACTGTCAAATCGGGTGTGGGTGTCGCAAGGCCCTCAACAGACTAGGTAGTCATAATAGAGTGACCCTTAGCCTGGGTTCCAGGTCACCAAGGAATAAAAGACAATGAAAAGGACGATGAGTTAGCCAAGCAGGGAGCGACTGAGGTCATGATAGGGCCAGAACCTTCTTGTGGAATTGGAAAAAACCTCACTAAGGAGAGCATCCACCAATGGATAAACAACCAGGCGTTGCGCCGGTTGCATAAAACCCCAGGACAAAGGTAGGCTAAACAACTATTCCTTAAAAGCCCTTATCGGCCAAACTGTTTTGCGACCTACTATGTCAAAGTCGAGAAATGATGAAGATGATGGTGGGAATGCTGACCGGACATTGTAGGCTAACAAGCATGTGCACACAATTGGTTTAGCAGATGACAGGCTATGTAGGTTTTGCCAGGAAGAAGACGAAACCGCGGAGCATATTCTCTGTAAGTGCGAAGGCCTAGTAAGGGTGCGGTTTCACCTATTCGGAGAAGAAAAACCGAGGGCAGAGAGCTACGCCAGGTAGGCGGTATCCAGGCTAATAGGTCTAGGAAAAAGGATAAAGCTAGATATCGAGCTCTGAAAATAGGGACGACCACAATAGATCTGCAAAGGTCGCAGTGGGATAGGACAAAGATCCACTCCATTTCTAATCTAATCTAATATTGGTTATCTCTTGGAGAGTAGGTCTCTTCCATCGGACATCCGTACACCGCCTGTCATTTAGACGCTCCTAGTTGAACTATGAATCGAAAGTCTATTTAAGTTAATTTTTTTACCTATCTTATTTTTAATCTACATTTTAAAATTCCCTATCGCACATAAAATATTCCCTATACAAATCAACTGAATTCAGTTCTCATGCAATTGTAATTAAAATTTTAATATATGGTCGTGTGGAAGAATACTTGTAGACCAGGGTAGAAGCCTTTAAAAATAATGAAAAGTGAAAAGAAATTATAGTAGGATGAAACCCATTAGAAAAGGAGGGAAATATTATAAAAATGAAAGGAAAAATAATTTACGGGCGACCTGAGGTCGGGAAGGGGATAGGGGTGAGTTTTTAAGGGTAAAAAACGGGTTTTCTCGATTTCCGGCAAAACTAAAAGTCCTATCGAAAAAAGTCAAATGGCAAAGTTGTAGATAATAAAAAGATCTAAAACTTTTGTATTCACACTTTTTCCACATAACCTCAAAATTTATGTGAAAAATTCAAAAAACCATGTTTTTGGTTTTTTATTTTTATCTTTTACAAAATTTTTTTTTTTTAACGAAATTTTGTGAAAACTTACCTTTTTATGTCCCAAATACGCTGTAATTTATTTGATTAAAAATATTTATTTTTTCACCTTATTTTGAATGAATATCGAAAAAACACCCTAATTTTCAATCGAAAATTCACCCGTCAAAATATCAGCTTTTTTCAAAAAGTTGGTATGGCTTCTGTTCGTTGAAATCTCTACTTTCCGATGGTGAAAAAAAATATATATGTTACTATGGTAAATCTTCTCAGAAAACGCAAAAATTCAAAAAAAACTTGAATTCGAAAAATTTTTTTTTCAACTATTATAAATAATTTTCAGCTATTTATTAAAATTTACACTTTAATTACTCGAAAAACGTTAGATTACATGTGACGTTGATAACAAAAAAATTGCAAAGATATTGATCTTTTGGTCCTTTTAAATCAGTTAAATTCATATAATCATGACATTTATTTTCTCAAACCAGGTTCTGGAAATGTAAAAGACCTATTTTTCACGTCTAATAATTTCAAACATGAATCCTTAAGAAACATTGTTGCATTGTTTTTCTGGTTGCGATACAACATCTGGATTTGCCGGAAAGGGAAAGAAAAGTATCGTCAATTCATTATTAGACGCTAAAAATTTGTCAAATTTGGCCAATGTTTTTTACAAGAAAGATGCAAGTAACGAAGAAATAAAAAAAATGGGTTACAACTAATCAAATCTATTTATGAATGTAAAAATGAAAAAATTACACTGAATGAATTAAGGTTTAAAAAATATCAATTGGCAAAAATTAAATCATCTTTCGTTTTGGCAAACCTCCCACCCACAGAAGGAGCAGCAGAACAACATTCTTACAGGGCATATTATCAGCTTCAAACTTGGTTGGGTAACGAACTAACAGCAACAGATTGGGGCTGGAAGCAATTTCATCGTGGAATTATGCCCAAATTTACACAAAAAGAATTAATTCCGGAAATATTGCTCAAAACTATTTGCTGCAGCTGTGAAACTGGATGTAACAGTTTAAAATGTGGTTGCCGAAAACATGGTTTAAAATGCACAAATTTATGTTCAAACTGTCATGGTTCTGAAAATTGCTCCAATATTGAAGAAGAAACCTATGAGGAAGTTAATGATTCAGAAGAAATTGTGGATGAAGAACCAACGCAGTCTAGAAATAATGTTGGAGAGGAAGAAGGTGATAGTCATGAAGATTTCGAAGATCTACTAGAATCGGAGATGTTTGACGAATCTAACGATGAAGAAATGCCATCAAAACGACAAAAACTAATGGATAAGTGATTAGAATTGAAGATAAGGTATTTATGAATGATAAGATTAATGTGTTTAAAAATATTGTAATGAATAACGTAATGAGAATAAAGCATCTAAGTATATTTAATAGTACGATTTACATTTATATTTATCTAAAATGAGATTTTCTATGACATAAATGTAATTAGCATTAAATAAATCAGCTTTTTAATTGAAACAAATTGCAGCAATCACATTTTTTAGATGAAATTATTTATAATAATTAAAAAAAATTTTTCGAATTCAAGTTTTTTTTGAATTTTTGCGTTTTCTGAGAAGATTTACCATAGTAACATATATATTTTTTTCACCATCGGAAAGTAGAGATTTCAACGAACAGAAACCATACCAACTTTTTGAAAAAAGCTGATATTTTGACGGGTGAATTTTCGATTGAAAATTAGGGTGTTTTTTCGATATTCATTCAAAATAAGGTGAAAAAATAAATATTTTTAATCAAATAAATTACAGCGTATTTGGGACATAAAAAGGTAAGTTTTCACAAAATTTCGTTAAAAAAAAAAATTTTTGTAAAAGATAAAAATAAAAAACCAAAAACTTGGTTTTTTGAATTTTTCACAAAAGTTTTGAGGTTATGTGGAAAAAGTGTAAATACAAAAGTTTTAGATCTTTTTATTATCTACAACTTTGCCATTTGACTTTTTTCGATAGGACTTTTAGTTTTGCCGGAAATCGAGAAAAACCGTTTTTTACCCTTAAAAACTCACCCCCATCCCCTTCCCAACCTCAGATCGCCCGTAAATTATTTTTCCTTTCATTTTTATAATATTTCCCTCCTTTTCTAATGGGTTTCATCCTACTATGATTTTTTTTGGTTTTAAAAATTATCGACCCTGGTCTATTGAAGCACATGGTGTTGTCAATATTTTTAGAGAGAAAGAGGTTTTCTAATTAAGAGAGGTAGATCTTCAGAAATTGATTTTCTAGAAAGTGAAGATCGTCGAGGAAGAAAAAATGGAGATATATAAATTTATCCTAATACAAAATTATTTAACAGATTAAAAAAACTGTAAGACCCATCCCTACTCGGCAAAACCCTTAAGCTGACTGCACGACACTGGGCACCGTCTTATCATATTAATGAATACCCATCCATTGCTGTGAAATTTACGACCCTATTGTATTTGAGGCGATACAGGACGTGTCGATTTAATTTTGGTAAAACCAACCTGTTTTATCATTTTATTCCACATAGAAAAAAAAAAAGACTTACCCTATATTTATAGTACTTTTGAATAAATAATGAGGCACGTCGCTCCTACGGAAAAAAAATACCAAAGAATACACTAGTTCTGTTCTAGTTTCCCCTATTACGCGAATGAGCAAAAACAAATTGGAAATGAATCTGAAACGCATTGATAACTGTCTATTGCAATGATATTTATAAAGTGTTGCCTATATTGATGTGCTGGGATTTTATTCGCAAAGAAGGAGGCTAAATGATTAGCGAATACATTTTGACAGATGAGGGAAATAATGGACCAATTCAAACCGAAAGGAGAGTTGGATCCGTGCTAAAACTGTGGCATATGGTTTTACATGAGCCAATGTGTGATTATTATGAAAATTCTCAATCTTGAGAAACTTTGAAAACACCCTGTATTATATTTGCTTTAATATACTCGTATTGTACATAAAATTTATTTCACGAATTTACGCCTGTTTTGGATTATCGGCAAAAGCTCGACGAGCAGTGTTTAGCTTCTTCAATTCAGTAAGAAGGACGAAAGTAAATTGCCTTAGTACCACTTCTAAACAGTAATGTAAAACAATTTTATTTTTCCCATTATTGTATTCGTATAAATAAGAGATCTGATTACCAAAAATTGATAAAAAAAAGGGAAAAACATGATTAAAACGAATAAAATTTCGGGTTTCTAACGCATCAAATATTGGGAGAATTTACTATCGAACATTTCAGTACAGTTTACCATTTCATTCGATGCTTTCATGACTAATCCGAAACAGGCGAAAGTTCGTGAAATAAACTGTATTTATTTTAAATACATTTTTGCTTACTGCTAGAGACAAACTTTAATTTATCGACCATCCCCTGTAACATTGTTTTTATTTAAATTAAAACCATCTTCGTACTTTACGCGGTGATGATAAATTATAAATTTATTGGTGAGATGAAATTTAGTCACGGTATTTCCGCCCATCCAAAATGTATAATAATTATTATAGATAATTTTTATTACTATTCTGTGTGTGATAATGAGAATATCATTATGAAGAAGCGATTTACCATATTATGTTTTTACGTTTTTTTCTCGTATTGCGTTTGCCAAAAACGGCCCTGTCCATCTACTTTAACAATAGATATAACGGACGGCATCAAGTACCGGAACGGTACCATTAATAACGACGGAATATATTTCCAACGAAAAGACTATTTTGAAGAAAACGGACAAATACTTGGGTGCGTTTGTAACTTAAAAAAATGTTTACGAAAGTGCTGTGAAGATCATAAATTAGTAGCAAAAGATAAATGCGTACCTGGTTTTAACGAAACTTTCGATATAACTATTTATAACGGAACGGAACGTTCGAATAAAACAGTCAGCGATTATTTTATTGTGTACGGTAAGAAATGCCCGGACAAGTATTTTTCTATACAGGCAACCGTTGCTGAGGATATATTCGTGCAGGAAGACGGTAGTTTGTTATATACCGAATGGGATTCTATATATACAGTGGATAATTTTTGTTCGGGTATAATTGTTAATCAAACTGAAATGACAGCGGTGGTATGCGAAAAACTGGATGAGGATGAATTTACACCGGTTGTTATTAGTTTCGGTAAGATTTGTTTTTTTTTTGAAAATTTCTTATTACTTGGAATGTCCTCGTATAGGGAATAGCGTAGGACTTTTTCATACATTCTTTAATCATTTCAAAGTAATCAACTGAAATTATTATGTGTTTTATGATATGTTTGAAAAAATTGTTTATTCCAAACTTTTATCATTACATACAAGGCTATACAGGGCTTTTCACGATGAGCGTTAATTAGACGTTTCTGGCAAACCAGACAACGGATCAACCTACAAATTTTACAGTATGCATAAATTGATATGATCTACACGCTTAAAATATTTTAGACGATGCGGCGTTGCCGCTTCTACTATAAAGTAGCGACTACTTTGATTTTTCAAATGGAACACCCTGTATATATTATCATATTATGATTTCTTATCACTTTGTCAACAACTTTATGTACTATTTCCCTATACCTATCTGTTACCGTTTAGAAGATATAAATTAATTTCGATTTTTTTTTTACCAAACATGTACTTTTATAAACGCTGATAATCTTGAACTTTCTGGTACTAAGACGATTAAATTCGAAATGGAGTGGAGTGATACCATGAAGATCTTTACTCCAAGACATATTTTTATTTGCCTCATACAGGGTCTTTAAAAAATACAGATATTTTGATCACATGAAAAATTGAGTGAAAGTCAATTTTTTCAAATAGAACACCCTGTATATTTCCACATTTTTGAGCTGTACATCCAATTTTAGGTTGACTTTTTCCGGATAATCATATTTCAATTTCGAACCGTTTTCGAGATAAACTGTTTCAAACAGAAACTGACGTGGTTTCCTTGTATTCATCACTTATTTTTGTAATTGTAACATCTATTTTATACTACGTAATATTTCTTTTCGATTTAGTTTTTCAACAGTCTCATGAAGATTTACTGAGAAATGGAGTTCAAATGATTTTAAATAATAGGCCAGGAAGCGAACGTGTATGGTACCAAATGGATGGTGCTCCACCCCATAATTCTCGTTCAGTAAACGAAGCTTTAACTGAAATCTTCGAAGACAGATGGATTGGTAATAATGGATCTTTTCGTTGGCCTCCTAGAACACCAGATGGCAATCCAATAGATTATTTTGTGTGGGGTTTCATTAAAAATATGGTTTACTCAAACCCAGTAACAACAATGGAAGATGTGAAATCGAGAGTTAGAACTGCTTTCAATAGTTTAACTCCAGACTTAATCAGGAGCGCTACACATGAAAATCTTTTGAAGAGATTACATGTTTGTTTAAGTAGAGGTGGAGATGTGTTCGAACATATTTTGAAATACACTGACAATTGAATTAACTAATTTATGAAATTATTTTCAGTTCGTGTGTCAGCGTTAATAAAACTATTGTTTGAAGAGAAGTTTCATTTGATGGTTGAAGAGTATTTTAATAATTATTTATCGAACGGAATCTGTTAAATTTCAAAAATAAGTGATGAATACAAGGAAATCACGTCAGTTTCTGTTTGAAACAGTTTATCTCGAAAACTGTTCGAAATTGAAATATGATTATCTGAACAAAGTCAACCTAAAATTGGATGTAGGGCTCAAAAATGTGGAAATATACAGGGTGTTCCATTTGAAAAAATTGACTTCCACTCATTTTTTCATGTGATCAAAATATCTGCATTTTTTAAAGACCCTGTAAGAGGCAAATAAAAATATGACTCAAAGTGAAGATCTTCATGGTATCACTCCACTCCATTTCGAATTTAATCGTCTTAGTACCAGAGAGTTCAAGATTATCAGAGTTTATAAAAGTACATGTTTGGTAAAAAAAAAATCGAAATTAATGTATATCTTCTAAACGGTAACATATAGGTATAGGGAAATAGTACGTAAAGTTGTTGACAAAGTGATAAGAAATCATAATATGATAATATATACAGGGTGTTCCATTTGAAAAATCAAAGTAGTCCCTACTTTATAGTAGAAGCGGCAACGCCGCATCGTCTAAAATATTTTAAGCGTGTAGATCATATCAATTTATGCATACTGTGAAATTTTCTGGTTGATCCGTTGTCTGGTTTGCCAGAAACGTCTAATTAACGCTCATCGTGAAAAGCCCTGTATAGCTTCAAAAATGAATACACAGTAGTCATTCCAGAGAGAAAGAACTGGGAAGCAGGGCCTTCTATAACAGCGAATCTCAACTGGTACACTGATGGCTCTAAAACAGACACTGGAATATGAGCCGGCATATATGGGGTACAACAGACGATCACGATCTCGCTAAGCCTAGGGAAACATGCCACTGTCAAATCTGGTGTGGGAGTGTCGCAAGGCCCTCAACAGACTAGGTAGTCATAATAGAGTGACCCTTAGCCTGGGTTCCAGGTCACCAAGGAATAAAAGACAATGAAAAGGCCGATGAGTTAGCCAAGCAGGGAGCGACTGAGGTCATGATAGGGCCAGAACCTTCTTGTGGAATTGGAAAAAACCTCACTAAGGAGAGCATCCACCAATGGGTAAACAACCAGGCGTTGCGCTGGTTGCATAAAACCCCAGGACAAAGGTAGGCTAAACAACTATTCCTTAAAAGCCCTTCGGCCAAACTATCACGCGACCTACTATGTCAAAGTCGAGAAGCGACGACGATGATGATGGGAATGCTGACCGGACATTGTAGGCTGAGGAAGCATATGCACACAATTGGTTTAGCAGATGACAGCCTATGTAGATTTTGCCAGAAAGAAGACGAAACCGCGGAGAAGAAAAACCGAGGGCAGAGAGCTACGCCAGGTAGGTGGTATCCAGGCTAATAGGTCTAGGAAAAAGAATAAAGCTAGATATCGAGCTCTAAAAATAGGGACGACCACAATAGATCTGCAAAGGTCGCAGTGGGATAGGACACAGAGCCACTCCATTTCTAATCTAATCTAATCTAATATTGGTTATCTCTTGGAGAGTAGGTCTCTTCCATCGGACATCCGTACACCGCCTGTCATTTAGACGCTCCTAGTGGAACTATGAATCGAAAGTCTATTTAAGTTAATCTTATTTTTAATCTACATTTTAAAATTCCCTATCGCACATAAAATATTCCCTATACAAATCAACTGAATTCAGTTCTCATGCAATTGTAATTAAATTTTTAATATATGGTCGTGTGGAAAAATACTTGAAGCACATGGTGCTGTCAATATTTTTAGAGAGAAGGAGGTATTCTAATTAAGAGAGGTACCTATCTTCAGAAATTGATTTTCTAGAAAATGAAGATCGTCGGGGAAGAAAAAATGGCAGTCGGGGGGAAATATAACTATTACATAATATACCTGTGAATAATGCAAAATTTCTTATCTAATTACTTGTTGATTTTCTTTACCAAATCGCTATACTTTTATCTAATAGAAAAAATCCAGATATATAAATTTATCCTAATACAAAATTATTTAACAGAATAAAAAAACTGTAAGACCCATCCCTACTCGGTAAAACCCTTAAACTGACTGTACGACACTGGGCACCGTCTTAATTAATGAATACCCATCCATTGCTGTGAATTTTACGACCCTATTGTATTTGAGGCGATACAGGACGTGTAAAACCAACCTGTTTTATCATTTTATTCCACATAGAAAAAAAGAAAGACTCACCCTATATTTATAGTACTTTTGAATAAATAATGAGGCACTTTGCTCCTACGGAAAAAAAATACAGTATAGTACCAAAGAATAGACTATAGTTCTGTTCTAGTTTACCCAATTCGCGAATGAGCAAAAACAAATTGGAAATGAATCTGAAACGCATTGATAACTGTCTGTTGCAATGATATTTATAAAGTGTTGCCTATATTGATGTGCTGTGATTTTATTCGCAAAGAAGGAGGCTGAATTATTAGCGAATACATTTTGACAGATGAGGGAAATAATGGACCAATTCAAACCGAAAAGGAGAGTTGGATCCGTGCTAAAACTGTGGCATATGGATTTACATGAGCCAATGTGTGATTATTATGAAAATTCTCAATCTTGAGAAACTTTGAAAACACCCTGTATTATATTTGCGTTAATACACTCGTATTGTACATGAAATTTATTTCACGAATTTACGCCTGTTTCAGATTATCGGCAAAAGCTCGACGAGCAGCGTTTAGCTTCTTCAATTCAGTAAGAAGGACGAAAGTAAATTGCCCTAGTACCACTTCCAGACACAAATGTAAAACAATTTTATTTTCCCCATTATTGTATTCGTATAAATAAGAGATCTGATTACCAAAAATTGATAAAAAAAAAGGGAAAAACATGATTAAAACGAATAAAATTTCGGGTTTCTAACGCATCAAATATTGGGAGAATTTACTATCGAACCTTTCAGTACAGTTTACCGTTTCATTCGATGCTTTCATGACTAATCCGAAACAGGCGAGAATTCGTGAAATAAACTGTATTTATTTTAAATACATTGTTGCTTACTGCTAGAGACACACTTTAATTTATCGACCATCCCCTGTAACATTGTTTTTATCTAAATTAAAACCATCTTCGTACTTTACGCGGTGATGATAAATTTATTGGTGAGATGAAATTTAGTCACGGTATTTCCGCCAAAGCCATCCAAAATGTACAATAATTATTATAGATAATATTTATTACTATTCCGTGTGTGATAATGAGAATATCATTATGAAGAAGCGATCTACCATATTATGTTTTTACGTTTTTTTCTCGTACTGCGTTTGCCAAAAACGGCCATGTCCATCTACTTTAACAATAGATATAACGCACGGCATCAAGTACCGGAACGGTACCATTAATAACGACGGAATATATTTCCAACGAAAAGACTATTTTGAAGAAAACGAACAAATACTTGGGTGCGTTTGTAACTTAAAAAAATGTTTACGAAAGTGCTGTGAAGATCATAAATTAGTAGCAAAAGATAAATGCGTACCTGGTTTTAACGAAACTTTCGATATAACTATTTATAACGGAACGGAACGTTCGAATAAAACAGTCAGCGATTATTTTATTGTGTACGGTAAGAAATGCCCGGACAAGTATTATCCTGTACAGGCAACTGTTGCCGAGGATATATTCGTGCAAGAAGACGGTAGTTTGTTATATACCGAATGGGATGATTCTTTATATACAGTGGATAATTTTTGTTCGGGTATAATTGTTAATCAAACTGAAATGACAGCGGTGGTATGCGAAAAACTGGATGAGGATGAATTTACACAGGCTGTTATTAGTTTCGGTAAGTTTTGTTTTTTTTTTGAAAATTTCTTATTACTTGGAATGTCCTCGTATAGGGAATAGCGTAGGACTTTTTCCTACATTCTTTAATAATTTCAAAGTAATCAACTGAAATTATTATGTGTTTTTTGATATGTTTGAAAAAATTTTTTATTCCAAGCTTTATCATTACATACAAGGCTATATAGATACATGCAATGAGAAACGGAATATATTCTCCGATCTAAATAGTCCACCAACAAAAAATTTCTATAAAGGACCCCTCGCTCCGTCAAATGTTATAAATTTTGGATATGATGTTGTACTCGACGTCTTGACCAAAAGTGTCCATGGGACCAATTGAATCCTATGATTAGTTTCCGATATACAGAGTATTAAAGTTGAAAAATCCTAGTATATCGTAAACTTACACATAAATAGTTCAAAATGTCAACATATACAGGGTGGGACTCAATTATATAAGGACAAATTTTTGGAATTCTAGGAAATTCTTATATTGAATGAAAACAAGGTCAGAAATAAAAAAAGTTACTTCATATTTAATGTTCAGGCATCAAATATACTAATTCTAGAGGTATTCCATACAGGGTGATTCTTAATGCAACCTGAAATTAGTTTTTTCTATATGAAATAAATAAGTTAAACCATGTATTTCAAAATTAGTTTTTGATGTTGAAAACGTATTGGTTACCTAGATATTAGTACATTTCTTATAATACAGGGTGATTTGCAAATATTTGTATTTCTGACCTTGTTTTCATTCAACATAAGAATTTCCTAGAATTCCAAAAATTCGTCCTTATATAATTGAGTCCCACTCTTTATATGTTGACAATTTGAACTATTTATACATATTTATTTGTTAATAATAAAATTACGTGGTCACGAAAAACAAGGAGTTTTCAACTTTAATACCCTGTATATCGGAAACTAGTTATAGGATTAAATTGGTCCCATGGACACTTTTGGTCAAGAAGTCCAGTGCAACATCATATCCAAAATTTATAACATTTGACGGAACGCCAGTTTGTCATAAGAAAAGCGTGGGGTCCTTTACTTCAATAAATATCAAGTATTTGCTGGATTCAAAACCACTGTAAGATACCCCGCCTCTTATCCTTACAATATTCACCTAATACCTAATCACCTAAAATTCCCGTCCACACATTAAGTTAAAAAAGATTGCGTTGTTCTTGAGTGAAATTACTTTTGAACACCCTCGTATACAAAATATCGTAGATACAGTGTCGTTGATGTTTTTACATATTCCTTCATTATTTGAGAGTAAGTAACTAAAATTTCAGCTCGAAATTCTCATTATTATGGGTTCTATGATTGTTTGACTTGAAGCGTGTATTTTCGACTAACCAATATAACCTCACTTTCAAATTAGAACGATTGCTTTTTCTAAGAATATTCCACCTTTAAAAACAAAACAAACACTTTGAATGCCTGTTTCTTAACAGATTGTTTGTAGAATATAATCAGGTTATATTTAGATATTATATAGAAATTTCTACGTGTTAAAATTTCGAATTACTTTAAAAAACAGGGCTACCAAAATTTCAGTTCTCGTAAAACTACCGTAGCGGCAATCGACATGTATAAATTGATTTTATTGCTTTTTTATTTCGAAGGTGCATATACGAATCCTTTAAAACCATTCAAAAATTACCATTTAATAAACTGTGATTCGGGAAATTGTTTGTCAACGTGCTGTGACGAAAAAGATTTTCAAAAACATAACAAATGTTCAACTTACACCTGCCAAGAAGAAATTTTTTCCAAAGGAAACGACATGGGAGTTGGAAAAGATCGAATTTTCCTCCAAGAAACAAACGCGTTTTACAATTTTGAAGATATTTGTTTAATCAGCTACGTCGCTGAAAATGTTACGTTCTGCAAAAAAAATTCTTCCAAGAGCGGGGTGAGAAAATGTTGCAGAGAAGATGAAATTATCTTGGGAACTTCTTGTCAAAAAATTAATAAAACCTTATCGACCGTTTTTGTATCCCAATTGCGTACGAAAACCAATTCCGATCGATACTACTACCAAGAATTGAAATGTGGCGTCGGTTACGAACGAGCAAAAGTGGAGGATTTTCGATTTTCGAAAAACGGAACGATTTTTTGGGAATCCAGCGGTTCTTATATCGATTTACAATTTTTTTGTGTAGACATTTTTACTGATAATAGTATTTTGTTTGTACTACAAAGTTTGGTGTGCGTTTCAGAAGATAAGATTTACAATGATGATAGTGCCTTTTGGGGTAGGTTTTGTGTTTGCATGTATAGTATGTTGCAAGGTATACTAGGAAGCGCGAAAAGCTGGTTGCTGTGACAAAACTTACGACACTATTTTCTATCATATCTTGCAACGCATAGCTTTATGTCAAGAAAACCATTTCCCACCGCTTCTAACCCCTAACAAGCCTTTTGCCACCTTTTCTAGCTTCGTCAACCCTGTAATTTTTCTAAATGCTAATTTACATTATATGTTATTGTATTTTGGTTGGGACTAGTGTTGTTGGGTAATTATTACACCAGAAAATTATTTGTAAGCAATCCACCACCAGCAACCGTATGGCTTTAATGATATATTGTGACTCTTTTGCTAAGATTATAGTGTCTCATATCAATTTCTTAGTAAAACTTAAATAACCCAATTTATCATTGACCGCTTAAATAAATAAATGACTGATTTTTCCTTTGGGAAGTGGTTAAATCATATTATACTACTTGCGGTTGTCAGATTATTTATATTCGTAAATTACCCATGAGCACAAAACCAACTACAGCGATATAGAGGAAGTAGAGTTAATGAAATTTTAATCTATAGTCAATGATCGACATTATAGTGTGGATCAACCTTAAGAATATTTTACCTGACCCAAATCGAACTAACAACGGACTGTGAACGACAAATAAAGTGTGGATCGACCATAAGAATATTTTACCTGACCCAAATCGAACCAACAACGAACTGTAATCGACATTTTAGTGTGAATAGTCCTTAAAAATATTTTTCCGGACCGAAATCGGTCCGACAATGAACTGCTATCAATAAATATAATGTGGATCGTCCTTAAGAATGTTTTACCAAACCGATAACGAATTTTGATCGACATTATAATGTGAACCGTAATTAATAATATTTAAATTGCCCGAATTCGGACCGATAACTAACTGTAATCGATATTATAGTGTAGATCGATCTTAAGAATATTTTACCAGACTGGAATCGTACCGAAAACGAAGTGTTATGAATGAATAAAGTGTGGATCGTCCTTGACAATGTTTTGCCAAACCGATAACGGATTCTGATCGATATTATAGTGTGGATTGAGCTTAAGAATATTTTGCCTGTCCGAAATCGAACCAAGAACAAACTGTGAACGACAAATAAAGTGTGGATCGACCATGAGGATATTTTACCGGACCAAAATGGGATCAACAACGAACTGTTATCGACATTTTAGAGTGAATCGTCCTTAAAAATATTTTTCCGTACCGAAATCGGTCCAACAATGAACTGCTATCAATAAATATAATGTGGATCGTCCTTAAGAATGTTTTACCAGACCGATAACGGATTCTGATCGATATTATAGTGTGGATTGAGCTTAAGAATATTTTGCCTGTCCGAAATCGAACCAAGAACAAACTGTGAACGACAAATAAAGTGTGGATCGACCATAAGAATATTTTACCAGACCGAAATGGGATCAACAACGAACTGTAATCGACATTTTAGTGTGAATAGTCCTTAAAAATATTTTTCCGGACCGAAATCGGTCCGACAATGAACTGCTATCAATAAATATAATGTGGATCGTCCTTAAGAATGTTTTACCAGACCGATAACGAATTTAGATCGACATTATAATGTGAACCGTAATTAATAATATTTAAATTGCCCGAATTCGGACCGATAACTAACTGTAATCGATATTATAGTGTAGATCGATCTTAAGAATTTTTTACCAGACAGAAATAGTACCAAAAACGAAGTGTTATGGATAAATAAAGTGTGGATCGTCCTTGACAATGTTTTGCCAAACCGATAACGGATTCTGATCGAAATTATAGTGTGGATTGAGCTTAAGAATATTTTGCTTGTCCGAAATCGAACCAAGAACAAACTGTGAACGACAAATAAAGTGTGGATCGACCATAAGAATATTTTACCGGACCGAAATGGGATCAACAACGAACTATAATCGAGATTTTAGTGTGAATCGTCCTTAAAAATATTTTTCTAGACCGAAATCGTAACGAAAACAAAGTGTTATGGATAAATACAGTGTGGATCGTCCTTAACAATGTTTTGCCAAACCGATAACGGATTCTGTGATCGATATTATAGTGTGGATTGAGCTCAAGAATATTTTACCAGACAAAAATCGGACTCACAACGAACGATCTTAAGAATATTCTACAAGACAAAAATCAAAGAACCGTGCGGGACATTATTGTGTAGATCGATCTTAAGAATATATTACCGGACCGAGTACGGACAGTGTGAATCGACCCTAACTGCTTAATATGTTGAAACACTTGCGATATAAAAATTGGAACGGAAGTTATTAAAATTATCTTCAGAATTAACGAATCTCCTACCGAAAAACCCCACTATTAGGGCGTACCCCACTAATAGACTGATTTTCAACAAATAATGTTCTACGACAGAAATGTTTTAATTTAATAGTCGGAAAAAAAGTTACACAGGTAAATTCTATTTTCGTCCTTCATTAGTGTAATTAATTACATACAAACCCTGTAACGCGATTTCCTAACCAATTTCTATTCAGTTGTTGCGACAATTACCAAAAAAGATGTTCAAACTCATTTCTTATTGTTTTTTCGTATTTTCGAGTTTATTATTAGTTAGTAGTGAAAATTTAAGTGCCGAAATTACGAATAGTGAAGTTGAAGATGGTATTACAGAAAAATACGATGATAATATCAACGAAACTGTATGTCAAGTGAAAAGTTGCGTTAAAAAATGTTGCGGAAAACAAAAATATTTGCGGTCAAATTTGTGCGTGTCCAGAAATAAGTCTTTCAATGGATTTCAATATTACAATTTCACCAAACCAGTGAACGGTTCTAAGAACGTGTTGTATATATACGGAAATAACTGTCAAGGTGATATGTGGAAAATTCATCCGGACGGCGATTTTTATATTCAATCGAATGGGTTTTTGTATGCTACTGATATAGACAACACTTATAAAATGTTTTCGGCTTTGAATTATTGCTTGGACTATTCCAACGATGACGATTCCAGTTTAAGTGCTTTTATATGTACTCCGAATGCCGAGGAAGATGATTTTGAGACCACTCGGAATACGGGTATGTAAATCAACTGTAATGTCCTTTAGGCATGAACCAAATTAAGAAATAAATCCATTCGAAATTATACAAATTATCAAAAACGTGATAAAGTCAAGTTCAACGCTGACTAAGCAGTATATGATTTATTAAGGTGACACGACAATAAATAACAATAATATTACATCAGTAAAATATATATGTGGCATTATATATTGGTTGGGATTCATTCTTATTTGATTCTTAATTAATTTTTATTATGATTGAGTTGATATTAAGTTAATATTAATAGTATTATAATCTTTAAGTTATGTATAGTAATCAATAAATATAAGTACAGTTTCCCAGTGAACCAAAGATTTTTATTAAACATAAATGGGCACCCAGGACCAAGGGACGTCCACACACCTAATGTGGACACCTATTTAATACATAACATCTAACGATAGATAAAAAACCGCAAAATTACAGGAAACAAGAAGTAAAATATTTTCTATTACAAAATATAACATGCACTAAGTTTTAAAACAAAAATGATCAAATGATATAGCACCGGCTAATTCCTATCTCAAACCAGAATAGCTAATATAGCCATAATATTATAATTTTTCCAGAAGGGGAAGGGAAAATTCAAGTACTTTTTTAAAATGAAACATAAAACCAAGTAACGTAAAATTTATGAATTTTTCCTGTACATATTTATGTTGTATCTTAAAAATACATTTTTTTTTTTCAGGTAAGTTCCATTTACGTTAGCTGAACTTGTAATGAAGCTGTAAGTAGATTTTTATGTTACTTAATTTGATTTTAACGAAAATATCTTATACAATGTGATTCGCGTAAAACTTTAAAACGTTTTCATCGCAGCGAGATGCTTTGCGCAACACCCTGTATATCTACGATGCTTACAAAGTCATAAATTCACGGTCATAAATTTGGGGTTATTGGTAAAGATTAAATTTTATTTGTTTTTTGGAGCGACAATTCGGTAGTTGTGTAATATGCATTTAAAATTCTATTTTTGAACAATGTTTGAAAATTATGAGTTTACCAAAATAGCAAATGGTATAGTTTATTTCAATATGTAACAAACGTCTTAGCAACATGCTAATCTGTCTTCTAACGTTACTCAACATCTCAAGCGTTACTGATCTAATCGCAAGCGTAATTCATATTTTTAAGTCACCTAAGTTGAGGAGTTTTGTTTTAGTTTACAATACTTTTGACATATGCCTCAAAAAGTAGTCTAATGGTTTCAGATCAGGCAATTCTGTCGATCCGCGACTCCCTATCCACCGATTTGGAAAAATTTGGTTCAGCTACTGCTGAATATTTTTTGACATTTTTGTGTAAAATTTCTGTAAAAATAGCCCTCGACAAAAATTATTTTTAAAAAATATCCCTCCAGCTTCGCTTTGTCGAGGGCTATTTTTACAGAAATTTTACACAAAAATGTCAAAAAATATACAAAACAAAATATACAGGGATTGTAGAATAATGGTATTATTGCCTTGATTTTCATGTGATTAAATTTGTTTATTAAACTTTTTTATTTATTTTGTTAAACTTCTTTTGATCGAAAATACACAACTAATAAATTTTAACATACTAAGTGTATTACATGGTTGAATTCAGAATAAAAAGACCTTTAATATGAGCAGTCACACGACCTCCTTTGCATTTAATTTTTTATAATGACATGACGTCATAGCTACGGTGATGATTTCGCTGACGTCATGAGGGATTCGCAATATTGTGAAATCCGTCCAATTGCTGCATATCAAATTTTATGAAGTTATCTTCAGCTGTTTTAGAGTTATAGCCTGTCTAAAAAATTCTGGGACACCCTGTATACCTCGAGTGGTATATGGTCAGATTATATACCGAGTTAATCAAAACTGAAACGCTTGCTAGCAAAAGCTGGGGAGCCGCATTCTTAATAACGGGTGTTGCCCCCACGTGCTCGAATTACCGCCTTACCCTCCTTGGCATGTCGAAAATGTAGCGAATGTCCGCTTGTGGAGTAAGTTCTCATTTCTCTACTGATTTAAAGTTAAAGGAGCAGGAATACGACTTCGGATCCTTCGCCCAAGCATGTCCCAAACATGTTCTATAGGGTTAACATCTGGGCTTACCGCTGGCCACTCCATAACAGAAATATTTACCTCGTTTAAGTAAGTACTGTTGAGTGATTCTCGCGGTGTGAGGTCGGGCATTATCATGCATCAGAAGAAAGTCATTTCCAATAAAATCACCATAAGGGACAACAAAATCTTGGAGAACCACCTCAATGTACCTGACAGCAGTAAAGGATCCTCTCGGAAGGATGTACAATTATGTGTGCCTCCAGAGAAATTCCAGTCCACACCATAACTGAGCTCCATTGCTATCCAGTCCTAGAACTGAAGGTACATTCTGCAAAACGGTCATGTGGTCTTCGCCATACTCTCTAGATAAAGCCTAACATGTTCTGTGCCTGCTGCAGGTCTACGACTGGTAAGATTGGCTTCTCCGAGTCGTCGCTCACGTTAGTAAGCCAGACGTGCTGAATTCGATTTCTGATTTCAACAGCTCTAGCATGACGATTTCGCAGACTTTGTAAGATGATAAAACAAGTCGTCTGGTGTTCAGTTTCCAAAAAACGTGTAAAGATACGGTGCATAGAGCTATTGGAGACATGATACTCTCGGGCAAAATATCGCTTACTTCTTCTGTCTTGGAGCAAAGCAACAATATCAGCAGCTTTGTCGGAATTAACAGCCATATTTTTTAGATTAATAAACACACCACAATAAGTAAATAAACACAGAACAACTTTCAAACCTGTTTCGATCTGCCAGATTTCTCACAACAATGACAACAACAGCATTGTTGACATAGGTCATGGTCAATTATGCACTTTGCAGTGATAAGATCTATGGAAATTATGATTTTCACTCGAAAACACTTTTTTCTTCAATTTAAGCTAAGCAGAACATCGTTTTTTTAAAAAGTTTTCAAAAATATTACGTTTTTATCAGCCCCCTTACCGTCCGTTTTTCGGCTTGTCTTTATATGAACGAAATTTGGTTTAAGGCATGAAAAAATGAATTTTTTCTACTCCCACGTCCTTAAACGTCAAAAATCGCACTGTAGACATTCCTTGTAAGTGACATTTAACAATAACATGCACGTAATGAAAATCTCATAACTTACACGTGCGTTAAGATAAGAAAACTTAAATTTCTTTGTTGAATCAAATTTTTATTCACGTACTATTTTATTTGGTTTATTTACATACTTTTAATCAATTGAAAAACATAAAAGCTCTTAGTGAAATACATTTTAGATTAAAGGAGTGATGCCCCCTAAATGTCGGCAACACATTATAAAAATAATTCGCTTTTTTTGATATGGAAATAAACGTCATCTCATTTATGCTGTCAATTTTTGTAACACATTATAGTATCCTAACATTTTCTCAACTTTACCTACGAATATGTCTGTTAGTAGTGAAAAAGATGAAATTATGAGCACTCAGAAGAAAACAGATGGGTGTAGAAAAAGTATAGTACGTTACACGAGTTGTAATCCCATTACGCACTCGTGAAATTTTGTTACTTACAACGTAATATACTATTATGGAGAACATGTTACGAAAATTATTGTTCTCTACTGGTTCTTCGAGTAACGTTGGTGCTACTCTAAATCCCATCTCTATTCTTCGATTACAAACCGCATGTTCCGCTAGTTACTGTAATGAAAATTTGTTTTGAAAACACCGCCAATTAAACAGGAACACTTTAGTATAATTAAAGGGTGTAGTCATAGTCATCCTTGGGGGTTGAAAAAAAAAAGAACCATTTGTTGGCCGTAATAACGAAATTAATTAGTAACATGTGCTTAATAACAATTAATCAAGAAATAATTTTTTAACGATCTAGTCATTTTTTTGTGTCTTTTCGGAAGTTCATTATTCCTTTTATAGTCTCCGACAACGAAGGTTGAAAATTGACAGTTTTTCAAGTTTATACAAAATATTGAGATATGAAATTTAGCGAAAAATAAAAAAATGTGAAAATACATTCAAAATAACAGATAAAATAATAATTCTGTCTCATGTAATTTTTAAGAAACGTCTAATTAGCGGTCGTCGTGATAAGCCCTGTATGTATCCCAAATTCGAGGCTTACCAAAAAACAGTTGCCATTTTTTCATTGTCTCTGATATATCATCTCCATATCCATTTGGCGTTTCGGATTCCTACATTCATCATCAACTTTCTCTGTATCTCTAAAATGATCTAATGATTATGAATATTTAAATCTTGTAGTACTATAACGGTACATTCATTATAGAAAAAGGATGTTTTTGTGATATTATTGCGAACTACACCCTCTAGCGGTGGAACAAGAAACTTGGTGATAATCTCCTGCAATGACCATTAAAAATAGACCAGAATTCACACATTATTACCAGCGCTACCGTTTTGAGAGTAATTACTCCATTTGTAAGCAATTTGAAAGATTCGGAGTAATCTTGGAGTAATGAAGCATTGAAAGCTTTCTGACTCTGACCTGTGACCTGGACTACTTGTTTCTGTATTTGTTTCGTGTGAACATGGATAGATAACAGTCATGTCATGTCTCAATTCTCAGGTCGTGGCACAGAACGACAGAACTCGTTATTCGTTAACTATTCGCGTCTTTGTCTTTGTCTATGTCTATTGTCTATACTATACCCTAATCTAATACCCTCAATCAATGCCATGTCTTATAGTTATGTTGTTTTATGTTGTTTGTTTTTATCAAAAGATAGGCAGAAAATAAATAAGGAATTAAGGAGAAAGAAAGGAAGAGAAATAAGTGGAATTGTCGGTTCAGAGTATTCCGTCTTTCTCTTCTAAATCAATGGACAATGTGAATGTGCTCTAGTTTGCTCTGGATTCGATTCAGTATCGATTTGGTGATAGATCACTCGATCAGACCAAAATAATCCATATATTACATATGAATAAAGTTTGTAAGGATTTTGTAAGCATTCTCAAAAATCTGGGAGTAAAACCCCGCATGTTGATAGAAACTAGTCAGCATTTTGTCAATTGTCAAATGGCAGCACTGATTATTACCTACACAATGTTTTGGTCGCAACATAAGTCAGGGCAAATACAACGCACAGTAGCGTATATTTCGAAAGGGTTGATTCAAACTATTTTAGAAAAAATATTTTTAGATTAGGTAAGTGATGTACGTAATTAATTTTTTCGTTTGAATAAGTGGTAATTATATCGAAGATCGTAGCTGATAGATCAGTTATTTTTTTAATAGGATTTATAAGTTAATAGTTTTGCACTACAGATTATAAACATGTTACCTCTCTTAATCAAACACCCAGTACAATAGCTCATGTAGTATCGAACACACCCATTTTTTTTTATAATGTGATCAAACTGCGCCTATTATAAATTATCTGGAGGAATAATTAATTAATCGTCTCTAATTATTAAGTAAATATTTCCTTTTTCTAATTATAGTTAATTGAATTTCGCGGCATTGTTATGACTGAACGGTAGCAAGAATAAAAATTGTTAAAATAACAGTGCGTTGGCGTGAATAGTGTAATCAACTGTAACGATGGTGAATTTTTGACGTTCATGGAATTGTAATAAACATATTACTCTAAAAAAAATACGTCAAATGATATTTTACAATTAGAGAACCCTACAAGGATACTGTGAATTTATTCCATTTGGAATACGAATATTGTTCAACTCCCTGTATCTCAAAAATCGTCCACCAGATCTCTCAGCTAATACTCACCTTGTGGCATACATCTTGATTTACTTTTTTTGCCAATCATTAACTTCTTATTAATGTATTTTAATTAAATCATAAAGATAGCCATATTTACTTAAATATAATCAGCGTTGGTGTTCCAATTAAATCGTGTTGATCGTTATTTACGAGGTTTGATTCAATTCTAGATAAGTTATTTGACGTGGAAGATACTTCCGGTTAAAAAAATATACGCCCGTAGGCGTTCATTTGATTTTTCTATAGGACACAAAAACGAGAATTTATGGCGTCGCTGGGTCTAATTGACGAATAGCTTTGTACCAATTGTACCATATTTACTCTTTTAAAATCGCTGGCTCTCATTGACAAATAGGTTTGTTCCAATTATACCATATATATTCCTTTGAAATCGCTGGGTCTCATTAACGAATAGGTTTGTTCCAATTGCACCTTATTTACTCTTTTGAAATGGCTGGTTATCATTGACGAATACGTTTGTACCAATTGTACTATATTTACTCCTTTGAAATCGCTGGGTCTCATTCACGAATAGGTTTGTTCCAATTATACCATATATATTCCTTTGAAATCGTTGGTCCCATTAACGAATAGGTTTGTTCCAATTGCACCTTATTTACTCTTTTGAAATCGATTGTTCTCATTGACAAATACGTTTGTACCATATTTACTCCTTTGAAATCGCTGGTCTTTATTGACGAATACTTTTGTACCCATTGTACCATATTTATTCTTTTTAAATCGCTGGGTCTAATTGACGAATACGTTTGTACAAATTGTACCATATTTACTCCTTTGAAATCGCTGGGTCTCATTGACGAATAGGTTTGTTCCAATTGCAACTTATTTACTCTTTTGAAATCGATGGTTCTCATTGACAAATACGTTTGTACCATATTTACTCCTTTGAAATCGCTGGTCTTTATTGACGAATACTTTTGTACCCATTGTACCATATTTATTCTTTTTAAATCGCTGGGTCTAATTGACGAATACGTTTGTACAAATTGTACCATATTTACTCCTTTGAAATCGCTGGGTCTCATTGACGAATAGGTTTGTTCCAATTGCAACTTATTTACTCTTTTGAAATCGATGGTTCTCATTGACAAATACGTTTGTACCATATTTACTCCTTTGAAATCGCTGGGTCTCATTGACGAATAGGTTTGTTCCAATTGCAACTTATTTACTCTTTTGAAATCGATGGTTCTCATTGACAAATACGTTTGTACCATATTTACTCCTTTGAAATCGCTGGTCTTTATTGACGAATACTTTTGTACCCATTGTACCATATTTATTCTTTTTAAATCGCTGGGTCTAATTGACGAATACGTTTGTACAAATTGTACCATATTTACTCCTTTGAAATCGCTGGGTCTCATTGACGAATAGGTTTGTTCCAATTGCAACTTATTTACTCTTTTGAAATCGATGGTTCTCATTGACAAATACGTTTGTACCATATTTACTCCTTTGAAATCGCTGGTCTTTATTGACGAATACTTTTGTACCCATTGTACCATATTTATTCTTTTTAAATCGCTGGGTCTAATAGACGAATACGTTTATACAAATTGTACCATATTTACTCCTTTGAAATCGCTGGGACTCATTAACGAATATTTTTGTCGAATTGTACCATATTTACTCTTTTGAAATCGATGGTTCTCATTGACTAATACGTTTGTACCATATTTACTCCTTTGAAATCGCTGGTCCTTATTGACGAATACTTTTATACCCATTGTACCATATTTATTCTTTTTAAATCGCTGGGTCTAATTGACGAATACGTTTGTACAAATTGTACCATATTTACTCCTTTGAAATCGCTGGGTCTCATTGACGAATAGGTTTGTTCCAATTGCAACTTATTTACTCTTTTGAAATCGATGGTTCTCATTGACAAATACGTTTGTACCATATTTACTCCTTTGAAATCGCTGGTCTTTATTGACGAATACTTTTGTACCCATTGTACCATATTTATTCTTTTTAAATCGCTGGGTCTAATAGACGAATACGTTTATACAAATTGTACCATATTTACTCCTTTGAAATCGCTGGGACTCATTAACGAATATTTTTGTCGAATTGTACCATATTTACTCTTTTGAAATCGATGGTTCTCATTGACTAATACGTTTGTACCATATTTACTCCTTTGAAATCGCTGGTCCTTATTGACGAATACTTTTATACCCATTGTACCATATTTATTCTTTTTAAATCGCTGGGTCTAATTGACGAATACGTTTTTACCAATTGTACCATATTTACTCCTTTGAAATCGCTGGGACTCATTAATGAATACTTTTGTACGAATTGTACCATATTTACTCCTTTGAAATCGCTGGGTCCCATTGACGAATAGGTTTGTTCCAATTGTACCATATTTACTCCTTTGAAATCGCTGGGTCTCATTGACGAATAGGTCTGTTCCAATTGTACCATATTCACTCCTTTGAAATCGCTGGGTCTCATTGACGACTAGGTTTGTTCCAATTGTACCATATTTACTCCTTTGAAATCGCTGGGTCTCATTGACGAATAGGTTTGTTCCAATTGTACCATAAATATTCCTTTGAAATCGATGGTTCTCATTGACAAATACGTTTGTACCAATTGTACCAAATATATTCCTTTGAAATCGCAGAGTCTTATTGACGAATAGATACATTTTTCATTTGTTATTTATATGGGAAATCGAATTTTTGAATCAGCAAAGCCTCTAATTGACTTAAATTTTTTTCCACACAATGGGAATATATTCTTTTTTCTATAAATTATCAGATTTTCAGGTAGGACCGAAAAAAAATATATCGCTTAAAGGGTATCCAACTTCTGGGTCTTTCCCTAACGGTTTCAGTTGCTCGATATCTATGGCCTCAACTCCTCTCTGAAGACTACCCGCCTCAATCATACCAATAGCCATCTTCACCAAGTTTACGTAAAAGCATTATTAAACAGCTGGCGAAAAAGTACTTGATGTCAAAAATAGACGATTTTTCATCCGAATTTTAGTACGTACGTATTTTTCGTAAAGGTTGACGAAAAATATAGTTTCAACGATTCTAATTCATTATTATCCTAAACAGCTCTTGTATATTTATACAAAAATGTAACGTAACCTTGTAAAAAACGATTCCAAACAAAAAATAAAGTCAATATTTAAACCAAAAATCTTTTGTTGTAACCATACATCGTCAATACTTGAAATTTAAACAAACCTTCCAATGAAAATGACATAAATTGGGTCTCCGGCAAAAGTTCAAAGATTTTCATAAAACATTCTCGTTAATAAAATAAACATACGAGAATTCTCGATTGTTTCAACGGGATATTTGTCAGACATATTTTAGTTCTTTACGACAGTCAAACGCGATGGCATCGACTCTAACCAATCAATTTTTCCATATAATTTTTCTATTGATAAACGTAGTTTCGGGATGCGACAGATATTTGAGAAAATGTTGTCCGTTGGGACATACGTTCACGTCCAACAGAACTTGCGAACCCTTCGATGTTCCCTTCAAATACGACACCGGCTTAGATTATTGTCTTATTTTCGGCTACGAATGTGCGCGCGGGAAAATCCCGATTGACGTGTCCGCAGAAGACAAATTCATCGACGGAGCGGGAAATTTGAATATTTTGCTAAGTCCGGAATATAATTTAACCGATATTAATTATCATAACTTTTGCGTGGACTACCTTAACTATACAGATATTGGCATTATTTTGTGTACTGACGATGATCAAGAGAAAAGTACCAGTTCAGAGTATGGT
Source organism: Lochmaea capreae (assembly GCA_949126875.1). Classification (NCBI taxonomy): domain Eukaryota; kingdom Metazoa; phylum Arthropoda; class Insecta; order Coleoptera; family Chrysomelidae; genus Lochmaea; species Lochmaea capreae. Next base: position 3,895,711 of record OX421408.1, read on the forward strand.
AAGTCTTTGTTTTATTGAACCCAAGTATAAAATATGTTAGGCCAGTAATTTAAAACATTAAGCTTAGTATTTCTGCAGGGTTTATCTTCTGTCCAGTACTCTCCTAGGATTCTGTATTGCTATTCAATCCGCAAGTCCGTGGATGAAGGTTTTGTCTTCCATTCCACTGAGCCTACATTCTTCTTGTTCCACCACTTTGAACTTCTTAAAACTCTGAATCCAGTTAACTCTTGGAGGTGGCATTAATTTGTACCCTCCTGGTTCCAGTTCCTCACCACATCTCTGCGACATCCGGGTGCCTACCAGTTTCAGTACTGTTGGGTATTACTGAGCCGGCTTTTCTTGGACGTTGGTGGAGAGCCGCAAGTATGTGGATGGAGGTTTTGCCTTCCATTCCTCTGAACCTACATTCTTCTTGCTCCACCACTTTAGACTTTTTAAAACTATGAATCCAGTTAACTCTGGAGGAGGCATTAATTTGTACCCTCCTGGTTCCAGTTCCTCACTACATCTCTGCGACATCCGGGTGCCTACCAGTTTCAGTACTGTTGGGTATTACTCAGCCGGTTTTTCTTGGTTGGTGGAGAGCCGCAAATGTTGAGCGATTGGGATGTCGTCTATTAACAAATCATTCTTCTTTTCTTGGAGGTAGGGGTTTTTAGAGATATGCTATTAACAAATCATTCCTCTTTTCTTGTAGGTACTTAGTTGTTTTTAGAGATATGCTTAAAAAACTACTATAAATGCTTTTTGCAAAAGACATAATATGTAAGCTATGTCGTTCCTTATATTTTCTAAATATTATCCTGTATTTCTTTTACAAGTAGTTACTATTTTCAAAAGACATGTCGTTTCCCATATTGTTTATCCTGTTATCCAAGGAGGCTAGCTGTATCTGTAGCTTGGCAAAGTTTCTTTAAAAACTTCTCAGAATTTATTTGCATTTTAAAATGTTTCTTATTAGTCCAGTAAATAAAGGCACCAACCTGTTCATCTCATTATTGTCGCACTTTTTTTTTGCAACTTGTAGGTATTCATGTGTAGATTACTCTCTGAAAATATGTCCTCCACGGGATTTGCGGAAGGGGCTGGAAAATGGCCCATGATCCCGAAAATTCAGTTTTTGGCCGATATCTCCCGAAATATGCTACTGAGAGAAGTGGGGTTTTGCTAGAAATGAAGTACAGTTTATTACCTACAAAAATGGTCCCCATCATTTTTGTCCCTGGATCAATATTTCTTGCAAAAAAAGGCTTGCAAAAATTTTCCGGAAAACTAAAAAACAGCCAAAAATTTTAAAAACCATCGAAAAGAGGACTTTTGCAGCTTTCCAATGGTGTGCATTAAAGACCGATATTACCAATCATTGTTTATCAATTTGCGGCAGAACCGAGAATTTTCAGAAAACTCCGGAAATCAAAAAAAAACGTCCCAAGAAAAACATGTTGTTTATAAAGATACACAAAAATTATTTATTCATTCTTCCGGAATACATTCACCACCTATCAAAGTCCCATTATCCAAAAGGTTTCGGTAAAACTACGCTTAATTTAAAAAAATATGAACGGATTGATAAGGGCGGTCAAATAAATATTTAGGAAAAATAAACTTTTTTCAATATTCCTGGAAAATAAAAATAAAACGAAAAAGTTACACGATGTTATAGGTACAGGTCTCTCCTTTCATATGCACTTTGAATCATGAAAAAATATTCATTTTTACTCAAGTTATGGGCCAATTTGCCCGCCCTCCCATGCCTACATTCACGGAGCATGCTCCCGGAGACGCCGCGCAGCAGTTCGAAATCCAAGGTACGCTTGGGCCCGTTTATCTCGAAAACGGTTAAACTTTTGACAAAAATAATAAGGATCATTTTTGTAGATAATAAACTGATCTCCATTCCTAGCAAAACCCCACTTCTCTAAGTGTCAAAAAAGTCCGACAATAATGAGATGAACAGTTTGGGGGGTTTCTCGGTCTTTATTTATTGGACTATATTTATGTAATATCAAAGCGATAGTGATAAATGCAAATATTATTTATTGATGTCTGTCAAAAGTCGAGAAGAGAATTTGCATTCAATATAGGAACTTTCAAATTTCTGTTGTTGTGCTGGCGCTCAAATTCGAAAAAATAAAAAAAATATGTTTTCACGCCATTTTAATGAAAATTAAGCATTTGCTAGTAAAATGTTCTATTGTTCTCTGTTGGAAGTAGGATCTTAATGACAAAAAAAGCTCTTTTTCACTACAGATTTCCTTGAAACACAAGTCATTAAAAAATATTAACTTTTTTTTGTAGAAATATTCCTCACTCCGACTCTGCATTAAAAAACATCTAATGTATAAATACAGATGTGAAATTCTATAATAGATAATGACATATTCTGTATTAGTATTAAGTGCTTGGAAAATCCGGTTATTATTGTTAAAATAAACACCTGAATACCACTCTGATATCAGTTCCTCTTGTTTATCATTTATTTAATTTACATGAAGTTATTATTATTTTTTTAATTTAAACGAAAAATTAATACACCATATACAGAAGATATCAAAGTATTGATTAAACTTACCGGCAAAAAACTCGGCCACCTAAAATGTTTCTGAAGTTTCGTTGTCCAAGAACTTTCGTCTTGTTTTATTAATAATACTATTACCCAATCATAACATATGTCTATTTCAATGCTCATAAGAAATAAGAGGCACATGATAAAATAATTTTAAACATAACAAGAAACATGCAAGAAGAAACCTCCATCCACATACGTAATTCAGAATCCTTGGCTCAGCTCCTAGGAGATTATTGGATAGAAGAGGGACAGTTACCTAAGTTGAAGCCTGCAGATATCCTAAAATTTCTCAGGGAAATAGGACTAAACGAAGTACTAGTCTCTGAGACGTTTCTCAGGAACTAAGTAGAAGTAAGGGGGCACAATAGTGAATGTCTCCCCTTCATACATTCAGCTAAGTCTTAAAATATTCAGAAATCAAAAATATTTTACATTAAATAATTGCTTCAAACAAAATTGAATGACAGTATAATAATAGCAATGCGGTTTTTAAATAAATGTCCCCTTTTGTCTACTCATTTAAAACCCCGAAGTTCCGCCCATGTTAAGATCTACCTCGACGAGCCGACTCTGTTAATTTCTCCAGTTAATTAAAAAATTCAATTCGCTCACAGGCAATAAAACAAAATTTAAAATTTGTTTTTCCAAAACCAAACGTAATTTACAGACTCGCTGAAATCTTATTTCCTAACAAAACCGACAATGTTTTCTAAATAAACTGGATTGTAGGTATTTCTTTGAAAGTGACATCAAATATTTATTTAACGCCTATTCACCATTTTCCTTCAATCCTCCCAACAAAATTTAGCAGTCATACATCACACTCCGTAAATGAATCAACAAAAGATAACCGATAGGTTAAAATAAATCTTTTTTTTTATCTCATTTCTTATCTATTAAGGTACAAAGATATTTTATTAGTAAACGTTTTAAAATACATCGGGCTCGTCGAAGACAAAAAAATGTTTGTTATTGTGTTTTTATTCTTCGGTTTTTTACACAGTTTTAACAGTGAGTCGATTTGTAACAACAGTGTGGATATTACCGAAGGTACTCGGTCTGGTACGGATATTATTAAAGACGGAATAACTTACACGGCGAAAGATTATTTCACACTAAATAATACCTTAAGGGGGTGTATTTGTAACGTTAAAAAATGCATACGAAAGTGTTGTGATGAAGGTGAAGTTATGAATATGACGACAAAAACGTGTGTGCCGTATACATCTATGGAAGAATTTTACAGTGCCTTTTCGGTTTATAGTATTATAGTTGTACCGGATAATAAAATATGTGACCAAATCGAAACTAAAGTAGTTGTACAGGGTGATTTCAATATCGTCGATGGCGAGTTGGTTTGGGAAGATATACATTTTGCCATGAACGATTATTGTTTAACCACACACGAAGATCATTACGTTGCTATAGCTTGCGTCGAAGAAGGGTTGGTTCTTGAAGGGTACATTGCTGCTTTAGGTCAGTAGAATATTATTTTCTCCTATTAATATCAAACACTTAATAAACGATTAAAATTTAATTATGATGTAATATAGATCTAGAGATAAGCCTATCTTTATAGGCGTTCACGTTTTGTCACAATAATATTTGACGAGTGCCGACAAATAAATTTTTGTTCAAAACTTCCATTCTTGAAAAATAATGTAAGCAATTTTCGAAAAAACGCATTTTTAACATAAAAAGTCGTGTAAATACCTCAAAACTTTGAATTTTGAACTGAAATTTCAAGAGTGTTTCCAAAAGATTATTAAACAATGAAAAAAAATTCCAAGAGCTTAACTTGAATGGTTTCCGTCTTGTGAATATTAAATGTGAAAGTAGGGAAAATATTCGATAATCCACTTTCTGAAAGTTCATGTATCCACTAATTGGAGAGATAGAACGTTCTAGTCTCCTCCATTGAATTCAGGGGAACATCTTACAAATAAATATGAATTTTTAGTCCATATTTACAAGCATTAAGGGAGATAGCAAAGAAAAATTTGAATCGCGAAATATTTTCATACCTACCTACCCCTTGCTTCGAAATGTCCTACAAAAATAATTTTTTGTGACATAAAATTGGTAACCGGGGGTTTTTTGATATGGGGAAATAAATGCCACAGTCAATTTTTTTGATAAAATCATTATTTCGCGTTCAAATAGTGTAATGAAATTTTCGAAAAAACGCATTTTTAACATAAAAAGTCGTGTAAATTCCTCAAAACTATGAATTTTGAACTGAAATTTCAAGAGAGTATTTCCAAAAGAATCATCAACCAGGAAAAAAAATTCCAAGAGCATAACTTGAAGGGTTTCCGTCTGGTGAATAATAAATGTGAAAGTATGGAAAATCAGGTATCCATAACTCCACTAATTGGAGAGATAGAACGTCAGTTTTTTGATAAAATCATTTTTCAAGAAGGGGAAGGATGAATGATGATTTGATTCACCCTTCGAAATGAAATTATTATTATTCCTTTTTGAAAAAATTAAAATAGCTTCCAAATGGAGTATTTTGTAACCTTATTGTCCATTACAAATTTTAAAGATAGTAACGCCCTCTATCACACAATTGAAGTTAGGTGCTTGCCAATATTACTAGTGATAGTATAATTTCCTTTTAGTTTTTGTTTCATTATTATATCTCATTCCTTTCAGAAGTTATATGAGGGGGGGCATAATTTACGACCGCACTGTATAAACAGGTTAATGAATTAAAACCATGATATTTTTACTATGGTTTCTATTAGATTTTTGTGATTCATATGAAATTTTTCAGCATTATATAAAATTTGTTAAAAATTTTTGAAATCTCTATCAGATTTTTATAAATTTCTATGTAATTTACATGATTTTTGGAGATTTCCATAATTTTGTGATTTGTATGGTTTTTTTTAAATTTATAGCATTTTATAACGTTTATGTAATTTTATTGGAATTTATTAAATTTATATGAAATTTTACATAAAATTTTCAAATAAACTTGAATTTATCTTAATTTTATATAATTTATTGTGATTTGTATGGAATTTGCATGATTTTTCGAGAAATTTTCGAGATTTGGTGATTTGTTTGATTTTTTTTTTCAATTTTCTAGTATTCTATAACGTTTATGTAATTTTATTGGAATTTATTGAAATTATATAAAATTTTCGAATCAATTCTTGAATTTATCTTATATTTATAAAATTTATTGTGATTTGTATGGAATTTGCATGATTTTTTTAAAATTATTTAGTATTTTATAACGTTTATGTAGTTTTATTAAAATTCATAAAATTTATATAAAATTTTCGAATAAATTTTTGAATTTATTTTATATTTATAAAATTTATTGTGAAATGTATAAAATTTGCATGATTTTTTGAACAATTCTTAAGGTTTCCATGAAAGTTTTGGGATTTGTATGAAGTTTTCGAGATATTTTTGATATTTCATAATATTATAGGTTTATCTAAATGCTATAAAGATCACTTGAATTCACTGCAACTGCACTTCAAGCTCACAAAAATTTTTGTTTCGAACAGAACTTGAACAAAAAATATTAAATTAAAATGAAATAACAGGTGCCAAGTCGGACTTTATAAGAACCACGATTTATTTAACACATTTGAAAATAACTTTTCTAATAACTCTATAAATTATATTTGTTTGTTGCTAATCACGTGTAATCCGTAGTTACTTAATATGCCGATAGTTCATGGCGTCATGTCGGTGAAAGTTATGTCCACACCTTTAATTTAAAATAAACGATCGGAAATACCGGTTACTTAGTACGCGAATAAAAATTTATAGTACTAAAAATGCCACAAGAGAAGGTACTTGTAGATCCATAAAAAAATTTTAGTGAAAAATAAAAATGAACAAAATTAATGAAAAAATAATTTTTTGTAATATATTAGAAAATATGTAGACTTTGTATTTTTTTTTAATTCCAAGCTTAGCTGTTTCGTAGGTATTGGAGAAGAATGGTAAATTTTCAACTTATTTTTTAAATAATTTTTACGTATTTGTACCAAATTTCAACGTGATAGGTCCAATGATCCTATAAAGGTTCCGTGTAGCCCTAAAATTAGAGAAATTACCTGAAACGTTAACTTGGTAAATCAAATTCGATGTTACTGCATTTCAACAACAAACAATTAAATTTTATAAGACATTTTATAGTTTTTTTATAGCAAATCACGAGACGAAAGGAATCTAGTTAATTTGTGGATCGTGATATATTTTATTTATTGTTTATGTTGTTTTTATTGATTGATTTTATACAAGGTAATTCACGTATACATTTAACAATCTCACATTGTCCGTTTCTTTAATACGTCTTGCCAAAAAAATGCAAAAATTTCGTGTAAACTTGAAAATTTTATGAAATTTCAATGATTTTTGGGAAAACCACAAAAAAATTCTTGTACATTTCAAAAATAAGGAGAAATTTTCATATATAATACCACAAGAGCTTCAGGAAAAATCACTCGCGCTTCGCGCTCGTTATTTTTTAACCTGAAAAACTTGACTCCTTCATTAGTTTGCAACGAACCTATCGGGAAATACCCGATAATTTTGAAGCTCGTGTGGTATTCGGAGGATTATTTTTCCGTCCCAAATGTCGGCCAATAGAATTGTTTTTTTGCCTTCTCCGTATTAATGGGAACATTTCCTTTGACTTTTTTATCGATGGTGGACAGTGAACAAACTCCAAATCGACTCATTTTCATGCAAAATCTCCAATTTTCACAATTGAATTCAACCTGTCAGTTTGACGTGTGGTTAATTTGACTGGATCATGTTTTATTTATATATATAGCAACTACCAGAGAAAATTTTCAAAAAATTATCAGTATAATACCATGTAGGTTGTACCACGTGACGTCGAATGGTGCAATTCTATTGGTCGATATTTGGGTCGGAAAAATAATCGTTTTAATTTCAAAAATTTCCTATAAATTCAATAAATTTCATATCAATACCAAAAAAACTCATGCACATTTCAGAAATTTCAGTATTGCTCGAAAATTTCATATAAATTCTATAACAATTTCATCAAAATTCAATAGATTTCTAACAAATACCAAAAATTGTATCAACATCTCATAGAAATCTCAATAATTTCTCGAATATTTCATATAATTTCTTAAAATTTCATGTAAATTCAATAACTCTTCCCAATAATAATATGAACATCTGTAATTCTTGAATTCTCTCACGAAAATTTAATATAAATTCTATAATCATTTCAAAAATTTTAACGTTCAATAGATTTCTTACAACTCCCAAAAGTTTTATCATGGATATCTCAAAAATATTTCAAAAAATTCAATAAATTTAATATAGAAAAAAAATTATGAATATCTCAAAGAAGTCCCAATAATTCCCTTATGAGTTGTCTTAATTCCAGAAGAGGCCTAAATACAAAAAAATTGTATAAATTGTATCTCAATAATTCCTCGAAAATTTCACATAAATTCTCAAAATTTTTTTATAAATTCAATAGATTTCTTACAAATCCCCATAATTTACCAAGAATTTCATAAAATTTTCATACACTTTTCAAAACCTGAAGTATGCGAAAGAAAATAACACATTAAAATGAGATTTTTAAATATGAAATATTGAGAAAAAATTCATCATACCGAAATAATTTTTTCTAAAATATTTTAATTTAATATATAATTAGCCAAACCAAAATATTTCAATTCTAAATATAAAAAGACCGATCTTTTGATGTTTTTATTAACGTTTCTCAATATCGACTGTTTTCAAAACCTAAATAAAAAATATCCTTCCGCTTATGTTAATAGAACCAATTCAAACTTCCGCCTTGATCTTTATACATACAAAATTAAATAAAATAAAAATAAATACATTCGCAACTACAAAAAAAACTGGATCTACTAGAAATACCTATAACTGTAATAATTAACAACCAGTATATATATATTTGTATCGTTAATACAAAACAAAAACAACTGAATGGTTTTTCCTTCGACAAGAAGTTAATTTCACATCAATATTTTAGTAACCTTATTTATACTATCAATACAGAAAGTTCTTCTTATTCTTTCATCTCAAAGATGCAATTTGGGATTGAGAAAAAAGTGTAATGGTTCATCTTGCGAATACGGAGGGAGAATAGTATTGAACCAAGCATTGGGCATTTTATATCCGTCGTAACTTGTAAACGAAAATTTGTTGCCCTTTCTCAAACTTGTTCCCATTTGGCAATAGCCACTCGAGCCCTTGATTGATTGATTGATTTGTTCAGCACCACCAGTCAGAGGCTTAGAGTCCTCGGCACCTTAGCCTTTTAGTCCAGTAAATAAGGGTACCAACCTGTTCATCTCATTATTGTCGGACTTTTTTTTGCAACAAGGGGCTGGAAAATGGCCCATGATTCCGAAAATTCAGTTTTTGGCCGATATCTCTCGAAATATGCTACTTTGAGAGAAGTGGGGTTTTGCTAGAAATTAAATACAGTTCATTACCTACAAAAATGGTCCCCATCATTTTTGTCCCTGGATCAATATTTCTCGCAAAAAAAGGCTTGCAAAAATTTTCCGGAAAACTAAAAAACTTAGCCAAAAATTTTAAAAACCATCGAAAAGATGACATTTTCAGCTTTCCAGTGGTGTGCATTAAAGACCGATATTGCCAATCATGTTTATCAATTTGCGGTAGACCCGAGAATTTTTAGAAAACTCCGGAAATAAAAAAAAACGTCCCAAGAAAAACATGTTGTTTATAAAAATACACAAAAATTATTTATTCATTCTTTCGGAATACATTCACCATCCTATCAAAGTCCCATTATCCAAAAGGTTTCGGTAAAACTACGCTTAATTTAAAAAATATGAACGGATTGATAAGGGCGGTCAAATATTCAGGAAAAATAAAGTTTGGCCAGTTTTTTCAATATTCCTGGAAAATAAAAAAAACGAAAAAGTTACACGATGTTATAGGTACAGGCCCCTCCTTTCATATGCACTTTGAATCATGAAAAAAGATTCATTCTTACTCAAATTACGGGCCAATTTGCCCGCCCTCCCATGCCTACATTCAGGGAGCGTGCTCCCGGAGACGCCGCGCAGCAGCTCGAAATCCAAGGTACGCTTGGGCCCGTTTATCTCAAAAACGGTTAAACTTTTGACAAAAATGATAAGGATCATTTTTGTAGATAATAAACTGCTCTCCATTCCTAGCAAAACTCCACTTCTCTAAGTGTCATATTTCCGGAGATATCGGCGGAAAACTCAATTTTTGTGATTATTGGCCATTTTTCAGCCACTTCCGCAAATTTCGCGGAGGACATATTTTCAGAGAGTAATCTACCCGTGAATACTTACAAATTGCAAAAAAAAAGTCCGACAATAATGAGATGAACAAGTTGGGGGGTTTCTCGGTCATTATTTACTGGACTATTTAGGCTTTTGGTGCTCTTGATTGTGCCGTTTATGTGAAGAGACCAGTGTCCCTTATCAGGCTCAACATTATTTTCACTAGGTCCTTCTTGGAGAAATCTTCCCTTGGATATTCTAGTCCTAGAAGCCTGTATCTCCAATGAGATAAAGCTTCACAATCGAAAACAATGTGAGAGGCTGTTTCCTCCTCTTCCATGCACAACCGACAGATAGGTTCCTCTCTATATATGCCGATTGTATACATGTGCTTCCTTAGTGCTTATCTTACTCCAGCTAAGGATTAGGATTTCGTTAGTCAGCGTCTCCGAAGGTTTTTTGGCCAGGAGTTTGCTGTGTTCCTGTTTCGGCTGATCCCTAGCTTTGCATCTCTTACAATGCCCTTGTGCCCCGGGACCCACTTAAGAGTAACTCTATTATGGTTAGCCAGGGTTAATAGTTTTTTGTAGACAGTCCCAGACCAGTTTAGATCTGATCATACCCCCTTTCGATATTCAACTGCAAACACATGTCGATAGCGTAGGTTTCTGCCTGGGATACAGATGCAAGATTCCCCAACGATGCGTGAATATTGCACCTGGGTCTGGACTCCAGCTCCTGTTCCAATGTCAGTCTTAGATCCGCCTGTGTACCACACCAAAGTTCCTTCCTGACTGCTTGCTTCCAACCCAACCTAGTTTATCTGAATATGGTATAGTTGGTTGTCGTTAAACTCGACCCCTTTGGGCTCTCGTGTCTTTCTCCTGGCAACAAGTTTTCCAAAATCTGTCAAATTATTTTCAATTTATTCTCACTTTCTTGTGATTATTCTAATAGTCTTTAAAAACATTTAACAAAAAATGCTCTGGTAATAACATTGAATGAATCAAAGCAAGCCAGACACGTTTAAAGTGATTGACCCTGTATAAATTTGATAAAGGTCATGAAACAGACACCACTTGAAACCATTAGACGACAATAAAAACAATTTCAGTCGATATCAACTATGCCGGTAATACGAGTGAAAATTATTATTTTATTTTTATTTTTTTATAAAATCAGTTCTGCTAGAACTACATACGATCTGTGCGATGTTAGCGGTACTACCAATTACAGCAGCTATTCCTCGAATATTTTAGAACTTTGCGGGTGTAACGACATGCGATTGTGCATACGAAAATGTTGTCAATTCGGTTATTATTTGAACCACAACGAAGAAAATGTGGACGAAACCGTTTGCGTTAAAAATGAAACTGCTTCTTTTAATTTTTCAGTGCCAGTACATGTAAACACGTCGAAAATTTACGATGAAACGACTTTTATGGTGGGGATGTTGGGGTGTAACGAAGGGATGGGGTGGAGCTATTTTAAAATGAATAAATCAAATCCCAACGAAAAATTTTATATACAAGAAAATGGGACTTTGTTTTATCCGAATTCTTCATTTAAATATTACGCGAATGATAAATTTTGTGTGGATGAAGATGAAGGTGTATCGGTATATCTGTGTTTTACGTTGCAAGATAATTTTCTCTATAAATTGAATAAAACAGGTATTTTTTTATAATCCTATTCGAATCTCTTATTTAACAGTTCACACCTCTAAACTTATAAAAACTTCCATCATCTACAATATTAAAAAATTAGATACTTTTGAAGCTCTGTAGTGACGTATGAACTAATAGCATAGTCAAAGTATACAAAATATCTGTAAAATGCCGCAAAAAACACAAAAAACTTGAAAATTCAAAATTGAGTATTTAAAAGGGTTCTGATTAACATGAGAAAAACTTTACAATGCTAGGCATGCGATTTTCCGGAAAATCGTCGACTGAAAATTTTTGTTTTTGTTTTTTCGCTCTAATTGTCTAAATAATGAAAAAACAGAAAAATGTTCAAATCAAAAATTGTAGCTAATACATTTATCTACAAAATTTGTTTGAACATTTTTTTTGTATCTGCATTAGTTTTTAAAATATGTATGAAATTTCCATAGTAGTATTTTTGAACATCATCAATTTTATGATTGTAAATAAACAATGACATTTAGAAAAAAAATTTTCATATGAAATGTGTTCTAAAATGGAATATCTACAAATACATTGAAAAAAAAATTTTTTCTTAATATTTTCCACGCTCTCTCACCTGCTTTTTCACCTCTATTTGTGCCCCTTCTCTTTCTTACCTGAGCCATAGGTGGGTTCTTTTGTATCGCGATCACTTCTTAATAGGTTCATTATAAAGTTCACAAATTTTTAGATAATTTCATAAACGGTATAAAAAGTTATAGAAGGTTTGCTGACAGACCTCTGATTTAAGTATTTATTTTAAATAATTGTCTATTATTTAAAAAATTTGATATTTATAGAAAAACTGTATAGTAGTTTCGAAAGTAGATACTTTAAAGTGTTTAGTTGTAAAGTTTCAATGGATTATATTAATTTCGAAAAAAGATATAATTGAATGAAGTCTAAAAAAAAACAAGTAAAATTAAGCATGCAAAAAAAACAGATTTTTAAGAAGCATTCGTTTAAAATTCTAAATATTGATGGCTTTACCTTTATAATAATAATGTTTTATGCTCATTTGAAATGCTAAATCCAAAAGGAATTTTCGCTGGGATAAGTATTAATTAAATAGGAATTATAATAAACTGATATTACAGTCAGAAAATCTACTTTTTCAAATTTGAAAGTATTTCCATCTAAAAGTTGAGATCTTTCTTTACATTTTACATGAGTTTATTTATTTTTTCAGAATGTTATAAGCCCAAAATTATTAACTTTTAAGTCGAGCGGTTAATAAATTTGGCTCACGGGCCGTTCGCGCGTAACCACGAATTGAATACCACTGAAATTAATTTTATCTCGTAAACTTTTTAATTTACAGAAAAACGTTTTAGACAAAATTTGTAGATAAATGCATCAGCTACAAATTTTGATTTGGAAGTTTTTCTGTATATTTATTATTTAAACAATTAGAGCGAAAAAACAAAAACAAAAATTTTCACTCAACTATTTTCCGGAAAATCGCATGTCTAACATCGTAAACTTTTTCTCATGTTAAACACCACCCTTTTAAATACCTAATTTTGAAGTTTTTTGTATTTTTTGTGAGGTTTTATGTGTACTTTGATTAGGCTATAAACACCACGTCCTAGTGCAACGCTTAGGGTCGCTGGAGATGGGCGATAACATCTATTTGACAAGTGGACGCCACAAAACGTTCATGCAGGACTGCACAGTAGGCAAGGGGTAGGCACTTAAATGGCCAAGGCAAAGAATACACAACTACAAGTGAAGCCCAGCGAAAATTCTTCGATGTTGAATGGACAAAAATAAATAACCTTGAAGATGACAGCTAACTCGCTTACACTGAGAATCATAATAAATGCTTACAGCTTTACTCGAATCACACTGATAAAAATTATCTTAGCTTGTGTTGATAGATAATCTGAAAAACTAATTTCAACCTACAAGCCAACCTTAATCTAATTTGGGTTTGTAAAGACCATAAGAAAGAGACCTACATGTGAAATTTGGATATGGTAAAGTTTTAGCGAACAAAAAAATCCTTTCAAACATAATCGATTCTTAATTCGGAAATTGTCATTTTTTATAAAGGTCGACGAAAAATACATTTTTGTATATTATTGCGCCTTTTAAATTAAACACAAAATATTTGTTATTATTAGTTGTTCATTGTAATTTGAGTATTATTATTTTAAAACCAGGCTGTGGATGTTTGTGTTGATAATTTTGAAGGAACATATGGTACTATTCTTGGATTTCATTTTCCAAACATACGTTTCACATTTTACCATATTTCTGTCGTTTTTTTTGGGTATATTGAATATTTTTCTCTATTCCTTACTTCGTTTAATGAGTTCTTCTAATTGAATTGACTTTAATGTCGACATTTATATCGTTGTCAATTGTCTGGTTTTTTCTTGGTTGGAATAACAATTTCAAAAAAAATGTATTCAAGTTCAATGGTGAGACACCTTAAAATAAGCTATGAATTGAGGTGGAGATTAGTTTTTTTTTTCGTAAATAGTTTCTATAATTTGGAATTTGTGAAAATTTTATTGTTTTGGAGTTTATTGAAATTTTTTGAAATTAATTGTAGCATTTTTATAATTATTTTGCATTTTTGTGAGTTTCTAATTGTAAAGTCTTCAATTTTTGTGGTATTTATTGAAGTTTTTAGGAATTAATAAGTTTTTTTAGATTCACTGGCATTTTTTGGAATCGATTGATCTTTTTTGGTATTTATTGCAATTTTTAAGAATCAATAGGTATTTTTTTGAGATTTATTGGAATTTTTTGGAATTGGTTGATCTTTTTAAATATTAGCTGTTATAATTTGAAATAATTTGCTATTTTGTACAATAACTTGGCATTTGTTGGTATTTATTGAAATTTTTCAGAGTTAACTGGTATGTTTTTTTTTAATTTTGTATTTTTTGTAGTTTTTAAGAACCAAAATTTTAAATTTTGTGAATTTATTGGAATTTTGAAAATTCCCGGAAATATTTGGTATTTTATGACATTTATATGCATATTTTGGAGTTGAAATTTTTGGAAACTAATAGACATTTTTGTAGCATTTTTTGAATTAATTTGCATTTTTGTGAATTTCTAATTGCAAAGTCTTCAATTTTTGTGGTATTTATTGAAGTTTTTAGGAATCAATAAGTTTTCTTAGATTCACTGGCATTTTTTGGAATCGATTGATCTTTTTTGGTATTTATTGCAATTTTTAAGAATCAATAGGTATTTTTTTGAGATTTATTGGAATTTTTTGGAATTGGTTGATCTTTTTTAATATTGGTTGACATAATTCTAAATAATTTGGTATTTTTAACAATAACTTGGCATTTGTTGGTATTTATTGAAATTTTTCAGAGTTAACTGGTATGTTTTTTTTTAATTTTGTATTTTTTGTAGTTTTTAAAAACCAAATAAAACTTACGTATTCTGGAATTAGTTAGAATTTTTTGGTAGTTTTAAAATTATCAAATTTTTTGGAATAAATTGGTATATTTTCCGAAAATCTTGAAATTTTTCGATATTTATTATTATATATTTTAGAATCATTATTATTTTTTTAGATTTATTTGCAATTTTCAAAAGTTAACTGGTACTTATATATTTTTAAAATTTTAAATTTTGTGAATTTATTGGAATTTTGAAAAACTAATTGAAAATTCCCAGAAATATTTGGTATTTTATGATATTTATATGCATATTTTGGAGTTGGTTGATATTTTTTGAAATAATTATGCCTTTTATAAAATTAGTTGTCGTTTGTCAAGAATTTCTTTTCTTTACTCTTGCAATTAATGGGAATTTTTTGGAAATATTGGATTCTTCTTCTTCTCTATTTTTATGAGGATATAGAAGGCAAAATATTATCATAATATCGGATAGTCAAGCAGCCATTAAAGCACTGAGCTCTTGTGTAATCAGTTCCAAAATGGGGTGTGGGAATGTCTAGGAAAATTAATGAACTAGACTTACTGTGGATTCCAGGACACACTGGAAAAGAAAGAAACGAAATAGCAGATGAACTAGCGAAGCGGGGGACTGAAATACCCTTTTGGGGGTCGGAACCCTTTTGCGGTATCAGACCCAATGTAATATTGGAAGAAATAGGTAAAGCCGAAGAAAAGATCTGACGATTGGAAAGATCTAGTAGGGCTTAGGCAATCAAATATTCTTCTGGGTGACTACAATCTGTTGAGATCAAATGAATGCATAAGTCAAAGCAAAACTGCACTAAGAGTTTTAACAGGAATCCTAACGGGACATTTTCGCCTGAATGGGCACCTTAAAAAGCTCAAAATAGTGGAGGAAGAAGATTGTAGGTTCTGTGGCATGGAAGAAGCAACCTCCATCCACATACTTGCGAATTGCACAGCAGTTCAGAATCCTAAGGCACAATACCTAGGAGATTATTGGATAGAAGCCACTAGTCTCTTCCTCGGGAGCTAAGTAGAAGTAAGGGGACACAATAGATATTTTAGGTCTCAGTGAATATCACCACAAAATATAAAACATTCTCCGTACTATACAATATCTTTTTATTAATGCAAATATTGTCATTTTTTTCGAACACAAAACACTTAATAGTGATGGATAACTTATGCGTAGGTAAAAACAAAATATATTTCCCACATTTTCCAAAGAAAAAGAGCTAATAAAATAATAATGTAACAAAAACATTAACTACTAATGGAGTAGATTAAAGTAGGAATTATTGAAGGCAAACAAAACCTATCAGTGTATTACTTCATATACCTGCCAATAATACATCGAAAGCGATTTTTACCCCTTATCTTTTGGCAAATATTTATTTAGCAGTTAGAATTGAAACGAACGCATCAAATCTCTATAAGTAGCTAAACATACATTTTATAGTCGATGGGCCATATAAGAATAGAATTAATACCTTTGTGGACAAAGCGGCATTAACCGTCCTAATATAAAAATCGCTGCCGCATCAATGCGGTGTTCGCATATAGTTTTTTCAATATCTATACAAGGTATACTTAACTTTTGATATTAGACCAGCTAAAACTTGTTAATAACTCACACATGTGCCCCCCAGAAAAGTATCAGATAGTACAAATGTTACACAATGCAAAGCACTTCGGCAGAAAAATTCTAGTACCTTAGATATTTTCATGGGTTTTGGCAGTTCTCAATTTTCGTTGGTATTAATTCAAAAAAATAAAGCAGTACAAAACTAAATTCAATGTTCTTTAATCCTATGAACATGGTAAAAAGTAAATTGATAGTTTCAGCCCTTACACTGTGAAATTCATACATATCAATGTTTAAAAATACTCATTATTTTTATTTCACAATATTTTTTATATAAGTTTTACAAAAAACTTAGACCCGACCGGTTTCGATGTTTATACATCATTTTCAAGGGGTGGAATAAAAACATTGTTTACTATGTAACTAAGAAAATGCCTAAGAAGACGCCCTCACTTGAGAAATCTGGTGTCTATAAAATCAACTGCTCTAAATGTGATGCAGTATATATTGGTCAAACAAGAAGAAATCTTAATATAAGGTATAGTGAGCATCTTGGAGCCTACAGAAACAAGCACCCTGACAGATAAAATTACGCAAAACATTTGTTAGAACAAAACCACAAACCAAATTTGAACAATCAAATACAGTTACTACGTGACTGTCAGAATTATACTAAACTTAACTTTTTAGAGTCTTTAGAGATAAGAAGGTACTCCAATGATCCTCAGTATACTCTTGTAAATGAGCAAATAGATACTTTACAATCTCCTTTGTTAGACTGTTTGACCGATATATTTTAATGTGTTTCCACCTATCTTTTTTAAATTCTGCTCATCGCGAAAATATGTACATATATACACCTTTTAACTTAGCTAATAATACACTTTATATAATTTCACTATCTATATGATACCTATTACTATCCTACCCTAAAAGTATTCCTTCCAATTTCTTAGTTACATAATAAACAATGTTTTCATTCCACCCCTTGAAAATGATATATAAACATCGAAACCGGTCGGGTCTAAGTTTTTTGTAAAACTCATAAAAAATGTTGTGAAATAAAAATAATGGTTATTTTTAAACATTGATATGGTAAAAAGTGTTCTAACGATTAAATTAAACGAACCCCCTTAAAAAAACTCATCGTACGCCTAAGGTAGAGTGAAACTTTTTCCAATAAATGAACCGCTTTTGAAAAATTTAATCCTATAACCGATAATCATGGTAAATGGTGTTCTAACAATTAAATTAAACCTTGCGGCCGGGGGACCCATCTACCATTGCCGGTCCTAAGTTACTCCACTGGTTTGTCGTCGTTGCGAATGCCATCGTCCTCGAAGACAACCTTGTAGTTTCTCCTGTCGCATAATCTACTGCACTCGGTGTACGCTGGCCCGCAGACTATTCGCTCGATGTCGTTTCTTGTCGTTGGTATTTTTTTTATTCGCAATTACTTTTCAAAAACAAGCCCATCAGATCGGAGCATCCAGTTCCATCACGGTATCCGAAGTGATAAAGTTTTTTTTGTTATTAAATCGAATTTCTTTATTAACATAAACAATGACACAAACGTATATCAATGATCTCATTTTACTATTAATTATTCTAAAAATTGCAAGTGCCGCCGATATTTCGAGACATTTCGATAATTGTGACGAAAATATAAATTGCGTGAGAAAATGTTGTCGGTTGGGGTATATTTTTAAGAAAAAAACGTGTTTATTGAATAATTCCAGTGATACGATCGAAGTGCCTGTGTATAAAAATAAATACAATTTTATTGGAACCATCAATAGAAATACCAAATTTCTTAATGGAGATATTACAAATCTTTCTTGTACGGTTTTTAAATTGCACGATGATAATCCCACCGATGCATATTTCCTTCAAGAAGACGGTACTTTGTGGGTTCCTGCTTTCAATCAGTTCTACGACAATAAACGTTTTTGTTTGGACGAGTTTAATAATGTTACGGCTTTTGTTTGTTTTCCCGATGGAGATGTTGGAGAACCATTAAGTATTCCGCGCCAGACTAATTGCACAGGTGAACAAATTTATGTAAAACGCGGTACCTTTTTAAATTTGGGAACCGCAAAAATATTCTGTTGTCTAAACGCATTATAGAAATTTTTTTTGAGTACTCTTAACAATCAAAAGAAACTTTTGGTATCAACGGCTGCTGAAGCCGACGAAAACTGCACTGTTGAAAAAACTCACATTTTTTTTAATTTTCCTTATTTTTCCTAACAGTATAGATTGCGGCGTTAGTTGCCGTTGATACTGAGTCTTTGTTTAGGTTATTAGGACTCGGAAAATATTGATGCGTATACAATCTACAGCATTTTTTGTAAAATTAAATATTTTGTAGTTTTTTAACAGTGTAGATGGCGGCCATACAGTGTGTAAAAGCCAAATGGAATAAATTCATTATTTCGGTTACTGTACATATTTATAAAAAGTCCCGAAACACGTCAAATTTAAATTATAACTTGACATTCTTTAACGTGAAAATGCAACCCCTACCTTCAACCCCCTTAGAATGACAAGTACAACCCCCAATTTTTTAAATGGGAAGTATAGGCTTGTGATATATCATTTGAAAGGTCTCTTCATTCTCTATTCAAAAATGTTATTGTTTTTAAATTTAATGCAAAAATTAACATAAAAAAAATTAATATCATGTTGTTACCGAAATTCGCTACATACAATCAAAAACTAAAATGTAATGCAAAACGTAATAAAATGTAGAACACGAAAAAGAACTATGAATGTTAATGAAGTAGATGTTCAAAATGTTCTCCGCGAACGTCTTGGCAACATCCTAATCTCAAATAAAACTGTCTTCTAACATTATTTAACATATCAGGCGTGATCGACCTAATCGCAAGCGTTATTCGTTCTTTTAAGTCATTTAAATCAGAAGGTTTAGTTTTGTACACATGGCTCTTCACATATCCCCATAAAAAGAAATCTAATAATGTAAGATCAGGTGATCGCGCTGGCCATTCAATCGATCCTCGCCTCCCTATCCACCGATTGGGAAATATTGTATCGAGGTACTGCCGGACATTAAGTTGGTAATGTGGTGGTGCTCCATCCTGCTGAAACCATATCGTATTCGCTGGAACTTGAGGATTACCTGGATCAGGATATAAATTTGCCAACGTTGGAATGACATCATTTTGAAGTAGTGCCAAATAATTGTTGCCATTCAAGTTGCCCTCAATAAAAAAGGGACCAATTATATTGTTCCCTACAATCCCTGCCCAAACATTAACCTTTTGAGGGTATTGAGTGTGTTCTTCTCTCATCCAGTGAGGATTTTCCGTGGACCAGTAGCGGCAATTTTGCCGATTAGCATGACCGTTAAGTAAAAAAGTACACTCATCAGAAAACATAACGTCTTCTAATTGGATAATATTGTTATCCAACATGTCCATCATTTGCTCACAAAAAAAAGTTCTCCTATCAAAATCGTCTTCCATGAGCTCCTGAGTAGGTATCATCTTATACGGATGCAATTTATTTTCTTTTAATATGTTTGCTATCGATGTATGGCTAGCATTGAATGTAGTGGATGCCTGTCTACTCGATGTATGTGGGTTTTCCTGAAACTCAAGCAACACATCTAATTTGAGTTTCATCACTCAGTGCATTAGCAGCTGCTTTTTTTATCTGCCTTACATGACCAAACTCGCGAAACTGCTTTTCTATTTTACTTATTGTTCCTTGGGATATAGGCGGTAAATTAGGAAATTTCTCATGAAATAGGCGAGTTACTTCCTGTTGTGTTCGGATGTTATCTCCGTAACCAATCATTTGTAAAACTGTTATTTTATGCATTTCCGTTAATCTAACCATTTTTCAGAATTGAATTGAACAAACTTTATACTTAAATTACAACAATGACAACTTAAATAAAACAATTTACTACTGCTTGTTAAAATAGCGTTGCCACGGAAATTCTTTAAAGTTTTTTAATGGTTACCATCTAAAAACCACATTGCTACGGTTTTTGTTCACTTTCTCATTATCAAGACCTAAACGGGAAATAAGTTTTAAGTAATATTGTAATAAGTTTCGAGTATATTTTAGCGAATTTCGGTAACAACATGATTTTAATTTTTTTATGTTAATTTTTGCATTAAATTTAAAAACAATAACATTTTTGAATAGAGAATGAAGAGACCTTCCAAATGATATATCACAAGCCTATACTTCCCATTTAAAAAATTTGGGGTTGTACCTGTCATTCTAAGGGGGTTGAAGGTAGGGGTTGCATTTTCACGTTAAAGAATGTCAAGTTATAATTTAAATTTGACGTGTTTCGGGATTTTTTATAAATATGTACAGTAACCGAAATAATGAATTTATTCCATTTGGCTTTTACACACTGTATAAGCAATTCCATAAACTTATCCATAATGATAATTCTGACAAAAATAAATTTAAATATTATCTACCATATTTCCATCCCCAAAGTCCGCACCAAATGAGAAACTTTTTTATTATGGGTTTTTCGGGGGTAATATCCCTAGTGCATTTAATTTTTCCGGAAAAATTCGGAAAAACGAGTTTCTTAGAAATTTGTTTTAACAAATAGCATGAGCGAGAGTCGTTTTAAAAATCCGAGTCGAAGACGAGGATTTTTCCACTTTCGCGAATGCTATTTGTTAAAACAGATTACTTAGAAACGAATGTTCCAATTTTCCCACAGGAAAAATTAGATGCGCGAGGGATATTTGGTTAGGTTATTTCCTGAGTTAAATAAACATTTTATTTTAATACATTTTTTTAAATTAAAATAATAAGAGCAATAATTAATAAGAACAATATAACTTTGAAGCTAGTCATGGCCATCTAGGAGAAATTTTAATTTTTTCCAATTTTTTATAATGGTGACTACAAGAAAAAAGATTTGCTTTAAATAGTAATTAAACGACATCTTGTACACAACAGTTTATATAAAAGAGCTTGTAATTTACAAATTACCCAATTATTTATTCATTAGAAAAATTTTTGGTGCAAAGTTCTTTTGATTTTTTGTAAAATTTCATATTTTGCGAGTATTTTGTTATTTTTTTAACAGTGTATATAAAAAAAATCTATTATTAATATACCAATTCCTTTTATTTTTCCAATATTTATCATTTTTCTTTGTCATTGTCCTAAATTCAGAAAATTATTAAATGATATATATTGTCTTTATAGTTTAACTATTGTCATTGTAATGACCATAAAATAAAGCAATGTTGTCAGATATATTTTCTAAAATTGTTAGCCTCGCTACACAAATGTTCCTCTTACTTCAGTAAACTGTTAGTTCGTGATGTTATAAGAAAGCCAGTTTGGAAATATTAAAACAAAAAATACATAATATAAATTTATTAGTAAACATTAAAATAAGTCACTCGAAATTGATGAAAAAAGAAAAATTAATTAAAACCACTTTATGTATGTTACTATATTTAAGAAAATTTTGAAGAGTTGGCAACGTAGATGCAGGTGTACTCTACACCTCCGAACAATCCAATCATCAACTACAGTATTTATCGTAATTTAACGAAATAACCGAAGTATACTCCCTTTGACTACTTTCTCAGAAAAAATTCTACGGTCTTGGGAGTGTTCGGGGGGGTTGTGTTGTGGTTCGGCTTAGTTACATTCAGTGTAGGGTGTGAATTTTGTTTTAAAGATATATTTAATATAATATTATATATTTCTTGGTTGAGTGAATTTAGTGAATTGTTATAGGTATTTATAGGAAAGTGTAGGTGATCTAGTGTAGAAAAGTATCATGTGTAGTGGTTAAGTGGCGTGAGTGAATTGATATTAATATAATATTTATTTGTTCGTAGATGTTAGGGTACAAGTTTTATAATATAATTAATTAGAATGGCATTTTGGAGACCATTTGAAACGACAGTCCAAGATAATGAGCGGGATTATTGAATTGTGGATTTAAATATAAGAAGTTAGATAATCGAATGGTAATAATGAAATCTCGGCGGATCGCTGAACTTAGACAGGAGTATTTATAACCGTGATTCAATTAAAACTATAATTTATTTAGACGAAACTTGGTTTGATACGCATGATGTTGTCAAGTATGGTTGGGTTGACGATACAAAAAACTGTTCTTTAGATATTCCGTGTTCTAGAGAAAAACGCGTTATTATTGTATTACAAATTTTATGAATTTTGTATGCAGGTTAATTTTTTTCATTCAAATTTATATAGTAGGTTAACATTATTTCACAATATTTGAATTTATAAAAAAAATTATATGCACGCCATTGTGCTGCTTTTTCCTTCAAAGGGATTAAAAATATGGGTCATTACATTAACTTTGGAAGAACTATACCTATCAACCTATCACCTCCCAAATAATTGACATTACTTCTTCAATTTCCCTTAATTAATAGATTATTTACATCCCGTGCGATATTATTTTATATTAAATCTATATCTACACATTTCATCTTAGTTCCTTTCCGGATTTCTATATTTTCTGTCTCCCCAGCCATACAGCCAGCCATCGAATCATTTGCACAAATTTAAAAGTCAAGGTAAGTATTTTATTGGCGTGGAAATTCCATATTGAGTCTAAATAAAAACACAATATTTTTAAAGTTATTATTATGCTTTCGTATTATGTCAAACCTTGAAATATAATTGCCAGAAAATGTCATTTATATGCAGGTATGGCTTATAACTTATGCCAATCGACGTCATCTTTAACAAAGTTAAAAATAAGCCTTTACATTTTTTCTATTGTTTAATCTACTTTTCAAGTGAAATTAAAGTTTATACAAAATGAATTCCTCGAGCTTAAAGCACCTGTGCATATGCCTAATCAAAGAAAATGTCTGCACGGGAAATGAAATAATGGAATAAATGTAGCACCTTATTAAATAGAATTGATTTTTCAACTTATGAATAAATTTTCTTTGTAAGTTATGCGGATGGTACCTGTATAACCTTCATAAAAAGAAAGTCTTATAGTAACCGTGTTAACTGTGATATTAATAAAAAATTATCATTATTGTAATAACCAAAGATGAAGCATGACAGTATATTCACTGAACGACTGAACATCATCATCCCATCTAGGGAACAGGTAATGCATCCAGGTAATTCTGGAGAAATCATCTGGTTCACTGATGGTTCCAAAACAAACCGAATGAAAGAATGTATACATTTTAGATATAGGGTATTCTACACAAAATGACATTAAAATTTAATGAATAATATACAGGGTGTTACATTTTAAAAAAACCAAGTTGTCGTATACCGAAAGTAACATGTATGTCATAATATTATACATTAATTCGCCATAACTTGTCCTCCATCTACACCAGTTTTTATAGAAATCGTGTGTCTCCCATATATAGATACTGTAAGCTCGTCGTGAAACATCCTGTATAATTAGAATAAAAATAATGGATAAATTGACTAAATGGCTAAGTAATGAAGCAGTAAAATACAATTAACTTCCATTTTATTCTGCGGCACCAGCTCACTTACTATTACGTCTGGGAAATTCTAATTTTTCGTATATTAATTGATAGGAAACGGAACCCCGACGACCTTCATAACATGAAGAAGACTAATTAAGTGGGTGTAGCAGATATATGTACAAAGTCATCACTAAGGGTTGTCTAAAATTAATCTTAAATAATCAAATTGAAAGTATTTTTTTCTACATTCATGCAAAAAACAACACTTTTGTGGAACACATTTAATGGAAAAAGTGGTTCTTTTTTGCACTAGTGCAACAAAATTTTTGTTGCACTCATCTGTCATTCTTGTCAGTTTTGTGATGATTTATGACAAACATAAACATTTAAATGAAATAAAAATCCAAAGCAAGTGTCTGACCCTGCTCTAATACAGCAATAATATATGTATATCTTACTACTTAGTCTCAACGAGTTACAATTATTGCAAAAATCTTTGATTATTTAAAATTTAAATGGTCAAAGCGAAAACCAGCTATGATTAAGTACAGACAAGGTGGAGGCCATAAAGATACAAAAAAAAGAAGAACGGTTAAAATACATTCTGAGTTCTGACATGGTACATGATATTTATTAAATATCAGAGTAATATTATAAATTAACATCTTTTAAGTTGTATTGAATATTATTAAGAAAATATGATATTAATAATTCACTAAGAAATATTAATATTGAAAATTGCACAAATTGTTCCTTTACTTTTAATATTAATAAAGTTTGAGTTCCTAACATATTATATTCTAATTTTCCAGTTTTTGCATGAATGTAGAACAAATATTGTATGCAACTCGTGCAAAACGTGTTTTTTGCACTTGACGTGTTGTCCGACGCGTGCAAAAAACGCTCACTTTTTGCACTTGTTGCATAAATAACTATTTCCATTTCTCTTCCAATACCAAAATTAAATATAATTTTTCATGCCACATTCTGTTAAAGATGTGAAATGTATACAGTTTCCATTGCGACCATAACGTCGTTTATTGATAATAATATTGGTATTTTTATTTCAAATATTGATGTAAATTTTTTTTTATTTTCAGGAATGATAATATCGATGCCTTTCCTGTTACTTACATTCCTCGTCTACTTGGTACTACCTGAAAGTAATTTACACAGAAAAGCTTTGATGTCATACGTGTTCGCTTTGTTAGTAGCCTATATCAGTTTAGTCACTATCCAGATGTATGTGGGACAAATGCCGGATCTGTCATGTCACTTATTAGGTAAGTCGAGAATAATAATTTGTCTACGACTGCTATTGAAAATAGTTCTTTTCCCACAATTTACAAAACTACAAAGTGTCACTTTGCCTAAGCCATCATAGAATGCTTTGGACTCCTGTCATAAAACGTTAAAAAGTACAGAGTACCCAAATGTATTCGTACCTATATTAAAAATATACCACCTTAAAATAGTTAAATTATTCATTAATTTGCAGTCGTAGAAAAAGTATAGTGTGTAACACGTGGGAAAAGCATTTTTCCAATAGTTGCACAATATACTATTTCCTACGACCACCATCTAACATTGCTTATAATACGCAAAATTTCTACACTTATCAAAAAAAGTAGCATAAGGCATAGCCAAAGTTACATAAAGCATAGCCAAAGTTAGATAAAGCATAGCCAAAGTTACATAAATCATAGCCAAAGTTACATAAAGCAAGGCCAAAGTTACATAAAGCATAGCCAAAGTTACATAAAGCATAGCCAAAGTTACATAAAGCATAGCCAAAGTTACATAAAGCATAGCCAAATTTACATAAAGCATAGCCAAAGTTACATAAAGCATAGCCAAAGTTACATAAAGCATAGCCAAAGTTACATAAAGCATAGCCAAAGTAACATTAGGCAGACCCAAATTAAATACCTACAGCAAATTGTCATTCTGCTTATATGTACCTGTCCGACTTCTAATTCGTTGCTATGCAACTGCTGCTTATTTATTTATTGTCAAACTGTCGAGCTGAAGACGCCATCTTAGCCTCCTACTTATTATAGTTTTTCCAGTTTTCCTTTATTATTCGTGCCAGTGATTTTTATAATGGTTTCTGATCTTGGATGGTGGTCGTAGGAAAAATACAGTATGCAACACGTGCGCGTTTGAGCACTTGTTACACGATCCAAAATTTTATTGAATTTTTGTTTTGTTTCAGCATATCTCACCATATTTTTCTTCCTAGTGTCCTTCTTTTGGATGAATGTAATGTGCGTAGACATGTGGCTGGCTTTCAGGTACGTTGTTTCTAAATAATTGCGAAAAATGTACTTTTTTTATCTCGGTTAAAGGCAATAAGACGCCGCGCGAAATTGAAATATACATGGAATACGGTATGTGAATCAGAATATCCGAGAATGATAACATGAAAATATACCTTTCAATGAAATAGAGTTACTATAAGCAATTTTGCTTTTAAGCGTCGTTGTCCACTTTAATCAAATTTATTTGGTATTTTTAGTGGAATGAGAACTGTTATATCGAAGAGAAGTGCAGAGACGAGGAGGTTTATATTTTATTGTATTTACGCTTGGGGTGTTCCTGTGATTCACGTAGGAATCGTTTTGTTGTTGAACCATTTCGCACCGATAGACTCAAGTTATTCTCCGCAAATAGGTGATAAGAGATGCTTTTTAGGAAGTGAGTAGAAAAAATTTAAATTGTTTTTAATGTCACGTTTCACATACCGAACACAAGTTACAGTAACACTTACACTACACAATTCACACGATTTGTCGCGCGTTTCTATAGTCAAGTTACCGTCTTCAGAGTTGAAAGATAAACAGTTTATCTGAAGAGGATAACTTGGTTATCTAAACGCTCGTCAGATAGTACAAAGTGTCTAGTGTCAGTGTTGATGTAGTGGTAGAGAACTCCCCACTTAGTCACGTTTCTCAGTACCTGGCAGCAGACAACGAAATTAGTTTGTTGTACATAAAGTGAGGTTATAAAACATTGTACAACAAAATAGTTCAGTTGTCGCTACCGCGGCACTACGATCTTAATTTGAATCCCCAACAGGGTAGATATAAAGTGGGAGGTGAACATTTTTGGACAAAATGAAATTTATTTTTAGGTGGAATGCCAACATTTTACTACTTTTATCTACCGATGGCCATTCTAATCGGCATCAATGTCGTTCTCTTCGTTATGACGACCGTTAGAATTCAAACGATTCAAAAAGAAACTTCCATGCTGAAACAGACCGAAAGTAAAAAATCGTACGAAGATGACAAGCAAAAGTAAGTTTAACATTCATTTTTCTCATTCTTTTTACAACCATTAGAATATTACAGCGTTTTAGGTAAGTTTGGCAACAAGGCCTTTATAAAAATTACGTTGGTAAGGAGAATTGTCAATTTTTTTTTGATATTTCCTGATATACCAATTAAATTTGTGGGTATAAATGTTTTGGTAAAAAAATCAAGTTTGAAATCGGGTCATAATATAGGCCACTCAATCCAAAAAAATCAAAATTATGGTTTCTTCAATTGGTGCTACATTTTATTCTTCTCAAACTTGACCTCTACAGTTCTGCACCCTTTAAAAGTTCCTCCCAAACAAAGTAAAACAAGCCTGATTATTACCAGACCATTGTGTACAGATATCTCGCTTTTTAAGTGCTTCGTATTAATCGTCTTATAATTTGATTGAAGGTTCAACTTGTACTTGAAACTTATGTTCGCCATGGGAGTTAACTGGATAATGGAGCTGGTATCATGGACAGTTAATCAATTAGTAGCAGAGACCCCTCAGTTTGTGTGGTATTTGACTGACTTTACGAATGCCATGTACGGAGTTCTTATTTTCGTGATATTCGTCTTCAAAAAGAAGGTCTGGCAAATGTTGAAGAAGAGGTTAGTAATTTTTCTTTTTATTCTAAATTTATCACTTTTTATTTATTCACTTTTGTAGCGATTGTTTTAAGCACTTTTATACTAAGTACTTACAGATTTTTTTTAAATTGTATAAACTTTGCATAGTGTTTTTTCACAGCCATCTTTTAAATTTATAGTCACCACTAATTTAAAAAAAAAAAGAAGAAAAAGAAGAAAGGTTAAGTACACTCTGTCAAGCTTATATATCATTACTAGACCCTCCACTTGCTACCCTTTTTCTATTTTTATCGGACGCTGTTTTTGGGTAACTTTTTTCGCGATATTTTCAGTTTCGGGACCTTCGTCTTGCCTTCAGTACCTTTTGTATTGCCTTCAGTACCTTTTGTATTGCCTTCAGGATATTTGTCTTGCTTACTGGACCTTTGTTTTACTTGTAGGAACTTTTTTGAGCCTGCAGGTCCTTTGTGTTGTTTGTAGGACTTTTGAATTGCTACAGGCCCTTTGTCTTACCTAGAAGACTCTAACAGGACCTTAGCTTTTAATACTTCCATAAAAAATTTCTCAAAATTAAGGTATTATGCCTAATGGATTTTTTGTTTGTAAAATAAGATGAAAATTGTAACGTCATTATTATCGAAAAATAATTCTCAATCAATTTTGTGGCATTTTCTGAACCTCTTTTCTTTTTGAAAGAAATATGAATAATATAAGTTTAAATTTTGACTGTGATTTGTGCACGATGCACTAATGAACGATTAATTCACGAGTATTGTGCTTTCGTAAAATCGTTTTATCATTATTTTTAGCGAAACTGTCAAAACCGTCAAAACAGTAGTCTAGTTCCAATACATGTAAGAATAAAAAGTGTTGTGGCTACTTAGAATTTACACAAAGTCGTTAACAAATATCCTAACAGAATATTTAAAATCGCTAAACTACAAAATTGTTATTTATTACCGAACTAAACGATTTGATTCATTTACACTGCCATAGAGCTTAAAATTTCAAATGTATTTCGGTGATTCCAACCATAGAGCTAACGTTTAGTTCTGTGGTTCCAATAAACACAAACTGAAATTCGGCAAGTTCGGCTTGGTCACCGAGAGCAGAGAGGGTACGGAGTATCGAGTGGTGTAGATAACTTGATCGAATAGTAATCCATAGATCCGTTTCTTACGATCATAGAGCATTTAGAGTATTTTTGGCGTAGAGCTAACTCTATTTACGCCACTCTGTAGAGAGTATACACTTTCTACTCTAATGTCGAACGAATTTGGAGTGAAAATAGTCAAAAGCGGTGATGACAACACGCCTTTACCCAAACTTTAGTCGATGTTTCAAATGTCAAATAATTTGTATTTCGATGATTGTAACCACAGAGCAATAAACAAAATGAAATTACTTCAATGGGTGAACGCCACAATGAAAATAATGAAGATGTCAAAGCGCGTCACATGTTTTAAAATGATAATGAATCACTCTTCATAAATCTAGGCAGGTGGTCCTAACAAAAAATGTGTATCACTGAAAACATTTCTTAACATGTAACTAAATGTGCAGTTTATTATACTGAGCATCATATTCATGGCGAGACATAAATTTTAGATTATTATGGATGGTGTACGCTCAGAATGTTAATACGACTGGAAATCTAGAACATTCAAGTAATATTAGGTTGACATAGGATGCAGTAAGTTAAATATAAAACAACACTGTTGAATGGTTTGCACTTCATGTGGGCTATAGGGAAATGGAACTTTGTACTTATAACAATATAAAACTAGGTTGTGGAATATTATTGAAATTTCATATTGAATAAAGGATGTCTTAGCGCTCTAAAAAAAAACCTGTACCAAAGAAAAGCTTAGGTTGAATAGTCTGAGCAGTCGAGGCCTTGAATTTAAAAAAAAAAGAAGAATTTATGTCATAGAACATAGGAAATATATGACTTATGACAAGTGACAAATGTTGTGTTCTTTTTACAGAATTTGCTCGAGCAAATCAGTTACTCTGTTCACTTAATTGCTTTTGCGTATTCTTTTTAAGCGCTTACTTTGAACAGAGCTGAACTATCACTTCCTTCCTTACCTCTAACTGCACCTGTATCTCTATGAACTGCACTACCTCTAGAGGGGGCTCGGTTCCGATTACTTGCTCCCGTTTAGTTGATTATAACCTCAACAAAATTTGAATTTATTGTGTGTGTGTGAGTATTTATATGCCAACACAAATAATTTTATTACAATCACTATAAACGATAATGAAACAAACTTATCCTATGATATTGGTGGACTTAGTTTAGTATACAAAAGAGAGCAGAAACGGGTAAAGTAAACATAATAATATCTATCCTCCAAATTATCTTCTACCTGTATATTTTTTAATACTATTATTATAAACAAAACTCTACCCGCTCAAGGTTGAAAATTATCTCAACAGAACTGAACAGAATGATGTACAAAGAACACAACATGTAACAGACGTATACCTACATTTAAACTCTAAGAATATTCAAAATTGTAACTTGGTTTCTGTCTCGACATTGGATTCTCACCGTTTATATGAATGATTTTCTATGACGATTTACTTTATCAATATTCATTGACTCAAACAAATGATTATTAAATAAATGTGTCTCCAATTCTCATCTATCATTTTTCAACAAAATTAATAATTGAATTCGACTCATAAAATAATGTTTGCGTAGAACGTGGGGCGGTTCTGATGTGGAATACTCAGTCAAAGATTACAACCGATCAACGGTCAACACGAAATATGTAGTAGAAAGTGTAAATTCCAGAAAAAGGAATACAGAACAAACTACTATAAACAGTCTACAACATCAGGATTTGCACCACTAAGATGTAGTTTTACAGGTTTAATGAAAATGATATTTTTATTGCATGTCAAAACCAAATTTATGAAAAAAAATGCGTTAGGTTACAGATCAATGAAAAGAAGCTATTGAATTTGTGTTTTTTCCACAATAAATTTATTTATAATGTACATATACAGGTTTTAACAGCTCCAATAATAATGTATGTATTTAAATGAAAGTCAGCTATGGTTAACTTTTTTTAGAACGCAAAGACACCTCTGGTATTCATTTGAAATTATCAAAATTGAGTATTTTTGAGTTTACGATTTTTTTTTTAAAGTTTGGTATAACTCTAAATATAACAAGCATGCTGCTCTACTATACGCATGAACACAATTATGCTTTTCTACACGAATCTAATTTTTCCTGCACATTTATTTTATACACGACTTAAAGCTTAATATTAATAATTCTATAAATAATATTCTTTTTTATATCAACAATGTAATTATTTTAAAATGAAAAAGTTCTTGTAAAGGTCATAATTTCAAAAATAGGCCAAGCAATAGGTAATTATATAAAAGACATTACGTAGTATCATATTGATATGTTTTGGACACGCAAATGTTGTTCAGTAATTTGTTATAAACATTTAAAACGAAAAAAATTGCAATTGCGATAAAAGTAACCGTCGCTTGGCGTCTGCTCTTCGCGTATATAAAGGGCATACGAAGAACTTCTCTTGTACAAAGTTTCAGCTCTTGCAATTGAAAAATGACGAAAATATGATTTTTCAAAAAAATTACTAATATTCCGGTTTTTCTTGTTTTTGTCGGTTCCTAATCATCCGATTGACTTGCTCGACACCTCATTTTGTTCGTATTCTAATTATCTACAATTTATCTATTCATACTATTGAGATTGCTAAAGTACTTTTCATGATATACAGGGTGTCCCACGACGGGTTAAAACTATCTGTATATGGCAAAATACTTATAGTAAAATCATGAAAATGTCTTCGTTTGGGTTTTCGGATACGATCTTTTTAACTAAAATATCTTCAAAGATGGCCGACTTCCGGTTCTACCGGAAGTCGACTGTAACTTTGTTATTTTAAAACCCTGTATATTAATACATTTTTAAAATCTTCGTAAAATTTTGGTATACTTTTGTTTAAAAACTTTTTTCGAAAAATGCATACTTTTTGAGTTATTAAATTTTTTGAAAAAAATTTGACCGTTGCAGACCCTTATAAATTTTACGAGGATACCCTTAAAGATGTGAAAATGGTTTCTGTTCGGTTGCTATTAGCAAGGTCAGACGTATTTGAATCTATGTTGATCGTTTTTTCATTTTATACAGGGTGTGTATAAAAAGTGTTCAAAGTTTAACTTCATAAATATCAAA
This sequence comes from Lochmaea capreae, assembly GCA_949126875.1. Classification (NCBI taxonomy): domain Eukaryota; kingdom Metazoa; phylum Arthropoda; class Insecta; order Coleoptera; family Chrysomelidae; genus Lochmaea; species Lochmaea capreae. The sequence goes on from OX421408.1 coordinate 3,927,809, forward strand.
TTTCTTAATTTTTTTAAATAGAACCATCCGGTTTTTTCTATTTTAATGCATTCAGGATTAGGTATAGGAAAGTATACATGAATTTGCCTTATTTTTCACCCCTGAATGCATTAAAATAGAAAAAACCGGATGGTCCTATTTAAAAAAATAAAGAAATTTTTTATTTATGAAGTTAAAATTTTTATACACACCCTGTATAAAATGAAAAATTTTTCAACATAGATTCAAATACGTCTGACCTTGCTAAAAGCAACCGAACAGAAACCATTTTCACATCTTTACGGGTATCCTCGTAAAATAATAATTTATAAGGTTCTTCAACGGTCAAATTGTTTACAAAAAACTTAATAACTCAAAAAGTATGCATTTTTCGAAAAAAGTTTCTAGACAAAAGTATACTAAAATTTTACGTAGATTTTAAAAATGTATTAATATACAGGGTGTTCCTTTTAAAATAATAAAGTTACAGTCGACTTCCGGTAGAACCGGAAGTCGATTTTAGTTAAAAAGATCGTATCCGAAAACCCAAACGTAGAAATTTTCATGATTTTACTATAAGTATTTTGCCAAAAAAAAAAGATGGTTTTTCTCGTTTTAAATGTTTATAACAAATAGGGAACTTGCTAAAAAAATAAAATCATTTAAAAACAATTAAAATCGTAAGATATTATCATAAGGAACTTCGTAGAAAAAGAAAAATTCCAATAACGATTAAATTACCTGAGAAATAAAGGGTTAAAATTTGAATAATTTGAACTGCTCTTAAAACGCGCTGCCATTGGTTGTGACGTCAGACCGCACTTTTCGAGTCAGGCGATTGTGAACCGACAATTCAAACAACACTTAAAAACTGAGAAACTGACGCTAACGATTCGAATTCGATAAAAAATCAATAATGCTTCAAATGGCTGTTTCTGCGGTTACCGATGCGCGAGGTGCGGTGTGACGTCACAGCCGCTGCCGCGCATTTTTCTTCGTTTGAATACACCTGGTGGCGATTCCAACTTTAATTATTTATTGTGAAATAAGTATTGCGATTTAAGGACTGATATTTGGTATAATGTGTTTTCATATATAAACACACATTTTAGTAGAATAAAAAAAAAATGGGCAAGTTCCCTATTACTGAACAACATTTGCGTGTCCAAAACATATCTTACTATACTCGCATGCTCTGTTGCTTGGCCTAAAACAGGTACAACTTTTTTAAACACCACACTTGAGATTTATTGAGAATTAATTTTAAAATCCTGGAGTAATTACAGCACATTTTTTAAACTTCATGCTTCCTCCGATATAGCATAGATCTTTCACAAGACTGCTTTCATTTTAAACAAAATGTTTCATTAATAATTGTACATAATTTTACTTAATAATTATTCTTAAAAGAAGCAAATATTTTTAATGTTCGGATAAGTAACCCGCGTCTCTTTATGTATAATTGTTGATGAGACAACCTGTTTAGTATACGGGTGCAGCAGGTAAGTGAGTTCGTTGCACCAAAATGGTTTTGTATTATATTTATTGCACTGATGAATATTTTATAATGTGCACTGGAATGTATTGGCTTTGTTTTAAGTATGTTGTAATCTATACAATTTTTGTCGCTTCTACTAAACAATTTAATTTTATCAATGACTGACAAATTCTTAGAAAGTATCCTAAGTATTTTTTTTTTCTATTTCCGTCACTAAAACCGCAACTAAAACACGAGTTTGACATTCGCCAAACGCTACTTTAAACACAACTGTTTATCTTTTGTTTCTTAAGTGTATCTTCTGTAATTTATATTTAACATTCCGTAATAATTTTGTAGTGATGTTTCAATGACACGTCAGTCATTGTCTGTCATCTTGCGAATATAATTAAAATATAACATAATAATTAAGTTCCTGCGTGCGTAGAAAAAGTATAGTAAGCACTTAGTGTCGAAAACATCTTTAGTTACTCGGAAAACTCGTGACTAAAGTGACGTTTTTGACACTTGGTACTTAATATACTCTATTACTTCATTCTACTTTTTGGCTTTCAAATATTTTGAATCTCTCTCGCTTTTTCTCATTTTTACACTCTTAATACTTTCTTCCTACCATCTAATGATGAATCTAATCATATTTTTACTATAGCCTACAAATGTTCCACATATTCTCATATCAATCTACTTGCTCAATTAATTGCCTCGACAACACCTCAATTTCATCAACCTTGTAATGTTAGTTGGTGTATCCTACAGATTAGTATCAAAACACATTTTAATTTGGATCATACGGTTGTTAAAAACTAATAAATTTCTATCGGATATTAAATAACAAAATTAAAAACTATATACAACTTATTTTACAGGTACTACATATTTATCGGCAAACCACATCTTGCTCACACTTTGACTACATCATCGGCTCGTGGCACCAGGACAAGTAACTATTCGACAACTGATACTGCTGTCAGTACCGATTACCGCCTCAGTGATATGAAGAAGAATACAGAAGAATCGGCTCTTGCAAGAACTTGAAGTTGGAAATGTCTTTCTTCTTTGTGCCATATGTTTCACAGCCACCTTGCACCAAAGATAAAGTTAGTTGTAATATTATTTGATAGGTAAACACATATTATGGTTTTTTTTTATAAAATTATACGAGATGTTATTGATATAACTCGATAATAATTTCCAAAAGTATTACCAAGGAATTAAATGTAATCTCGATGGTTGGTGGGTCATAACGTGAGGATTCATGTACCATAAGAGGTACTGGAACGGGTTTGCAACTCTCTTATGTTTATGACAGTCTGTAGGCCTCGAGTTGGACTTTGCTACTTTTCACAATGCTCCAGATCTACCTTCGACACCCATCTCACTCGCTCCTGATGCCTGACCGATCACCTTTCGCTATTACATCACATTATGGCCTCGTATATACAATTCACAGACCAAATCCCACTTCTGATATATAAGTGAAGGATCTACGTACAAACGGACGGATTTCCAAAAGTATCACCATGGAATTAAATGTAATCTCGATGGTTGGTGAGTGATATGTATCTGTAGAGTAGGGAGGGTGGGTTAGGTCCACAGGACCCATTGTACATCCTCACAAAGAGTTGTCTTCCTAGGTCATCGTCCATCCTATCCTTTCCAGGCAGGTGGACAGATCACTAGGAAACATCTTCTTTATTTCAGCAGGTGTAGGCCAAGACTCACCGAACACATACTCTCCTATTGACGATAACTCCGGGCACTCGCATAAGACATGTTTGACAGATTCATCTTCCTTTTCACACATCCTGTATAGAGGTGTGTCCATTGTACGAAGGTGTTTCCTTAATTGACAGAAATCCTACCGTTAAACGAAGGTTTTTCCAAATATTTTTTCGACTACAGTTTCGCCCAGGAGAGTGATTACATAGGGATGTATGTCCTTTATTTACTTCTGTTGTTTATTTAAGTATTGAGAAAGGGAAATACCCCAGAAAAGCGTTTGCAACTATTTTAATGTGACTTCATTGTTTTATGAATAAGCAACTTCTCTGGTTAGTTCTAATGTTTATTGGATCTCTATTCGTAATTTTTTTTGGACACTTTGTACGTTTGTTTAACGTTAACTCGTAATTTTTGTTTGCATATGAAACATGTTCGTTGTTCCAGACGAAACTAAGACGGTAAATAAACATTCATCAAAATTCTCTCACGCGATATATTTGGATAGCATTGGAATTTCAAACAAATCACTCCACATGCACATTATTTAATTCACCAGCTTTGCATTTTGCTAAATTTAAATAAATTACGAATCCTCCAAATTTGGAAAGGACTAATTACAATATTAACGATTACCGGAACGAAAGCGACCATTTTGCGTAGGAGACTGTCAAAAATAAGTCCAAACTTAACACCTCCAAAGTGTTTGTAAAAAAACTCTAAATTTTCCTACAGCAATATAAAATAATTTGTCTGAAAACCAAACGAGTTAAAATCGGAAATTGATGTTGGGATGCAATTTATTTGCAAAGGAAGGAGGCTGAATTATCGGCGAATACATTTGAACAGATGAGGGAAATAATCGATATTATAAGTACGGTTACCGGATTTTACGTTGTCAATCCTGCACCGCTTCTTGTCCTCGAAGTATCTGCGGGACCTGACGTTTTGTACGTACACCTATCTCACTCTTTCCTGATACCCGATCGCCCATTGCAGATCGGTCACCTTACATGACATTATTGCCTCGTATGGACATTTTGCAGACCAAATCCCACTTCTGATGTATAAGCTGAAATCCCACTTCTGATGTATAAGCTGAAATCCCACTTCTGATGTATTAGCTGAAAGATCCACGTACGTACGTTCCTATCCTTGAATGTTCTATTGGTTAACGATATGCTAAATGGTCACGTCAATTTATGGGAATAAAAGACGCATTTCCTGCGCAGTAGCATTTAAAATTGTTGTAAACTAACAAAAGGGGGTTTTTTAATAAAAATTTGTGTTTACCTACAATACGCCTTTCAAATACTTTGTACTTAAATGAATAGACTAATTTTTTTGTTGTATACGTTAATGAATTTATTATTACTGTTTTTTGTAATTTTATCTCTTGATGTTAAGTATCCTTAGGTAGGTAATTATATAAATTCCACAGGGTTAATTATATTAATCGAATATATTAATAAATAAAAGTATTTAAGTAAATATCTCATTTATTCACCAAATTACTTTGTAGATTCGTATTTTTATTATGCGTGTGAATACCTTATTTCAGTGGAAACTTCTACGCTATCTATCGGAATTACGGTGAACAACTGTTTGTCTAGTTTGGTGGGCCCCCGATAAATGTCGGTCTTAACCTATAGTACCCCCTGGTGATTCGGGGATAAAAGAATTGATCACCGGTATGGTCTGCCTGTCGTAAAAGGCGACTAAAAGACCAAACCCAAGATGTCTCAAACGATCCCCTTGGAGCTCTAGGCAGAACCTCCCTTACCGCTACATACAACGGACCGTAGAAAGAACAACCTTCTAAAAGTCAACTAATCCCATGGAAAGAGTGTCTTCGGAGAATATCTTCACAGCGAATAGGAACCTGAAGGCAAATCTTAAGCATGCAAAAGCTGATTCGATTACACTTCGTAGAAGAATGGTTCAGAAAGGCATCGGTACACCCTTACTGCAGGAACCCTGGAGAAATTAATAAGGAAACCTAAGTAAGTAAAATATCGAAAGATTTATATGTGCTGGGGATTGCTCTTCGGGTTAGTGGACTGTATTTCTTTCTTTTGGGACCTGGTTTCTATACATAAACTTCTTCATTTCTATCGGGTTTATTTAACGCATAAAATTATAAACACATTAAAACCATTGCACAACAAACAGCACATTATTATATACAGATTGCGTAAATTACATCGGAACCCTGGCCTCGGATTACACAAGTACGACAAGGATATATGAAAGAGAGAGAAATAATAATTGTGTGCGGTCATCACTTTGTTTCATCTTAGGGGTGTATACTTATTTCCCGAGACTGGCCGAATGGTCCTTTACAGAGAGAATTCACTAGTTGGTGGTATTCAGTATGCTCCCAACATGGAAGGAGTGAGGGTGTTAAAGAAATGAAAAAAAAACAATCGTTATTACGTAACCTGTACATCTTAAAATTCATTTTTGTCAACATGATCATTTCAGACCAAGTTGACAATTTCTAACTACAATAGGATATTATTTTAGCCATTGTAACTTGAAAATAAAACAGCATTTCTTGAGAGAACCATAATTAATAAACTAAAAATCCCTTCCATTAATAAATTGAATTGAAAAAATAAAATAAGTAGGTAGGTACCTACACCTATTCTAAACATAAAATATAAACTTCCTGAAAAAATAAAAATAAAAATCCATTCTAAAGGTAAACATAATTTTAATGAATTAAGTGCTCAAATAAACCACCTTCCTGTGCCAGACAATAACCAAATATGTGATAAAGATTTGATCTCATATCTCTAAGATTATTTGGCGTAATGTTGGCACAAACGTGCTGTATTTTCACCCTCGAAAAAAAGTCAACGATAACGAGACAAAAATATCATTTGTACAAATTAATCTGCGCTTCTGGCAACAGCGGTTAAAATAGGGGGGCAATGAGCATTCGGCCAGTCTCGGGAAATAAGTATACAAGCTATTGCGGCAACCGTCTCTGCTTGAACGGTTCCGAACTATTCAAGTTTTCTTTAGCTAACTGGTCTGTCTCTTCATTTCCTGCAACCTCCTCATGACCCATAGTAGAGACACTGTGTTGTCTCTTACCAGCCTAATAAGGGATTCTTTACAGTTTTTCCATCAGTCTAGAACTAGTAGTTGGATTCCTGATATCTTAAGCAGAACCTTTTAATTTTTTGTTCGGTATATCTTCTGATGTCTTCATCAACACAGGCTATAGCGGCAATGGTCTCTGCTTAACGTATATCGCAAAAAAACATTCTTTTTTTGGGTCCGTTTATACGTGCTCCAGTGCCATGGTTTGTTTCGGAACCATCGGTGAACCAGATGATGTCTCCAGGTACATCGCCTGTTCCCTAGATCGTATGATGATATATTCACTCGCCTTACAAATTTGAAAATTACTTTTCAAAGAGTAGACCGTTCAGTAAAAAGCAACATCTACTTCTCGGACTACATACCCCGACAGACAATGAATTACACTTCCAAGTTAAACGGGGTTGGTATGTCTACAAGATATTTTAAAACCATCAACCATTCTGGTTTGCAATTAGTAGGGAGAATATCACTTGCAGACTGGTTTCGGCATTTTTGCGTCTCATCGGTACAAGTTTAACTTGGAAGTGTAATTCATTGTCTGTCGGGGCATGTAGTAGTGCAATGTGTACGCAGCTTGAAAGTTTCATAACTACGATACACGACTCTTTTGACAGGATCTACGTATTTCCATTGAATACCACTAAAACCAAATCTAACATTAAAAAATAATCACGAAAGTATCGTTATCAATATAGATATAACATTTTACTTGAATGCGGTTGAAATTTCCTGTATAAAAAAAACTATAGTTATTGCTTCGGCGATTAAAATGGAAGCAAGTATTCTGCTGGTATTTTGCTTATTTTTTCCTTCTTGTTTTTCACAAGAAAAACCCTGTACGGAATTGACGAGTATCGATATAACGAACGGTACAAATTCGAGTGGTACTTTTCTTTGGGATAAAGTGGAGTATAAAAAGGGTGAATACTATGAGGACAAAGGAAAAGTGTGGGGATGCATTTGTATGAAAAAAAAGTGTATCAGAAGGTGCTGTGATCCTAAATTGGAATGTTATTCTGAACAGTTAATGGACGTACGAAACGATACAACCATATCTATTTTCAATGGAACAAAAAAGACAGGAATTGTAAATCCCGAATATTATTACTTCCTATTTGATTATTATTGTCCTGTTAATTTGTTATTAATTGACGAAAAAGAAAGGGAATATTTTTTGGTACAAGAAGATGGATCGGTATTTGATTCAGTACATAAATTGTTCTACACTGTGGAGGCCTATTGTTTGATTGATGGAACAGTGGCTGTTGTTTGTGAAGAATCAGGAAAAACTGACGAAAAAGTTAATATAGATTGTATAGGTAAGTTTGTTCCTAGAGCACATCTAGAACATTTGAAAAAAAAAACGTATTTAATTGTGCATATTTTTATAGTCGATATTCCATTGAAAACATTTGATTTTGCTTATTTTACACCCCAATAGATTACCATTTTTATTTTCTATTAGAGCTATATTGGTCATTGACCTCGGCTCCTTTAAACTTTTATAATAATAATAATAATAATATGCAGGGTGTATCAATATTATGGTTATTGTAAGAGATACTTATTAAAAAATGTAGTAGATGTCTTTAAGGTCCATATTTTGGAATTATCTCGAACTATACAGAGTGTTGCATAATTACGTTACAAACCAAACATATGATTTATCAAATGAGAACTCCTGTATATTATACCGAATTCGTATTGCTCACATTCGTTTGAAACTTTTGATATAAGGTTTTGCTATGTTCAAAAGGTATGGACTCGTTTATGTGGAAGTCGTATAGGTAGGTAGGTAGCTAGGGGGACAAGGGCCGTGGTGCATAGGGAAAGAATCGGGCCCTCCTCCCCTCTTTCCGCGTAGTTTGAGCTTATATTGGCCTTCAAAATTATTGATAGAAATAAGAATAGGAAACAGTGAGTTGAACTTATCCCTAGTAGGCTAAATCCATACGTCGTCTCTATTAGAATCTCCATGTGTTTAATAGAAGAAAAAGGGAATAGATAAACAACGACGCACATGACAATATAGAATATTTATTATACAGATGAGATAAATTGAGGGACAGCCGATTTATTTGAAAGATGGTTTGACGAACAGCTTTTGCCAAATATTCCGCCAAATTTGGTAATTGTTATGGACAATGCGTCGTATCATCCGCGAATATTATATACCTAATTGATTTTTCTTCAAAGCTAAGGATAGAGGGCCCCCTGAGCTCCGGGGCCCTGGTGCACTGCAGTGGCGTGTTTAGAATCTTGCTTTGAAGAGGGCCGAGGCAAAAATAAAAAATGTTAGTCGTGGTACTGATTGACCAAAATAATTAAAGGAAACAACACTAAAACAACCAATCTTTTTTATTTTGGCTAAGCAATGAACAAAAATGGAAAATAGCATATTTATTTTTTTACTTATAAAACTTACTACTTATATTATTTCAACCTGATCAGTGTTTGAGGCTCATTCGTCTGGGTTTACTTGTGGTTGTGGCGAACCTATTTATCACATTTTCAATATTTAAATCGGCTTCCTTGTGAATATTAAGTAAAGTTAGACCATTCAGACTGGATGGACCGAAATTTTCGTTTTTTTTATTCGAGTGTAGCTGGTTTGGGGGGGTCCGGGCCCCTCTGCCCCCACCCTTAAACACGCCACTGGCGCACTGCACCACCTGGCCCTATGATAGCTACGCCACTGAAATCAATGCTCTGTAGCTTATTGTACGTTGAGAAAAAAAAATATTTTGCCCTAAAGTATTTCGTAATATGATGTCTTAGATAAAATTTTAGTTATTTTCTCTTTCAGTTATTTCAAATTGTTAATCTAAGTACCTACTACATGAATTAGATTGTTGTTCTCTTTGATCAGAACGCTTTCACATATAAGCTTTTAGTATCGATACACAACCGTATGAAGTTAATTAATACATTAAGCACAATAAAGGGTAAATTCTATAAGAAGTGGTGAAAAATTAACGTAAAATGTCCGAATATTATTAATTCCGAAATTTATCTTGATATTAATTCTTAAAGTTCAGAAACTGTCTTTTACTTTTATTAATTTTATACTTTTGAAAAAGTTTACAGGATCTCTAATGCCAAAAGCTAACTGCAGTAAAAGTCACGAATTTTTATCGTTACGTCATAACTCATAAACATCCGAATCAAATCAGTTAGACAGTTTTCACCAGTGGCGCATCATTGTTAGAGGGTTCGGCATGTATTTCTGGTGATCTAAATACAAGAGGAAATAAATAAAAACCAAATTTAGCATATTATAGTTGGACTACAATTTGAAATTCTACAAATAAAGCAAAAGTGGTCCACCATTAGCCAATTCCTTTTGGAAATATTCTTGTAATTTTCTAATACACTCACGTTTATTTTCGTCCAAACGGTTACCAGGCATTTTGTCGAAAATGGTGACAGAATGGTCTCGCGTTCATCCCAACAAAGTTGATCAGGTAGCGATTTTCAGAGTAATTCATCATTTCTTAACGTTCTAATCTTGATATAACACCATAACCGAATTTTATTTGACATATGACTGCAATAATTATTCATTCATCTACGATTTCAATTTAGTTTAATAATTCCCAATGGTGTTCATTCATTTTCAAGATACAATGGTCTAAAATATCTTCAAACAAAAATATGTTATGTCATTTTATATGTTTATTAACATAATATTTGGCATAAATGAAATAAATCGGTAGAATAGCGTATTTCATCTAACCTGATTTACTTTTATCCAAAAGTTCCTCCTAATGGAGCTAGTAACTTTTAAAGATGACGCCATTTTCAATCTAAGTTTTGTAATGTTGCCGGCAAGTAGATTTTCTCTTTCTTCAAAGGAAACTGGAAAAGTCAATGTGACAGTTCTTATTTTTTATTCGCTTATACTTCGTACTATGAGTATATTATTTATGTGAAACCTTGCAGTTATAAAATATTTACTGCAAACACTTGTTTTTTATTGCCATCGTAAGCGTTCAACGTGGAAGGGGTGAATTTGTTTAAATTTTTTTGGCAAATTTTACATTGGATTCAAAAACTTTGATGCATTTTCCAAAATGGGATGTCACTCTTAATTGTTGGTAAAGTATACAGTTTCCATTGCGACCAGAACGTCGTTTATTGATATTTTTAATTCAAATATTGATGTAAACTTTTTGTTTTGTTTTCAGGAATGATGATATCGATGCCATTCCTGTTAATTACATTCCTCGTCTACTTGGTACTACCTGAAAGTATTTTGCACAGAAAAGCTTTGATGTCATACGTGTTGGCTTTGTTAGTAGCCTATATCAGTTTAGTCTTTATCCAGAAGTATGATGAACGAATACCGGATCTTCCATGTAACATATTGGGTGCGTCGAGAATAATAATAATTTACAACCACATCATCCGATATTACTTCACAAGGACATTCGACTCGATCCAAAATTTTATTGAATTTTTTTTGTTTCAGCATATCTCGTCATATTTTTCTTCTTAGCGTCCTTCTTTTGGATGAATGTAATGTGCGTAGACATGTGGCTGGCTTTCAGGTTCGTTGTTCCTAAATAATTGTGGAAAATGTACTTTTTATTTCGTTAATAATTACTTGACGCAACGCCGTTAAAAGGCAATAATATCCGAGAATGATAACATGAAAATGTCAATGAAATAGAGTTACTGTAACCATTTTTTCTTTTAAGCGTCGTTGTCAGATATGAATACTACGATTAGCGTAGTCAAAGTACACAAAATATCCGTAAAATGCCGCAAAAAACACAAAAAACTTGAAAATTGAGTATTTATAAGGGTTGTGATTACCATGAGAAAAACTTTACAATGCTAGGCATGCGATTTTCCGAAAAATCGTCGTGTGAAAATTTTTTTTTTAATTTTTTCGCTCTAATTGTTTATATAATGAAAACTCAGAAAAATGTTCAAATCAAAAATTGTAGCTAATACATTTATCTACAAGATTTGTTTGAACATTTTTTTTGTAGCTGCATTAGTTTTTTAAATATATACAAAATTTCCATAGTAGTATTTTTGAACATCATCAATTTTCATGTTTTTAATTTTACGATTGTAAATAAACAATGACATTTAGAAAAAAATGTTTCATATGAAATGTGTATCTACAAATACATTGAAAAAACATTTTTTTCTTAATTTTTTAATGATTTTCTACGCTCTCTCACCTGCTTTTTCACCTTTATTTGTGCTCCCTTCTCTTTTTTACCTGAGCCATAGGTGTGTTCTTTTGTATCGCGATCACTTCTTAATAGGTTCATTATAAAGTTCACAAATTTTTAGATAATATCATAAACGGTATAAAAAGTTATAGAAGGTTTGTTGAAAGATCTCTGATTTAAGTATTTATTTTAAATAATTTTCTATTATTTAAAAAATTTGATATTTATAGAAAAACTGTATAGTAGTTTCGAAAGTAGATGCTTCAAAGTGTTTAGTAGTAAAGTTTCATTGAATTATATTAATTTCGAAAAAAGATATAATTGATGAAGTCTAAAAAATACAAGTAAAATTAAGCATGCAAAAAACAGATTTTTAAGAAGCTTTCGTTTAAAATTCTAAATATTGATGGCTTATGTTTTATGCTCATTTGCAATGCTAAATCCAAAAGGAGTTTTCGCTGGGATAAGTATTAATTAAATAGGAATTATAGTAAACTGATATTACAGTCAGAAAATCTACTTTTTCAATTTTTCATTTTTTATTTCGACGTTTCGGTAGCGTTCCAGCTTTTTTAATTATTTCTGATAAACCCTCAACATACGGTATTGTCAAGTTTTTAAAAATTATGTTAGCTGAATTATTAATATTATTGTTATGGGGTATTAACAATGAGCCCTTTTCTATATTCTTAATTTCTTTTTTACAAATTCTGCCGGGTAATTATTGGCATTTAAAAAATAAAAAAAAACATTATTGTGGTTTGATTCCCAAAAAAATAAGAAAAAAAGAATAAGTAATGCCACAAGGAACTTATAGAAGCTACTTTTTCAAATTTGAAAGTATTTCTATCTAAAAGTTGAGATCTTTTTACATGAGTTTATTTATTTTTTCAGAATGTTATAAGCCCAAAATTATTAACTTTTAAGTCGAGCGGTTAATAAATTTGGCTCACGGGCGCGTAACCACGAATTGAATACCACTGAAATTAATTTTATCTCGTAAACTTTTTAATTTACAGAAAAACTTTTTAGACAAAATTTGTAGATAAATGCATCAGCTACAAATTTTGATTTTTCTGTATATTTATTATTTAAACAATTAGTGCCAAAAATCAAAAACAAAAATTTTCACTCGACGATTTTCCGGAAAATTGCATGTCTAACATCGTAAACTTTTTCTCATGTTAAACACCACCCTTTTAAATACCCAATTTTGAATTTTCAGGTTTTTTGTATTTTTTGTGAGGTTTTATGTGTACTTTGATTAGGCTAGATAGTGAAATGGATCAGTGAATTTGTCACTTGAGATATCGATAGTACTACCTAAATCAATTTCATTTGGTATTTTTAGGGGAATGACAACTGTCATATCGAAGAGAAGTGCGGAGAAGAGGAGGTATATATTTTATTGTATTTACGCTTGGGGTGTTCCTGTGATTCACGTAGGAATCGTTTTGTTGTTGGACCATTTCGCACCGATAGACTCAAGTTATTCTCCGCAAATAGGTGATAAGAGATGCTTTTTAGGAAGTGAGTAGAAAAAATTTAAATCGTTTTTAATGTCACGTTTCCCACACCGAACACAAGTTACAGGAACATTTACACTATTTGACGCGCGTTTCGATAATCAAGTTATCGTCTTCAGAGACCGAAAGTAAACAGTTTATCTGAAAAGGCAAACTTGATTATCGAAACGCCCGTCGAATAGTATAAAGTGTCAGTGTTGGTGTAATGATAGGATATCGGATATTTCCAACGATTCCAGTTTCCCCACTTATCACGTTTCACAGTACCTGGCGGCAGAAAACGAAACTAGTTTGTTTTACAGAAAGTGAGGTTATAAAACATTGTACAACAAAATAGTTCAGTTGTCGACACCGCCGCGCTACGATCTTAATTTGAATCCTCAACAGGATAGGTAGATATAAAGTGGGAGGCTGATGAAGGTAAAGTAGGTGAACGTTTTTGAACAAAATGAAATTTATTTTTAGCTGGAATGCCAACATTTTACTACTATTATCTACCGATGGCCGTTCTAATCGGTATCAATGTCGTTCTCTTCGTTATGACGACCGTTAGAATTCAAACGATTAAAAAAGAAACTTCCATGCTGAAACAAGTCGACAGTAAAATATCGTACGAAGATGACAAGCAAAAGTAAGTTTAATAGCGTATTCGACTATCTTACGCTAACCCGGTGCAAACTCGAAACTTTAAGATGCAAGTGCGGTTACAAAAATAACTGACGCCGCATCATTTCACTTATGAACCGAGAAACCTTTGACTGGGTACGTTATTAATCATTGAAAATATTAGGTTATGTTTAAGTGCACTCCAGTTCCAAAAATATCGAACGCTCTCCGAGCGGTGACAACCGGCCTAACAAAAATAATTACTTTACACTCGTGTCTGGCATTCGGGAGACTAATCCGAACATGGAAAGCTGCACCACACCGTAAAAAGTTGAGCTAGTTGCGCACCAGTGTACATAGTCCAATACGCTATTACATACATTTTTTTTTACCCATTTTTTTCATTCTTACTCCACTCTACAGCAACTAGCAGAAGCTGACAACGTTTTAAGTAAGTCTGACAACAAGGCATTTATAAAAATTACGTTGGTAAGGTGAATTGTCAACTTTTTTTGGTTATTTCCTGATATATCAGTAGCTTACGTTAAACCATTGATTAGAGAACTTCAATTCATTTTTTTTTACTTCTCTTATAAACTAAAGTAATAGTCTCTAATTAACTCTACTATTTAATGAAAATTCTAAGATACTTATTTCATTAAATAGTGGAGTTAGTTTCATTAATAAGAGCAGATTCCACAAAGTACGGGTCCAAACAGTAAATTCATTATTTTTTTATAAAAAAAGCGAGTGAAATCGGGTCATAATACTACATAATACATAATAATACACTCAATCCAAAAAAAAGAATAAAAATTATAGTTTCTTCTGTACTTTTTTTGTTGCTACATTGTCTTTTTCACAAACTTCACCTATACAGTATTACAACCTTTAAAATGTCCTCCCAAACAAAGTAAAACAAGCCTTATTACCAGACCATTGTATACAGATATCTCGCTTTTTAAGTGCTTCGTATTAATCGTTTTATAATTTGATTGAAGGTTCAACTTGTACTTGAAACTTATGATCGCCATGGGTGTTAACTGGATAATGGAGCTGGTATCGTGGATAGCTAATCAATTAAAACCAGATATCCCTCATAATGTGTGGTATTTGACTGACTTTATCAATGCCATGTATGGAGTTTTTATTTTCTTTATATTCGTCTTCAAAAAAAATATTTGGCAATCATTGAAGAAGAGGTGAGTAATTTTTATTTTTTTTATCTATCACTTTACTTATTCAATTATGTATCGATTATTTTACGCACTTTCATACTAGAAATAATAAGACAAGCCCGTCTAGGGTTCAATGATGCTTCCAAAACAAACCATGGCACTGGGGCTGGTATAAAAGTACCTAGAAAAGGAATGATCTTTAGCCTTGGTCGATATACGACTGTGTTTCAAGCAGAGACGATTGCCGCTGTAGCTTGTATTGATGAAAACATGAGAAGAGGATATACCGGACAAAAAATAAAAAAAAAGCTATCAGCAACCCAACAACTAGGTCTAGACTGGTAAAAAACTGTAAAGAATCCCTCAACAGGTTGGCAAGAGACAACAAATTGTCTCTAATATGGGTGCCGGCACATAAGGGTATTGCAGGTAATGAAATGGCTGACCAGTTAGCTAAAGAAGGCTCTAAAGGAGACTTCATAGGTCCGGAATCGCAAAAGATTGCATAAGAGGGGAAATCGGGAGCTGGCTAGATAGGGAACACCAACTGAAATGGAGGTCAACACAAGGGTACCTCCATACAAAGAGTTTACTGAATAAGGTAGACTAGGAACTCTCAACCAGGCTATCGAAACTGAGTAAGAGACATTTGACGACCTGGTGACTGGACACTGCACCCTGAGGAAACATCTGCACAAAATGGGCAAAGTTAGTGAACCTATGTGCAGGAAATGTGAACTCTATGATGAAACACTTACTCTCATACTCTGCTACTGCGAGAACTTAGATGGACTAAGACTGAAGCACTTTGCAGATGAAATAATACAACCTTTACAACTACTGAAAATCCCTTCAGTCAAACATAGAAGACTCAAAGCTTCTGGAATGGAACTAAATATTTAATAACAAAATTAAAAACTATAACAACTTATTTTACAGGTACTACATATTTATCGGCAAACCACATCTTGCTCACACTTTGACTACATCATCGGCTCGTGGCACCAGGACAAGTAACTATTCGACAACCGATACTGCTGTCGGTACCGATTACCGCCTCAATGATATGAAGAGGAATCCAGAAGAATCGGCTCTCACTAGAACTTGAAGTTGGAATAGTGTAGAATGATGGTTATTATTCACGCGGATGAAGTTTCCAAAACGAGCAAGCGCAATAAGTGAGTTTTGGAATCATCCAAGTGAATAATAGCCTTTTACACAAGTAAAACACTATACTTTCTCCACGACTATGTATAATAAAAGATTTTTCCGTTGGGAATCGAACCTCGATCGCCCGCGTAAGAGTCAAGTATCTCTACCATTGAGCTGTCGACCACATTTATCTATTAAAATGTAAAGAAAGGTAATTCATATTTTTAATAGAAACCTTTACATTTTTAAATGAAATTATCACATTATTAGGAATAATAATAGAGATAACATAAATATACGTAATTAAACATATTAAATATTCACTATCGCTACTGTTTTGTTCTCTACATATATATAGGTAAAATTCTGATTATATGATTATTTTGACGTTTCAAACGACGCGCTGTCAGAATCTATTTACCTAGTTAGGTATTTGACGTTTTAAAAGAAAAAATTTGATTTGTTCATTTTGGCGTGATTTCTGATAATCATAGAATATGTGATTGGCTAACGATAGTGAATTCTATTTCATTCTTCACTGGAGTGCAGATAAATATTTAAAAATAATTTGTGCATTATTATATATAGTCGTGGAGAAAGATAAAGTTAGTTGTAATATTATTTGATAGGTAAACACACATTATGGTTTTTTTTTATAAAATGATACAAGATGTTATTGATATAACTCGATAATAATTTCCAAAAGTATTACCAAGGAATTAAATGTAATCTCGATGGTTGGAGGGTGATAACGTGAGGATTCATGTACCATAAGAGGTACTGGAACGGCTTTGCAACTCTCTTATGTTTAAGACAGTCTGTAGGCCTCGAGTTGGACTTTGCTACTTTTCACAATGCTCCAGATCTACCTTCGACACCCATCTCACTCGCTCCTGATGCCTGACCGATCATATTTCGCTATTACATTACATTATTGCCTCGTATGGACAATTCGCACACTAAATCCCACTTCTGATGTATAAGTGAAGGATCTACGTACAAACGGACGATTCCTACCCTTGAATGTTGTCTTGGATAACATTAACCGCGACCGTATCAAACAATATGCTACCCCGTTAAATGGTCACGGTCAAAACCATCAATTTATGGGAATAACAGACGCATATCCTGCGCAGTAGCATTTAAAATTGTTGTAAACTAACAAAAGGGGGTTTTCTAATAAAAATTTGTGTTTACCTTCAATACGCCTTTCAAATACTTTGTACTTAAATGAATAGACTAATTTTTTTGTAGTGTACGTTGTTGAATTTATTATTACTTATTTTTTGTAATTTTGTCCACGACCACTTAATGATAAGTCAATATTTTGCCTCCATATATCTACTAGAGTGAATTATGCTCATAATTCACGCTTTTGCATTTAAATAGCATATGTTGCTATGACAACATAACATTCAGGCTTAGGTATTTTTTTTTAGGAAAGGACCATGCACCGTTTTATAGATAATCCTGGTTCTCGTACGATTTTCGATTTTTTTTGATATGTTGTAGTCTTAATGGTAACTAAGAGATCGTGATGGGTTAAAACTGTGCAGGCCCTCCGGTTTGGTGGTGGTGGCGTCTTGAAGTTGCCTCCTACCACTATAAATCTCGCAATAATAGCAAATTTCTTGTATGTCGGGGGCTCATGAGGAGGTCTGCCACACTTCTGTGCAATCAGAATCGCAATTTCTCCAGAGGGTGCCTCCGCAATGGTCGATTTGTTAGCCTGATGTTTTAACAGCAAGCGGAACCAATGAAACCGAACAAAATCATCAACAATCACGTTAGGTAGGTTAGTTTCCTCACGAGTGGGTCCCAAAAGACTTTTTAACATTTTCTTGATCCCACGCACCCATCTCTCGTAGTAGATACTTCATGAAAAATCCGGTAGTTCGGATAGATACTGGGGTAGATATTTGTCAAAAGAGCCATCACCCACCAGTGACAGACGTCAGTCGAAACAAGCTCGACATTCGCATTCACGATATAAAGTATATTTGTGGCCCTGAGTGTGCACCAGAGCGCTACCTGAAATGGAAAATTGCTTCGTTTGCAATACAAACCGCTTTGTCGGTAGGCTAGTTTTTGATGAGAATATGGTTGTGGACATTCGTATACGGAGGGGAGAGCTGGCGAAACAACACAGACATAGATTCGAAAAAAAATAAAAATACGCAGCGTCAGAACATAGAAGACAACAAGAAAATATCTGACAACTTCCGACTGACGTCTGTCACGGGTGATGGCTCTTTTGACAACTATCTATCTCAGTATCTATCCGAACTACCGGATTTTTCATGAAGTATCTACTACTAGAGATGGGTGCGTGGGATCAAGAAAATAATAAAAAGTCTTTTGGGGCCTACTCATGAGGAATTTGGGAAATAGATGGATCCAACTAACCTACCTGACGTGCTTGTTGATGATTTTGTTCGGTTTCATTGTTTCCGCTTGCTGTTAAAACATCGGCCTAACAAATTGACCATTGCGGAGGCACCCTCTGGAGAAATTGTGATTCTGATGGCACAGAAGTGTGGCAGACCTCCTCATGATCCCCCGACATACAAGAAATTTTCTATTATTGCGAGATTTATAGTGGTAGGAGGCAAAATGTTATGCTCAGGACGGAACTTAAAGACGCCACCACCGCCAAACCAGAGGGCCTGCACAGTTCTAACCCATCACGATCTCTTAGTTACCATTAAGACTACAACATATCAAAAAAAATCGAAAATCGTACGAGAACCAGGATTACCTATAAAATGGTACAGGGTCCTTTGTTTCTGAAATATATCGTATCGATAAAATATCGAAATTTTTAGTATTGATACTTTTCATAACGATATTTACTAATATTGATAGTTTTAAAACAATATATTTATATCGGTACAGAGTATCGATACTTTACACATTATCGCCCATCTCTATATGTCTTATTATTTGACGTACCAAATTATTACTTTCCGTTATACACTCGCATTATTTAATAAAGAAATCAAGGGTCGTGGACAAAGTAAAGTATTCAACTCGCAATTTATGGCTATTTTTCATTCAGGTGACTAGCGCCCCTCGCCTACGGCTCGGGACGTCACCCTGTGTGAATAATGACTATAATAAATTGCTCGTTTAGTATACTCTTGATGTTAATTATCCTTAGGTAGGTAATTATATAAATTCCATTAGTTTTATTATATTAATCGAATATATTAATAAATATATGTAGTTAAGTAAGTGCACGTGTCTCATTTATTCAACAAGGAGTGTGTACTATGCGCATAAAGTGAGCTAAAAAATCATTAGTTCACGGGTTTTCCGATAGATGGCGCTGTTTTTTCTGGGATTCACACGGATGTGGCGCCATCTATCGGAAAACCCGTGAACTAATTTTTTGTAGTTCACGGGTTTTCCGATAGATGGCGCTGTTTTTCTGGGATTCACACGGAGGTGGCGCCATCTATCGGACAACCCGTGAACTACAAAAAATTAGTTCACGGGTTTTCCGATAGATGGCGCTGTTTTTTCTGGGATTCACACGGATGTGGCGCCATCTATCGGAAAACCCGTGAACTAATTTTTTGTAGTTCACGGGTTTTCCGATAGATGGCGCTGTTTTTCTGGGATTCACACGGAGGTGGCGCCATCTATCGGACAACCCGTGAACTACAAAAAATTAGTTCACGGGTTTTCCGATAGATGGCGCTGTTTTTTCTGGGATTCACACGGATGTGGCGCCATCTATCGGAAAACCCGTGAACTAATTTTTTGTAGTTCACGGGTTTACCGATAGATGGCGCTGTTTTTTCTGGGATTCACACGGATGTGGCGCCATCTATCGGAAAACCCGTGAACTAATTTTTTGTAGTTCACGGGTTTACCGATAGATGGCGCTGTTTTTTCTGGGATTCACACGGATGTGGCGCCATCTATCGGAAAACCCGTGAACTAATTTTTCGTAGTTCACGGGTTTACCGATAGATGGCGCTGTTTTTTCTGGGATTCACACGGATGTGGCGCCATCTATCGGAAAACCCGTGAACTAATTTTTTTGTAGTTTTTCTGGGATCCCCAAACAGTGGCAATGTTTTTCTGTGGTTCACGGGAGTGTGTAGCCGTCGCCATCAAAATAAAACAATATTTAAAGGAAATATTTTATTATCTTACGTTAAGGTATAATCAAGTATATATAAAACAACAATTTATTTACATTTAAACTTGAAAATTACCCACTTCATATATCTAACCATTTAAAATTAATTTAAGAATAAAGATGCTTCCCACGACAGTTTCGCCACAGGAAACAAAATTCAATTATTGTTCCTATGAAGTAAGCAACTTACGCGAAAATCACAAAACTCATCAAAAAATAAATTAATCTACGCATAAGCATCTTCTCTGTCGGCCCCTGCGCCATCGCCATCCTCCAACGACGAGAAATTAAGAAAATGCGCTGGCCGGTGCACTTCGTGGTAGAACTCTTTAGGATTTGCAAGTTGCAGTTCGTACTTCATACTTGGATCGTGACGTACACCTAAAAATTCAATCGAAACGATCAAAACCGAATAACCAAAAATTTATTTTCGTTTTAGGGTGGGTCTACACTACGCGTTTTTCGACAAGATACGTTCACGTATCATATGCGCATAATAGAATCCAATATTTACTGAAAGTGGGTCTCCGAAGCATCCGAGCTCAAACAAAGTCGTTGAATATACCCGTCTCGTTGTTGACACAAATTGGAAGGGTGATACGCAACCGTACAATGTGTACGCAATAAATCTTGACGAAATACGCATAGTGTAGACTCAACCTAAACATTATAGGTTTGTTCCCAAAGCGAGTTCCTAACTGTGACGAACATATTGAGTTTGTGCAGTTAACAATAATTGTTTCTTATTTTAAACTGTGCAAAGTTAGTAACTCGCTTCGGGAACAAAGCTAATAACAACAAATATACTTACCCATAAAATTGTAATTCCAAGATCCTTGAGTAGGTACCATAAAGAAACCCAAAAACCGATCGGAAAGTAACATCTGTACCTTTTCATAATGACTCGGTAAATATCCCTTCGGATTATTTCCCTTATCGGTATTTTGTCTTCCCCATTCAAAACCGGAAGGTGTCAATTTGTATGCCGTCAACGAACAAGATCCCGGTGTAAAGGAACAAGTAATGATGATGGTTTTTTCTCCGTCCCACGCCGGATTGTCCGACATAAGTTTCGCGTGCGTTGTAATATCTTGAGGAGACAGTTGCGGCAATTCATTGGGTTGCGTGTGAATCCAACCTAAAGGTTCCATGTCTTTGAGGAATGGATGGTTTGGTGGCGTATTCGGTATATGAACAGTTTGATGGGTACCCCATTGTGGAGCTAGTACCAAGCAACGCAATTCTTTCACTTGTGGATTGTCAGGAGGACTTACGCCGTATAAAAATGCACAAATCTAAAATCAGTCATTAAATAGGATTTAAAAAAATATTAATTCCCAAATGAAATTCTTACCTGAGCTCTCAAATCCGATATAGTGACAAATTTCTTGAGAACATTCTTCGGTAAAATGTAAGTATAGCCAGTCTCTTTAATATCGTCTGAACTAACATAAATATGGTTCGTTCTGAGATGTAGATTCGTAGCGGAAATTGCTCGAACTCTCCATTCCGTTTTCGAACTGAACGTCTGCGTTTCGTAGTTACTGGTAGTGCTGGTAATGATCTCGTCGCCGTGTTTATTAACTGTTCTCGTCGTAGTAGCTGTTAGTTGGGATTGTTCTTTGGTTTGTTTTTCGATTTCTGCAATTTGCTGGCGTTGCGCCGAAGGAGCGCTGATTTCCATTCCGAGGATAATGTCACGAATTTCCGATTGAGTTAGAGATGCTACGTTAACGCTAAAAAATAGGCAAAATAATAAAAGTTAGTTCCTCCTCGAACCATACGAGATATCTCAACAGATTCCCACGCAATAGGGAACCTAACATCAGGATTTTAAGCATGGGAAGAGACTGATAGCCGGTCCGGTTTCAGCGGCAGATTGCCCGTGGAAACAGTATCTAGTAGAATGTCATTGATGAGTTATATGCACTAGATATGTGAAGGTACTTGTCTTAACCAACTAGAAGAGTGGAAGGAGGCCACAATAAAAACACTCATAAGTCAAGATCAAACAGCATATGCCTAGGAATGCGTGGTCAGCAGCATTGAACCTTATTTCAACAATCACCACTACAGAGTAAAATGCCTTGAAAAAAATAGCGCTTTTGTTACACTCGATTTAAAAAGGAAAATAGGCGACAAGAACCTCCTCAACTACTTTGAATTATCAAGAAAACTCCGGAAAACAGAAATACCAAAAGCCCCAACCTTTCCCAACTAGTAAACTCGGAGGAAGTGGCAACTTACTAAGGTGTACAGGGATAAAAAAACATCAGCAATAGAACTTACTTGTTTTTCTTTCCGTAATCGGCAAGGATCAAATCCTTAAGCTGTACTTCAACCTTGATCCATTCGTCATCGGACAAAGTCGGCCAGATATGATGTGGTTCAGTTATTGTAGTTTTGTCTGGTTTCAATATAACTTTGGTTCTTTCGGTATTAACGTGTAAAGCTCTTAATATCAAGATGAGTCTCGAAAATGCCTACAAAATAACATTTTATTTATCTATACAGGATTCTGAATGTTTTAAAAGAATTTATATAAAAATAAAACTTACAGTGTATGAAGATATCGTCTTTAACCAATCATCGTACAAATTAAACAATACCATCTGAGGTTCTGTAGCTTTCAAGATCAAATCGCCGAATTTTTCGATTTTTAGACAAGCCTGGAATGGTAACTGCAATTCGGAACCTTTGATGACAATATTAGGGAAATCCAGCAAGTGAACTTCAAGTGGATCCAACATTCCTTTTCTTGTTACGATAATTTGTTTTGGTTGTTCTTCGACCGGAAGAGAGCGAATAAGAGCAGCGACTTCTTCAGCCGTTTTCCATTTTGCTAACTGAAATTTTACACAATAAGAAAGCTATTACTATATAAAACAGTGACAAGTGACAATAAATTGATGAATGACACAACTATACGTCAAAAGAAGCTATTACTATACAAAACAGTAAGAACATCTGATGACAAGTGACAATACATTGACAAATGACACAACTATACTTCAAAAGAAGCAATTACTATACGAAACAGTAAGAACATTTGATGACAAGTGATAATACATTGACAAATGACACAACTATACGTCAAAAGAAACAATTACTATACGAAACAGTAAGAACATCTGATGACAAGTGACAATACATTGACAAATGACACAACTATATGTCAAAAGAAGCTATTACTATACAAAACAGTAAGAACATTTGATGACAAGTGATAATACATTGACAAATGACACAACTATACGTCAAAAGAAGCAATTACTATACGAAACAGTAAGAACATCTGATGACAAGTGACAATGCATTGACAAACACAACGATATGTCAAAAGAAGCTATTACTATACAAAACAGTAGGAACATCTGCTGATAAGTAACAATATATTGACAAATGACACAACTATATGTCAAAAGAAGTTATTACTACACAAAACAATAAAACATCTACTGACAAGTGACAATACAATGACAAAATGTCAAACGTCTCACAAAAACACTCTTAGCGTATAAAGATGGGAAAAAAGTATATTACCTGTCCTAAACGTTTCTGTCCGGCCCATACGGACGTATGAATGATTTTCAAAAATAACTGCCCCGTTCTGGGATTGAAAATAAATATGGCTCCGTTGATGGGTTTCGTGGTAAGATTTCCTTCGAAAGTTTTATGTATCGTTACTCTGTATACGTTGGTATCGTCGACGAACCAAATGATTTGATTGGAGAATAATTCACCGTAATTTTGACTCGATAGATACGGCTCGGTGGGTTCGCTGGAGTACAATTGAAGGGCTTTGCGGATACGTTCGCGAAGTACGTACAAAGCGGGATTGGCTTTCATTATTTTCGCCATAGCTTGTTGGATTAACGGTTTACAGCCGGGGAACCAATTACCGTACGCACTAAAATATAGAACAAATAATTATTCGTTGATGGGAGATATAAGAAGGTTTTTACCTGTGAAGGTTGTACGCCAAGTCAATAGCTATTAAAACTCCCGTCGGAGACGGATAAATCGACATGTTATCGGTGGTGTAATCTAAGAATTTCGCCCTAGCGTATCGTTCGACGTCGTGGGAATCGTAATCACCCCATCTTAATTGTACGTCTATCCAGTATTTTTGAGTGGTCGTGTTGTCCATTGTGTCCCTTTAAATAAAATTAACAATAGATATTCGTATTTTTCTAGTAGAAGAACTTACTTTGTATCCGCCAATAGTGACGGTCTGGAAACGTTCCATTTGTAAGCTGAGAATAATAAAATATCGGCACAAGATGAATTCATTTTGTAGGATTTTCTCGGATGGATTGTTTCCTTTTGGACGGTTTCAATTTCCAAAGCGTCCAGTTCTTGATCGAATACCTTAATTAAAAATGTTATTTTCGTCAAAATTTTCGTTAATATCCCCAAATAACAAAAACATTTATGGTTTAACATAACCTCAACGTTGCAGTCGAAAATAGGTAACCAGAAAATGTAATATGCAACATGGGGGTATGTAAAACCATTAAATTATGCTTAAAATTAATTTCCTAGATTGGGATAACACAAACAGTTGCTGTATTGATAAAACGGGCGACAAAAGACAAAAGAAAAATGTGAACCATCAGTTCCCATACTTCTACAGCGCCACCATCTGTCAGAAAAGCCTAAATATGTTATACTAGGAGCAAATACAGTATTATGTTGATTCTTACCTGACACAAGTCCATGACAATCGATTCGTGAACTTTTTGCCACAAGTGAGCTCTGAAAATCTGAATAAGCGAAATTTTCAAAGTGGGAATTTTACCGTGCATGAAAATACCGGTCAAATCCAATTGTACTTGAAAACCGACATATACGTTGGCTCTGTTAATCGTAGGTGACCACCATAAAGTAAATCTACGGTTAGGGATTTGATTCAAACCGGATCTTTGCGCGTTGGTGAGTTTTTTGTATTTCATCGATTCTTCGAAACCGGAGGCTTTTTCCCTAAAATAATTTTGAAATTAAATGTCTATTAAATAATTCGTTAGTCATTAAACATATCAAAGATATGTTGGTAAAGGGCCATTAGAGTCAGCATTCAGGCATACAACACTTTTAACAATATTTAATATAAACAAATATAGAGAAGTTTTGGTTAGGTCAAGTAAGTGGGCTACGAATTATTATTAAAAATATATTGTAGTTATGACTCTGAGAGAAAAATAAACTAATTTATTACAAATACCTTTAAATTTAGAAAAAAATGAAAGCATTTTAGCGGAACTTACCAGAAAAGACCTTCCCAAGTTGGAAAATAAGTTCCTTTAAACAAAGTATGTTCTAAAATTCCTTCGACGCCGCCAAGCGCTTGAATCATATCGGTACGGTAGTTGTTAAGATTCCATAATTTTCCGTCGTGTCTTTGATGGGTCCACCAAAAGGGGTTCTGCTTCAATACCTAGGAAAAAATATATTTTCTCATATCGCTACTTTCTCGTACCAACACAATAATCTATATTTACTTGATATTGTTTAAACTCGGTTCTGATCCTCCATCCTTTATCGTACGCCAAGGTGTGCCTATCTTTTTGGAACAGAGTATTTATCCTCGGAATTCCTCTATCCCAAGAATCCTCCAAATCTTCCAAGGTCAACCGTCTATTTTGCGCGTTAGCTTCTTGTCTTTTAAGCGCGTACTCCGCCCACACTCGTTGCGAGTCGATAAATTCCGATTCCCACGGTTGAATGTATCTATATAAATTCGGAATCAATTGATCTTCGTCGTGACTGATACCGGATCGGAAATGAGTGATGCCGACATCGGTTTGTTTCGACCATCTCAAATCTGATTGCGGTATTAGAACGTGGCCCATCGACAACATACCGAGTCCTCCCAATTCTTTCGGCGTATAAAAAACGACCGGGGGAAATCTGCTAGGCATTTTCGAATTTAGACCGATTTTGATACGAGTTTGGATTTTATTTTCGCATTTTACTAGTAGATCTAACAATTCTTGGGTGTTCACGACCGCTTCTCGGAAATACGTCATTAGACCTATCAGGGCTGTATTCCATTTGTTTACGATCTGAAATTGGGGAAAAAATACAATTTTATAATGTTTCACATCGCAAAGGTCGATACTATAAATGATTATTTTTATTACAATAGCCACCGCAAAATCTACACGTTATACAACTTCATCTACTGGCTTTTGGGTAAAAAGAAAGGGGTAAGAAATTGGGAAGTCAAAATAATTTTTCGTTACACCAAAATATACCTTTTCAGTACCTGCTTGAAAGTAAATAGAAAAATAAGTTGAAATTTAAAATATAACTATGCACCAATCCGCAATAGATAGGAAACCACATTTAAAAGATTGTTGGCTGAATTTAACTAAAACTACTTAAAAAAAAGAAAAAATTATATGAAAAATAAACCTGCATCTGGCAGTGGCGTAGGAGTGGAGTTATCTGTCACCATGGACTTCTATAGGAGCAGCACATATGTCTATCTACAATTACTGGACGAGAGATTGCAGAAAGCTACCAACAATCCATCAACGAAGGAAACAAAATGGAAGGACGCACGTGGTCCTGTCTATGATTGGACATAAGGTTCTCTCACTGGAGACAACAATGAACAAAGGAGAATCAAACAGGGGACTCCTGATCCCTTAAATCCAGGCATCCTGGGACAGGATCTGTTTTGAGTAAATTTCTGTGGCTACCCGCTATTATGGCGGCTGACAAAAATGGCCTCCTTAAGGAGATCATTGGCCGTATCGGCAGGTGTATTCTAGCCGGGAAAAATGTTCTCGTCAAACGGAAACAAACTATTCCTTCTACAAACTTACCCTCAAGAAGCGAAGGGGGTACCAAAAACACAAAGGCAACTAGGCCTAAAATTTGCAAACTAATCTGAACGCGCATCTCTTCCCCCATTTTGTTATAAAGAAGAAGGAAGTTCCAAAAAAAACCAAGCCACCTACTACCAACTAGATAGATGACATTTCTCACTGCTATCAACTGCAAAGACATAGATCTAGGACACAACCTATTTCCAAGACTCGGCCTATGACTACTCGACATTCCAGCTACTGGATCATAGAACTAACTCCACTACAGGACAGAACTCCACTTAACTACTAAACAAACGAGACATTCGTACTGCCCAATAAAGGAAAAAGAAGAAGAGAAGAAGACATTCGTACTAACCTACAATTATGCTATTTGCTGACATTTGACATTATAATAACAAACTAGTTATTTATACTACTTGATATAATATATAAATTACAAAGGAAAATCAAAAAGGTAAGCATACATTTCTTTAGTATTATTTAGGATTAATTTTCATTTATTGTTTTTTAGGTTCGTGATACTACAACTTCTAGAAAGATTCCATAATTATTATGATCCTTTTAAGATGCACAACAATATTATAGATGATTAAAGTTTTCAATGTTATTACCAGTTGTATGTTATTGTAAATACATCAGTATTGACCAAATAAAGCATGAAGATGAATCCTTTTGAATTGTTTTATTATATAAATGCCAAAAATAAGTAAGTGAATTTTTAAATGCTACAGTTGTAGGAAGATTTGAAAGTCAGAGCCTTAAATTCTTTAGTTTTATTTTTAGGTCGAGACCTACTGTGAAAGTTTTTGTTGCTAAAGAATACCGTACTAGCCATCAAGTAGGAACAAAGGTTTTTGTAATGCGACCTGATTTGTAGAATGAAGTGGCACATTAATAAATTTGTAAATTAGTTACATACAAGATTCGCTGGTTACTTTTCCGGAAAGATATCTGTTTATCAAGTTTTTCTTACCTTGGTGAATGTAGTAGAACCAGAAGCCATAAGAATCTGTCTAACTCTGTTGTGGAAGCGACTCATAGATTCATCGTCCACTCTTAAGAAGCACTGAGCTGTTCTTTCTTTACTTCCTTCGTGTTGAAGATTCCATACACCGTCTCTATGAGTGAATTCTTCGTGTTGAGTACGACACTGAAAGAGGAAAATGTGGTTAAGAATAACGCATTAAAGTTTGGCTATTTGTATTTACCTTTGGAAGAATTCTGCATTCGAATCCGGACATGTTAAACAATAGATTTGGATTATCTTTGGAATAGACGCTGACGAAACTGTTTTCCCATTGAATTGTTGTTACAGATCTTGGTAGTCTGTTTTTGATATCCCAAAATACGGCTCTTCCTCTACAAATAATCAAAAATTTAATTTTTACAAAGTCTAAAGCCATGTCCACACCAAAGAAGCATAGAGGAACATTTTGTTGCTGGTTGCCGCAACCTGTTTATGGAAACGGAAACAACAGCAAAGGTTCCGTAAATATTCTGTCCACATCAAGGTAATTGATTCTTGTGAATGTTTCGTTGTGTCGCTGCAACAAGAAACTTTGTGTCTACACCAGTGCAGTGTGTTCACACTGATAGAAATACCGTTGAGAAACTAAAAATGTTTACCAATGTTTCTATATTTCCTTTTATCTTTGGCGCTAGATATGGAAACGAGTAACTTATAGGAACGTTTGTTGTTGTAACCGTAAACGATGCGGAACTTGAATAAACTTTTGTCGACATCCAGAAACAAGTTCCCGGAACAAGCAAAAGCAATATAAACATAATTTTCCTGTGTTGCTTTCGGTGTAGACGTAGCACAAGAGAGAAATCTTATCGACTATATAAACCAGCTGAATGTATAAAAATAAATAAATCAATTTAAAAAATTACTTACAAATTAACGTCGTGCTTCATCAGTCGCATCCTTGCATCTCTGGGCCAACATTTTTTGTTATTATACCCGACAATATTCTCATTATTAGGATCTGGATGTTCCGTTAAATATCTTTGGATTAAATCTTTTGCCTCTTCAGCGGAAAATCTAAAAAAAAAAATCATCAAGCGATATTTTTTATTTCTACTATGTCGTTAAAATGATTTACGACATTATTTATCCTCGCCGGTGGTGTTGTGTTGTGTAGAGCAGATACAGTAGAAACGGTGGAGCTTTACCATCACGTGACCCAATCTACTATTTATGCAACACATATTTTCAACACGTTATCTTTTTCTATCGATATAAATCAAACATAATAACGTACGATCGATTGTCTTCTTTAGAAGAGCAACTACAAGACATACGTACGTTTCTTTAAATTTACCGTAGTAATCGTAAAAAGAGACAACGATATAATTGACGTAACGTGTATAACTGATAGTACTAAAAATTGAGTTTGACACTACCGCATTTGAGGTTATGTGAGTTTAGTTTGTCTTGTTTTTAGCGAATTTTTTGGATTGAAAGTGTATTTATTGTTAAAATCAGTTCTTGTGAGAACTAATTTGACTTTTAACACCTAAAATGCCGTGAGACGGGAATATTACAACGCTTATTTAATACTAATATTAATTTTGGACTTTGTAACTTATTCACCCAGTATATCGATAGTTTTAATAAATATGTAAATGTTAACCATATAAATAAAATAAATACATTTAAAAAAGTTAAATTTTTTATTTAATTACCAATTTTTAAAAGGCCGACCTTCGGAATATTAGTCATAACGATTATTTCTATTGAGTTGACAGAAGTTTGATTCAATTCATATGAATATTATTGCTGACATGCACGTGATAATAAAACTCTACCGTTTCTACTGTATACAGATCATACACCCATGGAGCCTTAGTCCTGTGGCCATAAACAGATCAAAGGAAACCCGAACATCGAATAATTCAATTAAATCCTATACTTTGTAAATATGATGAAATATCAAAAAAAAAACAGCAAAATTAAGAATATAAAAAGATGAATACCTGAAAAACATGTGAATCCTATCAACGTATCGACAATATAATCGAATCGGATGACAGGTTTCAGATTGCACATCTTGAAACGTCAAAAAATCGTTGGGCATCTGCGGCGGTCCGGCTATTTCGCTGGCTCTCTGCAACCCCAACACCAACAGATCCAATACCAAACCGTAATACTGCGTAATAAACGAAGCAAATTGCAATCCTCTTATTATTCCGTAACTGTTCGTGTGATTCATATCTTTGTAATTAATAACGACATTGTTTTTGGCCGTCATATAATCGGCGATGTTATGATCGACTATCAATCTCAACAATCTATTCAGCAAAGTTAAATCGATTTTTTCGTAGAGTTTTTCGAATTTCGATTCCAACAAAACGTTACATTCGCCTTCGTTTACTTCCCATACATCTTGGAGATTGTTGATGCCTTGACACCATTTGTACACCAACAATGGAGGTGGTTCGGTATCGGCCGGTTTTATCCAAGGCGGGAATAATCTTCTCTTATCCGCTTCGTACCATAAATACTGATCTAAATAAGCGTCCGTTATTTTCTCTAAAGGTTCTACGTCGTAAACGGGAATAAGGTGACTGTATAAATCCATAAATTCAATTCCTACTTCTTTAAAAGCTCTTTGCGTTAATAGATGTCGCTTGATTCTCGACAGCGCTTCGTGGGGATTATCGTACGCTTGTTCTATCAACCCCAACTCTTCTCTTTGACTTTGATTTAGACGGGATTTTACGCTGTAAGCTTCTTTCAATCTTTCCAAAGCTAAAATTAGTAATTTGGTGTCGTGTTTGTAAGAGAGAGGTGGGAAAGGTATCGGTGCAAATCGTCTGGATTCCAACCAATGTACCGTCGTAGTATAGACAGCGATGGCTTCTTCTGGTGATATATAAGGTCCGTCTTTTAAATAATTGTGTTGCCTCTCTTGTTCAGCTTTTAGATATAATCGAGTGAGACGACCGAGATTTTTTTTGCACACAGTTTTATCGACGGTGGCTCCTCTGCGGATTCTTTCGCGGTTGTAATGAGCTGTGTTAGTCCACCAGTCAGCTTTCATTTTCACATATCGTAAGATCATGTTTTCGATTGGTATGGGAAGTCCGGGTACTTTCCAGGGAATGTTTGCTTTCCAGCATCTCCATGCTTCGGATAAATGTTGAAGAATAGTTCTGGCTTTGTTTTGTTTGATACCTTCAGGCATCATGTCGACTATATCGTGCATTACTGAAGCTCTCAATTCTAGATCGAAATGTGATTCGACTCTTTGTTTAGTGACAGTTTTTGCAACTCCCTTAGAATGTCGACCTTCAAATTGTCGAGATAAAAGATTTCCTAACCATCTTTCAAGTAAAGGTGTAATTCCTCTCATAAAAAATAGCCAAACTCTCCAACCAGGTGCCCAAAAACCACAACCGGGTCCTTTACCAACAGGTCCCTTGAACAAAAATTAATAAAAATCAGCAATTAAGTATTTTAAAAATAAATTCAACTTACAGTGTTAAATCGATAATAAATAAGATGCTTCAAGTCTTTACACATACGGATCTGTCTCATGAGTTTGTATTTGTATCGGTACATGCCAGTGAGTTGACCAACGTGGGCAAATATATACTGCAAACCATCTGACAATTGGAAGGCGTCCACGTTATTCAAACGATATTGTACGTGAGAATCGATTATAAGTTTCGTTAACCTCAATATTTCCCTACATAAATGAAAAGCTGAAAGAAATATTTATGTATTAAGACGTACAATGGTTTTTAGTTCAACTCACCATTTCCAAATCGAGACTTTTTTCTCTCCTTCGTAGTTAAAGTTTTAACTGGTTTCAAGTTAAAATTATAATCCAAATGAAGGTAATTCAAATTCTTTCTGTGAATTAACAAGTTTAACATGTTATAACCTTGTCTACATACTTGTAGTCCAGATTCTACCCAATCAAGAGTAGTTGTTTGGAAAAATTTGGTAGATTTGAATGACCTGAAGAGATATCGTTTCTTTTGCGCTTTCGGAGGTCGGTGTTTAAGTGCGTTTAAAACGTAGTATTTTAGTAGCTTTTGGTAGCTAACTCTTACTTTTACAGGTTGTCCTGGTGGACAATGTTCCATATACCAAGGTTTTACGAGAGGTACGTCGATGGCTCGTCTACAACGTCCTAAAAACGGAAAAAAGTGAATACAGAAAGTAGTGGATGAAGTATATGGATGATAACATCACTTTATCATCGTCGGGGATTTGATTTACAAAAAAAATTACTTACCCGATCTCATATTGAACGGTCTAGGTGCCCATAATAAAGCAATACCATTGGCAGTATTATCTGTGTATAAAGGTGTCTCTTGCAGAAACGGTTGTACAGTTTCTGGCAAAATGTATTCTTCGTCATCGTCCGGTAAAGGTTCTAAGCTTTTAACAGCATGTCTATGAGATATGGGATTAATTAACGGATCAAAATAGAAAGCTGGCAAATCAGGATCTTCAGTTTTAATATAAACCACATTGGGAGCATGGTACCTGAAAGTAATAATTAGTAGATAATATATTAACTTCCTGATTAATATAATGTTGATTTTATTATATACATTGTTAGTAACATTTCAGCATTTCCGATTTTTAACTTTAGATCGGAAAGAATATCAATGTTCCTGATTATATTCCACATCCTAGAATATTTGTCAAGAAATTAAAAACAAATACAAAACTAATGTGGATGTATAAAAATGAATAAAATTTGATTTGTTGAAAATACTTACCATGATAAATGAACAAAGTGAGGCATATTGTTATAAAGATAAGGAAAAGCTATCCTATATTCTGTCCTAATTGGCTGCCTTATAATAATTTTATTTATATCATTAAATTCATTCCAATCTTCATCCCTACAAAATACATCAATTAAATATATATATAAATATACCTAAAATTCTTTAAAACTTACGCAGGATTCATATCCTTGATAAGTGGTTCGAATTTGGGTCCTCCTGGAATTGCCATATTAAGAGCTTTTGCAGTAAAGAAACTTTTTGTATCGAAAAGGTAAAAATAATTATTATCTACCAAATCTGTCAACAACTGATTGGCTAAACGATATAAAGTAGCCATTATAGGTAGAGAAAGATTCCACTTTCGATAAGTTGGACCATTTACATATTTTGTTCCTACCAATGGTTTGTGATCATAAAACCATTTTGCTATAGCTGAATCTTCTTCGGCATCTAATTCAATTTGAATAGCTTCCAAAGGTTCTACATCTAAGACGTTGTCTGCATAATCTAGTGGTGGTTCTTCATCATCAAATGGTGGGAAACGCATGCGTTTAAAATGTCTTCTATCTCTTTTCTCTCTCCTCATCATAATCCAAATGGTACTGAAATGTATTATTTGATTTTCATTTCAAAAACAAAATTTTAAAATACAAACTTACCCCCATTGAGCAATATACACTGGTTCAACGACCCATGGAATTTCATTCACAAAAGTTATAGCACCAGTGATATGATACAAAACTTTAACGTCCCTTATCTGCTCCCAAGGCATAGGCATATTTTCTAGAAGTTTCATAACTGCATGGGGCATATATTTCAAAGCACTGAAAATTTTATTAATAAATAGGGAACCAGGGCAATACAATATTTAAACATACCCTAAATAAACACGCTTATCATGTCTGTATTTGCGACTGCTCATATCTCCATGGTCTCTAATAATTTTTCTAATATGTTCAGGAGGCATATCCTCCTTCTGTGCTTCCACAAACCCCAATTTTCTTTTATCCGCAAACCTTTTGGACTGCAATTGATGCCATTTTTGGGCTGCAACAGAAATTTTGTAATTTCCGCTCGAGGACAGCCTAATAACTTACCTTTTTCTTGTAGCTTGTCTTCAGTTATAATATCAGATTTTGGATGAGGAGGTGGCATTTGTTGTTGTAAAGCATGAGCATGAGCTTGGGCGGCGGCTGCTTGAGCTTGTGCATGAGCCGCCGCCAAATGTTGCTGGGCCATCATGGTGGCCCAAGGATTGGGCCCCAATAAGTAGGGTGGTAAAGACATTGTAACCTAAAATTCATTAAAAAAATTTGTTACCGGTCATTATTTTTTATTTTAAACTTACTTTTTATCTATACATTCACATTAGTAATAATATTTTCTACGCAACGAACAAGTAAAACCAATTTATTTTAAGAAGTAAAATGCTTTAGAAACGTACAAACAACGATCACATAAAGTCATAAAATACATAGAACATTTTGAGTAAGATGTACCTTTTAGAAAAACGGAAATACTAACAATACGTCATATATAAGCCAATAAAAAAATTTGAAATAAAAGCAGCGACACACATTTTCCCGTTCTATGAATTATCCGCTGTCATTTTACTTGTAATGAAGAACCAGCTTAAGCTTTGTTCTTTTTTGTTGCACTGGAATTAATCGAGAACTAATTGCGTTTTTACATACGCTATCGCTCAACTGCAACAAACAAACCTTAGTTCTATGATCTTCCACCATAGAAATAATAAAGGAGCTGTTAAACGCGTAGAGTTCTGTGGCACAAAGTTACTACTAGCGCCTACCTTGGCTACAGGTATGAACTATCACTTCTTCTTCTTCTTTCTCCTTTATTGGGTAATATCCTAGGGGATAATTTGCCCAGGAAACGAACTATCGCTTAACAAGCGGGCTTTTTGCATTTTTAAACTTTCAGGATACGCGTAATATTGTATAATATTAAGTCAAGTCTTGAAGGAGTGAAAAATAACATTATTTTGCTATTACTAGATAATGTATATGGATTAACAGTCCTATATTTAATAAGCAAATATTTTAATAAATTTTGTTATATCATTATGTGCAGGTTAATAAAAATTTGTTGTTTTCTTATTTATTTAAATTATGTGTCTTAAAATTGTATGTTAATTATAATTATTATTTCATTACAAAAAATGAGATATGATTTATTTTTTTCATTTTCTACATTAGAATGGTTTTTTTGTGTGCTTCTCCTTTGTGTATTTCTTCAATTTAATCATATATAATTATCCACAGTTTGTAAAAAAAAAGAAGATGTATCCTGAAGACTAAAAAGCAAAAGTACTTCTAACATATTATAATAAAATATATAAACAGGTTAAAAATAAACATTATAGTGTTCCCCCGCCACCCGCCATTACATTGTTGATACCTTTCACCTTCTACCAAGCCCATAGGCACACTTAAGACACAACCACATTCTTTATATCTGCTATAGTAGCATCGCGGAACCAGAAGAACTTCTTCGTCGGTCCCGTCTTTTATTCGATACGCGGACGCATATATCCGTTTTGTGATTTGAATTTTAAATTTTTTTCTTTCATTCTTCAAAAAAGGATAATGAAGTGTAATAATTAACGGTTGGCGAATTAGTTGGGTTGTCGATTTGTTATGTGATCGTTGATTTATTATTATTATTTTTTTGTGTGTTAAAGTTTATGAAAGGATAATAATATAAGGGAAAGATGTTTTCGGTAAGTTTGTATTTGTTGTTTTAAAATATTAATTATGTGCAGGGTGTCCCAGTTAGTTGTTTCCTTTTCGAGATATAGGGTGGTTTTTCAAAATTGACTCAAATTGCTCTAATCTGAATTAAATTCTGTATCTTACTAGATACTGGAAAAGTGAAAATTAACTTTTTATTGAATAAATGAAGGAGAGTTCAGCGCAGTAGGCAATTTATTTTTAGGTTTAAGTTAGAAGGTATCACATAAACTAGATATTTTTAAATGGGACATCCTATATATTTTGGATTATAAAAAAACTATGGTAAATGTTGAAAATGTCTTGGATACAGATCTCAAAGCATTTAGTATTTGCTGATCAGTAGATCGGTTTTCAACAGTGGCCTCCTCATACGCCAGAAATTAATCCCTTTGATTTTTTCATTTAGGGATTAAAAAAAATATTATTCGAGATTTTTTTAAAGTTATGACATTTGAAGAATATTAAAAATATCGCAGGATTTGAGAATTTTTTCGGGAATAAAATACAGGGGAGAAGGTTTCATTTTTTTAGCTCACTCTGTAAACATATACTAGTTAATGATTTTAGTAAGAATATTTGTTTAAATTATACCATAATATGCTTCAGCTTTTTTTTTTTATTATTTATTTACTAGTTGTTCGTATACAGAGTGTTTATTTTATATAAAAATAACCAAAAGTATTTAAATACCCTTTATTATTTGGTATAAGTTGAGAGCGATGATTATCAGGAAAACTTTAATATCAGTAAATATACAGAGTATCCCATTGAAAAAATGTATGTTTGTTTTGTATTGTGTATATATTTTTTGGGTGCCATTGCAGTGAGACCTGAAACATCTATTATTGCGCCACCTATCTTCTACTATATTAATTACGATCAAGGTGACATTCTATTCGGAAAATCATGTAGAATGTTGAAGGAAAGGTTACCAAAGGGAGCGATAAAAATTGCAAAAGTTATAAACAAGTTATTAAAAAAAAAAGTAGGGGTTTGGTTTTTTCGAATATCTCGAAAACTATCAAAGATATTGGAAATTAAAAAATAGGAGGATATTTCATAAATAAAGTTGAGACTCCCTGAACTCTATCTCTATTATTTATAATTGGAATTCAATGCCGAAAATAGGTCTACGGTATGCGTGCGCGTCGACAAAAGCAAACAGGTATCATTCAATAATTTTTTTAAGGTATCAATTGTTGGTTAAAAATTTTGAAAAAATTATGGTGTATTCTGAACACTCCAAAGAATTTATTGCCTTTGGAAAAAATGCGAAAAGTTAATTTTTAAACAAGTTAGGTAATTGTTAATTAACAAAATGTTCTTAAACTTCCTTGTTTATTGTAAACTAAGTTTTTTTAAATAATAGTCTTAAAAGAAGTTTTAAAAATATGAATGCTTTGTTTATAATAAGTTAGCAAAAAATCGCAAATCAGTAATTTATTGTTAACTTGAAAGAATTATTATAAACAAAGTAATGAAACTTTTCAAACTTCTTTTAAGACTATTATTTAAAATTTTTTTTAGTTTACAATAAACAAGGAAATTCAAGAACATTTTGTTAATTAACAATTGTCTAACTTTTTGAAAAATTTACTTTTAGAATTTTTCCAAATTTTTTCAAATTTTTAAACCAACAATTAATACCTTGAAAAAATTATTGAATTAGACCTGTTTGCTTTTGTCGACGCGCACGCATACCGAAGAACTATTTACGGCATTTAATTCCAATTATAAATAATAGAGATAGAGTTCTGGGAGTCTCAACTTTATTTATGAAATATCCTCCAATTTTCAGACCATTTTTTAAAATTTCGAATATCTTCGATAGTTTTCGAGATATTCGAGAAAACCAAACTCCTACTTTTTTTTAAAATAAATTGTTTATAACTTTTGAAATTTCTATCGCCCCCTTTTGGAACTTTTCCTTCAACTTTTTACATGATTTTCCAAATATAATGACACCTGACACATACAAAAATTCTATGAAAAATGGTACATACGAACCAGACATACATTTTATTTTGACTGCTTCACTTTGTACTTATAGTTTTATCGGCTTGTTGAGATTTTAATATTTTTAATAAAAACGAAGAGGTTGATGATTCACTAAACTACTTCCATCTTTGGACAACGTTGGCGTAAATTTTATTTTGTTTTGGATCGAAGCAAATTACGGTTTATTGTTCACATCTTAAACAGAACAGCCTAACCGGATGAAAACAGCTTTGGCAAGGATATAAAATGGTTCTTTATAACCTGATTATTTCGAAAAATTTATTTCTCTTCGAATGAGGTGGATGAACTCTGCTAAAAAAGGCCTCGAAATCCAAAAAAGGAAAATCGATATTTACAGTTTTTGTTTTTAATTAAATTTTATTTTAAAATCCAGAATCCTTCTCAAGTTGATTTGAAGCTCTGACTTATTGACACTTTCCAATTATTACCAGTAGTTTTTGAGTTATTTTGAAAAAAAAGTTTTTACTTATGGGAAACTTTTATTACTCAAGGGTTTTTTGACAAAAAATAGTTCTTGTAAAAGTAACTAAACAAAATGAAGCAAAACATATCTATACAGTAAAAGTCGCGAATGTTTCAAAGACACAATTTTATGTGCATGTCACTGACTGCGTATGTCCAATTATTACATATGGAAAGGTACATAATATGACTTTTGTGCCTGAATTAAGCTACGCCTCTACGTCTTTATCGGTTTGTCACTCTGTCTTGTGTTGTAACAACGATTGTACTTAAAAAGTGAAACGTCATTTTATGCGGAAATCCTTCTGTCACCATTGAAGTTCGTCGTCAATGTCATTCCATTAAACAGGTAATATATGCCGAACCCTCTAAAAATGATGCGCTACTGGTGAAGACTGTTATTAATTTGATTCGGATGTTTATAAGTTATGACGTAACGAGAACCATTCGTGACTTTTACCTTTAATTGATGGATCAGCGCACAGCCTAAACCGCTGATCGTAGAGACCTGAAACTTGGAGGGAGTGTTCTTTGTAGAACGTAGGCATCCGATTAGAAAGGATTTTCCGAAATTCCACCCCTATAGGGGGGTGAAAAACGGGGAAAAAGTTAGTATGGGACAACGTGATTCCTTGATCTAACCTACTTCAAATTTTGCATACATATTCTTCAACAGAATTGATGGAAGACCTCTTTCGTATTGTATTGAAACTCATCGCCTAACGGGGTTGAAAAGGAGTTATTTTGGGGGTGATTTGTATATAAAAACTCCTTAATACGTTTGATTTAATAGTATATTATTAAACGGACAGGGTGACGTTTGCATTCCGAGCCGTAGGCGAGGGACGCAAGTCTCCCGAGTGAATAATGGCCATAAATTGCGAGTAGAATACTATACTCTGTCCACGACCGTGTATTTCTTATATATATATATTCAAACTTTGGAGAAAAAAATCAATTTACACTAATTCTTCCATTAAGGAAGACTGAATAATTTTTGTATTAGAAAAAACATTCAAAAATGATAAATGTCTGATGGCCCATCGCTTCCATTAACTTTAAATTAAGATAATTTCATTTTAATAAGAAAACCAATTATTTATAGTTATAACTTTCATTCTCTAATGTATTGTGGGAAATACTACACATCTGCTTTACTTTCCTACAGACTTTAGTTAATCCATTCAACTAAATGAATGTGAAAGTACTACCTAACGGGTACTTTATAATTATTTTTATCAATCTCGGACTAGGCAAATGGATATTATTCCACACAAACAATAATAACATTGTATGATAAATTAACCTTAAAAACATTTTGAATTATACCCATCCAATGGATTGTTCTCGTTGAAGAGATTTGAATTTTTTTGTAATTTGTAAATTTACTTCTCTACAGATTAGAATTTTGTTTTGAGGTTAATGACCGGATGGGTTTTTAAATAATTTTTTTAACAATCGAAAATAAAGAAGAATAAAATTATTCAAAAATTTAATAAGGGTAGATAAATAAATGGTTAGCAGATCGTTAATTCTAAGGAAACAAATTAGGTTGCACCGAAGTGTTGTTTTGTTTCTAAACACATTTAAAAATTTCTTA
This sequence comes from Lochmaea capreae, assembly GCA_949126875.1. Lineage (NCBI taxonomy): Eukaryota > Metazoa > Arthropoda > Insecta > Coleoptera > Chrysomelidae > Lochmaea > Lochmaea capreae. The sequence continues at coordinate 3,967,347 of OX421408.1, forward strand.
AAATCCTCTCTAAATCACGAATCAGAACTAATTCGGGAACTTTTCAGAACTAATTCGAGAACTGTTCGATATTAGTTCGGAACTAGCTCAAAATCTTACCAGAATTGGTTACAGAGTATATTAGAATAAAAAAAATGGTCTAAATTACACTAAAGTTCCGAACTGTATTTTCCATAAATAGGAAAAGTACAAATTAGATTTTAATCTTCATATAAATGCTTCAATTGCTGCGAAGAGTTTTTCCCAATTGAAACTTTATATTTTGACGTCACTAGTGTAAGTTGAAGTTAGTCACATATTTTGACATGTAACAAATTGAAGAAGAAAAGAAGTAGTTTAGGTTATATAGTGACAGTGAGTAGTTTGCATTCGCATGTGGTTTGATCTTGATGGTTTTATCTTGATATAAATTTTAAATTAGTTCGAGTTCAAGAACTATTTTCCATAGCAGTCGTAGAAAAATGACACAGTGTATGGTGTCAAAATCTGAAGTTGAACAGTCTATTGTAAAAACTCATTTTAATAGAAAGCCCCAAAATTCTAGAACAAGCGCCATCTGCCACATATTTTTCAGCGATTATTCTTCTTTTCTCTAAATTTTTCTTTTTCGAAAAATCACTATGACTTTTGACTTTTTGAACGCACGATTTCGACCTTGTGAAATCTTCTAAAGAATCAAATTTGCGTTTGATCTTTCTCACTACAGTTAAAAGACCTTGACGCTTTTAAATTTATAAATACAAGAATATTTCAATTATATCTGTACTAGGATTGAATTGGTTAAGGTTAAACCAATAATACCGATCTTATATATTTGTAAATCTAGTCGACCTCATAATTGTTTACACATATGGGAATGTGTTTCAACATTCAAATAAAAGAAACCTCACGCGGCTACCATTAAGTGGGTTTTTGGAATGTACAAGATGATTGTAAATATTTTATTAACGAGATTTTCGGGACTAAACATCAGATTTTTGTTAATTTCGGCTTCATTGCATTTATGTTATCTTTTAACGCTATTTTCCTTATTTCTTTGAAATACTCTACTTTCTCTTGGACCTTATTTATCCTCTTTTAGATTTCTTATAAAGCATTTTTTCCGTTTTAAAGTCTGGCTTTATTTGTATTTTCTTTTATCAACTTAAATTTTCTTAAATTTTCATTTTTCTTTAATTTAGTATTTATATTTATGAAAGCGTCTTCGTATTTTATCTCACATTTCCTAGTATCCTTATAGACTTATTCATATCAGACTTCGCCTTGTCTTATAGTATTATACAAATTTTGACAATGTGTTACTTAAACAAATTTGTTTTTGTGAATTTGACTCATTTCTTATATGCAAAATGTCAACTAAATCATACCAACTGTTTAGGAGAAGCTCAGCTTAAACCCGATTGCAGCGTCACCTACCAGGACTAACAGTGAATCTAAACCATCTAGTTACACACACAAAAAATCTCATCATAATCGGACAAACCGTTTAGGAGAAGTTCAGTATGAACCCGATTGCAGAGCCACCTACCGGGACCAATTGTGAATCTAAACCATTCTCGAATTCACTTGAACACACACATACAAAATTTCATCAAAATATTTTAGGAGGAGTTCAGTGACATACACACGCAGAGTAGAAATACAGGGTGATTGATTAGTGTGATAAAGTTCAGTGCCTCCTTTGTCCTTTGAGATATCAATTTGAAAATTTGAGGGTTTATGACCATTATCAGTCTTCATACTTCAATATTTTATAAAAAAAGAAGTACGTTGGTAGTACTCTCACATAAATAAAAATAATGTATTCGTATTTTGATTCACCCTATATCAAATTCAATGAATATTAACGAAATAAATAATTTTCCAGGATTTTTACTACTATTCGAATGCTTTGACCGCAACAGATTTTTGAATTTGAATTTCTCTTAGATTGTACAGGGTATTGAACTTGTTATGATTTTTATGGAAAATTGGTTATAACTTTTTAAATACTTCGTAGAACACATCACAACCCTATATTATTGTAATGGGGAGGTCAAGCTGATTCCAAATATGCAATAAAATATAGGGTGTTTCATTTAAAAAAATGTAACTTTGATAATTATGGCACAGCATTCTGTAAGATTGTAAATAATTTTAAAATGTGGAGACTGACGATGCCTACAAACCCTCAAATTTTCAAATTGATATCTCAAAGGAAAAAGGAGGCACTGAACTTTATCACACTAATCAATATAATATAAAGATTAAAAAAAACTTAAATATTATATAACAAATTTATGTTTTAATGGACCAAAAAAATTAACCAGCTTCTTTGAATACTAATTAATTTAAATTTGTTATTAAAATGCGCATCATTCTTATATCAAGATTTCACATATTATCCACGTTTTTCCAAAAAAAAAAATTAATATTCTTCATAATGATTTCTTGACATTTTTCGTTAAATGTTAATTCGAGAAAATACATGACATAACTTAGATTATTGTGTGTGATGCAAAAGAAATTACGCATTCAACAGATTTCACTTTTGATATTTGATTACCAATATCGATTACATCTCATATGGAACAAAATATACTTTTCTATAATATTTATTTCAATTGACGTAAAATTACCCACCGCTCCCAGAGGTCTAAGATATGTCTCAGTCACATAAATTATCCATTGAAACGGGTGTAGTGCAAAAAAAAAAGAAAATGTGCCATGACCTTAACTTTATTTTACGTTATTCGTCCACACCTTGCGAAATAAAACTAGAGTACATAATACAGTTGGTAATTTTTCTTAATATTATTGAGTACATTTTTCAATTCAGTCATACTGCATATGTATGATGGGGTGACATTCACTAAGACTTAAAAGATCTATTGTGTCCCCTTACTTCTAATTAGTTCCTGAGGAACGTCTCAGAGACTAGTACCTCCTATTTCCCTGAGGAATTTTAGGATATATTCAGGCTTCAAATGTCCCTCTTCTATCCAACAATCTCCAAGATTCTGAATTGCTGTGCAATTCGCAAGTATGTGGATGGAGGTTTCTTCTTCCACGCCACAGAATCGACATCCTTCTTCCTCTGCTAATTTCAGCTTTTTCACGTGCCTATTCAGACAGCAATGTTCCGTCAAGTTCCCTGTTAAAACTCTTAGTGCAGTTTTGCTTTGACTTATGCATTCATTTGATCTCAACAGGTTGTAGTCCCCCAGAAGAATCTTTGATTGTCTAAGCCCTACTGGATCTTTCCAATGGTCAGATCTTCTCTTTTCTTCGGCTTTGACTAATTCTTCCAACTTTACATAGGAGCTGATAGCGCAAAAGGGTTCCGGTCCCCAAAAGAGTCTTCCAGTCCCCCTCTTTGCTAGTCCATCTGCTATTTCATATCCTTCTATTCCAGTGTGTTGTTCTCGCCTAGTTCATTGAGTATGCCTAGGCATTCCCACGCCATTTTGGAAATGATTACACAAGAGCTCAGTGCTTTAATGTCTGCTTGACTATCCGACATTATGATAATCTTTTGCCTTCTAAATCCTTTGTGAATATTGAGCTGGGCACACTTTCTTATAGCGTGAATTTCCACTTGTTAGATACTTGGGGTTTTTCCCAAGTCTTTGGTTCCAGGTCCGTACACTCCTATCCCAGTTCTTTCCTCCTTTGAGCCGTCTGTGTACCATTGAATGGCATTCTTTCCTAGTCTGGTAATGGTATTTGGATACCATTCATTCTTGTTGCTTAATTCCGATCTTTTCATCATACCATCTTGTGGAATGACCCAGGTTTTCTGATTTCTAAGAAGTATGGAGGTGGTTTTTTATAATGATTCCCTCTCTACTTAGTCTGTGTCTCGTTCTTCCTGCAACACTTTCCACCACCATATGTAGTGGTGTGAGGTTGAGAATCACCTTCATGGCTGCCATTGCTCCTGTAATGCACATACAGGCTAGTCTTTGAATTTTGGAGAGGTTATCTCTCGTCGGCCATAGACTAGTTCTGCTATAACACCATAAGTGATAATTGGTCTCACTATGGCAGTGTACATCCAGCTCAGGATTTTTGGGTTACAGCCCCAATTTATCCCTACCAGATTCCCACCACCCGTAGTCTCAACCGTGGGCGGTCCTTAAATAGCGTCAGTCAGTAAACAGTAGTCGATATCCAAGTACTGTTCAAGCCCATAACTAATCAAAATAAAATAAATTCGTAGAGAAATCAGGAGAAAATTGAAATTTTATCGTGGTATTTTGGAGGTCACTCACAAGATCAGCGGATTTGTCCTCGAATGATCTCTTTTTATGGGGATTTTTAAAAAATGAAATTTATCGGCACAATTTTGAACGGGCTCAAAATTTGATAGAACTAAGGGCGGAAATTGTCCAGCATTGTGCAAACATTACACCGAATCAGCTCAGAGATACAAGATTATCTTTGTTCAATAGATTCGGTTTTTGTTTGGCTTAACAAGGAGGACTATTTGAACCTTTAATTCATTAAATTTTTAGTTTTACCATTTTAAGTTGTTTTTCGGAATTTATTTTCAATTTGTTTCAATTTAAAGAATCTTATTTGATTTACGAAATCATTTTTATTCTGGAGCCGTTATGGCCAAAAGAAATGAAAAGACACTTGAATACAAAATCGCACATACGCACATAACTAACAAATATTGGAAGGAGAAGAGGCGGGATTTCTTACAGTAGTTCTGAATCCAACTGTCCAGCTAAATACTTGATGTTTATTGAAGTAAATTTATACAAATTTTTGCACATATAGATAATTTTTCGTCCTTGCTACATAAATAACTATTACCACAGTGTTCGTATATATTTATATATTTTTACATTTGATTATAAAAGACAATTTGACACTTAAACTAGTAAGTTCTTTGGCTGGTAATTTCTCGTTTATTGTATTCATCTAACATCGAAGTGACTTCCATTCTTTCCTCCGCTATGTGTTGAATATTCGCCAGCAAATCAGGATACGGATTGATCGCCTTAACGAAGTCCTTTTGATCCAGCCGGTAAATTTCCGATACCTCGACGGCAACCACTGAAGCTATTCGAAATGTATTTTTTATAAGAAGCGCTATTTCTCCAAAATGAGCGCCGTCTTCTAAATGGCACACTTCCTTGCCGGACTTGGTGTAGATGGCTACTGTACCGGTGGAAATAAAGTACATACTAACCCCTGGAGTATTTGCTCTTATAATAACATCGTTTACAAGAAAAACTTCTATTTTTAAACAGGAAATTATTCTTACTAGTAAATTTAACGGTAGATTTCGGAAAAACGTCACGTTTTCCACAAGCTTTTTACAAGCGTGCATGTTCATTTCCTGTCGAAGTTGTTCGGAAATTGTAGATAAAATTTCGCTTTCTCTAAAATATTTCTTTTGGAATTTGAATTCGTAGTAAGTTAAAATCCTAGTCCGCATTTGCGTCGGTAGTTGTTTGTGTCTCATGTACTCCTTGAGTTGTCTTTCCATAGCGTCGTATTTTAGAGCAGAGGACGTTTTTCCTGTATTGATTTCCATAATCATCGCTAAAATGTATATACAAAATAAACTGGATCCGTACCATACGAAATACACCAATATAATTTCTAATTCGGTTTTCGGTATCACTTTACCATACCCGGAATTGTAGAGCAGCAAAGATTTGTGATGAAGAGCGTTTATATATTTTATCCAAACGTCGTCGTTGATGAGGTAACCTTCTTCGGAAGTATCATAAAACGCTTCGAATCTTTTATAGTAGATAATGTTGGCTCTTACGAATTCCACGACACAGCACATTATGTGCCAAAACAAAACGGTATTTACAATCACCATGGCGGTCATGTAGTTAAAATGATTAATTTGAAAGTAATTAGCGATAATTTTCGAGTACACTGTAAAAGTCCTAACCAATAAAAACCGAAAAAGTGTCAGCCATAATATTATAGCCATTTGTTTGGTATTCATTTTATAAAAAATATCAAAATACGTCGGAAATGACGACAATACATCTGGAATTAGATTAAGTCTTAAATAATGTTTAAAAATCGACGGGAAATCCAACATAACCTTTTGCATTGGTTCGTTGTAATATCCCGTAAAACAGTTCATCAATACGTTGAGTATTAAAAATGAATCGAAAAATAATCGGAATATATTCAAAACGGGATTGAAAGCAAAATTCGGATCTCTAAAATCGAATATTAAATATAAAAAGGAAGTGACTATGAACTGATATAAAATAACCACTATCATCGTCACTGCCCAAACTATTCTGCCTATACTAAACGGATGTATGGCGTATGGATAATACGTTAAATGTCTTCTTCTTTCTTCCGATATGGCACCGAAACTTCTTAGATGGTGAGTGTAAAATTTACTGGTTTCAGATACGACCCTCATTCTGACTAACCATCGACGAAGGTGGTGGATGAGGGAATTTCCTGGAGCGTAATCTACATCGTAATCGTCCGATATTCCTTCAAGTGTACAGTCGTGTCCATAATTCAAGTATGTTTTTTGAATTCCCGACTTGTTATCTCTATAATATTTCTGTATATGTTTTGGCATGTTTTCGGTAGTTTTTTTCGGCTGACTTTTAAACATCTTTAATGTTAAACTTTTCAGGAATACCTCTATTGTTAAGACGACTGAAACAAATGGATAATGTTTCTATTTGTACATGAAAAGCGTCGGTTCTTACCTTCATGTTACATAAACTTTATTCAGCAATTTACGAAAATCTTTGGTTCTATTCAGTTTGAGCATTAGGAGAGAAATTAATCGTATAAATTTCATTGAGCGTGAATTTTTAAAAATAAAAACATTTAGATACTATATCCATCGACGAAAAAGGTCTATTTTATTCTTGTGTTTTATTATTATTGCGGTAGAAGTAACTGTCAAACTGACACGTGAAATGTCAGTGACAATATAAGCACATGAAGTTGGTTGTAGATGTTAATGGAGCGTTTCCAAGTGACGTCTTACTGCGCCACGTTGTCAGCTGATCACGGACAGCCGTCAGAAAGATTGATGAACTGGTTGTCCGGTAACAGAAATTCGTTGGTAAAATTATAATAATAATAATTTGTTCTTAAAAAGTACATATTATTCTTTATATATAAGTTGCTTGTTTTCTATCCCCCGGCTTAGCTTAGCTAACTGGCTCTGTGGCAGAATAGCGCTGGTCAAAAAAAGCGCTGGACAAAATAGCGCTGGACATAAATAGCGCTGGACAAAATAGCGCTGGTCAAAATAGCGCTGGACAAAAACAGCGCAGGACAAAATAGCGCTGGAAAAAACAGCGCTCCATAAAATAGCGCCGCCAAAAGATAATCATGCTTCTTTATTTTACCACTATCTCATATATAAAAATAAACTATAGTACCGAATTAGCATAATTAGAAATAACATATTTTTCATAAATTACAGTCATAACAATAGTTTTCCTAATTCAATTCGTCAATTCAACATCGCTTCCCGACCAGCTGACAGTGATCAAAGTGTTGGTAACTGTCTATAACAATATCAGAATATAAGGAACGGAAAACAAGTAAGAACAATCAATATTTTTCATCATACTTCAACACAGATCGCTTCCCAACCAACTGACACAGATCAAAGTGTAAACAACTACTTGTCAGTGTCATATTTATTTAAACTCTAAAAAAATGCAATTTGGCATTATTCCACGAAGGATATAATTACCGAAATGACAAGCACCGTGAAATTGCATTTTTTTAGACTTTAAATAGATATGACACTGACAAGTAGTTGTTTACACTTTGATCTGTGTCAGTTGGTCGGGAAGCGATATGTGTTGAAGTATGATGAAAAATATTGATTGTTGTCCTTACTTGTTTCCCGTTCCTTATATTCTGATATTGTTTGTTGTAAAGGAAGGTTGATGCTTAGCGGTGAAACTTGATTTTTCAATCACATCCTACTGTAATAGTTGATTTTGTAAGGATATTTCAACCGGCGCTATTTTATGGAGCGCTGTTTTTGTCCTGCACTGTTTTTGACCAGCGCTATTTTGTCCTGCGCTGCTTTTGTCCAGCGCTATTTTGTCCTGCGCTGTTTTTGTCCAGCGCTGTTTTTGTCCTGGGTTGTTTTTGACCAGCGCTATTTTGACCAACGCTATTTTGTCCAGCGCTATTTATGTCCAGCGCTATTCTGCTACAGAGCCTAGCTAACTACCATTCAAGAAAGTATTGCTATTAAAAAATATTGGATATGAGGTTTCTTGGTGCTTCTAACAGGAACTTTTGAATTTGGAAGTACTTCAGTGGATCGAATTGTCTCAGGAAGAATATTATATATTTTTGGGAAAGTTAATAAAAGGATCGTTGGCTTAGAGTTTTGGTTACTGTCGAGATAATGTGTAATGATCCATTTCTGGTATGGTAGATGTGGCTTGTTAATTTATGGATTTTATTTAAATACCTTGAATGCTGATTTTATTGAAAACAATGTAAAAATTAAAAACCGACAAACGTAATATTATCAGTCGACTCATAATTAGCAATTCATGTCATCCGCAGTGTTAATAACATACGGATGAGCGTCCTTGGCGTTATGTAAACCTGGTAAACATAATAAAATAATAACGGACCAGCGGACATAATATAAGTGTGTAATAATTATATTAATATTTAACGGGATTGAGCAATATCGAGCTTTCTTTCCTTTGCTATGGATGACACAGTTTCTATCACTTCCTACAACATCAGTAAATTACAGACGATATTAAATTGAAATAATTGACAAAGAAATTGTTTAAAAATTAATGTCAGTTTCCGTTAGAGAAACACAGCAAGGTTTAAGAAAATGCAATCTCAAAGATATATACAGATTGCGAAAGGGCTTTTCGAACCAAACGATTTACACAAGCACGACAAGGAAAATATGAGAAAAACAGCTTGAAAAAGAGAGAAAGAACAACTGTGCGTGGCCAGCGAGGGCGCCCCCCCATTTCAACCGCTGTTGTTTAATTTGAAATTAGATTCTAAAAGATAAAAACGTGTTTATATTATAACGGAGTAACGGGTCACTTACTAAGGCGGACTAACTGTTACTAAAAAAAATTAAACTCCGAGGGTGGCCTGCGATATTAGAGAGATATTAGTATTGTGTGTCGATTCAGGGGCGTGTGTGAATTTTGTTTTAAAGAAATATTTAAAATAATAGTAGTAAATATCTAGTATCTATTTCTTGGTCGAGTGAGTTTAGTGAATTGATATCAATATAATATTTATTTGTTCGTGGACTTGAGTGAATTAATATCAATATAATATTTATTATTTGTTCGTGGAGTTAAGTGAATTGATATCAGTATAATATTTATTTGTTCGTAGACGTAAGGGTGAGTTTTATGATTATAAATTATTTGTAATTAATTAGAATAGCATTTTGGAGAAACGACAGTCCAAGATGATGCGCGGGAATCTAATAATTTGGCGCCACAAACAAATGCAAATGACTTAGCAATAAATGATACCGATGATAGGGCCGAATTTTAGAACAAAGATTTACATGTTCAGTGTCAACGCGTTGTTTTAAATATGTACGCGTGTTTGAAAAAAGAAAATTCTGAAATTTCTGATAATGCGGTTATCGCGAGAATTCACGAATTAACGTTAATCGGGTTTACAACGATTTATAAAGTAATAGTACCAAGTTTAGCACTGATTCGTGATAAATTGCGGGATATTCCTCAATATACTTATCAATGTTTTATTGAATTGTGGATTCAAATATAAGAAGTTAGATAATCGAATGGTGATAATGGAATCTCGGCGTATCGTTGAACTAAGACAGGAGTATTTTCGCAAAATAAAAGAGTATCGTTATTCAAATAGAACTAGGTATAATTTATTTAGACGAAACTTGGTTTGATACGCATGATGTTGTCAAGTATGGTTGGGTTGACGATACAAAAAACTGTTCTTTAGATACTCCGTGTTCTAGAGGAAAACGTGTTATTATTGTATTACAAATTTTATGAATTTTGTATGCAGGCTGATTTTTTTCATTCAAATTGATATAGTAGATTAACATTATTTCACAATATTTGAATTTATAAAAAAATTAAATGCACGCCATTGGGCGGCTTTTTCCTTCAAGGGGATTAAAAATATGGTTCATCACACTGACTTTAGTTAGACTTTACAATATGAAATAAACACTCGCCTTATTTAATAAAGAAATCAAGGATCGTGGACAAAGTATATTATTCTACTCGCAATTTATGGCCATTATTCACTCGGGTGACTTGCGCCCGTCGCCTACAGCTCGTGACGTAAACGTCACCCTGAATAATAGCTACCATATATTGCTCGTTTAATAATATACTATTATGGTAGTTGTTCCCATCCAAATTGAGAACATTTTCAAAATGGTTAGTAAGCTCCCGTACTACAATTTTTACATTAACGATAAACTATTTCTACATTATCTTGGGAAACAACATTCCACGATCGTTTTTGTCACACACTGCATACTACTAACAAAAAAACATCGTAAAAGTAATAAAAATGCAGCATAGAAAGGATTATAATGCCGCTAACCACACACACCGTCATATATGTTGCGAATACCATTTGCTAACTCTCCTAATTTCGACACGACTCACTATAAAAACACTGGCACAGTTTAAAGGGAAATTGAAAATTGAAGCAATTCTTTTATCCTTCATTTAATAGGCTACAATTTTATTTAATTGTTATTATTACTATCAAATAAATAATTTACTTAGACATATATATTTATTTTATAAGTAATATGAGTAAAGTTTAATTGCACCACAGAATATTAAACAACTGTCGTCTATTTCATAATGAAGTAAAATACTAAAATGTTTCAATAAGGAAGAAGCCACCTGAAGTTGCAGTCGATGCGCGACCTTGATGTCAAAACCAGCGCCATATTTAAAAATTGATATTTTAATCAAAATCAGTAGCGTAACGTTTTCACATTTTGTAGGGTAACACAAAATTAGATGTATTAGAACCATATAAATAACTGCTAAGTGCAGCAGACTATATGAATTATTAGCAGAATTCAATTATTTTTGAAGTAATGTATACTCTTCCATATATTTTACAACAATCTGAATGCCATGAGTAATATATTGGATTATTATACTTTCTTATTTGACTTACCGATGATTTTTTAAAGGAATTTGGATTCCATGTTCAGCTTCAGACTCCATAAAAGCTGCAACGTTTTCAAGAATCTGTCGGCCTTCACTGTGGATAACTTTTCTTTTAACACCAACCAGTTTTGTAGGAGGCATGGTTTTAGATCAAATAAAACACACAGCACTCACAAATAAACCAGCAGAACGTCTTAAAATATTCAAAAATGAAAAATATTCGACAGTAAATGATTGTTTCAAACACAACCTCAAATGTCAACTATTTAATTGCTGCCGGCATGAAACATCGCTTGTAACGCCAATGGCATGGAACGATCGCTCGACAGATTTTGACTTATGCGCAGGTCGGTACGCCAACTTCAGGTGGCTTCTTCCTTATTGAAACGGACTTTACCATCGTGAATGAACCACATAATTATGTTTGTGTCTAATATTGAGTGGGATGTCCTCAGGTGGTTCAGGGAGGAAATTTGCAGTGGGATAAAGGACGCAATAAGGAAAATTTATGAGACTATAAATTTAATGGTTTTGTAGTTACCAGCATAAAAGACGAATGAGAGAAATATTAGAATATGATCACCGAAGTTGAATAATACTATTGAAGAAACTATAAACAAAAGAGTAATAAACAAAGAAGTTGTGGTAGCAAAATCACCATAAAAGAACTTAATAGACATTTAACTTTTTTTCCACGGACAAAGTGTGTGGGTTTTCTAATTTTGTAGCCCACGAATCAATCAGTCTAATGGCATGTCTCATCGTAATTTAGTGGCTATTTCGAACTCATTTGAAATTTAACTTTAACCTTCGAATGGGTGGACATTTACATACTATAATCTTTATTGTTTTTCACTTATTGGCAATTTCCTGCGCGGCCTTTGAAGCTTTGTTTGTTGATAACATTTTAATTATAGTTTTGCAGAGGCAGTAACAATCGAATCAAATAAGAAAACAATTTTAAAAGCTATTTTGAACGGAAAAAAGTGTTCTGTCTTTTCAGAAAATACAGTTAAGGTGACGATAAGTCTGGTGAGCTAGGAGGCCACTCAATGGGATCTCTTCTTCCTATCCATTTACATGGACGATTATTATCCAATCATAACTAATAATACATAATGGGAAGCTCTCCGTCTTCCTAAAAGTGCAACAAATTTTCATCAAGAGCTAGATTATCATCGTCGACCTCTTGCGTCTCTAGTTCATGAAAAATTAAAAGCTCAAATGGTTTTTTTTTTAAAAGTTACTTCGGTTCATTGTAAATATATTTAAATTGTTATACTTTCAACTCCCAAAGGACTTTAAAGAGCATTCCATAAATAACCAAGCAGGTGTGTCACTTTAAATCGAACAAACTGTATTAATGTGATGTAACAATATCGGACAACCGATATTAGAGAAAGCTTCTAATTTCTTCACTTTCGTTTCAACGTATTGGACAAAACCTTCGGTATGGTATGTGTATGTACACACCTTTACTCCTATATAAACTTTACATCTAATTGGTTTTGAAAATATTTGTTTAAGTTAAAAATATCTATGGCGTTTGTTCTAGTATTTCGGGGCTTTCTATAAAAATGAGTTTCTATAATTGGGTAATTTTATTCTTTGAAACATCAAATAATAAAAAACGATAAAAATACAACTAAAACATATTCAACCAATTCTGTTAAAAATCTTGTTTGCCTTACCCAAACGTCCTTTAAACATAAATATTAACGATGTATTTTTTTCTCAATGGATGTCACACCTGACTGACTGTCTACCCGATTCATAATGTCGTGTATATGTAAATTTTGATTGTTCAGGTTTTTTTTTTTAATTCCAGAATTATCATAAAACCGTCTACATCGTGTGAAAATAATTATTAATAATAATAATCAATTTTTTGATTTCAAATAGATGGGTTAAGGTTAAGAATTGAAGATGCAATACGCATATATACAGACGGATCACAAACCAAAGAAGGCTCAGGATGTGGAATTTACTCCAGATCACTAAGCCTAAGGATTAAGAGGGGAATGGGAGAAAAACACCAGCATGGTTCAAACAGAACTGGCTGGTATCTCAATTGCCACAAAGGAACTAACCAGAAAAGGAGTTTCTGGCCAAAAAAAAAAAATAATAATCTGCACAGATAGCAGACAAGCTCTACTAGCCTTGAACAGACAACGAGTTACATCAGGGAGCATTAGAGTGCCATCGAGATTTAGCTAACGCCTCGGTAGATAACAATATCATCCTGAGGTGGTTTAAGGGGCAAAACAGGAGCATAAGTAACCCGGCGACACCTACGGCCTGACGAATTCGACAATTAAGGAACTAGCTAAGCGTTACACCTCTGCTCAATCTCTAAAGAGGATGCAGTCTTGCCAGGATAACCCTGGGCAACCCTGGGAAGCCATCCTCCCTACTCTACAGATACAGATAGGGACTGAAGGAAGCTAAACTAAACAAAAAATCTGTATCGGAATATTTTAAATGTTGTAGAAGTGAAACGTAAAGCTCATTAAATAAGTATACTAAAGGTAAGTTCATATAGCAACGAATCACGAACTCTAACGCCATTGTTTAGATTAATTGGCGGAAAGTTGACAGGTGCATAATTTAAGATTTCACGAATTCGTTAAATTTAGGCTAATTTGACAGTTTGCATTTGCGTATGGTAAAGAAAAAATGTTTGTGTCATCAAGACAACGCACCGTCTCACAAGTCAATAAAAACAATGGCAAAACCACTTGAATTGAACTTCGAACTTCTCCCACATCCACCGTACTCGCAAGATTTGGCTCTCAGCGACCACTGGCTGTTCGCAGAACAAAAAAAAATGCTCGCCAGTAAGAAGCATATTTTGAGGCCAAAAGTGGTATTGAAATGTTAGAGCGGCGCTGGAATGATAGCGTTGGTCTTGATGGAAATTATGTTGATGGGAAAACTAATTTTGAACATTAAAAGGTGTTTTCTTTGTTAGGCCCGGGACTTTTCAGTCCATGTGTTTTAATATGTCGTTTAGTAAAAATGTACAAATATTTTGACAAATCTTAACATTTTTTTTGTATCGATTATCTTATACAGATGATCCATGAGCTGATCAAATTGACTATTAACTAAATTTTTCTCGATTCAGTTATTTGTACCTTCGGAAAATTCAGAACCAGATTTATTTAGATCACCTGTATGCAGAATCAACTTTCTCCGCTTCACGATAATTATTATGAAACTACAATTCCACTTCCATCTGGGCGTTCTGATATAAATAAAATTATATAATTTTCCGAATATTTTTGAATTAATTTGACTTTATTAATTAAGTCGGTCTCTTGGTCAAAAGACAATATTGTATTTCGTTTAAATTTTGACATTAATAGAAGATTTATATAAAGGTGTGGTGTTGTTCAACTAGAAGATACAGTTCATATAATAGCATTTTTGGTGTGCGTCATTGATTGTTAATGTCCTTCTAAGAAATGGAAGAAATGGAAAAAAAGGCAGGTCTGTGATTAATCTTAATCAAAATATCACAATAATGAACTGTTTAAACGTATTACAAACTTTAACCCTAATCTTTGACAGAAAAATTTGATTGGTTGATGTTTAGTTTACGTGCAAGCGCGACCTATCAATCGGGCGAATTTATATCGTTCAAAATACGATGCAGACGTTCTCTTCGTAGCGGCAATGTGTCTTACGTCTTTTTCTAATGTCCCACTGACAGTTCTCGTCAGGTCTGTACTTTGTTGTTTACGATCAATTATTATTTATGAAAAGTAAATATTAATCTTATTGTTAGCATTTTATTTATTTAAATAATACAAAAATATGAATACACACAACAACAAGAAGTGAAGCCGGGCGAAAATAGTTTGATGTTGAAGGGACAAAAATAAATAACCTTGAAGGCGACAGTTAACTCTGGTATACACTGAGAATCATAATAAATGCTTACAGGTTTACACGAATCACACTGAGAAAAAAAAGTAATACTAATTTCAACCTACAAGCAGCTTTAATCTAATTTGGGTCTGTAAAGACAATAAGAAAGAGTCCCACATGTGATAGTATGACATATAACAACTAACTAAAAACATGGCGTCAGTAGACACGAAGTTTCGCTTCTTGTTGCTGGTATATCCTTTGCTTTAAATTATTACATAAACTATAAATATTATGAAATTCAATCAATACAAATTCACTATAATTATAATTTTAATCAATATTAATATTTATAATTTCATAAATAAGTTGAATATTATTAAATTTCGTTGATTTCCCAATATTTTAGTATTTGTAGAAACTCATTATTTCACGCGTTACGTTTTATTTACATACCTACATACAGGGTGAATCATAACTATCGGATCGAATCATTTACATGGCTCAAACTTTTCACATTATTACCTTTCCTTACGAATAAGTAAATAAGGCGAAGATGTCGAAAGTGATGCTGCTTGGAATAATATTATCGAAATAGGAATCGTAGATGAAACAATGAAAACTCTCTCTGATATTTTTTTCAATTTATTATGCTCGTTCATACCCATTGTGACACACCTTCCTTTACTTCACCCATAAACGAGCATCTGTTGATAATTCCAAGATGTCTATCTATATTAATGTTTAATTCAAGGTAAAAGAAAGGATTTTATGTTCCTTTAAACATTGGCAGAGGTACATTAGATCGGGATTTATTATTTTTTCAACAGAATAGTTTGAGACTGCAGAGTATCTGGGCTATTGATAAAGATAGAGCATTATCTAAAGATTTAAAAAAAATATTTTCAAAAATCTGTGATTTTTGAGAACGCCCTGTATCTCAGCTATAACAAAAATTAACATAGGGATTTTATGTATTCTCCGATCTAAATAGGCCATCAACAAAAAATGTCTATAAATTTACTTCAATAAATATCAAGTATTTAGCTGGACAGCTGTAAGAAACCCCGCCTCTTCTCCTTCCAATATTTGTTAGTTATGTGGTTATGTGCGTCGCTGCATATTGAAACAATATGCTTACGTTTTATGTTGTTCAAATTGAAAAATTGTTTTTCCAGAACGGTGTATATTCTGATTTCTCTACGAATTTATTTTATTTTGAATAGTTATGGGCTTGAACAGTACTCCAATATCGACTGCTGTTTACTGCCTGTCTGACGCTAATTAAGGACCGCCCACAGTTGAAACTACGGAGTGGTGGGAATTGTACGATATGTTGTAGGTAATCAAAAGAACGATTGCAATAATCGTGTTTTTAATCTGTTGAAGCTAGATATTGGTCGACTAGTTCAAAAGCAGTTCTGATACTATTCTTAAAATCCCCTTGTTCCGATTTTCATTCCATGTATCTGTATATCTAGTGAATAATTCAATTTTTTTTTGTAAAAGTGACATATGAGTAAAAGTACCAAAGTATATAGTATGATATTTTATAAATAAGCTTTCATATGCCTCGATTAGGATGTAGAAAACTGTTTACTTAGACCATAACATCCTTATTAAGAAGAAAACTGTTACAAACATTTTTAGACGATTGTATTCCATATTTCATAGACATAGAAACACTTTTATCGAGGTTGAACTATTAATATCTTTTATGTTTTAAAGTCGCGTTAACTAAAAATATCAAATAAACTGTTTTTGTCGAAAATCTCAAAAACATTCATCAATAGTTCTCTTTCTATATTTACTTCTCTCCTTTTCATTCTCATTTCCTTTTTTCTTTCTCCCAATCTTTCTCATTATTGTTTCCTTACTCTATCTATTTCTTTCATCTTTGTTCCCTATACCACTCTGTTTCTCTTCCCTATTCTCTGTTTTTCTTCCCTGTTTTCCTCTTCTGCTCTCTGCTTCTTTTTGTTTCTCTCAGTTTGTCTCTCCCACTCCTCACCTTTCTTTATTTTCCCTTCTCTCCGTTTATTCTCTCTATTTCTAGTACACTCCTATTACCTTTTCTCTCTCATTTTCTTTGCTTATCTCTCACTCTTTCTTTTTCTTCCTTTCTCCCACTTTTTCAACCTTCACCTGCATTTTCCCTTTCTCTGTGACGATATACAGATTGCGAAAAGTCTATTCGCGTCATACGATTTACACAAGTACAACAAGGAAAATATGAGCAAAACTGCTTGGAAGAGAGAGAAGAATAATTGTGCGCTCAGCGATGGGCGTGTAAAAGTTTAAATGTGAATTCTCTCAGTAATGGACGCTGTTGCCGGATGAAAATGTTTAGTTTTACCTAATAGTGCATGAAAAATTTACGATAACGAAACAAAAATATCATTTGCGCTTCTGGCAACAGCGGTTAAAATGGAGGGGCACTGAACACACCCCCAACTGTTTTTGGTAGCTGGAACTGAACACAAGCAATCTGTATGAAACCAATGATTACCAAGTCGAATAAAAGTAGAATAAAAACGAATAAGAAAAATCATTTTGCTATTTTTTCTGGTGGATTAGACTTAAACGGTTTATGAGCAAATATATAAAAACGTGGTTTAATAAATTTTCTCTGTTGAAAGTGTAATTTTAACAACAATGTAATAATATTTTCAGTAACCTTTAGCGTTATTCAATAAAAAAACCTTCACGTATAATTTTTATGGGTATTATTAATAATTAAAATAATATAATGTATTTACTTACCTTCTAATTGGGATGCATGATGATTATACATTTCTGGCAGCTTAGGAAACTACTGGTAGCACTCGGTAAGATAGGTTGGCACTGCTTTCAAAAAGTCGAGAAGTTGTTACTGTAACCAAAGAAAGCCAAAGAAAAATATTAGCATTACCCTCGTAATTATTCTCCTGACTTATTTAACATTTATTACAAAAGTATTGTACTTAAAATTCAAGAAGCATACAAAGTGAATGTTAAAAAAAAAACGTAAAAGTTGTGGCCAAATGTGGAAATAGTTTATATATTGTATATTCTAAGTTTGGAGGATTATGAAACTTTTTGAAGAAGTGGGTTCAACTAAAAATCGCCTTAAAACTGGACGACCAAAGACCGTAACTAATGATGAAATATCCTTGAACGTTATGCAAAGTTTTGTAGACAATCCTTTTACATCCATTCGGAAAATTGCATTAGAACATGATGTTAGTGTGGGATCCGTCTCACGTTTATGTTAAGGTGCGTTTTCACCAAAAAAGCAAGCACAAGCGAACATTCGTGTATGTTTGCTCGACATATTGATATCTCGTCCACACCAGAGCGAATATGTTCAAGTTCGGAGTTGATCCATCTACTTTGTGCGAGCATTGCGAGCGTGGTAAATATGACTGACCATGAAAAATTATTGTCAGCTATTGCTGATCTTTTTAATTTCTGCACTATCAGTCCCTAACTCGTCGGCTAATTATATTCAAGCATCTTCTTTTTTATTTCTATTTTTGTAAAATCGGTCCGAAGAATTCCATAAAACCGGCCGAAAGCGATAGCCGTCTATCATTAGAACATTCCATTTTAAATTTGGGTCACTAAAAATACCTACAAATAACCGAATTCATATTTAATTTAAAATGTAAATAACAATTTTCCACGCGGTGGCCCGGCAAAGTTGCATACAGCAAAGCGCAAGCGATCGATGTGCGAGCGCTTTTGAAGATTAAGATCCCGTCCACACTGAACGAGCACGAACAAGTATTTTCTTTGATATACCGCCTTCCTCTCGATCTTTTTCGAACGCGAACAAGCAAACGTTCGGTCGCTCGCTAGCCCGTACTCACCAGAAAATTATTGATGCAGAATGCTCGCTCGCTCTTGTTTGCTCGTACTCGCTTTTTTGGTGAATACGCACCTTTAAATGGTACAGTTAACCGCCACAATTGTATATATTGGAGTGGATGCGGAAACTAAAAATACAAAGACCTTCAAAATTTAATGTTTGGGAAGGTAGATATTATCGATACCACTGTTATCGGACCATTCTTATTTAGTACTTAGATTTATTAAGAAATCAAATAGTTCCTGCAGTAAGAAACGCAGTTGGTAACAATTTTAATGACAGGTGGATTAGAAAAAGGGTCACAATTGAGTGGCCAGCCAGATCTCCGGATTTATCGCCTTTAGACTATTTCTTCTGGAGATATCTGAAAAACATTGTGTACAAGACAAAACCTGATAATCTGGATGAACTGAGAAATAGAATACATGGTGTACTATTTAAAAAAATATGTTAATAAGTTATTTTAAAGCAACGTATACTTCTAATCGATTTGCAGATGGTCTAGATTATTTGAAAAAACTTTTATTCAACTTTTTTTTTTGTAAACCTAACGGAAATCGAAATATTAGCAAGTTTCGTTACTTTATGTACACACTGTATAATACGTCTGTTGAAGTTTTATTAATTTTCTCTCAAATACTTTTAAATTAAGTAGAATGTTAATAGTAAACGATTAATCACCAAAACAACCAATTTAAATGGCACTAATTTGAAATAATCGTACTTTATTAAACAAAAAAAAGGGTACCGTTAAAACTAATCGAATTCCAATGCTGTATTGAACAGGTGAATAAATAATGTAAGATAATTGACCTAAATTGTTCTGCAAGAAACTAGAATTAAAAATATTATGAGATCTTAAATAATAATTGTTGGTCGATGTTATAAAATATCAAGCCTATTAAGAATGAAACGAAGGTAATCATGTCAACTGAAACGACTTTCATTTTCTAGATTACTCGCTGATAATACCATCATTGTTTTAAACATTTTAGTGTATTTAGTTCAAAAATAAACCAAAATTCAATTAGAATCTAATCATTGAACTGGTCTTACTTAGATAGAAAGCTTCTGAAAGAGACAGAGCTGGTTTTTAAATGGGATAATAAATTTTGTTCGCAATTAAATAGAAAGGAAATTTTTCCATTCACTTTCAGGCTATACTTTATGGATTTATAACCATCAAAACAGTCGGGAAGCGACTTTACTTTCCTTAATAATCTATACTATATGATATTTTGTAATCCAGCAACATGGTTGCTAAAACAAAAGAAAAACTAAAATGACTCAAAAACAGAATTTCGCGTTATTTATGCGATCCACTGTGTCATTAAAATGATTTACAACATTAATTATACTCGCCAGTGGCGCCGTGACTTGTGTTATGTTTAGATGTGTATAGTAGTTTCAACTAAGCTTGTTTTTATTATAATTATTTGCTGAAGGACCAATAAGTTTTATAAATATAATTAAGCAGTATGACATTTTGAGAACCATTTGAAATGGCAGTTTGAGATGATCTATCGCTATAAAAGATATACGCACGCCACATTGACTTTAGAGAGAATATATCAGGTATGCAAATGAGAATTTCTTCGATTTTAAGATGATTAAATTCCAAAAATTCACCAAATTACAAAATTTCCAAAAGGAACAAAATTAACATTCATAAGATGACAAATCAGATTTTACGATTCGAATAAATAATTTTTACGTGGTTGGCTATATTAGGTTATTGTTACACCAGAAACCGTTTTAATGGTATACAAAAAACATGTTTCCTTCCATCTACTTATAGTTATGAGAAATTATGTACACGAATCACGTTTATCTAATGATGTATGTCACCGGATATATTATTAACAGTACCCGAAGGAACTGTTATTTTTGTTATGCAGGGTAGAGATAAGGAAGTGTTCGAACCGTCGTTGAAAGTCCATCTAAAGAGGGCCTGTCTGGATAACGATACTGACGTATCATCCCAGATTTGGTAACGCCTTGTAACTGATTAAGTTTTGTGAATTGAAGCTCGTATACACATAAATTGAAGTTTACTATTGTCAGTACAAGCTGACCTTATTCGAATTAGACTTTCTATCTCCTCTTGATCAAAAGTTTTATTTTGCTTACGAATCACTTTGACTTCTGTTTGTGGATATACATCAATATTGTTGAAGTTGGTTTTATATGGTGTTGTCAGATGTAACTACTACGATAGTGAATTAAATCAATGAACACATTTTACATTTGTACCACCTCAATATTTTAATGTTGATCATTTAGGCTTAATTAAACATACTTCAATCTAAAAACACAATTCACTAACTCAGGGATCTCCAAACTTCGGCCCGCGGGCCACATCCGGCCCTCGTAGTGTTTTTATACGGCCCGCCTTGACATGAGCGATGTTTGCGGAGATAACTCTTATTCTCCCTGCGCTGTCGCAGCGTGGTCACATCCCCCTGGGGTGAGTCATAACCCAGCCCAGTCTCGCTCAGTCTGAGAAACGTATAGCGTGTGCTATAGCTTGAGCCAAAATGGACTGACATAGCTGGACAAAAATAGCTCCATATAAGTCATACATACAGATTGCGTAAATTACATCGGAACCCTCGCCTCAGATTACACCAGTACGACAAGGATATATGAAAGAGAGAGAAAGAATAATTGTGCGCGGTCATCACTTTGTTTCATCTTAGGGGTGTATACTCATTTCCCGAGACTGGTCCTTTACAGAGAGAATTCACTAGTTGGTGGTATTCAGTATGCTCCCAACATGGCAGGAGTGAGGGTGTTAAAGAAATAAAAAACTACAATCGTTATTACGTAACCTGTACATCTTAAAATTCATTTTTGTCAACATGATCATTTCAGACCAAGTTGACAATTTCTAACTACAATAGGATATTATTTTAGCCATTGTAACTTGAAAATAAAACAGCATTTCTTGAGAGAACCATAATTAATAAACTAAAAATCCCTTCCATTAATAAATTAAATTGAAAAAATAAAATAAGTAGGTATTCTAAACATAAAATATAAACTTCCTGAAAAAATAAAAATCCATACTAAAGGTAAACATAATTTTAATGAATTAAGTGCTCAAATAAACCACCTTCCTGTGCCAGACAATAACCAAATCTGTGATAAAGATTTGATCTCATATCTCTAAGATTATTTGGCGTAATGCTGGCACAAACGTGCTGTATTTTCACCCTCGAAAAAAAGTCAACGATAACGAGACAAAAATATCATGTGTACAAATTAATCTGCGCTTCTGGCAACAGCGGTTAAAATAGGGGGGCAATGAGCATTCGGCCAGTCTCGGTAAATAAGTATACACCCCTAAGGTGTAACAAAGTACAGGCCTTAATGACCGCGCATAATTATTCTTTCAGCTGTTTTTCTGTCGTACTTGTGTAATCCGGACGGTTCCGATGTAATTTACGCAATCTGTAAGTCAGACAGTCAAAACATGACAATCAAGAAAAACCTAATGGAAGCTTCATAAGTTTTTTTTCACCTACATAAAAATAAAAAAATAACGGTCGAGGACCTTCGTATCCTTCCAAATCTTGTTGGCCCGCCACTATCTCATAGGATTTTGTTCTCTATAGTTTTTATCCTATTGCCGAAGGTGCTTGAAACCCTGAACATTCACTGAGTTCAATATACACTTTTGGATATAGATTATTCAGTTTTAACTTATTTTCTGAACCATCCTATATGAGAGTTCTTTGATGGTACGAGTGAATAACCAAATGAAAATAACTCCCAATATTTATTAGTCATGGTGTCGATTTACATCTAAATTAATTTTGTATCAAATACATGTTTTCTAAAAAGTATTTACACTTCACTGGTTTTCAATCAAAATATCACAAAATATTAATAAATTGGTGGTTTTTTTGTGTAATCATAGTTGTTATGAAATGGCAATATTTAATAAATCGAAAAAAAAAAGTTATATATTATATACTTTCTATAATTTGGATTTAACGTTTAATCGCTAACTTTCGCTATCTAAAGGATTTACTAGAGGATTATGATTTTAAGGTGAAACTTGGTAAATTGTTTGGTATTAAGGATTACCTAGTAGGGTATTTAGCATTTGGGCATGGGAAAATTATGTATCTCAATAGCATTGCAAACCACGCCCCTTTTCGAGTTTATCAATGCCTGTCTAAACCTGTCAGCTACGTAGCCGCCAGCTAAAGTCTTGGTTATATTAATGCCCATTCACATTATGCCGCGATTTACCGTTGGCAATGCCAATTAGCAAATCCAGCGACTGTAAAAACGTATTCATATGGGTTGGTATTCATTTAAATTATTCGCACAATGTTCACTGAAGTGGATTTACGAATTGCTGTAGCTTTGGGTATCATTTCCAATAGGGCGTCCATTGTTTTGTTCCTGTCTTTGTAATCTTTTAAACGATTTATTATTAATAATTTTCTTGTTCGTCCACTCGATTTGAAAACAAGTGTTAATTGGCAGACAATCTGAATCACAACTGAAGCCGCGAGTGGCCAGTGGTTGGCACGTCCCACTTTCTGTTCTCATTGGCTTCGTTTGAAGGAGTCCGACACTTCAGCGATATTCATTGGCACAGGCCTTGCTGGATTATTGGCTCGTACCAACGGTCGCGTCTATATCGAATCGACTTTGCCAATTAGCAAACAGCGGCATAGTGTGGTGAGTATGGTGAATAGGCACCAGAAGGATATATGGTTCATTATTTCAGGGTATGTTGGAACTAATAAACATTCACCGTGCAAGTTTCAGTACAGGGAAAACAAAAAATAAGTGTCAATATATCAATTGCGGATATTTGAAGCATCATTTTCATCTTCAATATTGAATTTATAAAATAAATTGAAGCTAGGTAATCACTTGTATATAAAAACCGATTGTTTTTCATATTATACCTTTTGACTTAAATTATTGTTTCACGTGTTAAAACACTGTACTTTCACTTCTTATACAAATCACGTTTTTTATGAACAAATAATGTACAGAATATCCATTTGCGATTTCTATATTTTAATTTTCGGAATTATTAATACACGAGTTGCTCACTAAACTTTTCCGACGACTGTAGAGGGTGTAATAATTTGGCATCGATCTTTGAAAAGTAAAAATATGTACGAGGATGTATTGATATCTAGTTAGCCTAGACCAGTTCCATGCATAAACAAAATATTGCGTTACTACCTATAGCAACGAACAATAACTTATTAGAAGTGTCAGTGTGAAGTTTCACGTCAAAAAAGTAAACCAGAGTTACGCAATAAATTAAAAGAAAAAAGATGTCCACCGAAATTGTGAAAATCGAAAAATTGGAGTATCGAGCCATCATCAAGTACCTGTATTTAAAAGGGTTAAGAGGTAAGCAGATTTACGAAGATATGCTTAATAACCTTGGTGATCAATGTCCTTCGTATGCGACCGTGAAAAATTGGACTGCAAGCTTCAAAAGAGGTAAATTTTCCATTTAAGATGATGACCGATCGGGAAGGCCAGTTTCTGTGTCAGTCCCCAAAAATATTGATGCAGTTCATGACATGATTTTATCAGACCGTCGAATTGGGCTAAAACGGATATCTGAAGCACTGAATTTTCATACGAACGCGATCATCATATAGTTCACGTCAATTTGGACATGAGAAAAATTGCTGCAAAATGGATCCCCGAATGTTTGAATGTTGACCAAAAGCGTGCAAGGGTAGAAGCATCGCGTTCGATCTGTGCTCGATTTGAAAACGATGTAGACTTAAACCGAATTGTTACTATGGGTACATTTCTACGATCCAGAAACAAAGCAACAATCGATGGAATGGCGACACTCTGGTTCTCCAAGACCTAAGAAGTTTCGTGTTCAAAAATCTGCTGGAAAAGATCTTGCTTCAGTTTTTTGGGATTGCCATGGAGTAATCATGATTGATTTTTTGGATAAGGGTAGAACAATAACTGGAGATTACTATTCGACATCACTGACCACTCTACGGGGAAAAAATAAAGAGAAAAGACGCGGAAAGCTATCCAAAGGTGTTTTGTTTTTGCACACAAATCTCATGTTGCCATGCAAAAAATTCGTGATTTAGGGTTTGAATTACTAGAACACCCCCCTTATTCATCAGATTTGGCTCCGTCCGACTATCATCTCTTTCCTAAACTGAAAAAAAAGTTTAAGAGATCGTAAATTTTCTTTTAACGAGGCGGTAATTAAAGCTGTGGAGATCTGGTTTGCAGAGCAAGAAGAAATATTTTTTTTGAAAGGTCTAGAGACGTTGCAGGTTCGCTGTAATAAATGTATCCAATTAAGAGGAGAATATGTTGGGTAATAAAATATTTTGACATTGAAATTTTGTTTGGTTCTATAGTAGGCTAAGAATTTTTCAATATATCCTCGTATTTTGAATAATGTATTGAAAAGTAAAAGCTTTTGGCTGAGTGGTGCAGTGCTACAGTTCAAACACCATCAATGTCAGTTTTACACATATAAGTGTACGGCTACTTTTCAATGTTACTTTTTAATTAAATGAAATTTTGTGCCGGTTTTTTTGGAAAAGAAATACCTCTACGGTACGACTAAGTCATCCTAGAACAAAGAGAATTATAATTTACTGTTATAAAAAAACGAATTTTCTTTTTCAAATTAATATAACGAATATGTGAATAAATTACATTTTATAATTGCTTTCTTAGAAAGGTTGAGGGTCATTGGATGATTGAGAATAATATTGATATCAATTCATTGAATGTATTCAGTAGATGTGGGTTCAAGGTGACCCCTCAGGATGTGATAATTAATTTATTGTGACTCAGAATAGAATAGAGAATGTAACATTTTAATAAATTTAAACGATTTTCGTTTTTTTATTTGTTAAGAATCAAAAATATTTTCACTTGGAATTGTGAAGGATATTCAGTACCAAGCTGTTTGAAAGTTAACCACAATTCGTATTGGATGTGGAAATTCCCTATATTTAGGTTGGTATTTATGACGTCAGTTTAATGTCAAATCGTAACGTTTAGTTCTATGGTTCTAATATAAAACATGACAACAACTATTATCTACGAACAGCATAAATTGCCCCATATATGGCATGACTTAACCAACAACTGTCGTAAATGATCGCCTCAGCTCCAGTTCTATGACATTATCAGGTCAATCGCATTACTTGAACCAGAAAAACAAAGGTACGAGACGATAGCATGTTTCATAATTTTCAATCATAATTACTCATCTGTTTAAAGGAAAAGATAATACTACTACACTATATTACACACACTAATTATGTTACGTACATTCGTGTTACCGTTGCAACTATAATAATTATGAAATTATGTTAATAGCTACTTCTCACACAAGCTTGTTTTAAGCGATACGTGTAACAGTATTTGTTAATACCTACGATACAAGCTCGGTGGTCACTCTATACGAACTTTGGTTTGTAATTATAGTTGTCACTTGTCATATAAATTGTATGTTTTTGGGAAAGCCATAGAATTAAGCAACCAGTTCTATGGTTTCAGCACAATAATATATTTTAATATAAAATTGACGTTTGAAACCACAGAGTATACTTTGTGTTGTCAAGGTACCCACGACATTTGAGTTACCGTTGCAACTGTAATAATTATGAAATTATGATAATAGCTACTTCTCACACAAGCCAAGTGCTTGTTTTAAGCGATACGTGTAATAGTATTAGTTAATACTTACGATACAAGCTCGGTGGTCACTCTATACGAACCGTGGCTTGGAATTATAGTTGTCACTTGTCATATGAATTGTATGTTTTTGGAGAAGCCACAGAATTAAGCAACCAGTTCTATGGTTTCAGCACAATAATATGTTTTAATATACAATTGACGTTTGAAACCACAGAGTATCCTTGGTGTCGTCAAGGAACCCACGACATTTGAGCTACCGTTGGAACTGTAATAACTATGAAATTATGTTAATAGTTACTTCTCACACAAGCCAAGTGCCTGTTTTAAGCGATAAGTGTAATAGTATTTGTTAATACCTATTAAGTAACCAGTTCTATGGTTTGACGTTTAAAACCACAGAGTATCCTTTGTGCCGTCAAGAAACCCACAACCTTGAAAACGACAGGCCGGAGTTTTAGTAGGATTTTTCGAAGGTTTTAAATAAATATTATCTGTATTAAGATTTAAGGAAATACTGGAAAGACCCACTTCAAACAAAGTTTCCCTAAGAGTTTTGGGTTTAAGTATGGTTAAGAAGTCGTATTTGATGAATTCGTGTCGCCCAGTAAAAACAGAAGATTCCTAGCGGTCCCATTTGTTAAAAAGTATCATCGACATCGGTTATTTAATTTGAAAAAAGTCTAGTGAAAAATATGTTTATCAGACAAATTCCAGTGAAGTTATATTTTCAAATATATTTCAAAGTCGAGCGGATTTGTATTAATTCTAACTTAATAATCCGTTCTTTTGAATACCTTCAACGTGTAATTAAAAAATAACGGTGGGCGCATATTGCTACATTGGTTTAAACAATTTCATTGTTTGTTATTTAGAGAAACCTTTTTGCATTATTCTGTAATATATGGTAAAAACAATAGTTTCAATGTCCTGAGAAACACCTTCTATTGTTTTGATATGATCATAGAATACTAAAAGGTTTGTATCAAAAACAAAGAGCTGTTAATTTTTATATAAAAAATGTTGAATTTTAACTATGAAAATTGTCTCTATTTTAAGTTTCAGTGAAATTATTGCAATAAAGAAGAAAGTTATGGTAGAGGGATTATTAAAGTATTTCAAATTGAATTTAGATTCTTATCATTTATATTATAATTATTATAATTAAAACTTGTGTTTGTTATTCCAAGGAAGCAAATAGTTATTAAAATGTTTGCCGTTGTGGTGAGTTTTATGAATATTTTACTTCCTGGTTCTATCCACGGGGGGCTAAATTTGAGTTAAATATCTTTATTAAAATTCTTAGACCTTAAAGTGACTGCGTTGGTGACTGTCAAAACCACAGAACTAAACAGTTTTTAAATTAGAACAAGTGTCAAAACCACAAATCAAAACGTTAGTTTTGTAGTTAGAGTAAATGAAATAAACAATCGGATATGACATGTAACTGACAATTGAAGTAAAGTTCATCTCCCTTGCCGTCTCCATCGCGTTTCAAATCTACGTCCACTTCATTGAGATGCAGATGGCGTACTGTCATACATAACACACATACGGATAGATAGGAATCTCCAATAGACACTTAGGGCAATGATAGGAACGCGTGCGCAGTAAGTACCTAAACTTGCGTACTTTAACTACGTTCTCTCATCGCTCGAGCGTCGCTTTTTCCAATCAAACTGCGCAGTGTTTTGTTTTTGGTTTTGTGGTTATGTTTTTAAACTTTATAAACGTCACTGACAGGTCGGCCATATTGCCGTGACACCTTATGTCATATTCTAGTTAGTTTGGTTATTGTTCTTCTTCTTCTAGTAAATTACAATGGCCTCCTATCCTATAGGATAGGACATCCAGCCAGCGTTGTAGTTTTATTTTGTTTTTGTTCTTTTAGAAGAGTGCACTTTGCAGTGCGTCTGGATACTAGCCCATTTTCTTCAAATTGATCATTTTTGGGAAGGGTTTGGTAAACAACGAATGGCAGCTAGACTTTAATTAGTAATCAGTTCTGACAACCAACTGACTTACGCCACATACCAAAACACACGAACTTCAACTCCAACTGTTCGAGGGACCCAACCTAATATGGCCTACCTGTGAAAGTCAGCTGATCTGGAATGGTCTATTGTTACTTGTTACCGCTCGTTAAGTAAATTTTTCAGGACGAAGACAAAACAGGCTGCTTCATTTGAAAATGGATATTAATATTGACTTAAATAGATACACAAAATATTAAGTCCGTAAGTTAATGTTTTGTTCTGTCACATTAACAGGAGTCAAACGAATCGCTCAAACGTCACACCATGGAATGAGAATGATTTCACGAAGCGTACTTTTGGAACTCATCACAGGAGTTGAAGTTTGTGTGTTTTGGCATGTGGCGTAACTCAGGTGGTTGTCAGACAGACTCTCTGATAAAATATGACATGAGAACCCACAACAATTTGACCGACCTGTCAGTGAAGTAATTCTGGAAGGGTCTATTGCCTCAAATCTTTTTAAGGGCGCGTTGTATCGAACACCTAAGCTCGGTTTAATGATAACTGATGTTTAGTCTGATGTAATTGATGATAATAAATAAATCAATATGTCACAGTCTAAACAACAGTTATCATTAAACTGAGTTTAGGTGTACGATACAACGCGCCCTAAGATGCACTCAAATACGTACACGTATTCAACCAATTTGACAGATGTCACTTATAACAATAGCTATATAGTTGAATAATCTGATAATTAACAATGTTTTTTTTTGTTTTCAGCCGGGTATCTGTCGGTGGTTATTTCTTTTGGTTTCACTGGCGACATGGGTGGCATTGACAAGTAAGTGAGAAATTATAATAAGCCATTTTCTCGTTCTCCGTATGTTAATGATGTTGTAATAACTGTAAATAATACTTGAACTATTAATTTACAATACAATCGTAAAAGTTATTCAAATAAAACTTTTTATTTCCATTGTTATTACGTATATCTATATATTATACGGTATGACTAAAGGTCCGCCGGAGGAATTATGAATTTAAAATTAGAGTTTAAACCAAATATATAGAAATCCGCCGAAAATGCTATAACTTTGAAAGCGCCGCGTTACATACCTACCTACTTTGCCGCCGTCCTGATGGCCCCAACGGCGGATAGCTGACATCTGATACCTAAATTCTGTCTAACGACGGACTTAATTTTATTTGTGTCCTTTACAGAGAGAATTCACATTTAAATTGCTATTCCTAGGTCTTTTCGCTACAAACGTTGATCACGTTGGAAGCGCATGCCATTGAATTTGAAAATGACACTGTTGCCGGATGGAGGTGTTTGGTTTTGCCTAATAGTGCATGAGCTCGAAAAGGAGTCAACGATGACGAGACAAAGATATCATTTGTACAAATTAGTCTGCGCTTCTGGCAACAGCGGTTGACATGGGGGGGGGGCAGTGAACATTCGGCCGGCCTCTGGAACTAAATACACGCCCTCGCTGGCCACGCACAGTTGTTCTTTCTCACTCTTTCAAGCTGTTTTTCTCATATTTTCCTTGTCGTGCTTGTGTAAATTGTACGGTTCGAAAAGCCCTTTCGCAATCTGTATGATGATATCCTTACATTGTGTATTTGAAGAAGGGGAAGGAAATATAATCATTGCATTCACCCTTTCCCTTAAAAAAAATAATACTAAACCAAATTGCGGACAGAATTTATTCACGAAACATGAGTTGGACGGCATAAAGCATATATTATTAGTGAATAACTCCGCCGCGCTTGCGTAAATTATGACATTTTCGGCGGATTTCTAGATAATATCGATGCATTTTTGCCAAAGTAACGTAAGTGACATTTCTGGTGAAAATCATGTTTTTTATTAACGTAAAGCTTTTATTGTTAAGAAGGTACTGTCAAAGTGTAGTAAGCCTAGATTATACTTTGAACTTTATTTTTAACTATTTTAAAAACGTATGTCCATAATTTTTTCAATCATATCCGTAAAAGAAACGCATTTTTTCTACTAATTATTTTTGGTGACTTACGTTACTTTGGCAAATACCTATCGATATGTCATATAAACTTCCACCCCGCGGAATTCTAATTTTAAATTCATAATTCCGTCAGCGGAACTCTAGCCACAAAGTATATTATATACCCCTTATGTCTTTAGTATAACAATTGGACGATAATTATATGCTTAATGATCAACTAGTTGTGAGTCAATAGAAGGAAGGTCATTCTTGAAATATTTGTATAATGTGTCTGTAATAATTTATACGGCATTCGAAGAATTATTTATTATTTTACAAAAGTCGTGAGTTAATAAATTTTGTTGTACTGTTATATAGTTAGGTAACTCGCCTATCCTTTTCGATTATGTACTTTAAAAAAGTTGCAGATGCATCTGGCTAACGTCAATAGAGAGATATCGCAAGCTATTATTTGTGGTTCCGTGTGCTTCTTCAAGTATAATGACGTTAATTATTCGTTAGTGAATAATAGGTGTGGATAATGAACAGGTTGAAGGTTATTTATTTACAAATGTCCCAATATAACAAATAAAAATTACCACCGCGTTCAGGATTCTAACCTTACGCATACGATTCTTCATTTTCGTAGCCAGACCTCTATACCACTCTACCAAACTATATGCTGTATGTCCAAATTAAAGAAAGGGAAATTTATAACTGATTGCAAGAATTTCGATAATAGAGAGATGTCACAGGCTCTTTTTTGGGTTCCGATAAGAGGAAACATTATTTTGACATATAAGCATGCGCACTTTCATCAATGCGTTTGGCGTGCTACGGTATTTAGGGCGAAATAACGGCACCTTATTTAGGTAGAGCGCTGTAGACATATTATAGGTATTCTCGTCCGCCATTTTGGTGCCTTGTTGTACGTTGACGTTGGTACAAATACTTGACACATCACAAAACAATAAAATTCAGGCACCAAAATGGCGGATGAGAATATTCATCTCTTTAGTGCCTTAATTTAGGTGGATGTTATTTTGGCAATTTGGATGGAACCATGAATTAATCATAAAACGTTAAATTGATTATATTTGAAAGAAGAAATTAAATGCTGGATAACCAAGAGCACGAAAACTGGAGTCCAGCAGATTTTACAATGTATTTATTATTATGAGTAGATTTTTAATAAATCAGTTCGTTTAATTGAACTTTCTGCGTAGGCGTATCTCTCCCTCTCTCCATATGTTAGTTACCTTTAAACCCCAAACTTTTGCTGGAATTCTTGATTGTCATTTTCCTAGAATCTCGAAACTAAAGGGTAGTTCTATGGTTAAAACCACAAAGCATCCGTCCTTAGCGGGGTTTATCGCCAAAAAATGGCTACCTTAATATCTCTAACTTTTGTTGGTACTCTTGATTGTCATTTTCCTAGAACCACAGAACTAAACTGCAATTCTACGGTTAGAACCACAAAAAACCTATACCATAGAGATTTCACGTGGGTTACCAAGATTAGAATATAATGAAAGCTCCTTATTCCGATTATATGGATTATGTTCATCAGTAGAATTATCTTTACGATCCTATGAAGCTTAGAGTGCACTGTTAGTAAATCTACTACAGCGTTGACAATTTTCCTATATTTGATTATTAGATGTGACGTAAATTTTGGAAGAATTACCCACGATTCTTTGCCACTCACTTTCTTCTGGCTATGTTTATTTTCGATTTTGCGTCGCCACAGTGGGGTTCTGCCTAAGTGCACGATTCTTTTTATTTGGCTGTAGCCGACTTGTTTAATTTACCCACAGGAAATTAAAAATGGTTTTAATTCGAATTATACCGAATAATATCAGTATAAATCAATCTAATTTTTTCTTCTAATATCCACTGAACACCAAGATTATTTTGCTGGTTTGCCGCAAATCACGTTTGGCTGCATTGTCATGTGGTTGGTTTTTATTTCCGTCAGTCTGGGAGAAATGTACGAAAACGTGACCACACCAAATCAACATTTATTAATCGACATTTCATCCTTCGATAATTTGAATAATAAGATTTTTATTTAAATTAGTTTTATACGAGGTAACGTTTCAAATTAGTGTGTAATATGCGGGAACACATCGAAATCTGCCCGTATTGCAGCGAGCTTGGGAGCTTGGTGTAAATTGTTTAATTATTTCGGCACCACTAGAGAAATCCTCCCTTGTGCTTCCCCTGTAAGTGACACAATAACTGAAATTACTGTAGTTCCTTCGTGCCAATTCCTGTTACTTTCCAGCCTGTATGCTTTCTCGGTCGGTGTCTTAATATCGTTAATTTAATAATTGTATCTTTTTAAATTTTTATTTCAGATTCAAAGGAGATGCGCGTGGTCTGCTATTATACCAATTGGTCAGTATATAGACCGGGAGATGCTAAATTCAGCCCCCAAAATATAAACCCCTATTTATGTACCCATCTTATATATGCATTTGGAGGATTTACCAAAGAAAATACGCTCAAGCCTTTCGATAAATATCAAGATATTGAAAAAGGTGAGCAGTGGGTATATAGATACATGAAATGAGAAACGGAACATTACCAACAAAAAATGTCTATAAAGGAGGAGGCAGCCGGCTTATGGAGAAATGGGCTTCGGTGAAATTTCATGAATTGTTAGTATATTGTAGTTGACGACTTTCTGAACAATAGTGTCCATGGGCCCAACTCAATCCTATGACTAGTTTCAGAGATACAGGGTGTTGAAGTTGGAAAATAGCCATTTTTTAAAAGCATGTATTTCTTATTTTCTTCAATGTATCAAGAATTTTCTCCTGTGATAGTGTTCTAATTACACTAAATATCAGTCCCTTATGAGAGAAAGTTTCATTTGCTACAGGGGTACTCAAAAATTAGAAAAACGGAACGGTGACTTGAAATATAATTCAATTTTCAGGAATTTCAATATCTAGCTGGATTTGGTTCTGGTTGGTTTATAATAATGAGATATGCAAACATTTTTTACAGGGCGAATCAGAAAGTTGAATCGCCCTGTATCCTACATTTAATAAAATTTTATATACCTTATATTGCATGTTAGTAGGTGACATTAAGTCATTTTGAAATATATATAATTTATATATAATATACAGGGCTATTCAAAAGATATGTATGGAAGAATATCCGAGAATCGATTTTTTTTTGGAAATCTCCCTTTAATTAAATATTTCCTCGGTAAATTTCTGTGATGCTTTCATACTACTTTTGCTTTGAGTTTGTGGCTAGGATGTAAAAGTTTTGTCAACTTGCTATGATCAGTTTTTTTATCCCGACAATATGATGATATGATATCGAAAATCAACTTTTGGAACTTTACTATTATTGTACTTGTAAGTCGGGAGCTAGAACTTTAAGTACATGTGTTCATGTGGTCAGTGTTTTATGGTTTTTGGGTTATGGCAGATATGAACAGAATATGAAATATCCATCTACTCATCTCCTAAATGAAATAACTGATGCAGCTGAAAGGATAGCACCAGAAAACATAGATCATGGTCCAGATTTTGTAGAACGTTGAATACCTTCAGTAATTTCAGTTAGTTTCGACATGTTTATGTTAATTGTTTTTTCCGATATCAAGATCAGCTTATATTTATTTTGTTTGTTTTTGTGTATATGTCGATCATGATATAACGTAAACAACATCGAAAATACCGATATACATATAAGAAGAAAATAATGATAGGCTTGTCATCATATTGTCGGGATAAAAAAACTAATCATAGCAAGTTGACAAAACTTTTACATCCGACCAACAAACTCAAAGCAAAGGTAATATGAAAGTATCACAGAAATTCACCGAGGAAATATTTAATTACTGGGAGATTTCCCAAAAAAAAAATCGATTCTCGGATATTCTTCTATACATATCTTTTGAATAGCCCTGTATATTATATATAAATTATACATATTTCAAAATGACTTAATGTCACCTACTAACATGCAATATAAAGTATATAAAACTTTATTAAATGTAGGATACAGGGCGATTCAACTTTCTGACTCGCCCTGTAAAAAATGTTTGCATATCTCATTATTATAAACCAACCAGAAGCAAATCCACCCAGATATTGAAATTCCTGAAAGCTGGAATATATTTCAAGTCAACGTTCCGTTTTTCTTATTTTTGAGTATCCCTGTAGCAAATGAAAATTTCTCCCATAAGGGATTGATATTTAGTGTAATTAGAACACTATCACAGGAAAAAATTCTTGATACATTGAAGGAAATAACAAATACATGCTTTTGAAAAATGGCTATTTTCCAACTTCAACACCCTGTAACTCTGAAACTAGTCATAGGATTGAGTTGGGCCCTTGGACACTATTGTTCAGAAAGTCGTCAACTACAATATACTAACAATTCATGAAATTTCACCGAAGCCCATTTCTCCATAAGCCGGCTGCCTCCTCCTTTACTTCAATAAATATCAAGTATTTAGCTGGACAGCTGGATTCAGAACTACTGTAAGAAAACCCGCCTCTTCTCCTTCCAATATTTGTTAGTTATGTGCGTATGTGCGATTTAGTATTCAAGTGTCTTTTGATTTCTTTTGGCAATAACGGCTTCCATAATAAAAATGAATTCGTAAATAAAACAAAATAAATTCCGAAAAACAAATTAAAATGCTAAAACTAAAAATTTAATGAATTAAATAGCCAAACAAAAACCGAATCTATTGAACAAAGATAATCATGTATCTCTGAGCTGATTCGGTGTAATGTTTGCACAATGCTGGACAAATTTCGCCCTTAATTCTTTCAAATTTTGAGCCCGTTCAAAATTGTACAGATAAATTTCATTTTTTTAAAAACCCCCTAAAAAGAAATCATTCGGGGACATATCCGCTGATCTCGTGAGTGACCTCCAAAATACCACGATCAAATTTCAATTTTCTCCTGAAGGGTTTAGGTACATTCTGATTTCTCTACGAATTTATTTTATTTTGAATAGTTATGGGCTTGAACAGTACTTGGATATCGACCGCTGTTTACTGACTGCTAATTAAGGACCGCCCACAGTTGAGACTACGGAGTGGTGGGAATTGTACGATATGTTGTAGGTGTCCAAATTAACGATTGTAATAATCGTGTTTTTAATCTGTTGAAGTTTGATATTGGTCGACTAGTTCAAAAGCAGTTCTGATACAATTCTTAAAATCCCTATGTTCCGTTTCTCATTGCATGTTTCTGTATAAGTAGTTTATTATTACCTATGTATTTTACTTAAAATGTCAGGTGGTTATGCGAAATTCACTGGATTGAAAACGTACAACAAGAATTTAAAGACTTTGCTCGCCATCGGTGGATGGAACGAAGGTTCAGCAAGATTTTCTTCAATGGTAGCTAGTGCGGAAAGAA
This sequence comes from Lochmaea capreae, assembly GCA_949126875.1. Lineage (NCBI taxonomy): Eukaryota > Metazoa > Arthropoda > Insecta > Coleoptera > Chrysomelidae > Lochmaea > Lochmaea capreae. The sequence goes on from OX421408.1 coordinate 4,003,254, forward strand.
GAAAAGAGTTTGCGAAGAACGCCATTAAATTTTTAAGACTGAACCATTTCGACGGATTGGATCTTGATTGGGAATATCCATCTTTTAGAGATGGTGGAAAACCTAGAGATAGAGATAATTATCCGCTTCTAATACAAGTAAGTGAAATATTTTTTGCTAATAACTTGCCACAGCTGATTTAACTCAATAATTATTTAACTTGATACCCAAGTATCTCCTAATTTAGATTACATTAGAGATGAAGTGATCTTCTCTTGTACCCCATATATTCCGGCTCCTACTCCAGAGTCTGTTTTAGAGCCATCAGTGTATCAGTTTAGATTCGCTGTTATAGGAGGCCCTGCTCTCTCCTAATTTACTGAACTACCATTATACCAAGTAAGAACTGTATTAGAAAATGGAGACCAAAGTAAGTCTAGTCTGAGTTCTAAAGTAAAAGCTCTTATGGATGGTTTGTCCAAATTTAAGCCACCATTTTTTCCTGCTTTTTGCTATTTCAGCTATATTTAGGAAGCACAGTAATAGAGCTAAGGCTTTATAGAAAGACCCCTAATGATCACAAAAGGATAAGTAATCTAAGTTAGCTCGCGAACACTTCAAATCACTAAAATATTTTGCTGTCAAGTAGTACCATTAAAGTTTTATCTTAAATAGATCTATCTATTGATAATTCAGGAAGCTTTTAAGTACTTCCAAGCAAAATAAATTAATAACTGAATATAAATAATTTAATGTGTATAGAACATAAAAACTAATCTTATTATTGATCAATGTGATTGATTTGAATTTGAATTCCTTCGGAAATTTTTGATGTATTAACATTATTTACCTTGACTTTTAAACTATTAAATAGATTCTGAATGTCACGTTTTTAACACCTGAACTTTCACTATTAATATAGGCTGAGCATTTTTAGAATACATAATTCATTCAAAGGATTGTATATTATAAACAACAACAATTCAATATCAACAACATGTTGGCTTGTAATTTTAATTCAAGTCAACTCTTTCTGGGGAATTTAAACAATTTTATTACAAAACTATTTGATATGAAGTCCTTGGCTGGTACTAACCGAGCAAATCGGTACTGAAGAACAATTACCAAATGTTTTATTCAGTCTATTGTGGGAGCAAAGGATCTGGTCGAGATAATTTAACATTTTACTAAAATACTCTGTAAATCTTGCAGGATAAAGATGCAGTCTGCTGTGGTACTTAAGTATCTTGCTAATAAGTAATTTAGTCTTTGAATCTTGGAAGTAGAAGTACAAGTTTCAAGAGATAATAAAGTCACTTGATTGTATTGATATGACTTCTGGTACTGTTTAACTAGGAGATTGAAGTACCAATTGCTGAATACTCTAAAGTACGACTTGTTGAAGTATTAGATTCACTTTTTGAGGTAACTCAACCTCTTAATAAGTTCCTTTATTAGGAAAATTTTACCTTTTTAGTACCACTTGACTTGGAAATTAAAGTACCAGGCTATACTGGAAGTATAGTACGATTTGCTGAGGGATCGAAGCTAGTATTATGACGTAATTTTGCCTCTTAGGAAAGTGTGTAGCTATAAAAATGAAGTACCAATACAGAGGCTATTAAGTCGATTGTAGAGTTTACATGATAAAGATGCAGTCTGATGTGGTACTTAAGTGTCTTGCTAATAGGTAATTTAGTCTTTGAATCTTGGAAGTAGAAGTACAAGTTTCAAGAGAAAATAAAGTCACTTGATTGTATTGATATGCCTTCTGGTACTGTTTAACTAGGAGATTGAAGTACCAATTGCTGAAGACTCTAAAGTACGACTTGTTGAAGTGTTAGATTCATTTTTTGAGGTAACTCAACCTCTTAATTAGTTCCATAATTAGGAAAATTTTACCTTTTTCAGTACCATTTGACAGCTGTGGTACTTAGGTGTCTTGCTAATAGGTAATTTAGTCTTAGAATCTTGGAAGTAGAAGTACAAGTTTCAAGAGAAAATAAAGTCACTTGATTGTATTGATATGACTTCTGGTACTGTTTAACTAGGAGATTGAAGTACCAATTGCTGAGGACTCTAAAGTACGGCTTGTTGAGGAGTTGGAGGAAACTCAAACTATTAATTATTACCTTTATTGGGATAATTTTAACTTTAAATTAAAGTACCAAGGTGCTGGAGGAAGTAAAGTACCATTTGCTTATAAATTAAAGCTACTACTTTGACGTAATTTTGTATCAAAGCAGAATAGGTTTCAATGAGTGCGACCCCCAGTAATTTCATTTAAATGGGACATTTTTTTAGGATCTCAGAGAAGAATTTGACAGGGAAGCAGAAAAAACAGGAAGATCAAGGTTATTATTAACCATAGCAGTACCCGCAGGAATAGAATATATCAATAAAGGATTCGATGTGCCAAAAATAACCAGGTGAGAAACCAAATCTTTTTTTTTTCAAAAACAATCATATACCAGACGATTTTTATGTGTTGTCTCTCAGAAGCTTAGAAGATCTTACTGTGGTACATTGAATCGACCTCCTAGTAATCTTTACGATAATACTTTTTTCAGGTATGTAGACTGGATGAATATTTTAAGTTACGATTATCACTCAGCATTTGAACCATCTGTTAACCACCATGCTCCATTATACTCGCTGGAAGAAGAAAGCGAATACAACTATGATTCCGATCTTAACGTAGTAAGTTGAAAAGTGTTTTAGAATAGAAGAAAGATGTGCTTATACTTAATTATTTTCAGCATTATTCCATAAAATACTACCTTAAAAATGGAGCTGATCCAAGTAAACTAGTACTTGGAATTCCAACTTATGGTAGGTCGTATACTCTACTGAATCCCGAAGCCATTGATATTGGGTCTCCAGCAGACGGTCCTGGAAGTATGGGAGAAGCTACCAGAGAAAATGGATACTTGGCTTATTATGAAGTAAGATGTATTTTTATTTTGATCAATATTAACTAATGGATGCCGTGTCCATGGGACCATTCTTTGGGTGCCACTTTGTCATCCGAAAAATCCTACATACAAATTTAAGTCAGATGCGTTGAGTCCACCTTTGACAAGGAAAGAAGAAATGTTTAATTGGGGGGGGGGGTTGTAAGTTAAAAGTATTTTGTTCCCCAATTATTATAATTTTAGATTTGTGAATATGTTAAAAATGACGACTGGGAAGTAGAGCAACCAAATTCAAAAGTAATGGGACCATATGCGTTCAAAGATAACCAATGGGTGGGATATGACGACGAAGAAATAGTAAAAAGGAAAGCTGAATATGTAGCAGAAAACAATTTGGGTGGAATAATGTTTTGGTCGATAGATAACGATGATTTCAGAGGAAAATGCCATGACAAACCGTATCCTTTGATTGAAGCTGGAAGGGCAGCGTTATTAGCAGCTTATGGGTAAGTTCCAGCTTTCTTTATATCTTTAATATCTGAAACGGAATTTTTTTTCAGGGTTACTGACGATAATCTTATTTCACCAACTAGAAAACCTGTAAAATCCAGGACAAGAACACGAACGAAAACTTTAAATAAAGTGGAATCTTCTGATGACGAAAAAATTGAAAAATCTGATAAGTTACAGACCAGAAGAAGAAACAGGTGAGTGATTAAATATTTTTTTGAAAAAATACGGTAGGAATGTTAAAATATTTGTTTTAGAACAAGACCAAGTAAATCAAAAGAAGTGAACGAAGAAGAAACAACAACTAAAAGAAAAACAAGAAGAAAGGAAGCTAAGGATTTGTCCAACGAAGAAACTTCAAGTTACAGTAGTCTTAAGCTTGTTACACCAAGCTACACTACACCTGCTCCACCTGCTACACCTGATATGGACGGAGGTTTGTTATTTGTTTGTTGATAAAAGTTTTTTTTTAAATTGTTTTTGGTTTACAGAATTCAAATGTGAAGATGATGGCTTTTATCCGCATCCAAAGGACTGCAAAAAATATTATTGGTGTTTGAGTGGTCCAGGCGAATCTGGAATTGTTGCTCATCAGTTTACATGTCCTGCTGGTAAGTATTCAAGTGTTCTTGTCCAAATTTCCATTCCCAAAGCTTACAGCTACCGATATACCTTTAATATTCAATTTCTTCCAGGTCTCTATTTCAATAAAGCCGCGGATTCTTGCGATTACACCCAAAATGTTTTGTGTAACAAAAAAATGCAAAAAGTCACAGCCGCAACTAAAGATACCTCATCGTTTTCCACTACTTCGTCTCCATCGAGTTTTATTTTTTCTACTTCTAGAGCTCCGCCAAAAATTACAGCAGCTACAAGTAGAACAACTTTCGTACAAACAACTACCACAACAACAGAAGCATATGAGGTAAGTAAGTCGAAAAAATGCAATTGATCTCTAAAGGAAAATTTAGCGTCTATGGTAGATGGAAATCTTTTCAAATAAATAAACCCATATAAAAATGTTATCGTACTCCCATGATAAAGAAATGTTTAAGAGCTAATCAATGAAGTATTAAAGATAGACCAGCCTTCACACATTATTATGCTCTAGGCTCTGTAGCAGAATAGCGCTGGACAAAACAGCGCTGGACATAAATAGCGCTGGTCAAAATAGCGCTGGTCAAAATAGCGCTGGTCAAAATAGCGCTGGTCAAAAACAGTGCAGGACAAAATAGCGCTGGACAAAAACAGCGCTCCATAAAATGGCGCAGGTTGAAATATCCTTACAAAATCAACTGTTACAGTAGGATGTGATTGAAAAAGCAAGTTTCACCGCAAAGCATCAACCTTCCTTTACAACAAAAAATAACAGAATATAAGGAACGGAAAACAAGTAAGAGCAACAATCAATATTTTTCATCATACTTCAACACATATCGCTTCCCGACCAACTGACACAGATCAAAGTGTAAACAACTACTTGTCAGTGTCATATCTATTTAAAGTCTAAAAAAATGCAATTTCACGTTGCTTGTCATTTCTGTAATTATATCCTTCGTGGAATAATGTATCACCTCCTTTCTGAGACTTGCCAAATTGCATTTTTTTAGACTTTAAATAAATATGACTCTGACAAGTAGTTGTTTACACTTTGATCTGTGTCAGTTGGTCGGGAAGCGATATGTGTTGAAGTATGACGAAAATTATTGATTGTTCTTACTTGTTTACGTTCCTTATATTTTGATATTGTTATAGACAGTTACCAACACTTTGATCACTGTCAGCTGGTCGGGAAGCGATGTTGAATTGACGAATTGAATTAGGAAAACTATTGTTATGACTGTAATTTATGAAAAATATGTTATTCCTAATTATGCTAATTCGGTACTATAGTTTATTTTTATGTATGAGGTAGTAGTAAAATAAAGAAGCATAATTATCTTTGGACGGCGCTATTTTATGGAGCGCTGTTTTTATCCTGCGCTGTTTTTGTCCAGCGCTATTTTGTCCTGTGCTGTTTTTGTCCAGCGCTATTTTGACCAGCGCTATTTTGTCCAGCGCTATTTTGTCCAGCGCTATTTATATCCAGCGCTATTTTGTCCAGCGCTTTTTATGACCAGCGCGATTTTGACCAGCGCTATTCTGGTACAGAGTTCATTTAAACTATTTTATGAAAATTATTTTTAGACCAAGTGATGTACGTTATTAATTTTTTCGTTTGAATAAGTGGAAATTATATCTTCCTCTTGACAGAACCTGCAAAGGCCTGTTTCTTCCAATATTATAACACTCATATGATTGTTGAGTCAGCAGTGCCCTGTCAGTAAACTATGATTCTAACAGCCTTTTGGCTTTTTAGCAGCAGGTCCTCTGTTACTTTAGCCGATGGTCATTTGATGAACTCTTTTGGCCTGTCTCTGTACAGGAGTTGTTCTCCACCATCCCAGAAACTCAGTTTCCTTCGATTTTTCAATTGCTGCCTTTTTGTATAGCCAGCTCGTCAGCTTCTTCATTGCCCTTATGTCCTTTGTGTCTGGTACCCAGGCCAGAAATAGTCTATTATGACTTGCTAGCTCAGATAGAACACGCGCGCAGTCCCATACTAGTCATGAATTGACCTGGCAGGAATCTAGTGCCTTTAGTCCGAGTAAATAACAATTGTTTTGTTATTCACTCCCTGCCTTGCTATTTCGCTTGCACAGTGTTCAATGGCAGTTACTTCCGCCTGGAACACTGTGGCATAAGTTCCTAAGCTTATCTGGATTTTCGTCCTTGGCTTTGCTCTGTATACAACGGTTCCAACTCCATTAGGGGTTTTTGAGCCGTCAGTATACCAGATGAATTGTGCCTCTTTGGTATTTAGTACCGTGTAATCGACTTATAGGCGCCTGGCGTTGGAGTAGCCTGTGAGCCGTAGCTCCAGCCTTTCCTTGTATGTGTAGTAATGGTATATTTAGAAGGACTTCTATGGCTCCCGTGATAACTACTCCGTTTTGGTCCACCATACCAGTGCTCCGTAGACTATCATTGGTGACGTTACCAAACCATAAGTTTTACCAAAAAACACCCAACGCAGCTAATGATGTTTTCATATAAATAAAAAAAATGAGTAAGATGAGTCAGCAATTTTTACTAATTCTTTCATTTCCTCCACAGTTCTGTGAGATAAAGCTTCAGAAACTGTTAATAAAGGATGTAGAGTCGGTAGTTCCGTTTTTTCCAATGGAATCCCCATCGGTAGCATCGGTCTGTATCCTTCATAAGTCGTACATTTTCTCAATTCATGGGGATACCGCATTTTATCACCGCTTATTAACTTCCTTATAATTTCTTTTTTATCTGAAGTAAGCACGTTTTTTAAAGGATCCACACAAGCTCCGCAAATAACAGGATCTTCCTTTTCTTTTTTAATCCAGAATTCTTTCGTCGGATCTGGATCACCACGAACTTGGTTATCGTCCCAAGTTCTACCGATTCTTCTAAACTTTTCCGCCAATGGTGGCATGACATTGATTTTTAAAGAGACTGTATCAGTGGTTTCTATTTTGTCAATTTTTGGTTTGATCTGTTTGAAATTTGCAGTGGCTTCTCTTTCTTTCTTACCCCATTCGGTGGTGTAAGTGTGTTCGCATAGCAAGTCTCTTAGAGATTGGTCTTGAATGTTATCTAAAGGTATTGCTGGTAACATGAAGACTCTTGGTCTGATTTTGATCACCTCATCCTTAGATATCTTAGTACCTTCTTCTAACTCCTGAAAAAAATACCTATGAAGTGTTCGATACCAGACCAGTATTTTCTAACTTACTTCAAACGGTACCCGTGGATCAGTCTGTAGTATCGGTTTGGGATTTAAAAGTAATTCAAATGGGATATGTACGTCCCTTCGGAGTTTGCTGAATGTTCCATGATCCTCTGGTTCGTATGGACTGGATTTTTTTGGTTTTTTTTCTGTACGATTTCTTTGGTAATCGTAAGACACTTTTGAAACATCACAGTATTTTTTGTAGTCACTTTGGTAGGTTGTAGAAAAAGAGGTAAAAACATCTTTGGTGAGGGTTTCGTCGTAACATTCCATTATACTGGACAGTGACAACTTGTCATAATTTTATTTTTCATCGTAGAAATGTCGTCAACAGTGTTGTCAATGTAAGAAATGTAACATTTCAAAACAAAACTTACTTAGAATGTCGAAGTGTCCACCAATTAATTTAACAGATATGACTGAATTTTGAATTGACATTTCCAAGCAAAATTAAATAAATTTGTAATCATGTTCCATTGTGATTAAGGTAATATAGCTTTTACATTTTTTTTGTTTCAATATGGTGAAAGAAAATAATTTATTATTATTAAATAAGAAAAAAATTGAAATGAGGAATATTATTAAGCTTAATCAATGAAGAGGAATTATTTGTAAGATTAAAAATTATCGAATTAATAATTTTATCTTGATAAACTAATGTTATTTTTTAACTAAATTTTTTGATAGAATCATTCTTTAGCATTTAAATGGTGTAATGAAATTTTCGAAAAAAAAGCATTTTCAACTTAAAAAGTCTTGTAATTACCACAAAACTATGAATACTGAACTGAAATTTCGGGAGAGTATTTTCAAAAGAATTAAAAATTTGGAAAAAAAAGTTTCAAAAGCATAGCTTGAAGCGTTTTCGTCTTTTGAGTAATAAATGATAAAGTAGTGAAAATATTCGAAAATCCACTTTTTGAAATTGCATGTATCCATAACTCGACTAATTGGAGAGATAGAACGTTCTAGTCTCCTCCATTGGATTCAGGGGATCATTTAACATATAGATATAAATTTTGAGTCGATAATTGCAGGCATTAAGGGAGAATGAGTAAGTTTTGAAAAAACTCGAAAATCCAATTTCTGAAATTTCATGTATTCATAACTCGACTAATTGGAAAGATAGAACGTTCTAGTCTCCTCCATTGGATTCAGGGGAACATTTTCCATATAGATATGAGTTTTTGAGTTAATATTTTCAAGCATTAAGGGAGAGAACAGAGAGCAATTTAAATCGCGAAATATTTCCATACCTACCCCTTGCTTCAAAATTTCCTACAAAAAAAAATTTTTGCGACATGGAATTTGCTAAAAATTCGCAACCGGGGGTTTTTTGATACAGGAAAACAAATGCCACAGTCAGTTTTTTGATAATATCATTCTTTAGCATTCAAATGGTGTAATGAAATTTTCGAAAAAACGCATTTTCGACATAAAAAGTCTTGTAAATACCACAAAACTATGAATACTGAACTGAAATTTTAGGAGAGTATTTTCAAAAGAATTGAAAATTTGGAAAAAAAGTTTTAAAAGCATAGCTTGAAGCGTTTTCGTCTTTTGAGTAATAAATGATAAAGTAGTGAAAATATTCGAAAATCCACTTTTTGAAACTGCATGTATCCATAACTCAACTAATTGGAGAGATAGAACGTTCCAGTCTACTCCATTGGATTCAGGGGATCATTTTACATAAAGATATAAATTTTGAGTCGATAATTGCAGGCATTAAGGAAGAATGAGTAAGTTTTGAAAAAACTCGAAAATCCAATTTCTGAAATTTCATGTATTCATAACTCGACTAATTGGAGAGATGTATGTATGTATGTATTTTGGGGTAACATTCACTGAGACCTAAAAGATCTATTGTGCCCCCTTACTTCTACTTAGTTTCTGAGGAGAGTCTCAGATACTAGTAGAATTGGAGAGATAGAACGTTCTAGTCTCCTCCATTGGATTCAGGGGAACATTTTCCATATAGATATGAGTTTTTGAGTTAATATTTTCAAGCATTGAGGGAGAGAACAGAGAGCAATTTAAATCGCGAAATATTTCCATACCTACCCCTTGCTTCAAAATTTCCTAAAAAAAAAAATTTTTGCGACATGGAATTTGCTAAAAATTCGCAACCGGAGGTTTTTTGATACAGGAAAACAAATGCCACAGCCAGTTTTTTGATAATATCATTCTTTAGCATTCAAATGGTGTAATGAAATTTTCGAAAAAACGCATTTTCGACATAAAAAGTCTTGTAAATACCACAAAACTATGAATACTGAACTGAAATTTTGGGAGAGTATTTTCAAAAGAATTAAAAATTTGGAAATGAAGTTTCGAAAGCATAGCTTGAAGCGTTTTCGTCTTTTGAGTAATAAATGATAAAGTAGTGAAAATATTCGAAAATCCACTTTTTGAAACTGCATGTATCCATAACTCAACTAATTGGAGAGATAGAACGTTCTAGTCTCCTCCATTGGATTCAGGGGATCATTTTACATAAAGATATAGATTTTGAGTCGATAATTGCAGGCATTAAGGGAGAATGAGTGAGTTTTGAAAAAACTCGAAAATCCAATTTCTGAAATTTCATGTATTCATAACTCGACTAATTGGAGAGATAGAACGTTCTAGTCTCCTCCATTGGATTCAGGGGAACATTTTCCATATAGAAATGAGTTTTTGAGTTAATATTTTCAAGCATTAAGGGAGAGAACAGAGAGCAATTTAAATCGCGAAATATTTCCATACCTACCCCTTGCTTCAAAATTTCCTACAAAAAAAAAATTTTGCGACATGGAATTAGCTAAAAATTCGCAACCGGGGGTTTTTTGATACAGGAAAACAAATGCCACAGTCAGTTTTTTGATAATATCATTCTTTAGCATTCAAATGGTGTAATGAAATTTTCGAAAAAAACGCATTTTCGACATAAAAAGTCTTGTAAATACCACAAAACTATGAATACTGAACTGAAATTTTGGGAGAGTATTTTCAAAAGAATTAAAAATTTGGAAATGAAGTTTCGAAAGCATAGCTTGAAGCGTTTTCGTCTTTTGAGTAATAAATGATAAAGTAGTGAAAATATTCGAAAATCCACTTTTTGAAACTGCATGTATCCATAACTCAACTAATTGGAAAGATAGAACGTTCTAGTCTCCTCCATTGGATTCAGGGGATCATCTTACATAAAGATATAAATTTTGAGTCGATAATTGCAGGCATTAAGGGAGAATGAGTAAGTTTTGAAAAAACTCGAAAATCCAATTTCTGAAATTTCATGTATTCATAACTCAACTAATTGGAGAGATAGAACGTTCTAGTCTCCTCCATTGGATTCAGGGGAACATTTTCCATATAGATATGAGTTTTTGAGTTAATATTTTCAAGCATTGAGGGAGAGAACAGAGAGCAATTTAAATCGCGAAATATTTCCATACCTACCCCTTGCTTCCAAATTTCCTACAAAAAAAAATTTTTGCGACATGGAATTTGCTAAAAATTCGCAACCGGGGGTTTTTTGATACAGGAAAACAAATGCCACAGTCAGTTTTTTGATAATATCATTCTTTAGCATTCAAATGGTGTAATGAAATTTTCGAAAAAACGCATTTTCGACATAAAAAGTCTTGTAAATACCACAAAACTATGAATACTGAACTGAAATTTTGGGAGAGTATTTTCAAAAGAATTAAAAATTTGGAAATGAAGTTTCGAAAGCATAGCTTGAAGCGTTTTCGTCTTTTGAGTAATAAATGATAAAGTAGTGAAAATATTCTATATATATTCTATATGTAAAATGTTCCCCTGAATCCAATGGAGGAGACTAGAACGTTCTATCTCTCCAATTAGTCGAGTTATGAATACATGAAATTTCAGAAATTGGATTTTCGAGTTTTTTCAAAACTTACTCATTCTCCCTTAATGCCTGCAATTATCGACTCAAAATTTATATCTCTATGTAAAATGATCCCCTGAATCCAATGGAGGAGACTAGAACGTTCTATCTCTGCAATTAGTCGAGTTATGGATACATGCAGTTTCAAAAAGTGGATTTTCGAATATTTTCACTACTTTATCATTTATTACTCAAAAGACGAAAACGCTTCAAGCTATGCTTGTGAAACTTTTTTTCCAAATTTTTAATTCTTTTGAAAATACTCTCCTAAAATTTCAGTTCAGTATTCATAGTTTTGTGGTATTTACAAGACTTTTTATGTCGAAAATGCGTTTTTTCGAAAATTTCATTACACCATTTGAATGCTAAAGAATGATATTATCGAAAAACTGACTGTGGCATTTGTTTTCCTGTATCAAAAAACCCCCGGTTGCGAATTTTTAGCAAATTCCATGTCGCAAAAATTTTTTTTTGTAGGAAATTTTGAAGCAAGGGGTAGGTATGGAAATATTTCGCGATTTAAATTGCTCTCTGTTCTCTCTGAATACATGAAATTTCAGAAATTGGATTTTCGAGTTTTTTCAAAACTCACTCATTCTCCCTTAATGCCTGCAATTATCGACTCAAAATCTATATCTTTATGTAAAATGATCCCCTGAATCCAATGGAGGAGACTAGAACGTTCTATCTCTCCAATTAGTTGAGTTATGGATACATGCAGTTTCAAAAAGTGGATTTTCGAATATTTTCACTACTTTATCATTTATTACTTAAAAGACGAAAACGCTTCAAGCTATGCTTTTGAAACTTTTTTTCCAAATTTTCAATTCTTTTGAAAATACTCTCCTAAAATGTCAGTTCAGTATTCATAGTTTTGTGGTATTTACAAGACTTTTTATGTCGAAAATGCGCTTTTTCGAAAATTTCATTACACCATTTGAATGCTAAAGAATGATATTATCAAAAAACTGACTGTGGCATTTGTTTTCCTGTATCAAAAAACCCCCGGTTGCGTATTTTTAGCAAATTCCATGTCGCAAAAATTTTTTTTTGTAGGAAATTTTGAAGCAAGGGGTAGGTATGGAATTATTTCGCGATTTAAATTGCTCTATGTTCTCTCCCTTAATGCTTGAAAATATTAACTCAAAAACTCATATCTATATGTAAAATGTTCCCCTGAATCCAATGGAGGAGACTAGAACGTTCTATCTCTCCAATTAGTCGAGTTATGAATACATGAAATTTCAGAAATTGGATTTTCGAGTTTTTTCAAAACTCACTCATTCTCCCTTAATGCCTGCAATTATCGACTCAAAATCTATATCTTCATGTAAAATGATCCCCTGAATCCAATGGAGGAGACTAGAACGTTCTATCTCTCCAATTAGTTGAGTTATGGATACATGCAGTTTCAAAAAGTGGATTTTCGAATATTTTCACTACTTTATCATTTATTACTCAAAAGACGAAAACGCTTCAAGCTATGCTTTTGAAACTTTTTTTCCAAATTTTTAATTCTTTTGAAAATACTCTCCTAAAATTTCAGTTCAGTATTCATAGTTTTGTGGTATTTACAAGACTTTTTATGTCGAAAATGCGTTTTTTCGAAAATTTCATTACACCATTTGAATGCTAAAGAATGATATTATCAAAAAACTGACTGTGGCATTTGTTTTCCTGTATCAAAAAACCCCCGGTTGCGAATTTTTAGCAAATTCCATGTCGCAAAAATTTTTTTTTGTAGGAAATTTTGAAGCAAGGGAAATATTTTGCGATTTAAATTGCTCTATGTTCTCTCCCTTAATGCTTGAAAATATTAACTCAAAAACTCATATCTATATGTAAAATGTTCCCCTGAATCCAATGGAGGAGACTAGAATGTTCTATCTCTCCAATTAGTCGAGTTATGAATACATGAAATTTCAGAAATTGGATTTTCGAGTTTTTTCAAAACTTACTCATTCTCCCTTAATGCCTGCAATTATCGACTCAAAATTTATATCTTTATGTAAAATGATTCCCTGAATCCAATGGAGGAGACTAGAACGTTCTATCTTTCCAATTAGTTGAGTTATGGATACATGCAGTTTCAAAAAGTGGATTTTCGAATATTTTCACTACTTTATCATTTATTACTCAAAAGACGAAAACGCTTCAAGCTATGCTTTTGAAACTTCATTTCCAAATTTTTAATTCTTTTGAAAATACTCTCCTAAAATTTCAGTTCAGTATTCATAGTTTTGTGGTATTTACAAGACTTTTTATGTCGAAAATGCGCTTTTTCGAAAATTTCATTACACCATTTGAATGCTAAAGAATGATATTATCAAAAAACTGACTGTGGCATTTGTTTTCCTGTATCAAAAAACCCCCGGTTGCGAATTTTTAGCAAATTCCATGTCGCAAAAATTTTTTTTTGTAGGAAATTTTGAAGCAAGGGGTAGGTATGGAATTATTTCGCGATTTAAATTGCTCTATGTTCTCTCCCTTAATGCTTGAAAATATTAACTCAAAAACTCATATCTATATGTAAAATGTTCCCCTGAATCCAATGGAGGAGACTAGAACGTTCTATCTCTCCAATTAGTCGAGTTATGAATACATGAAATTTCAGAAATTGGATTTTCGAGTTTTTTCAAAACTCACTCATTCTCCCTTAATGCCTGCAATTATCGACTCAAAATCTATATCTTCATGTAAAATTTTTGCGACATGGAATTTGCTAAAAATTCGCAACCGGGGGTTTTTTGATACAGGAAAACAAATGCCACAGTCAGTTTTTTGATAATATCATTCTTTAGCATTCAAATGGTGTAATGAAATTTTCGAAAAAACGCATTTTCGACATAAAAAGTCTTGTAAATACCACAAAACTATGAATACTGAACTGAAATTTTAGGAGAGTATTTTCAAAAGAATTAAAAATATGGAAATGAAGTTTCAAAAGCATAGCTTGAAGCTTTTTCGTCTATTGAGTAATAAATGATAAAGTAGTGAAAATATTCGAAAATCCACTTTTTGAAACTGCATGTATCCATAACTCAACTAATTGGAGAGATAGAACGTTCTAGTCTCCTCCATTGGATTCAGGGGATCATTTTACATAAAGATATAAATTTTGAGTCGATAATTGCAGGCATTAAGGGAGAATGAGTAAGTTTTGAAAATACTCGAAAATCCAATTTCTGAAATTTCATGTATTCATAACTCGACTAATTGGAGAGATAGAACGTTCTAGTCTCCTCCATTGGATTCAGGGGAACATTTTACATATAAATATGAGTTTTTGAGTTAATATTTTCAAGCATTAAGGGAGAGAACAGAGAGCAATTTAAATCGCGAAATATTTCCATACCTACCCCTTGCTTCAAAATTTCCTACAAAAAAAAATTTTTGCGACATGGAATTTGCTAAAAATTCGCAACCGGGGGTTTTTTGATACAGGAAAACAAATGCCACAGTCAGTTTTTCGATAATATCATTCTTTAGCATTCAAATGGTGTAATGAAATTTTCGAAAAAACGCATTTTCGACATAAAAAGTCTTGTAAATACCACAAAACTATGAATACTGAACTGAAATTTTAGGAGAGTATTTTCAAAAGAATTAAAAATTTGGAAAAAAAGTTTCACAAGCATAGCTTGAAGCGTTTTCGTCTTTTGAGTAATAAATGATAAAGTAGTGAAAATATTCGAAAATCCACTTTTTGAAACTGCATGTATCCATAACTCGACTAATTGCAGAGATAGAACGTTCTAGTCTCCTCCATTGGATTCAGGGGATCATTTTACATAGAGATATAAATTTTGAGTCGATAATTGCAGGCATTAAGGGAGAATGAGTAAGTTTTGAAAAAACTCGAAAATCCAATTTCTGAAATTTCATGTATTCATAACTCGACTAATTGGAGAGATAGAACGTTCTAGTCTCCTCCATTGGATTCAGGGGAACATTTTACATATAGATATGAGTTTTTGAGT
The DNA here is from genome assembly GCA_949126875.1 of Lochmaea capreae. NCBI lineage: Eukaryota > Metazoa > Arthropoda > Insecta > Coleoptera > Chrysomelidae > Lochmaea > Lochmaea capreae. Next base: position 4,018,335 of record OX421408.1, read on the forward strand.
TAATATTTTCAAGCATTAAGGGAGAAAACAGAGAGCAATTTAAATCGCGAAATATTTCCATACCTACCCCTTGCTTCAAAATTTCCTACAAAAAAAATTTTTGCGACATGGAATTTGCTAAAAATTCGCAACCGGGGGTTTTTTGATACAGGAAAACAAATGCCACAGTCAGTTTTTTGATAATATCATTCTTTAGCATTCAAATGGTGTAATGAAATTTTCGAAAAAACGCATTTTCGACATAAAAAGTCTTGTAAATACCACAAAACTATGAATACTGAACTGAAATTTCAGGAGAGTATTTTCAAAAGAATTAAAAATTTGGAAAAAAAGTTTCAAAAGCATAGCTTGAAGCGTTTTCGTCTTTTGAGTAATAAATGATAAAGTAGTGAAAATATTCGAAAATCCACTTTTTGAAACTGCATGTATCCATAACTCAACTAATTGGAGAGATAGAACGTTCCAGTCTCCTCCATTGGATTCAGGGGATCATTTTACATAAAGATATAAATTTTGAGTCGATAATTGCAGGCATTAAGGGAGAATGAGTAAGTTTTGAAAAAACTCGAAAATCCAATTTCTGAAATTTCATGTATTCATAACTCGACTAATTGGAGAGATAGAACGTTCTAGTCTCCTCCATTGGATTCAGGGGAACATTTTACATATAGATATGAGTTTTTGAGTTAATATTTTCAAGCATTAAGGGAGAGAACAGAGAGCAATTTAAATCGCGAAATATTTCCATACCTACCCCTTGCTTCAAAATTTCCTACAAAAAAAAGTTTTTGCGACATGGAATTTGCTAAAATTTCGCGACCGGGGGTTTTTTGATACAGGAAAACAAATGCCACAGTCAGTTTTTTGATAATATCATTCTTTAGCATTCAAATGGTGTAATGAAATTTTCGAAAAAACGCATTTTCGACATAAAAAGTCTTGTAAATACCACAAAACTATGAATACTGAACTGAAATTTCAGGAGAGTATTTTCAAAAGAATTAAAAATTTGGACAAAAAGTTTCAAAAGCATAGCTTGAAGCGTTTTCGTCTTTTGAGTAATAAATGATAAAGTAGTGAAAATATTCGAAAATCCACTTTTTGAAACTGCATGTATCCATAACTCAACTAATTGGAGAGATAGAACGTTCCAGCCTCCTCCATTGGATTCAGGGGATCATTTTACATAAAGAAATAAATTTTGAGTCGATAATTGCAGGCATTAAGGGAGAATGAGTAAGTTTTGAAAATACTCGAAAATCCAATTTCTGAAATTTCATGTATTCATAACTCGACTAATTGGAGAGATAGAACGTTCTAGTCTCCCCGATTGGATTCAGGGGAACATTTTACATATAGATATGAGTTTTTGAGTTAATATTCTCAAGCATTAAGGGAGAGAACAGAGAGCAATTTAAATCGCGAAATATTTCCATACCTACCCCTTGCTTCAAAATTTCCTACAAAAAAAAATTTTTGCGACATGGAATTTGCTAAAAATTCGCAACCGGGGGTTTTTTGATACAGGAAAACAAATGCCACAGTCAGTTTTTCGATAATATCATTCTTTAGCATTCAAATGGTGTAATGGAATTTTCGAAAAAACGCATTTTCGACATAAAAAGTCTTGTAAATACCACAAAACTATGAATACTGAACTGAAATTTTAGGAGAGTATTTTCAAAAGAATTAAAAATTTGGAAAAAAAGTTTCACAAGCATAGCTTGAAGCGTTTTCGTCTTTTGAGTAATAAATGATAAAGTAGTGAAAATATTCGAAAATCCACTTTTTGAAACTGCATGTATCCATAGCTCGACTAATTGCAGAGATAGAACGTTCTAGTCTCCTCCATTGGATTCAGGGGATCATTTTACATAAAGATATAAATTTTGAGTCGATAATTGCAGGCATTAAGGGAGAATGAGTAAGTTTTGAAAAAACTCGAAAATCCAATTTCTGAAATTTCATGTATTCATAACTCGACTAATTGGAGAGATAGAACGTTCTAGTCTCCTCCATTGGATTCAGGGGAACATTTTACATATAGATATGAGTTTTTGAGTTAATATTTTCAAGCATTAAGTGAGAGAACAGAGAGCAATTTAAATCGCGAAATATTTCCATACCTACCCCTTGCTTCAAAATTTCCTACAAAAAAAAATTTTTGCGACATGGAATTTGCTAAAAATTCGCAACCGGGGGTTTTTTGATACAGGAAAACAAATGCCACAGTCAGTTTTTCGATAATATCATTCTTTAGCATTCAAATGGTGTAATGAAATTTTCGAAAAAACGCATTTTCGACATAAAAAGTCTTGTAAATACCACAAAACTATGAATACTGAACTGAAATTTTAGGAGAGTATTTTCAAAAGAATTAAAAATTTGGAAAAAAAGTTTCACAAGCATAGCTTGAAGCGTTTTCGTCTTTTGAGTAATAAATGATAAAGTAGTGAAAATATTCGAAAATCCACTTTTTGAAACTGCATGTATCCATAACTCGACTAATTGCAGAGATAGAACGTTCTAGTCTCCTCCATTGGATTCAGGGGATCATTTTACATAGAGATATAAATTTTGAGTCGATAATTGCAGGCATTAAGGGAGAATGAGTAAGTTTTGAAAAAACTCGAAAATCCAATTTCTGAAATTTCATGTATTCATAACTCGACTAATTGGAGAGATAGAACGTTCTAGTCTCCTCCATTGGATTCAGGGGAACATTTTACATATAGATATGAGTTTTTGAGTTAATATTTTCAAGCATTAAGGGAGAAAACAGAGAGCAATTTAAATCGCGAAATATTTCCATACCTACCCCTTGCTTCAAAATTTCCTACAAAAAAAAATTTTTGCGACATGGAATTTGCTAAAATTTCGCAACCGGGGGTTTTTTGATACAGGAAAACAAATGCCACAGTCAGTTTTTTGATAATATCATTCTTTAGCATTCAAATGGTGTAATGAAATTTTCGAAAAAACGCATTTTCGACATAAAAAGTCTTGTAAATACCACAAAACTATGAATACTGAACTGAAATTTCAGGAGAGTATTTTCAAAAGAATTAAAAATTTGGAAAAAAAGTTTCAAAAGCACAGCTTGAAGCGTTTTCGTCTTTTGAGTAATAAATTATAAAGTAGTGAAAATATTCGAAAATCCACTTTTTGAAACTGCATGTATCCATAACTCGACTAATTGGAGAGATAGAACGTTCTAGTCTCCTCCATTGGATTCAGGGGATCATTTTACATAAAGATATAAATTTTGAGTCGATAATTGCAGGCATTAAGGGAGAATGAGTAAGTTTTGAGAAAACTCGAAAATCCAATTTCTGAAATTTCATGTATTCATAACTCGACTAATTGGAGAGATAGAACGTTCTAGTCTCCTCCATTGGATTCAGGGGAACATTTTACATGAAGATATGAGTTTTTGAGTTAATATTCTCAAGCATTAAGGGAGAGAACAGAGAGCAATTTAAATCGCGAAATATTTCCATACCTACCCCTTGCTTCAAAATTTCCTACAAAAAAAAATTTTTGCGACATGGAATTTGCTAAAAATTCGCAACCGGGGGTTTTTTGATACAGGAAAACAAATGCCACAGTCAGTTTTTTGATAATATCATTCTTTAGCATTCAAATGGTGTAATGAAATTTTCGAAAAAACGCATTTTCGACATAAAAAGTCTTGTAAATACCACAAAACTATGAATACTGAACTGAAATTTTAGGAGAGTATTTTCAAAAGAATTAAAAATTTGGAAAAAAAGTTTCAAAAGCATAGCTTGAAGCGTTTTCGTCTTTTGAGTAATAAATGATAAAGTAGTGAAAATATTCGAAAATCCAATTTCTGAAATTTCATGTATTCATAACTCGACTAATTGGAGAGATAGAACGTTCTAGTCTCCTCCATTGGATTCAGGGGATCATTTTACATAAAGATATGAGTTTTTGAGTTAATATTTTCAAGCATTAAGGGAGAGAACAGAGAGCAATTTAAATCGCGAAATATTTCCATACCTACCCCTTGCTTCAAAATTTCCTACAAAAAAAAATTTTTGCGACATGGAATTTGCTAAAAATTCGCAACCGGGGGTTTTTTGATACAGGAAAACAAATGCCACAGTCAGTTTTTTGATAATATCATTCTTTAGCATTCAAATGGTGTAATGAAATTTTCGAAAAAACGCATTTTCGACATAAAAAGTCTTGTAAATACCACAAAACTATGAATACTGAACTGAAATTTTAGGAGAGTATTTTCAAAAGAATTAAAAATTTGGAAAAAAAGTTTCAAAAGCATAGCTTGAAGCGTTTTCGTCTTTTGAGTAATAAATGATAAAGTAGTGAAAATATTCGAAAATCCACTTTTTGAAACTGCATGTATCCATAACTCAACTAATTGGAGAGATAGAACGTTCCAGTCTCCTCCATTGGATTCAGGGGATCATTTTACATAAAGATATAAATTTTGAGTCGATAATTGCAGGCATTAAGGAAAAATGAGTAAGTTTTGAAAATACTCGAAAATCCAATTTCTGAAATTTCATGTATTCATAACTCGACTAATTGGAGAGATAGAACGTTCTAGTCTCCTCCATTGGATTCAGGGGAACATTTTACATATAAATATGAGTTTTTGAGGTAATATTTTCAAGCATTAAGGGAGAGAACAGAGAGCAATTTAAATCGCGAAATATTTCCATACCTACCACTTGCTTCAAAATTTCCTACAAAAAAAAATTTTTGCGACATGGAATTTGCTAAAAATTCGCAACCGGGGGTTTTTTGATACAGGAAAACAAATGCCACAGTCAGTTTTTTGATAATATCATTCTTTAGCATTCAAATGGTGTAATGAAATTTTCGAAAAAACGCATTTTCGACATAAAAAGTCTTGTAAATACCACAAAACTATGAATACTGAACTGAAATTTTAGGAGAGTATTTTCAAAAGAATTAAAAATTTGGAAAAAAAGTTTCAAAAGCATAGCTTGGAGCGTTTTCGTCTTTTGAGTAATAAATGATAAAGTAGTGAAAATATTCGAAAATCCACTTTTTGAAACTGCATGTATCCATAACTCGACTAATTGGAGAGATAGAACGTTCTAGTCTCCTCCATTGGATTCAGGGGATCATTTTACATAAAGATATAAATTTTGAGTCGATAATTGCAGGCATTAAGGGAGAATGAGTAAGTTTTGAAAATACTCGAAAATCCAATTTCTGAAATTTCATGTATTCATAACTCGACTAATTGGAGAGATAGAACGTTCTAGTCTCCTCCATTGGATTCAGGGGAACATTTTACATATAGATATGAGTTTTTGAGTTAATATTTTCAAGCATTAAGGGAGAGAACAGAGAGCAATTTAAATCGCGAAATATTTCCATACCTACCCCTTGCTTCAAAATTTCCTACAATAAAAAATTTTTGCGGCATGGAATTTGCTAAAAATTCGCAACCGGGGGTTTTTTGATACAGGAAAACAAATGCCACAGTCAGTTTTTTGATAATATCATTCTTTAGCATTCAAATGGTGTATTGAAATTTTCGAAAAAACGCATTTTCGACATAAAAAGTCTTGTAAATACCACAAAACTATGAATACTGAACTGAAATTTTAGGAGAGTATTTTCAAAAGAATAAAAAATTTGGAAAAAAAGTTTCAAAAGCATAGCTTGAAGCGTTTTCGTCTTTTGAGTAATAAATGATAAAGTAGTGAAAATATTCGAAAATCCACTTTTTGAAACTGCATGTATCCATAACTCAACTAATTGGAGAGATAGAACGTTCTAGTCTCCTCCATTGGATTCAGGGGATCATTTTACATAAAGATATAAATTTTGAGTCGATAATTGCAGGCATTAAGGGAGAATGAGTAAGTTTTGAAAAAACTCGAAAATCCAATTTCTGAAATTTCATGTATTCATAACTCGACTAATTGGAGAGATAGAACGTTCTAGTCTCCTCCATTGGATTCAGGGGAACATTTTACATATAGATATGAGTTTTTGAGTTAATATTTTCAAGCATTAAGGGAGAGAACAGAGAGCAATTTAAATCGCGAAATATTTCCATACCTACCCCTTGCTTCAAAATTTCCTACAAAAAAAAATTTTTGCGACATGGAATTTGCTAAAAATTCGCAACCGGGGGTTTTTTGATACAGGAAAACAAATGCCACAGTCAGTTTTTTGATAATATCATTCTTTAGCATTCAAATGGTGTAATGAAATTTTCGAAAAAACGCATTTTCGACATAAAAAGTCTTGTAAATACCACAAAACTATGAATACTGAACTGAAATTTTAGGAGAGTATTTTCAAAAGAATTAAAAATTTGGAAAAAAAGTTTCAAAAGCATAGCTTGAAGCGTTTTCGTCTTTTGAGTAATAAATGATAAAGTAGTGAAAATATTCGAAAATCCACTTTTTGAAACTGCATGTATCCATAACTCAACTAATTGGAGAGATAGAACGTTCCAGTCTCCTCCATTGGATTCAGGGGATCATTTTACATAAAGATATAAATTTTGAGTCGATAATTGCAGGCATTAAGGGAGAATGAGTAAGTTTTGAAAATACTCGAAAATCCAATTTCTGAAATTTCATGTATTCATAACTCGACTAATTGGAGAGATAGAACGTTCTAGTCTCCTCCATTGGATTCAGGGGAACATTTTACATATAAATATGAGTTTTTGAGTTAATATTTTCAAGCATTAAGGGAGAGAACAGAGAGCAATTTAAATCGCGAAATATTTCCATACCTACCACATACTTCAAAATTTCCTACAAAAAAAAATTTTTGCGACATGGAATTTGCTAAAAATTCGCAACCGGGGGTTTTTTGATACAGGAAAACAAATACCACAGTCAGTTTTTTGATAATATCATTCTTTAGCATTCAAATGGTGTAATGAAATTTTCGAAAAAACGCATTTTCGACATAAAAAGTCTTGTAAATACCACAAAACTATGAATACTAAAAAGTCTTGTAAATACCACAAAACTATGAACACTGAACTGAAATTTTAGGAGAGTATTTTCAAAAGAATTAAAAATTTGGAAAAAAAGTTTCAAAAGCATAGCTTGGAGCGTTTTCGTCTTTTGAGTAATAAATGATAAAGTAGTGAAAATATTCGAAAATCCACTTTTTGAAACTGCATGTATCCATAACTCGACTAATTGGAGAGATAGAACGTTCTAGTCTCCTCCATTGGATTCAGGGGATCATTTTACATAAAGATATAAATTTTGAGTCGATAATTGCAGGCATTAAGGGAGAATGAGTAAGTTTTGAAAATACTCGAAAATCCAATTTCTGAAATTTCATGTATTCATAACTCGACTAATTGGAGAGATAGAACGTTCTAGTCTCCTCCATTGGATTCAGGGGAACATTTTACATATAGATATGAGTTTTTGAGTTAATATTTTCAAGCATTAAGGGAGAGAACAGAGAGCAATTTAAATCGCGAAATATTTCCATACCTACCCCTTGCTTCAAAATTTCCTACAATAAAAAATTTTTGCGGCATGGAATTTGCTAAAAATTCGCAACCGGGGGTTTTTTGATACAGGAAAACAAATGCCACAGTCAGTTTTTTGATAATATCATTCTTTAGCATTCAAATGGTGTATTGAAATTTTCGAAAAAACGCATTTTCGACATAAAAAGTCTTGTAAATACCACAAAACTATGAATACTGAACTGAAATTTTAGGAGAGTATTTTCAAAAGAATTAAAAATTTGGAAAAAAAGTTTCAAAAGCATAGCTTGAAGCGTTTTCGTCTTTTGAGTAATAAATGATAAAGTAGTGAAAATATTCGAAAATCCACTTTTTGAAACTGCATGTATCCATAACTCAACTAATTGGAGAGATAGAACGTTCCAGTCTCCTCCATTGGATTCAGGGGATCATTTTACATAAAGATATAAATTTTGAGTCGATAATTGCAGGCATTAAGGGAGAATGAGTAAAGTTTGAAAATACTCGAAAATCCAATTTCTGAAATTTCATGTATTCATAACTCGACTAATTGGAGAGATAGAACGTTCTAGTCTCCTCCATTGGATTCAGGGGAACATTTTACATATAAATATGAGTTTTTGAGTTAATATTTTCAAGCATTAAGGGAGAGAACAGAGAGCAATTTAAATCGCGAAATATTTCCATACCTACCACTTGCTTCAAAATTTCCTACAAAAAAAAATTTTTGCGACATGGAATTTGCTAAAAATTCGCAACCGGGGGTTTTTTGATACAGGAAAACAAATGCCACAGTCAGTTTTTTGATAATATCATTCTTTAGCATTCAAATGGTGTAATGAAATTTTCGAAAAAACGCATTTTCGACATAAAAAGTCTTGTAAATACCACAAAACTATGAATACTGAACTGAAATTTTAGGAGAGTATTTTCAAAAGAATTAAAAATTTGGAAAAAAAGTTTCAAAAGCATAGCTTGAAGCGTTTTCGTCTTTTGAGTAATAAATGATAAAGTAGTGAAAATATTCGAAAATCCACTTTTTGAAACTGCATGTATCCATAACTCAACTAATTGGAGAGATAGAACGTTCCAGTCTCCTCCATTGGATTCAGGGGATCATTTTACATAAAGATATAAATTTTGAGTCGATAATTGCAGGCATTAAGGGAGAATGAGTAAGTTTTGAAAATACTCGAAAATCCAATTTCTGAAATTTCATGTATTCATAACTCGACTAATTGGAGAGATAGAACGTTCTAGTCTCCTCCATTGGATTCAGGGGAACATTTTACATATAAATATGAGTTTTTGAGTTAATATTTTCAAGCATTAAGGGAGAGAACAGAGAGCAATTTAAATCGCGAAATATTTCCATACCTACCACTTGCTTCAAAATTTCCTACAAAAAAAAATTTTTGCGACATGGAATTTGCTAAAAATTCGCAACCGGGGGTTTTTTGATACAGGAAAACAAATGCCACAGTCAGTTTTTTGATAATATCATTCTTTAGCATTCAAATGGTGTAATGAAATTTTCGAAAAAACGCATTTTCGACATAAAAAGTCTTGTAAATACCACAAAACTATGAATACTGAACTGAAATTTTAGGAGAGTATTTTCAAAAGAATTAAAAATTTGGAAAAAAAGTTTCAAAAGCATAGCTTGAAGCGTTTTCGTCTTTTGAGTAATAAATGATAAAGTAGTGAAAATATTCGAAAATCCACTTTTTGAAACTGCATGTATCCATAACTCAACTAATTGGAGAGATAGAACGTTCCAGTCTCCTCCATTGGATTCAGGGGATCATTTTACATAAAGATATAAATTTTGAGTCGATAATTGCAGGCATTAAGGGAGAATGAGTAAGTTTTGAAAATACTCGAAAATCCAATTTCTGAAATTTCATGTATTCATAACTCGACTAATTGGAGAGATAGAACGTTCTAGTCTCCTCCATTGGATTCAGGGGAACATTTTACATATAAATATGAGTTTTTGAGTTAATATTTTCAAGCATTAAGGGAGAGAACAGAGAACAATTTAAATCGCGAAATATTTCCATACCTACCCCTTGCTTCAAAATTTCCTACAAAAAAAAATTTTTGCGACATGGAATTTGCTAAAAATTCGCAACCGGGGGTTTTTTGATACAGGAAAACAAATGCCACAGTCAGTTTTTTGATAATATCATTCTTTAGCATTCAAATGGTGTAATGAAATTTTCGAAAAAACGCATTTTCGACATAAAAAGTCTTGTAAATACCACAAAACTATGAATACTGAACTGAAATTTCAGGAGAGTATTTTCAAAAGAATTAAAAATTTGGAAAAAAAGTTTCAACAGCATAGCTTGAAGCGTTTTCGTCTTTTGAGTAATAAATGATAAAGTAGTGAAAATATTCGAAAATCCACTTTTTGAAACTGCATGTATCCATAACTCGACTAATTGGAGAGATAGAACGTTCTAGTCTCCTCCATTGGATTCAGGGGATCATTTTACATAAAGATATAAATTTTGAGTCGATAATTGCAGGCATTAAGGGAGAATGAGTAAGTTTTGAAAAAACTCGAAAATCCAATTTCTGAAATTTCATGTATTCATAACTCGACTAATTGGAGAGATAGAACGTTCTAGTTTCCTCCATTGGATTCAGGGGAACATTTTACATATAGATATGAGTTTTTGAGTTAATATTTTCAAGCATTAAGGGAGAGAACAGAGAGCAATTTAAATCGCGAAATATTTCCATACCTACCACTTGCTTCAAAATTTCCTACAAAAAAAAATTTTTGCGACATGGAATTTGCTAAAAATTCGCAACCGGGGGTTTTTCTATACAGGAAAACAAATGCCACAGTCAGTTTTTTGATAATATCATTCTTTAGCATTCAAATGGTGTAATGAAATTTTCGAAAAAACGCATTTTCGACATAAAAAGTCTTGTAAATACCACAAAACTATGAATACTGAACTGAAATTTTAGGAGAGTATTTTCAAAAGAATTAAAAATTTGGAAAAAAAGTTTCAAAAGCATAGCTTGAAGCGTTTTCGTCTTTTGAGTAATAAATGATAAAGTAGTGAAAATATTCGAAAATCCACTTTTTGAAACTGCATGTATCCATAACTCGACTAATTGGAGAGATAGAACGTTCTAGTCTCCTCCATTGGATTCAGGGGAACATTTTACATATAGATATGAGTTTTTGAGTTAATATTTTCAAGCATTAAGGGAGAGAACAGAGAGCAATTTAAATCGCGAAATATTTCCATACCTACCCCTTGCTTCAAAATTTCCTACAAAAAAAAATTTTTGCGACATGGAATTCGCTAAAAATTCGCAACCGGGGGTTTTTTTATACAGGAAAACAAATGCCACAGTCAGTTTTTTGATAATATCATTCTTTAGCATTCAAATGGTGTAATGAAATTTTCGAAAAAACGCATTTTCGACATAAAAAGTCTTGTAAATACCACAAAACTATGAATACTGAACTGAAATTTTAGGAGAGTATTTTCAAAAGAATTAAAAATTTGGAAAAAAAGTTTCAAAAGCATAGCTTGAAGCGTTTTCGTCTTTTGAGTAATAAATGATAAAGTAGTGAAAATATTCGAAAATCCACTTTTTGAAACTGCATGTATCCATAACTCAACTAATTGGAGAGATAGAACGTTCCAGTCTCCTCCATTGGATTCAGGGGATCATTTTACATAAAGATATAAATTTTGAGTCGATAATTGCAGGCATTAAGGGAGAATGAGTAAGTTTTGAAAATACTCGAAAATCCAATTTCTGAAATTTCATGTATTCATAACTCGACTAATTGGAGAGATAGAACGTTCTAGTCTCCTCCATTGGATTCAGGGGAACATTTTACATATAAATATGAGTTTTTGAGTTAATATTTTCAAGCATTAAGGGAGAGAACAGAGAGCAATTTAAATCGCGAAATATTTCCATACCTACCCCTTGCTTCAAAATTTCCTAAAAAAAAAAATTTTTGCGACATGGAATTTGCTAAAAATTCGCAACCGGGGGTTTTTTGATACAGGAAAACAAATGCCACAGTCAGTTTTTTGATAATATCATTCTTTAGCATTCAAATGGTGTAATGAAATTTTCGAAAAAACGCATTTTCGACATAAAAAGTCTTGTAAATACCACAAAACTATGAATACTGAACTGAAATTTTAGGAGAGTATTTTCAAAAGAATTAAAAATTTGGAAAAAAAGTTTCAAAAGCATAGCTTGAAGCGTTTTCGTCTTTTGAGTAATAAATGATAAAGTAGTGAAAATATTCGAAAATCCACTTTTTGAAACTGCATGTATCCATAACTCAACTAATTGGAGAGATAGAACGTTCCAGTCTCCTCCATTGGATTCAGGGGATCATTTTACATAAAGATATAAATTTTGAGTCGATAATTGCAGGCATTAAGGGAGAATGAGTATGTTTTGAAAAAACTCGAAAATCCAATTTCTGAAATTTCATGTATTCATAACTCGACTAATTGGAGAGATAGAACGTTCTAGTCTCCTCCATTGGATTCAGGGGAACATTTTACATATAGATATGAGTTTTTGAGTTAATATTTTCAAGCATTAAGGGAGAGAACAGAGAGCAATTTAAATCGCGAAATATTTCCATACCTACCCCTTGCTTCAAAATTTCCTACAAAAAAAAATTTTTGCGACATGGAATTTGCTAAAAATTCGCAACCGGGGGTTTTTTGATACAGGAAAACAAATGCCACAGTCAGTTTTTTGATAATATCATTCTTTAGCATTCAAATGGTGTAATGAAATTTTCGAAAAAACGCATTTTCGACATAAAAAGTCTTGTAAATACCACAAAACTATGAATACTGAACTGAAATTTCAGGAGAGTATTTTCAAAAGAATTAAAAATTTGGACAAAAAGTTTCAAAAGCATAGCTTGAAGCGTTTTCGTCTTTTGAGTAATAAATGATAAAGTAGTGAAAATATTCGAAAATCCACTTTTTGAAACTGCATGTATCCATAACTCAACTAATTGGAGAGATAGAACGTTCTAGTCTCCTCCATTGGATTCAGGGGATCATTTTACATAAAGATATAAATTTTGAGTCGATAATTGCAGGCATTAAGGGAGAATGAGTAAGTTTTGAAAAAACTCGAAAATCCAATTTCTGAAATTTCATGTATTCATAACTCGACTAATTGGAGAGATAGAACGTTCTAGTCTCCTCCATTGGATTCAGGGGAACATTTTACATATAGATATGAGTTTTTGAGTTAATATTTTCAAGCATTAAGGGAGAGAACAGAGAGCAATTTAAATCGCGAAATATTTCCATACCTACCCCTTGCTTCAAAATTTCCTACAAAAAAAAATTTTTGCGACATGGAATTTGCTAAAAATTCGCAACCGGGGGTTTTTTGATACAGGAAAACAAATGCCACAGTCAGTTTTTTGATAATATCATTCTTTAGCATTCAAATGGTGTAATGAAATTTTCGAAAAAACGCATTTTCGACATAAAAAGTCTTGTAAATACCACAAAACTATGAATACTGAACTGAAATTTTAGGAGAGTATTTTCAAAAGAATTAAAAATTTGGAAAAAAAGTTTCAAAAGCATAGCTTGAAGCGTTTTCGTCTTTTGAGTAATAAATGATAAAGTAGTGAAAATATTCGAAAATCCACTTTTTGAAACTGCATGTATCCATAACTCAACTAATTGGAGAGATAGAACGTTCCAGTCTCCTCCATTGGATTCAGGGGATCATTTTACATAAAGATATAAATTTTGAGTCGATAATTGCAGGCATTAAGGGAGAATGAGTAAGTTTTGAAAATACTCGAAAATCCAATTTCTGAAATTTCATGTATTCATAACTCGACTAATTGGAGAGATAGAACGTTCTAGTCTCCTCCATTGGATTCAGGGGAACATTTTACATATAAATATGAGTTTTTGAGTTAATATTTTCAAGCATTAAGGGAGAGAACAGAGAGCAATTTAAATCGCGAAATATTTCCATACCTACCACATACTTCAAAATTTCCTACAAAAAAAAATTTTTGCGACATGGAATTTGCTAAAAATTCGCAACCGGGGGTTTTTTGATACAGGAAAACAAATACCACAGTCAGTTTTTTGATAATATCATTCTTTAGCATTCAAATGGTGTAATGAAATTTTCGAAAAAACGCATTTTCGACATAAAAAGTCTTGTAAATACCACAAAACTATGAATACTAAAAAGTCTTGTAAATACCACAAAACTATGAACACTGAACTGAAATTTTAGGAGAGTATTTTCAAAAGAATTAAAAATTTGGAAAAAAAGTTTCAAAAGCATAGCTTGGAGCGTTTTCGTCTTTTGAGTAATAAATGATAAAGTAGTGAAAATATTCGAAAATCCACTTTTTGAAACTGCATGTATCCATAACTCGACTAATTGGAGAGATAGAACGTTCTAGTCTCCTCCATTGGATTCAGGGGATCATTTTACATAAAGATATAAATTTTGAGTCGATAATTGCAGGCATTAAGGGAGAATGAGTAAGTTTTGAAAATACTCGAAAATCCAATTTCTGAAATTTCATGTATTCATAACTCGACTAATTGGAGAGATAGAACGTTCTAGTCTCCTCCATTGGATTCAGGGGAACATTTTACATATAAATATGAGTTTTTGAGTTAATATTTTCAAGCATTAAGGGAGAGAACAGAGAACAATTTAAATCGCGAAATATTTCCATACCTACCCCTTGCTTCAAAATTTCCTACAAAAAAAAATTTTTGCGACATGGAATTTGCTAAAAATTCGCAACCGGGGGTTTTTTGATACAGGAAAACAAATGCCACAGTCAGTTTTTTGATAATATCATTCTTTAGCATTCAAATGGTGTAATGAAATTTTCGAAAAAACGCATTTTCGACATAAAAAGTCTTGTAAATACCACAAAACTATGAATACTGAACTGAAATTTCAGGAGAGTATTTTCAAAAGAATTAAAAATTTGGAAAAAAAGTTTCAACAGCATAGCTTGAAGCGTTTTCGTCTTTTGAGTAATAAATGATAAAGTAGTGAAAATATTCGAAAATCCACTTTTTGAAACTGCATGTATCCATAACTCGACTAATTGGAGAGATAGAACGTTCTAGTCTCCTCCATTGGATTCAGGGGATCATTTTACATAAAGATATAAATTTTGAGTCGATAATTGCAGGCGTTAAGGGAGAATGAGTAAGTTTTGAAAAAACTCGAAAATCCAATTTCTGAAATTTCATGTATTCATAACTCGACTAATTGGAGAGATAGAACGTTCTAGTTTCCTCCATTGGATTCAGGGGAACATTTTACATATAGATATGAGTTTTTGAGTTAATATTTTCAAGCATTAAGGGAGAGAACAGAGAGCAATTTAAATCGCGAAATATTTCCATACCTACCACTTGCTTCAAAATTTCCTACAAAAAAAAATTTTTGCGACATGGAATTTGCTAAAAATTCGCAACCGGGGGTTTTTCTATACAGGAAAACAAATGCCACAGTCAGTTTTTTGATAATATCATTCTTTAGCATTCAAATGGTGTAATGAAATTTTCGAAAAAACGCATTTTCGACATAAAAAGTCTTGTAAATACCACAAAACTATGAATACTGAACTGAAATTTTAGGAGAGTATTTTCAAAAGAATTAAAAATTTGGAAAAAAAGTTTCAAAAGCATAGCTTGAAGCGTTTTCGTCTTTTGAGTAATAAATGATAAAGTAGTGAAAATATTCGAAAATCCACTTTTTGAAACTGCATGTATCCATAACTCGACTAATTGGAGAGATAGAACGTTCTAGTCTCCTCCATTGGATTCAGGGGAACATTTTACATATAGATATGAGTTTTTGAGTTAATATTTTCAAGCATTAAGGGAGAGAACAGAGAGCAATTTAAATCGCGAAATATTTCCATACCTACCCCTTGCTTCAAAATTTCCTACAAAAAAAAATTTTTGCGACATGGAATTCGCTAAAAATTCGCAACCGGGGGTTTTTTTATACAGGAAAACAAATGCCACAGTCAGTTTTTTGATAATATCATTCTTTAGCATTCAAATGGTGTATTGAAATTTTCGAAAAAACGCATTTTCGACATAAAAAGTCTTGTAAATACCACAAAACTATGAATACTGAACTGAAATTTTAGGAGAGTATTTTCAAAAGAATTAAAAATTTGGAAAAAAAGTTTCAAAAGCATAGCTTGAAGCGTTTTCGTCTTTTGAGTAATAAATGATAAAGTAGTGAAAATATTCGAAAATCCACTTTTTGAAACTGCATGTATCCATAACTCAACTAATTGGAGAGATAGAACGTTCCAGTCTCCTCCATTGGATTCAGGGGATCATTTTACATAAAGATATAAATTTTGAGTCGATAATTGCAGGCATTAAGGGAGAATGAGTAAGTTTTGAAAATACTCGAAAATCCAATTTCTGAAATTTCATGTATTCATAACTCGACTAATTGGAGAGATAGAACGTTCTAGTCTCCTCCATTGGATTCAGGGGAACATTTTACATATAAATATGAGTTTTTGAGTTAATATTTTCAAGCATTAAGGGAGAGAACAGAGAGCAATTTAAATCGCGAAATATTTCCATACCTACCCCTTGCTTCAAAATTTCCTAAAAAAAAAAATTTTTGCGACATGGAATTTGCTAAAAATTCGCAACCGGGGGTTTTTTGATACAGGAAAACAAATGCCACAGTCAGTTTTTTGATAATATCATTCTTTAGCATTCAAATGGTGTAATGAAATTTTCGAAAAAACGCATTTTCGACATAAAAAGTCTTGTAAATACCACAAAACTATGAATACTGAACTGAAATTTTAGGAGAGTATTTTCAAAAGAATTAAAAATTTGGAAAAAAAGTTTCAAAAGCATAGCTTGAAGCGTTTTCGTCTTTTGAGTAATAAATGATAAAGTAGTGAAAATATTCGAAAATCCACTTTTTGAAACTGCATGTATCCATAACTCAACTAATTGGAGAGATAGAACGTTCCAGTCTCCTCCATTGGATTCAGGGGATCATTTTACATAAAGATATAAATTTTGAGTCGATAATTGCAGGCATTAAGGGAGAATGAGTATGTTTTGAAAAAACTCGAAAATCCAATTTCTGAAATTTCATGTATTCATAACTCGACTAATTGGAGAGATAGAACGTTCTAGTCTCCTCCATTGGATTCAGGGGAACATTTTACATATAGATATGAGTTTTTGAGTTAATATTTTCAAGCATTAAGGGAGAGAACAGAGAGCAATTTAAATCGCGAAATATTTCCATACCTACCCCTTGCTTCAAAATTTCCTACAAAAAAAAATTTTTGCGACATGGAATTTGCTAAAAATTCGCAACCGGGGGTTTTTTGATACAGGAAAACAAATGCCACAGTCAGTTTTTTGATAATATCATTCTTTAGCATTCAAATGGTGTAATGAAATTTTCGAAAAAACGCATTTTCGACATAAAAAGTCTTGTAAATACCACAAAACTATGAATACTGAACTGAAATTTCAGGAGAGTATTTTCAAAAGAATTAAAAATTTGGACAAAAAGTTTCAAAAGCATAGCTTGAAGCGTTTTCGTCTTTTGAGTAATAAATGATAAAGTAGTGAAAATATTCGAAAATCCACTTTTTGAAACTGCATGTATCCATAACTCAACTAATTGGAGAGATAGAACGTTCTAGTCTCCTCCATTGGATTCAGGGGATCATTTTACATAAAGATATAAATTTTGAGTCGATAATTGCAGGCATTAAGGGAGAATGAGTAAGTTTTGAAAAAACTCGAAAATCCAATTTCTGAAATTTCATGTATTCATAACTCGACTAATTGGAGAGATAGAACGTTCTAGTCTCCTCCATTGGATTCAGGGGAACATTTTACATATAGATATGAGTTTTTGAGTTAATATTTTCAAGCATTAAGGGAGAGAACAGAGAGCAATTTAAATCGCGAAATATTTCCATACCTACCCCTTGCTTCAAAATTTCCTACAAAAAAAAATTTTTGCGACATGGAATTTGCTAAAAATTCGCAACCGGGGGTTTTTTGATACAGGAAAACAAATGCCACAGTCAGTTTTTTGATAATATCATTCTTTAGCATTCAAATGGTGTAATGAAATTTTCGAAAAAACGCATTTTCGACATAAAAAGTCTTGTAAATACCACAAAACTATGAATACTGAACTGAAATTTTAGGAGAGTATTTTCAAAAGAATTAAAAATTTGGAAAAAAAGTTTCAAAAGCATAGCTTGAAGCGTTTTCGTCTTTTGAGTAATAAATGATAAAGTAGTGAAAATATTCGAAAATCCACTTTTTGAAACTGCATGTATCCATAACTCAACTAATTGGAGAGATAGAACGTTCCAGTCTCCTCCATTGGATTCAGGGGATCATTTTACATAAAGATATAAATTTTGAGTCGATAATTGCAGGCATTAAGGGAGAATGAGTAAGTTTTGAAAATACTCGAAAATCCAATTTCTGAAATTTCATGTATTCATAACTCGACTAATTGGAGAGATAGAACGTTCTAGTCTCCTCCATTGGATTCAGGGGAACATTTTACATATAAATATGAGTTTTTGAGTTAATATTTTCAAGCATTAAGGGAGAGAACAGAGAGCAATTTAAATCGCGAAATATTTCCATACCTACCACATACTTCAAAATTTCCTACAAAAAAAAATTTTTGCGACATGGAATTTGCTAAAAATTCGCAACCGGGGGTTTTTTGATACAGGAAAACAAATACCACAGTCAGTTTTTTGATAATATCATTCTTTAGCATTCAAATGGTGTAATGAAATTTTCGAAAAAACGCATTTTCGACATAAAAAGTCTTGTAAATACCACAAAACTATGAATACTAAAAAGTCTTGTAAATACCACAAAACTATGAACACTGAACTGAAATTTTAGGAGAGTATTTTCAAAAGAATTAAAAATTTGGAAAAAAAGTTTCAAAAGCATAGCTTGGAGCGTTTTCGTCTTTTGAGTAATAAATGATAAAGTAGTGAAAATATTCGAAAATCCACTTTTTGAAACTGCATGTATCCATAACTCGACTAATTGGAAAGATAGAACGTTCTAGTCTCCTCCATTGGATTCAGGGGATCATTTTACATAAAGATATAAATTTTGAGTCGATAATTGCAGGCATTAAGGGAGAATGAGTAAGTTTTGAAAATACTCGAAAATCCAATTTCTGAAATTTCATGTATTCATAACTCGACTAATTGGAGAGATAGAACGTTCTAGTCTCCTCCATTGGATTCAGGGGAACATTTTACATATAGATATGAGTTTTTGAGTTAATATTTTCAAGCATTAAGGGAGAGAACAGAGAGCAATTTAAATCGCGAAATATTTCCATACCTACCCCTTGCTTCAAAATTTCCTACAATAAAAAATTTTTGCGGCATGGAATTTGCTAAAAATTCGCAACCGGGGGTTTTTTGATACAGGAAAACAAATGCCACAGTCAGTTTTTTGATAATATCATTCTTTAGCATTCAAATGGTGTATTGAAATTTTCGAAAAAACGCATTTTCGACATAAAAAGTCTTGTAAATACCACAAAACTATGAATACTGAACTGAAATTTTAGGAGAGTATTTTCAAAAGAATTAAAAATTTGGAAAAAAAGTTTCAAAAGCATAGCTTGAAGCGTTTTCGTCTTTTGAGTAATAAATGATAAAGTAGTGAAAATATTCGAAAATCCACTTTTTGAAACTGCATGTATCCATAACTCAACTAATTGGAGAGATAGAACGTTCCAGTCTCCTCCATTGGATTCAGGGGATCATTTTACATAAAGATATAAATTTTGAGTCGATAATTGCAGGCATTAAGGGAGAATGAGTAAAGTTTGAAAATACTCGAAAATCCAATTTCTGAAATTTCATGTATTCATAACTCGACTAATTGGAGAGATAGAACGTTCTAGTCTCCTCCATTGGATTCAGGGGAACATTTTACATATAAATATGAGTTTTTGAGTTAATATTTTCAAGCATTAAGGGAGAGAACAGAGAGCAATTTAAATCGCGAAATATTTCCATACCTACCACTTGCTTCAAAATTTCCTACAAAAAAAAATTTTTGCGACATGGAATTTGCTAAAAATTCGCAACCGGGGGTTTTTTGATACAGGAAAACAAATGCCACAGTCAGTTTTTTGATAATATCATTCTTTAGCATTCAAATGGTGTAATGAAATTTTCGAAAAAACGCATTTTCGACATAAAAAGTCTTGTAAATACCACAAAACTATGAATACTGAACTGAAATTTTAGGAGAGTATTTTCAAAAGAATTAAAAATTTGGAAAAAAAGTTTCAAAAGCATAGCTTAAAGCGTTTTCGTCTTTTGAGTAATAAATGATAAAGTAGTGAAAATATTCGAAAATCCACTTTTTGAAACTGCATGTATCCATAACTCAACTAATTGGAGAGATAGAACGTTCCAGTCTCCTCCATTGGATTCAGGGGATCATTTTACATAAAGATATAAATTTTGAGTCGATAATTGCAGGCATTAAGGGAGAATGAGTAAGTTTTGAAAATACTCGAAAATCCAATTTCTGAAATTTCATGTATTCATAACTCGACTAATTGGAGAGATAGAACGTTCTAGTCTCCTCCATTGGATTCAGGGGAACATTTTACATATAAATATGAGTTTTTGAGTTAATATTTTCAAGCATTAAGGGAGAGAACAGAGAACAATTTAAATCGCGAAATATTTCCATACCTACCCCTTGCTTCAAAATTTCCTACAAAAAAAAATTTTTGCGACATGGAATTTGCTAAAAATTCGCAACCGGGGGTTTTTTGATACAGGAAAACAAATGCCACAGTCAGTTTTTTGATAATATCATTCTTTAGCATTCAAATGGTGTAATGAAATTTTCGAAAAAACGCATTTTCGACATAAAAAGTCTTGTAAATACCACAAAACTATGAATACTGAACTGAAATTTCAGGAGAGTATTTTCAAAAGAATTAAAAATTTGGAAAAAAAGTTTCAACAGCATAGCTTGAAGCGTTTTCGTCTTTTGAGTAATAAATGATAAAGTAGTGAAAATATTCGAAAATCCACTTTTTGAAACTGCATGTATCCATAACTCGACTAATTGGAGAGATAGAACGTTCTAGTCTCCTCCATTGGATTCAGGGGATCATTTTACATAAAGATATAAATTTTGAGTCGATAATTGCAGGCATTAAGGGAGAATGAGTAAGTTTTGAAAAAACTCGAAAATCCAATTTCTGAAATTTCATGTATTCATAACTCGACTAATTGGAGAGATAGAACGTTCTAGTTTCCTCCATTGGATTCAGGGGAACATTTTACATATAGATATGAGTTTTTGAGTTAATATTTTCAAGCATTAAGGGAGAGAACAGAGAGCAATTTAAATCGCGAAATATTTCCATACCTACCACTTGCTTCAAAATTTCCTACAAAAAAAAATTTTTGCGACATGGAATTTGCTAAAAATTCGCAACCGGGGGTTTTTCTATACAGGAAAACAAATGCCACAGTCAGTTTTTTGATAATATCATTCTTTAGCATTCAAATGGTGTAATGAAATTTTCGAAAAAACGCATTTTCGACATAAAAAGTCTTGTAAATACCACAAAACTATGAATACTGAACTGAAATTTTAGGAGAGTATTTTCAAAAGAATTAAAAATTTGGAAAAAAAGTTTCAAAAGCATAGCTTGAAGCGTTTTCGTCTTTTGAGTAATAAATGATAAAGTAGTGAAAATATTCGAAAATCCACTTTTTGAAACTGCATGTATCCATAACTCGACTAATTGGAGAGATAGAACGTTCTAGTCTCCTCCATTGGATTCAGGGGAACATTTTACATATAGATATGAGTTTTTGAGTTAATATTTTCAAGCATTAAGGGAGAGAACAGAGAGCAATTTAAATCGCGAAATATTTCCATACCTACCCCTTGCTTCAAAATTTCCTACAAAAAAAAATTTTTGCGACATGGAATTCGCTAAAAATTCGCAACCGGGGGTTTTTTTATACAGGAAAACAAATGCCACAGTCAGTTTTTTGATAATATCATTCTTTAGCATTCAAATGGTGTATTGAAATTTTCGAAAAAACGCATTTTCGACATAAAAAGTCTTGTAAATACCACAAAACTATGAATACTGAACTGAAATTTTAGGAGAGTATTTTCAAAAGAATTAAAAATTTGGAAAAAAAGTTTCAAAAGCATAGCTTGAAGCGTTTTCGTCTTTTGAGTAATAAATGATAAAGTAGTGAAAATATTCGAAAATCCACTTTTTGAAACTGCATGTATCCATAACTCAACTAATTGGAGAGATAGAACGTTCCAGTCTCCTCCATTGGATTCAGGGGATCATTTTACATAAAGATATAAATTTTGAGTCGATAATTGCAGGCATTAAGGGAGAATGAGTAAGTTTTGAAAATACTCGAAAATCCAATTTCTGAAATTTCATGTATTCATAACTCGACTAATTGGAGAGATAGAACGTTCTAGTCTCCTCCATTGGATTCAGGGGAACATTTTACATATAAATATGAGTTTTTGAGTTAATATTTTCAAGCATTAAGGGAGAGAACAGAGAGCAATTTAAATCGCGAAATATTTCCATACCTACCCCTTGCTTCAAAATTTCCTAAAAAAAAAAATTTTTGCGACATGGAATTTGCTAAAAATTCGCAACCGGGGGTTTTTTGATACAGGAAAACAAATGCCACAGTCAGTTTTTTGATAATATCATTCTTTAGCATTCAAATGGTGTAATGAAATTTTCGAAAAAACGCATTTTCGACATAAAAAGTCTTGTAAATACCACAAAACTATGAATACTGAACTGAAATTTCAGGAGAGTATTTTCAAAAGAATTAAAAATTTGGAAAAAAAGTTTCAACAGCATAGCTTGAAGCGTTTTCGTCTTTTGAGTAATAAATTATAAAGTAGTGAAAATATTCGAAAATCCACTTTTTGAAACTGCATGTATCCATAACTCGACTAATTGGAGAGATAGAACGTTCTAGTCTCCTCCATTGGATTCAGGGGATCATTTTACATAAAGATATAAATTTTGAGTCGATAATTGCAGGCATTAAGGGAGAATGAGTAAGTTTTGAAAAAACTCGAAAATCCAATTTCTGAAATTTCATGTATTCATAACTCGACTAATTGGAGAGATAGAACGTTCTAGTCTCCTCCATTGGATTCAGGGGAACATTTTACATATAGATATGAGTTTTTGAGTTAATATTTTCAAGCATTAAGGGAGAGAACAGAGAGCAATTTAAATCGCGAAATATTTCCATACCTACCACTTGCTTCAAAATTTCCTACAAAAAAAAATTTTTGCGACATGGAATTTGCTAAAAATTCGCAACCGGGGGTTTTTTTATACAGGAAAACAAATGCCACAGTCAGTTTTTTGATAATATCATTCTTTAGCATTCAAATGGTGTAAGGAAATTTTCGAAAAAACGCATTTTCGACATAAAAAGTCTTGTAAATACCACAAAACTATGAATACTGAACTGAAATTTTAGGAGAGTATTTTCAAAAGAATTAAAAATTTGGAAAAAAAGTTTCAAAAGCATAGCTTGAAGCGTTTTCGTCTTTTGAGTAATAAATGATAAAGTAGTGAAAATATTCGAAAATCCACTTTTTGAAACTGCATGTATCCATAACTCGACTAATTGGAGAGATAGAACGTTCTAGTCTCCTCCATTGGATTCAGGGGATCATTTTACATAAAGATATAAATTTTGAGTCGATAATTGCAGGCATTAAGGGAGAATGAGTAAGTTTTGAAAAAACTCGAAAATCCAATTTCTGAAATTTCATGTATTCATAACTCGACTAATTGGAGAGATAGAACGTTCTAGTCTCCTCCATTGGATTCAGGGGAACATTTTACATATAGATATGAGTTTTTGAGTTAATATTTTCAAGCATTAAGGGAGAGAACAGAGAGCAATTTAAATCGCGAAATATTTCCATACCTACCCCTTGCTTCAAAATTTCCTACAAAAAAAAATTTTTCGACATGGAATTTGCCAAAAATTCGCAACCGGGGGTTTTTTTATACAGGAAAACAAATGCCACAGTCAGTTTTTTGATAATATCATTCTTTAGCATTCAAATGGTGTAATGAAATTTTCGAAAAAACGCATTTTCGACATAAAAAGTCTTGTAAATACCACAAAACTATGAATACTGAACTGAAATTTTAGGAGAGTATTTTCAAAAGAATTAAAAATTTGGAAAAAAAGTTTCAAAAGCATAGCTTGAAGCGTTTTCGTCTTTTGAGTAATAAATGATAAAGTAGTGAAAATATTCGAAAATCCACTTTTTGAAACTGCATGTATCCATAACTCAACTAATTGGAGAGATAGAACGTTCCAGTCTCCTCCATTGGATTCAGGGGATCATTTTACATAAAGATATAAATTTTGAGTCGATAATTGCAGGCATTAAGGGAGAATGAGTAAGTTTTGAAAATACTCGAAAATCCAATTTCTGAAATTTCATGTATTCATAACTCGACTAATTGGAGAGATAGAACGTTCTAGTCTCCTCCATTGGATTCAGGGGAACATTTTACATATAGATATGAGTTTTTGAGTTAATATTTTCAAGCATTAAGGGAGAGAACAGAGAGCAATTTAAATCGCGAAATATTTCCATACCTACCCCTTGCTTCAAAATTTCCTACAAAAAAAAATTTTTGCGACATGGAATTTGCTAAAAATTCGCAACCGGGGGTTTTTTGATACAGGAAAACAAATGCCACAGTCAGTTTTTTGATAATATCATTCTTTAGCATTCAAATGGTGTAATGAAATTTTCGAAAAAACGCATTTTCGACATAAAAAGTCTTGTAAATACCACAAAACTATGAATACTGAACTGAAATTTTAGGAGAGTATTTTCAAAAGAATTAAAAATTTGGAAAAAAAGTTTCAAAAGCATAGCTTGAAGCGTTTTCGTCTTTTGAGTAATAAATGATAAAGTAGTGAAAATATTCGAAAATCCACTTTTTGAAACTGCATGTATCCATAACTCAACTAATTGGAGAGATAAAACGTTCTAGTCTCCTCCATTGGATTTAGGGGATCATTTTACATATAGATATGAATTTTGAGTCGATATTTCCAAGCATCAAGGAAGATAGCAGAGAGCCTTGTTTCAAAATTTCTCACAACAAGAAAATTTTGCGACATGAAATTGACTTCAAATACGTAACAGGGGGTTTTGTCCGCGACATGAAATTGGCAACCGGGAATTTTTTGATATGGGAAAATAAATGCTACAAAACTATGAATATTGAACTGTAGGAACAAATTTGACAATACACTAATCGAAAGAGTTTCCATCTTATAAATTGTGAAAATAAGGGTAGTTAAAACTCCCGTTAAATTAACTAATCGATGATTATATATGCATTCCAGGAAGATGATGAAGAATATGAAGATGAGGAAATCGAAAATATTAAAGAAGAATCAGAAGAAGATCCGCGAGTCATAAAAGAATTAATCGAACTTATTAAAAAAGCTGGTATGTAATTTCTTATTACCATTTTTTCAAATTTCCTTCCAAACTGATTACGTGTACATGAAAATTGGATACTTTTAGAAAAACATCAAATAAAAATTGTATTTTCAGGTGGTCTAGAAGAATTAGAAAAGCAATTTAACGCAAAAGGGGAAGCCTCCAATAATCCTGCGCAGCCAACTACGAAATCTTCACTATCTAAAACTCTTTATGAAAGGGTGCTTAGTAAAGCTATCAAGAACAATCCAACTACAAGGCCAACTACCACTACAAAAAGCAGGTATTGTATTCAATACCAAAATTATTAGGCTGCATTTGGTGTCAACTGTTTATTATATCAATAACAACTTTCTAAACTGGTTCCCCAGGTAGTTTAAATTATAGTCAGAATTTATGCTCCCACCTTTGTTTAAAGTTAATTAGGTACGTTGTGATTTCAGGAGCTCAGTTTTCCGAAACAGTCGAGGGCCGCAAAGTGAGAAAACTGAAGATGACGAGGAAAAAGAAAATCAAAAGAAAACTGAACGTGGAAAACTAGAGTACACTCCCGTGTCAAGATTTAGGTAATAAAAGTTCAAAAAACATGGTTTCAATTAAATAAACTTTTTATGATTTTAGACCTTCAATTTCACGGGATAAACAAATTGAAGAAGAAAAAGACGATCAAGATATAGAGCAAAATAACGAAAGTCTCTCAACCAAGAAAGCCACCGATAAATTTCCAAATTATACAAATATAAGAAGAGCTAGAGTCAGTACAACAACAACTAAAACACCTAAAATTGATAGGTAATTTTTTAAAACGTCTCTCTTAACTTCATTCGTATATCCTCTTCTGATGTTTTCATCAATACAAGCTATAGCGCTTGGAACACAGTCGTATATCGGCCAAGTCTAAAGATACTTTTATTTTTAACTTTAAAATTGTCTTTTCAGGAACAAAATATTAGGCGAAATACCCGTTGAAGATGACGAAGAAGACGATGAAGAGACAAACGATGACGACGATGACACTGAATCTAGCAAAGAAGTTGCTTTAACGACGAAAAAACCAAATATACCTCAATATGTGAATATAAGACGACAAAGACCTTCGACTACAGAAGAGGTTTCTACAGCTCGTTACAGTGAAATCAGAAGAGGAACTCCAGCTGAATCGTCCTCTACAGAAGGTGGAACCTCAACAACATCAAAGTAAGGATTATTTGTTAAAAGAGGGTCGACTACACCTTGGCCTTTAGTGATGAGCAAATTATGTCTTGGTCTTGCGATTTTGCAAGTCAAGACCAAGGCCAAAGTGCAAGACTAAACTAAAAATTACAAATTTCATTTATAATTTATACCTATCAAAAGGCTCGAAAATTTTCCAAGAGTATAGAGCAAGACCAAAATTACGAGTATTTGAGCAAAACCAATATCGAAACCAAGACTAAATATGCAAGACTTGGACGAGACCAAGAGCGAATAAGCAAGACCGAACCGTTACCAGGACTGTCTTGGTATTGGTCTTGGTTCTTGCTTTTGTTCATCACTAGCGACCTATAAAACCTCGAAGATGATTGGCTAGTTAAAAAGACTCGAGCTGTAGAATGTACTCTGGAATCAGAGGACCACAATAGATCTCAGTGGGATAGGCCGATTAGCCACCTCATCAAATCTTATCTAATCTAAGTTCCTTTTCCCATCAGGATATGGAGAAAGGAACAAAATGAATGATATTAAATAGAATGATGGTGGCTCCAGCCATTTTGAAAATTAACGTGTGCTAATTGATTTCAGGTACAAACAAATTCGTCGAGGAACAACGACTGTTAGTACCAAGAAACCTAACGTCCAAGAAGCACAATTCCTAAGGTTAGTATAAGAAACAAATCTGCAAGTTAACACCCTTACACTTCCAATACAATTTTTTTTTATTTCAGTACAAAGTTATCCCAAGAAGAGACATCAGCAACAGAACCGTCACCAACAGAATCCGGATTAGGGTAACACCAACTAAAATCAAAATAAATATTTTCATAATAATAGTATTTGTTTCAGCAGATCTTCTACATCGGAAAAACCTTCAAACGAAACTATTGAAGATAATAGAAATGAATATTTATATAATATAACAACAACAAGAACATATTTAACAACAACCGATGACAATGTGAGTAATGAAACCAAAACCACCGAAAAACCAAATTCTCCTTCAAAGCCGAATTTATTTAAAACTATCCAAAGAAAAAGGCCGCAACTGCTCGAACCGAGACCTTTTTCGAAACCAACGGAAGCTACAACGAAATCCGCTGCAACTCAAACAACTAAGGTGAGTTACGAAAAACCCAGTATAAACTTTAGATCTAGAGGCACTTCAAGATTTAATCCCAAAAAAACTTTAAACACTACCGACGTTCAAGAAGATAGTGAGATTAAAGAAAATACTTCATCAAAAAGAAGGTTAAGTGTTACTGAAAAATATATAGAAGATCACAGAAGTTATAGACCTTCGGAATTAGCAGATCTTTCTTCTTTAACAGCTGTAGATTTTGATAATATAAAGGAATTACACGCGCAAACAGGTCAGCGTAGAAGAAGACCGTTAAAACCGTCAAGTACTACAACTACAACAACTGAATATTCTATAATACCATTTAAAAAAAGAAGAATTAACGTTAATCTAAGTGAATTGTCTAAAATTTCACAAACAACCGATCGAAATACAGTCACAGACTCTTTGCAATCGACAAGTCGCAATAGAAAAATTATTCGAAGGTACAGACCAACTACAACTTCAACAACAGAGCCGATAGAAACTGTTAAATCTACGAAATCATTACTAGATGTACCACCGAATAATAACGAAGTTGACGATGATTCTTTCGAAGACACTAGTACTGACGAATACGAAAATATTAAACTGTCCGAATCTAATATTAGAGAAAACAGTGATTTTAACAGTTTTGAAGTTGATCCAAAATTAAGAAATAAATTTATCAAAACATCTAATTTATTTGGAAAATCCAGCGTTTACGATAAATCGCAAAATGTAACACCTGATGAAAAAACTAGTACCGCTTATATAGAAGTACCTTCAACTACTACTACAGAAGCTACTCGTACAAAAAAAATAATTCGCAAAATAATACCAACTGAATCGTCAAAAATAACATATGTAGACTCGGAGCAAATATTTGGAAGGAGAAGAAAAATAATACGGAAATTCAGACCCCACCAAAATATTACAGCAAATGTAGAAAATAGCACCACAGCATCTAATTTAAAAGAAATTTCCAGTGAACCTACCCCTGAAAAAGAAATCATCAGCTCTAATTTACAAAATAAGATAGTTCCAAAAAGAATTTTCCGTCCAAGAGATGGTAATAGGAGATTTACTCCAGTAACTCTAGAACCAGAAGTTACGTCTACTAAATTTTCACAAGTAAATAAAACAATTTTACTTAGAGGCCCTAATAAAGTGTTTAGGCAAAGAGTAAACATCACCACTACCACTGAATCATCTGCTAGTTCACAAAGGTTCAGCTTCATACCAAGACGCACTACTAAACAGTTCACATCAAGTACAGTAACCACTGAGGCTACATCCCAACCAATACCAACAACTGTTTCTGACGAAGATATAGATACCACTACCATAAAAAATGTAACACCCAATACGTTTGAGCCTACCAGTGAAGAAATTACAACAGAAACAATTATAACTACAGAAGAAAATGATATAAATAGTAAATATACTGAGATTCCAACCACGATAGAAAATCTAGAAACTACTAGTATTAAATTTGAAGACGAATCAGAATTTTCAACGCAAAACTTTGAACAAACAACAGATACACCTGCTGATACTACCCTAACCATAGAAACAACCACTGCGTCTCAGAATTCTACTACAGCAGCTTTACAGCAATCTAGTTTGGAATATAAATCAAATATTTTGAGACCTATCGAATCTAGACCTAAATTTATTCCCTCTAAACTCAAAAATCTTAGTAATAATGAAAATACCGAAGCCGGTGGGTTCAAACCAAGAACCAATTATAGAAATCGTTTACAATCATCTACATCCAGTACGCCAACATCTACTTCTACAACTGAGAGTACTAGGTTTTTCGCTAAAAGTACTAGGAGATATAATAAATTTAGACCTGGTGTTCGATATGAAAAAAGTAGTAGTATAGATTCGTTGGAAAACAGTTCTCCTTTATCAATAAATAAAAGTTTGTATACTTATAATAAAAGACCAGAAAAGAGTGACGAAGAAAATTTAGATGGGAATGTTGAAGTAGAAGATGAAGAAGTTAAAACTGAAGAAAATTATTCATTAGATAACAAAAACGAAAACAATGTGGATGAAATAAAAACGGCAAAAAATAAATTTTCACCCAATTCATTCAAGCCAACATATAAACCATATTCAAAGTCCAGTTTTTCCAAAGCAGTTACAGAAGAGTCAAAAATAATTGATGCATTGAAAGATGTTAATACTGATGCTGTAAAAACTAGAAATAAGAACCTGTTCAATAACCGAAAACCCAATTCTAATCTTTCCAATTCAAAAGAAAACGATGAAGAAGCTGTTGAAGATAATGATAAAAGTAAAGCAAAGATTTTAAAACAAAAAGAAGATGAAGATCATAAAATAAGTAATGAAAAAGTGGATGTTGAAGATGAAATAAAATATACACCGAATATCAGTACGAGTACCCTTAGACCATCAAATAAACCATATTACTTTTCTACAACTGCTTCAGAGGAATCACAAACAACTGAGGATTTAAAGGATGTTGATACAGAGGCAGTAAAAACTAGAAACAAGAACTTATTCAATAATATAGAAGTTAACTCAAATATTATCAATCATTCAACTTCACCTTCCAGTGAGGCAACGGAGGAAACAACAGTTCCCCCTACAAGTGTACTTACGGAAGAACCAACAGTTCCCCCTACAACTGTACTTACGGAAGAACCATCAACGTACATTTACGATGAGATTACGACGCCACAACCAACTGAATCGACCACTCTTATTCATATATTTGCAGAAAAGGAAGAAAAGGTGGAGACCAATCAAACGACGACAAATAAAGTAGAAAGGCTTATTGAAGTAAATAGAATAGTAAATGTGAAAACTAAAGAAGATGTTGTGAAGAATCACCACGTTGAACAAGTTACTGATGAAGAATCGCCTGTCGTAGATAAAATAGGCGCTATAAACAGAGTAACAGTCATTAAAGTGGTCGATAAAGATGGTAAATTGGTAAACGAAACAGTTTTACAAACAACAGAGTCCCCGATAAAATCATCTGTGGATATGATAATCCAGATTGCAAAGATAGAAGAAGTTCCTGGAAAGAGCATGGAAAAAATAAACTTGACCAGCGTTTCTGTTGACGTTAATAAACCCGTTACGAACAGAGAAGAAAGAAAATTGGATTTACAAGGGGGTAAAATAGATTATAGTAAAAATCAGTTTAATGGTAAAGCTGAAATATTCGGTGGGTTATCTCACATAAATATTATAACACCAAGAACTGTACATTTAACAGAATCCTCGACCATAGCTTTAGAAGGATTATTTCAAACTGAAAAACCCAGTCTTTTTACCGGTAAAAACTCCATCAACGACGAGCTGTTAGAAACGGAAAATTCAAAGTTCGTAAACGTCAGAGTGCTACACCCCGACGAAGGTTATAGAATAAATAAAAAATTACACGACCAACCGAAAGTTATACCGATCAAAATTTTAAAACAAGACGACGACGATTACGTGATGAGAGCAAAAGTTGTAGAAGTGTCTACTAAATCGCAGTTCAACACGTTCAAAATCGTCCCGATTAAAGTAGAAGCGGCTAAACGATTACCGCCCCCCTTGCCTTTGATTAGGATAAATAGGCAATACAATTAATTTTTTTCATTTTATTTAAATTTAGATCTAATGTATGTTATGTGTTGTATAAATGTTCTTGTTGTTGTTATCAAATTGATGTACGTGTGATAATAATCTGTTGTAAATAAAAAAAAAATCACCTTGTAATATATTCAGCACTCTATATTTTACTTTAGTTATGATTGTTTAATTTTAAATGTGTCCAACTAACATCCTGTCCGTAATAAAAATGGATAACAAATATGTGGCAGTTCCAAACAAGCGTGACTGAAATTAAACTGGGGCCTATGTGTGACAAGGCCTATTGGCTGGATACCACAGTAGTCGAGTCGTCGAAGGAAGAAGGGAAAGAAGACTATTACTGGGACTCTGCACACTATAGAATTCTACTATCGACTCTATTCACTCGTCTTTTGTCGACGATTTCTTAATTCTAAAGTGTCCCAGGCGATATTTTTCTGCCTTTCGATGATTAAAAGTTTTTACTGGCTGCTAAAACCCACTTGAAGTCCTTGAAAACCAACCACGTTGAAATATTTTTTCTCTTCTTCTTTTTTTTTCTACTACTCACTGTCTATTTTCATGTGTTCTTGTTTGGAGCCGTCACAAATGTTTGAAGCGTAACAGCATCTAGTGGTGAGTAGACTGATTGCAGAAATTCTGTTATAGTTTTCACGTTATATTAATATGGGATAGAATTTTCTATCCCGATATACCATGCATTTTTTTTTGTTTCGATAAAGACGACAGGGCTGGTAAAAATGAAAATTATCAACAATCAATAAAAAAAATTTTCTATGAATAAAGTTAGTGTATTTTCTGACGTGCTGCCATCTATTAGGTTGAAACAAAAGCTGGTAATTTTATTCCATTAATTGGTAGTTTCTGTAAATAAATTTGACATACAAAAATAGAAACGGAATTTTAATTTCAATAAACATTGTTTTTTTTGTTGGTTTATTATATATTCTTATTTATGTAACAAAATATTAAAATGTTAAAATTTTAAGTTATATTTCGTTTGATTTACTTGAATACTATCAATATTAAATGTCCGCGCATGCGTAGCAAGTACATATTGTTCATAAAGTATAAAGTGTAAGAATTATATAGTGCAAGTAAGGGATATAGTGATGCAAAGCGATGCCCACAACATATTCCTCTATAAAGTTGTGCTTGCGCATCATTTTGTATCTTTTCCTCGTACTATATTGTTTATTTTGAAAATACCAGTTGGGTAGTAATAATTTTTCAACAACTGTTTTTTTTATTTATTTTAAGTCGTATTGAAGGTAAGTTCCCTATTAACTAAATCATATAAACAGCTACATTAACAGCATCATGCTTTTTTACCTACTGCTTTCAACATTAATCATGTTATAATAAATTTAAAAGTTGAAAAAATGTATAAAGGATGTACCACTTCGTCCAGTATGAAATATTTATTTACACGTACCACTAGTGATTATAGGGCATGTCCACCAAACAGTCAGATATAGATTTTAAAATACGAAAGCAACGTCTTAGAAAGCACTAAATCAAAATAAAATAATCATGAAGAACATCACGTGCTGTGCAAAGAACACTAGTTTATCATCAGATTCACAGAACATGTGTATTCCATGTCAGATTCGCGGAATATGTGTATTCCGTGTCAGGACTTACCCTATGAAGGCTTCGTTTTTTATTAGAACGCACGGAACACTAAAACCTTACAAAATATTAAATTTGTCATTTAAGAGGGGCCTCACAATTTAGACAGCTCAAAACAGTTGGCTCCCCTGACTTGCAGAAAAATTTAGGTCATTTTGTATGCAACAAATCTAAAGAATGCAGTAAAATTAAGAGTTGAAATTCAAACATAATATAACTTGGACCTTTGTCTTGGGGATGAGGTATTTTGGTCAAGTTTAGAATTGTTATATAAAAGATTAAGTGATGGTGTGATTTTGACAGTTTTGACAATTTGTGGTCACCAATTTGAACGCCAAGACCTTATCCCCAAAAGAAAGCCTAGAGAATTCGATTCTGGAAATATGAAATCTCAATTCATTGTATGCAAAGAGTCTTTTAAGTGTTTGAAAAATTCAAAATTTTATTAGTAAAATTGTGTTTGCAAAAATTTGAACCGTATTTTTTGGTTCAGTTTCTTGTGCTCTTTTCAAATATAAAAATATAGACTTCCAAAATGTTAATATCCAGGGTGTTGCTTCACAGACTTGATTGTTTTAAAAATTTTTCTTATTCCAGACCAGGATTTTTATTGTTGTTAGTAAATAGTTCAATTGTATGGTGATTAAAAAAATATGTGTACCGAGTATTGAAAAGATATAATGGGTGTTTTGTTACTTATAAACAGTAAACAGTATTGATAAAATACCCTGTATTCTGTTTACAAAGAATTAAGTTCCAGTAAATGGGATATTACCTCTATTCGTCGTTCAAGTATTTACCTTTCTCAATGAAACACTCTGTATATTATCTATTAACTCATAGTAAAGAAAATATGATTTTGTCATCAATACTATTATAATGCCTTTCAAAGTTTTACTTTTCAAAAAACAGAGACCGTTCACTATGAACCAACAACTACTTCTCGGGCTAAGTGCCCCGACAGACATTGAATTACTCTTCTAAGTTAAACGGGGTTGGGATATCTGCACCAACGACATAACCAACCATTCTGGTTTGTAATTAGAAGGGAATAACAGACTTTACTAAAATATTTTACAGGAAACTGTAATTAAGTAAGAAATTTATATACGTTTTGTTACTTTCTTCAGAATAAAATACTCTTAAAACGTGTTTCTTGCATATAAGGTTCGATAAAAGTAATCATTAGATGTAATAGAAGTGAAAGGTAAAGTCAATAATAAACAACATCGAATCGTTGATGACCTTGAAACCGGTAAAAAATGAACCAACAGTTATTTCATGAAAGGTTACAATAATAAATAAAGTTTTTTCTCTCAAGTTTTCATTTTATAAAGTTTGATTTGAAGTTTTGGTGTACAGGTGCTTCCTATACAATAAAAATAACCAGAAAAATTATTTCTTACCCTACTATTAGTGGTTTTCTCACTGTTATCAACAAAAGCAATTCGTTTATCTAGTGAGTTTCCACAAATTTTATTACAAATATAAATAAAAAGATATTTAGAAGATCTTGTTGCATACTCAGCAAAAACTTATGATTTTTAACATCAAAGAAATAAACAATGACAAAAAAATGTTGCTTTCGTTTGACAAGCTGTATTTTTGTTAATAATAAAATATTTTATTATTTTTTGGTAGTTAAAAGTTGTTTAAAGCATTAAAAAATGAAGTAAAATAAGAAAAATATGAAAAATTTAAATATTCAAAGCCAAGTACATAAAAAGCAGGCAGACAGACAGACGAAGAAATTTTTTAAATATTTTTTTTTAACCATTTCCTACAAGATTTTTTAAACGAAGTTAAGGAAAATAAAACTAGAAAGGCAAATGAAATTTATTTTCATGAAAACATACATATAAACATTCTATCTGAAAATATCAAGCACCACATCTTTATTTCGATTCAGTACATTTCAATGTTAACAAAAAATTTTATAAATTTTTTCATTTTTTATTGAAAATATCTTATTCTGTTATTAATTTAAATTTATTTTTATAATTCATCTATTTTATTTATATTTTTCAAAAATTCTCAATTGAAATAACGTGAAAATAATTTACCAGATTTTCTAAAACGAATTGCCAAAGGACAAAACCGATTTGTGAAAAGATCTAGAGTGAAATTTGGACCTTTATACAAATCACAAAAAAAAATCATTAAAACCAACTTAAGAGTAAAAATGTACAACAGAATATAATATTTACATTAAAAAATTTCTCATTCATATCACTCACTAGCTAAGCCAATTTTTTATTTCTAAAATAAGCACACTTAAACTTTTTCCAGACACCACTTAGAACTTTCTTAAGAGGGTCTCTTAATAGAAGAACGACATTTCCAAAAAGAACTGCTACAACGAAAACAACATCAACTTCCACTACAAAAATTCCAACACAATTTTCGACGAGATTCTCAAAGCCGACTGGTCCACCTCGCAGAAAATATATGACAAGATCAACTACAGTTAAACAATTAGAAAGTCAAGGTGAGAACAGATAAATTCCTGGTAACAAATAGAGTGATACAAAGATGGTGTTTAAAAATAATGTTTTTGTTTGATCGCTTTTACTAAAAAAAAACTACAGAAATAATATACAGAGTAATTTTTTTAAGCTATTGATAATTATTCAACAAAGTGTATTTATAGAGGCACTTGTAATATCCAGTAAAAATGTAAAATTTGACAGTTCTAAAACAGCTACTAATAAATGTATATTGAGTTGTCTATATTAAATACAAATTTGAATGTATGTTGAGTTGCCTATCATTCAATAATGAAAAATTTCATATATCGTTGTTAATACATGTAAATGGATATTTTTATGTTCTCTAGAAGATACCACCTCAACTACTACAAAACCCAACACAAAGATTTTTACTAATCCTTCTCGAATACCGTTTTTACGTCGACCTACAAAACATCAATCCACGACATCAAATCTTAGCTTAGTAACGAACCCAGACCAAAAAATGGCACTAGAATTCGAAAAAACTGACGAACAAAAAGACGGATTTGTAACAAATACGTCTCCAGCTACTTTCGAATTGCCAATCGAACATGAACTAACTGGACCCGATGATCTTAACACGACTGAAGCTACAAGTACTACTGTACAACCGAGAAGAAGTACTAACAAAGTCCAGCATCCCATAACAACGACTCCTCCTATCTTGTTCTCTACTTTAAGAAGTAAGTATGGTACTCTATTGTAAACATTATTTAAACCACATCTAACACCCAGTGTTTTTTTAAAGGTTCAACTAGTCCTCTACGACCCGTTATAAAACATACCATTGCAAACACGAGTCCATACAAAACAGATTTTTCCAATAAAGTCCACTCATCCAACAACTTATATCAGAGCTATAAGTCAGATCCAGTGGCTCTAATGGACCAACTGCCAGCTCAAAGCAACGTTCTCATTCATAGTAACGGGTTGATTGAGTGCTTGGATCAAGGGAATTTCCCCCACCCTATATCGTGCAAAAAGTTTATATCGTGTGCAAAAATGGAGAGCGGTAGAATGATTGGATGGGAATACACGTGTCCAAAAAATTTGAGTTTTGATCCCATTGGGGGTATTTGCAACTGGTCTGCTGATGTATTATGTGATGATAGTTAACTTATAGACTATTTATACAATTTAACTAATAATACCATCAATGGTCTCAGTATTATGCGTATAAGTAATAAATGTATTAAGATATATTTGTTTTTTATTATTTGAAACCATAGAACTACATTTACAGGATTGTGGTGGTTGAACTACCGCAGAATCGAGATAAAATGAGAGTAAAGAAAAAGAAGATAGATAATAACCAAACTTTTTTGACACTTAACCTTGAGATTAACCTTACTTTTCAAATACAAAACATGGTTTATAGGGCATGTCCACGTGACGTCATGCCCTGAGGAATCTGACATGGAACATACAACATCTGATAATAAACAAGCGTTCTTTGCTCAACACGTGGTTCTTAATAATTATTTGATTTTGAATTAGTGTTTTTTTCGACGTTGTTTTAGTTGTTTAGGTATTTTAAAAGTTATATATAACTGTTTATAATAAAAAGGATCATTGAATCAATACAAAACAACCAAATTACAAATCTGAAATCTAACCAAATAATTGTTTTTCCTCAGGGGTATTGTCAACTGTCAGTTGATGGACATGCCCTATAGGGCATGTCCACGTGACGTCATGCCCTGAGGAATCTGACATGGAACATACAACATCTGATATAAACAAGCGTTCTTTGCTCAACACGTGGTTCTTAATAGTTATTTGATTTTGATTTAGTGCTTTTTTCGACGTTGTTTTAGTTGCTTAGGTATTTCAAATGTTATATATAACTGTATATAATAAAAAGGATCATTGAATCAATACATAACAACCAAATTACAAATCTGAAATCTAACCAAATAATTGTTTTTCCTCAGGGGTATTGTCAACTGTCAGTTGATGGACATGCCCTATAAATCATAATAACAATGCCAACGAAAAAAGGTAATACATTAATATATAAAGGTAGCAACTACTTAAGACAAAGATTAATTCTTTCCGTCTTAAGTGGTAAGCCTATACAAGTATCAGAAATAAGAATCCAAGAGGATGAGCCAGGTTTAAAAGAGTTTGAAATCAGTTTAATAAGATTATTAGATAAAATCACTAATGGCACAGTTATAGAATTAAATGAAACAGGAACATCATTGTACTTCCAACCAGGTCTACTATATGGAGGCGCTATAGAACATGACTGTTGTACAGAGCGAGGAATAGGTTTGTAAAATTTACTGCGTAATATCATTTAATATAGTTTTAGTAAATTGTAGGTTATTATTTGGAAGCTTTAATTATGTTCGGTATATTTTGTAAGCAGCCGTTAAATGCCAAACTAAGAGGAGTTACTTCTAATAACATTGACCCTTCTGTTGATCTAATAAAAACATCCATGATACAAACACTGAAAAATTTTGTGCTAGACGATGATGATTTGGATTTGAAAATTTCCAAAAGAGGTTTGAGACCACTTGGAGGGGGTGAAGTAATATTCAGATGTCCAGTAAGAAAACAGATGAGGCCAATACAGTTATTAAAAAGTGGGATGGTGAAGAGAATTAGAGGAACTGCCTATGCTTTAAGGGTATCTCCAGCTATGGCAAATAGAATAGTTGAAAAAGCTAAAGGAGTTCTGCTGAATTTCATACCAGATGTTTATATAAATGTGGATCAACGGAATGGAAAACAAGCTGGAAATAGTCCAGGTTTTGGAATTCACTTGTTGGCCGAAACTAATGGAGGGGTATTTTATTCTGCTGAACAGGTAGTTTCTTATAATATAATATTAAAGATTTATTACAACAATACTTTTTTAGGTTTCCAATGTTGTAGCTAAGGGTGAAGACCCTTCCATACCAGAAGATCTAGGAATTGCTGCTGCACAAAGATTATTATATGAAATATATCTTGGGGGAGTAGTAGACTCAACATCTCAATCACTAGCAATTTTATGTATGGCATTAGGTGATAAAGATGTTTCAAAATTAGTTACCGGTCCTCTATCAGATAATTCGATATGGTTTTTAAGACACTTGAAAGATTTTTTCGGTATAACTTTTAAATTAGAACCTTTTGAAGATGAAGAACAAAAAGAGTATAGTGGAGATGGATCATCGAAAGTGTTATTAACTAGTATAGGAATCGGGTACACTAATATAAGTAAAAGAACTCTTTAGTATGTTTCTTATTTTTTAAATAAAGTTTTGTACTTGAGAATTTTTTATTTCTATTGGTATTTTAAAGTAACTTTCAGTTAGAATTTCGTAACAAAGTTTATTCAATTATGCACTCAACTCTACAGTTTAAACTTGAAATAATAAAAATGTTTATAACAAATATAGAAAACGACAATTTTAGTGTCTATAAAAGGCAATAGTAAATACTCTGTTTGCAAATTAGTGTACAGAAGAAAAATATAATTGCACTTACCAAAAAGAAGGTTCTAGTAGAGTAGGTATCTTATCTTGGACGTTTCCAAAAACAGTAGTCTTCCACCATGGCTCTATTAGGTCTGTATACACTTTAACACTCACAAAATTGTCTTAAAACCGATACCGAAACAACTACTATGGTCGAAAGATAAAGTTAAAAGAATGTATAGGTTTAGGTACATTCTCCATATTATCAATTAATAATTGAAATTTATAAACAAGTTGAATGTTAATTGGATTAGCGGCCATTTTGTGGTGTAAACGCAAGTTCGTTATTTGGAAAATTATTTGATCACCGAGGCCACGGAATTCAAATTTTTTTCACTCTCGTCATAAGAAAAATAGCATGACATTTGGCATATTGATCGAAGGGGCTCATTATTGACGATTTTGATGTAATTTTTTACAAAAGCTTATTTATTCCAAAAACATAAATCACTGTTGTAATGATCTAATTATCGTTTGAAGACAAGCATTAACTACCGGTAGTTTCTGTAGGTACTTTGGTGAAATTTAAAAAAATTCAGTATTGGAAATCGTACAATACCTCAATAATATGCCTCCAGACAAATTTCAACTTTATATAAATTCTCAATCTAAACTTACTAGTCAAATCGTATTACCTAAATATCACACTCTAACAGGTTAACCGGTAATTTTTTCTAGAATACTTGCGTCACATTAGATACTACTGACAGCCACGGCAAAATTGATTTGTGTGAATTTTTATATAAAAAGCTTAGGATTGACGGCCAAGGCAACTTTGATTTTAAGCAATGAAATAATTTGGTATAAAATACAGGACCGCATTTACCTCAACGTCGAATTTTTAATAGTTAAAGAATGAAAGTAGGTACATAATAAAGTTTAATTGCAGTAATTTATTAAGAACCATTAACAAAGGTACATTTCAAAATTTGATTAACACTACAACTAAGTAGATGCATATAACGTCTTATTTTAATAATTTTCTGTATTATTTTTTTCTTGTGATTTTCATTAGGTAAACTGCTGTCACATTCAGTTCTCTTGTGTAGTAGCTTGATCTTCTTTATCATTTGTTTCTTCATCCACATCTAACTTACCTCATGTGCGCTTTTGCCAAACATTTCACATGGCACAAAGTTTGGAGAAATTAACTTTCAATTCACTGTAACAGTTTAAGAACCAACCAACACCCATTTGCAGCACTTAATACATTGTTTTTGTAAATAAATTGATTTTATCACTTCTTGAAATGGAAAGCTAAAACATCTGGCCAGGGATCTCTGGGAAACTGTCATCTGTATTCCATTTACTGGTAGAAAAAAATCCTCAAAATCGCTGACCATGCTGGCAGGATTACTCCTTGATCATTGCACCCTGAGGAAGCACATGCATATTATGGAAATACATGGGGAGAAACATGTCTGTTGGTTTGGAAAAGGAAGAAACAGCCTCACACGTTATCTTCTAATGTGAAGCACCAGCTTATTCAAAATATAAACTCTTGGGAGTAGAACACCCAAGCAGCCGAATAAGGGAAGCTACTTTTAATAGGGTTTGTAATGCCCAATTAGGTGTTATGTGGACATCCATACTACTCAGGTACTTGCAAAATGGTTTCAGTGATTATTAGTTGTCGTAGGTGTGCACTAATATAATTACGCTATCCTACGACATCAGTTTATTACTCACAGATAAAAACTATGTCTTAAGTATATTAGAAAATTATTTCTATGAAACCTTAAAGTATGTATAATTTGTTGGTTCAGAACAACATACAAAGGAAATCAAATTTCTCAGGTACTCATGGTACTTTTATGGCTTAATGGCACAGAGTTGAAATTCTAACTGCCTGACTTTTGTTATCTCTTTTGGTGCACATTTATGGTCAACATCTGGTTTTTTTTAAATAGACCCTTCATACTTAGAATTGACCATCAAGTGGGACAAGTTTAGAGATTCAGTAGCATATCTAATCTTGGTTTAGAATAGATACTCCTGGTAAAATTTGTTAAATATTACCAACTCTCTTCATATAAATGGTAGAAACAAGATCACAAAAATGCTGAGGTGCTGAGGGCCATAACCTACTTTCATCTTTTTTAAAAAGTTGAAATATATGTTGGGTTATTGCTTTCTACAGATTTTTATTTGTTTGTTTGCACTTCAAACTAAGTACCACAGTATCTCCAAAGTTTTATTTCACTAATTCTAATAATAGTTTTTGATAGATGTTATGCATCTCCTCGATCTTATGTGCAATAGAAAAAATTGAAACAGCTGATGCTTTATACTTCTAATTTATTTTAAACACTATATACACAATGTATGAAATCTTTACGATAAGAAAAATAACAATTATTTTATAGGTTAACCTAAAATTAATAATTCATCTCATTTAAGAAACATTTTTGATTTTTTTCTTAAATAATCATCAATATATAAAGAGATACTGGATAATTTGTATTCCCTGTTAAGAGCAATATAATTCTAGTGCTCATTAAACTTAAAAAAAATTCTTATCAAAGTTATGTAGTACTGAGATGCCTTGATTTAACAAAAAAAGGGAGTTTCATACAAAAAGGACCAAAAAAATAGGGACTACTATTAAGTAATGGAATTATTATTGATAAGAAGTTGTCAAATTTCTCTTATGTTTGATTCTAATCTAAATAAACTCAATCATGTGCATACTGATTATGAACATCAATAAATACTGAATCTTTGGGTAATTGAAATATGCATATCAATAAAGAAATATAAAAATAAATCCTTTCACTTCTACTTTTAAACTAAGTACACATTAGGACATTTAGCAGCAATATGACCTCTTTCTCCACATTGGTAACAAACTGGTGCATGACGACAAACTTCTGCTATATGTCCAAACTTTCCACAAGTATAACACTTCTTTTTTTTCATTTCCCTTGAAGGTTTCATGAGTTCAGTTGGGGGCTGGGAATAGACTACATCTATTTCTGAATACTCTCCTTGGGTCTGTTGTTCTGGTATGGGAAGTTGACTGCTTAGACCATAGTTTGGTATGTTTACCAAAAATTGAGAATACAGTGTTTCTGGAGTCAAGAATGTAAAGTCTTTTGCTTGCTTTTGAAGGTAAGAATCATTCAGTCCATCGATTAAACAAGATACAGCATTAACCCCAGATATTTTACAATATTCAATCAGATACATTTTAGCGAAATAGTATTGAGTAATTGTCTCATCTGGTTGCTTTGTTCTTCCTACTAATAATCGCAGTGTACAAGCAAAATCAAAAGTATCTGGAAATGTTTTTGTAATCAACATTTTCAATTCTGGCCAAGTGTATTGAAATGTATTTAATGTTTTGAACCAAGCTTTCATTAAACCCGACATTTTACTCTGTAGATAATTAATACACTTGGATTCATCATAATTTCTATCCAAACAATACTCATTAATTTTATTCAACCACAATGATGTACTTATGTTTGTACGTTTGTCACCTACCTCTAGATTATTTTCATGTAGATAATCCAAGTTTGTCAATGCTTGAGATTTGTTTTGGACTAATAATTCCATCATTCTCTCCAATCTGTCTATTCTATCGTCAGATTTACTACTTCCTCTGTCAACTGATTTTCTATCACTGTGCTTCAATGACTTATCTCTAGGGTTTATTCTTTCATCTCTCTTGCTTATTGATGTTGATTGTTCATCAGTTTCTCTGCTATCCTTATGTTCAATTCGTTCATCAAATGATCTTTTCTCCCCAAGCTCTTTTTGACCTTTTGGTTCCCAATTGTGTCTGTCTGTTGAGGATCTTCTATGTTCCTTATCTTCAAACTTCCTTTTACCTCGTTCATTAACTGATTTTCTTTTATCAATTCGACCATTAGTATATGATCCTGGTGATAATGGCCCATACGATGGTGATATTGGCCTATATGATGGTGATATTGGCCTATATGATGGTGAAATTGGCCTATATGATGGTGATATTGGCACATATGTTGGTGACTGTGGATATTCAAAAATAGATGGATCAGCAAACATGTCTGGGTTATTTTGAAAGTGAGGCACATTTACCTCATGTTTCGAATTTTCTGACTGAGCCCTTTTTTCTGATACATGACTATCTTTACGTTCTCTACGCCTTCTACGACTTCCCTCTAACTTACAATTGTATCTTTTTGATGCACCTCTACGCTCAATCAGCTCTCCGGCACTAACATCACTCAAAGAACTGATACTAAAAGCCTCTTCCATCTGTTCCGGCCTCCTTCGTGGACTCCTACTTCTACGCATTTTTCTCGAATTGTCTCTTCACCGGAATTGTTTTTTTTTACACAATAGGTACAAATGTTTTAAAGCGAATAATACATTTTTCGAACTGCGGCACTTTAACTTTCAAATTGACGCGAAATGAGAAAGTAACCGATCAAAAAAACACTTATAAATACCTAAAAAGGGGTTATAGTACGCTTTAATGTTTCCAACCTCTAGTTAATCCTCACCATAGAGAAATAATTTGTCTATAATCCCCACCGTAGCTCTATGGTGACAAGGAAAATGACATTTCTATAATTTCTTCTTTTTTGAAATGGCCTGTATCGTTTGATCTACTAAAGTCATATAACATTTGAAAAGGAAGACAAGTTGGTTAGATAAAATATTATGTTTAGTATAAAGGTTATCTATGATCTACCTACGTACATCCTTCATAATAGAAAAAATATCTGCTTACTTTTTCTTATTTGTGTACTAACCTTTCAAATAAAATGGCTCTGGGATTTCTTGATGAAGATCCTTGGTAGGTGTTGAATTATAATTTAAATATAGCTGTATACAAGTGTAAATCTACATTACAGGTTACATGAATTTGAATGCTGTGAAACGTTATGTAGAGATATAATGGAACAGCTCACTCTAAGACAATCCTACCCAAGAACTACTGACAAATATTCACAACTATCAGCAAATGTAAGATATAAGCTAAAACAATATAACAATGAAGTCAGCCAATTAAATCAAAAACTAGAAGCAACAAGTAGTACAGGCAATATGTATCCTTTCAGTACATATAAGTTCTATTTTTCATTGTTTAAATGTTTGATTCCTTACACAAAATATTAGAACACCTGCAGAATCTGAAAGAAGAACAAGGCAAATCGAGTTACTGCATTCTAAAGGTATTCAAATGCAAAAGCTATTTGATGAACAAGTAATTAATAAATCTCAAGAAGAAAGAAGATCATTAATTGGAATTGGAACAGCAAATTTGGATATTGGGCCAAGCACAAGTTATTCGGTTGTAGATATTAGAGAAGCTCAAAAACGGATGTTGGGGCGTACGTTTTCTTAGATATTTTACTTATACATAGTGGCTACTGGTATTTTTTTCTTTTTGTAGAACAAAATGAAGGTTTAGAGAATTTATCCAAAGTTATTAGAAATCAGAAAAATATAGCTAATGTAATCAGTAAAGAAGTGGATCTTCATAACGGTGAGTTTTTGACTAGCCTCATTATCTAATTTATTCTCTATTATTAAATACAATTATTTATATAGAAATATTGGATGACATTGGGGAACAAATGGATGGAACAAATTCTAGATTACGAGAAGAGACAACACATATTGGAATAGTTGATAGAAAAGATAAAACTTGTGCATATTGGGTGATAATAATCTTATTATTTATAAGTATCATAACAGTGTCAGTTATTTAGTCATATACCAAAACTTCAACCACTTGATACTTTTATTGTATTTTATTTTATATAATAGTGCATTTATTTTTATAACTGTAACATTAAATGTTTGTTTCAATAACATTGTTGAATATATTTATTATAAGTTTCGTTTATTTAGCTGAAAAAATAGTAATAATTGTTGTCTAACTCGTGTAAAATATTTGTAACTATTCTTTTATATGCCAATAACCAGCGCCTGAAATAAAAAAATGAAAAAACAAACAACTGATTTAAATTTTGAGTGATGGTAGTTTAGGAACAAAAGGATTGTAATATTAGGGTTGGGTCTTTTGGATGAAAACATTAAAGAGTTTTTAAACCTTGTTTATTGATCATATTGGATATATATTTTTTTAAAATACAACGAATTGTACAAACGTAAAGATGCATCCGATATTTAAAAATTTACAAAAATCAGTTTGGTAATGTAATACTTTGTTTATCAGCTTCGTTTGAATGAAATGTTTAACATGCTATTTTATGAATAAATTATGCATTAAAATGTACAAAATTACAACTCGTCTAAGTATGGTACATTGGTGAGGTTTCCAATTGCTGCTAGAGTCAACTTTGATCCAGCCTTTTTGAGAGCCT
Source organism: Lochmaea capreae (assembly GCA_949126875.1). Taxonomy (NCBI): domain Eukaryota; kingdom Metazoa; phylum Arthropoda; class Insecta; order Coleoptera; family Chrysomelidae; genus Lochmaea; species Lochmaea capreae. Next base: position 4,063,321 of record OX421408.1, read on the forward strand.
AAAACAAAAGGCATGTTTAAAATCAAGAATATAACACACCTCTATGTAAAACACAAGCAAAACACACTAGAAATTGAAATCTACAGCATTAAGGATATATTACGATTACATTTGTTAGTTCTCTATACACATTGCTCTGTCCAGTATAAACTTTCATTTGTATATTTAAAGCTAATTTCAACTATTTGGCTAATTTTATTATTCCAACGTTTATACTTACATTCTGAACATCACTTGTGGTAATAGAATCTACAACACTTGCTAAATTGCTGGCAATTTGTGGCTCCCCAGTTAAAACGGCTCTAGTTCCCATGTCTCTAACAACATCAGCTCCACTTTCTGAATTAAGGAAAAGTTTCGTCTTCAATTGATTCTTACCTCTTTGCACATCAGCATCTGAGATACAACCACTTTTCAACAAGATAGCAGCTGATTTAACTGCTTTTTCAGCAGATGATGAAGGGGCAGCAATTAAAATACCAAACAAACCACTGTCAGAATAACTGACATTAATAGCAGACGAAGCAATATCTGCTGGGCTTCCTAAGGATTTGTTGTAAAGCCCATTATCAATGTTGCTGTACTTGATTCTTGGTCCACTACCAATTGCTCCTTGTAAAACTGCAAACGCAAGTGCCTCTTTAGTACTGGATAGGGATGCACCTTCTCCTGCTATGGCAACATAAGCAATTTGACCACCTTTGTTAGAACTACAATAAAGTACCCAATATAAACTAATTAAGATGTAAATTTGTAAATAGTTAGTACTTACCGAAGCTCACCTCCCTTGTATGGTGAAGACCTGGTCTTACCAGCTCCATTTTGAATTTCCAAACTTGTTGCAAACTGTTTTAAAAAGCTGTCACTGATACCAGTACCAACAACTGCAGCGTTACCAGATACAAAATTACTAGCAACATAATGTTGTAGTGTTTCAGATGAAACTTTTCCTATTTGAGATTTTGGAATAAAAAGTGAGTTACCTAATCCTTGACTACGATATGCCGCATTGTGAAGTAAATCAATGGCTCTCAACTACAGTGAAATATAAAGTTTAAGTATTCTTATATTATTTTTGAATTAATAAACATACCTGTAAAGGTCTAGTTAAAATATCCAACAGCAGCCTGTTTGATAACTCAGATAATTCCCACGGTCTAAATTCTTGTTGGGTAGCTACTTCTGCCAAAAATGGTAAAGCTTTTTCAACAGCCCCTTTGGTACCTTCTAAGGTGTATGAAATAGTTTCTCTGTCAGATGTTGATATTAAATTAGCACCAACTTGTTGAATGTTGCGTGTAATAGCAAATTGAGAAGCATTTTTGGTAGTTAGACCTGCTGCTGTTCTTAAAACATGAGTGGCACCCAAATTATCAGATTGTTCATTTCGACTTCCAGCTCTAAAAAATGAATCAATTTTAATTGTGAACATTGATAAATATAAATTATTTACTTGAATACAATCGATACTCTTGTGAGACTAGCATCATCATCGATTGCAGCAACAACTAGTTTACTGGGAAGGGTAGTTGTTTTCAATTCAGCACAAGGATTCCCAGATACTGGTACTAGTTGACTGTAATTCCTTGCCTACAATTATTGTTATTTTAAAAAAATCTTAGTTTCGATAATTAAGCTCATTTCAACTTACTGCAATTGCTCGTAAAATGGGAGCTTTTGATAAACTTGAAGCCATACTCCTGAAATAAATTTGAAAAAAATTCATGTTACATAATTTTTATCGACTTTCTAACCTTTACTATTCATGTTAAGACAATATCACACTATGTTAGTTTAGGTACTGCAGTTATTTAAAAACTCATCAAGTGAAAAATAGTACTCACAATTTTATTGTAGGCCAAATTGAAAAATAATTTTTTTTACTTTGGACCAATTTTCCAAGTATATGACAAGTACTTTGGCAAATGACAGTGTCAAGAACAGAGATAATGATCGACAAGAACGTCAAAACCATAGATAACCATGGTCAAAAGCAAAACCAACGATTATATACTAACTAGTATATAATCGTTGGGTCAAAACGACTCGGAAATGTTATGTATCAACTGTATCATTGCCCCAGTAGCATAGACAAAATAATATATATTATTTCTCTAATGCCCACTGCCCAGTGGCCCCAGTATCTGTATACAGTAGTACATAATACAGGGCTAAATTAAAGGTATGCTGTGTATAAATAAATAGAACTAATTGGGATAATGTGAAGGGTAAAATATTTACCTGGGTGTTAAAAAAGAAGCAGACTTGATTAAGGTCATAGTAGGCGATTTGCGGCGAGGTACCGTTGACTCAACGTTATACAATTTTTCGGGACCGTAACATTTTCGCGACAGGTCGGTTCAAACTTTTGTCTGTGAGTATACTTCAACGGTACGTAAATTTATGGACCGTGGTGAGTGAGGTGTTTTTGGGAGCGGTTGACGGTTGACATTTATAATCACATAACCAATAGAAGTATGAAAAAGTTAGTTATTTAAAAAATGGAGGTAGAACAAAAGGGAAACGATAATTTCGTTGAAATTAAATAAATCATGAAGGTAATGATGTGACCGCTGTGGTAACGCTTGAAGAAGCAAACATTCTATTAACTGGTGAATATTTTTAAGTAAATAATTGATATTTACATAAATAATTAATAAACAAATGAAATAAAAATAACCACAACGAAAAACCAAAGTGACAAGCACGTCATAGTAATCAATGATCAAGACCAACGCATTTTTGCGAAGGAACCAATAAAAAGAGATAAAAATACATTAAAAAAGGTTAATGACAGTACCGTTCCCATTGAATCGGTAGTCAACCGGTACCTCGCAGCAAAACGCCTAGTATTTCTCATATGTTGTTGACATCTAACATTTTTTTAAATCCCTACGTTTTTTATCTATTGTAGCTGATTCAATGATTCATAGATAATATAATCTGCACTGAAGTAGTTTTAAATAAGAATTATTAACAAGATAGACAATTTTATTTCGCTACTTTATCGTATGGTAATAATGACTAAAAAAAAGAAAAACGTTTGTGTAGTAGTGTTAGGTGATATTGGAAGAAGCCCACGAATGCAGTACCATTCCTTATCTTTTGCAGAAATGGGCCATACAGTGGATTTAATAGGTTATGGTGAAACTGAACCAATGGATCAAATAAAAAAAAGTCCATCGATTTATTATCACTATTTATTAGCACCTCCAACTATCCCATTTAAGCTACTAAACTACGGATTTAAAACAATATGGCAGGCTATTAATTTGATATTTTTACTTATAATAGCTAGAAAACCTGATATTATGATTGTTCAAAATCCTCCAGCTATACCTTCATTAATTGTATGTTGGCTGTTTTGTTTTATTATTCGAGCCAAATTCATCATAGACTGGCATAACTATGCACACACAATTATGGCATTAAATCTATCTGAAGATAATATATTAGTAAAGATTACAAGACAAGTGGAGATGTTTGCAGGCAAAAGGGCTCATAACAATTTTTGTGTTACTAATGCCATGAGAGATGATTTGAGCAAGAACTGGGGCATTGGGTAAGAAAAACACTTACTATATTATTATTACAAATTACTTAAGTTCATAAATTTTTATTATGTATAAAATTGTAAGTAAGGAAAATTTTTGTTGTTTAGTGCCACAACTTTGTATGACAAACCACCAACCATTTTTAAATCAATAAGTTTGGAAGAAAAACATCAATTTATCAACAAACTGGGGAAAACATATAAACAACTACTTAATAATGATGGTTCATCTCTATTTACCCAAGAAACTGGAAGTGAAATTACTTATAAAAATGAGAGACCAGGTTTATTGGTATCTAGTACAAGTTGGACAGAAGATGAAGATTTTTCTGTTTTGTTTTCAGCTTTACAAGGTACTTTATATTCATACCAAAAATTTTATTAAACATAACTTGAAATTAATATATTTTTCTAGAATACGATAGTCATATTGTACAAGGTAATGTCAGAAAACTGCCTAAATTAATTTGTTGTATAACTGGAAAAGGACATTTAAAGGAATATTACTGCAACAAAATTAAAGAAGCGAATTGGAAGAATGTTGTGGTTCTTACACCGTGGTTGGAATCTGGAGACTATCCATTGATGTTGGCCTCGGCAGATTTGGGAGTTTGTCTGCATACAAGTTCGAGCGGTCTAGATTTGCCTATGAAGGTTGTAGATATGTTTGGTTGTGCCTTACCTGTATGTGCTTACGATTTTAAGTGGTGAGTATCTTTTAACATGGTTTTTATATATTTATATATTATTTCTGGTATTTTTATGTTTTTAGCTTGGATGAGTTGATTCAGCATGGTAAAAATAGTTACAATTTCTGTGATTCTGAAGAACTGTCTGAGCAGTTATTCAACTGGTTCCAGAACTTTCCAAATGATTCAAAACAACAGGAAACTGAAAAAAAGTTTAAGAATGAATTGGAAGCTTTCCAAAAACTACGCTGGAGCGAAAATTGGACCAAATGTGCTGCTCCCTTTTTTAAATAAATAAAAAATATTTATGTTGAATTTAAAGCTTGTTATTCGCATTTAATTGAATATAATATATTTTCACAATTTCTGTATATTTTATTATATTTATTTTTGCTCAACTCAATAATTTGCTTTGTATACTGATTAATCCTAATGTTAATTAAGATTAACTAAAATAAAGGTGTTTCATTGAAACTCCTATGGTATATGCAACTAATCTTACATGGCACTATAAATTGCCTACACGTCGGTTACAAACAATTCGCGAAAAAATGACTTCAATAGACATTTTCAAAGTTGTACATGAGGCTGCCAACTGTTTACAACAAAATTTAGATAACATGGTATTATACGGCTGTTTTGAAAATAAATTGAAATCATGATAATTACGTAGAAAAAATATTTCATTCGCTCGTTATTGATTACGTTAATAGATGTATTAAAAACTAGTAAAATTATCAATATTTATACAAACCTATATAAACAATATTTATTACCATTTTAAACAACAAAATGGCACAGGTATGGGTAAGCAATTTTTATATTGACCTATTTCATTTTATGTCATTTGTCAATACAATATTTTAAAACTTCACAATTTCCGAAGGAAAGTATATAATGCGTCTTTTGCAGAATGCTGTAGAACCTATGCAAGTAGATGCGCCGCCAGAAGATAATGATAACAATGAAGAAGATAATTATGTAGTAGAAAACCCAACATTAGATTTGGAGGTGTATGCAAACAGCTACATAGGGTTGGCAAAGTTGTACCGGCTTATTTATATAATAGATCATTGCCCTTCACTTAAATTAGAAGCCCTTAAAACGGCAATATCATATGCAATGACTACCTACAATGTCAATTTGTATCAAGTTTTACATCAAAAACTGGCGGAAGTAACTACAGCTATGAATGTTCCCGATGTAGCAGCGCCTTCTACATCCCAAGATATACCCACCATAGATAATATGTGGATGGAAACAAGGTCTAAAAGAGCCGCATTGAAGCTGGAAAAGTTGGACAATGATCTGAAAAATTACAAATCAAATTCAATCAAAGAAAGTATTAGAAGAGGTCACGATGATTTAGGTGACCATTATTTGGATTGTGGGGACCTATCTAATGCTTTAAAATGTTATTCAAGGGCTAGAGACTACTGTACTAGTGGAAAACATGTTGTTAATATGTGTCTGAATGTTATCAAAGTATCTGTGTATTTGCAAAATTGGTCTCATGTATTAAGTTATGTTTCTAAAGCAGAGAGTACACCAGATTTCTCAGAAACCCAGTCAAAAGATTCAAATCAAATAATATTGACAAAATTGAAATGTGCAGCTGGACTAGCAGAATTAGCCACAAAGAAGTATAAATCAGCTGCGAAGCATTTCCTTCAAGCGAATTTGGATCACTGTGATTTTCCAGAATTACTTTCTCCAAACAATGTAGCCATGTATGGTGGTCTGTGCGCACTTGCAACATTTGATAGACATGAGTTGCAAAAGAACGTTATCTTTAGTAGTTCCTTTAAACTATTTTTAGAATTAGAACCCCAACTACGTGATATAATTTTCAAGTTTTATGAATCAAAATATGCTTCATGTTTAAAACTATTAGATGAAATTAAGGACAACCTACTCCTTGATATGTACATTGCTCCTCATGTTAACACCTTGTATACACAAATTAGAAACAGAGCCCTAATCCAATACTTCAGTCCTTATTTATCTGCCGATATGCACAAAATGGCTGTAGCTTTCAATAGAACTGTGCCCGCTCTAGAAGATGAACTGATGCAACTTATTCTAGATGGGCAAATTCAAGCTAGGATTGATTCTCACAATAAAATACTTTTCGCTAAAGATGTGGATCAACGTAGTACCACATTTGAAAAGAGTTTGTTAATGGGAAAAGAATATCAAAGAAGAACTAGAATGTTAATTTTAAGAGCTGCCGTTTTTAAAAATAAAATCCATGTAAAGGTGAGTTAATTTAACATGCTTCTGTTACAACTGTATAATTATTTTTATAAGTATAAGAAATAAAAACACTTGGACATTGATTAATTTTCAATGGAAATTTAAAAAGATTCCTTTACCAGTATGTTTCCCTACCCGTTGAGTAAAGACTTTACAAATGTTGAAATAATAAGGACTTGTTAACTATTGAGCAAATTTTCGGTGACAATAAAGCATTAGTACTGAATACTTGCTCTACATTCACATTATTTTTCAAATTTACCAACAGAGTGAGCTTTTTCCATATATATATATCAAGACTTATGTAATAAAATTATATATATTTTATTTGATAAAGCAATAAAAGTGTGAGGATAAAATTTTCAAACATTTATGTATATTATATTTTTATGAGTATTGGTAATTTTATTTTCAGAGCCCTCAGAGAGACTCTGGTCAAACGGGGGAAATTACAGTAGTGCCGTTCTGAAACCTAAAAGCTCAGTTATACTAACATTTAAAGTTTTTAATTTAATCTATTCAAACCATTTTGTGCAAAACTCCTGTAGTGCTATATCAGCCTTTTAGTCATTGTGAATTTTAATGATTTTCAAATAAATTACAATATTTTTGTGAGTGTATTTTACTTTTATTTTCATTAAAAATAGAATGTTATTTACAATACATTGTTATACAAAGAGAAAATATTTGTTTATTACTAGTGCAGAAAGTGATAATTTAAAGTACACTTTTCCTACATGCAAATTAGCTCAAAAAACAACTGAACAATTTTGAGGATGGTTTAGGAAAAGCCATTATACATTTTATATGTACTTATTAAATATCTTTTACGATAAAAAATCCCATTATATAAAAAATTTCAATTAGAAAAACATTTTCACCATAAAAATACATTTAATAAAAGCTAGTTATCGGAATAGTCTAAGGGTTTTATTCCAAAAGTATCTTCTGGAGAATCGACCAAGTTATCAGTTTTTGAATGAAGGGAAATCAAATTGTCAACATATTTTAAATTCTCGAACATATATTTAATAAGTAAACACGTCTGTTGTTTGCTAGTGTCAGTATCCTTATGCATTTGTAAATACTTGTCTGTAATAGATTGTATTTTCTTAGAATTCTGTTGAATGTAAGAACTACTTGGATTTGGTAATTCTAGAGATTTGTTACTGATTATTATTGCTGCCTGGTTAAAAAATTTGGATAAAACCAATTTATTTTCTTCAGGAGTTTTTTGATCTTCTAAAGTATGTTCTAAAACTAAGTTATTTTCTGATAGATATGAAAGAAGGGATTTACATCCTGTAAATATATCATGAACACTTGAAACACTGCTCCAGTGTTGTTTCAACGACATAAATTTTTCCTTCAAGCTATTCATTGAAGGATACAAAGTATACTTTTTATAAAAATCTTCTTCTGCTATTGTTTGTTCTTTCTTTGCAACTGAAATACTTTTATCTAATTCTGATAATTTATCTATGAGTATATTTGCAGATTTTTTTTGTTCATTTTGGTACTCTTGAAACTTTTCTACTTCTGCTTTTGTCCGAGTTTCAATTTCCAAAGTCATTTTATTCAAATTATTCAACATTCTTTCTGTTATGTATGTATCTTTATTTGGTATTGGACAGTAGAGTAACAAACCTGCATTTATTTTGTTCAAATGCTCAAATATTACTAGTTGAGATAATTTTAATATAAATTTGGCAATTTTAAATCCGCCTGGTGATATTAAATGTGAAGGCATAATTGGAGGTATATTGGCATGTTTATAAATACTATTTAATTCATTTATATACTTGAGAAGTTCACTTCGAAATTTATTTTCTCTCTTAATTTCAAATGGAGGCCACGTTGTTAACTTCTTTTTTGTCAAATCTGGATCCAAAATATTTAAAAGATAGTAAACCACTTCGTAGAATGCAGCCTTGTTGTTTTTAATGAACATGTCTTTTTTAAAAACATGATCAAACTCTTGACTTGTTTTGTAAAACCATTTTAATAGATATATATTATTGAACATTTCTTCTTGCACTTTACTTTCTAGTTCTTTAAATGTCCGTATCTCTGACATTGCCTAAAATAATACATTGTATTAACTATACAGAAAATAAGAAGCCAATATTCCTTAACCACAAACAATAATTATAAATGAAAAGGTTTTGCTTTCAAGCAGTTGCAGATATTTGAAACAATTTTCAGATTTTACTATTAATCATATCCTCATTTCTTATGAAGTGTCAAGCAAATTATATCCAACAGAATATTAAGCACATCTTTATTATAATCTGGAAGAACAAAAGTTGAAAGTTTGTGGCCCAAAAAGACGAATGATCGGTCCTTCAGGTAAAAAAAATTATTTAATATACTATACTTTTTAAGTATTCACTTTTTCTTTTGGTCTCCAATACAGAAAATAATTTGTTTACATATAAATTATAACGTCTGGATTTGTTCCGTTTGATTTTAAATTCGATAAACAGTCATTGTATAGGTACGTCAATGTCAAACCTCACTTCTAGTTTGAACCATGGAGACTATGTAGTCTCCATGCCTCGAACTCTTTAAAATACATCTTCATTCCCAAACCTGCAAAAAGTAACTTTTTCTTATAATTACAACTAAATATTCTTCAATTTTCATATAATGCTCGTTTGTATGAAGAGTCAACTTGTTTACAGTAGACAGTACAGGTTCAACCATAAGTACGTCAACATTTCTATAGATGGCTAAACATTTTTTGTATTGATTTGCCTATCTGTATTCTGTATCTATGATAAGAGCACGTGTGGCGATTTGATGCTAACCTCAAAATTTTTAAGACGCAATTTTGTTTAGAACTGCTCTTGAATTTTAAGCTCTAATCCTCAGTGAAGCGAAAAAAATCGCAGAGAGGACAGAGAATTAACTGTTTTCGTTGATTTAATCCACTAATTATCATCATGGTAAGTAACTTATTCCCTTAAATTATTAACATGCTTAATAACTTTTCATCTTAGGCTGAAGAAATTAATCCCAAAGCATATCCATTGGCAGATCCTACTTTAACTACCAAAATATTGAACTTGGTTCAACAAGCTATGAACTACAAGCAGCTAAGAAAAGGTGCAAATGAAGTCACAAAAACTTTAAATCGTGGTATAGCAGAATTCATTGTTATGGCTGCCGATGCAGAACCATTAGAAATTTTGTTGCATTTACCATTGTTGTGCGAAGATAAGAATGTTCCTTATGTGTTTGTACGTTCCAAACAAGCTTTGGGTAGAGCTTGTGGAGTTTCAAGGTCAGTTATTTCCTGCAGTGTGACCATCAATGAGGGCTCTCAATTGAAACCTCAAATTCAGACGATTCAACAAGAAATTGAACGCTTATTAGTTTAATACATTAAGTACAAAATCTTTTGTAAGTTGATTTTATAACTTTTTTGTTTTTTAATAAAATATACTAGTCGAACGTGTGACTTCACATTCAATAAGCATTTTTGTTTTGAAATAATTACATTCATCGTATAAATTTTTCTGGTGAATACAGGGATACTCCTAAATAATACAATAAAAAGTAATCTTATAAGTTCTTTAATAAAAATGCAACATCCTGAAACATTCACATTTAAACAGGTGCAAATCATTCTATAGCAACTTTTTTTGCACAGAATTGAATGAGTCCATAATCACCCTTCTCCATCCATTTCTCATCTTTTGCTTGAATTTCTTCTGCTACTCCATTAGGTAGACCACAAACAATATCTGCTTTGATAGTTCTTATTATACACAATTTCGTAGGATGAAACCCTTGCAAACCTACATTAACAGATGTTACTGGGTCCCAATTCTTCTCACCAAACAACTTTCTGTAGTTTAAGTCTCCTTTAAAAAACACTGCTTTAGCTTGTGCTAATTGTTTGTAAAGTTGTGGTTCCACAGTAGCCATATGACTAAAATCAAAGGGCAAAGTCCAAAAATCAGACATTATCAGCGTCCATGTTTTATTTTCTATATAATCTAACCACCTCTGTCCTAATAATCGAAGATTTTCATTATCATTACTTTTTAATTGATCTATCATCCAAAAGAAATCTTGTTCCATGACATCCGAGATGAACCATGGGACTGTTTTGACATAAAGACGCATAGATTTTGCTAAACCTTTGGTTATCAAATAATCTGCTAAGCATAGATCAGTGAAGACTTCGTAACCAGAGTTGTCAAACACAATATCTGGAAAATATAAAACTAATGTTTCAAAAAACAAGTAAAAAATATCTGGTTATGCAGTTTAGTTCATAAAGACAACATGATTTGATAGATATTATTTAGCTTACCTATGACATCAGAACTATCATCAGTTGAAATAGTATCCCAAATTTTCTTAGAGTCGTCACATAGTATAAATTCGTCTAGGGCATCGGTCTCGAACAATTTGGATGAATCACTTGCTTTTCCTAGTGATAAGGATAAATCACATTTATTTCCCCATAAATTAATCTAAAATTGATATGCGCTTAGAAATATTGTGTTGAAAAAGGTTTTTAATAATAAACATCTTTCTTTCAATTATTTGTCAGCACTTACTTTCAGTAATTGGATAAATTCTTGTTTTTTAGGTGGATTTTGATCAGTTAAAATCTTGACAATAAAATCTGCCAATGTTTCTATTATTGGCAGAGCTCCTGTGTAAGCATCTTGTTTTTGATGGACAAAATAATCATAATCCTTAAGAAACGTCCTAAAACAGTTATAATGCACAAAAAGTGTGATTTAGAAAAACTGAAATAAATTTCAGCATACTTAGTTTCAAAAAATTGTTTTATTCTTCTATACATATAGCATTCCGATAACAACCAAATGGTATGGAAATGAGTGGTATGACCTTCTGATATGGTTTGTTTGTTGATGTAATCATTGTAGATTTTTGCATCTAGCACATCGGTTGTTAATAATTTTAGAGGTTTATTTGTTTGGATTTCATATTTGAATTCAGATAATTCTCCAATAATTGTCTTTAGCTCTTCTATTGCATCCTAAAACATTCTCTTGAAATAATTTACGAGGCTTTCTTACAATTTCATTAATATTCATAAATTAAACTATTACATTTTTGCATAAATATCTACCAAATTTACCTCTCCATATTTTCCGGTGATATATCTTTTATTTCTCACTAAATTATCTATTAGATTAGTTAAAATAACAGGCATTCTGTGTTTAACAGTATAAAAAGCAAAGCTCCTACAAGAAAAATATACATTTGTACATATATAATTGCTTATTTAATTATTATATACCTTTTATAAAAAGCTGACAGATATACATTTCTAGGTGTTTTTATATCTAAACTACGATTTGATTTACACTCGCAACTTTTATTTGAATTGGTATCACACATTTTTATTAAATTGAATTTTAGAAAGCCATTTAGAATTTGACTTTGATAAACTATTTGAAGGTTAGGTCAGAGAACTCAAAAATGTGTGTCTTCTTTGAGCCCAAAGAGAAGAAGAAAATGGTTATCTTAATTACTTCTGCTTCAGATTAAAAGTGTTCTGTGATCCAATTATTTCCACATAGACAAAATAATAATAACAAATTAAATAATTCCAGCCTTATTATCTACGATATGATACGTTGAATTGTGATAATTGAATATCTGTCTATGTTATCAGATTATATTCATTATGTCGTCAGCCACAGTAAGTAAATAAACATAATATTATGGTCTGCTTCTGACCAACAAAAATCAAATCTTTAATTTTCGGTTTTAATATTTAAGATGCCTCTTTTGGAGGATACCGCTGGATTTGGTGAAGATGAAGGAGAGTTTGGCGTTAAAAAAGATTCGCTAACGTAAGGATATGTATTGTAAAATTTCATTCCTATCAGATGTTCTGTGCTTCTGCACTAGAAACAAACTAGAAAAATTCTTGTACTATTTTGTGTATGTATAATTTATAATAATAATTTTTAGACACCCTTACATTACCATATGCCACATAGCATTTAGAGGAGCTGCTGTAGTAGTTTACCTTTTATGTGAAGCATTCGGTGCAGGTTTTATTGCAAGTTTTGTCAGTGTAATATTACTGTTGTCAGTAGATTTTTGGACAGTTAAAAATATTACAGGAAGACTCATGGTAGGTTTAAGATGGTGGAATTATGTAGATGATGATGGAAAATCACATTGGGTGTTTGAATCAGGACAGGTAATATTTTAATATGAGATTCAGAGCAATTTTTAATGTCAATTAATTGAATGTATAACATGTATTTTCAGAATAGAATCAATGAACGAGAATCAAGAATATTCTGGGTTGCATTAATTTTAACCCCCTTATTATGGTCTTTGCTATTTATTGTAGCAATATTTGGATTTGAATTTAGATGGTTGGTAAGTTATCTCGAGTTTTTATTGATTCATTTTCTAATTTAATTCTCAATTTTTTCAGTTATTGGTGACAATTGCCTTGATCTTAAGTGGATCAAACCTCTATGGTTATATAAGATGTAAAGTGGGGAGCAAAGAGAGTATGACTAGTTTAACATCTGATTTTTTTCGTAAACAAGTTCTACAAAATGCTGTATCTTTAGTCACTCGTCAAGCGGCAGCACAACCAGATACAAACCAAACAAATCGGCCAGTAAATGTAGTGTAATTTTTTCATTATCTAGTCTTGAAAATTGATGAAAAATGAAAATAAATTTAATGTTTCGTGTTTACCTATTATCAACAATAAAAAAATTTGAAGAAACATTAAAAATGTCTACTACATCAACGTGTGAGTCTTGCCATATATAAATTGTCGCTGCTTTATTTTAATATTATAAATAATATTCTTTAAATTATAATTTAAATGTTTTGCAATTATTTCTAGTATTAATATTGAATGTAGGATTATTTAATAATTCCATATATCGATTGAAACATTTTATAATTTTGTTAAAAAAATATTTATAAGATCAAGTTGAGCCTAAAGTACTTTGTTTAATATAAACTTTCTGCTGTTGAAATGGAGTATTTATTTAAATTTTTATTATATCATTGATGTAAATAAAGTTTTCTTATTAATTTATATTAACATATTTTTATTCAAAGACGTACTGTATCACATCCTAAGACACTTTGTGAGGAGCTCATTGTTTTATGCAATCGGCCAACCATTCATGTGGCTGTACTGAATTAATGTGGCGGAATCGGCTGTTGTTAGGTGGGAAGCAGATACAATGAATGAAAAGGGTGTGTGTATTTTATAGGGACATGAGAACAGTAACTAATACTAATTAGGCATCAGGAGTAAAAAGTATATTCGTTAATAATAATTCTAAGAACATACATTTTAAAACTGACAGAAAGCAAAAAACTTTTTCCACATGAGGTGCAAGAGTTCCAAAAACTGAAGGAGGACAAAAATATGTCCTTTTTTTCGTGCAATATTTTGCGAATGGAAACTATAACTTCCCAACCGATACGAAAATTGTATTTTCCCGTTAACATGAACATTTTAATTTTTTTTAAGTAAAAAACTACTGCTCCAGGTGAGGCTCGAACTCACAACCCCGGCATGGCTCACGACTACTGTCTTATAAGTACCGTGCGCTAACCAATTGCGCCACTGGAGCGACAAATATTAGTTTGTCAAAGTTCAACAGAGAAATTAATTAAAATGCGTACGCAAGTAAAGTCAATTTATTGCGTATGTAAATCAGTTGTGATTAAACTTTTTAATGCGCGCTGTGACGTCCCACAAAATTCCATACTATAGGAATCATTTTTTCAAATTGGAAAGAAGGTATTAATAACCAGTGGGCCAAATCCAGTCCTGACTAACGTGATTATAAAAAATAAAATAATTTTTATCTTTTAAAGGAAGGTCTGTAGATATTTTCTTTGATACCCAATACATTTGATCTTTCATCTCTTTGAGACACCCTTATAATATAGGTAATGGTTGGCTTGCATTTTTGTTGAGCTTTGATTTGATACGTTTATAATTAATAGGAATAATTGAATAAGATTAAATATAATACATAGATTGCTCCAAAACCAGTTGGTAGTAATTATTATAATATATTAACTGATTTTCTACCAGTATATTTGTAACGAAATTTTAAAAAAAATGCTCCAGGTGAGGCTCGAACTCACAACCCCGGCATCGCTCACGACTACTGTCTTATAAGTACCGTGCGCTAACCAATTGCGCCACTGGAGCGTTGATAGAATGTATGCAAATTGCCTTATATGAACAAAAAACAAATTTATCTCCTTTTTTAGTAAATTTAAACAGGAATATTAAAATAATTTTCTATTCCGATTTCTTCTTACAATCTAAATAACATACTTAAAATTTTTCATTAATTTATATTCAATCCCGATAATAGTTAAAGTTTTCTATTCATAGCCGTTTTTAGCACTTTATGACAAAACCAATTACATAATTGTTTATAAATACACAGAAATGCCATGTTTTTATTTTTTCCTATAGTAATTTATTTATCTTTCTGAATGATGTTGAATAATCAATTCAAGAGATAAATATCATTTGAAAATTTATTAAATGTTGAATCAATATCTTTGAACGCGAAAAATTGTTGACTTTTCATCCGTCAGTTTTGCTGATGACAGCAAATGTGTTGTCATTTTACGTCAACAAATTTTTGTCAACATGTCAAGTGATATATTATAAAAAGTTTTAAATTACAATATAAGCAAATACCACATAATATTATATACTATAGACTACTATTATAAAGAATAACCGTTACTTAAATAATGCATATAATAGTATATTCCAGTTCTTCATTAAAGAATATGATTCAAAATGAGTTGGTTTGATGCTGCAGGTTTAGCAAATATAGCAAAATCAGCTCTTAAAGAAGCTCAGAGAACTATAGATAAAGCATTAGATATTAAGGATGATGATCCTGCGAACACACCTATAGATCCCCTCTCAGATGACTTCTTTGGCAACTGGGATCTGGCACAACCCAGTACCAGTCAAGATGAGAAAAATCAAACTACCATTTCAAAAGAAAATAAAGTTGCAAACAGTATTTGGGGCTCATTTACAGGTTTGTATATACTATATTATATTTCATTTCTATATTTTGACTTAAAAAAATATTGCAGGATCTTTTTTTGAAAATAATCAAGAGAGAAATAAATCACCTTCAATTACTAGCCTTGATGATACCCTTGATAGTATAGAAACGTTTAGCAGGAGTAAGCTTGTTGTACAAAATGTAGAAGAAATAGATAATCAAATGTCTGAAATTGCAGAGGAAGAAATAGGTGAAAGTACATATGATCTAGATGAGAATCATGAAATAAACTCAGGTATTTGTAATTCAATTTGATTTGTAATATTTCAGGTTTACTTCATATAAAGTTTGAAATGTTTGTAGTTGATACTGATTTTGATAATCAAAATAATACAAATACAGTTAAAAGAAGAGAGAAGCAGCCAAGTTCAATAATCAACAGGCTCTCAGTACTTAGTGCAGAAAGTGGCAAAAATAGTTCTGAGAGTGCCGATATTATAACGTGTAGTACAGAATGTACAAGTCCAGATTCAGAAATGTTGTCAGCTGCTCAGTCCATCTCTACATCGAGTTCTGCCTTAGGTAAAAAATAGTATTTTATTATTTTCAGTACACTATTTCACAAAAATATGCTTAGGTCTCCAACCTACATCGGATTCTTTTGAAGTATTAGGTGAAAGTTTAACTAGTCCAAGTTCTGTAGAAGTGCTTGGTACCAACAGCACTAATAGTAGGAGACAGTCTGATTATACAGACGAAGTTATTTCACCCTTGTCGGAAGATGAAAAATATAGGTAACGAATTCTTAAAAAACATGTTTTACAATATTAAAATCTTTGTTATTTCAGTTCTGCTGACAAATTATCCCCTGATAGTGTTGAAGTCATTCCAGAAGACCAAGATGAAAACAGTATTGCCGAAGACACAATGTCGTACACATCGGTATCTGAAAGTACATCTGCTACTGTATTAGATTCAGCTTTCAATCCCCATCTAAAACCCCAAAAGATGCTTAAAGATACGTTTGGTCTACCCGAAACTGATTTGGATAAGAAATATCCACATGTAGATGCCATTACGCGAGCTCCTGTAAGAAGTAACATGCAGCTGCCTCTAACACAGGTTTTAATAGATACCCAACCACAGAGTATCAAACAAGATTTATCAAATATTTTACAAAAAACTAATATCATTGACATTCCAGTCGAAGAAAATAGCATAATAGAAAATCCAATGGAGATTTTTATGGATGATAGTTCTCAGTCAGATAAAACAATAATTGCTAGTGAAAATATAATGGAAAGCAGTAGTGATACTAGTACAGCAACTGAAACAAGCAGTAATTCAATGTATTTAAAAAATTTATTAGCAGATGCGATGACAGAGAAAAGCGTGTCAGATCAACCAAAGATATCAGCAGATTCTAGTCAAAAAAGTCTTATTGAAAATATATCTATGTCACAGGTAATATTTGTCTTATTTATAATTGCTATAGTGGTTTTGAAACTGTTTTCTTTTTATAGGTGGATCTAATTCCTAGAGAAACTTCACCAATTAGCTCTGAAAGTCGGTCAGATCTTGTGAAAATAGGATCAGATCACACATCGGCACACACATCAGGAGATGAGTTGGAAACAACAACCTCTTCTGATATAGAAATAATATCAAGTCCTAATGGAGACTCGAGTAGTACTCAAAGTAGACAGAGTCCCGCTAAACAGACTTGTATCAGAACTAAAATGGAAGCTGGGGAATCGTTATTAGGAAAACTGGCAGTTAAGAAAATAAAAGGCCATAATCGAGAACTATCAGAAGCATCCAGCATAAGCGACGATCTTCATCCGCCGGAAGTTGATAAACTTTTAAAGAAAATAGCTGAAATAACAGAGATATTAGAATGTAGAGAATCTAAGCTTATAGATGTGAATCGACGAAATGCTGAATTACAAGAAATGAATACAAGCTTAAAAGTCCAGTTGGACACTATTACGAGTAAGCAGTTAGAAAGCGCCGACTTATCTCAAGTAACTGAAGATTACACTCAAAGGATGTCTGCGTTGGAAAAGAAATTTCAACAAGCGATTCGAGATAAAGATAGTTTGAGAAAACAATTGGAACAGACGAAAGTGGAATCGGCAAGTAGAATGAGCAAAGGAGAAATAGAAAGTGTTTTGTCCGAAAAGGAGGGAGTTATAAAAGAATTGATGCAAGAAGGTGAAAAGTTATCTAAACAACAACTACAACATTCTAATATTATTAAGAAGCTGCGGGCTAAGGAAAAAGAAAATGAAATCACCATTAAACATCTTAAGTGAGTCTAAATAAATGATGATTATCGAGGTAATAATTTTGTTTTCTTAGGGAGAACGTGGAGAGCCTTACCACCGAATCGGATCGACTTAAAAAATCTTTGGCTGCTAAAGATGAAGTCGAAAGAACCCAAATAGAAGCAATCAACCAATTAACTTCCAAAAATAAAAAACTCGAAAACGAGGTAAACAAATTGAAAGGGCAGTTGGATGATTTAACACAAAAGTACGATACTACCAAGAAATCTTTGGACGCAGCTAAAAAAGAACTTCAAGAAAAAACTAGAACCAGTTCCGAACTACAAATGAGAGAACAATTGTTGAATACTTTGGAAAATCAAAAGAAAATGACGGAATCGCAAAATTCCGATGTAAGTGTCAACTGCCAAATGTCTTAACTGTATCAAATACTTTGTTTTTTTCTTAGTTGGTAGACCAGTTGGAGGATCTAAGACAAACATTAAGGCAATACGAAGAAGATAACGTGAAAAACGAAGAAAAATTTCGAGAAGATAAAAATAAATTGATGAGAAAATTGGAAGAAGCAGAAGCTAGGAATGAAGAATTGTCCCAATCAGTATCCGAAGTTAGTAAACCTTTGATCCGGCAATTAGAATCGCTTCAAGCGACGCATTCCATGAAGTTAGCCGCTTTTGAAAAAATAGAAGAAGAACTAACGCTAAAAATAAGTAAGTATTATTTACCGACTGCGCCATGTGTTACCCAGAAATATTGTTATTAAATTTTGCATTTCAGCTGAATTACAAACGAAATTACAAACAGCGTCAAGCAGCGAAAGAATGAGCAAAGACGAATGCGTTCAGTTGAGATCGAAATTTTCCGAAATGGAAAGTCAATTGAACAGTTTACGCCACAAATTGGAACTCACCCAAATGGAATTGCAACAACAAAAAACCGAAAGATTCGTTAGCGAACAAGAATTAAATAATAAAATTGATCGATTGAATGAAGCGATAAAGAAATGCAAAGAAACGATCAGCGAAAAGGAGCAGGAAATTTCCAATTTGCACCAACAGTTTAGCGTGGAAAGAGCTACTTTTGAATTGGAAAAGAGGCAGATCACTTTACAGGTAAATAAAAAAGAGAAAGTGAGAGATAGAAAGTGTGTAAGAGAGATAAAGTATGCGAGAGAGATAGAGAGTATATGAGAGAGAGTGTGAGTGGGAGAGAGTGTTTAAGAGAAACTATGCGAGAGAGGGAGTATGGAAGAGAAATTATGTGGGAGAGGGAGTGTGGAAGAGTAACTGTGTGAAGTGGAAGAGAAACTGTGTGAGAGAGGGAGTGTGGAAGAGAAATTATGTGAGAGAGGGAGTGTGGAAGAGAAATTATGTGAGAGAGGGAGTGTGGAAGAGAAACTGTGTGAGAGAGGGAGTGTGGAAGAGTAATTATGTGAGAGAGGGAGTGTGGAAGAGAAACTGTGTGAGAGAGGGAGTGTGGAAGAGAAATTATGTGAGAGAGGGAGTGTGCAAGAGAAACTGTGTGAGAGAGGGAGTGTGGAAGAGAAATTATGTGAGAGAGGGAGTGTGCAAGAGAAACTGTGTGAGAGAGGGAGTGTGGAAGAGAAATTATGTGGGAGAGGGAGTGTGGAAGAGTAACTGTGTGAAGTGGAAGAGAAACTGTGTGAGAGAGGGAGTGTGGAAGAGAAATTATGTGAGAGAGGGAGTGTGGAAGAGAAACTGTGTGAGAGAGGGAGTGTGGAAGAGAAACTGTGTGAGAGAGGGAGTGTGGAAGAGAAATTATGTGAGAGAGGGAGTGTGGAAGAGAAATTATGTGAGAGAGGGAGTGTGGAAGAGAAACTGTGTGAGAGAGGGAGTGTGGAAGAGTAATTATGTGAGAGAGGGAGTGTGGAAGAGAAACTGTGTGAGAGAGGGAGTGTGGAAGAGAAATTATGTGAGAGAGGGAGTGTGCAAGAGAAACTGTGTGAGAGAGGGAGTGTGGAAGAGAAATTATGTGAGAGAGGGAGTGTGCAAGAGAAACTGTGTGAGAGAGGGAGTGTGGAAGAGAAATTATGTGGGAGAGGGAGTGTGGAAGAGTAACTGTGTGAAGTGGAAGAGAAACTGTGTGAGAGAGGGAGTGTGGAAGAGAAATTATGTGAGAGAGGGAGTGTGGAAGAGAAACTGTGTGAGAGAGGGAGTGTGGAAGAGAAACTGTGTGAGAGAGGGAGTGTGGAAGAGAAATTATGTGGGAGAGGGAGTGTGGAAGAGAAATTATGTGAGAGAGGGAGTGTGGAAGAGAAACTGTGTGAGAGAGGGAGTGTGGAAGAGAAATTATGTGAGAGAGGGAGTGTGGAAGAGAAACTGTGTGAGAGAGGGAGTGTGGAAGAGAAATTATTTGGGAGAGGGAGTGTGGAAGAGTAACTGTGTGAAGTGGAAGAGAAACTGTGTGAGAGAGGGAGTGTGGAAGAGAAATTATGTGAGAGAGGGAGTGTGGAAGAGAAATTATGTGAGAGAGGGAGTGTGGAAGAGAAACTGTGTGAGAGAGGGAGTGTGGAATAGTAATTATGTGAGAGAGGGAGTGTGGAAGAGAAACTGTGTGAGAGAGGGAGTGTGGAAGAGAAATTATGTGAGAGAGGGAGTGTGGAAGAGAAATTATGTGGGAGAGGGAGTGTGGAAGAGAAATTATGTGAGAGAGGGAGTGTGGAAGAGAAACTGTGTGAGAGAGGGAGTGTGGAAGAGTAATTATGTGAGACAGGGAGTGCGGAAGAGAAATTATGTTAGAGAGGGAGTGTGGAAGAGTAACTGTGTGAAAGAGGAAGTGTGGAGAGGTAGAGACTCGAGGGGTTAAAATTACTCAGATACATTTTTTTAGGAGCAACGTGTATCATCCGAAAATCAGGAAACTGTCAATAGACTTTCTAATGCTGGCAGTGATTCGCCGACTTTAAGTTTGGGAAAAGTGTCAGCTTCAGATTCGATGACTGGTTCTTTCTGGTCTCAGGTGAGTCATTTTGGAATCAATTTGTTCTGTACAAATGGTATTATGATTAGTAAAGCTCGGATTATACGCAATTTTTTGCATAATTCTAGATGATTTTTGTATATTTTGCCTTTTTTAAACTTCTACGCTACCCTACTAAGATTTCTGCCTTTTCAAATAAAAAATATTAGCCTATATAAGCGCCTTTTTCTTCAGTTTTTATTGCCTATATAAATCTGAGCTATAGATTAGTATCAATATTAATGTTTTCGTACATTTCTTATTAATGTTGTAACACACCGTTTTACAGGACGAACCCTTCGAAGTCACAGCAACTCCTCGCTACACGAACATGTTCGAGATGCAAATGCTACAAACAAGTTTAAAACAACGGGACGGTGAAGTGCAACAGTTGCAGTGGGAATTGAACCGGCGAGAACAAGAACGCACCCTCCTCAACAACGAAATATCTTCGTTACTAACGAAATTGGACGATTTAGAAAGTAAAGCGACCGAATTCGATACTTTAAAAGTAAAATTCGAAGAATTAGAACAACAATACGACACGATGTGTCAGTTGTTCGGGGAAAAAGTTGAACAGAACGAAGAATTAAAATTGGACTTGGAAGATGTTAAAGATATGTACAAAGGTCAAATCGATGAGTTATTGCGACAACAGAGAGAAAACTCAAAGTGAGCAAATACTCTTTTCTTATTTACCATTTTTTTGGCGAAAAGGTGGTGGAAACTGAAGACTTTAGGTTTGTTCGAACTCGAAATCTTCGAACTAACTGTTTTATATAAATTAAAGTTCACTATTTTGTTGTTAAAATGATCCGAGTACATTTATGTGGATTTTAAGAGACACTTATTTATTACACTGTTATTTTTATCCGTTTTTTTGCTTTTGACTGGATAATTTGCCTTTTACCAGTTGGACTTTAGGTTCGTTCCATCTGGCGATAGGTATCGTTCGCGCAAGTTCTGTATTTCTTTCGCGTTCCAGCTGATCATAGTATCGTCCTTGGGATAGTACAAAAACTACCTTCTGGAAAAGGTGATAAAGTTGATACGTCCATTCGTAATTCGAGTTTGCGCACTGTCACATGACGGAACCCATCCTTAATGTCTATTTAGGTTGGCAACATTGCCAACTGTCATGTCAATCAGTCTACCTTTCTTACATCCCTGATTGTTTGAAACTGGTGTCCAGTTGCTGTGTGATGAGTCTGCTTTTGCTGCGTAACTTTGAGTGGACCACGTTAATCTGCCTGCCACAGTTGTCGGTTTTGTTCTTTTGTTGATTCACTGTTAATGCAGACATTGACAGCATCTTCCAATGTCTTGCAATCTTTGTCGAAAAGTTGTGATCTTAACAGATCTCCGACCACAGACTCCCTCAGATCCTCAAGCTCACATGATAAGGATAAATTCTTGAGTTCTGTGATGAATTGTTCAATTGTTTGGCCCTCTTTTTGACGACATGCCAAACATTTATATCTCTCAAAAGTCGAGTTTGCTTTGGGTTTAAAATGGTCATCGAATTTTTTCAATTGTTATAAATTCTGATACATTCATCACCGATGAGCGTTAATAGTTGGGCACATTTTGTTGAATCGCCCTTTTTGATCATTTCAGGTACATAGTAACCTTCTGCTTCCAAAATGTCCATGTCTGATTCAAGTTTCCACCGTTCAAATTACACGGTCCATCTTTGGAAAACGAAATCTTGAATCATCGACGAAACATGCGATAGTTTTCGCAGCTGCTTCACGGCATTGAAAGCTTCAATTTGGCTCTTTTATTTGACTGCGCCATATTACTTTAGGTTCTTAAAGTTTTTACTTAATCTTTTAGGGAGAAGGTAGTAAATGAGAGACTTGTTGTTTAGTCAACGGTGTGAGGAAAACTGCCTCTATTTTGTAGCCAACCTAAACAGACATTAAGGATGGGTTCTGTCATGTGTCACGCATTATGCAGTACTACGATTCCTAAATGCCAGTTGAAACAAACCTCATGAAACGCATCGAGTTAGTATATGTATGAGAAGACGCCATATGCATTAATAAGGGCGGAGCTTATTCCAGCACCAATATGGCCGCGTGCTCATGGTTGGAATCAGTTAAAAACAGAAACTATGGGGATTGTAATTGTTACTTGTATATAATTTAGTTTATGTGTAATTTAAATCACAATAGTTCGGTCCTAAATGTTTTTTAGATTCACGTGACCTATGAAATGACGTTCCTTATGATTTCTTCTTTTATATACCAAGTCAGCTATAGCAACTTCTTACTGCACATGAAGCCATATATATTTTCCTTTACATTTCTGGTGTTCCATCTTGGAGCTCTAGGATTCCTTTATTGCCTTGTTATCTGAGGTCTCTTTTTCTACATAGTTTTTTGTTTATTCCAGTTTCCAATTTCAAGAGTTTTAATCTCCTCAATTATTTGATTCCATTTTTCTTTTGGCCTTCCCCTTGGTCTTGTTGTTTGTGGGCTTTAACTACATTAACGGTATCTTCTCCTAGATTATCTTCAATCTCATTATTGTACTGATCGTTATCTATTCTTTTGGGACCTTTACTTCTTCGTATGATTTTTCTTTTGGCCTTCCCCTTGGTCTTGTTGTTTGTGGGTGTGCGATTTGAGGGAGTTTTCTTTTGATTCACTTCAAACCCTACTGAGTAAATGAACTATGTCACCATTCATTCCAGACACATTCCGAAATGAAACACTGGATTTTAATGTCACTACTAGATTTTCTAAACTATAAAAATATAATTATGCTGCTAGCAATTGTTAACTACCCGAGAGCGACACTTTTAGACTTTTTGGTAAAATACTCTATACCTAACCGGCATGGGTTACGTGGGAAAGCAATTATGAGGGAGAAGCCAATGCCTCTAGCTTGAGTTCTTACCGAGATACTATCCTGACTTTTTGGGGGTTGGCGCGATTAGATGATCGGAGAGTGGGGTGGTAAGGGTCTGTTCGAGACATTGCTCTTGTGCAAGGTGCGAGGGAGAAGACGCATTGGAAGATTTGGTTCGTTAGACAGAGAGGGCTAACTAATCGGTAATATGTATTTTTATTGATTTTTAGTGGAGCATGCGTTCGCTGTTAGAACGATTGCGACGTTGTCAAGAGGTTTCCATTTAGTTGAACTACAAAATAAAAGTTTATTTTTTCGGTGAGAAAAGTGAGTTTTCGAACAGTGGGCTTTAACTACATTAACGATATCTCCTAGAATATCTTCAATCTCATTATTGTACAAGCTCCTGTACTGATCGTTATCTATTCTTTTGGGACCGTTAATTCTTCGTATGATTTTCCTTTCGAATATTTTTAGTTTTTCTGTGTCCTTGGCTGTGAGACAAATTGCTTCCGCTGCATATGTTACAATTATTGGACGTATTCCTGCTTTATATACTTTCAGCCTTGTTTGTTTACTCAAATTTCCATTTTTCAGTATTTTATTGTACTTCCAAAACATCTTTTATATTAGGTTTCTCTCTTCTTGAGTATATGAGGGATTTTGTCTTCTCTTCGTTAATTTTGTAATAGAGACGTGAACAAGTAAAAATAAGAAAACAAAAATATGCGATCGATGCAGTATATACACGATAACAATGATAATGACACAAATCCAACACTAATATGGCGGACAGTATATCGTTTTTATGTCGCTTCCTTCATATACTAACTGAACGTACCAACAGCTGGTATGAGGCAAATATTTTGTAGCTACAAATCTTATACGAATAGGTATGGCAAGTCTTGCAAAAATGAACACGCTGTATATGTCGCTCTAATCAAGAGATTTGTTAACTTTATGAATAGATGGTACGGTTTATTAAGCTGTGATATGTGAATTTTGATATACCTATAATTGGTTACATTTGTTTATAAACATGAAAATTTTAAAATTTGTTTTATGTTGATAAATAAATTTTGGACTGTATACTATATAATTATTGTTTTATTTCGCCCATAAACCCTATTCCAATACTTTTTCTAGGTTAGTTTTGTATATATAGCGCCATCTAACGAAAACCTCGCGAAATCGCTAATATTTTGTATTGCGGTGGTCAGAAAAACCACTCCCATACTTGCGATAGAGATTCTGTTGAAGGTGACAACTTTCCAAGTAAAAGAAAAGAACGTACCGTTTAGTTGCCAATTTCAAAAACAGCCTACAGTTCAAATATGCACGCATGTTAGCCACGCCTCTTCCGGCAATACATTTACAACTGTGTATGTCATCTGTCAAAGCTTCTGGAACCGTAGCCGACAATCCTTGGAGATAATAACTGAAAAGGGGCTAGGAATGATTTGAACGAAATTCACATTAATATTTATTTGAAATTAGAATGGAATATCAAAAAGTACGGATACAATTTGATCCTTAAAGGAAAATGAAATTAAACAAGATAGCAACAAACATTTAAACAATAGTTTCGTCAGTGGTTTCAAAATATTTAGATGACACATTTTAAAGACTAGTTCACTGACTATAACCGCTCAATGTTTATTACGTGTCTTACTAAAAACGAAAAAAAAAATACCCTAGTATTAATACCCTATTATATTTTTAGTATATTTAAATAAAACATACTTACAGAGGATGATAGGAAAACTGTTTTAAGACATTTTTTTTATAAAAATTTACTATAATTAATTTCAAAAGTTTTTGCGATTCTATTGCTCCAATTTTTCTAAAAATAACTGTAGAAACTTTAATTTAAAATTGCGAAACGACATATTTTATCGCTCTTATATTGGTCCTTCGAGCCGGATTCGATTATTAATTCAATTAATCCAATACCTTAAATCAGTTTCCATACCACATACTCTCTTTCATTTCAATGAACTACTACCTAAACATCTAGTTTCAAAAATAAATTTACCACAAAACACTCGTTTTTAGATGTGTTTAAACATAGGATTTTTTTTCTAGTTACAATTTATTTTCGGAACCGGATTAACACCTACAGAAAATAATCAGTAAATTATTTTATTTTGAATGATATACTCGATAAACTTTTTTAAACATAGCGTATCTTAGTTTTGGAAAACGATACACAATTTACACAAACGTTATAATTACTTTTTACTTTTGGGTCATTTGAACTACTGAAAATAAAATTCTCAAGTGTCATTTTTGCTGTAAAATAATGTTTTTAATAAAAACTACGTACTACAGTAGATTTTAAGCGGAAGTTAGAAATTGTAATCATTTTCTAAGACTAGTTAACTGGAACTGATGGATTTTTATTCTAAATTAAATGTTTAAAGTAATCATAACTATTGTGCAACAATTAATCTGAGTACTTAGTATACCATGCGGATTCAATACTTATGTTCATCTCTACATACTGTATCAAGTCTAGTATTAATTCTATTGCTAGTAGCAGTATATTAAATGTTATTACAATTCGATATTATGGGGTAAATATGTAATTTTTTTAAATTAAATTCAATAAGAAATAAAAAATGTCTTATGTAACTTTGCTGATAAGTTTTCTATAACAAAACGACGTGTCGTTTTGGGAGGAATTATCCACAATTTCCGAGTGATTTTATCTTTTGTTGGAATAAACTTTTCAATACATTGCACCCATTGTGTCTACACAATCCTACTTAACCTCAAAACTGTCGTAATTTGGTAAATAGCAAGTATAAATCTGTTTACGTAAACAAAAAAAAAGAAATGTCGAGAAGGGGGAACTACCGACAGTTTTCTGTCTGTTGGAACAAATCTTCGAATTAATTGAGCCAATTGTGCCGACACAGTCGTACTTAACCCCAAATCTTACAAATAGCCTGTAGAAATCTGTTAATGTAAACTAAAAAAAAATGTCGCTATGGGGGAACTACCGACAGTTTTTGACCGATTTTATCGTCTGTTGGAACAAATCTTCGAATTAATTGAGCCAATTGTGTCTACACAACAATCCTACTTAACCACAAAAGTGTCATAAGTAATTTGGTAAAACAGACTGTAGAAATCTGTTAACATAAACAAAAAAGAAATGTCGCAATGTGGGAACTACCGACAGATTTTGACCGATTTTATCGTCTGTTGGAGCAACTCTTCGAATTCATTGAGCCAATAGTGTCTACACAATCCTACTTAACCACAAAACTGTCGTAAGTAATTTGGTCAAACAGCCTGTAGAAATCTGTTAAGAAATATTGCCATGAGGGAACTACCGATAGTTTTTGACCGATTTTATCGTCTGTTGGAACAAATCTTCGAATTCATTGAGCCAATTGTGTCTACACAATCCTACTTAACCACAAAACTGTCGTAACTTGGTAAATAGCAAGTATAAATCTGTTTACGTAAACAAACAAAAAAGAAATGTCGCTATGGGGGAACTACCGACAGTTTTCTGTCTGTTGGAACAAATCTTCGAATTAATTGAGCCAATTGTGCCGACACATTCGTACTTAACCACAAATCTTACAAATAGCCTGTAGAAATCTGTTAATGTAAACTAAAAAAACATGTCGCTATGGGGGAACTACAGACAGTTTTTGACCGATTTTATCGTCTGTTGGAACAGCTCTTCGAATTCATTGAGCCAATTGTGTCTACACAATCCTACTTAACCACAAAACTGTCGTAAGTAATTTGGTAAAACAGTCTGTAGAAATCTGTTAACGTAAAGAAATATTGCCATGAGGGAACTACCGACAGTTTATGACCGATTTTATCGTCTGTTGGAGCAACTCTTCGAATTCATTGAGCCAATTGTGTCTACACAATCCTACTTAACCACAAAACTGTCGCAAGTAATTTGGTAAAACAGTCTGTAGAAATCTGTTAACGTAAAGTATATGAGAAATATTGCCATGAGGGAACTACCGACAGTTTTTGACCGATTTTATCGTCTGTTGGAACAAATCTTCGAATTCATTGAGCCAATTGTGTCTACACAATCCTACTTAACCACAAAACTGTCGCAAGTAATTTGGTAAAACAGTCTGTAGAAATCTGTTAACGTAAAGTATAAAAGAAATATTGCCATGAGGGAACTACCGACAGTTTTTGACCGATTTTATCGTCTGTTGGAACAAATCTTCGAATTCATTGAGCCAATTGTGCCGACATAATCGTACTCAACCCCAAATCTGACATAATTTGGTCAAATAGAAAACAGTTTTTTAAAGTGAATTAAAGATATATGAAGCTATTTGTTTCTACAGTAAAATATAGAAACTGGGAGTGAAAGAAATTAAATATTATAGATAGAAGAAGAAATAAAGACGTTAGAAAATCAATTAAATTGGTCCAGGATGAAATAACAGCAAAAATACTGTAGGATTCTGAGCGAAGTAAAATAAGTAGACAATCTACTCTAATATGGAGACAAAATAAACGTCGTCGACAATAATTACAAGATTAATTTTTGACCCTAGCAAATAAAATTAATGTTGTTTTACCCACTTGTCAAATATAGATAAATAGATAGTATGAAGAGGGTGGAAATACTTTAAGATTCGATTGAAAAGAAAAATATAAAACGAAAGATGAACATAAGTAAAAAGTCAACTCAAGATTTCGTAAACCGAAAATTATTATTTCGTCATTTTTTTTTAATTTAAACAACTTCATATTGACACTTGATCTGTCACCTTTGACAGAACTTATTTTTTTTATTTGCCACCTCCGACAATACCTTGGACAATAAAATAAAAAGCAGCATTTGTTTTGAAACACGCTTCGCTATAATAGTGTAAACAGCAAAGTTTTACCGATGTTGCAAAAAACCGTTCTTTTTTTTTGGTGTATATTTTTGATCTCTTCCAGTAGATTGATGATGATTTTAATCTCTTGCAAAAACAATAAAACTAAGCGACTTGATTCGGTTAAGCAAGTATAATTTGATGGAGATACTGCTTTTTCCACATTTGCCGCAACCCAAGCTTGCGGTGCTCTACTTTTAGAACCGAAGGAGATCCAGGCGGCAGTAATTACTGCCTTACTCTGTAGTGTTGTTGTCTCACACCCATGGAGTCCAGCCCTCATACAATAAAGCAAGGTTGTCCAAATTCGTTGCCTCGTGTATTACATATTCCACCTAAAAATACATATTTACAATCAAACAATACATTCGGCCATAGAACAACATTAAAACCATAGAGACTGTATAAGGAGAACGAACTCATACGAAAAAAATTGACAAAAAACCTGTACTCAAAATCGTCTATACTATAAGTAACCTTAGTTTTTATAAATGACAGTAGCCAAATTGTAAGCAATATTTAGTGTTAGTGAATGTTAAAAGCGTATTTCTGTAATGGAATTTGTTATTTATCGAATTTATTTTATAATATGCTTACTTGCATAAAGGGTGTCTATTTAATTCTCCAATTTTTTCTTTTAAACACTTATTATACTAATTATAACTGTGCTGTGCCTTTAAATGTCTTAAGAAATTCCATACAGAAGAGAAGACACAATAGATATTTTAATTTTTCATCATGTAAAAGCATAAACACATTCAGCATCACAGAATGGAACTAATTATTTCACCACCAAACGATCACAGATTTCGATATTTTTTAAAACAGGGACAAAAACGGATTTCTTACTCATAAAATTTTTCATTTCTTTTCCCTAACGTCATTTACCTAGCATACTGTCAAATGAGCTAGCAACCAATAAAATACCATGAACTGGAAGTGTATGCCAGGCTCATTATTGGCCTCTACCATTACCAAAAATTGAAATACATGGAGTTCGATCTCCTTATATATAGTCTCCATGATTAAAACAGTCACTTGAACCCAAAAATATTCTCATTTTTACTTTGTTTAAACCCGAATTTGCTACGCAGTAACTTTAAACGCAACACTGCTCCATCATCTGTCAAATTTTGAACAGGCTGCGTCATTTAGTATGTGTTTGACAGACAACCTTGTCAATTTTAACTACAGTGAATTTCGACCCAAATATTTCACCACCCAGCAAATTTTTCAGGTTTTAAAACTTGAAATATAGACCAGGGTCGATAATTTTTGAAACAAAATAATAGTAGGATGAAACCCATTGGAAAAGGAGGAGAGTATTATAAAAATTAAAGGAAAAATAATTTACGGGCGAAGGGAAGGGGTAGGGGGTGAGTTTTTGAGGGTTAAAAACGGTTTATCTCGATTTCCGGTTAAACTACAAGTCCTGTGGAAAAAAGTCAAATGGTAAAGTTGTAGGTAATAGAAAGATCTACAACTTTTGTATTCGCACTTTTTTCATATAACCTCAAAATGTATGTGGAAAATTCAAAAAAACAAAGTTTTTGGTTTTTTATTTTTATCTTTTCCAAAAACATTTCTTTTTTCACGAAATTTGGCGAAAACTTACCTTTTTATGTCCTAAATACACTGTAATTTATTTGATTTGATATATTTATATTTTCATCTTATTTTTACTTAATATCGAAAAAGCACCCTATTTTCAATCGAAAATAACAGCTTTTTTTCTAAAAGTTGGTGTGCTTTATGTTCGTTGAAATCTCTACTTTGCGATGGTGTAAAAAAAATATATTACTATAGTAAATCTTCTCAGAAAATGCAAAAAATCGAAAAAAACTCGAATTCGAAATTTTTTTTTATGCCATTTTTATACAATTTCATCTAAAAAATGTGACTGCTGCAATTTTATTCAATTAAACATTAGATTTTAGGTGAAATTGAATAAAAATTGCATTAAAATGTTCGAATTCGATTTTTCTTCGATTTTTTGCATTTTCTGATTTACTATAGTAATATATTTTTTTAACCCATCGCAAAGTAGAGATTTGAACGAACAGAAAGCACACCAACTTTTAGAAAAAAGCTGAATTTTCGATATTAAGCCAAAATAAGGTAAAAAAATAAATATATCAAATCAAATAAATTACTGTGTGTTTGGGACATAAAAAGGTAAGTTTTCACCAAATTTCGTGAAAAAATAATTATTTCTTTAAAAGAAAAAAAGAAAAAACCAAAAACTTGATTTTTTGAATTTTTCACATACATTTTGAGGTTATGTGAATACAAAAGTTGTAGATCTTTTTATTACCAACAACTTTATCACTAGAATTTTTTCCATAGGACTTGTAGTTTTGCCGGAAATCGAGATAAAAAAGTTATTAAACTAACCAGAAACTATTCTTATTTGTTCAAATTACTCAACAAAGAAAAGAGTATCAACAGTACCAGACCAAACAAACACTTAATACTCACTTGTTCTTGTACAGAGCTCTTCCTGCCCGGATCCGGATCTCTTCCTTCCAGCTTCATTTTAACTCGCCGCCACACGTTAACCGCATACGCATTCCTCTGTTGTCCTTTCGACGAACTCTCCTGTTTCTGAGGCATCAACTTCTCGCAGCTCTCGTTCAAGCACTTCCGTTCGATCAACTGAGCGCGTTTCTGAGCCGATTCCAAATTAAGTAAATTCTCGTAGATATTTTCCGTGTTATCTCGTATGTAATTCAAATGATCCAACAAATCTTTTATCTCTTCTTTGCTCGATTCCTTTTTAAACTGAGTAAACAAAGTTGAAAAGTGATCGATGTATTGTTTGTATTCTTGGATGAAGTACTGCGTGGCAACGCTGTAATCCTCTATTTTCGTCATGGTTTTCATCAAACCTTTTACGTCGGATATAAGTTTTCCGTGTATGTTGTAAATGGCTTTAAAATTGTCCATTATGGATATTAAATTGTCGTTGTCAGTGAAACTAGCTTCTCTTTTATCTTTCAATTCTTTTTGCGCTTTTGTTATAGTTTCGGTTAAAGTTTCGGATACTTTTTGCAGCCATTTAGGATCGTTGACTAATTCCGGCGTTAGCATTTTTAAGATGCTCTCTTCGGATGGTAATAAAGATTCAATTTTCGAATCTATGTATTGGCAGGCCAATCTCCAGGTTTCGTAGGCTTTTAAAAACGTTTTGTCTTGTTCTTTAGTTACTTCCGAAGTGGTAGTTCTTAATAGTTCGTGTTTTAAGACGGTGTTATAAGAGGATAGAATTTGGTTGGCTATTTTTAAAGAGAGATCTAATTGGGAGTTTCTATTGTCGACGGCGCTTTCGAACGCTGCTGATATTTCGACGAAATTAGGGTTAGCACCTTTGGCCCAGTTTAATCTTTGATCCGCTTGTTCTATCAACTTGTCTTGGTTATTTTTCACTTCTACCAACTGTCTGTAGATGCTTTGTAAATTTGTAACTTCACTTTGAATGTCGATGGTGAATTTAGATCTAACAGAAGAAAATTGTAGAATTTCATCGAACATCATATTATGTACAGCCAATTGACCTTGTAATCTAAGAGTACTGGATTGTAGTACGGTGAGTTTTTGTTCGATCTTTTTAGGTTCTTGTATTTTTTCCCAGGCTAATTTTAAGTTGGTTTCCAAACTAGAAGCTTGCGAGAGAATGTTTTGTGAAAAAGTACCGTCTTTGAGAAGAATATTCCAAGCTTTGGTGTACAGTTCGTCTAGGGGTACTTTGCTTTCGGCTCCGATGTCTTTTTGTTCGATTTCGTGGGTTACGTCTAAGCTTAAATTTTGTAGTAAGTAACATACGGCGTATGTAACGATTTCCGGTAAAATTCCTAGTAGTTTTCTGGATATAAATTCTGCGATAAATTGCTTAACTGGTTTAGTCAATTGCTCATCGTTGAAAATAATACCGGAACCGACGCCTTTTAAGGATTGACACATTTCTTGCACCAGAGCGAAAAATTCCACGATTGCTTTTAGTCTTTTTAGGAAAAATATGTCTTCCAATATAACTCGAACTTTAGAGTTGAATATGTGCGGTGCAATGTTTCTTGCTTCCTTTACATGATCAAGTCTCTTCCAAGATTTCGGTATATCGATATTCCCTAGAGTGTTTGTCAAGTTTGTTATTTCTTGCGATAGTTTTTCGAATAAACCGTTGAATCCCATTAAAAGCATTTTTCCTTGACTAAGAGTTTCCGATTGGTTCGGTATTAGCGACATGAATTGCTTTTTCGTAAAAGCCACGCGTTCCAAGATGTATTCGTAGGTGTTCTGAAAGCAAAAATAAATTTACATGAAAGTAAAGTTGGCATCGTTGTATATGTGACAATTGACATATTTGCAAATGGATGTAAATAAACTGGCGCAGTCAATAGGATATTAAATCTCAACTGGTACACTGATGGCTCTAAAACAGACTATGGAGTAGGAGCCGGAATATATGGGGTATTAGAGAAGATCACGATCTCTCTAAGCATAGGGAAACATGCCACTGTCTTTCACGGAGTAGGAGCCGGTGTAGTAGGGCTGAAGCAAGGGATAGCCTTCCCAGTAAGGAACAGACAATCAACGATACTTCTGAGAGACTACCACCAGGTGAGAACAAATAAATGAATAAGCAAGAGTAAAATTGCGCTAAGAGTTTTACATGGTGCCTTGACGCAAGAAGAATGTAGACTGAGGAATCGAAAAGGAACTTCCATTCACATACTCGCGAATTGAATAGCCAAGAAGAATAATAAAGTTACTTACGTTATAATCCATTTGCATCAAAACACAAGTAAGCAACTTTTCCAGTTGCGCTATCATATCGGGAATAGAGACTCCGATATCTCCCACCACTCTATTCAAATCGTTGACCAGCTCAATCACCGACGGTTCTTCGGCCTGGATTTTCTTCATGGATTCGGGAAGTATAATAGTGTGGAAATTGAAATTCAAATCGTAAAGACCTTTGTATATGTTACTGGCAATTTTGATTCCGCCCAAGATTTTAACGAAGTTTTCGTTGTAGTTTTGTTTCGATGAGGGTAAGTTGCTGATCATCTCGACGGCTTTGGTGCTGTGTAGTAGGAGATCGTCCAAGAACCAATCGCCGTCGCGGGATGTGAGTTTAATCAACCAATCACCGCTGCGTTGGGCGGCGATTTCGAGGGTTAAAAGGTTTCTGTTAAGAAGCACCAGTTCGCTGGCTATGACGAATTCCAAAGCGTTAATAGCTCCTTTTTCCATGTTGATAAACGTGTTGATTCCTGTTTTGGCGTTGTTGTAAACTTTTTCCAAAGAATCGTTGGAATTTTTTGATCTGATCGCTTCTAAATCACCGAATAATTTATTGACTTGCATAAGATTATCTTTGTAAATCGATTCCAAGTTGTAAGCAACGGTTACGACTTGTGGATGTAATATAGTCGCCGGATCTAAGAATTCTCTTATTTGTTCGTATATTACGTCACAACTTGAGTAATTGTTCGTTTCCAACAGGAATTTCGACCATTTTATATACATATTAACCCTGTGCGATTCTTGATAAGATTTGGGACATTGGGATAGTATGGAAAAGTAATCTTGATACAACTGCAAACATTTTCTTATAGAAACATTTAAATGTTGTAGTAACTGATAAACTTCTTGTTCCGAATGTTCGCATTGAGTTATTAGATCGTTTTTACCGGCGTTGTGTAGAAATTCTTTCACCAAATCGAATATTCTCATGTTATCTTCGTTTACAGTCATTTTTGTATCCATCAACCATTGGGAAAATTGTTGGGTGTCGTATAGCACCAACAAATTGGAATATATCTTGATGTGTTCTTCGCATTCTGTTACAATATTGCGCAGCTCGGTTTTCGCGTTATTTACAGAAGCTTGAGATTTGTGGTAGGCATCGAAATGTGATGGTAGCGAATATAAAGCGTGGTTGTGAAGACCTTGAGCTTCGGCTTCTTTTACTAGAGCTAATTGTTGATGTAGGTCTTGGAGTTTGTCTTCCATGTCGGCTATATTTATGTTCAATTCCAGGTAATCGTTGAGGTTCTTTATTAGATTCGGTATTTCGTTCAAAATTTCTTCTCTGTAATAAAAAAAATAAAAGTTTTAGCATTATTATTATGGAATAATAGAAAACTTACTTATTCTCGTTCCACTCAGCCTTCATTTCAGTGCATCTAACGTTAAACATTGACAATGTCACTTCTCTTTCCAATTCCTTCTTGCTTTGTTTGGATGTCATGTCAGTGTTCATAGCTCCAAAAGTTGTACCCGCCAAAACTTCACCTCCGACAGTCCAATCGATCAGGGGATCGTAAACGAAAGCTTCCAATAAAGTCAACAGCGTTTCTCTACCTTTTCTCATCACCTTCAATACGTTTTCGGACGCTAACCGGAATATACCCTGAAAAAATTTAAATTAGTAAAAGGTATTCATGGGCTAGCAAATTACAGCGACAACTGAACTATTTTGTTATAGAAACTTTGGCAAAGAAAGTGAGGTTGTAAAACAATGAACAACAAACCAGTTTCCTTTTCAGCCGGTAGGTAGAGTTGCGGTTATATTGAATCTAGAGCGCTGTAGATATACAGATTGCGTAAATTACATCGGAACCCTGGCCTCGGATTACACAAGTACGACAAGGATATATGAAAGAGAGAGAAAGAATAATTGTGCGCGGTCATCACTTTGTTTCATCTTAGGGGTGTATACTTATTTCCCGAGACTGGGTGAATGGTCCTTTACAGAGAGAATTCACTAGTTGGTGGTATTCAGTATGCTCCCAACATGGAAGGAGTGAGGGTGTTAAAGAAATAAAAAAATACAATCGTTATTACGTAACCTGTACATCTTAAAATTCATTTTTGTCAACATGATCATTTCAGACCAAGTTGACAATTTCTAACTACAATAGGATATTATTTTAGCCATTGTAACTTGAAAATAAAACAGCATTTCTTGAGAGAACCTTAATTAATAAACTAAAAATCCCTTCCATTAATAAATTAAATTGAAAAAATAAAATAAGTAGGTAGGTACCTACACCTATTGTAAACATAAAATATAAACTTCCTGAAAAAATAAAAATAAAAATCCATTCTAAAGGTAAACATAATTTTAATGAATTAAGTGCTCAAATAAACCACCTTCCTGTGCCAGACAATAACCAAATCTGTGATAAAGATTTGATCTCATATCTCTAAGATTATTTGGCGTAATGCTGGCACAAACGTGCTGTATTTTCACCCTCGAAAAAAAGTCAACGATAACGAGACAGAAATATCAATTGTACAAATTAATCTGCGCTTCTGGCAACAGCGGTTAAAATAAGGGGGCAATGAGCATTCGGCCAGTCTCGGGAAATAAGTATACACCCCTAAGGTGAAACAAAGTACACGCCTTAATGACCGCGCATAATTATTCTTTCTCTCTCTTTCAGCTGTTTTTCTGTCGTACTTGTGTAATCCGGACGGTTCGGATGTAATTTACGCAATCTGTAGGTATTCTCGTCTGCCGTTTTGGTGCCTTGTTGTACACAATATGTCAACTTGACACATCACAAAACAATAAAAATAAGACACCAAAATGGCGGATGAGAATGCTCATCTCTTTAGTGCCTTAATTGAATCTACAATAGTGAGAAGCGTTCGGAGATGGTGCGTTTAGAAAAAAATTAATATTTTTTTGGATGTATTTCAAAATAAATTTTATATTAACTATACTATAATAACCTCGATGTAAAGATAAAAATGCTGCATGTGGAATTTTATGTTTACTGATATCAACAAAATAAAAGCCTGTCTGTCAGTTACAGAGGAAGGTATTTAATTCATCAAAAACTTATCACAATATAGAGAGGAGGATGTAATAACCATTTTATATGGAAACTAAACCGAATTACAAATTCAGTACTTTAGTGTACTATACGAATAAGCTTCGTAATGTGGGGAACTCTTGAAGACAGGATCAGATTGTACATTGAAGAAGGTGAAAATATTTTACAAACAATCAAGTTTGTTCTGTACTCTCTTTAAATTATTCGTATCGGACTTTTCGTTTAGATGTTACGATGGGTATAAAATTGCTAAAAGTGTTGTCGTAACCGAGCGAAGCCTTGGCGGGGAGAGTCGCTATTAGTAAACACACTTTCAAAGCGAGTGGTTAGAATTGAGGCTTGTATTAGTTTTTTCAGTTAGGTGATGCCGTAGGTAGGTTGCAAATAATGTATATGTTTGTCAAAAATGAATTACAAAAACTTTTCTTTCATCATGCCCGTTTTAGCTTCTGCAATTGATTTTGGACAAACTATCGCATAAACAATAAAGTAATATATTTTTCACCAACGTGACAAATGACATGGTTAGTGGCAGCTTTGGGGGATTAAGCCCTTTTTTATACAGGATAACGTAATAAAACCTTGAATTGTTTGCATATCATTTATATTATGTCTATCATCATTCCCAACAATATTTACAACACTCTAAAGTTGTTAGTACAAAATATCTCCTAGTTACAAGAAACTTGATGTAGGTTAAAATAACAATAATAAAAATGTAGTTGACAAGTATAATATTATACGAAGTGCAGTCAATATTATCGTCATATATTTGGAGTATTGCATCCCACAATTTTACAATTTTTTTTTACTTCTAAAAAAGGAGGTTCCCAATATGAAGTGTATATATTTTTTTATGTATGTTTGGGAATATTATTCTGAGGTAGGTTAAGGGGCACGACAGGAGCAAAGGTATGTAAGTATGGACTAAGAATTCTCTCTAAAGAGATGGGATGAAATCAAGGGATACAGTCTTGCCAGGATTACCCTGGGCGACCCTGGGAAGCTGGAGTCGAAACAATATTTGGCGATGACCAGGAAAAACCTACGTTTAATGGTAGGATTTCTGACTGGGTCACTGTCAATTAAGGAAACACCTCCATAAAATGGGGCTAGTGGACACACCTCTAACCAGGATGTGTGAACAGGAGCTGCAGTATAGCTGCAAGGTACACTATGGGAACAACCGAAATCAAATAGGAAATGTATAGTTAATGAAGAATTGTTGGGTTTATGACAATTTCAAAAGAAGATTGGGGCCTAACTATGATCAGGGATTTACCGGTATACCATTTTAATTTCATTTGTATTGGACAGTGACTAATATTTGGTTTTTTTTTAATAAAAAATATCCTACAGGTGAAAAAATGTAAAAACTTTTCGGCCGTTTATATCCGACGACTGAAAAATATACATAATTTAAAGAAAATAAACATAATCTACAAAGAAGATGTTTTAAACAGCTTGTACGTGGTAAAATACATATAATTAACTTTAAATAAAATTACTTACCTACAATACAACGATATAAAATACAATAATTCCAAAACACTAATAAAAGAAGTAAAACAAACAAATATTTAAAAAGGAAATATGATTCAGAACATAAAAAATGAACAAAGGCAAGAAACGTGGATCCGTAAGGCTGTCATAAATGGGAGCGTTCGTAATCGTGAATAAATACACAAAACAACATCCGGGCTGACAATACGCTATTATTAATGATGAAATTAAATTCTTCCCTGCCTTTCTGGAAAATCCAATTTTTAAGATGCTTCTTAAATGCAGTATAAGATGGTACATTTCTTATTTCTTCAGGTACTAAAATGTACATTCTTGGCGCAAGATAGTTACACGATCGTTGACCTATAGTTTTCTCACTCCGAGGAAAATAAATGTACCCTACTCGTCGTGTATCGTATTGATGTTCATGTGATATCATAACAATTTTGTATGTTTTTATAAATTGAATTATTTTAAAGAAAAATAATTGTCTCAAGTCAAAAACTTCTAAGTCCTCATATAAAGAATTACTGGAAAAGTGAATATTTTGTTTAAATAGTATACGTAAAACATGAACGTCATTCAAAAAGTTATCGTGAACTCCTCCCCAGCCTAAAATACCAAACCACATGAGCTTGTGTTGGACTTTTGGTAGAATAAGTATTGAAAATGATCTATTTTAATTAGATAGCACGTGGTGTATATTATATTTTTTACATAATCTGTAAAAACCAATAAAATTATCGTATCTATCGGGTTGCCTACATATTTTATTGGATTTTCCGATATTCTACGCAGCGATGTAATAAAAAAATAAACACCTACATTGATTATTGCCGGTACTTTTACTATTGATATTATTTGTTAGTTATGGAGTTATAAAAAAATATAGTGTTGGTTTTACAAATCCCTCTGTATTAAACGATGTTTATGGAATACTCATTAACCGATATTAATTCTTCGGTATTTATGGTTTTATTATTTACCATATTTTATGTTTCACAATTTGCGTATCTAGATTTTTGGTAAATTATTTTTTTTTTCGAATCGAAAATGCATGCCAAGCGATTAGAAATTTTAAGGATTGATGCCCAACTCCTTGTATAGTTCTTCAAAAGTTAATGTAATGACCCATATTTTTAATCTTTTTGAAGAAAAAAAGCCGCCCAATGGCGTGCATATACATTAGACCGCGTCAAAAAAAAGTTTTTTTTTTTTTTTTTCGATTAAACGTATGTAAAAAGTTTCTTCAGTATAAAAAAAAAATTCTCCTAAATTTTGAGCTCAAAATCTCAAAAATTGAGCTGGCGCATAGGGGGGTCCCCTTTCCCGTTTAAAATACATAGGAAAATTTTTTTTTTTTTGGTTTTAAAATATCTGCATGCATAAAATTGTTAAAAATTTTTGCTTCTCACTATCTTATAGGAAATTCAATTCTCTACAAATTGCTTTCCGGGTTTTTTTTAAACTCAACCGCAACGAAGTTACAGGGCGCTGAATAAAAGCCAAAAAATCAATTAATGATTTAAGAATCGAAAACAATTTATTATATTAATTTACTAATAGATTAACTCAAAACACTTAATTATTCAACAAAATCTGTCAATTTAACATTATATGAATTTTAGTTCATTTAATTAATTTAAGTTATTATATGTACAATTTTTTGATTTATTGTTGACTAGTTTGACTCATGTAATTTTGTATATTGCACGTAGGGTACAATTTGCGATGATTCTGTACAACTTTCCATAAAAACTGTTTTTGTTCTTCATCTTTAGTACTAAACTGATTAAATTCTTCAACTAAAGCAACCGGCCCTTTCGATTCTTAAATCATTAATTGATTTTTTGCCTTTTATTCAAAGCCCTGTAACTTCGTTGCGGTTGAGTTTAAAAAAAAAACCCGGAAAGCAATTTGTAGAGAATTGAATTTCCTATAAGATAGTGAGAAGCAAAAATTCTTAACAATTTTATGCATGTAGATATTTTAAAACCAAAAAAAAAAAAAAATTCCTATGTATTTTAAACGGAAAAGGTGACCCCCCTATGCGCCAGCTCAATTTTTGAGATATTGAGCTCAAAATTTAGGAGAATTTTTTTTTATACTGAAGAAACTTTTTACATACGTTTAATCGAAAAAAAAAAAAAAAACTTCTTTTGACGCAGTCTAATATACATTTTTTATAAATTCGAATATTGTGTAATAATGTTAATCTACTACATCAATTTGAATGAAAAAAATTAACCTGCATACAAAATTCATAAAAATTGTAATACAATAATAACACGTTTTCCTCTAGAACACGGAGTGTCTAAAGAACAGTTTTTTGTATCGTCAACCCAACCATACTTGACAACATCATGCGTATCAAACCAAGTTTCGTCTAAATAAATTATAGTTCTATTTGAATCACGGTACCATTTTATTTTGCGCAAATACTCCTGTCTAAGTTCAGCGATACGCCGAGATTTCATTATTACCATTCGATTATCTAACTTCTTATATTTAAATCCACAATTCAATAATCCCGCGCATCATCTTGGACCGTCGTTTCAAATGGTCTCCAAAATGCCATTCTAATTAATTATATTATAAAACTTACCCTACGTTTACGAACAAATAAATATTATATTAATATCAATTCACTGACGCCACCTAACCACTACACCGTCAAATAGGTATTATATTAATGATACTTTTCTACACTAGATCACCTACACTTTCCTATAAATACCTTAACAATTCACTAAACTCATTGAACCAAGAAATATATATTATATTAAATAATTCTTTAAAACAATATTCACACCCGACACTGAATGAAACTACTGGATTATAAGCCGAACCACAACACAACTCGAACACCCTCAAGACCGTAGAATTTTTTATGAGAAAGTAGTCAAAGCGAGTATACTTCGGTTATTTCGTTATATTACGATAAATACTGTAGTTGATCATGCCAACTCTTTAAAATTTTCTTAAATATAATAACATACATAAAGTGGTTTTAATTAATTTCTTTTTTCAGAAATTTAAAGCGACTTATTTTAATGTTTACTAATAAATTTATATTATGTATTTTTTTAAAAATATATCCAAACTAGCTTTCTTATAACATCACGAACTAACAGTTTACTGAAGTAAGGGGAACATTTGTGTAGCGAGCCTAACAATTTTAGAAAATATATCTGACAACATTGCTTTTTTATTTTATGGTCATTACACTGACAATAGTTAGACTATACACAGACAAGCACACAACTCCTTGTAGCGCAAAACACTCACCAACACCCACACCTTACCAGAAAACCATTGGCGTACGGTGAAATATACAAAAAAGGTTACAGTTGGGAAAAAAAAATGATTGAGTAAATTTTTAAAAGCAAACGTCCGATTCGATGTAATTTATTAAAAAAGGTGCTATATTAAGTAAAAAATCGGTAGAACTTATAATAATAAAGTAAAATAAGAAAAATGATTTTTAATTAATAATAACTGACATACATGAAGTGAAAGGATCATCTAAAAAGATCCTGAAGACAATTTTGTTATACACTAAAAGCCAGGGCCGGCTTTGTCACAATTTACAAATTTTTCGTATTAAAATTTCAATTTTTTCCCATTTTGCATTTGCAGTAAGCCACTGCGTGTAATAAGGATTTGTTTCTGGTAGCGAAAATGGATAAGTGTACACACAAATAATATCACGTCAAAATATCATGATAATCTCGCAACTATTAATCCCGAAAAAACGAAACCCGCAGATAAGGAACTTAATAATTAAATATCTTTGTTTAGAT
The DNA here is from genome assembly GCA_949126875.1 of Lochmaea capreae. Taxonomy (NCBI): domain Eukaryota; kingdom Metazoa; phylum Arthropoda; class Insecta; order Coleoptera; family Chrysomelidae; genus Lochmaea; species Lochmaea capreae. The sequence continues at coordinate 4,105,010 of OX421408.1, forward strand.
ATACGGTTAATTGAATTTTGATAGACACTATATTATTGATCGACCTACTCTCCTAACTTAATACTCTAAATACACATATTTATAAAAAAAAAAAAACGTTTTATTGTGAAAAATGGAAATTTAATTACATTCAAGTGCTTTTATTCTCATTAGGTTGAGTAGCTTCGATCGGTATGTAATTTTAAAATTAACTGGGGAAGGCGCAACATCAAATGATTATTTAAAATAGAATTGGGGGGAAGAGGTAATTTTTTTTATCGGGTTGTGAAAATATTTACTTTTTAACGTTTTTTACGACATATTTATAGTTTGTATAGAAATTATAAATAAAAAAACATTTTTAATTCGAAACTTTAGAGACCTATAGCTCGTTAAAAGGGCGTAAGGAAAAAATGTTTACAAGTACTATAAGTATATTGTTTCTCACAAGGACAGAAAATGATTTTTAGCACCACAAGACTATTAGTTCCACGAGTAGCTGATAATTAATGGCTGCTAAAGCGTATCGCCCATCTCTATACAGTGCTATTCAAAAGTCCCCTCCCCCCTCGTATCTTTTGAACGGATACACTTACATTAATAAAATTTGGAGCGTGAAAATAAAGTGTTGTAAACTTCTCTACGAATGGTAACAGGTGACGTAATAGTAATAGATGACGTCACAGTGCCACTCTGGCCAATAATTTTAAATAGGACCTTATGGCAAGTGATATCTCGTTTGAAAGGCATTGACATTGGCTACATAGCCATAGTAATTTTGTTTGGATTTAAACTAATTTTGACGGATAAATTAAATAAATACCAAAATTATTGAAATTATTTTTTTTAAATTAATTAATCAACAATGGATTCTTATAGCAAGTGTTCGAAATGTGCTCCGTCTACTTCCTGACAGTAATACACTCTATTAGTAAACTCTTGTCGTACTCATTCTTCAATAATTCCTTCTTTCAAAACGCCAATGCTATCTGGTGCCGTTGTATAAACCTTGGATTTCAAGTACCCCCATAGAAAAAAATCTAATGGTGTCAGATCTGGTGACCGAGGTGGCCATTCTATAGGACCTCGCCGGCCGATCCATCTACCTCGATATTCTTCATCCAGGTAACGTCTTACTGCGCCATAATAATGTGCAGGAGCACCATCTTGTAGAAATGTTATTTCCAGATGGCCGAATTCATCTGGATTATCTTCCAGAATTTCAAGAATTAACGGCTAAATTGCATTTTGTAACATCTCCAGATACACTTCACCGCTTAAATTTGAATTTAGGGAAACAGGACCAACTATGTGGTTTCCCAAAATACCTGCCCAAACATTGACTTTTTCTGGAAATTGGGTATGTTGTTCACGAAAGGTGTGAGGATTTGTGTCCCTCCAATACCTTACATTTTGTGTATTCACATTTCCATTGAGGCAAAAAGTACTTTCGTCACTAAAACAAATTGTTTTTGTGTAATGTGGGTTTTGACTAATTTTATTTGTCATACATTCACAGAATTCGAGTCTTCTGTCGGGGTCGTCATCCGAAAGGTGGTGCACCATTTTTAACTTGTATGGATGAAATTTATTTTTATCCAACACTCTCTGTACTGAACGTTTACTTACTTTACAGATAGACCTAACTTTAGTTGAAGAGGAAGTAGGGTTTACTACCATTTCAGCAACTATATCAATTTTTTTATCATCACTAAATGTTGGTCGACCAGATCGTTTGGCATCTTGAACACTACCTGTTGCTTCAAACTTGTGAAGAAGCTCCCTCAAATAAGTTCTCGAGATAGGATGATCTGGGTATCTCTCATTAAATAAACGTTCCGCTTCATGGAGATTCTTTCCAGATTCACCAATTATTAAGATAGCTGCTACTTTGTCGGCTTGAGTACGTACCATTTTGCCTACGTAAACTTTTAAACGTCTCGTTAAACAATAATGAAATTAAATATTTAAGCTATTTAGAAAAACTTTGCAAAGCAACAAATACTATTAAATTAAAAACGTCAATTTTTTTGACAACTAACCAGAGGCGGACTGAAAAATCTTCAATATTTAAATGTGAAATAATAATTTTGGTATTTATTTAATTTATCCGTCAAAATTAGTTTAAACCCAAACAAAATTAATATGGCTATGTAGCCAATGTCAATGCCTTTCAAACGAGATATCACTTGCCATAAGGTCCTATTTAAAATTATTGGCCAGAGTGGCACTGTGACGTCATCTATTATTATTACGTCACCTGTTACCATTCGTAGAGAAGTTTACAACGCAAAAAGTTTTTTGATTTTTTTTTAAATTTGGGAAATCGATAGACTGGTAAACTTTTTTTTTATATTAATCTACATACTTTAAGGTACTTATAAAAAAAAATCAGCCATATTGCTAAGCTTGGGCAAAGTGTCGTGAGATATACGTCACTTTTCATAGCAGTTGTAGAAAAAATTATTTTTAGTCTGTCATCAACCGAATTATACCCTGTATAATTGGATAATTTTTTTTCTGATAAAGATAGAAGTTCTTGAATTTCACACCGCCCGGTACCACTTCGTACAAAAGCATCGCCTCTACTGTTTGTCGTTTAACGTAAAAAAAAAATCGAAACGCATCAAACGAAGACCCACTGAGATACGCGAATATCGAGTTTATAGTAGCACGAGGAGAGGTAGCGCGCCACTTCAAACACAACAGTCGATTGAGTAATCGTCAGAGGATCAACAAAAAATGTGCTTCTATAAAACAACATCGGCATCATTAAAACCGAGTGATACGAAATAAAAGAAGGATAATGAAAAGTGTACAGTGATGACCACATGTCAATTTTGCGGTACCACTTTATGGATGGTCACCAGTATCGGAACAACGTTTCTAACAATATTAGGAAACACTTTAACTCTGTGTACGATTTTAATGAGTAAAAAATTATCGGCTTTAAGAGCAAATTATTTTATATTCAGCTTAGCCGTTAGTGATCTTATGGTGGGTGTCTCCATACCTTATCACATGTTATTTTACACGATTAGTGGTTTTGGTGAAGTGAAAATTCGATGTCTACTTCGATTCGTCTTAACGTCTTTCGCATGTTCCAGTTCGATTTGCAACTTGTTGTTCATAGCGATGGATAGATACTTGGCTATAATTTATCCTTTGCACTACGCTAGGTTTATGGTGAAGAAGACTGCTTACGCCCTTATAGCTGTGGGGTGGGTAGGGGCGTTTTCAGCGGCGTTCGTGCCGCTTATTTGGAACGAGTGGAGTGAAGGGGTTTCTTGTGAAGTGGTTAACGTTTTTCCTCATAATTATATGCAGTTTATTTTGTTGCCTATGTTTTCTTTTATTTGGACCACCATGTTTTTACTTTATACAAGGATTTGTCACGAAGCTTCGGGGCAACAAAAGAAGATTAGAGTTAATGGGCTAAAGCAGCATTCTAAGTCTTTCCAGGCAAGTAGAAACATGTTTTTTTTTATCATAATTCATATACCGAGTGATAGAAACAGTTGATTTTATAATTTTTGTTGGAATCTTAAGAAAAAATAGTGTATAAACCATACTAAGTTTGGAAAGAATTTTTATTTTTTAACCGGTTTCTAAAAAAGGGAGGTTCTTAATACGAAGTATCTTCTGGTATGTATCAAGAAAATATTCACAATAATAAATTAAGAGTTATTTTTTACTTTTTAGTACGATTTACTATAAGGTGTGTTTGTTTAAACTCGATGCCAGGTCAAAGTTAGGTTTCTTTTTAAATGGGACACCCTATATTTTACTACTATATTGTATAGTCATCGGTCCTTGACGAGTATGCAAAATTTCAAATTAATCTGAGCTTTTAAAGTGGGTAAGAATCGAGTTTGAAGAAAGCGTTATAAATGGAACACCCTATATTGTACTGCTATATTGTTCAGTCATCGGTCCTTGGCGAGTGTACAAAATTTCGAATTCATATGAGCGTTTAAAGTGGGTAAGAATCGAGTTTAAAGGTTGCGTTATAAATGGAACACCCTATATTTTACTACTACTATTGTTATTGGTCCTTGACAAGTGTGAAAAAAAAATTTTAAATTAATCTGAGTGGGTAAAAATCGAGTTTAAAGGTTGGGTTATAAATGGAACACCCTATATTTTACTACTATATTGTTCAGTCATCGGTCCTTGGCGAGTGTACAAAATTTCGAATTCATCTGAGCATTTAAAGTGGGTAGGAATCGAATTTAAAGGTTGCGTTATAAATGGAACACCCTACATTTTATTACTACTATTGTTATTGGTCGTTGACAAGTGCGCAAAAGAATTTCTAATTAATCTGAGTGTTTAAAGTGGGTAAAAATCGAGTTTAAAGGTTGTGTTATAAATGGAACACCCTATATTTTACCACTAAATTGTTCAGTCATCGGTCCTTGGCGAGTGTACAAAATTTCGAATTCATGTGAGCGTTTAAAGTGGATAAGAATCGAGTTTAAAGGTTGTGTTATAAATGGAACACCATATATTTCACTACTATGTTGTGAAAAAAAATTGAATCAAGTAATCTGTTCGAGTCCAAAGGAGTCGGAGACAAACATATATACAGGTGAAACTAATAAAAGCATGTTAAATAGGAAATGTATGAGTATCTGGGATTCTTAACCCCATGGTTGGGTCACAAAGTGGGTTGGAAAAAAGAACTACCACAGTCATTGGCGTAGCTATGGATTGCAATAAACCAGTTGATCAGCTACTATAAATTTTTGAATTTTGGAAATCCATGATTTTGAAATTAATTTATTTGATAAGATGTGGTACTTCGTAAAAACAGTATTAAGCTTTTTTAGGCGGGCAGTACTTACCCTTGCTCCCTTTTAACTACGCGTATGACCACAACCAAATTTGTTTATTTCAAGCGACTTTAAATGTCAATTATAATCGAAAAATAACTTTTTATGACAGAAAAAAAACATTTTTCAAAACGTGTATTTACTGTTGTTGTTAATCGTGATTTATAATAAAAAAAAAGGTGAATAACCATAACAATCATATACAATATACATATCTATATAGAACGGAATCACGTTTCTTGTTAAAACAACAAAAAGGAAGTGGTTCAAGAAAACACATTAAAATTATTGGAAAAACAAAATACTATCCGAATATTTATAGAAGTGATTCAAATAAATGTTATAAGCTTTCGTCGATCTTTCAAGAACCTCTTTAAGTTATTGTTAAATACTTATATATTTTTTTCTACTTTATTCCAAAGTTATAATTTATATACTGAAATTTAAATACAATAAAAACTCTATATTCGCGGGAGATAGGTTTTTTTCTGGTGTATTTTCGAAGTTCAAGGTTCAATACTGAATTTAATAATTAAAATCGGTTCATAAACAAAAAAGTTTGCTCGAACATACATACAATAATAATATTATGCACATTTTCAATTGAGAACCTCCCCCTTTTTTTTAGGAGTTGGTTAATAAAATGGGAAAAGCGGTTATAGAATAGTGAAAAGTGAAATTTAGTTAAGAAAAATGAATATTTCAGTTCTTTTCGCAACTATCTAAGCTCAAGAACCTGAATTATAAAAAGGTAAACGAAATATTTAAAAAAAGGTAGTGGTTAGAAACTTTTCCAACTTTGTAATGTTGCCAGATTAACCAGTCTGTTATTATTGTTTCATTATAGGATTAAACCATATGTAACACTTGAGTTGTAGACAGAAAGTATTTGAATCAATCAATTGCAGCATGTTGTGATTTCAATTTTATTTCAGCGGTTATATTATTGACTTTTTTTACTTTTGAGTTTTTTAGTAGTTTTGGGGAGGTACAAAATTTTTTCTTTTGTTACTTCTTATTGAAAATTGGTTCCATGAATTTTTTCAAATGAAAAAAAAAAATTTTCTTTAATTTTTCAGTATTTTTGGAGAAGGTATAAACATTTTTCTTACGCAGTTCCTTAGTACTCACTGAACACTAGCTCTATGACATTTTTCAGATTTTTTGTCACTTCAAAATTGAAGAAAATATAATTTTTTTTTGGTATTTTTATTTCTAATACAATTTTTTCTCAGCAATCCCTTAGTATTCATTGAACACTACCTCCATGATTTTTTTTAGACTTTTTTGCCGTCTCTGCTCCCTCTAAATTGAAAAAATATTTAACTTTTTTCTTTCTTTCTAAAATTTTAGAAATTTTTTAGTGTTTTTGGGGAGGTACAAAATTTGTTCTATTGCTATTTCTTATTACTTATTGAAAATTGGTTCCATGAATTTTTTCGAATTAAAAAAAAAATTTTTCGTGGTATTTTCTTTAATTTTTCAGTTTTTTAGTATTTTTGGGGAAGGTATAAACATTTTTCATACGCAGTTCTTTAGTACTCACTGAACACTTGCTCTATGGAATTTTCCATATTTTTTGTCACTTCCAAATTGAAGAAAATGTAATTTTTTTCGGATTTTCCTAAATTTTTGGGTAGTTTTATTTTTAATAAAATTTTTTCTCGACAATTATTTAATACTCATTGAACTCTACCTCCATGAATTTTTTTTAGATTCCTTTGCCATCTCTGCTCCCTCTAAATTGAAAAAATAAAACTTTTCTGTTTACTTCTTAAATTTTTTTATTGTTTTTTGTTTGGCCAACATTTTTTAAAGCAATTGATTAGTCTAATTAGATATTTTAGACTTTTTGATCATCTTTGCCACCTCAAAAAACATTCTGATTGCGAATAAAATTTAACAATCAAATCTACAAATTTAATGACGTACATATTTATTTTTGGACATAAACCAGTTGACACTCATTAACTTTTATTAACGAAAATATATCACTAAATACTTGCGATATTTGATACTGGAATTTTATACGGAGTGAACCAAAAAATAAAATTCTCGAGCTTTTTTATTGTTTCTTATTTTAAATATATTGTTATAAAATATAATTTCAAAGTTTAGGGTGGTCATATTACCATTTTTTAACTTCCAATTAGGTACTAATAAAAAAGGCAATTAATTAATCAAAACTATTTTTCTAAATAAAGAAAAATTAAAATCCAATGCTTAGTTTTCTATGGAAGTTGAAAATATTTTTGAAAACATTCCAACAAATATATTTTACATCCTGCAGTTAAGTGTTTTATAACGTTGTGATGGGAAGAATTGATAGTTTTAGAAGAAATTATTTGTAAATTAAACTGACGTAAATACCATTATATCTCGAAAAAAATAACTTTCTAATATTTCACAAATTATAAGCACCAATTTTGTCCATCGTTAAATTTTATATTAATTTTACAAAACTGTATTTTGTCATTACCACTTCCTTCTTTATCCTTCAATAAAACTGCATCTCAATAAATTCTTAGGGTGGCCTATAGATGGCGCCACCATTGACAAATATATGTGGTTTTTGATTAGTATCAAATTTAAACAATAAAAAAAGTGTACAAAGTTGTTTTGGAAGACTGTAAAGTGAAACTGTGAAATAGTTGACAATATCAGAAAGCCGAATATTACAAAATATATCTCCCTACTCTCTGGATTTAGTCCCTAGAGACTTTAATCGGTCTTAAAAAATAAATTCTTGAAGGAAGTTTCGTAAAATTTTGTTAGGTATTTAAAAATTCAGTTCATGAACTTATATGATTTCACAATGTTTAGGTACTTTTTACCAAAAATAGAGGTACCTGCATTAGATTCCTCTATTACTATTTTGTCTATTTTTCCTGTTATAACATAACAACAATAAAATTACGCTTTTTCTAAAATTTATATTTAAATTTCCTGCATAACTAGAAATGCACTTCACGTGTTCAACATAAATGTTGATTTGTACCCGGGAAAACCCAAATTATCTACCAAATAAATTTCACATTTCTTGTGTCGAGATTCCCATTAAAATTTGTATCACTGCAATAAACATAAACACAATTTCAAGTAGGCAATGGATATTTATTTTTAGCAAAGTTAAAATAATTCCATACAAATATTGATAGTCCAGTCAAATTGCTCACAACTCGAAAATATACATACCTAACCTAAATCCTATATCGCGTTGTTAAAGTAATTAGAGAGATAAAAAGATTTTTATAAATACAATAAGTATTTAACCTATTTTTTATATTTTTCAGGTAACGCTAATAATTCTTGGCTGCTTTACCATATGTTGGCTACCCTATTTTGTGATCGTAATATACATTCGAACTACGAGAGACTCAGATTCGGCAACACTGTATGAAGTATTTTTCAACTTAGCAATGGCCAATTCCTGTATGAATCCCTTGATCTATGCTTGGAAGAACAAAAACTTTCGAAAAGGTTTTTTTAGTCTCTTAAAATGTCGACATCCTGAAAAAGTTGCTGATTTCGTAACAAATCATGTACCTAGCAAGAGAAATTCGGCTAATGTCATTTGGAACGTCAACTGTCATAAAGAAGAGTTGACAACTGGTACTGAATTGTCTACTACTTATGATGAAAAGGTGGATAATAGTGAAGTTCACGGTATTGAAGAGAATGCAGAACACAATTGAATAACCTTTAAATCATATATTTAAAGTTTTAAAATGACATACTTTTTATTGATTTTTACAACAAAAAAGTTGAGTCAATGGATGTTTTATTAAACCTTTCCAGCTACATTCTAGACTGAGAACATAGTTCCTATCATATTAGTTGTTTTAGAGCACAAAAAATTGGTTCAAATTTTTTCTTTTCATCATTAAAAAATGATATCCCATGTAATATTATGGTTGGGATGAAACTTCATGAAAAGAATCAAAAAACTTGTCATAACAAATAATGAAAATCTGATAATGCATATAATCTTTTATCTGACGTTTTTATTATACAATAATGTTAATAAATGGGGGGATGCAAACAACATACAAATTATGACAAACACCATGAAAAAAAAACTGATAATCATAAGTAGAAAACCCAACTGTCTTTCACTTGTCACATGTTCTGTGATATCAGCATTTTGTTAAGGTGAGATTATACATCAAATAAAATAAGGAATAGGTTAAAAAATAAGGACAAAAAACATTTGTTTATACAGATAACTAAAATAAAGTAAGAAATAAGAGTAAACCAATCAAATTGCAGCTTTTTTGACAATAACTTTGTTTGTGTTTTGTGCAAGTTTAGTGATTTCACTTTTTGTTTTGCCTATCTACTTATCTACACTACAGTAGGTAACCTCAATAATTATATGTTTATTTATTTGAATTCTGTTTCCTATTTTCATTAATCACAAATAATATTTCTAAGTTAGATGTTTAGTTAAGAATAAATGGGAACTCAGAACATTTAGAACAGAAATATCTGAGTCATGCGCAATATCGGTGTCCAAACAAAATAAAATAAGACTTTTGTACTCTTATTTCCTAGTTTACCTTATTTCTTGTATACACACTTTCATATAGATGCGTATGTTCATCTTTCTTATTTTGTTTTATTTGCTGTATAAGCTCACCTTTAAGTTTTCTCATCATTTTTATCAAGTTTTATGGCGTTCCCCACCTTAATATTGTACATTATAGTTTAAAAAAAAACATTAAAAAAATATTTCTACAAAATCATAGTGAAACTTCTAAATTGTGGTTTAACAAAGAATACCTATTGACCAACTTTCCAACTGGATGGCATGGTGGACTTTTTTTACAGTTTTTGATATATTATGAATATTATAATGATATACCTATATGTATTTTTGTTGTGTAAAAAATAAATTATTTTAATTTCGATGTATCTTTATTTTCGCTATGCTGAGCTTCAAGATTAAAATTATGTTATCATCATGTTTCAACTTAACTTTAAGGTTCTACAAACAGGTTTAAAAAGGTTTGAAAAAGCTTTGTAAATCTTTACAATATTTACATTGTTTAAAAGAATTAAGATCTCAAACCCGGAATCTCTTTAATAAAGCAAAACTCTCCAGAAACTGGCAGTGTGCGAAGCACCACAAGGAAATTAGAAAAGCTAAAAGGAACAGCTTTAGAAAGTTATGTGAACACCTAAATACTACACCCGAGCATTATATAACATTAAAAAAAAAATGGATAACGACTTAGCTTCCCCATCTCTTTTTTTGAAAAGATTCCATAAGAGAAAGACAAAATAACAATCAGAAAATATCAGGAATGATAACCTACCAATGTCTTTTTAAAAGTACTTGTACTGTGAAAGAAAGAATATTTAGAAAATACAAGTAGTTACCTTCTATAAATAGTTTTGTTTTAGATTGTGAATAAAAACATTCCAGGTATGATTATTATGGAAAGCAAAAAATATAATTAAGTAAATAAATGTATGTACTCCAGTAATGGTAATCTGAATTTAATAATGAGGTAATTACATACTCATTATTGATAGATTACATGTAATAAGGATAAAAATAGAAGTATGGATTGATATGGCCGAGTTAGATCATAAATTTGAATATACAATTTTTTACTTTACAAGCAAAGTAGAAGATAAAGTAAGGGATGAAGCAAAGAATACAAATATTTACTTTATTTAACAAACCCAAAAAAAAATTTCAAAGGACCATTGATCAGTGTTTTTGGTTTCCAACAAGATGTCCTTTGAATCATTATTTAGGGCTGTTATGTAAATATTTAAAAATCTATGGGTTTTAGGATATCAAATGCAATAGCTTGTCAAAAATGCTTTATTTTGACAACCTGTGACTTGATAACCGCAAACTCCAGCTGGATCTATCCAAATTTTGACTTATATAAAGGCTAAAAATAATTTACATAGAAGGAGTTTCGTCTACAAAGTTGTCGATTTAATAGTTTTAGTTCAAGTAACACCATTTGCAGTTGCCTAGAGCAAGACAAGAATATCTCCCCTGTATATGCTGTGCAAATTATACTATAAAGGATAAAGAAGAAGGATGTTGTTAATGTCTATTGCTAATATCTTGTCAGATAGAACAGTGCAGTTTTTTATTTTTAAAAAAGGAGGTTCTCAAATCTAAATGTCAAAAGGTGTAGCTTGTACCGTCAAGACTTCGCTCGATAACGCCCATTTCAGATATTTCTCACTTTTAGCATTTCTATACCCGTCGTAACTTTTAAACGAAATGTCCGATACGAATAATTTAAATGGACTTGATTTACTAAATGTTATGGCAAAAAAAGATATTAAAAACTCACCTCTACTCCTGTTACACCCAAAGCATCTCTGATATTCGGCGTCAACCTAAACGGCACTTTTTCCGGCACACGCAAAGTCTTTCCCTTTTCGAAACAAACATTATAGTCAATATGCACCACATCTCCACTGGTTAAATCCACCAAAACATTATCCAAATGTCGATCACCCAAACCAATAATGTACCCGATTATACTCATAACAGCTATCGAATAAGAATATCGTTTAATCACTTGCCACCATACGTCCGGACTGACGGAATTACACCAAAACTCTCTCGACAACAAATCGTTGGGAGTTTCGTTCATCAATTCCGTCAAAACTTGTTTTAACACACTCAAAGGCCATTCTTTACGATTCTCGATATTTTTGATCCCATGTTCTTGAAGTAAAGGATTCAGTTTACTATAAAACAGTTCCGAAGGTCTTAGAACGTTGCCGTTGAGGTTTTTAGCGTTTGGTTTGGCGATTTCGCGCTGTTGCCAACGTTTATACAACGAGAACACTGGAGTGGTACCGTCCACCCACGATATTAAACCGGATCTTGGTCCTAGAGGTATAACCGAGTAATGTCTAGCTTTGTAGAAGTTGGAACCAGAAGGATCAGCGATTTGGGCCATCATGGTATTAGCTATACTCAAGAACTGCATGATTCTTTCATCCAAATGTAAATCTTCTAAACCTTTAAATAGATAAGTGTAAGTTTGACCGTCTGATCCGTAAAAAACTAATTTTTTCGGTTTCGTTTTTGTTGGTAAAATAGAAACAACGTTCGATACATAGGAAATTGTTACGTTCTTCTTAGCTATCGATGCAAGACCAGGCATGGCTATAACAGTGTCTTTAAGCGAGTGTAAAACTGGGCTAATATCCTGCATTTTAAGGGAATAAGAAGCTCGTTTATGGAATTTTTGCTGGAACTTCTTCTGCAGTTGTTTCAATGGAAGCAACGATTCCTGAGGGTTCTCAGGACGATCAGGATCTTTTAATTTCCTTATAACGTTTATTATATCTTCTAGATATTTTTCTTGGAAGTATTTTTCGTGTGGAGTCTCAGCTGTTACTCTGGTTACTTCTAGTAACTGTTCTAGTACAAAGATAATAGGTTTGATGATGATTCTATGTTTTTCTATTATTAAAGAGGCTTTTTCTGCTTTGTCTAAGCTCGTGTTATCGTTCACTTTTTCTATTTCGTATTCTAACTGTTGCTGTCTTTTACTGATTTCTGATTGGTGTTGGGCCAAAGTTCCTATCCATAATTCGTCCCACAACAGGGTTATTCTTCTAAGCTCCTTTACCAAAGTTTGGACCTACAAAAACGTAAACTATGAATATCTTTGAAAAAAAAATGTGGAACTCACATTCAGATGATAGCATTGGGAAGAATAAGTTGCTAAAATATTTCTGACATATCGAGGTCAAAATAGAAGCAAGTATAATAAAATACCGCCTAGATGTTCACATCTCAAGACTTCACTTATCACTTTAGATCATTTTTGAAACAAAAAAAAATAATAGTAGGATGAAACCCATTGGAAAAGGAGGAGAATATTATAAAAATGAATGGAAAAATAATTTATGGGCGATCAAGGGTCGGGAAGGGGAAGGGGGTGAGTTTTTTAGGGTAAAAAACGGTTTATCTCGATTTCCGGCTAAACTACAAGTCCTATGGAAAAAAGTCAAATGGTAAAGTTGTAGGTTATAAAAAGATCTACAACTTTTGTACTTACACTTTTTTCACATAACCTCAAAATGTATGTGAAAAATCCAAAAAACAAAGTTTTTGGTTTTTTATTTTTATTTTCAACAAAAAAAATTTTGTTTCTACGAAATTTGGTGAAAACTTACCTTTTTATGTCCCAAATACACTGTAATTTATTTGATTTGAAATATTTATTTTTTCATCTTATTTTGACTTATATAGAAAAAGCACCCTAATTTTCAATCGAAAATTCACCCGTCAAAATATCAGCTTTTTTCAAAAAGTTGGTGGGCTTTCTGTTCGTTGAAATCTCTACTTTCCGATGGTGTAAAAAAAATTATTATAGTAAATCTTCTTAAAAAATGGAAAAAAACTCGAGTTCTAAAATTTTTTTAATGCCATTTTTATACAATTTCATCTAAAAAATGCAATTTTTTTCAATTAAAAATTTGATTTGTTAAATCCTAATTACATTTATGTCATAGAAAATCTCTTAATATAAAAAAATAAATGTAAATCTTACTATTGAATTTAGATACTTTATTCTTTATTCATTACAATATCTTTTGCATTTTCTGAGAAGATTTACTATAGTAATATATTTTTTTTCACCATCGGAAAGTAGATTTTAAAGGAACAGAAACATACCAACTTTTTGAAAAAAGCTGATATTTTGACGAATGAATTTTCGATTGCAAAAGTTTTTTCGATATTAAATCAGAATAAGGTGAAAAAATAAATATTTCAAATCAAATAAATTACAGTGTATTTGGGACACAAAAAGGTAAGTTTTCACCAAATTTCGTGAAAAAATAATTTTTTTTGTTGAAGATAAAAATAAAAAACCAAAAACTTGGTTTTTTGAATTTTTCACATAAATTTTGAGGTTATGTGAAAAAAGTGTAAACACAAAAGTTGTAGATCTTTTTATTACCTACAACTCTACCATTCGACTTTTTTTCATACTACTTGTAGTTTAGCGGGAAATCGAGATAAACCGTTTTTACCCCAAAAAAACTCACCCCCTTCCCCTTCCCGACCTCATATCGCCCGTAAATTATTTTCCTCCTATTTTTATGATATTCTCTTCCTTTCCCAATAGGTTCCATCCTACTATTATTTTTGATCACTTTTTATTACTTTTAAAGGCTTCTATGTACCCTGGTCTACTTTTAACTGAACCCAATAGAAATAGTATGGAGTAAAGTAAAAGTTTTCATTAGTAAACTGAGTAAAATAAGGAAAACACAAAAGATATACTTACTTGCGCTATAGTTTCAGGATCTTGTTTACTCAAAGTATCCACCATCGTCTTAAAACAAATCTGCAAACTATTATTATTACTAACAGGTTCTTCGTTATCATCGCTGTCGTAATTATCGTCTTCTTCGTCATTTTCATCGCACGATTCGTTATTTTGCGACAAACAATCTTTCGGTAAAGTTATCTCGGAAAAATCAAATTTCAATCCTCCCTCCAAAGCACCAACTACGGCAGGGAAGGTTATGAGATGCGGAGCATCTTCGGCGACGCGACAAAGTAAATCCGACACTCTAAGTCGAACGTAACTTTCGGGATGGTTAAGCCTCGAGAATAATTGAGGTATTATAACTTTCCAAGGGTGTGTAGGTGTAGTTTGTAAACCTTCTTCTAGAATATTCTGTAATTCCAAGGCGTATTTAACAATAAGTCTGAGTAGTCTTAAAGTAACGGTTATAGTATTACACTCGGTATTTTTAGTAACGTTTTCCGATTGGAGAACTAATTGTAGGTATTTAAAGTAAGCTTCTGAACTTAGAGCGTAGTAATGGTAAATTCTTTTCTGCGTACTCCTCCAAATTTGTAATAAACTTTGAAGCTGGTTCTCGGTGGCGTCTCGTAACACTCGAACGCACTGTAATTGAGACTGTATCATTTCTGAAGTTTTAATTTCGTTCGAATCGATGTCTTCTTCATCGATTATATTCCTAGTTTGTGATAGGATGAAAAATATTTTAGTTAAATCTTCTTCGGGTGTTTCGGGTGGAAGTAATTTTTTTATTTCCAAACAATGTTCTTCGGTTAAATTATTTTTAATCTCCGAACTGTGATCGACGATTTTTTTACCCCAACGGTAGCACCAAGTACCGAAATCGTTCCAGCTTTTCGCCAAGCTTCCGTAGTGGTGGACGCTGAATTGTAACAGTTTCCCAATGGCGATTTCGTTCAAGGGAATTATACTCGAACTAGGGGATTCCACCATGATTTCGGGTAGGACTAAAATAAGTTTTCCTAAAGGACTGTTCATTTCGGTGAAAGAAACGTGATCGTTCGTTTGTAACCAATTAGATAGTTTTAATAATATTTTACTGCTCAATTTTCTCAATTCGTTTACTCCGAATAGCTCGGCGTATTTTGAAATTGCTGTGGACGCAGCTGCGCACAAGTTGAAAGTTTGTTGATGATTTTGTTCGAAGGAATAAGATAATTTTATAACTTCGAAAACTGCTCTAGCTACGTCTACTGTCCAAGCGTTTATTTCTCCTATTTTCAACATAAAAGTACTGGATATGTTTTTAATATTCATTTCACCGGGTACTACCAAGTCTTTTTCTTTGAAAAATTTATTTATTTGATTGATGGCCATTTTAAAGTTCTTTTCTTTTCGTGATCGTTTAATAATGTCCAATCTTAAGTTGCTGCAAAAAACGTTGAAGCCTTGATTTTGCACTTTACCGAAATACTCCGACCACCAAAGGATTTTCCTTAAAACGCTAGAATCGATTTTGTGTATTTCGTTTTCGAATGATTCCGATACTAAAAATACCGTGTGAGCCAAATTACCTTCAGCTATATGTTTTAAACCGTTAACTACGTAGTGTAAAAGAGAAAAGTTTTGCAAAAACTCAGAAGGAGCTAAATGTAAATGATCTTCTATGTTATTCTGTATGCTAATCATGATTTTATCAATCTCTGGGATGTAATCCTGATCCTTTCTAGCTGCAAGTTTAACCGCTACGTTGTATAAATTACTTTCAGTCGAACAAATACTTTCGTAAATGCTCCAAGAATCGTTGTTATTAAAATTCCAGGTGGTTAACTCTTCGAAAGCTAAATTTTTAGTTTCGGCTTCGAACAATATTTTGTTAGTTTCCCAATCAGTGACGTTGAACCAATATTTTCTCCCATTCTCGACGTTATCTTGAGTCGTGTGCCATTCAAACAAATCTATCCAGTTGCTCATCTCTTTGTAGCAAACTATAATTTGATCGATGATGAAATTGTGTATGTCGCTGTCAAGTTTGTTGCTGTCTTCGGTTTCTTGTAGGATTTTTTTATAACCTTCCACGGCTAGTTCGTACTTTTTGGAACACTGTTCGGCAGCGCACTTCATCCAAGAGTACCGTTTTCCTACCACAGTTTTACACCAACTGTATAGACCGTATAAAGCTTCTGGTTCTTTCAAATGCAACATTGCCAATGTTACTATCATTGCTACTCTTTCAAATTCCACTGTATTAGTACGATTTGAATTAATATAGTCTTTAAGAAAGCTCAGCCCGTTTCTTAGAGCTATATTTATTTCTCCACAATGTAAGGATATGTGCATCAGTACTATTCTGATCCTACAAAACCATTCGTGACATGTATTGGTGTTTGCGATGAAAAAAGATCTGACGGCTTTAGATGCTGGCGGCATTGCCATTGCGCAACCTTCTGAAGCATTGTAAATTGCCTTTTCTAAATTTTCGACGAATCTCAGCAACATTCTCACTCTATTGCCGTCGCTGCGAGTGGTTTCTAATTTTCTAAAAAAGGAAAAACAAAATTGTTAATGTATATAAATAGAAACTGGTGACTAGCGACCTGCCCCGCCCAAGCTTCAAGCAGACAAAATTCAAAAAGAAAACAAATACCTGTGACCCCAACTAATGGATGATTCAGTATTGCCACTACAAGTTTTTCGGGTCTATAATGAATGACATTTTCTAGTTAACTTCAAATATCAAAAACAAAACATGTGACACTGAATTGACAGGATTCGTCCATGCAGCAAACGTAAAAATTCAAGTCTACTACAGTATTCGTCCTAAATGCTTTCTAGACAGCTATTGACGCCGCCCATCCGATAACTGTACGGATCTGCTTTATACCTGAATTCTGAGTAAATAAGATAAGCTGTGCCAACTTGCTTGTGATGGCTTCCTAGCTAGCTGGCTTACCTGTTGCCTGGGATGTTTTAATTTTCACGTTTATCAAGGTATCTTCATCACTTTTTAATGTCTTAAAATAATTAAACACTCTATATATCACTTGACGAGTTCGTCCTTCAGTACATTTACGATTTTCTTCATTAACGGCTGACATTTTTACAAACACTTTATTGTACAAAGCAGAAACAATAACTGTGTGACGCTACGCTATTGAAAATCTTAACACCTGATGAGGTTCGATGCAATTGGCGTTTGTCAAAATTTTACCACCAATAGCAGCCGAGTGGGCAGGACACTATACTCTGTCTCTCTTAGTTGGTAATTTCTGGGACATCAAGTTAGTTGGCGAATACTGTAGTCTATTTTATTTTTTTCAATAACAGATATTCGGGAAAATCTAGAAATTTTTGAAATCAAAAATTATTCCTGTTTCGACTTTGAATCGTACCCAAAAAGGCCTAGAAAATGTCAGTCGTTTTAGACCCGAAAATTTTGTAGTGGCAACATTGAATGGAATTCTGGTGCTTAAAAAACAATATTTCTAGTTTTCCCTGTATACCTTAATAATAGAGAGAGTCCCTGTAGAATTTTATCCATCATAGTTACCATAATATGATGAAAGAAAAAATCTGTATATATTTAATATACAGTGTGCGTCAAATAAATAGTAATGAAAATATACAATATGTTTTAGAATTCCCAAATATGGTGCTAGATGCAGGTTCAAGAGGTTATTAAAGAATAAAAATATCAACTTACTTGTCTGCTTGTTTTTTCAAAGTGATCAATTCATTTCCCAGACTGTTCAAAGCGCTTTCGATTTTAGTAAAAGTTTCATTCGGCTTCCCCAATGGCGTCCTCAATTTATAGTTAACGCAAAATTCCGCCGCTTCCAAAGTAATCCAATTATTTAAAACTTGCCTATTGTTGATGACAAGTTCATAAAAAAGTTCCATGTTCATCTGGGAATCGGATTCGATAGCCCAACAACTATTAAAAATCTCACTAGTCCAATTAGAAGGAAGCTTTTCATGACAGAGTAGATATTTCGTTAAAGTTTTAAAATGTAACGGGTACATTTCCCCATCAACTGTACCGTTTAAATGTAAATGCTGTGCCAAATATACCATGTAGTTGTTGTATTCTTTAAGGTAAGTACTTTTTTGTTTCATCGAGTATATAGAATTCATTTTGTTCAATTCAACGACTGCTATATCCCATGGGATACTGGAGGATAGTTTAGTATAACATTTACGAATTTCTGGTTTGCTGGAATTTATATGTAACTTGCACAAATCACTTATGTTCGTTAAGAACGTGTAAGACCATGATAATTGTTTGTTCGAAAGCAGTTTATCTAAATTATCGTAAACCATAAGTACAACATTATCATTGAAACAGTAACCACAACGTACTAGTGCATCTACCATTTTTAAAAATTTCTCGTTTACGTACAGATTTTCTAGATATATTTCTGAATTAACGAGGACATCATTCAACCACTGTAAAAGGAGTAAAAGTATATCATTGGAAGTGTCTGAAGTAAGAGCATTGTATATTATGTCTAGAATCAATGCAAAGTTTCCAGAATTTGGAGATTTGTTGGGAACGTCGTTTATGTTCAAACCTTCTGTTAGGGCGAATCTACAATAAATATTTTTGAATTAGTTTCAACATAAATTATGTACTTGTAACTATTTTTGGAACCCCACAATATTCAACTTTTCACTGAAATTTGATGTGGTGCATTGAAAGAGCTAAACAGTATAATAATGAATCTATTTGATGGACTAACTGTATATATTTGTACTCACCTGTTCATTATATTAGTGACCTCTTGAGTTTTGTTGACCAATGTACTGTTGGATATAAAGTGATTGTAACATTTGCAATGAGAAAACAGCAAATACAGCATACAATATTGCAAAGCTGGTGCTTTCTTAAACAATTCTTTATCATGAGGTATCATAGTGACTCCAACGAGTTCAAGAATACTTGGTTTTAAAGCCCACATAACTATAATAGAACTTGCGTTTGCTAATTGTGATAAACATCTCAACAAAAATAAAACAGTTTGTTCAGGATCATGCATTCCATTGTAATCTTTAAATGGGTTCTTTTGAGTAAAATTTTCTTCTACTGTCGGTACTATTTGTTTGTATACCACTTCTAAATCTCCTAGAACGTACCGGTAAGCTTCTTGTAGCAATGAAACGTTTTTTAGATTAAGAACAGCTTGATATACACAAATAACGGCTTCTCTTATATTCTTAAATGGTGAATATCGTAGTTTTACTATGTCCGAGTTGGGTCCAATTAATTTGTCTATTATTTCTATTGGTAAATTGGCTGACAGTTCTTTTACTACTTTTGATATTAAAACAAGCAGTGATATTATAGTAGCATCTGATAAATCTGATAACATTGACAACTCTAGATCTATTAAAGCATAAATTTGAGTACAGAGAAATTGTGATTTATTTTCAAGATATACGAGTAATAAACCAATGCAATCATTACCAGCTATTGTTAAATTATCTGGTACATAGTTTTCCAAAGTGTCATTAACTGTTTTTATTATTCTTATTAAAGATGAATTTATAAAGTCTATTGTTACACTTTTGTTGGTGATAGGATGAAATGATGGTCCTAAGCATTTTAAAACAGTGTTCATGGCTAATATCAATACTGTTACATGATCTACAGTACCCATGTCTCCAGTTTCTTTTAACTGAGTAGCGTAATTACCAATATCTTCTAAAAAGTTCTCTATCAGTTGAATGGAGAATTCTAGATAATATTTAAAGTGATGCGATATTCTTTGTAAGCTCTTTGAAATAAATTCTATATTGCAAAGAGGTTGGGTGTGATCTACGTGCCATCCGAAAAGTAAATCTATTGTATCCCTAAATTGATCATAAAATTCACTTTGGTACATTTCTACTACTGTTACCAACACATCTAGAATGGATTTAAATACTTCAGCGTTTTCTGTAGTTTCGATTGTAGCAACCAAATTATTAATTAAATTTTCAACGTGACTTTGTAAAACTGGTTTCTTTTCTTCAAAGGCTAAAGTTTCATGAAGGCTTCTCATCAGTAAAATCTGCATTTCTTCTATGCTATTAGCTAGTTTGTTGAATAGCCATTGTTGATATCTCTCAAAATCATTTTCTTGGCCCATTATGTAACCCATGCGACCCAAGGCCCTTGCAGCTTGCTTCTTTGCCATAGGACCGGGAGAAACATGTAAAATTTCAAACATGGATTCACCAAGAATGTGGAAAGCTTTTCGTACATAATTAGCATTGTCAGGTATTAACAGAACTTCTAATAATTTTTTTGATATTGCCAATGAATTGTCTTGATCAGTTTCAATATTTAGTCTTCTTAAAAGCTTTGATATTCTGGTGTCTTCAGGAAGATTTAATTTAATTTCAGTTTTCTTTTCAGGTTCATAAAATTTTCCTCTACTCCCTAGAACAAGTACAATATTGTGAATATTCAATAATAAAATACCAGAGAAACAATTTATTATAATAAAACTGTTTGAACTGAATATTTGGAATTTTATCTTGAGACAGATATTTTTATAGATAGGTAGCATAAAAACAAATTTAAAGTATTAATTAGATAAATTTACACATAGGAAAATTGGATTCATGCAAACTGGTTTGTAATTTCTCTAACAGAGGTCAGCAGGATCTCAGCTAGGCTAACTTGGATTAAAAAAATGATAAAAAGCAATGATTGCACATTTTTTAAACTGATAGGAGTTTGTTTCTACATAGTTAAATATCAAGAATAGTGTAAGTATAAGTATCTATAGGTATAATTTATATGCTTAAATTAATAAAACAATTACTTGATAATTATATCTTACCCAATGCTTCTGAATTTCTAGATTCATATTTTCTTATGTTATAAAAGTTATCAGAATAATCTCTATCCCCTTTTCTTCCTGGCAGTCCTGATCCTCTACTCCTAGGGCCTCCTCTGCGTTCATTAATTTTGCTGGATCTAAATTCAGTTGATCTGGTCCTACCCGTCCCGCCTTTACCGCTTCTAGCATCTTTGAATGATGTTCCTTTTATATCATCATCTACGATATGGTCGTAGTTGTCTTCTGAATTGGCGTAATCATATTCATGAACCTCTCTAGAGCTTTTGGAGGCCCTGAGTTTGTATCCTGAATTGTTTGATATCATAACTCACATTACGGACGTAAATATTGACTCTTTAGTTTATTAAACAGTTTCTAAAGTATTTTGTACACAATTCCGATGGAAAATTCGATTCCAAAAAAGAATAAAAATCACTTTTTTGGTTAACTATCAACTTTTTATCGGGTTATTTTTTTAATATAAAATGGAATGAAGGACAAGATAGCTGCCAATCAGTCATTTGTAAATCTATCAATTGTCATTCACTTCCTATGCTTAGGCTACGTTTGCCATAAAACACTAAACTGGATTCTATTGGTTGATGAAAAGTCGAAGTCCGGATTCAGCCAATAAAATGTGTACATACAAACATGAACATGTAATACAAATTTCCTCTCTATCCAATTAATGGACTACGATAATTAAATATCTACGTTTTTAACTATTTCAAACGAGAAGTTGATACCTATTTTTTAATATCTTCTGAGCTTCTGAGATGCGTGCTTATGTTTGACAGGTGACATGACAAAGGATAGTTCATATGACAACATTGAAAAGTTGTCCGTGGTGTGCAATCTGCATTTACATACAGCATTTTGGAGCGGAGAAATTCTTTGTTCTTTTTTTATAAATTCGAGTTTTTACCTATTCCTTCTTAAAAAATAATGGCTGTTCGATTTCTATAAAAGTTAGTGTTCAGGTTAGTGATAAGTTTGATTTTGAATTGTATTTTATCGAGTTTATTGCAGGTTCATTTTACCCGAAAAGGTATTTCCTAAAATCACAATGACATCTGGCAACAACATTGAATCGGAATACTTGCAATTAAATGCTAAAAATGAGTGGCAAATTCTATATCAGGTAATAATCATCTGATTAGTCATTAATTATATCTATTCATTCCTAGAAACAAGAAATTGTTTCAGTAACTTACAGAGAAACTAATGCATACATGTTTGGTACCACTATTACCTTGTAATAAATACAGTTTTATACTTTGCTAGAACATATTGTTGTATTAAATAATTTCTCTTTCACTGGTACTTAAAGATATTACATCACACTGTAGTTGTTTTATAAATGATTTTAATTTGATTACCCTTTTATTATTACTTGGAATCATTTTAGTACAATTGCTTATCCAATAATGCGATGTAGGCTTAAAGCTCGAAAAATATTTAGGTACTTTTTTGATAATTTTAATATGCTTATTTTTATTGCAGTTATTTGAAAACTTTTGAGAGTTGTTTCTTGTTTTAAAAATTACTTTTATGGAGCATATCTATTTACTGCTCTTTAAAGTAAAATTACTTGTATACGTGCATTAATTGTAGTTTTCGAATAGCAATAAATATTCTTTTCAGAAAATTCGAAATCAAAGTTATAAAGACAATATCTGCACAGAAGCTATTAAACCTCAAAATAAGATTTTAAATAGGTACAGAGATGTAAATCCTTATGACCATAGCAGGATAGTGTTGAAGCGTGGTTCAACAGATTATATTAATGCTAATCTTGTTAAAGTTGAAAGAGCAAATAGGCATTATATTCTTACCCAAGGACCTTTATTCAATACATACAGTCATTTTTGGTTAATGATATGGGAACAAGAAACAATAGCAGTAAGTAAACAGTACTTTCTTTATTAAGTTTTAAACTCCCATTAATCACAATTATGCATGTCTGACTCATTTATTTCTATATAATGGATACATGTACTTTTCTTACAAAATTATTTATCATGATATAATACTTTACTACATTTTTCCTATTAATTTTTTTACAATAACCTTGAACTAATTACATAAGTAACCCACTTCACTTTAATTGAATGAAGCTGGAAACATATTCATACATTCAAGTATTAATGAGATCGTTTATGATTGTAAAGCTTTATAATTCCATTCAGTTTATTTGATTTCAAATAATATCATTTTTTTCATGCATTTTAGGTGGTGATGTTAAATAAATTGGTAGAAAAAAGGCAAGACAAATGTTATCAATATTGGCCGTCCAAAATTGGTCCAGAATATATAATGAAACTTGACGATGTTGGTTTAACTGTAGAGTATTTAGAACAGCAAGACCATTCTTATTATTTAACACGGCTGCTTAGACTGACCGATACCGAAAGTGGCAAATCCCGTGATATATTACAATTTCATTATACAACTTGGCCAGATTTTGGAGTTCCTTGTTCACCTACAGCGTTCTTAGAATTCCTTAGAAAAGTTAGGGATTATCGAGGATTAGAACCTGATGTTGGACCTGCCGTGGTGCACTGTTCTGCAGGGATCGGTAGATCTGGGACATTTTGTTTGGTAGATTGTTGTTTAATTTTGGTAAGTAATTGTTTCTTTAATTCATTGTAAAAGTTGATGGTTTTGAAGAAATTTCTGTTAAAAACTTACTGATGATTAAATATGAAATATTACTTGATTCTGAGAATTTTAAGATTTATATTTTTAGTGTAAAAAACAGTAATGATAATTTTAAGAAACAAAATATTAACTTTATTAATATTAATAGATTCATGGGTTCTTGTTAATATCTGAGAGTCATTTGGAATACAGGATATAGAATGTTGATGAGCAATTAAATTATTGTTAGCTGAAAAAAATATTTATATGTTCTGTGTCTTGCAAAGTGTTAAAATTTTCCATTTAAGGAAGTGCTAGGCCAGACTTTCATATATTTTGCTTAAAAAAAGCGACCAATAAACATTTACTAAATTAATAACTTCCGAAAACAGTAAATTATAAAATTGCTTTTCCAAAAATTGTCGTTAATTATAGTAATTTAGTCAATATTGCTACAATATAGAAACTTGATTTCTATTTATATGCAATAAGGACAATTATATCATTTAAGTCACGGTATTATTAAATTAATCTTGCAATAAACAATCAGCAAAAATATATACCTATTGTTTTTAAAAAATTGTAAATATTCAACGGCAATTTTTTTTATCAGTATAACCGGAAGTTACTATCGGCATACAATTATTTTCTTTACTATGGAATGAATATTATTCAGTAATATATTTGATAATAACTGTTTTGTTGATGAATAATACAAATGAAATTTGAATTTGGGAAACAGTAGCTGATATTCCTTATTGTTTATTTCCACCATAGCAAAAGATATCAACATTATAAAATGTTTTCTTGAGAAGATCGGATCTTTGGAAAGATCTAGTTGGTTTGGTTCCTGCGTGTGATCTTTATAGATCGGTGCAATGTGACAGTATTGTCCAGTGTACCTCAATCCGAATTAGAATACCAGCAACCAGAAGGTACTTGCTTTACTTTCTATCTGGTTCCAGATAGTTCTCATTGCAAGATTTAAAGGGATTTTCCTGTAAATAAATTCAACAAAGTAAATAATATTGAATATACCTCTTTTTAAGATTGAAAAATATGGTTTAAATTCTGTGGATGTTAAAGAAATCCTGTTAGAAATGAGAAAATATAGAATGGGTTTAATTCAGACAGCAGAACAGTTACGATTTTCATATCAAGCTATCATAGAAGGCACCAAACAAATATTCAATCAAAATTCAGACAGTAGTCAGGTATGTCTAATACATTTCATCAATAACTTTTATTTGGTGATAAATCCTTCCTTCCTTTCGAAAAATTTATATCCCAACTTTGTCCTTTCTCCAGATATCCAATTAGCCTCATCATCACCAGGTAACCCTCACCCTTTCTCATGTATTTGTTATGATTTCTTAAATTATTTCTAGGACAACCATGTAATACTAATTAATAATTCATCTCCAAACGTTTCGGAAAAAAATTCAGATTCTGAAGACGAACCACCGCCATTACCTCCTCCTAGAATGGAGAGTCTTATCAAAACCAATGGAACACCTCTCGATAGACCTCTTCCTCGTATTCCAGTAAGTAAATCCGAAGACAACGGCTGGAATTATGATAGTAAAGAAAATGGTGACGATGAGGTGAGTTTAATGTTTTAATAATTTTACTTTCTTCTCTGTTCGTTCTATAGAATTTCCGTTTTTATTTTATTTTAATACAAACTAGTTGCAGGCTTACATTCCTAGTGGTCCTTTACCAGTTGTGCCGGGTGACGAACTTAGCGAAGAAGATGAGTTAGAGGAAGAGGACGACGACGAGGACGTTAGATCTGAAAGTCCTGTTTCAGATCACTCGGATTTAACGAATTCTAAACAAAGGTTATTAACGCACTTTGGAAAATATGCCCGAAATGTTATAAATCATTTTTTTGTTACAGTTTACCCACGGAATTAAGACAACGAAATCGGCTGGAAAGAAAAGAAAAATTGGAAGCGCAAGTGAGAGATATGAAACGTCGTCAGCAAGTCAACGAACAGTGGACGCAATTGAAGAGGTCTTTATACTTACCTTTAGTTATAGGAGGCACCCTAATTTTGGGCGGGGGTCTCGTTGCTTACATTTATTTAAAAAATTGAACAGAGTAAACCCACTTTTTTTTGTATTTATTATTTACCAGCTGATTTAATTTGTTAAGTTTAGAAAAAACGGGGGTTGTCGCATTTGTTTTTTTTCTCTCTTAAACCATTTTTATTTTATTTTGCCCTCTTTTCGGCAAAAGTTTCGCGGCGATCGTTAACGTATATGAGAAATAGGAATTCTTTTGAAATATTTCGCGTTTTTAATGATTGATCCTCGTATATATCTTTCATAATGAATTGTTTGTTTTTTTTTACTAAAAATCTGCGTTTTCGATTATTTAACTATTTTTTCGAAAAAGAAACGCAAAAATTTATCTACGAAGGTTAACAAATAGAATTTCGATATTTAAAAACATTCAATATTATAATTTTATAACTTAATAGTCCGATAAAAATATCCTATACCTTTAGCCCCAATTTACACAGAACAGGCGTTGGTGGCGTGGACCGGAAATGGTGGGTTCAATACACACATAATCTTATAACGACAAACAAACAGTATGGCATGTGTCACTCGTTTAAGCTTCTGAAGGCATCGAAATGGTGTGGTGGTGACCACGTCACTTATAGCTGCACTCCTTCACATAACTCTATTTTAAATTGGAATTAGTCTCACATTTCATTCTAATCACGAAGAACAAACTCTTTCGTATGGCGTGTATCACTTTATATGCTTTTGATGGCGTCGAAATGGTGTGGCGGTGGTAGTTACCACGCCACTACCACGTCACCTCTGTCTGCATTGCTTCATAGGCCCCACCATGTCACTACACGTTACTCTCAGTTGCACTCCTTCGCAGAGGTCTGTATTAAATTAGAAATAGTCTCGCATTTCATTCTAATCACGAAGAACAAGTTCTTTCATATGGCGTGTACCACTTGTATACGGTTTTGATGGCGTCGAAATGGTGTGGCGGTGGTGATTACCACGCCACTACCACGTCACCTCTCTCTGCATTGCTTCATAGGCACCACTATGTCACTACACGTCTTTTCAGATACACTTCTTCACAGAACTCTATATTAAAGAGAGTTGGTAAACATGTCGGTAAAGACGTATTTAGATACGAAAAAAATTCCAAAAATGTGTATTTTTGAAAAACACAAATTATTAATCAACATTTTGATGAAAAAAAATCATTTCAAACATTTAAAATCTACATATTTTACATCGTGATCTATTAAATATTTTGTGTTACCAATAATTTAAACTCTGCTAATTGGTTGACGAGTCCTCTATAATATTACCCTTGAAGGAACTGGGGAATTTGAGAAATGGGACTTGGTACATCTCGTTTTGACAGCTGACACTTGCGTACATATCGTTTTGACAGCTGATACTTGCGTGGTTGTTTCTGTTAAGTTCTTCAATGGTTTAGCAGTAACAATTGTGATGCCGAGAACCAGGTTTCATACTAGTCAAGTCTGGTAACTGTCCTACGTTCCCTCGTATATTTTTTATTCATTTCCATATTAAATTCATCTTTGAACGAAACTACCTTTCCTTTTATTGAACTTCTTTTATCAGCCAATCTTCCTATTTATTGTTTTATTCCAAATTAAAACAGTTCTATAATATACAGATTGTCTCAAAACTAGAGGAAATAACATCGGGTGCAAAATAATTGAGTTTTGTATTTTACAAAAATACGTGTTCACCCTTAAAGAGGGCAAAAAATAAATATATTTTTATACATAACGAAAAAAAATAAGACTAAACGAGTGCTATGACTCCTTTCTTTTTATGTCTTGCAAATATCGCGCAAGATATATTTTGTATATTCTATAATGATGTATCAGGTGATCACAAAATGTTTTTGGTAGCACTGGCAACTTTATCTATAATTGTTTTTGTTAAAAAAAAAGAAAAAGAGACATATCAGTAATTTCATGTTATTTATGTGAATTTTTTTAACGTTATAAAACTATATTTTTTGATATCATTTCAAGTTATAAAAATGAGCGGAAGTTGGATTGGTTCTATCTAGGAGAGATCCTCTGGTACATTTTTAACTTTTTCTTCGATATTCTCTGAACTCGAAAATCTTCCAGGCGCAAAATTAAAAATTACACACCCGAAACCAAAAATTTTTTTGTTTATATATTTTTAAAAGAAATGATATTCGAAAAAGTTGTACTATAAATAAACAAATTTTTATACAACACTTTACAATATTTCTAAAAGACAGTTTTACCAAAAAAAAAAAAAAAATAAATGAAATTACTTGAAGTAGGATTAAAGACAGGTCAAAAGACTGACAAGAATAATTACTCCCAATTAAACGCAGTATTTGTCCTAATTTAAATTATTTAATTGAACAAAAATGTGGATATTATTCATTTGATAGTTTGAAATAAATTAGTTCTCTTTTAGAGGTTATCAACAAATGTCATGTAAGTCATCATAACTTTCATGACAAGTGACATGTTGTTTGTGTAGATCTATTTCTAACTCTTTTTGCACCATTATTATACATATCTGTCATTTTCTCCTACAAAAAGGTTTTCAAACGTCATTCTGGTAATGGTTATTGACTGATATTGCACTTATCCTTGAGCTATGGTCGTCACAGTCCTAAATTTCAGTATTTATAGCTCCTTTGTCAAAACAATAGTTGAATTGTAGTTTCGTTATAAACATTAATGCTCTAGATTAACGGAACCAAGGTTGATCCTTCTGGTACTGCAAATTCTATCGTTCTCTCTCTTTTCTCATGGTGCTTTTTGTCCGTTTGACTCTCAGCTTTCTTTCAGTCAACAGTGACTTTGCATTTTATACCTGGATTTTAACGTCCCAACTCTCAGTTGATTGCTAGTTCAAGATAACTGTCCCAGGCGCTTTATCAGTTTATAACTAATAAGTTTGTG
Organism: Lochmaea capreae; assembly: GCA_949126875.1. NCBI lineage: Eukaryota > Metazoa > Arthropoda > Insecta > Coleoptera > Chrysomelidae > Lochmaea > Lochmaea capreae. The sequence goes on from OX421408.1 coordinate 4,133,536, forward strand.
AATCGGTTCCATAATAATGAACTCCGTACGACATGCGCAATAACAACTCAACTAGTTGTTTTGGACAACTTCCAGTTATTTGCATGATTCATCTAGTGATGAATTGGCTAGGAGAATAAGACGTTCACAGATAGTTTGACAGTTGACACCATGTTGTATCGTGCAATTTAAGCATTTTGACAGGTTCTCCAACATTGTTGCGTCGTTGTCAACTGTCAATTGAGTATTACACTTTAACTATTAGGACCAGTTTCATATTATGTTAGTTAAGTCGACTTTATGAAAAGGAAGCTTTTAGGGAAAGTATCCTTTCTAACTGCGTTAAAGTGAGATTCGTTTTCGTAAATGTTTTTAAAGTTGTGTTTATTTAAAGTGCTCCTTATTACTTTTTGTCTTGTTTTTTATTGTATGGTATTCCTGAAACTTTGGGATTTCTTTTTTTCGCTCTTATTTTTACCATATGTGTTAAATGTCAAAGCTACATAAACTGAATTGGTTTGGAACTTTGGAGGTAAAATGTCGTGCGAACCAGTAGTGGTGTTTATTACTGATGACTTAGTTTGTGTTAGAATTGATGGAAAAGGGAAAAGCATTATTGAATGCATAGAATCTTAGGGTTAACAATAATTGCTCCATTTCCTGTATGGCTCTACCCCTATTTGTACAAGCCAGGCGATGTACTATTTGCTTTAAAATATGTACAAATGTCTTCTTTGTTAACCGAAAAGCCAAATCTTCCTACTTTTCAAAATATCGATTAAGTACTCTAATTTTATTATCAAGAGTCACAATAATTTCGCTTAGATTGGGACAAAATTCAATTTGTTCTGTTGCTTGTTGTTTGAGGTTAGGTACCTTTATAAAGTAGACTTTACTGACATAAAGACCAGAATTAGGTACTTTACAGTTTAAGTCGACTTTACATCGTTAAACTGGAGCTCAACTAGCAGTTTTATAAAACCTTATTCGTTTTGCTATTTTCTGACTTGCTCGATTTTTCGTATAATGGGAATTATCATTTGAATATATCCACTGGAAGTAAATAATGTTTATTCTTCGTAAATGTTAGTTTTTATTTGTGAAAATATATGGATCAATATGCATTATGTTCACATTGGTTTACTTACATTGCCGTATTTATAGTAATAATAATAATAATAGAACAGTTAGACAATTTTTTCTTAAATAAACTTATGTGAACTGAATAGCTAAATGTGATGGCGCTTTTATATACAGCGCGGCCCGCTTTAGACCCTCATACATTTTATTCGAAATGAAATGGTGATAAACGTTAAACTTTTTATACCGCACAAATTTTATTATTAATTAAAAACTGCGATCTTAAGCGGGACACTCTGTTTACGATAGAAATTTAAAATTTATTCTTCAGATTCAACGTTTAATATTACTGGGTTTATTCTGTATGTATAAAAAATGGTAATAAGATATATATAGGGTGGGGAAAAGTTTTGGAACTTTTAGATCCATTTTTTTTAGGTAGATTTCTATTACTTCGGTCTCGGTATTTTTGTTTCTATTATTTTCGGCCCTAGTAGGTTCTTTTTTACTTTTTCCAGATCTTATTTGGTTTTATTTTCATTCCAATTCCGTTGGGCGGTGGTGAATCGAACAAAAAAAAATAATAGTAGGATGAAACCCATTGAAAAAGGAGGAGAATATTATAAAAATGGAAGGAAAAATAATTTACAGGCGATCTAGGGTCGTGAAGGGGAAGGGGGTGAGTTTTTAATGGTGAAAAACGGTTTATCTCGATTTCCGGCAAAACTACAAGTCCTATGGAAAAAAGTATAATTGCAGAGTTGTAGGTAATAAAAAGATCTACAACTTTTGTATCAACACTTTTTTCACATAAACTCAAAATTTATGTGAAAAATTCAAAAAACCAAGTTTTTGGTTTTTTATTTTTATCTTCAACAAAAAAAAATTTGTTTCTACGAAATTTGGTGAAAACTTACCTTTTTATGTCCCAAATACACTGTAATTTATTTGATTTGAAATATTTATTTTTTCACCTTATTTTGACTTAATATCGAAAAAGCACCCTAATTTTCTATCGAAAATTCACCCGCCAAAATATCAGCGTTTTTCAAAAAGTTGGTATGCTTTCTGTTCGTTGAAGTCTCTAATTTCGTGAAAAGTTAATTATTTTTGTAGAAGATAAAAATAAAAAACCAAAAACTTGATTTTTTTAATTTTCCAAATAAATTTTGAGGTTATGTGAAAACAGTGTAAATACAAAAGTTGTAGATCTTTTTATTACCTACAACTTTGCCACTAGACTTTTTTCCATAGAACTTGTAGTTTTGCCGGAAATCGAGATAAACCGTTTTTTACCCTTAAAAACTCACCCCATTCCTCTTCCCGACCTCAGATCGCCCGTAAATTATTTTTTTTTCACTTTATTATTTTTAAAGGCTTCTACCATGGTCTTTGAAGGGATAAAATCAGTAATATTGAAGTTGTAACTGGTGTAGATACAGGGTGTTTGGTAGTATTAAAAAAATATTCTTGTAAGTTTGGTTGAAAATTCCAATTTTAAAGTGCCTCCACAATATGCTATTGGAAATTGCATTATGACAATATTAACAGAAGATTTTGTTATTTATTTAAAACTATTGTGACAATCGGTTCGATAAGTATTTTCCAAATAACCGATTAGTTATGTGATTATTTACTATTTTCTCTAGAACTTTTATGAATTATTCAATAAAATTATTTAAAACAAAACATAAAACAAATTGTTTAATATACCTAGGTTTCTCTTACAGGCCTAAAACATCACATCAAGACTGACATTTGAAATTTTTTTGGAGAAGACTGGACTTTGAAAAATTCAGGTTAGTTGAGGACAAATTTTGCGGGCTTACCTTCTAATCGAGCTAGTCAAATTATCGATGAGGCTTGTCCTGTACTGTGTTATTTTGTACCCGTTTTAGAGCAGAAATCATACGCCGCCAAATTATACAAGAATCTTCAATCAGTTAAAACAAGTAAGAAATTTGATAGAGATACTGCATTTTCTGTATTACTTTAATACCATTAAAATTTTATATTTTCATGAAATATTTTATTTTCAGTCGATTACCAAATCTTTTTAAATCATTTAAAACTTTTAAAGCGAATTGTACATTTTTAGCGGTATCCAGTTACGTACCACCAATAAACGTCAAACGTCATGTCACGTTTTTCTCCAACCAAACCAAAATTAGTAAACAAACTAAGGTTATGGTCGACTTTGGATAAAAAATGACAATCAACAGTTCTTCCGTTGGATTTTTGGCTTCTGCCGAGCAGTATTTGGCCAGCGCAGGCTTATATAGTTTTCCCGTGCATGCTCTACGATCGACTGGAGATAACTCCCATATTCTCTTAATTCTTATGAACTGTAAATATGTTAAAAGGACAAAGGTTCAAGACTCGGGAGCAACAGCGTATCCAGTTACGTTTAAAGCATAGCAATCACGTAAACGTCAAACGTCATATCACTTTTTTCCCCATTTAACCAAAATAAGTAAAAAAACTAGGGTTATGGTCGAATTTAGGGTAAAAAATGACCACACTTCCTCCGTTGGATTTTTGGCCTCCGCTGTGCAGTGTTTGGCCAGCACAGGTTTGTATAGTCTATCCGGGTACGCTCTACTATCATCTGTTAACATATTCTTCTTCTTATCTGGTTCCTGTTGCCATTTCAGGCGTCGGATGTGGATTCCATGACCTAAACCCATTTCTTCCATGCCTTTCTGTCTCTTGCTAGGTTTTCCATTTCTGCTATGGTCTTTCCTCTTTCTAAACCTATCTCTTGTATTTGGTCTAACCATTTTCATCTAGGCCTACCCTTATGTTTTTTTGATCGGTTTTCCAATCTCCATTATTTTCCTAGTCAATCTATTTGGTTCCATTCTTACCATATGACCATACCAGTTAATTTGTCTCTTTTTTATTTTACCAGTTATCGGTTCCTGTTTAGTTGTCTCTCTAATGACGTCATTTCTAATCCTATCCCATTTAGTTTTCACTGCAATTCTTCTTAGATGTTTCATTTCTATGGCGCTTATTTTAGTTACGTCATTTTTTCGCATAGTCCAATTCTAGCTTGCATAATATATTATTGCAGGAACTGATTTCATATTATGAATTTTCATTTTGACTTGCTAAGTCTATATCTTCAATATATGACTTCAATAGTTATTTATCCATTTCGATTTCCATTTAGTTTAATAGTTCCTAGTGGTGTCATTCATTTTCAAGATAGAAATCTCTAAAAGCTTGAAAAATATGTTATGTCATTTTATTAACATGATATTTGTCATAAATGACAGTTGATGCATCAATTTTGTCGGGAAAAATGGCCTCGGCTCTCACATCAATCAGTGGACAAAACAAACGTCCAGCAGCAAATTGATTACCGCTCCGGTAGCACAGAGTACACCATCTAACAAGAGGCGAAAGAAAGTAGTTTTCGGTATCGCAAATTTGAGTGCACATGTGCTAATTAATTAGATTATCTGTCATTGTCAAGTCGTCACTTCCGTTCATTCCCCTCAGTTCACCGTGTTACTGGTTTGTCAGTAATTACTGACTTTCCTGGAAATTAATTATCCTGCCAAGCGTTATCTGAACCAAGATCCTTGAAATAATTTTTTTTTTATTTGGTTACATAACGTCGGTCTATTTCTGCAGAACATAAAAAAAAAAAAACTGATGCTAATCACCGACGCCGGGAGCACTCTACCCCTAACCGGAAATTTTACCGAACCCACTGGTGTTCCAACCAATGGCACGGTTCTTTATCGAGCCCAACATCCATGGACTCGGGACCTCGGTTTTACGTCTCCTCCGAAAGACGCATAGCTAGGGGGACAAGGACCCTGGTGCAACGTAGGTGCACGTGTACTCAAGACTTCCAAACAATCCAATCATTAACTACAGTATTTATCGTAATATAACGAAATAACCGAAGTATACTCACTTTGACCACTTTCTCATAAAAACTTCTATTGTCTTGAGGGTGTTCGGATTATAATCCAGTAGTTACATTCAGTGTCGGGTGTGAATTTTGTTTTGAAGAAATATTTATAATAGATAATTCTTGGTCGAGTGAGTTTAGTGAATTGTTATAGGTATAGGAAAGGTTATTTTATTTTTTCAAAGCTGAGGTTAGAGGGCCCCCTGAGCTCCGGGGCCCTGGTGCACTGCACCACCTGGCCCTATGATAGCTACGCCACTGGAAATTATACCTCGTGCTCATTGGTATAATGCTTGCGAGCTGTGAGTTCATTTTTGATATTCATTTCATAAAATGAATAAATTTACAGGTAATTTCTTTAAAAGAATTTCATTATTAACCTAGGTGGATAATGATTATTTACCTAGGTTAAAAATGAGCTACTTCTCATTAGACACATGAGATGAATAATGTTTTCTCATGTTAGTAGTTGAAAAAAAAAATTCTATAGTCCTAACTGGGATGTTCATCAACACTACTATTTTTCTTAGTGTAGTAATGGTTTTACTTCGAATCAATACTCGTGTTACTTTTCTCAGTAAATCAGGTAGTTTATGTTTCAAAATTTCCGCTCAAAATCGTGTAAGTCCGACTTCAAAAGAACCGACAAAGCTTTCGTCTCGTGTTAGATGGTGTACTCTGTGCCGGTAGCGCTACGTTGGGATAAACGCGACCATTTTCAGGCTTTTTTGACATTTGTGCTGCTTCGCATACACTGACAGATCATGTATAAATGGAATAAGCAATATCTCTATCAAATTTCTTACGTACAATTTTAAAACGACAACATTCATAATTTTTTTTGCACTTATATGTTCTGACTAGAATGAATATCCATATTGGATGTTGATATTTTTTAATAAAGTACTTATAAATGTTTAAATAAATCGATGTTAATGTAGACAATATAGAAAATTTCGTCAGTAACTATTTTATATGTTTTTTAGAATTGTTTTCTATAAACGTTGCAAGAGCTGTAGCTTTTAACAGAGAAACTGTTTTGAATTTTGATCGTATGTGAAACTAGTTCACTGTGTATATAAAACCTTTAATATCATTTTTTACTTGGTAAGTGCCTATATTGTATAATGGATACTATGTAAAATTAAATTTAAACTGAAAGTACCCACAAAAAATTAATATTTTTAAAAGCAATATCTCTTGTACATAAATCACTAATTTTATTGGTATCAAAGCAAGTTTGTACTCTAGAAATTTTTCTGTACTATCGGCAAGCGTTGATGCAATATATTACAGATCCCTACGCGATTTTTGACAGTTATTGACACTCATCGATCCCCAACGGATAAAAAATGGCGATCATTGGTTGAGGCTGCAAAGTTTGGAAAGGGGCGTCGATTACAATGTTGTAGAGATAGGAAACTTTCCCAGGTCTGTTTTGGTAAAAAGGAAAATGATGTTTGAAAACAAAAACAAGGAAGGATAAGAGAAAATGGAAAAAGGAATACGCTGGCATTTGTTTTTATATGAAGAGGCTACAAACTTGTTGAAGAGCATATTTATTTTTACCACATTCTACTCAATTTTGTGTGGTTAAATGTTTCTCTTTTAAAAGCACGTTCGTTAAAATGTTAGATAATCTTAAATCATGGAAAACTAAGCGAGTTTTAGGAGATTATTTTTGGTTTTAAAAAGGGTTTTTGGGAAATTTCGAATCGGTATTTGGTTAAAAGTTGAACAAAACTCACTAAGATTCCCATTGCAATTAGATAAATGTCCAATAAGCAGTGATGGTAATTTTGATAAAAGTAATAAATAAAATTTCAAACTTTATATCAAAAGGTTTTTTCACTAGATGCTAAAATCTTATTTGGAAACTTACTGATATATTTCATCTTGTGCGAAATGGAACTGTCTGTCATTTTTAAGGTCGTAGTATTAGACGTTACTTTCGTTGGGGTCTAGGACAGTTTGGCGCGGCCGTTTCGGCTCCAGGACATTTCGGCGGCTGCATCGGTGGCGCCGAACTGTCCCATCCCCCTTTCGTTGCACTAAACCCACAGACATCTGTGAGTAAATCCATCTCATACTTCCCCGCAAAAATTCCCGATGACATTTTTCCACAATTTTACCCCACAAATTCAGGTTCTTCCATATTATAAGAAATCAAATATCCATATTTGTTATTGCACCTAAAATTTTCTGTGAAATGAAGTACATAATAGTGGTCGAAGAATAATTATTTATATTCATACTTCATACATTTTTTAAAAATAATATTTTTCAAGAACAGTGACCTTTCAACTAAGTAGCAACAACTACTTCCCGTGCAATATGCACCGCCGGATATTGAATTACACTTCAAAGTCAAACGGGGTTGGTATATCTACAAGATATTTTATAACCAATCAATCTCTAATCCCGGACTGAAGAATACACTTCAATCACAATAAATACATGCCTTCCAGTAACGGATATGTAAAGATTGTGACAGTAGCGACATCTTCACTTCCAATCGCAAACCAAAATCCGAAAAAATTTTGACAATTAGTCACGTGGGCTGGAAACTATTTTTTTCAAAAATGCATGAAGTGTGAATATATAAATAATTATTCTTCGACATCTAATGATAAATCACTTTATTAAATACGACAATATTACAGAAAGCTTTACATAATAGTTGCCTACCTCTAAGAATGATGGAGCTACTAGTCAACTCAGAAAGGTAGATTCTTTGTTAAAAAAATGTCTTGTGCTCTAATTGTGTTAATACGAGGTAAGTGCTGATATAATATATTTGTTTGTATTTTTTCTATGTAAATAAAGAAAATTTATTAAAACATAAATTCATTTTTGTTGTAATTTATAATGTTTTATTTGAAATTCGCTTTATGCTTTTAAAAACAAAATTATTCTAGTTACTTTTAACCGAATTGTCAACACTGCTTACAGATTACTATTTTTGATAATGATACAGGGTGAGAGATAAATATGAATAAGTAGTTAATACCTATAAATGTACATAATACATAATTTACTGTCGAAAGTATTAAACGTTATAACGATCGTATAAGTCATGGAGACTAGAAAAGGAGTATGAAGTCAAACGGGACAGAATCTACGCATTTTAGGTGTCGCTAGTATTTCTTATCTATTCTCCATGGTGTAGGCGCAGAAGCGACACCTTCAAATAGCCACCATTATTAGGTGCCGTACTGTTATTTTATTGTTTATAGTTGTTATGTGTAAAGTAGACAACCCACATCACTTGCTGCATTGTTAATTTTGCAAGTAGATGTGATCTAGTTTTTTAAATCGCTGGAATTCTTTTTCGCAGTTATTTAGAAAGTTTTCTTAGTGCATGGTAAATGCCGATACTGTTATCAGTGCCAAATCAAAATCGCCCACTCTAGCAACAATGTGCTACTTATGGAAATTTCAAAAGATGTCGCTTCTGTGTGTGTGGTTTATTTTGTGGTATAGGTAAATTTTATTTTATTTCGGCATAGTATGATAATAATTAAACTAATTTTTGATATAACAACCCTTTAAAAGTGAACTAACGAATTTGAATATGCCACCCTAGCGTACTCTAGATAGCTCGATTCCTTTGTGTAGGTAGACAGATCTACTCACTTTTTTACCGACCATAGCGGTTTGTTGAACCCATTCCTATCGTTCCGTTCTCGTGGATCTTCCTTGTCTTATCGACACAATGATGATCCATGTATCATGTCTTTTGGTCGGTGAAAAAATGGATTGATTTTTATACGCAGGCTGTATAGTACATTATTCTATGGAGGAGTTATTAATCTGTGTACGCTTTTAAATTTTTAACGGTTAAAAAGTGTCATGTATTTAGTCAAGTCAATATAGTAAATCAAAAAACTAAATGTTATTCAGTTTCCACCGTTCCTTATTCGACACGTAGTTGTATATTCTAAATACTCCTTTTTGGTATGGGTAAACCTTTACGTTGGTGGCTTAACCGACACCGCTTAACTGACACTTATCACTGTCATGCTGCAGTAAGTGCGGTTAGTTTCTTCTTTTTTATTAATTGGGCAAAATACCAGAAGATAATTTGCCCAGCTTATACAGGGAAATATTCTAGTCTTGCTCTAAAAGCAATCTAATATCTCGAAATGGACAAAAAAAATAGTTAAATCAGCAGCTCTCCAGATTTAAATTCAGCTCGTGCGAGAATGTTAATATAAGGAGTTTACAACACAGTTTTGGTATGGGTAAACCTTTACGTTGGTGGCTTAACCGACACCGCTTAACTGACACTTATCACCGTCATGCTGCAGTAAGTGAGGTTAGTTTCTTCTTTTTTATTAATTGGGTAATATACCAGAAGATAATTGGCCCAGCTTATACAGGGAAATATTCTAGTCTTGCTTTATAAGCAATCTAATATCTCGAAATGGACAAAAAAACTAGTTAAATCAGCAGCTCTCCAGATTGAAATTCAGCTCGTGTGAGGAGGTTAATATAAGAAGTTTACAACACAGTTTTGGTATGGGAAAACCTTTACGTTGGTGGCTTAACCGACACCGCTTAACTGACACTTATCACTGTCATGCTGCTGTAAGGGCGGTTAGTTTCTTCTTTTTTATTAATTGGGTAATATACCAGAAAATAATTTGCCCAGCTTATACAGGGAAATATTCTAGTCTTGCTTTATAAGCAATCTAATATCTCGAAATGGACAAAAAAACTATAGTTAAATCAGCAGCTCTCCAGATTGAAATTCAGCTCGTGTGAGGAGGTTAATATAAGGAGTTTACAACACAGTTTTGGTATGGGAAAACCTTTACGTTGGTGGCTTAACCGACACCGCTTAACTGACACTTATCACTGTCATGCTGCTGTAAGTGCGGTTAGTTTCTTCTTTTTTATTAATTGGGTAATATACCAGAAAATAATTTGCCCAGCTTATACAGGGAAATATTCTAGTCTTGCTTTATAAGCAATCTAATATCTCGAAATGGACAAAAAAACTATAGTTAAATCAGCAGCTCTCCAGATTGAAATTCAGCTCGTGTGAGGAGGTTAATATAAGGAGTTTACAACACAGTTTTGGTATGGGAAAACCTTTACGTTGGTGGCTTAACCGACACCGCTTAACTGACACTTATCACTGTCATGCTGCTGTAAGTGCGGTTAGTTTCTTCTTTTTTATTAATTGGGTAATATACCAGAAAATAATTTGCCCAGCTTATACAGGGAAATATTCTAGTCTTGCTCTATAAGCAATCTAATATCTCGAAATGGACAAAAAAAACTATAGTTAAATCAGCAGCTCTCCAGATTGAAATTCAGCTCGTGCGAGAATGTTAATATAAAGGATTTTACAACACAGTTTAATTTGTGAACACTGTATATTCTTTAAATTAAGATTTATTGAAGTGAAACCTTCTTTAGCAGCGTTGTTAGATTTTTGGTAGGAGAAAATCTTATGGGATATTATTTTTAAAATGCTACTAATATGGTTGAAAAGTTTACTATAGACCTGACCAAAAATAATTAGAAGAAATTGAAATGTTTGATAATTTTGACTTGAAAGTTCACCATGACGTTAATATTCGTAGTATATATAAAATTATACCTTTTATATCTAATTTTAAACGTAAACAACGCTTATCTATTAAGAGGTAAGTAAAAACACATCTTGACAAAATATGTTTTATTAAGTACAATAAACTAATTCTAGAAACATATGATGATGTAATTCCTAATTCACTGGAAAAATCGTCGTGTAAAAGAAAAATAAAGGAAGAATATCTGGATTCTAATACATTTGAAAATCAAAATTATTCGGTAGAAAAGAATTTGGAACAAAAGGATAGTAGTTCTAAAGTTAATGATTCAAAGCAACATATTGGTAAATATTCATATGATGTTACTTATTAAAACCGTCGCGGAAAGGACCGACGATTATCGGGACTGGTGATCCGTTCTATTAATTGTATAATCAAAATGGTCGCGTATCATCGATTGGTCCTTTCTGGAACGATCATATTATTCAAATTAAACAGTTTCTAAAGGCGGATTCTCATGCATCCGATATCCGCGACGATTTGATGATCCGACGAACTTGCTATTGGTCAGAATAATTTGGCGCCTTTTTTCTTCCGAAAATATTATTATTCTTACGACGTCGGATGATTGTTAAAATGATTTCAACTTTTGTCCGATATCGTATGTCTCCTAACCTCACGTTTGCCATTTCTGTGTTATCACATACTATGAAACGTTTATCAGCTCCAACAACGAAAAAAGCTTAATAATATATTACTTTTAAAACCATTTTACTGCTCAGAAGGAGACAGAGACAACGAACAAGAAAAATTTGGGTCCGGGATATTTATAAAAACCGAATAAAACAAGGGGTCCATCACAATTTGTTAAAGGAGATGAGATTATCGGATCCAGACAAATATTCTTTCGGATCGTCGTAGCTTCGGATATCGTATGTATGAGAATCCGCCTTAACAAACAATTTAGAAACTTTGAGGTTAGAAAATGGAAAACATCAATTTTACGTCAAAGGCATGAAAAAACCCACTTGGCTATTTAAAACAAATAATTTTAGATAGAAAAAAGAAATCCAACAATAAAACTACACAAAAAGGAACAACTGTTTCAACGAAAAATGCCGAATCTGTTTGGGAGCCTTGGACTTCATGGTCATCTTGCAGTGTAACTTGCGGCAAGGGTCGAAATATACGTTGGCGACACTGCAAAAAAAATTGTAGAGAAGTTGATACCGAGATGGAAGAAAAAATATGTCAAATGCCTGCTTGTCCTCAAAAATTATTCGGCTTGATAAAGCTGGAATAATAATTTGTTTATTTGTTAAGTCATAAAGCCATATTATTATAACATAATAAAGTAATAATATTGTCTTCAGTCTGTTTTTCACTTAGAAAATCGTCAATCATCATCATCTGGAGGTTCTTCTACGACGCAAGTAAATTTCGATTTGGGTACTGCTACAGATGCATCCCAATGTTTCCAAGTTTGCAATTCTTCAAATAATTTCCTACCAGGACTTTCTATGGCGGAACATTGACAGTGGGCTAATAATTTGTAATCCGGTGATATTGAACCTCTTTCTACCCCCTCCTCTATTAACTCTTGTGCTTTGTCTAATGCTGCCTTTGGAGGTAGATGGTTTAAAAAACATCCTACAAAGGCTATACCAACAGACCTAAAATAAAAAAACTCCAAATTTGAATTGAATCATAGAACTGTAAATTAAAATGTCACTTGTCTTAACAGTGTAAAGATAATCATGGAGAAGTTAGGCAATACTTATTACAGATACGTGGAGAGGCATAAATAAAAACTGAAAGTTATTTGTAAACAAAACTATACCTGCTATTATAACCTCTGGTGTGAGATCCAACTACGCCCCAACCTCTTCCTTCGTAGGCTAAGCCGTCTGATCCAATAAGAAAGTTGTAAGCAATGTCTTTCCATTTTCTACTTTCGATGTGGAAAGTTTGTATTAGTCGAATTAAGAGAGTGTTATCTGCTTGAGTAAAGCCTTCCTCAGATGCTGTATGTGCTAAAATTATAAATGTATTTTATTTACGATTGTTTTTTCCGATAGTGTCATTTTATGTGAAAAGTAGACAACCCACGTTACATCCATGTAGAGAAATTGTTTCCGACTGTTGGAGACAATAATTCCCATGGGATTGTTCCGAAATTACAACAAATACATTATTACAACCCTTAATACAACAAAAATACAATTTACCTATTATAACATAAGGGGCAGATTCGCTTAAATACTCTTTTTCTCCTAAAGGTGGCTGTGCTAACCAGTTGATCCTATTTATTATGAAAGTACCGATAAATGGGTCAATATAAGGAATCGGTAATTTTCTATCGTTGTAAACAGAATTACCATTATTTATGATCACTGGTCCGTTGATATATGTTACGTCGCCTACATGAACTTTTTTTGATTTGTAAATATTAATGTTGTCATATTTCGACACATCTTTATTATCTTGTTTGGTAACAAATGTACATCCGTCCTTAAAAAAAAGAACAATATTTCAGTTTTTTTAGTGTACGTATAAAACATACAGATTGCGAAAGGGCTTTGAAAAACAAAAAAAAATTAATTTACGGTTAAAGCCATATATTTATTAGCCTCAGAATCTATAGTCAATTAATGATTATAAATCCTTACGTTAATTCCAATCATTTTATCTCCAATTTCAATTCCATTGTTCTGAAACACAAATCCTGAATCCATCGCACTATTCGTTGATTCGGCTAAAGAATTATTATCCGAATCCGAATACACTGAATAACTATCACTAATCGTACACTCTTCTAACCATTTTCTACACTTTTCCGATTGTTCTTTAACATCTTTGTCTACTTCTCCTAATTTGTATACTTTGTTTGTTGACGCATCCATGCTCGCGATCTGCTTGGTAGAATGATTCATTGAAGTCAATCGCACTATCACCGAATTAAAAATTATTACCAGGACAGGAGTGAGTAGCGGCAGACTAAAGATAACGAAATATTACTTTTTATGTACATGTTTTATAACAATAATCATATTCCTTTACAAACTTGTCGATCTGTCGGATTTTAAAATATTTTTTTAAACTTTATATACGTTCTGCTAATCATAGAACCCTTTTACTACTGTTGATTTGTATTATAATTTGTTTTATGACTGACGAAAGCATTTGTAGTACTTACCCATGCTTTTCAACTTCCTATGGTCAGTAAAAAAATGTCCAAATCTGCTTATAAAATGTTAATATATTTTAACTTTTTTTAGTAAGAAACAATATGGCATACCAAATGTCACAGAAAATAATATAGGGGGCTAAATATTATAGGACGTCTCTGTATATTGTTGCAAAATATATATCCTATTTACTGTTTTAATCTTTTTATACTAATTTTATCAATTATCTCTAAAATTCTATATTTATACTACACATCTCAAAGCCACACGATTTTATTTCAGAGCTTTCTTATTTGGAAATAAAATGTTTTATATTTTTGGTTTCACAGTTAGTCTTATTGTAAGATATTTTTGAATTTAAACATGTAATTATTCAAGGAACGTATTTGTCGCTTTGTACATTCAACCAAATACGTCCAATAATGTACAGGATGTCCCATACTGGTAAATATAGTAAGATTTCATCTTCATTTAAAAAGGTGGTAAAATGTTTCAACCCCAGCCCTGTTCTTTCTTGAAATTATACAACAATGTGGTATATTTTGGACTAAAATCAATTGTTATTAGTTTTATTTATATATTTGGGATATATCTTTAATAAATTTTACTACACATGAACAATACTAACACAGATAAAACCGTGGTGAGTGGTAATTCCCCTCATGAGGTCACGAAATAAAAATAAATAATAGTCTTAAAAAATTGGTATGATAAGTAACGTTGCCCTTCCAGAGACGGATTTAGCGATGTCAGGAGTAGTGTATTTGAACGAAAGTTACAGGGAGATGGAGGTAGATGCACAAAACTTTTTCCAAGCTTACCAAAAGTAGTTAGGCTTACGAAAGGGAAGGGTAGATATCATGCAACGTGAACGAAAACCTTAAATTCATTGCAACTGTGCAAATCTGATTTATCTATTCTTTTTTGTTCCAATTTCGCGTTCACTTTCTTTCTCTTTCTCAATTTCGAGCAGTATTTCTTGTAACAACATTTTTCGACATTTAATTTTGGAATTATCATTGATAAAAGCTTATTGTGACATGAGGAGGTCAAATACCTTACCCAAGATTCCCTAGATTTCAATAACAAAGAAATATAACAAGGGGGATTCCCGGGATTTTAGTCGGTACTTTACTTCACATTTTTTATTGATAAGTTCTCTAAATGCCAAACAAATACTCACAAATACGAAAAGACACAGATTCCTTTCTTTTAGAACATTTGAATTTAGTTTACCCGAAACTTGACGATATTGATATTAGTCAATAAACATTATACTAATAAGACAGCTTCCTAATATTAGACAACCAGCATTACATAAATATTGTGGAGGTTTATTAGTAATAGGCAAACAGTAATACATCAATATACAGACAGATTCCTATTGTTAGGCAATCCACATTATATCAATAATTAAAACATGTTTGGTAAAGCACGAGTAACATTGTGGGTGGCAGTTTTGCTATTTTTATTTCTAAATTTGAATACTGGCTAGATATATTAGCTAATATCTTCCCAGAATATTTAACAAGAAACATTCATTGTCAAATTTAATGAAGGGAATTTTGAATTTTATTACTTTCTACTCACATTACTTAATAATTTTCATTTATTTACACCTGGAAAAAGCTACTACTAGGATATATTGAAAAATTCTTAACCTACTATAGAGCCAAACAAAATTTCAATGTCAAAATATTTTATTACCCAACATATTCTCCTCTTAATTGGATACATTTATTACAGAGAACCTGCAACGTCTCTAGACCTTTCAAAAAAAATGTTTCTTCTTGCTCTGCAAACCAGACCTTCACAGCTTTTATTACCTCCTCGTTGGAAGAAAATTTACGACCTTTTAAACTTTTTTCAGTTGAGGAAAGAGATGATAGTCGAACGGAGACAAATCTGGTGAATAAGGGAGGTGTTCTAGTAATTCAAACCCTAAACCACGAATTTTTTGCATGGCAACATGAGATTTGTGTGCAGGGGCGTTGTCCTGCAAAAACAAAACACCTTTGGATAGCTTTCCGCGTCTTTTCTCTTTCATTTTTTCCCGTAGAGTGGTCAGTAATGTCGAATAGTAATCTCCAGTTATTGTTCTACCCTTATCCAAAAAATCAATCATGATTACTCCATGGCAATCCCAAAAAAATGAAGCAAGAACTTTTCCAGCAGATTTTTGGACACGAAACTTCTTAGGTCTTGGAGAACTAGAGTGTCGCCATTCCATCGATTGTTGCTTTGTTTCTGGATCGTAGCAATGTACCCAAGTCTCATCCATAGTAACAATTCGGTTTAAGAAGTCTACATCGTTTTTAAATCGAGCACAGATCGAACGCGATGCTTCTACCCATGCACGCTTTTGGTCAACATTCAAACATTTGGGGATCCATTTTGCAGCAATTTTTCTCATGTCCAAATTGACGTGAACTTTATGATGAACGCATTCGTATGAAATATTCAGTTCTTCAGATATCCGGTTTAGCCCAATTCGACGTTCTGATAAAATCATGTCATGTACTGCATCGATATTTTCGGGGACTGACACAGAAACTGGCCTTCCCGATCGGCCATCATCTTCAATGGAAAATTTACCTCTTTTGAAGCTTGCAGTCCAATTTTTCACGGTCGCATATACGAAGGACATTGATCACCAAGGGTATTAAGCATATCTTCGTAAATCTGCTTACCTCTTAACCCTTTTAAATACAGGTACTTGATGATGGCTCGATACTCCAATATTTCGATTTTCACAATTTCGATGGACATCTTTTTTCTTTTACTTTATTGCGTAACTTTAGTTTACTTTTTTGACGTCAAACTTAACACTGACACTTCTAATGAGTTCTTGTTCGTTGCTATGGTAACGCAATATTTTGTTTATGCATGGAACTGGTCTAGGCTAACTAGATATCAATACATCCTCGTAGGTATATGTCGATAGTATTGTCAGGAACGATTTCTATTAAAACTGTGGCCATTTTTAATCCATTTTTTATTCGTAAGAAAGCTGTTTGTTATATTATTTTGTAGCCATAAAAACCACTCCATATAACTGAGTAGGAAAGGTTTTGGGAAAAGAAAACGATCATGAAATAATAACTTAAAAGAACTTTATTCCTACAGTATTGCTCTTAGAATACTGATATTTATACAATTTGCATACTTAAGTTTCTATATTGTACAATCTAACAAATATCTGTACAGATTTTCTAAAATTATCAGAAAAATAAAACATATATATATATATAAATAATATTTAGAAACAATAGGAATTTACTGGTTCAAATCCCAAAACAATTTTCACAATATTGAATATTTATTTTTCCATGAATCAAAACTAATAATACGGTTACATTTGCTCTTGAACAATGGCACTGAGGCTGAAAATTGATATTACAGAAATTGATATGTTCATGAGTAAAACAGTTAAAATCGACAAACAAAAAACTATTAAAATATTAGTCAATTTAAAAATGGCGCGAAAACTGGTTTGGGTACAAACTAATTTTCAAAAACACCGTAACACTTTCCATTGCGTCACCTTTTATCCATCAATCACGTGTTATTGAATAAAGGATGGGTACAATATTCACAAAAAATTTTACCACCTACTAAAATTTGTGTAAATAACATCTCTTCGATCGATAAATACTGGCTGGTTCTTACACAGTTTTCTTTGTATAAAAAATGATGCAATAACGTACAGCCTTGACTAATCCTTTTTTATAACCAATTGGAATGCCTGAAACAAAACAATTCTTTAAGCAAAAAATTGGTAATTCAATATAAGCGATACTCTAACTGGTGGCATGAAACGGAACTATTTTTTTGTACATTATTTTATTACCTTGTTTCTCTTTACAATTAGCAATACTTATAGAACTACGAATATAGTTAAAAAAAAACGAAAAGAAACCAAAGGCAACGTCTAAACTACAATCAGTCAATGGAAATGTAAAAGATAATTGAGGTTATACAACAATGTACAAAGAAGTAGTTCAGTTATCGCCGCTACGATCTTAATTTGAATCCCCAATAAGGCAAGTCCATGTGACTTTATGTGACAGTTGCCCTGATGAATATGATAATAAACAAACTTTTGTGTTTCGAGTTAATTCAATTTGGTGCTTTCTTCGACATTGCTTTAATTGCTTGTCTTAAAAGGTATATCTGACTGTTTATAATTAAATGGATCATTAAATCAATACATTGACAGTCAAGCTGCCCTTAAAGCACTTCAGAGCTCTAAGGTAACATCTCGGAATGCGACGAAGAACTTAGACGACTGGCGACTCGGAACAGTGTAACACTGGAGTGGGTCCCAGGTCACAAAGGAATCGCTGGCAATGAAAAAGCTGACGAACTTGCAAGAGCAGGATCGTCAACACTGATGAACGGACCCGAACCATCTGTGGGCATTCCTAGATGCTCCACTAGGTCATGGTTAAAAGGGTGGGTAAAAGAACAACACGAAAAACACTGGAAGAATACGCCCAGGCGAACACATGGGAAGAAAATTATAAAAGAACCATCAGAAAAAGTAGCGAAAGAACTACTCTCAATGAGCAGGAACAAACTACGCACCATAACGGGGCTTCTTACGGGACACTTTCCCACAAAGGAGCACCTGAACAAAATAGGGATGTATAACGGAGACCTTACATGCAGAAGATGCAAAAAGGACGCCGAAACAGCTCTGCACATATTATGCAACTGTGAGACGCTGGACCACAGGAGGCAAAAACTATATGGAAGACCCCAAATGAAGACTTCTACAACCAACCAGTAAAGAACCTGTATGAGCTAATAGAGGGAACGGATTGGCTGAATAGGCTGTAGTCAGAACATTAGGAGAATCCACAATAAGCCCAAGAGGCTTAGGTGGTGCCGGCGAAGGGACGGCTCCTTTAAAAAAAAATCAATACAAAACAACCGAATTACAAATCTAAAATTATTGTTTATCCTCAGGACGTCTGTCATTAGGGTCAACTTGTAAATCAGTGGACATGCGCCCTATATATATATTTCGTGGCAGGTGACTTCTGTCATAACTGGACTACGTTGCCAAGCCCTTAAAATAGTATGAGAATCTAGTAAAAAGTCAAATGACACCACTGTATCCAGTGATAATAATTTTAAAATTTATTGAAACACAATTAACACGTGTATATACGTGCTAAAACAAAGAAAATCAATTGTTACATATATAGAATTTGCATCGAAATCGTTTGACTAACCAATTGGTTACAAACGAATTACGGTCTATCAAAAAAGGTTAAAGTCGAACACTTGAAATCGACTTCCTTTGTAATATTTTATTATATAAAACATTATTACAATAGTAGGTACGTGTCCATTTTGTGAACGAAACGTCACATGCTTTAATTACACATTTTGTATTATTTAATCATATTTTAATTTTGCGACGTAACCGATATCATTGTTATAATAAACAGGGGAAATTATATGATATTAAATTCAATGGACCATTTCAGAACACCTGACTCGTCCATATTATGCTGGGTCCCCGATCAGTTGGAGTTGAAGTTTGTGTGTTTTGACATATGGTGTGAGTCAGTTGGTTGTCAGGCAGACCTTGTAGAACAATGTCAATGTAATATACATTTTATTTTATAATAAAATGTTCACAAATACCACATGGCGCAGTCAGTAAACTGTCTCTGAATTGAATTAAATAATATCGACGAAAAAAAGCAATCAACAGAGGAGTTTTGTGATTCGAGTGCATAGAGAGATCAAATAGTCATCTAGCATTATTAAAACAGCCGGAAATCGAAAAAAAGATACCTTATCTCTTGCTCCCCGCTTTCCAAACATAATATCATTAGAAAACGATGACATTTTGGATCATTTTAAGAACTTATTACTGATTAAAGTCTAATTACCATCCGTTGTTTACCAGTAAAGGTTGAAAACTGAATAATATATCACATGAGGACCCAGAACAATGTGGCCGACTTGTCAATGACGTAATTCTGGAATGGTCTACAATTATAACAAAGTTGTTCAGGTAGCGATTTTCAGAGCAATCCACCATTTTTTAATTCTGCTGAACGTTCTAATCTTGATATAACACTATAACCTAATTTTACCACAGCGCTCACATCAATCAGTTGACAATACACGCTCCGGTAGCGCTACGTTGAGATGAACGCGACCATTGATATCAGTTGTTTTTATACAACATTTGAATCACACATTGTAAAGTCAATCAAAATATTTGATGAACAAATGTCAAACGTCAGATTTTACGTCACAATAATAGCGTTGAAGTGACCGATAGACTTAAGTAGCCACAGAACTGAGCTGTAATTCTGTGTCTATATAATTAAGCTCTAAATAGTTCTTTGGTTACACAACTAAGCTCCAGTCTTATCAATAATACTCACCTAATTTACAAATGTGTAACAATAATCTCGTCATCGATATCGTCTTTTTCGTCGTCCGTTTCTTCCGGTTCTTGTGGAAGAATTTCCTTGTTTCTGGCCGCCTCTTCTGCTTTCTTTTCTTTTTCCTTCTGTCGACGAATCTTGTGTAGATGATGAACTTCGACGATGATGTAAAGTAAGAATCCTCCTACGAGAATGGTGAGCTGAACGTAGAGCTTCATTCTTGCGCAAATGTGCGTCGAATAAGCATACGCTATAACGAAGCCGACACTTTCCCATAAACGGTAGTTGGAGAAGGCTGCTTCCTTGTTACGACGGAAGAGGGTACCGTACAGACCTGAAAATAATGAAAAATGTTACAATTAAATAAGCATGTCTTGGTATAACTGAACCTTGCTTTGCTTTAGCTAATGTCAGCGAATGTCTGCCAACTGACAAGTTGACACTAATGACAGTGGCCCTGAGGATAAACCATAGAGATAATACACATAGAGTCGTCATGCCATAGGGGCTCGTGTAAGCGTATTCGTCCACCCATTAGAAAGAGATGATATTGCATTCTCTTTTTAATAGCGCATACATTCTTAAAAGGTTAGTAGTGTTAGTCTTCGCGCATGAGCATCACGCGATGTTAGAGAGAGACATCATTACCAATTTCATTCGCCATATCTTTTTATTGCGTGGACGTTTCCGGTTATAGGTTGCCTACTCTACGTTTATTATCTCTATGGGATAAACATATGTAGGATGATGGATGACAAGTGACGCGAGGCATTTATTCGCGTCGTATCACTTACCAAACAGAGTTTTAAAACTTATTATAAAAACAGAATAGTAAAATGGAGTTAGAAAGCTTGTTTATCATCAGTTTTATCAGGGCGACTGTGACATGAAGTCACGTGGACTTGCACTTATAAGAAGATGGTCGGAAAAGTGGAAGATTGGATAAAAAATGTCTGCTATTTTATGTATTATGTCAGGGATGAAAGATTTATTTTGAAAACAATACCGATAATGTCGTGATCCACGTGCGGATGCTGTTTTAGAACAAAAACATTTATGAAGATTAGTTTAATAATGAAAATTTAGAATAATTATTTATGTTAATCAATGAAATTAATCACAATTATTACGTGTCTTTGTATTTGTTTGCAAACAACTAAATTATCGGGTAATTAAGTGGCGAGATATTTTTATGAAAGAATCCTATTTCGTTTTGGAATATTTAATTATCTTTTTTTCTTAAATACAACAATGGGAATTCCTATTACACCATTCTAGAGAGTATTAATATTAAAATTAATACAATGAGCTTATTATTAGGGTATACCGAAACTATTATATAAACATGGTCAGAGGGTTTTTACTAACAGGCGACGTAGACGATCCTATTGCCTTTTGGAGGCGGTAAAAACGATTGGTACTTTCCCATTGCTACGGCTAAGTAAGTTAATGATATCTCGGAATTATTTATTTATATAATACTACTAGAACTTAGTCAGGCGAACCTTGGCCAAGACAAACTCAAGCCAAGGTTCCGGCACTGAGGCCACTGTGCCCATTGTGCCATTCCTGCCACGTATACATCCATGAAGCCGAGTCCCTCGATGAAGGACTCAATCCTCTTCAATGGATGCCTGCTTATGTCCCAAGAGGCCACAACAGGGACTCCGAAGATTCGCCAGCGTCGCACCCAGCCATGCCGCAACCCCTGCATAGGGGGCTTTCCTCTAAACCTAGATTACAGAGGTGTTTCCTCAGACAGCAGTGTCCTGTTAGGAGTCCTGCTATCTTCTTTAACCTACTCCTTGGTAGTTCTAGAGCAGCTCTAGCATGTCCATCAGACCATCCCCTCAACTCTCTTTATATACATTTAGTTATTGAATGTATTGGTACATCTAAACTAATGTATGTGTGTAGCATGAACTACACACGTACGCTGGCATGGGTGGTACACGTACGTTGGCCTAGGTTGCACACAATCCTGGCAAGGATTGCATACATACATTGTACAATATTGAACGACTCA
Source organism: Lochmaea capreae (assembly GCA_949126875.1). NCBI lineage: Eukaryota > Metazoa > Arthropoda > Insecta > Coleoptera > Chrysomelidae > Lochmaea > Lochmaea capreae. The sequence continues at coordinate 4,155,696 of OX421408.1, forward strand.
CTTCATTTGAATGGTCTATTTTAGTTATTACATTTTTTAATTAACATACTTTTAATCTTTACTGAATTATTTCCACTTAAACTAATCCTTTTTCGAATAAAATTCACAAATGAAAGTATATAGTGAAATAATGGTAAATTTTAGATTCAGTTTTGATAGGTGCAAATATTTTGTTGGAAATCTGCGTAACTGAAATTTAAAATTACAAAATAATCAATAGCTTTCTAATGTTGCAGAAAAACCGGTTAAGGCTAGTTGAGATCGATAATCATCTGATAGAGTTAATCGCTAGAAAAATTGGCATTCATTACACAATTATTTATAGTTACGTGGAATTGTAAGCCTTCTAAAAGGTCAGGAATTTTTTCAGAAACTATTTAAATATTTCGTTATAAACTAATTCAAAACTTCTTCTATGAAATATTGTAATTGTTAGAAGATTAAACTGTTTATCTAATATGTAAATATATTTAAAATTTATTAAAAGATAAATCAAAACCTTTTCATTATACCATCTTGTGGCAAGTTCCAGGTTTTTCGATTTCTAAGAAATTTTTTTTAATTATTACCTCTCTATTTAGTCTGTATCTCGATCTATCTGCAACACCTTCCACCACTATATGGTGTGAGGTTGAGAATCACTTCCATGGCTGCCAACCACTGTCTTCTGAATCATCATATGTCACAACAAAACTTAGTCTAACCTAACCTAGCTTTTCATTATCTCAAAATCTAACGTATGATATGTAACACTAGTTAAAACAAGCTTAAAATATAACTCACCGTTTACTTGCGTTTGCCAGACAGCATCTCCAACTCCCCAAAGACCAGCTGCCATAAAGAATTGGTATGGAGTATCTGGATGCGGCCTCCACAATAACATCCATGTTTGTAATCCAGCATGAATCAAAAGTCCAAGTCCCATAATAGGTGCCCTACCGATATATTTCATGATAGAACCGAAAAGAAGACTGCAGACGGCGTTTACACATCCGAAACATATCATGACGTATCCAACCGAAGGAATTCCTAAAGCACAGGAGACATACGCTTGTGTAAAATCGGCACCGATAAAAGCTTGTTCCATACCGATCCATACTGTGATGGGAATGAGTAGTTGTTGGTAAGGTTTCTTCAGCTGGTAGGCAGTGGCTGAGAGTAGTTGGATTCCGGTAAGTTCGACTTGGCTGGCTCTTCGACCTTGTTTTTCACCATATCTGTAACAAAAGAAATGTTGAGAATTGTTATAAGGAGATAAAACTCCATATATTCCAATTTTTGGTTTTGGTAGACGGCGCTAGTTTAAAACCCACACCAAAACATCTGAAGTCAGAACAATAAAGGCCAATCATAAAACTTGAGCTGATGATGTTTTATTAGCTGCTACTCTTTTGACAGTTCGCGGTTCACGTGTGAAGAAAGTGAGGTTAGGAAATAGAAATGAAAAATTTTGTGGATAAGAATTTCGTTTTTGTTCTCGTCTTCAAAAATATCGACAATCGTGATCGTTTGGTGGCAAAATTTAAAAGTCATAATGAGCATAAAGTCTTGTGAAAAATACAAACTGCTTTTGAGGTCAGATTTTATCAATTTTCCCGTATGAAATCGTTCTCTTTTAATGAGAAAGTGACTGCCATAACCACATAAATCATGTTATACAACGAATATTTAAAAATATCATTTCTATAGGCCATTCTAGAACATGTGACTTTGACAGGTCAGCCATGTTGTGCTGCAGGGCAACCGATTTTAGAAAAATCTAGATTTTAGTTGTCATTTTGTTGTCAGACAGACGTTGTAGAACCTCGCTTCGTTAAAACGGCCGGAAATTGAAAAAACTATACCTTATCTCTTTCTCCTCGCATTCCACACTTAACAATACTACAAAACGATGGCATTTTAGATACATTTAAGAACTAATTGTTGATTAAAGTCTAATTTTCCAATAAGCGATGAAACCTAAATAGAATATGTGCCCTCCAGCACAACATGGCCGACCTGTCAGTAACGTCATTGTGGAATTTTATCGGTAATTAACCTTTAAAATTTAATATGCAGCCGATAAAATAATATTTGATAGTTGGTAGACGAATCTCAACGACCTCTAATAAAGTAAAATCGAACCTTGTAAACTTGACACGGTTTTTGGAATGAAGTTCACCTATTTAACTGGCGCCGGACCTGCTTGTGGCGTTTATCAGAAAAATATAAATTATCTACATTGATTTGGTTCACTATAATCTCTCGTTAACATTCTTCAGGTAACATTGGAAAGCGAACATAAAATACTTCCTTGGCGCCACAAAAAAAGGTAAAAATATTGGCATAAGTACCGTAAGACAAATTGCTGGAAGCGATGCAGATGGATTACCAATTTTATATCTGAATGCTTATCTTGTTACATCTATATAACTGTTTATTATCAGGTTTTTTAAATTATTAATCTGAAGGAAAAAACATTTTGTATGTAGGATACAATTTTCATATTACAAAACATATTTCGTGTAGTTTTTTTTGTTTTATCTCAATTTGACGCCCTTTTGCAAACTTTTTTTCATAAATTCCCTTAATTTGGGAACCATAAAAAACATTTTGTACACTTTTTTGGTGTATTCATAAGTATTGTCATAATTTGTATAAGCCATTCTGTATACTCAACAACACTTTGATATTTAAGTTAAGCAAACTTTCGCTTTTTTCTTTTGTAGGTGTGGTACTTCTACTTGCGCACAATAAAAAATTACTAGACTCCATTTAACAAAACAAACAACAAATTTGCACACCTGAATTTTCTTGCAAAACTTTAAAAATCATTTTTTAAATATTCATATTAATTAATCAAATACTTTCTAGCAAATTATTATAATAGACTTTAGGTCTTTAGTTATACGACAAGCCTACAACATACATTTCAGGAATTGGCAGCACTTAAAATCTGACGTTTCTGAATTGATGTTTGACATTTTGACGTGTACCATTTTTCGCGTTCTTTCATGAAACTTTTTAAAATTTACTTGTTGGCAGGACATTTTAACAAATACTTTTTTTTTGAGATGTAAATATTTAAATAGTTATACAAAAAACAATCTCTTTGTAATAACCGTAACAAAAATTTAAGAGAAGATGAAGTGTGTGAAGTTATACTTTTGCGCACGAGTTGCGAAAAAGCCGCGCGAGATGGGTACGTGGCTTAAGAGTGCTCTCCTGAAATTTCAGTTCAAAATTCATAGTTTTGTGGTATTTACAAGACTTTTTGTTTTAATGTAGTTTTTCGAAAATTTCAAGGTAAAATTTGAAGGTAAAAGGATAATTTTATCAAAAAAATTGCAGTGTTGCCCGAGGGAAGACACAAATCAATTCGAAGTATCCCATAATAAGTTTAATCTAGAAAAAGTGTTTATTGCTTCTCAAAAATAATTAATAATTAAATAACTGAATTGGGAATCCCCGATTTTATACCGAAATATTTTAACTGCAAATTAGTAAAGATAGCAAATAAAACAATGAATTGAGGTTATGCACAAACAATTTTAATAACGACAAATAGAGATTTCTGTAACTCAATGTTACAAAGCTTTTTTTAAAATTTGTTCATTTGTTGACATAGCTTTGTTTACTTTATTGATGATAGTTAACGAGCTCATTAACTTTATCCCACACTTGATACAAAAATAATCAACATTGAGTGTTGAATAATATTTCGTTGCCTTGTCTGAATCGTTTCTTTTTTTCCTGTTTTTAATAAACAAACGATTATAATCGTGAGAAACTACATTCTCAGAAACACCTGCGACTAAAAAAAATATTTGGAGGGGCAATTAAGATCCAATATTTTTTTTTTATTCAAAGTAGGTCGTCGTGTCTATTTCAAATAGTAGGCTCGTTAATGGATTTGCATACATAATTTTTGCAAACTTTCAACTGTCAAATAAGTAATTTTGAATTGATGGTTCGAACAGATTGACCATACCGGATGTTGTTCGTTTTTATTCAATTAAATTACACTATTTAATTTTTAAAATTCTCCTACTGGATTGTTATTTTTCTCTTGAACTCCTATTCCAGTCCTCTGTTTGCTCCAAGAAGAGTCTTCTTTTCTGTCCCTTCTTTATATCAAGTTCTAATATACCTATACAAGTTTTCTTATTATCTTTAATACAGATGGCTCAAAAATGGAAGAAGGCACAGGATGTGGAGTTTACTCCAGAGCACTAAGCCTAAGGATTCAGTGGTTCAAACAGAACTGGCTGGTATCTTAATTGCCACAAAAGAACTAACCAGAAAAGGAATTTCTGACAAAAACATAACAATCTGCACTGATAGCAGACAAGCCCTATTAGCCTTGAACAAACAACGTGTTATATCGGGGCTAGTACTAGAATGCCACCAAGATTTAGCTAACGCCTCGGCAGATAACAATATTATCCTGAGGTGGGCACGACAGGAGTAAAGGAAATCGCATTATTGCCGATTCTTTAGCCAGGGAAGCGGCTGGACTAAACATTTTAGGACCCAGTGCCTAACGACTTCGACAATTGCGGAACTAGCCAAACGTTACACCCATGCTCAATCCCTTAAGAGATGGGATGGAATCAAAGGATGCAGTTTTGTCAGGATCACCTTGGGTGACCCTGGGAATCTGGAGTCGAAAACATATTTGGCGATGACTGCCTCTCCTTTGATGAATTGTAGGAATTACGCGTAGCTTTTTGTTGCATTAGGCCGTATTTATAAAAAGAAGCCTTACCTTTTGCTTTCAAAAAATAAAGCAATTCCTTCAAGGCATATGCATAAAAAAAGGGAAGGAAAAGGTTTTGCTTTAAAGTGGAAGGTTTTACGTTTTTCGTATTTATAAAAAGAAGCATTTGCTCAAAAACTGAAGGATTTGCTTCTAAAAAAGGAATCTAGGTTCACAAGAACTTTTCTCACTTTTCCCAGTAGTTGCCCGGCTAACACACAGCTTGTAACGTGAAAATAAGAGTATTTGTAGGAGTGTTTTCTTGTGTTGAACTCAATCTGGAAAAGCTTGTATCCTTGGTTGTGTTTGTTATGGCTAATATGGTGCATTTACGTACAAGAAAATACTAAAAACCAAGACGTACGCCTCGTGAATCAGATTTCAAAACGTTATTTAGATTTGACGAGGAGAATGTGGTGTGATTGGCGGACCACTTTCTTGGCGTGGATCACGAAACTCGTGGAGCTGCCCTGTCACCTGTACAGCAAATGAAACTATTTCTGCGTTATTGTGCAAACCCTGGATTCCAGAGCGGAATTGCTGAAGAATTGGGATGTACGCAGCCCACAGTGTTCAGAATATTTCATGAGGTGCTTGAGCGGATTGTACAACAGGCCGGTGAATGGATCCGGATCCCAAAACACAGAAAATCAAATCATGCAGGCCAAAGAGAAGTGGTTGACCAGGTTCAATTTCCCAACAGCTATTGGGGTTATTGACTGCACGCATATTCGTATTGAAAAGCCAGCCCAATTTGGAGACGAATATGTAAATCAAAACGGTTTCAGCAGGCTACATGCGACCAGAATTGTGTCATAACTAGTATAGATGCAAGTTGGACAGGATCAGTTGATGATTCTCGTATATGGAAGAATTCGGCAGTGTGTGAAGTCATGAAAATGACAAGAAAGACTATCCTACTAGGAGACAGTGGGTATGGTATAATGCAGTGTCTTATGACTCCCTACCCCAACCCCCACGAGGAATATCAGATAGCCTTCAACAGGCTGCTTACAACAGAGAAGAATTGTACCTTTTACTTTATTTATCAGAAGCATTTCCTTGCAAGGAAAAGGTAGAGATTATGAATACGAATTAGAGCAAAATCTTTTACTTCTACCTTTTACTTGAAAGTAAATGCTTAATTTTTATAAATACGGCCTATTGTTACGTTTTAACCGCGTTCAGACATCCAAACGTGAGGGGGGCTTTAAATTATAAATAATATAAATAATTTATAACAAAAAAACTATATTGGAAACAAGAAAGAACTGAACATTCACCAGCACTATAAGTAAAGTGCATTTATTTCTTTATAGTATGTTTTTATACTGTAATTATTGGATTTTTACAGTTGCTATTATTATTATTATCAAAAACAAGTAAACAAAAAGGTAATAGAGTTCACTTCTTTGAATAAATTGGTGAAAGGGAAAAAGTAAAAGCTATTTAAGTGGGTAGGTGCATTCTTAATATTGTTTTTATTATCATTATTTTCAATAGAATACGAAGAATTTTTAATTTTGCACATCAATTTCTGTAAATATTGTTTGAATGAATTGTAAAACTTATTTTTTTTACTGTATATATTCTTAACGACCGACATTTTATGTAACATATTCTATGCTAGAGCCCCACCTTATTAGTGTATCGTTGTTAATGCGACCTTCGATTGGAATAATTATAATTCCTGTATTCGTTTCTTAGACATGCCAAGTCTTGAAAAAATTATTGGTTTTTGTTACCAAGAGATTATTTTTTTAAATTCCATAACTACTCTTTATATCCATACAACTTAAGTAAAGTACGACAGTGTTCATTCTCCATTTCAAACACTTGAATTGATGTAATTCACTTCGAATGTAGCTCAAGCACTCGTCTACATTTTTCGCGCAAATGTCACTGAATTTTTCCTTTCATGCGCGACAAAAAACTGACAAAAATTAGCTCGCTTCGAACCCTGTTCGACCGCGGCAGTAAGGTTTCTTTTTTTGAGGTGGAATCATGCATGAACATGCCTCGCGTAGCAGCCGCGCGATATGGATACCCGGCTTTAAAAGACCAATTTCTTAGAGACAAAATTGGGAATAGCATGACCGAGATCGTTTTGCTTATGGTGAATCAATATTTCCAGAGATTGATCTAATATTAACTCCCAGATAAGAGAAAATTTCCACAATGAGTTCAAAAAGAGATGGGATGTTAACAAAAACTACAAAAATATTTTGACAAAGAATGTTAAGAATTCTGTGTATATGAATGCTATATCAAGTAAGGAAAAATAATGTAGAGATTTAAAAATAAAGTTATAGTATTTAGCGTAGTCAAAGTACACAAAATATCCGTAAAATGCCGCAAAAAAAGCAAAAAACTTAAAAATTCAAAATTGGGTATTTAAAAGGGTGGTGTTTAACAAGAGAAAAAGTTTACGATGCTAGGCATGCGATTTTCCGAAAAATAGTCGAGTGAAAATTTTTGTTTTTGTTTTTTCACTCTTATTGTTTAAATAATAAATATACAGAAAAACTTCCAAATCAAAATTTGTAGCTGATGCATTGATCTACAAATTTTGTCTAAAAAGTTTTTCTGTAAATTAAAAAGTTTACGAGATAAAATTAATAAATTAATTAATTAATAAATTTGGCTCACGGGCCGTTCGCGCGTAACCGCGATTTGATTACCACTGAAATTAATGTTATCTCGTAAACTTTTTAATTTACAGAAAAACTTTTTGGACAAAATTTGTAGAGAAATGCATCAGCTACAAATTTTGATTTGGAAGTTTTTCTGTATATTTATTATTTAAACAATTAGAGCGAAAAAACAAAAACAAAAATTTTCACTCGACGATTTTCCGGAAAATTGCATGCCTAACATCGTAAACTTTTTCTCATGTTAAACACCACCCTTTAAAATACACAATTTTGAATTTTCAAGTATTTTTGTATTTTATGTGTACTTTGATTTGTATATTGAAAAATACTGTCCATTTTTGGGTGTCTCTGGCTGTGTTCAATAGGGAAGTCATATTTATAATTTCGTACTCATATTTCCAGCAAATAATAATCAAAACTGTTGTAAAGGACGAAGATATTTCTCGTCTATGATTAAAACAATATACCGGCGTACACTTATAAATGCTTCACTTAAAATTCAGGTCATGCTATTTTCACAAACCATTCTATCTACAAATATGGCTTTCATTTTGTACAGTAACCTTCTTAATGCAATATCCATTTAAAACAATTTATTCAAGTTGTTGAACCAAAAATATCGTTATATTAAATAATAATAGTAATTTCTGTTACGAAAGACGAGTTTCTTAACCTAACTTATTTCCTGAATATACAACAGCTCGTACTAACACATGGGCTGAAAAGTCCCGGGCCTGACACATAGATGGCGCTAGTTTTATTGCAATCCCCTGTTTTTCAGTTAGTACTAACCTCAAAAAGACAGCTGTCAAAATTTCATGATATTCTATTCAATAGTTCTCGAGTTATTGTGCTAAGAGGGACGCTACTTTTAATATTTTGAAAATTATAGATCAAAAACAATTGTTTCAATGTTCTTGATGGGAAAAAATACCGCTCAAGCAAAGCAATGGCTTGAAAAGCGTTATGGGGACTGCGCTCCATCAGAAACAACAATAAAACGATGGTTTATTGACTTCAAACTTGGTCGTAGAGACACCGATGATCGTTTTGAACGATCGAAAAGTTTAGTTTCGTGAGTTAGCTGACATCGCAAAGATATCAAAATAACGTGTTGGCTTTATACTTGAGCCATTGACTGTGAGGAAGCTCTGTTTAAAGTAGGTTCCGCGTTTGCTCACTGTTGACCAAAAACAAGAACGTTTGATGCTTCTGAGCAGTGTTTGACCAAGTTTAAACGTAACAAACCTGAATTTTTGCGTCGATATGTGACAATGGATGAAACAGGGATCCATCACTTCACTCCGAAATCAAAACGATCGTCTTCTGAGTGGACAGCAGCTGGAGAACCTCGTTCGAAGCACCCGAGAGCACAACAATCAGCTGGAAAGGTTATGGCCTCGGTGTTTTGGGGTAAACGTGGTGTAATATTCATCGACTATCTTGAAAAGGGAATTACCATCAACAGTGAATATTGTATAGCGCCATTGGAGCGTTTGAGGGCCGAAATTGCAAAGAAACGTCCGCAAATGGCAAAGAAAAAATTTTGTTTTATCAAGACAACGCACCGTGTCACAATTCAATCAAAACAATGTCAAAACTATACGAATTGAACTTCGAATTGCTCCCACATCCACCGTATTCGCCAGATTTGGCTCCCAGGTTCGCAGACCTAAAAAAAATGCTCGCCGGTAAGAAATTTCGCTGGAATGAAGAGGTTATCGCTGACACTGTGCCTTGATGGAAAATACGTTGATGAATTTTGAACAAAAAAAACGTGTTTTCTTTGTTAGGCCCGGGACTTTTCAGCCCATGTGTTAGAACTTGAGAGATGGTAAAGAGGCTAAAAATATATAACTCTCTTCGTTAACGAACTATAGGCTTCTAAAGTTAATAATTAAAAATTGTTCTATAGTTATAACTAGAGCCTTATTTGGCCTTTCCCCACTACACCTCGGGATAATCGGGAGAAGCAAGGATGGAGCTATTTAGGCTGCAAAACAGCAGAGCTACGAAATAGTTAGATCAGGATTACTTTGAAAACTCCCTGTAGAGCAAAATTATAAAAAAAATTTAAATACTGATAATGTAGTTTTAAATAATTTTTGGAATTATCATACTTTGTAAATTCATTTAAACGTAGCCGGATAATAATTTACATATCACATTCCGTTTTTATTTGATTCCAATCGATTCGATTACACAATTATATTCCGGCAGTTAGTAGTAGTTCTACTTCTTTTTCTTCGAAATCGACTAGTCTAATGTTGTTTACAAACTTCTAAAGACATTCCAAAGAAGTCCGCGTCCTTGCCAAGCTTTAAATACATTATAAATTGCTGCAACAAGATAACAACCTTCGTTGGAGAAAGGTACAACATTTTTATATTTTTGTGCGGTTAATTTGACGAAGAAAAACATTTTGTCTTGATGTAAGCAATATGGCCGCCCTTCTAGTATGAAACAGACGCGTATAAGCCATATTTTCACGATGCACTTTTAGAGAAACGTCATTATCTCACAAAAACCAAACTCAGCAATTGGTTGCGTTCCGAATGAAGGTCCCTTTAAAATTTAGGCCGTAAGGTTGGCTATAGTTGGTCAAAATTGCATATAATGCCCGGTTTTATAAAGTAGAGTTAAATATCTCGAGTTACCCCGAGGGTTAACTCTCAGGTTAAAATGCAAAGATCACTGGCGTATTACTGTAAAAATATATAAAAGAAGAAACAGTCGGGCCATAAAACAGTGTTTTCTTCTACGAGTCGGATACTATTTAAGCCTCCAAAATCAGTGGCTTAGTTTAACAGTGGCTTAGAAGAGTTTAACAGTGGCTTAAATCGCGATGCAAGCCAAAATTTAAAATTAACTGATAGGTAAATTTTAAACCACTGTTATAATGACGGGGCAAGTGGCTATAAGGCACACAAAATCAACAGCAACGGTGATCAGTCTCGCAACTCGAAGCCCTTGTTTACTTGTTCGCTATGCAATTTCGACCAACTTTAGCCAACTTTACGGCCTAAATTTTAAAGGGACCTTCATTCGGAACGCAACCATGATCAAGATAGATTGTTTTGTTCTTGATCTCAAGCAAATATGGCTCTAAAATAAAATGGGATGATTTGGTTGATGTTTGACAGTTTTAAAAGAGAGTAGTGTGACGTGTAACCATAACAAGAAGCTGCAATTATATTTTTTAGGGGTCAAACAAGATAAAAAAAATTCAATATTAGCAATAAAATTCAAATTCAATAACACTCCGTATAATTATGAAATTATTATTCTCGTTTTCATGGCGTCATCAGGGGTTTCGGTGAGGCTGAATTTATTATTATCGCATATAATTGTGTTTATATTGTAATTTTATTGTATTGTATATGACATTTAAAGGCTTCTGAAGCCTTCGAGATTATAATTAAATAAGTGATTTCATGTGGAATTTAATTATGAAGCCATCAATTTGATTGCATCGGGAATTAAAAAACAATAGATACAGTATTTACTTTTAATAACATATTGTTTTCATTTAATAGCCACATTATCGCATAGTATCATTCAATATAATGTAAACGTAAGAAAAAAATTAACTAATATGAGAACAACACACTGGAGGAGATAAATAATGTTGTAAATCATTTTTATGACACAGTTGACCGTTTACTGAAGTAAGAAGTACTTTGTATAGACAATTTATCCGACAATCTTGTTTGTAGTAGAAGAATATAATGTATTTACATATCCGGTAAGGTCTGGAGACCCAGTAGGCCACTCAATAACCTATCTATCGTTTTAAAATAAATAGTTTACCAATAATAATCTAGATATTACCTTGTTAGTGGGTCCACAACCAATGCGATCAAGATAACAGCAGCTGCAATACAGGCTAAATAAATGGTGGATATTTCGTATATTTCTTTATCATCTGGTCTATCCAAATTTTCATTATTGTTAATGGTACTAACGCAGAAATTTGCCCCGCAACTGTCGTAATTAGGAGTACTGTTAGCAGAATGGCTACTTCCATGCGGGTTACTCAGAACTGAAAAATAAAAAGAAACATTGTTGTCAATATTTATAAAAACATTAAAGCACTGGGTTCTAGAATGGTATGGGATTAACAAGAGAATCGTAACCTTTCTGTGAGCTCCAAGAGTCACTGGAATATAGGGAAATGAAACAGCAAAGAACGAGCTGAAACACCCTTTTGGAGGCTGGAATCCTTTTGCGGTATCAACACCAAAAACAACCTCTACAAAATTCAAAGACTAACATCTATAAGCATTACAGTTGCAATGAAAACATGCCTAATGGCTAGATAGGAAACACCAACTCAAATGGAGGTCGACACAAGGGCACCTACATACAAAAACTCTACTGGACAAGGTTGACAAGGTACTCTCAACCAGGCTATTGAAACTGGGTAAGAGACATTTGAAGACTGTTACTGACCTGGTGACTGGACACTGCAGCCTGAGGAAACATCTGCACAAAATGGGCAAAGTTAGTGAGTCTATGTGAACTGTACGATGAAACAGCTACTCACATACTCGGCTTCTGCGAGAGCTTACAAGGACTCAGACGGAAGCACTTTGGAAAGGAAATAATACAAACTAGTGGCCTACATAGAAGACACAAAGCTTCTGGAATGGGAAATGTTACAAAGATTCAGTTCAAGTGCCTGGGCTGTTGAGCAGAACCCAATCGAATGAATTAAGGAATTAATGCTCTACATAAGATACAGACTAAGAAGAGAAGTGAAGGAAAGTAAAAGATTTGGTTTCAGTAGATGTAGGTCTGTGATGAGACAAAATCAAAAGCTGGATGCAGAATTAACTTTAATTAAATGCCTATTGGGACATATAGCTCGAGGAGTAGTTATTTCTTCTTTGAAAGCGTTCAAAATTTCTTTAAAAAAGATTGAGCAGGAGATTATCTAGATTTTAACTGAGAGATGACGATAGTGTTTATTTTGAATTAATTAATTTCTTTGTGAGTATCTCTGGCAACTTTTTGTATTATATAAACAATTTAAACCTTTTAATTCAAGGTGAACATACTCTTATGGCGATTGGTTTTCAACGGTCTTTTGTTAATGATATACGCAGTATTTTTTTAAATATCTTCTCTCATTTTTATTTTAGTTTCGATATTATTATGTATACATTATTGGAATTATCTTACTAAGAATAAATTACACAATATGATTAGAAAAAACTACATTTTTATCGTCATTATATGTTAAGTATCTAACCTATTATTTCTTTTTTTTTTTTTTCGAGAACAATTTAACGTTGCCACGATTAAAGTCCAAAGGAGAATGTTTGTCTTTTTATTATAAATAGACGTTGCCAAGTCTCTCTTTAAAAATTCCGATAAATTGAAAGACAATTTTTAAAATAGGGACAATACATTGAGCCACTAAACATTTTCCAATACTAAGTTAGGGAGGAGCACTAAAGGAGTGTCGCAAGGCCCTCAACAGACTGGGTAATCATAATAAAGTGACCAGAACCTGGATACCAGGTCACCAAAGAATATAAGGCAATGAAAAGACCGATGAATTAGACAAACAGGGGACTGAGGTCATGATAGGACCAGAATCTTCCTGTGGAATTGCAAAAAAACTCACCAAGGAGAGCATCCACCAATGGATAATCAACCAGGCGTTGCGCTGGTGGCATAAAACCCCAGGACAAAGACACGCTAAGCTATTCCTTAAAAGCCCTTCGGAAAAACTGTCACGCGACCTACTATGTCAAAGTCAAGAAGCGACGACGATGATGATGGGAATGCTGACCGGACATTGTAGGTTGAGGAAGCATATGCACAAAATTGGCCTAGCAGATGACAGCCTATGTAGGTTTTTGCCAGGAAGAAGGCCTAGTGAGGGTGCGGACAGAGAGCTACGCAAGGGAGGCGGTAACCAGGCGAATAGGTATAACAACAAGAATAAAGCTAGATATCGAGCTCTAAAAATAGGGAGATAGGGAGATAGGACAAATAGCTACTCCCTTAAGTAGCGCTGACAATTCATGGTTCATATTTCTCCTTGTCACAGCGAACTGAGCTCGCTATTCCGCCTTAAATGTCACAACACTTAAATAAAACAAACAACTACTTACCTAACGAAGAAATAAGGTTTCCCCACAATTCAGCGGTCTGCCAAGCCAAGAAGAAGAACCCAAAGAACCTGACGATGATACCGTCGACAGCTTGATCTGTAAGTTTGGCGTAAACTCCAGCGACTTGTGTGAGATATGTAGCTTTTGATGCCCACATAGGAGCAGCGCCGATACCTACGAGAATACCTGCTGGTATTAAAGTGTAAAACCTAGGATAAAACTGAGCGGCAATGTATGGTGCGTAGCACAACAATGAAAAACAAAGTGTCCACTTAACGGTAAGTTTTTTGATAATATACGTAGGCACGAAAATGCAACTCACTACCAGAGCCGCGTAGATTGCACTAAGCGAAACAGTACCGAGTCCGTCCTTTGCATTTATACTACTTTGTAGATTTGCCGTTCCTTGGAAAGCTGTGAACTGTATCATGAAAGCGCACGAGATGGCCGAAACGTTTTTGAGGATCCTCCATTTTTCCTTGGTGGACATTTTAAATTTGCCTTGTTGGTAGGCTTCTTCGTCGGATAGTTCTCGCGGAGGTTTCTTTGGGTCTCCATTATTAGCGTCTCCTTTGAAAGCTTTGTTGTCGTAAGCTCCAGTGACTGACACGGTGTATACGTCGTTGTGGTTGTTAGAGCCATCGTGGTTGGCGTTGTCACCACCGGTGTCGCTACCTACTCCGAGGGACGCGGTCATCTCTGATTGGCCGCGATCACCCTCCTCGATCTGTAACAAAATTAGATATTTAGTTTATGACTAATGCAGTCTAAAGGATTTCAAGATACGATCTATACTTATATACATAATGGTACACAGATGGTTCATGCTCCAGCGATGGAGAGGGGGCTGGAATTTACTCCAGGAACCCAAGGACACAAGTCTGTGTTCCATTGGGTAAGGATGTGTCTGCATATCAGGCTGAGGTATACGCTATCTTGGAATGTGCGCAGATATACCGACAGTCAGGTGGCAATTAAGGCACTGAGTGGATATACCATCAACTCAGGGCTTGCTGCTGAATGTCGTGAGCGCCTTGCTGACCTAGCAGTCCAAGCTCCTATTGAGGGATGGACTGATGGATATGTTAGAGCTGCTCTAGATCTACCAAGGAGTAGGTTAAAGAAGATAGCAGGACTCCTAACAGGGCACTGCTGTCTGTGGAAACACCTCTGTAACCTAGGTTTAGAGGAAAGCCCCCTATGCAGGGGTTGCGGCATGGCTGACGAAACGTCGGACCATGTTCTCCTCGTATGTCTACATTGGGCTGTGCTACGCAGGCGAATCTTCGGAGTCCCTGTTATGGCCTCTGGGGACATAAGCAGGCATCCACTGAAGAGGATTGAGTCCTTCATCGAGGGGCTCGGCTTCAATGGCACAATGGGCCCGCCAGTGGCCTCAGTGCCGGAACCTTGGCTTGAGTTTGTTTTGGCCAAGGTTCGCCTGACTAAGTAGTAGTAATATACATAATGGGGGAATGTGAAAAAAGATTACAAACAAAACTGAGAAGAGAAAATGGGTGAATTAAGCAGAAGACACGCAGAAGCGTCTAAACTGGTCCATATTTGAGCATTTTTTGTTTGAACCAGCGCTAGAACGACATTTGGTTCCCTTGCCTTTTCATTGTTGGACCATTTCAGACGATTTCGCAAAGGCATTTGATTGTTTTGTTCATGAAATTTTGATAAATAAAGTAGAATATTATGGCATCCGTGGCATTCCTTTAAAATGGTTTGAATCTTACCAAGATTTACCAGTTAACAGTGGTGTACCTCAGGGTTGAGTTTTAGATCCAATTATTTTTTTTTTTGGTATTCATTAACGATGTCACAGACTTACAAATTAATGATTATTTGCTGATGACACTAGTGTCCGATATACCAGCTTTATATTCTACCACAGGTAAATATTTCATTACTATTAAGAGTATTAAGTCCTGAACTGACTCGAACGGGCATTGTTTTAACACTTAGGAAACTTTTTAACCATTTTCAATACCCCCAGCCTTGTTGACTTCCTTTAGAATCGACTGAAACTGGCTTCTAGTAATGTATATTCATTTCATAACCTTAATGTGAAATTATAATTTCAACCGGTTTTCAGTCTAATACCATTGCGGTGTTAACAGTTATAATATACGTTTTCTTGATTAAATTTCCATTTGAAATTTAAATATGTCGATGACTATATATTGTAAAAAACGCATTTGACACTATTTTGAAGGAAGTAAGTAACAATACGCGCATTTAGTGAAAACGTCACAACTGCCATATGTCAAGTTTTTGGATGCAAACAAACTTTTATAATTATGTTAAATTAGTTAAGTAATAATAAATATATCATGTTCATACCTTTTTAATCGCTATATAATATTAATACAATAATACAGCAAATATTTTTCTAAAACACTTGTAAATAGAATAGCCAAAATTGATTGTTTGCATCCAAAACCTTGACATATATGACGCGTACTAGAGGAGTTCAGATTAAGGTCAGTGTGGCCAACAATGACAATAATGACAGTTAATGTCTACCATTCAAAACATAAGATTTTTGTAGGTTTTTTTATCTTTTCGAACATCTATATTGCCTTATTTAAACAAAGTACGAGTATACACCCCCGAAGCGTAAATTTAAAATGATATTCCAGCTGAATACTCAACGCCTCGGTGGCCAATAATTCTAGAAACTTTTGGCAAGTCACCATTTCATTTTTGTCATTATGTCACTAGTTATGTCAGATGTCAGTGGAAAAAGAAATCAGAAGAATAAAGAGATACAACTAACTAGAACTACTACAAAAATGACAGAATAACATTTTAAATTTCAAGATTTGCGCTTTGTGGGTGTACCGTCATCCGGGGTGAAATCGGACGATTTTTGAGTATTTTTGCAATAGCATCTGCAGTTTTCATTTAAAAAATGTGAAAAAATTAAATTGGATATTTGTATCCTTTATCTTGTCATTCCATAAAAAAGATAGGTGCATTCATATCTTTATATATTTAAATTTTTTTTATATATAATGTCCGAATTCACCCCTATGTCTAGGGTGATATTGGACACTCATTGTTTGTAGCTTAAAATCAAATTTTAGAATGTACTGATGTGTATTCGGACACAAAAATAAAAAAAAATTATATCCTTGAATATCTGTAAATGCAGAAGGTGAAATTTTTGGGCGTGGGTTATTGGAAAAACACAATATTTGAGAAACTCTCGACATTTCATTCACAAACAATAAACAAAATTAATTTTCTACCTACTAAAAAATAAATTAAAAACACATTCTTGAATAAAAATATGAAAGAATCTGAACAAATCTTTGGGTGTGAGCAGGAACATTTCTATAAACTAAGAAGTGTTTATGTTATCTGGAAGTATAAACTGATATCGGCCCCTTGAAACTTTTACAGATCGGAGAAGAAGGATTATAATTGGTGTCTTTCAATTGCACTTTCATCTTTAATTTGGGCGTAAGAATAATAATATACCCTCTTGGGAGAATCGTGCTTTCTTAGGAAATGATCCATATATGTATCAGGATCAATCACTTCCTTGACACAGGCGACATAGTTTTTCGTTAACTTTTTGTAAATCGACCTGAGTCTCGATTTCTTCTTCGTCGTCGTGATTCTCAATTTCTTCATATGTTGCTTCATGATCATCATTTGAGATATCTAACTCAGATGGCGACGCAGAGTTCTGTCTATTAGGACATTTTACAGCTTTCCCAGGAGCAACATTGAGTATCCTGCCCCTTCTTATCGTGGGCTCTGCGATCCAAATGGTTCTTGACGAGACTTTTTATATCGAATCGTGTAAGTGGAAAGCCCCATTCACCAAATTAATGGATCCTCTCTGACAAAAATCTTTCATCTGACGACAGGGCGGTCTGCCCACCTTGTTTTTTACTGTGCATGTTTCTTAGCTTGTCGCTAATTGTTGATTTCGGAATGTCATAGTTTTGTGAAGCTCCACGAATGGACCTTCTCCCCTGTCGAACATCTTCTAAAGCGAGTTGCAAGGTAATTGGCGAATAGTTCATAAACTGAATACCGAGTTTCTTCTTATATCTACGAGGCATGGCAGTCCGAGCTCACCCCACCTATGAACACATTTTTTTAATTAACCCCCTCTACCAAAAACCAAGGTCAAATTTGACAGTGTTTTTATGCTAAATTGCTGTTTATAGAATACTTTTTAAACATAGAGTAAAATAGCCGAAAGAAATATTTCTCAATTGTCTGCACAGCAGTTTCTTTTTAAAGTTCGAAAAATGGTAAAAAAGCCATTAAATAAATACTTACTGTTAAATTAGCTCGTTTTTACTTCACTTACATAAACTACGTATAAACTCGGTCGCATCTATTTGTCTACTAACTTGAAAATCCCATAACCGCTACCGACAAGAAAAAACTTGCAAAAAAAGACACTCTGTCCTAGTTCTCCACTACTATCCGAATTCACCCCGAATTCATTGTTGCAATAAAGCAATATATATGTTCGCAAAAATCTTGTTTTGAATGGTGGATATTAACTGTCATTGTTGTCAGAAAAACCACTTTTTGTTAGCCACACTAACCTTACACAGAACTTCTTTATTGCCAAAAAGGTATCGATTGCTTTTGACGACGGATTGTAAGTCAACTTACCACCCTTGGGTGGTAATAATTTATGCCATATAAAACATTATTACAATTATGCACATTATATACAAAATTTTGACAAATTGTCTGTATTTTCTCAATTTGTATGAAATTTTACTCCATAATTTCTCCATCTCTAGCCAATTTTTCTGTTACTCTTGATGTACTTCAGGAGATTTCTGGCTTCGTTATAGGGTATAAAATTGCTAAGGAAATTTGGGAATTCCATTAAATTGTTAAAACTCCCATCCAATTAAAATTGTATCCGTAAGATCGTTAATTAAATTTTCTCATATCCGTTATGGGTTTTTACCAATGATATCACCAGGATAGTAAGCTTAATTTAAGGCAATATAAATATTATATAATCGTTAAACAATAAAACATGTCCAATTAATAAGCATATAATAGAAATAATTATTATGCGGTGCAATTCTACAATTATTTCAATATCAACTCTGGAAAAATTGAAATAAGTATATGTAGAGATATTGAGTTCAAAAATCCTTCTCTCTTTAAGATACTATATTTTATATTTTAAGTTTATTTTTAACTAGAACATTTGTATTTACATTGTCAACCTTTAAAGGATTTATTTTATTGTTTCCTAGAAGTGCTCGAACTTCGAGTCATAAAGACCAGGTATAAGTTTAAGCAAAATATAGACGATATAGACCTAAAGTATTACCAGATGTTAAAAAGGAAAAATAGAATAACATAGTTGTAAGTAGGAGATGCAGTCAGAGATAATATCCACAAGGATGTAGTTCTCTCTGATCCTCGAAATAGTAAAGACATACTTCCCAATCTCTATTTTTAAAATAAAACAATCTTCTAAAATAATCTTTCAATTATTTAATAAATAGACCGTTACCCAATCCATAATCCCAACAGTATATACTCGGTTAAAACAACTAAAAAAAAAACATTCAAAGAACCGGTTGTCGGTCAACAAAAACAATGAAAAGCGGTTTTTTTTGGTTGTACAATGTATCCTTTTCTAAAGGTCATTTTAGATTAGACAATTTCTTGTGCAATATTTAGTTCAAGTTTTGGAACAATTCAAATTGTTTAGTCTAAAATTAAAAATTGTATTAAATATTGTCTACCCTGTCAAATTGTAAAAAAAATAGAACAGGTTCTATTTTCTCAACAATGATTTCATGATGAACAGGTGGACGCTTATCTCTTTGAGGTCGTAATAATGACGTATCAGGTGTTGGTTCGCCTAAATGACGTTCATTCAATAAATCTGGATTACTTTGAGGTACTGTTGGAAGCATTGGAACATTGAATGACTGAGTGGGTGTCCAAACGTTACTGTCTTTTTCCAGACTAGCGTTAATTTCAATTGGTTAACATGTCTTTTTAATGTTCTTCCCGAGTCTAAAAGGACCGGATAATGGAGTTTCCCAAGTTTATTTTCTACATTTCCGAGCTGCCATATGTGTTTATTATTTATGAAAACTCTAGCCTGGATCCTCTCCCCCACTAGAAATCAGGCTCAACTGTCTTTTCACTAGGTCCTTCTTGGAGAAATCCTCCATTGGATGTTCTAGTCCTAGCAGTCTATATCTCCAATGAGATAATGCTCCACAATCAAAAGGCTGCTTCCCCCTCTTCCATGCACACCCAACAGATAGGTTCCTCTCTATATATGCCGATTGTATGCATGTGCTTCCTTAGGGTACAGTGACCAGTGAGTAAACCCGTCACTATCCTTATCTGGCCCCTGCTAAGGGCGTCGTTTTACCTCCTTACAAAGTCTCATTTAAATATATCATGCTTAATTTTTATTCCTTTTTATCCCCTTTTAACACGTTTATATAATCTCTTCTTTATCATATATCCTCTATTGGTCCATTTTCTTACACTTATTTTGAAGTTTAATAATATTTTCCCGTCCACACCTCCTTATTATCCGTTTTTAACTCACCCACTACACGTATTATCCATTTTAAATTCAAATTACCCGCCAAAAACATCTTAGCGTCGACTCGGTTAGTCTAGATGGCGCTAAAATCCAGTTTATCTCAGTGAGTTTATCTTTCTTATTATATTTAACCGGCCCTGTATAAACTGCATCTTCTTCGCTGCTGGATTTTACCATGTGGGCGCAAAAGGTTATAATTACCAAGGTCGCCCGGTTTATACAAAGGACGTCAACCCTGTGGTACTGGTTTTAAAGACTGAGCATCGCCATTTTCCATCGAAAAAAAGCTATTCTTGTGTGCCAATTACAGACTTCCTATGTTTTATTATGTAATATACGTTTTGAAAGAAACTTGAATTATTTGTACAATAGATAATTATTTTTCTATAATTCGATATATACGAGGATATATTGAAAAATTCTTAGCCTACTATAGAACCAAACAAAGTTTCAATGTCAAAATATTTTATTACTCAAAATATTCTCCTCTTAATTGGATACATTTATTACAGCGAACCTGCAACGTTTCTAGACCTTTCAAAAAAAATGTTTCTTCTTGCTCTGCAAACCAGACTTCCACAGCTTTTATTACCTCCTCGTTGGAAGAAAATTTACGACCTTTTAAACTTTTTTTCAGTTGAGGAAAGAGATGATAGTCGGACGGAGCCAAATCTGGTGAATAAGGGTGGTGTTCTAGTAATTCAAACCCTAAATCACGAATGGCAACATGAGGTTTGTGTGCAGGGGCGTTGTCCTGCAAAAACAAAACACCTTTGGATAGCTTTCCGCGTCTTTTTTCTTTAATTTTTTCCCGTAGAGTGGTCAGTAATGTCGAATAGTTATTGTTCTACCCTTATCCAAAAAATCAATCATGATTACTCCATGGCAATCCCAAAAAACTGAAGCAAGAACTTTTCCAGCAGATTTTTGGATTCGAAACTTCTTAGGTTCTTGGAGAACCAGAGTGTCGCCATTCCATCGATTGTTATTTTGTTTCTGTATCGTAGAAATGTACCCAAGTCTCATCCATAGTAACAATTCGGTTTAAGAAATCTACATCGTTTTCAAATCGAGCACAGATCGAACGCGATGCTTCTACCCTTGCACGTTTTTGGTCAACATTCAAACATTTGGGGATCCATTTTGCAGCAATTTTTCTCATGTCCAAATTGACGTGAACTATATGATGAACGCGTTCGTATGAAATATTCAGTGCTTCAGATATCCGTTTTAGCCCAATTCGACGTTCTGATAAAATCATGTCATGAACTGCATCGATATTTTCGGGGACTGACACAGAAACTGGTCTTCCCGATCGGTCATCATCTTCAATGGAAAATTTACCTCTTTTGAAGCTTGCAGTCCAATTTTTTACGGTCGCATACGAAGGACATTGATCACCAATGGAATATTAAGCATATCTTCGTAAATCTGCTTACCTCTTAACCCTTTTAAATACAGGTACTTGATGATGGCTCGATACTTCAATTTTTCGATTTTAACAATTTCGGTGGACTTTTTTTCTCTTTTAATTTATTGCATAACTCTGGTTTACTTTTTTGACGTCAAAATTCACACTGACACTTCTAATAAGTTATTGTTCGTTGCTATGGTAATATTATATTTATGCATAGAACTGGTCTAGGCTAACTAGATATCAATACATCCTCGTATATTTTCTCGTACAACTGGTACACAGATTGTTTTTTTTCTTCTAGATAAGATTGTGAAAATAATTATTCATGCAATGTAAGTTGGTTTTACATAAAATGGCGTGAAAATTGTCTATTCAAGTGTGATTTATCGAACAGTAATATTAATTGTTATTATTACGAAAAGCTTTTGAAATTTTATATAATATCAAATTAAATTAATTAAAATTCCAATATTAACGGCGTAGAATAGACCATTCTAGATCACCTGACTTTGACAGGTCGGCCATATTGCCCCCCCCCGCATCAGTTGGAGTTGAAGTTTGTGCGTTTTGACATGTAATATTTTATATAAATAATAATAATTTTAAAAATAACACATGGCGCAGTCGGTAAACTGTCTCTGAATTGAATTAAATAATAATTAAAATGTTAGACGATGAAAAAAGCCAACAACATAGGAGTTACGTGATTCAAGAGCAGCAGATTCTGGTGTACAGAAAGATCAATTAAATAGAAACCTTGGAAATCGATAAAAAGGTACCTTACGTCTTGCATGCATTCCACACTTAACATCACTAGAAAACGATGGCATTTTGGATCATTTTAAGAACTTCTTACTAAATAAAATCTACTAATTATCATTCGTTGTTTACCAGTAAACAACGAAAACTAAATAGAATATGACATAAGGAACCAGAACAATATGACCGACATGATATAGTGACGTCATTCTGGAATGGTCTATTTTTGTTTCCATAACAAAGAAATTATGATGACAGATGACGTACACTCAATCTAACCTATATCATTCTTCTTTTTTATCGTCTTTTGGTAGACCACATTGTACTAAGTAATTAAGTTTAACAATGTAAAGCAAGGATGAACAAAATGAGGCTCCAAATATATATTCTGTCACAAGGGCCGAAAATCATGGAAAACCATATTACTCAGCGGTAGAGTTCTCCTTAGTATCCTTAGATTTCTTATACAGTGTGACCCATTTTGTTTGGAAGCACCCCTATAAAATCCGCATTTTTTAACCGATTTTGTTTTAGTCTTTTTTGTTAGATTCAGTATCAAAAACAGAATTTGAGCACAAATTTTCATACCATAATAGCTATTTTCAAGGCCCTCTACGTTAATTTTTCTTTGCCAAAAAAGACGAAAGTATATTAGGCATTTTTTTTTCTCAAATATGACTACACCACTGGATTAAGAATCATCACAAATGTAAACTGTCAAAATTTTATAAAAAAAGTTTTATTAACAACAAAGTTATCACTACATGAATTTGGAAAAAGTTGTTTTTTGATTAATTTTTTACTAAGAATGTAGACACATTTTAAAAATGGCAACATGGTAAACAAAAACTAGGACTCAAACAGGAGTTATACCTTCTGAGAGTAATGTACAATTGTGCTGATGTGACGAAAATACAAATTAACACCAAATAATATATTTTAATTATTAAACTACTTAATAATAATTTAATTCTACATTTTTGTAGCCTCGACTAGACCTCCGTTAATTTCCACACATTTCTCATATCGTTTGCGACTATGTCTTAGCGCTTTTTTTTTATTTCATGTGGCGTTATTCCAGCACACGCCTGTCGTATTCTGTCACAGTTCTGCTCTATTCCTTGGACGTGTCTTATACACTTTTTGTGTCAAAAGACCCCACGGATAAAAATCCAATATAGTTAAATCGGGCGATCTAGGAGGCCATTCGATTAACTCGCTACCGCGACCTATCCAACCATTTGGAAATTTTTCGTTAACCCACTGCCTGACAATCCTAGAATAGTGTACAGAACAACCATCTAACTGAAATATCAAATTTCTTCTTTCTGCTAGTGGCAGTTCGTCAATCACTGGGGATAACTCACCTTCCAAGAATTCCATGAAGTTATTGGCATTCATGTTACCCTCAAAAAAGAATGGACCTATTATCCTGTCTTTTAAAATTTCGGCTTCGAATTTTTACAGTGCAATATGTTTGAGTCCTAGTTTTTGTTTACCATGTTGCCATTTTTAAAATGTGTCTACATTCTTAGTAAAAAATTAATTAAAAAACAACTTTTTCCAAATTCATGTAGTGATAACTTTGTTGTTAATAAAACTTTTTTTATAAAATTTTGATAGTTTACATTTGTGATGATTCCGAATCCAGTGGTGTAGTCATATTTGAGAAAAAAAAATGCCTAATATACTTTCGTCTTTTTTGGCAAAGAAAAATTAACGTAGAGGGCCTTGAAAATAGCTATTATGGTATGAAAATTTGTGCTCAAATTCTGTTTTTAATACTGAATCTAACAAAAAAGACTAAATCAAAATCGGTTGAAAAATGCGGATTTTATAGGGGTGCTTCCAAACAAAATGGGTCACACTGTATATTATAATGTATGCTTTTGATCTCATATTTTACAACTCAACTTGTTGCTAGCTTGTTTATAAAAATGTAGATTTTCGACGAAAATAAAGAATATTATTTCACTCTGACTCTACAGAAAATTTCAAGAAAAAAAAAACAGATATAGGTACTGTTAACCGGTCCTGTACAACACGATAAACTCTTGTAGAACATCTCGCTTCTTTCAATTTATTTATATCTTCAGGTAAACACTTTACCATCTCTTCGTGCATTCTTGTTCCAGAAATAGCTACGAAACAAGAAAAAGAAATTGCTGTCATGATGCGAAGAGTTATCGGCTACGATTATCGATTTTTTTCTCGTCGATTTTTTCTTCAGTAGTTATTCTACTTCGTTTAACGTCTGAAATATACAGTCTGCACTCGTGGATAATAATGTTCTTTTCGCAGTCAACAAAACACTAGAAAATGACGATATGTGTATAGTTTTCATAAATAACTTTCTAACCAACTGAAAATGTCACTGTGGTGATAGATTTTACCGCCGTAGCGTTGTTGTCTAATCACCAGCTTGACAGATGAATGCAAAGTCTTCTTTTACATAAGATCCGTTTTAAATTAGCCTAATAGTTGCGTAGAAAATATTATGTAACTGTATAATGTATGATTAATATTATTAGTTGGATTTATAGAAACAATCTTTATAGAAAATAAAATCATGAATGTTTGGTATGTATCACGGATATTTGCGCACACGCAGTTTGGCTACTAAACCTCGAAAAATCGTATAAATTTCTAATATTATTGAAATTATGTATTCGCAGATAATTACCATTATGTCATAATTGTTTTTTTGCTTCATTCATGAATGAGAATTGCATTATTCAAAGAAAAAAAAAGATTCCCGATAAAATTACTCTGTGATTATGTAAATTTCCACAATCCTTTGAAAACGTATCAATGAAATTAATTTAAAACTGAGAAATTATGGTAAAACTTGCCTCGGCTTCGTTCGGTGATATAAATTTGATAAGAATATAATAATATACTAGAGGACCCGAAAGACGTATTCGTATTATACAAATTTTGACAATTTTTTAATTTGATTTAAAATGTGTTAGGTACTTATTTTGGGTAGACAAATCATATATAGTAGGTAGGAACCAAACACTCTGAAAGCTTGGGAAAAACCCCAAGTATCTTTCAAGCGGAAATTCACGCAATAAGAAAGTGTGCCCAGTTCAATATTGACAAAGGATATAGAAGGCATAATGTCTGATAGTCAAGCAGCCATTAAAGCGCTGAGTTTTTGTGTAATCAGTTCCAAAATGGTGTGGGAATGCCTAGGCAAACTTAATGAACTAAGCGAGAACAATATAGTCACCTTACTGTGGATTCCAGGACACACTGGAATAGAAGGAAACGAAATAGCAGATGAACTAGCGAAGAGGGGGACTGAAATACCCTTTTGGGGGCCGGAACCCTTTTGCGGAATCAGCTCCAATGTAATATTGGAAGAAATAGGTAAAGCCGAAGAAAAGAGAAGATCTGACAATTGGAAAGATCTAGTAGGGCTTAGGCAATCAAAGATTCTTCTAGGTGGCTACAACCTGTTGAGATCAAATGAATGCATAAGTCAAAGCAAAACTGCACTAAGAGTTTTAACAGGAATTCTAACGGGACATTGTCGCCTGAATGGGCACCTTAAAAAGCTCAAAATAGTGGAGGAAGAAGATTGTAGATTTTGTGGAATGGAAGAAGAAACCTCCATCCGCATACTTGCGAACTGCACAGCAATTCAGAATCCTAGGGCACAGTACCTGGGAGACTACTGGATACAAGAGGGACAGTTACCTAAGTTGAGGCCTGCAGATATCCTAAAATTCCTCCGGGAAATAGGACTAAAGGAGCTACTAGTATCTGAGACTCTACTCAGAAACTAAGTAGAAGTAAGGGGGCACAATAGATCTTTTAGGTCTCAGTGAATGTTACCCCAAAATACATACATACATAGTAGGTACCTATCGTTAGTTTTTGATAGAATGTTTTCCTAAATATCTACTTTGTCTGAATTTTTTTCCAATTCCTCGGGCAAACTAATTTGTTTTTGTAAATTTGACTCATTTTTTTAATGACCTAACCAAAAAAACTCCTATACAAAATGTCAACTTAATCAGACCAACTGTTTATGAGTAGTTCAGCATGAACCCGATTGAAGCGCCACCTACCGGGACCAATTGCGAATCTAAAACATCCAGTTACTTATTAAAACTCACGCATCGAGAAGTTCAGTATCAAACTATAGTTATATTGTCATCTCTGGCAGTTTAATTGAGTGGTATGTGATGAAAATCAAAACTCAAAATTTCATCAACGTTGAATTTTAAAAAAGAAGAATGTAACGTAACAACTTTTGTTATGAGATAAATCTAGTTTATATCGCTTGCGATATCTTTCTAATACTAAACGTACACTGAAAGAAGACAAATTACAAATCACACAAATCGAGTAACAGCATTTCGATTCAATTTGAAATTTTTTCATTCCCGTTTTTTTTAATCCTATTAAAATAAAGCAGATAATTAATTTATTAATGTTTCAAACGTTTTTGTGTGTTCACATTGCTTCGTTAAGTACATTGTAATTTATACAAAAATCTACTTCCTAGTTGTCTATGAAATGAATTGCTTTAAATACCACAATAAATTACGAGAATGTTATGAAATAAATATCGTAGATCATTCGATTATATAACGGTTATTTTGCAAATCGTCCTTTTGAATAAGCATAAATTTATAAAAATACTGAAGTTATAGTAGATAATTTCCAAAATTTCGGAGAAAGCAAGGAGTTGTGAACGTCATTCTTGTCAACAATTTATGACGAATAGTGAATGTGAGGTTATGTTTTGCTTGATTATAAATCATTACAACGACCTGTCAAAATTTATTCAATATGGCGTCCGTGGGGCAAACAAAGTTATTATCTGGTTTGAGAGTGTAGGATTTATGCCCATTTGCACCGTATTCGCTAACTCACTGTTTAAAATAACACACTGTTAAAATTTAAACAATCGATTAAATTGCAATCACTTGCACCGTAATTTTAGGGTTCTTGGTTAAAATAAACTAATCAATCTGGGGAAGTTTTGCTAAATTGCAATCGGTTGGTACTAACACCTAACTTCAGTCTCAGTCAGACAATGATATTTTGAGGTTAGAAAAATTATTTATTTTCATTTCGCATATTATTTTTTTGGCAGTCGCCGGTATTTCCTATTTTTGTGAAGTTTCCGCTTTAGGTTAGCGAAATAAAGTGTTCCTAATTTCTGGAGGACAAGGGTAGGTGTAGCCCTATAAGTAATGATGGATTCAACCTTCACCAGCGCGAAACGGGTGACCAAAACCTAGGTTTTGTAAAATTATTGTTCTGGTTTGGTACACTTACAAATCATGAGGAAACTCCAGGTCCTCCTCAATTATTTCTAATATGCCAAGAACGGTTGGTTTCAAAAGACGAAATCCCTTGAAAAAGGTGAGATTATCCATGTTGTGGAAGTGGTTGGCTCTATCATATACCCTTCGTGGAAAACCCATATCAATTATATCCAATTTATCCCTATCATCTTCAAGGAATATGTCGTCTTCCCAAAAATCCATTTTTTAGTAACTAACTCGGAATACTAGCGCACTGAGTACTTTTTTGAGGCTAGACACATCTGTTTATTGTGTTTTTTAGGTTAGAATTCATACTACTGTGGTTTATATACTATTTAAGCCTCCAAGATCAGTGGCTTAGTTTAACAGTGGTTTAGAAGAGTTTAACCGTGGCTTAAATCGCGATGCAAGCCAAAATTCAAAATTAACTAATAGTTAAATTTTAAACCACTGTTATAATGACGTTACAAGTGGCTATTAAAGGTTTTTAAAGTGAATTTTGTGATTGTTTTGTATTTGACGATTGGTCGTACTTCGGATTTTATTGTAGATTTCGATTAAGTAAATAAATGTCTTCAACAATATTGAACCATATTCAAAACCACTTTCTAATAGGTATTATGTGATATTTAGGATGTAAAATACAGCGTTGCTTATATTTTTAATTTCGTAAACAATATAGACGTTTTCACTTCTAACCTGTAATTTTCTTTCGAAAAATGACAGAACTTTTAACGTGAAGATAGCCAATTGTTAAAATTTAGACAATCAGGTTTGCCATCATGCATCACAAAAAGTAAAAACCTAACTTTACTTAAAGTAACCAAACAAGATTATGAAAAAGGATGACTATTGAGTTTTTAAAGTAACTTTAGCTAAAGTGACTTTAAGGAGTTTATTATGAAAATGGCCGTAAGACAGATAAAAAGAATCTTGCAGTCGGTTATATTTAACGCTGGCTGGAAGTCCTACAGAATATGAGGCCATTGTAATGTACTAGAAGAAGAAGTCGGTTATATTGAACATAGTTACTGACCCGTATTTTGTAATAAAAGAATAATCATAAAAACCCATTAACCTATATTACAAAATCGCGTTGTGTATGCAGGCTTATCACTGATGTAAAACGTGGTAAAAATACATTATTATATTACTTTGGTGAAATCAATTTTATTGAAAATATTTATGCGTATTTTAACTCTCTTCCATTTCAATGAGCTGAGGTATTCAACATTTTATATAAATTCACTCATTTCAATTAATTTTTTAATGTACAATGTAGCAAAAGAACCTTTAATAGAATCAATTTCCACTAGTGTACTTCTGCTTGTTTTAGAGCCAATGATAATATAGCTACTTATGAAATTTATTCTAGCAATGACAACAGTAGTTGTCAAAATAAGCAGCTTGAACACAAAATGGCCGATATCCAATTCAATTCATTTAAAGAAAATGGCGAGATACCATAAAATAAGTGAATAGTAATTTTGACTATACAATTTGTTATTAAATTTTAATTCGTTTATGGCCGTAAACTATACCTTGTTTTTAAACAAAGAGGAACGATATGAATTTAAGTTGGTACTTCTGCTGTCTAGTGGTTGGTCAGATTTCCACCCGTTTCACACAGATCTCTTGGTACAACTGGCAACGACATTTGTCAGTTTTGTGTTTATTTATATGAAAATATTCATTACTTCAATCTTTATTACCACTTTTTTGCGTTTGTTGTTTCATTTCCAATTAAGTATTATTTTCCAAACAAGTTAATATCTATTTTTAATATTTATTCTGTTTAATAAACAGAATATATAGTCCTTGATTGTTTTTTTTTGTTAATAATATATAAATATTTTATTTTTGGAAACATAAAGTTTCACATACATTGCAGTACAATATTATGATATTTTTCGTTATCAAAACTTCTGTTTACTTTCAGTTTGTGCCATAACAAAGCCTCAAATATTAAACATACAATTGCATTTTCCACATACTTATTTATACTCAAGTTATTAACAAATTTTACATAAACCACATTTTTTACAATTCTTTCCATACTAACACACCTACACAGACTTCGATTTATTACCTCTTCGCTTGCGTTAGCGTTATCCAAAATTGTTAGGTTAAGGGCGCGTTGTATCGAACACCTAAACTCTGTTTAATTATAACTGATGTTTAGACTTGATGATAATAAATAAATCAATATGTCACAGTCTAAACAACAGTTATAATTAAACGGAGTTTAGGTGTTCGATACAACGCGCCCTAAGTGTCACTTAAATACCTTTGAGGGCCGGTCTAACTACCGCTTAAATTAAGGGAAACTTACTGTCGGATAAGTGACACTTATCGTTTGGTGCAAAGAGTTAAGTTTCCCTTTAGCGATTTAAGTGTCACTTAAGTTTTAACTGAAGGCCCTTAAACCAGTTTAGTTAAACGGATTTACTACTACAAACGGTGCTTAATTATAAACAATATAAAATTACCAGGGGGTTAACCATAACCCAATAAAAACTCCTCACTGACATCCTCCTATGTTCGGAAGGAGGAAAGGATATCGGCAAATTCATCAAAGAGAATCTTCTATTTTGCGCACTGTCCGCCATTTTAAAAAGCTGCCTGTAAAAGTACACAAAACATTCAAAAAAAAAACAATCACAGTGAGTAGAATACCCTCTCACACAGGTGTCAAATTGGCCATGTTGAAATTGTCGCGACGCACATAATCTTAACTGTAGGAGGAAGTAACATCAAATCAATGTGGGAAACGTATGTATTTAGTAAATTTTACGGTTAATTACCAACAGCCTTGAGGAGGTTTTAACGATATACTATCATAATATTATTAGTTATTAAGAAGGTTTTATAAAACGAAACCTAAAATGGTTTTCGCCACCGCTCCAGACCAGAACATACAAGCGTAACTAAAACGCGTACCTGGTATATAATAACGTACTTGTAAGGTATAATTATATCAATTTATAGTGTGATTTTAACTACTGGGAAAATTAGATGCTTCCATCTTGATAATTATTAGGAAGAAAGGTGTTTTTTTAATATTATATATACATATAATTGTCACTTTGACAGTGGGAAAAGCTACCTGCAACTTTTACAAATAGAAGTTTACATTTTCTCTTTTATTATCAGGGATAAATACTTTTAGCAGCTCTTGGGTTTTTAGCGCCCTGTATATCACAACTCCGCTAAAATGTACACGTTCTCTTGTTAACGGCAAATGAAGTGATAACATCCGGGTCGCTGTTCTGGTTTAAACATCGTCAGCTTGTTCTTCGAATACTTAATATTTAATATTTTGCTAGAATCGTCCTAGCATTTTCAATATGCATTCAAATAAAATTGTAAAAATTGTTCTTTTTTACAACTTTATCAAGAATAATTCATTAATAGTGTTAAAACTGTCACTACACACTTTTACTCGAAAATAATGCTCCACACAAATATTTCTAATAATATTTCAAACAAATACAACACAAATACGCAAGAAACTGTTAAATGTGAAAACAAAAATATCCCCAAAAAATCGGCCCAGCACTGATGCGATAATTACAGTGAAGCAGTGTCGAGCGCGGTTAGTACTTGGATGGGTGACTATACTAGGGAAGAGAATGAGCTCGAGGTATAATGTCGTCTTTCGGAGGAGACGTAAAACCGAGGTCCCGAGTCCATGGATGTTGGGTTCGATAAAGAACCCTACCACTGGTTGGAACACCAGTGGGTTCGGTAAAATTGAACACTTACGATCAAACAGATTAAAACAGCCAGATAAATCCCATTCCTTAAAAGATCTACTTGACACCAAACGTTCATTAACACCTAACACAGAATTAGAAGTACTACATATTTGTGATAGGAAACAAGAACTAGATTTCCTTGAAGAATTAGAAATAAGAAGACCCACAATATGAAGTTGTCAATGGACACTATTAATTGTAACTATTGTAAAGATAAGCAGATATAGTGTTCCATGATTTCCTATACGGTTTATCCGTAAATATGGAGCAACTGGAAACGTAAGAGAAAGACCTGGAAGTGGACGACCAAGGGCTACCACCCCCGTTATCTGACTGTATATACCCGTAGAGAACCTGTGAGTACTTGTCGGGTTATACAACAGCGTCTTTTAAATGCTTCTGATTCATTATTTTACTACCATCTGCTTAAAAACAGTATTTAACAGCCTAATTAAATGAAACTATTGTATCCAAGTATTTTTTGTCTATTTTTCCCAAACTCTTGCTACGCCTATGTCCATTACTTTAATTTTTGGATAGTGTCTTGAGAACCCCAATATGTATTGTTCTCGAGTGGTAAAAACCTGTTTATAAGGTGAGTGTTCACTCTGTAGGTGCTTTATTAGGTTAAAATTGGTAAAGTATGATTTACAAAGAAATCAAGCAGATATTTTGTTGCCAATTATTCATATAAAACTACCAATTTTTTGTAAATTAAATTGTCTCAACTGTAGGTACAAAATAAATACTAGTTTTGAGAAGAAACAATGCAGTGGGTGTAAATATGGTGATTATTAGAAGTTGTATTGTTTATGAATAATTATAGAGTGTAAAAACAATAGAAAAATGGAAAGGATTGTTATAAGTTTTCGTGTGTAATTATTGAAAAGTATTTTTTCGTCGATCTTTACAAAAAAAATGACATTTTTCGTAATAATTTCCGGATGAAAAATCTTCTATTTCTGATGTCAACCACTTTTCGTCCGCAAACACTTTACTTTTCGTCTTCTGTGGCCGCTATGATACGGCAGGGTGCGAGAAAGGTTGTGACAATAAGTGTCATTTGCTGTTGTCAAATGTGACTGCGTACGAAAAACACTTGTCTTCAAAAATAATTAGTAGTTTTTTTTAGAGATCGACGAAAAAATGTAGTATGCACCTCGGCTAATAACTGTCTCTTGTCTTGCCTGTTTCAATTTGCAGACTCAACCAAGAGAAAGGCAAGTTCATCCGCACTATCAGCAGACGAATCGAGAAAGATTATTGAGCTTTGGGACGAAAACACTCCGGACGGATTGCAAAGAAAGTTCTTTCACATTGCTGCTCATGAGTTGGCCTGGAGAGGAAATAAAACAGCGGCAGCAACAATAGAATATTTTGTGGAGGAAATTGACAATCAAGGGGAACCAACAGGACGCATTGAGTATAATCTGTCAGAAATACACGTTCTGATTAGTTAAAAATCACATGTGTGGAATTTTCTTTAGAATCTATACGTTAAAAATGTGACATTATCTTGGGACACCATGTAATGAAATAAAAATACAATGTTTGGTTTATCCGAAAATAGAAATTTAAGGTATTAGTTTTAATAACATCAACGTGTATATCGAATTAACTTTAAAATTCATTGTCGAATCGACTACCGGTTAATTGTTGTCAGTTCTATTTATTATTACCAGACACGTTCGATTTTAAATGCACGTGTATTGGCAAAAACATTTCGTACATGAATAGAAAACAATTAGACAGACATCTTACTTTTCACGTCTGACTTATCGAAGAATTTGCAGTTTGAAGAGGTCATTCATCTTTTTTATTCCTTTCTGTTTATTTATTTTTCTAAGTATCTCTTTATGTAAACTAAATCACCAAATCAATACATTTTAAAAATATTTAAATTCAATATACAGGTAATAAAGAAAATAAATATAATAAGAAATGGTAATATTCTAGCCACTCTGAATATCTGGGAGTAATATGGAATTAGACAAAAACATAATGAAAGAAAGCAAAGGCGAAAAAAAGAATAAAAGTAAATTGAAGAGGTGGAAGCTGAAGATGGCTCTAGCACTACGTTTTTTTATAAACCAAAATATTTGCCAAAGCATTGCTTAAAAGAACATGAACAAGTTTTGCCATTGAGTTGGGTTTTCGACCTTGAAAGCTTCTTTACTTTAAACTCTATCCCATATTTTGCCTAGTCCTTGCTTGGTGTCTTTTAACCAGAAGAAGTCGAGATTGGTTAGTGCAAAATAACTTAAGTTATATCCTTAGAGAAAGGACTGGGAAGCAGGGCCTCCTATAACAGCGAATCAACTGGTACACTGATGGTTCTAAAACAGACTCTGGAGTAGGAGCCGGAATATATGGGGTACAAGAGCCTAAGCCTAAGGAAACATGCAACTGTCTCTCAGGCAGAGGTAATAGGGCGGTGCAATGCTGTGCAGAAGAGTTGATGAGACGGGAGGTGGATAACCAAAGAATTGAGGTCATGATAGGGCCAGAACCTTCCTGTGGAATTGCAAAAAAACCTCACGAAGGAGAACATCCACCAATGGATAAACAACCAGGTGTTGCGCTGGTGGCATAAGGACAAAGGCACGCTAAACTATTCCTTAAAAGCCCTTCAGGCATAGCAGACGACAGCCTATGTAGGTTTTGCCAGGAAGAAGACGAAACCGCGGAGCACATACTCCGTGAGTGCGAAGGCCTAGTAAGGGTGCGGTTGCACCTATTCGGAGGAGAAAAACCGAGGGCAGAGAACTACGCAAGGGAGGCGGTATCCAGGCTAATAGGTCTAACAAAAAGAAAAAAGCTAGATATCGAGCTCTAAAAATAGGGAGGACCACAATAGATGTGCAAAGGTCGCAGTGGGATAGGATAAAGAGCCACTCCATATCCAGTCTATCTCCTTAGATGAGATAAGCCAACAAATGTACCTTGGGCTTAATTAGTGGAAGAGTTTTGTTGATTATTGTGTATAGAGGTTCATGAAAAACAAAATATTGGCCAAACCACCACCCAAAATGATTCCAAACTTCACATTTTGTAATAAAATGAAATTTATTCAAAATAAAAAACAGATATAATTAACACGGGTGTTAATTTACCACCTTGCTCGTTACGAACTTCTTTTTACGGAAAATAATGGCGCAATATTATGATTGCAAATCATTAATATTTATAGAGTGTAGTTACTAACTAATAATTTAGGAAATAACAATACCATAAACGATAACCAGTTAATGGTTTCATGATTAGCGTTTTACAAAGCGTCCGATCTAAGTATCAATTTGCAAGAAAAATTGTAGTAAAAAGATTTGTGTGTATATTTTTTTATTGTGCATATATATCGTTTTGGAAACTTGTTTTTAATATCATTATTGTATTCGTATAGGAAATTACATAACAACATTGGCGGCGAAATTATTTTTTTTGTTGTTATAAGTCCTTGAAAACGTATCCTTTTTTATTGAATTTAATTTGTTATAGATTCTGTCGATTGTAAATGAAATTTTTTTCTACAACGCACATCCATTCCTAATTAACTTGTTTACCAAAATTAATTCGCAAAAAAGCAGGAACGTTGATACAAATGTATATAGAACCTCATGAAAAATGGTTTTGAGAATATTTTTTTATATTCTTAAAACGTATTTGTTTATATATGTTAGGATCAAACACCAATGGTCGAAAAATACAGCCAAAACGCGTTCTGGCCACTAGTATATTGCCAATGTCAGAAATATCGTTTTCCGGTCGTTTAGTGTAGACAAGAACGCGTTCTGGAGCCTTTGCAATTGCCAGAATGTGTATTGACTTTCCCAAGTTAGTCTGAATGAATTTTGTTATTCGTCTACGTATAATTCTGGTGACTTAATGGCATACTTAAAACATCTACTAGTTTTTACACGAACTATTGTTGTGACACTTGCTGTTACATAGTACCCTTACCCTTACTTACAGAGGTAAAAG
This sequence comes from Lochmaea capreae, assembly GCA_949126875.1. Lineage (NCBI taxonomy): Eukaryota > Metazoa > Arthropoda > Insecta > Coleoptera > Chrysomelidae > Lochmaea > Lochmaea capreae. Next base: position 4,190,993 of record OX421408.1, read on the forward strand.
TAGCAAAAGCTTGTAAAAATAAGGGTAAGGGTACTATGTAACAGCAAGTGTCATAACAATAGTTCGTGTAAAAACAAGTAGATGTTTTAAGTAAGTGTCGTTTGCAAGCTGAGACATGCACAAAATCGGTTATTGGACGGTTTAATTGTATGTTAGACGCGTTCTGGCAATCGCGAAAGGTCCCGAATGCATTCTGGTCTACATTAAGCGGCCGGAAAGTGTAATTTCGGATTTTGGCAATATGCTGAGGGCCAGAACGCGTTTTGGGCGTATTTTTCAACCATTGGCTGAAATCGGTGTTTGATCCTAACATACCTATACACTGTGTCCGTAAAGTATAGAACAAATTCATTTTTAGCTAAACAGGCCATTTTAAAAAATAATCCTGATTCACGTCGATTTTTGATTTTACTTTACCGTATTTTAAAATAATATTCTAATATACAGGGTGAATTACTTTCGAGTAATGACGTCACCGTCATTATTTTAAATGGAACACCCCCATTTTGTCTCAATTTTCGGATTACACTAGCTGAGCTGATTCCAAAAATGTATCACATCTTGATTCCATTTGGTACAGGGTGAACAAAAATACAATAATTTTGTGTGTGCTAATAAAGTAATCCTGGAGGTATTGATAAAAGTTTATGGTTTCAACAGGATGGTGCACCTCCACATTATGCTGTAGATGTTAGAAGGTACCTAGATGAAATTTTTCCGACCAGATGGATTAGTAGACGTGGACCTATTGAATGGCCAGTGAGGTCACCAGATTTCAATCATTTGGATCATTTTATGTGGGGCCATCTGAAGAATGTTGTGTATCAAACTAAACCAGCAAATATTCAAGAGTTAAAAGAGAGAATTCGAACAGTAATAAACAATATTTCTCTAGACACAATAAACAAGGTTCAACAAGAATTTGTACACCGTTTGAGTTACTGTCAAATACTGCAAGGCCTGCAGTTCGAACATGTATAAAATCATGTATTTCATCATATTTTGTCCGCTAGACAATAAGTATTTTTGATAATATTGTCAATTCAACTAATAAAGAATGTTACGCGTTACTTTATGAGCACACACAAAACTATTGTATTTTTGTCCACCCTGTACCAATTGGAATCAACATGTGATAAATTTTTGGAATCAACTCAGCTAGCGTAATCCGAAAATTGAGACAAAATGGGGGTGTTCCATTTAAAAAAAATGACGGTGACGTAATTACTCGAAAGTAATTCACCCTGTATATTAGATTATTATTTTAAAATACGGTAAATTAAAATCAAAAATCGACGTGTTTCAGGATTATTTCTTAAAATGATCTGTTTAGCTAAAAATGAATTTGTTCCATACTTTACGTATTTGAACTTTTTAAAAATTTGAACTGAATATACTGACAAACATTTTATTTTAGAAATATGTATATAACAACAACTTTGTTTCTTAATGCGTTTATTACATCATCAAATTAAGACATCTTCTATTGCTTTAATAATTAGAAAAAAAGATCTACAGATTCCAGTAAAAGAAAAAAAGTATTGACCAGACTTCAAGGACTTTTAAAACGTCTTAATTGTATAGATAATAATGAGTTGAAAGATTTCATATTGACTGATTAAAGTTTATAAATAAAAAATAGTAAAATATTTTTAATACTCACACTTTCATAGTCACTTAAACTGAGCGAAAAAAACCGGAATATCGAAAACGTTGAGCTACTCCTCTTTTTCTCGCATTTTTTAATTAAATATTCCCTTTCTTCGTCGTAATTTAAACTACAATTATAATTCCCAAACATTTTGACAAAATTTGGCTAAATCTCAAATTTCATTTCAAAAATAAAAACGGAATTGTCAAATTTCCAAAAATATAAGCAAACCCGAGAAATTAATTTACTCACGATGATACCGAAGATTCAACTCAACTAATACATAAAAGAAAAACGATTACGTTCTTCAAATGAGCGACAAATATTATTGTTTATAGAAAGTAACTGATGGAATTAACCCATAGTGAACGGAAAAATTTGGAATATATTTAAAACTTTGATACATTTTAAACGGAAGTTCAAAGAACTGGATTATTATCATTTTTTTATTGTTATAAAAGGGTAAACAAAGGAATATAATAGATGTGCTACCTTTCACGTAGTTTAGTTTTTAATAGTTTTTCACTTAATTTATCAATTTGAACCGATTTAAAATCATACACTTAAAAAAAGTTAAAATAACAATCCAGATGTATATATTATGCAAAAATGTAAGTGTATTTCTATTTATACATGATCTATATACACTGTGTTCATTTCAATTAATAATTCAGAAAATTTCAGGGTACAAAAGGTCTGGTAAGTGTCACTTTAATCATATTTTTTTAACTTTGATTCTTTCATAGTTTTTCAATGTTTGTTTAAAATGGTGACTCTTTAAACTCCCCAGAATTAGATCCAGTATTGTTCCAAGGTAGTTTCGTTTCAATTCCATTGCCGTTAGACCTTGGACTTCGAAGATACACGAAGAAAACATCCAAAATCAAACAGGAAATAAAAAGTGATTGAGGTGATGTAAAGTTTTTGACTATTACAAAACAAGATATATACCTAGCTATGCGCAGATAAGTATTAGTATAGGTCGAAGGTTGTCCTACTTTAATTTTGTTGGTACTGTACTTTGGATAAACCAAGAAAACAATTAAAATCAAACGGGAAATGTATAGAGATTGAGGTAATGTTAGGTTTATGACAGTAACAAGTGGAATTTAAAAAGTCAGTAGCCTTGTAAAAACTAGGGGATGATTTTTTCCAAGAAAAAATTTGGTTAAATACTTTTAATAGGTATGATGAATCATTTCTTGAAAGCAACAAAAAGGTAAACAAATTCCTGAAGATCGATTGCACTAAACTACTAAACTAAGCAACTAAACTACTTAAAATTAATAGCTTTGATTAGATATTATAAATACCATTTTATTATCAATAATGGACAACCTTATTTACAAAACAAAATACCGTTTAGAATAGACGCCCATAACGTAAACATTTCGTTATCTCGAAAAGAATTCATATCGGATGTTATTGTTGAATTGCAGTTACATGAAAATTAAATTAAAATTGAATCAACTTATATAAAATATTATGTAATATAATTTCTTATATTTATCATCAACATATCCAAGATTTTTAAGGTTTTAAATTTTATAGAATTAATAAAAACATGAATTTTAATTTTTCTAAAATCACAAAAAATATAAATATTATTTAATTTAATTTTTTAAATTTTTTCCAATAAAAACAATATTTCAAAAACTAACCCATCATAATCATTCTCAAAATTTAATTATATTATTTAATAAAATTTCATAATTAATTACAAAAATATTTTAATATAAAAAAATCTGAACCATGCAAAAATATTTTTTACCTTTTATAATGATATTGTCGACTATAAGGATATAGGACATTAATAGAGCCAGAAAGACGTTTTCGCACACTTAAAAATTAAATTCTAAACTGCTTGATCGAGATAACAAACATAAAATGAATCAATTTTAGTCACAGCTTCCGAAACATCAACACTAGGTCAAACAATGCGACAAAAATAGATACAAGACAATGCACAATCATCGATTGCAGAGTACCTACTGTGTCAACACATTTCACTGATTTGATGTGATTGGAAGTATCATTATTAAACTTTAAGCTTCGATGCAAAAAAAATGTGCACAATATATTTTTTCTAAAAAGGAGATTCTCAATTCGAAGTGTACATACAGGGGGATCTAGGTAAATTGTTCGAAATCAATTATTCGAAAATCAATTGTTCGAAAATCTATTGTTCGAAATTCAATATTCTGAATAGAATATACAAAAATAGATAGATAGAAGTTTTTATTACTTTGTGAATTTATCGAATGACAATTTTTGTAAAGTAAATTATAATAATTTTCAATAATAACCCAACCAAACCTACCCCTACCAAACCACCTTCGTATTTTTAGTCAATTTTTGAAAAATAAATTATAATAATTTCCAATAATAACCCAACCAAACCTACCCCTACCAAACCACCTTCGTATTTTTAGTCAATTTTTGAAGAATAAATTATAATAATTTCCAATAATAACCCAACCAAACCTACCAAACCACCTTCGTATTTTTATTCAATTTTTGAAGAATAAATTATAATAATTTCCAATAATAACCCAACCAAACCTACCCCTACCAAACCACCTTCGTATTTTTTGTCAATTTTTGAAGAATAAATTATAATAATTTCCAATAGTAACCCAACCAAACCTACCCCTACCAAACCACCTTCGTATTTCTAGTCAATTTTTGAAGAATAAATTATAATAATTTCCAATAATAACCCAACCAAACCTACCCCTACCAAACCACCTTCGTATTTCTAGTCAATTTTTGAAGAATAAATTATAATAATTTCCAATAATAACCCAACCAAACCTACCCCTACCAAACCACCTTCGTATTTCTAGTCAATTTTTGAAGAATAAATTATAATAATTTCCAATAATAACCCAACCAAACCTACCCCTACCAAACCACCTTCGTATTTCTAGTCAATTTTTGAAGAATAAATTATAATAATTTCCAATAATAACCCAACCAAACCTACCCCTACCAAACCACCTTCGTATTTTATCACCATTAGGAACCTGCCACCTATTCGATAAATTGATTTCGAACAATTGAGTTTCGAATAATTTATTTTCGAATAATCGGTCATTCGAAAAATTGATTTTCGAACAATTGATTTCGAACAATTGATTTCGAACAATTGATTTCGAATAATTTACCGGTACCCACATACAGGGTGCTCCGTATGTAAGTACCTTGATCGGTGGATCTACTTCATTCATTTTCCCATAAACTTCGTAAGTTGGGGATATACAAATGGGTAGGGATAGGTTGAGGAATAGTAAATCTGATCGTACTCTGTTATAAAATGGTTTTGGTATTTTCTTTTTTTTTGTCATACAGTGTCAGTAGTTTATCGTTATTTGTAATTTTATACGTTTGGTTTTTAGAATCAGCATTACATGTTAGCGCATATATGTCAGTCTTAGGTACCTTCTTCTGTCTTCTAGGGATGGTTCTGCTGCCTCGCAATCTAAACTTTCTACCGGCGCTGTTCTGAAAGCTCCTAAAATTAATCGAAGCGCCGTATTGTGGATTGGATCTAATGTTTTCAATAAAGATTGGCTTGCTGATAAATACGCCGAAGCTCCGTAGTCTAGTTTTGATCTTATAAGTGTTCTATAGATGGTCAATAGGGTTTTTCTGTCCGATCCCCATTGTTTGTTGGCTAATATCTTCAGAGCATTGAGATTTCTATTACATTCTCTTTTCAAGTTGTTAATGTGTTCCATTCAGTTTAATTTTTGGTCGAAAAATATCCCCAGAAATTTTATTTTGTTCCTATTCGTTAAGGGTTGGTTATGAAGTATGAGTTGTGGTATGTATGGGTTATTTTCTTTGGTAAAACGGATAAACTGGGTTTTTTTCTGTGGAGAAACGAAAGCCAGTTGTCCAATTTGTGTAAAAACTCCTGGGTTATGTTGCGAAGGTTTTCAACATTTCTGCTCTTGCCAAAAATGATTAAATCGTCCGCGTACAATCGAGCTTTTAATGGGGATTGAAGGTCTTTAATGATATCATTTATGGCTACAATAAATAATGTGGGACTTAGCACCGACCCTTGAGGAATTCCATTTTCTTGATTTTTTGGTGATGATATCACATGGTGGTGATGATAATCACATATGATTATTCATAAGAAAATTTACACATCTAGAACCATCTGATAACGTGAAACTTTTACAGCAAGTAGGTTTTTTTCAGATCAAATTGTGCATATTAAAAATACCACTTCGTGTAAACGTTGTTTAGACTGTAAATAAAACTTGTCTTGTCTCTCTCTTTCTAGTAGTGTTGTTCATATTATCCTTGTCGTGCTTGTGTAAATTAAATATTGTATATTCCGACTGTACTATAAATCCTAATTTATTTTTTAAGATAGTAATACGTTGTATATAATCAATGGAAACAATAGAAAATTAAAATTCACCCAATCGTTAACTACAGATTGAATTATTCATAACGACCAAGTAATACATCTGAGTATTAATCTCTTGGCAGGATAATTTGACATTTCCTGCAATTTGTTTCCATCGTATTTTTGTAAAAAGATCTAATAGAATTTACATCCGTATTCCAAGGTATTGGGAAATTGTTCAAGCAGACCCAAATAATAATTAGAATACTTTGTTTAAGAATATTAATACATATTATGGTATTTATAACATTTTTTGCTAATTGATTCTCCATTTTAATGTGCTTATGCTTGGCTGATAATAACTAAGTGCTGTTTCACACGGTCAGGGCGAACGGCACCGGTGTTTTAGTCACTCGAATGCCCGGTAAGGTGCGTACCTCATGGTGCTGTATTTCAGCTATTCATTGAACACGATGGACAGTAGAAGTAATCGTCAAATTTTTGTTCGAACCAGATAACAGCAAGAAGTGTTCTTTATGTTCTTTTAACATATGGAGAACAAGAAGTTGAATTCTTTAATCGCAGTTATCCGAGTCGACTGTGTAAAATAGTATATGTCTAAAGCTTTAAAAAAATAATGATAATACTGAAGTGATCTACACAAAGAACAAAGAAAAAATTGAGTCAAAAAATCAATATTTTCACGATTATATTTTGTCAACCTTGCTTGAATATGCCTGTACCCGCGATTTCGACTATTATTGGAAAAATCGTACTACATATAAAATTGATTGTTATCTATTTTTCAAATGATAATTTATTTCCAACAGCACAATACATGAATCACTTGTTTACGGATTCGTTATGATGAACAGTTTCAAAGCTCTATGCATAAACATTAAACACTGATAAAATGTCTTAGAAAAAATTGTTCACATCAGCGTGAAGAGATAAACAGTCAAATTTATCACGTCTGGGAAATACCAGACTAATTAAATCGTTAGATTCTCTTTTTCCGGACTATTTTAAATATATAAGTAATTATCTATTCGTGAGAAACACTTAGTTGAAAGAGAAAATGAAGACGAAGATGAAGACGAAGACGAAAATGAAGACGAAGACGAAGAAATAGTGAGTGATGTAATAAAAACAGTTAAAACAAGGAAAATTCATGAATTATACTTTAATTAAATAAAATACCACGTTCTGTGGACCGGGGCAAGCTAAAGAATGATTTCGATGATAAGAAAGAATTCCTCTCAATATATAATGAACCTAACTCTAACAGTGACACATAATAATCTGTAAAGGTATCAGTAAAGGGGTTTTCAACACAGGAGCATTAAGAATGGAATCGGTATTTAGAACAGTATGTATATATGTATTTTGGGGTAACATTCACTGAGACCTAAAAGATCTACAGGGTGTCCCACTATAAAGTAACACATTTTGACGGCTTATTACTCGAGAATGGAAAAAGATATCGACGTGCAGTTTTCGCTAAACTTCTTATATTTCCTTCAAATTTTTATTGACATAGTTGCCAAATTTATATTTTTTCCTGAAAGCACCGAAAAAAAATGACCATTTTTGAAACGAAATTATCGGTTTATTTTAAATACAACACCCTATATTTTTTAATATCATCTGAAAGTCCCTTTCTTCCCCTTTCCAAAAATGTATACATTATCGGCATATACTCAAGTTTTTAGGGGAAGATTTAATTTTTTATGAAACCATGTTAATAACTTCCAAAAATTATCACATGACGTCTAAAATTTTCGTAAGAAAGTTACTTTTGTTAATTATTAATAAAAATGACCAGGATAAGATTCAGAACCATTTTTGACAGAAATACTCCTATACACGAAAATCGATATTAACTTGGGTACAACAATTTACAGAATCGGGAAAACTAGAAAGAAAGAAAACATTTTTATTTACATATAAGAACAAGGAACCAAACATAACTTCATAAAACACATCAAAACAAAAAAAAATATATTTAATAAATAAGTTGTTGTATGTGACCTCCATCTGCATCTCTACATAATCCTAATCTCATCCAAAAATTACTGAACGCATTTTGCAGCATTTCTGGTGTTATGGTATTAAAAACATTAACTATGTTATTTCTTAACTCCTGAAGGTTTGTAGGGATTGGGTTATAGTAACTTTCTTACGAAAATTTTAGACGACTTTTGAGACTTGCAAACGGTGTCATAAAAAATTTAAACATTTCAGTGAAAGCCGCTCATTAATCCCTTGTCTCATTTTCGAGTTATAACGTTTCCAAGCTGTTAAAATGTGATAATTTACGTTTGGAAGTTATTGACATGGTTTCATAAAAAATTAAATCTTTCCCTAAAAACTTGAGTAAATGCCGATAATGTATACATTTTTGGAAAGGGGAAGGAAGGGACTTTCAGATGGTATTAAAAAATATAGGGTATTGTATTTAAAATAAACCGATAATTTCGTTTCAAAAATGGTAATTTTTTTTCGGCGCTTTCGGGAAAAAATATACATTTGGCAACTATGTCAATAAACATTTGAAGGAAATATAAGAAGTTTAGCGAAAACTGCACGTCGATATCTTTTTCCATTCTCGAGTAATAAGCCGTCAAAATGTGTTACTTTATAGTGGGACACCCTGTATTGTGCTCCCTTACTTCTACTTAGTTTCTGAGGAGAGTCTCAGAGACTAGTAGTTCCATTAGTCCTATTTCCCGGAGAAATTTTAGGATATCTGCAGGCTTCAACTTAGGTAACTGTCCCTCTTCTATCCAGTAATCTCCCAGGGACTGTGCCCTAGGATTCTGAATTGCTGTGCAGTTCGCAAGTATGTTTCTTCTTCCATTCCAAAAAATCTACAATCTTCCTTCTTTTTCCTCCACTTTTTTGAGGTTTTTAAGATGCCCATTCAGGCGACAATGTCGCGTTAGGATTCCTGTTAAAACTCTTAGTGCAGTATAACTTTGACTTATGCATTCATTTGATCTCAATCCAGAAGAATCTTACATTGCCTAAGCCCTGCTAGATCTTTCCAATGGTCAGATTTTCTCTTTTTTTCTGCTTTACCTTTTTCTTCCAATATTACATTGGAGCTGATTCCGCAAAAGGGTTCCGGCCCCCAAAAGGGTATTTCAGTCCTCCCCTTCGCTAGTTCATCTGCTGTTTCGTTTCCTTCTATTCCAGTGTCTCCTGGAATCCACAGTAAGGTAACTATATTGTTCTCGCCGAATTCATTAAGTTTGCCTAGGCATTCCCACACCATTTTGGAACTGATTACACAAGAACTCATCGCTTTAATGCCTTCTATATTTAGAACAGTAAAAAGCTGGCTCATTGTCTAAATAGCAGAGATATTGGGGTGAATTTTATTGAAAATTCTCACAGGTACAGTTAGATTTCTACATACAGTATCCTGTTTCAATTGTCATAAATATCAACATGGAATTTCTTATCTAAAATTCATTTTATTTGAAAAAAAAAAGTTCCAGTACGTAAATTAAAACAAAACATCGTATTATATAAATTACATATATATTTATATAGGGTGGTGCTTTAAATTTCAATCAATTATTCATAAAACAATCGACAATTAAACATAAAAAGGATTAATAACGATCATCGATATTTCTATTGTTATATTTATTGGCAAACCGAACGCAGAACTGACCTTCAATTGATCATTAAGAACATGTTGTATAGTTACATAATTATTAATACAATCATAGAATGATGAACATCACTATAATTATACAGTGCTTACTTTTATAACATCAAATGAGAAGAACCATAAAATCATCACGAATAAAAAACACACAAAAAATTGTTATTTCAATGTAATTTGTTCAGCTAGTTGTTTTTTTGCCACTTCCCTCAAATTCCAATAGAAGTTTGTCAACAGACCGTTTCATAGGAGCAATAGACACTCCTTTTTTGTTTCCCAACCAAATTTAGTAAATTTTCTGAGCAGTGTTACCACCGCTGTGGAGGAAACAATTTAGACAGAACATTTGGCGCTGTAGAAAAGCTTTAAACTTCACCCAGGTCCTTCCGATCTGATGTGAGAATTCCTCTTATAGCCAACAGTTTCCTCTTATAGCCAACAGTTAATAAGGGCATTTCTTGAAGACCTAATTGCGTCATCTCCATACACATCTCCTGGACCAGAAACTAATTCCTTGAAAGTTGTGGGAAGAAAAAGGTTGGATAATATTTAGAACATATGAGGAACGACATAGCTAACCTATGTCTTTTGGAAAAAGTTTCAACTGGTAAAAGATAATGTCAAAATTCTTCGTACAGTTTTTCTACCTTGTGGTACATTTTCTTCTTATTCCTCTTGAATCTTTTTGTTGAGGACTGGGAAGCATTTTCTTAGTTCAAGAGTATATTCTTTTGCCTTGGCCGATACACGACTGTGCTTCAAGCAGAAACGATTGCCGCTATAGCCTGTATTGATGAAAACATCAGAAGAGGATATACCGGACAAACAATAAAAATATTCACTGATAGCCAGGCTCTGCTTCAAGCTATAAGTAATCCAACAACTAGGTCTAGACTGGTAAAAAAACTGTAAAGAATATCTCGACAGGGTGGCTAGAGACAACAAAGTGTCTTTAATATGGGTGCAGGTAATGAAATGGCGGATCAGTTAGCTAAAGAAGGTTCGACAGGAGAGTTTATAGGTCTGGAGCCTTGGTAGGAAGATTCTCAAAATATAAAATAAGCCTTGTCGGAGGATAAAACAATGTCCAAGAGTAAAGTAGATACTTTCTGGTGCTTAACCGAAACTGGATAAACCAGTATATATCTTACGTAATCATATTTAATATATTTTTTTAATAAATCTATTATTGTACCAGATTAATATTAACATACAGTTATTCGTTACTGTCTGCCGTGGAAAAAAATTTGCAGTTTTGCAATTCATGAAAGTTAAAAAAAAAACGATTAACAGTTAGCATTCATTGACAATAAATCAGTTTTAAATAAATGTAAATAATGTTCTGTCATGGTATTGTTAAATTTAATAAATACATTTCTTTAACGGTTTGGTTTCGCCTATCCTTAATCTACCGATTGTCCCAATTTTCGTTTCAAGCTTTCGTTGTATGCTAAAATGTTCTCAACTGTGTATCGCTGAATTTAAATCGATTTTTGGCGATGAATATCCACTCGCTCACGGATGAATGTTGTGAAGACTGTTCAAAATCGATTGTTGAACAAGAATAACAGCGTAGAACGGTCAATTCCGAGTGGTATACAACTACACAGTAAAATAACGCCTAACGGAGAGTCTTTTTTCTTTAGATACGAGTCTTATTTTGGTAAAAGCGTATCTATAGCTGCTACCCATTAGATTTTCGATTATTTTATATGTTTCGTTGAAAAAAATGTTCTGTTAAGAGTCCTGAAGACCAATCAACGTTGAAGCCACTTTCAAATGACGTAGATTCTTTTTATTTGACATTTACTAGATTCTTATACTATTTCAACGGCTTGGCAGCATAGCCCAGCTATGACAAGATGAGGATATGACGTACATCATGAGTTATGTTGTATCAGGTATATATAAAGAGTATTTTGAAAAATAATAATGACACAAATAACCAAAGTACTGATATCTTGAAGAAGGTAAACTTTCACATGAAGAATGAAGGTCTTATTTATATATCCGGTTTGTGTTATTTTTAGTTTTAATAGGCTTCCAAAAGAATTTTTTATGTAGAAAGTCCACAGAAAACAAACAAATATTAAACAATAATGGTTGAGCTTTGTAAAGTTAAAACGACCAGCATGTTTTTTGATCCTTCGAGGAATCCAAACAATCATTACAACACTTACATTTCATGATTTTTGAGATAAATGTCACAAACTTCTCAACCGAGCTCCTACATCCACTTCTGTTAAAGTGCTTTAGTTAAGACCACAGAACTAAGCTCTACAATACTATTTGATATTTGACAGAGACTTTATCCTATTTGCGTAAAACTGACACTGAAGTTTGAGGTTATTAGTGATATCGGTAAAATGAATAACACCTGTGACGTAATTAGCGTCCTGTGGTATTGGTTTTACTCCAAGCTAATACGTCTTGACGCTATTTGTGTTACCGATATCTCTCTAATATCAAAGGTTGTGAAAAATGCAACTCATATAATATGCTCTATTTTGATATCCGCAAGTTCCAGTTAAGTCTTGTGCCGTTATTCAAAAGGTTCACGCTGTTCTAAGGGAAAAAGCAGACCTCTACATGTTTTTATTACCCAAAATTAGTTACATAATAAAAATCCATGTTTTAACAGACTCATTAGTCACATTATTTGACGTACTCCAGAAATTCATTAATTTTGACGTTAGAATTGTCAATAATAATAAATTATTATTTTCCATTCTACACTCGCATTATTTACTTAACTTAACGCAAATGTTTAATTTATATATAGATCATGTTTAAGCGAAAAATCAATTTAACCAATAAATTACATACCTGCTGGATATTTTAGATACTAAATGCATATTCATAACCAAAACTAACAGTCAAACGTGCCTAGAACAGCTTGACATGATCAACAACATTTAACGGTTTAATAACGGGTCGAAGTACATTAGTCGAAAGTGCAGTCATATTTAGCAATTAACATTGATTTTAATTTTTCACAGCTAGTAATGAAGGTAGACAATTTTAGTTGAGTCTTGCAATTCAGAATCCTAGGGCACAGCACCTAGGAGATTATTAGATAGAAGAGGAATATTTACCTAAGTTGAAGCCTGCAGATATCCTAAAATTCCTCAGGGAAATAGGACTAAGGAAGCTACTAGTCTCTGATACGTTTTTCAGGTTATAAGTAGAGGTAAGGGCACAATAGATCTTTTAGGTCACAGTGAATGTCACCCCATCATACGTACATACATGATTGATTGGCTTAGCACCACCAGTCAGAGGCGTAGAGTCCTCATCACCTCAGCCTTTAGGCCAGTAGCCCTTATCAAGCTCAATAGTCTTTTCACTAGGTCCTTCTTGGAGAAATACTCCCTTGTACAATGTACAGTTATTTGGGACTTTTGTGAGCCGCTGATAACAATAATATTTTATATTTTGATTGTTTAGATACTATCTTCTGTAAGTTCCTTGTGGCATTACTTATTCTTTTTTCTTATTTTTTTGGGAATCAAACCACAATAATGTTTTTCCCAAAAAAATAAGAAACAAGTTTAGATACTAGTCCAGTAAATAAATACCGAGAAACCCCCCAACCTGCTCATCTCATTATTGTCGGACTTTTTTTTTGCAACTTGTAGGTATTCACGGCAAATGGGCAAATTCAGTTTTCCGCTGATATCTCCGGAAATATGACACTTAGACAAGTGGGATTTTGCTAGGAATGGAGAGCAGTTTATTATCTACAAAAATGATCCTTATCATGTTTGTCAAAAGTTTAACCGTTTTCGAGATAAACGGGCCCAAGCGTACCTTGGATTTCGAGCTGCTGCGCGGCGTCTCCGGGAGCAAGCTCCGTGAATGTAGGCATGGGAGGGCGGGCAAATTGGCCCATAACTTGAGTAAAAATGAATCTTTTTTCATGATTCAAAGTGCATATGAAAGGAGGGACCTGTACCTATAACATCGTGTAACTTTTTCGTTTTTTTTATTTTCCAGGAATATTGAAAACACTGGTCAAACTTTATTTTTCCTGAATATTTGACCGCCCTTATCAATCCGTTCATATTTTTTAAATTAAGCGTAGTTTTACCGAAACCCTTTGGATAATGGGACTTTGATAGGTGGTGAATGTATTCCGAAAGAATGAATAAATAACTTTTGTGTATATCTATAAACAACATGTTTTTCTTGGGACGTTTTTTTTTTGATTTCCGGAGTTTTCTGAAAATTATCGGGTCTACCGCAAATTGATAAACAATGATTGGCAATATCGGTCTTTAATGCACACCATTGGAAAGCTGAAAATGTCCTCTTTTCGATGGTTTTTAAAATTTTTGGCTAAGTTTTTTAGTTTTCCGGAAAATTTTTGCAAGCCTTTTTTTGCAAGAAATATTGATCCAGGGACAAAAATGATAGGGACCATTTTTGTAGGTAATGAACTGTACTTCATTTCTAGCAAAACCCCACTTCTCTAAGTAGGATGTTTCGGGAGATATCGGCCAAAAACTGAATTTTCGGGATCTTGTGCCATTTTCCAGCCCCTTCCGCAAATCCCGCGGAGGACATATTTTCAGAGAGTAATCTACACATGAATACCTACAAGTTGCAAAAAAAAAGTCCGACAATAATGAGATGAACAGGTTGGTGCCATTATTTACTGGACTATACAAACATACGAAATTGTATGAAATGGCGGAATTGTAAGATTAATAAATCCACTGGAATATTAAAGCAGATGTTTAAAAATATTTTCTGTAACAAGTGGATGTGTTTAATCCGTTTAAATCTAATTTAAATACTTTCGGTAAACAATAATAATAATTTTGTTTTTAAAATAATCATAGTTTTCGTATAAACAATATATTAATGTTTTTATTCCGAACGATAAAACAATCGCGTGAAAAAACATACCACAAACCGAAATCAATTTCGAATAAAAGAAAAGTGAAAATGTACTTATGAATTATTTATGAAATTTAAAGAAAGTACAGCAATCGTCGTCCCAGTTTACGATCGCACAAATTCGATATCTTTGCACGCAGGTCAAGGTTGACAGACAATGACATTTGCATTCATTGAAATTTGATAGATTTATCTTTAACCCTTCGATGATAAGTCTATAACTAAGGTAGGTATGACAAGTGACAAATGACAGATGATACCATAGAGTAAATATATAAAAACCAGTAATTTGAAAAGCCTTACTCACACCACTAAAAGTTAGCAGATTAGTTACTAAAGGGTGTGTTCCGAGAAAGTAGTCAACAGTCGTGTTCCAAATCTATTAAATATGCCTTGATGGACGAAGAAATCAATCACGCCACCAACTGTTTGAGAAATTCTGGATTTAACATGAATATTTTTGGTTTTTCATCCAATATATTATATTTCTTTACACACATTTATTGTACATTGTTTTTCTGAGAGTTCTAAATAACCTGTATTCAGTGTTTACATTGTTTTGCCGGCCTAATAAGCGAAGAGCTGTACTCGAAGTAGAAGGATCCATAATTGCAGATATTCAATACAATTATTGCTTACTGAAGGTTTAAAAAGAACAGTTTTAACGAAATAGAGTGGAAACTAAGTAAAAATATCAAAATAACAACAAAAATAAGCATATGGATTTGTCAGAATTGTCAAAAATGGAGATTAATAAACTATCAGCTGATGTCAATGCTACGAAGTGTTGTGTGAAACTGGGCGGAATCTGACCAATCAGAGGTCATCAGAATTGCCAACTTAAATTCAAATTACTCCTCCTGGTTTTTAAATGAGGTATAGGCAAGTACGTATATAGTCGAAGCGTTCTAAGAATGAGAAGAAAAATCAAACTGTGATGTGCATGAATGTAAGTTCGACGTTTCTGAAGTTCTTTTGCGCTTTTTTGATAAATGTGAATCAACCAGAAAAAATTGCATAACGTCTACTGACATACGACGTTAAAGACGTGCCTATCAGTCTTTAAGCAAAAACCTTGCAATTTAAAATGTATTACAAACTACTATAAACAACTTTATAAAAAAAACAAGAAAAAATTTATGAAACTTGCTATAGCCCAGTTCTCAAATTAGTGCTGTGACGTCAAACAGACTTCCGTGAACAAGTGATTAAATAAAAAACAGTCTTTCATAAAATTAATTAAATACCTTTGATGAATCAATGTTACTCTCAAGTTCGTCTCACATTTTTTTCTACCAAGAGTGTCAAAATAAATAATGGATCTGAGTACACGAGGGTCGAATGATAATTGGTAGTAAAGTAAACAGCAAATTGTGTTATTATAGAAAACTTCCTGTTTTCGGTAAGATAATATAACGAGGAAATTAAAAGTGAAAAACAGAAGATAATGTACAAACTTTATAAACTACAATAGAAGATATAAAAATGTACTTTTTTCCTAGTTTTAAAGTTAAAATTATAATATACAGAGCATTTAAATGAAAACTAACCACCCCACATAATTCTGAAGGCGTCAAAAATTGTATATTAAAGTTATAAAATCTCTATACGAGCAAAAATACGTCTCCCTGTATATGATTTGTTCAGAATTATGCTCTGTATGTCTTAGTAAGGTAGACATTTCGTTTGACCCTCGTATTTAAGGAAAGATGATAGTTTAAATTAAGATGGGTATTTTCTTGATAAAAATGTTTACATATTTATAGCAGGATACATTTAAATTAACCTTCAGGAGTTTTTTTATTGACAGTATATTTACCGACAATTTTCGAAGTTACAATATAAATTTTTTTTTGAGGATGAGGATATTTCAACATAAATTTAATCATCTCATCAGGATTCCTGAAAAAGGTCAAGGCAAAGAAAATAAAAATTAATATAATATTTACAATATTAATTTAGAATTTTGCAAAGAAATGTGAAAAGAAAGTAATACTCATAAATATGTCAACGAAGTGCTAACAAATATTATTTTAAATAACAAAGTGGTAAAAAATGTGTTAATTGATTAGTAAATCTGACACAAGCAGCAATTAGGTTTAAAAAAATAGAAATAACTCAATTCTAATCTTTAGAGTAAAGAGACAATTTGTACTTTAAACAAATAAAAAAAATCTATGATGATTATTCGAATATTTTGTTAGATATAAATTCAATTATATTTATTTTAATATATTCAATACAACAATAAGGAAAGGGTATTAAGGATATCTAGGGTACATACTCTTATTCAGCAAATGAAAAATTACTTCATTTTTACAGAATTTCTATAACCAAACTCCTTTTTCTGTTGTATGCAAATACAAGTGATTCTAATTCGGGGTGTGTAGGTCTATGATTGCTCTATGGAGGGTAAAAGTAAGGAGAACCGTCTTGTATGGGATGAAATTAAGGGATGCAGTCTTGCCAGGATCACCTGGGAAGCTGGCGTCAAAAAAATATTTGGTGATGACCAGGAAAAACCTACGTTTAACAGTAGGATATCTGCCTGACCACTGTCAATTAAAGAAACACCTCCATACAATGGGGCTAGTGGACACACCTCTAATCAGGATGTGTGAACAGGAGGATGAATCTGTCAGGCATGACTTATGCGAGTACCCGGAGTTATCGTCAATAAGAGAGTGTGTGTTCGGTGAGTCTTGGCCTACACCTGCCAATATAAAGGAGATGTCTCCAAGGGACCTGTCCACCTTCCTGGAAAGAACAGAATGGACGATGACTTAGGAAGACAACTCCTCGGAAGGATGTACAATGGGAAGGACCCAATAGATCTTTTAGGCCAAAGTTCTCCCCAAAAACATACGCTAAACTGTCTGAAGAATCCAGTTGTCTACATCCAGGAGGAGCAAGTCTAACTAATATAACAGTGCTACTAAGTGATAGAGAGGAACCATCTAAATAATATAAAAAACTTACAGAATGGTCAGTAAAACCGTTTACGTTTCTACAAACATTTTCATTTCAATTTAGATTGAGTTGTTGTCAAAGTTAATTTATTTCTCATCTACCTTATTGTTAGAGTCGGCAGACATCGTTATCAAAGCAACTCGAGTCAATTGGTAAGGATTACTATTGACACGAACGATATAAATAAAAATGACCTCGTACAAATATTCCTAGGATTAAAAAAAAATTTTTCTTTCCAAAACTGCTTTACGGCGGTTAAAATTGGTATACTACTGAAAAGAAATCATTAACACTACTTAAACTATTTGTTATTGCAGTATTAATTAAAACTACGGATAGCCGGATTAAATTTTTTTTTATATACATAGTAGAGGAAATTTAAGCAGAAATGTCATCAACAAATGGAATTTAATTTTGTAGAATTTAGAACGTTTTGTTCAAACTTATCTATAAAAATGTTGACAATGCTTGGAGAAAGAGATATTTCAAAAGAATCTTCCCTTAATTGATAGATTACGTTTGTGGAAAGTGGAGTATGTGCACCAAGAGTGTATTTTGTAGATTAATGTTTTGTTTCCAGATAGCTAATGCCTCTAGAGCATAATATATATCTTACTATAAAGCCATTTTTTATTATACTTATCTGAAAACATTGTTTTCATCTGTTTTTACAAAGACGTAAAGGTGGCATTTTCAAAACAGCGCACGGAAATTTTTTCCCGATCTCCGATTTGTTTTCCGTGCGCTAAATAAAAAAATTTATTTGAGCCCACAGCCTGACGCTCCAAAAAAGCAATAGTTTTTGGATATTTTGTGTTGCCAGCATTTTTTTTTATACCTAAACAACTCTTTATACAGTTTTAACTTTTTTGAGATCTCGCCGTTCCAAAAAAAGTTGATACTCGTGTTCATATCTCGACCTGGATTTTGTTGGTAACAAATCGGCACTGGCTTGTGCCGCTAGCTCTAAAGGTGGCTTCCCACGGCCCGTTATTTTACAGTCTAGGCCGCGCCGCGACGGTGGAACGGGCGGCGCGTAGATCGGAACGGACTTCAGGCGAAACTCTTCCCACTGCGTGTTTGTGCCCATGTACCTTTTCAAAACCGATCAGCTGCTTACATATTTTTGTGTTTACTGGGGCTCGGGTTTGGTGATTGCAACTTGTTTTTGGTGATTATCGGTAATGTCGGAAGAAGAAAAAACTGTTGCGGCAGCCGCTGTTATACTTTTTAATGGGTATTATTTACTGAAGAACAAAAAAGAAAAGAAAAAAAGTCGTTGGTGGACATCGCTTCGCGCCTTTGAAGTTACGGACTCGCCGCGGATTCGTCGCACCTCCTCGCACCACCTCAGGCGACCGTCTTCCTACGGCGTGTTGGCGCGGCCCGGCCTGCAAAAACACGGGCCGTGGGAAGCCACCTTAATATGTTCATAGGAATATCTGGATACATGAATATATCGCTGCTGTTGAGTGAGTAGAGTGAATACATCTGGACTTTAGACAAAATATAAACGAGATCTTATGAGTTTAGTGAAGCTATAGTACGATAAACCAGTTCTACCTTAAATTTAAATCAATTTTTCAACATTAGGAAACATTTAAATTTCACCACCATTACTATTCCAATTTTAACGAATTTGTACTTTATACAGGGTCGGTCAAAAACATAGTAAGACTTTTGAAGAGTCTTTTTACTACCAACAAACAAAAAAAAAACGATTTCTAACAGAAACTTTATTACACTATAAATCATTTAGTCTCGTGCGTACATAGAAACCGTTTTTATTATAGTCGTAACCGTGTATCATGAGTACGTTTTAACAATAGTTGAAGATAACTACTTGACCCACACCAACAAAGGTCAGAGTGTGTTTAAATAGTTTTTTTTAGGTTAGTTCAAATGACTTTTATTTATCCATAGTTTGATTCTTCGATAATTCAACACGCTATGTTCTGTTCAAATTTCATTTACACCGCGTCAAAACGTTTTGCGTGGGGTGACGAGTGTAACGAGTTAGAGCTATTTTCAGGTGGGGATAGTATAAATGCGTTGAACACAGTTTTAGCCACAAAACCCTTAACAAGAGAGACATCCCTGGCGCTCCCCACAGTAGAAAGGGGGGAAAAGGATACGCGATCGCTAGGTACGAGTGAGGTCCTGTCGGAAGTGACAAGGGGTGGTGGAAGGTTCTACTTAGCATCAACCCGTGGGCCTAAAAAACCCAGGGGGGTGGATGCTTTGTGGGACGGGCTTACTGGTTATCCTGACAGGAATTCGGGTGCGTCCATTAATGCACTATATGAATTAAGAATTTTTTACTCGTTTGAGAAAGCTACTGTGTTAGCGAAACGCGTCACGAATCTATATTGAACTTAGTTCAAATATATAATGAAGATTTAAACAAATTAAATTGTTTTATTTCATGGTTTTTTCTGCTTTTCATTGTTGTTTATATTTAATGCCCAAGAGATCTATAATTTGATAAAAAGGTATCGTTTTATTAAAGGAAAAATATAAAGAACAAAAAACATTGAAATTATAGATTTTACTTGAAGAGACCTTGTATTGGACATTGTTCAAATTAATCAAATGCGGTGCATTGCCCTGGAACTAATATCAAAGTTCGAAAAGATACACTTACTACAATGATGAATATATGACTAATCAATAATGTTTTTGCATAAACACTATTTGTTGTTAATCATTTATCAATAATTAAATAGTAAGCAGATACTACAACAGCTGTTGGAATTATTATAAAAATCTTGTTGTTTAAACTAGTCTGTTTTATACTTGAGATATAATAATAGTATTTTATAGATCAGTTCACCCTGTATATTCGTAAACAATGAAAGCAAACACTTTCCAATCGTCATTTGACATTTCCCATAGAAGCTTCAAAACTATAGGCTATTTCGGAAAGGTATAGGGTAATAAAAAGGGGAATTCCGTCCAGTTCGGCTCAATTTCGGTGTCGGTCATAGGCGTAGGTCTTGAAATAGTATTGTTTGTAATATTAAAATTTCAAGTAATTGCGTAAGAGAATTAGGAAAAGTATGTTTTCTGGCCTGAAGTGTCAATATCGAAATATTGTGAAGGGATTACTTAGATAGTAGATTATACAGTTACGTTTTGCGTTTAACAGGTACCGTTTAATCTTCTATTAGTGCCTCTGCCTAATTCCAACCCTATTTCAGATTCGGCTTAACCATGCGCCTCAAGTTGCCTTACCCAAAATTTTTAGACCTTAAGAAGTATAAAGCAGTACAGAACAGAGCAGAAGAAAACCTTTTATCTTGATGAGACGTGGATTGATGAAGGTGATACAGTACCAAAAATGTGGCAAGACAAAAATATAACCAGTGCTCGCCAAGCTTTCATGGAAGGCCTATCAACGGGTATTAAGGTGTCTTCAGGTAAAGGGAAAAGACTAATAATCGTCCATATTGGAAGCGAAGAGGGATTTTTAAAAGAAGGTTTGCTAACCTTTCAGTCGTGCCATACGGGAGATTACCACGAGGACATGGATTCGGATGTTTTTGAAGACTATTTTTGTGAAATGATAAAATATCTTCCAGCTGATTCAGTAGTAGTTATGGATAACGCAAGAGAAGACTCCAACTTCATCTTGGAGAGTACAAGAAATTATTGACTGGTTAACCACTAAAAGTATTGAATTTGAAGATAATTTGATAAAAAAAGAACTATTAGCTATAGCAAATTTACACAAACATCGTTTAATGGAACTGTCAAAAGCTACTAATTTATAACTGAATGGGTGGACCGAACTATTATGAATTGTAATCTCTCTATGTGATGGTTTGTGAAAAATAGAAAAATCATGTTTATTATTTATATTTGAAATTGTAAGGTCTAAAAAGTTTGTAGACTTATTTTGTTGAATTTCTACGGTAAATTTGATATTTTTATGAATTGAGTTGATGTAAGTAATGAAGTTATCTAATTGTTTAGTTGTACCGGTGAAGCAAGCTAAAATGTCATCTACATATCGGTGCCAGTACACACATTTTTTACTAAGGGGGTGTTTATGAATGATTTTTTCTATATTATCCATGAAAATTTTTGCTAATAGAGGACTGAGAGGGTTGCCTATAATCAAACTATCTTTTCGCAGAATATTTATGTATTCAAATGTACCTACACTATATATATTGCGTTACGTAATACGTTACCAACACCTCTTTTACTTCCATCTAGATATAATTTGTCCTAGATTTAATTGTTTGTGGCATTAGCATGTGGAAATATTGTGAAACTCCTATTGAAATTACATAAAAAATCAGCTGAATGAACTATTAGATTTGCGTGAATGAACTGTTGAAGCAACATTAGAAAAACTTATTTTAGTTAAAAAATTTGTTTCGCTATTTTTGGAAAGGCAAAAGTATTCTGTACACTCTTACAGCTTTCTATACACTTTTCTAAAAAAAAAACAAAGTGCTGGAAACTATTTTTAAAATTTTATCCATTTTTAACACATTCTGCGTTTTGTTTCGATGTTTTTGGAATGACAAAAGTATTCTGTACACTCTTACAGCTTTCTATACACTATTATAAAAAAAAATTCAACGAAAACAACGTGCTGGAAACCATTTTTAAAATTTTATCCATTTTTAACACATTTTGCGTTTTGTTTCGATGTTTTTGGAAAGACAAAAGTATTCTGTACACTCTTACAGCTTTCTATACACTTTTATAAAAAAAATTCAATGAAAACAAAGTACTGGAAACTATTTTTAAAATGTTATTCATTTTTAACACATTCTGCGTTTTGTTTCGATGTTTTTGGAAAGACAAAAGTATTCTGTACACTTTTACAGCTTTCTATACACTTTTACAACCTTCTATACACATTTCAAACAAAAATAAATGAAAACAGTGCTGTATATAAGGCTTCTATAATTAACATGGAAACTTTTTGGCAGCTATTTTGATCTTTCTGTAAGTAAGATTGAATCCAGAATAAAAAACTAATTACGTTTAGTATGTCACATCGATATTGTGGAATATTTTCAAAACCAAAATAAATTGCATAACCAAAACAAACCAGTTAAGATTATTTAAAATCTGCTAATACCTTATTCTTTCCCCCCCCCCTCTCCATTTAATATACAATCTATTGCAACATCGAAGTAACCATTATAAAGGTGGTCAAATATAGTTCTATTATGTTTTTTCACTAAACAACACATGCATACTAACTAGAAAGTAATAATAATTCCTAATGACCTTGACTTCGAAAGCCTAAATGTCAACGTTAAATACCATTTATTTGTTCGTAGCTTGAATGAATTTGTTCCACAAGGAGAGATGAGTTTTTTCTTTTTAAAATGGTATTAACTGATATGTTCTGACAATATTTGAAAATATTAACAAAATAACTTAATAATTTCATGTTCATTGTTAATTTTTTGCATTTTTTTTTTGTCTCTTGAGTAAATATTTAAACAGGTCATATTTATTGCGAAATCTAGTGTTATGTATAAAACGAATGAACTCAAATCTTGCTTTTAGAATCACTGTGCATTATTTAATGTTTCGTTCTAACATATTTTGATCATTTCATCTGTTCCAAAATTAAAGGGTTGATATTAATATTTACTCAATGAGTATTTTTATATAACAACGAAGATGAGGTAGCTCAAGCCCTTAACAACTCCAAGTAGATGAGAAGGTTCATCAGCAATCCTACAACTAAGTCTAGACTGGTAAAACACTAAAGAATTCCTTAATAGACTGACAAGAAACTACACAGTGTCTTTAGTTTGAGTGCCAGGACATGAAGGTATTGCAGGTAATAAACTGGTGAACCAGGTTATTGAAATTGGGTAAGATACGTTTGAAGACAGTCACTAGACACTGTACCTCGAGGAAACATCTATATCAAAATGGGAGAAGTTAGTAAATCTATATTCAGAAAATGTATACACCTACTCACATACTCGGAAGCACTTTGGAAAGGAAATAATGCAACCATTGATTGATTGTTTGATTGATTGATTGATTGATTGTTTGATTGATTTATTGATTGATTGATTGATTGATTGATTGATTTATTGATTGATTGATTGATTGATTGATTGCCCTTTTCATGCTTAACAGTCTTTTCACTAGGTCCTTCTTTGAGGAATAATCTTTTGAGCATTCTAGTCCCAATGAGACAGAAGATAATGTGTGAGGTTTCTTCCTTTTCAATGCACAACCGACAGATAGGTTCCTCTCTGTATATGCCAATTGTATGCATGTGCTTCCTCGTACGTCTGATGTTTAATTTGAATCCTCCGAGATGTACAACCAGTGAATTCAGTTTCAGACCTTTGTCTGTATACCACGCCAACGTTCCCTCTTGACTGCATGCTTCCAACCCATCCCAGTTTGACTGGATATGGTATAGTTGGTTGTCGTTAATTGTGGCCAGCATGTTATCTCTTCTCAATTCAAGAAGCGAGTTTGTGATAACATCTGGGATTCTGGAATGACTATAGGTGCTGGTTCCTTCGTACCAATTCCAGCCACTCTCACTTCCGCCTTAGCATGCAGATCCAGAGGGGAAATAATACAACCATTAGAACTACTTGAAATCTCTCAAATCAAATCAGTGTCCTAAATAGACGACAC
Organism: Lochmaea capreae; assembly: GCA_949126875.1. Classification (NCBI taxonomy): domain Eukaryota; kingdom Metazoa; phylum Arthropoda; class Insecta; order Coleoptera; family Chrysomelidae; genus Lochmaea; species Lochmaea capreae. Next base: position 4,215,200 of record OX421408.1, read on the forward strand.
GAAGTAGATAACATGGGAAATGATACAAAGATGTTTTGGCTTGAATTGTTGAGCACAACCCAAGACGATTAGTTAGTTAAGTATAAATGGAGCTTAGTGCAAAAAATTGTCTAATGAATAAACAACCAATGATGTTTCAAGGATTTTTTAAATTAAAAGGATTGGCAATTTAAATCCATATAAGTCCTATTACAAAAAAATATGAAGATAGTACAAAGCTATATTTACATCCGTTATGTTTAATCAAACTAATCCATCCATCCATCATAAAGTTTTAAGTGATTAAAGGTGTATTGTTAAATAGATTTTTTTTAAATTTCAAAAGTTCTGGGAAAGCCAATCGTATTAAAGAATTAAATGTATTATTATTTAGACAAAATCGTAAGCGAATCGAGGGTCTTAAAGTTCACCGTAAATATATTTTATCATTTCTTCAAAATAACCAATTCAAAGGGGCCTGTATTTAGAAACAAGACTCAAGGCTTGGATTAGCATTTGACACTGATGGTTTTACGTTACCAATGGGAAGACCACTAAGAGATGAAATCCTTTCAAATATATTTCAATCAATTAGTAATGATGTTGGTTCAGTATCCAGCAGGCACGTATCCAGAGGGGGGGGTCCGGTGCCTGTACACAATATCATGTGTCAAAATCGGATTAAACAGATTTCCTGTCGATTTGAAATCAACTTATCAATTCAAAACTAAAATATGTCCGAAATAAGTGACATACTAACCTCTAACATTATCAGTCTCTCTGCTTTTTTTATCATCTGGACACCATTGTTGCCAAAGTTACTCACCAATATCATTCTTCTTTTATTTCGAGAACAAGTTTGACCATTTTAGTGCGGCAACACCGTTTGTGATAAAATATGACAATTATTGTTCACAGAAGTGATTGACGTTTTGTTCTGTGATCTGTGACCTTGGTCGTATTTGGCTGTGTATCTTGTTTGTTTAGTCCTGTTTGTAAGGTTATAGTTTCCGTTTTTGTGTTGTACTTTCGATATTTTAAACAAATACAATGAAGCATAACCTCAAATTTGATTGACTTCTGTTTTGTCATACACGGAACCACAGGTATTTGAATTTACTGTGATGGAACTTATATGATTGGTCGGCATAAGGGCGATAGGCGTGTAGGGGCTAGTACGTCACTCTGCATTACACCAATAGGAGCAGCCTTCACAAATTGCGCGTAAAATTGTATGTTTCAGATGAAAATTCAGCCAAAATGTGGACATACGAAGAGAACATGGTCCGACGTTTCGTCAGACATGCCGCAACCCTTGCATAGGGGACTTTCCTCTAAATTCCTCAGACAGCAGTGCCCTGTAAGGAGCTCTACTATCTTTGGTAAGGCTGGTAAGTCCTTTTTATACTAATTTTCTCTATCATTGAGGAGTACTTTCTGTGATAAATTAATTCCTAAGCTTATTTTAAATCTTTTTTCGAATAAACGATTCGCAATTCATTAATAAGATTAGTTTATCTCGGAATTTTGTTATAATACAGTTAAATAAAATAACTGTATAGCTTTTTGTTCATTAACAGTTGTCGAAGAGATCTTTCAAGCCTCTGTATCGTGAATATCTTGTATTACAAATCACTTTTTTGCGTATCTTCGAGTTCTAACGGCATTTTAAAAGTGTTTATTCAAATCGTCAGTATACTCGATTTAATGAGGTTTTGTAATGAATTTTAATGTTAATGAGAATCGACAAATATACAGGAAGTCAAAAATATTTTCATTGTATTTGTTGACAAATAGCAAAAATTTATCTGACAATATTTCAATAGAATGTTCAATTTATTAAGAATAATGTGGATAAAAATATCTAGGAGCTTCTATGTGAAAAAACTGATATCACCCTGTATCTCATCATCGATAAAACTTATCACACACGTTTATAGGAACTTTTCGTCTTGAAATTAAATGACGAATTTCCAACAAAATATTTATCAATTTGGAAACACTCAGTATTAGGTTGAATCTATATTTTTTGATATTCCTCGTATACTACTTAGAAATTTCGATACCTGTTTGTTGCATTATATGTTTAAGACCACGCATAACGTTTTAAGATAAATAATTTTTTTCGTAAAATCAACAATAAGAAAGTTGTATATAACTTTTTAAGTATCCCTCGTACAACTAGAACTCCTGACTCTAGTTAGTACGGATCAACGTACAGGTACTACACGCATACCAGTTAAACACTGTTATATAAAATCACGGATGAAAATCAATTAACCTACTTTCACGAATTACTAAAATTTCGAAAGCTATTTGAATGTTGACAATGTGTCATTAATTTGGGATGATATATGTTAATATTATTTATTAATTTTTCAATTCAATTGATCAGTTTATACGAGTGGCACTGGAAGAACAATTTTTTGATTCGGTAAAACCCACACTGACAATTACGTCTCACTAATACATACCAGGAACGATCGATTGAAATTGATATCTGTTGTCGTTTAAAAAACGAAAAATTAAAAATACTTTTTCGTGCAATCGCACGCGAAGTCAGTATTTCGCGTTCTCGGCACAGTCCGCGAAATTTAATTGTAGGACACTTGTTTATAAAAATTCAAAGTCTCCATGTAGTCCAGGCATTAAACTACAGCCTGAAATCTCCTGACTAGATTTAAATTACCACAAGAACATACCTATACCTTCTCCACTAAGTAGGTACTACACTTTCCATTATAATCTTCCTCACAAAGACAAGAAGTTGGATGTTCCAACAGTCTCAGATGACTCAGACGACAGATAGACATTGTAGAACATGCCAGTCTAACACTTGTTTACTATCATGCTTCAAAGGATGTATAAAAGCCTTCGATTGAACCAATCCTGGTAAGTTTTGATCAAAATTCAAAACTTTCCATGTAGTCCAGTTAATTGCATTAAACTACAGCCTGGAATCTCCTCAATATATTGAAATTACCAACACCCAGGTTTTCTTATGATTTATCTTTGGACTTAAGTTTATTATCAACCAGCAAATTTTACTTGTGGATGCAAGCAGGAATTTCCCTTCCCCTTCTTGAAAAATTCCACTTAGTTTCTCAAAAAGAGCAACGAACAATCGAAATCAAATAGGAAATGTGTAGTAATTACGGTATCGTTTTGTTTATTTTGTAAATGTCTGCCTTCACGTCGCGTCGCATAGTTCGTCGGCACTCGGTAATTTTAAATGGCTTTTATAGTTAATTATTTGTTCTAATGATAATCAATTCACAAAGGAGAAAACTTTGCTGAAAAATGTTTAATAATTACTTGGCAGAATTTGTAAATAAAGTAATTAAGAATATAGAGAAGGGCTCATTGTTAATACTCCATAAAAATAACAATAATATTAATAATGCGGCTAACATAATTTTTAAAAACTTGACAATACCGTATGTTAAGGGTTTATCAGAAAGAATTAAGAAAATTGGTAATACATTCAATATTCGAACTAGCTTCAAATCTAACAATACGTTGAGATCTATACTAACAAAAACGAAGGTAAAAAATGAAGAACAATCTTCAAAAAACTGCATAATCAGATATCTTGTGAATGCGACAAATTCTATTTAGGTGAAGCATCTAGACCATTGAAAGTCCGAATAAATGAACATAAAAAGTATATCAAAGATAGGGAGTTCTTTAAGTCAGGTATTTGCAAACATGCTTGGGAAGAGGGGCATAAAATTCAATGGGATTCGACAAAAATAATATTGAAAGAGCCCAATAATAAAAGACGAAAATTCAAAGAAAGTGCTTTAATACAACTAAATTCAGATAAATGTGTAGCTAGTATTTCAGCCAAATGTAGTCAAATTTGGTTACCAATGTTAGAAAGAGAAATTTCCAATAATCAGTTACCGCGTTATCAGGATAGCATCATAAGTTTTTATCCAGGTTTTCTTATGATTTATCTTTGGAATAGTTGTTAATCGATACACACTTCAATACACAAAGTCACCAAACTGAGTTATACATATTTTAAAAACAGAAATAATCATACACAAAAAAGTAACAACAAACGCGTTTTTATTAACAAAATTTCCAAAATAAGCGAGAAAAAAAGCGCTATCCCAATAAAAACCGTTCCTGGAACGTGCACTTCACTGGATTCCATTTCTAGTGGACTACATATCGTTAGAATGTCATAAAATGAAATATTTTATTTCAAATTTTACCAGAGGTGTGATCTACTATGAATGGACCTTAATAAAATTTGACAACAAAGTTTTGTAGTCTTAAACTTCAAAATAATATTGATTGTCTAGTTGTCAAATTTTTTCGTTGTGTCAGATAGGAACCAAAATAGTTATTTATACTAGTTAATCTTGACAACGGTAGCTGGAACGCTACCGAAACGTCGAAATAAAAAATAAAAAACATTATTGTGGTTTGATTCCCAAAAAAATAAGAAAAAAGAATAAGTAATGGCACAAGGAACTTACAGAAGATATTGGGAATATCAATGTTTTTACATTTCAAAAGAAACTGTTGTGTTTGTTGCTAAAGATATTATCAATGAAATATTATTAGAAATATCACCAGCTTAGATGATGGTTTTGTATCATTATTTCTACCTGCATATATACTTTGGTTCAATGTTAAGCTGCACTCCTTTGTTTGTATACATATTTCAGCTTAGCTAATCTTATAGTGCTGTAAGCCTATCCTATAATAGACATTTTTATACTTGTCAGGTGAAATGTCAGGCGATTAAAAGTCAAGGTAAATATTATTTATTCTATATTCAAGTTCATAGAATTGGTAGTTATTTTTGCATTGTTTCAATATTTGTAAAATCGTTACCTAATAACAAATCGTGACTTAAATTATTAAATATATTTAGTTGAAGAAAATAAAATCAGGGGTCAACGCAAGTTGTTTTACTCGATCTCTGGATCTAAACAAGATTTTCTCTTTGTTGGTAACGTCAAAGTAAATGCAAAAACTTTATTTAGCAATTTTAATTATATAAATGAACGTGGAAAGTACAGTTAGTATTGTTTGTGATTTCAAATGGGTACGACTTTCAAAAATAAATACGTAATGTCCAATGAAACGCTTCTACAAATCTTCTGCATTGTCTACATATGCCTTTTTGGCTACGTCTTTCTTGCTAATTGCTCCCACAATTTCTGCAGCAAGCACAACTCGTTCATTTAAATCTGTTATTTCATCAGGAGAAAACTTGTGATGAGTTTAAAATTTTTAGGTTACGCTGGTTACGAAAAAGTTTCGGTATTGAATGATATGTTTATATTTTGTGGTAGTAAATTTACTTTACAACATTAAGAAAAATATAAATATAATACTTATGTTTGACGCGTTGGATGATATATTTTTTCTACGACAGTAATATTAGAAGTAAGAGAAGAAAAAATATATTTGGACGGATTGACAAACGGAAAACTTTTAATTATTATCTTTAAATTTTAATTAGAATTATATAAATTATAATTTTTTATAATATGGTATGGTGAGTTTTTTAAATACATGTGTATATATACTGGGTGTTGGAAGAGATTAATTCATGTAAATATTTGTTGTCTGTCCATACAAGTCTAGTAAGGAACATATTTTATATGAACCTTATTTCCAGCCGTTAGGACAGTCTGTATATAAATTTGAGTTCAGCTAATTTTGTATAATAATAATTAATTTTTTTGTATTGATCAGAAATTTTATAAAATGACTTCTAAGAGGTTTAAAAAGTACTTTTTTCAAAATCTAGATATTCAAAATTAATATAATAAAATTGTAGAAAAAAAATTATCGAAATTATAATTGGAGGATTTCAAATTCTTTTTAAATATTTTTTGTATTTTTCCAAAAAATAATTTACGTGAATTAGTTATTGAAATAAGTAAAAAAATTCAAATTTTAGATATAAATTGTAAAAAATTTAAAAAAATCTATGCTCTTTGTAAATTTCAAAGTACCATGTTTTATAAAAATATATTTAATAAAAAAATACATAAAAATAATTTGTCACACGTTAAAACTCAATTTGAATATTAGAAAAATATTTAATAATTTGAAACAATAACTTACATAAAATAATAAGAAGTACTAGCTTTCTTCCAAGTGAATTTTCCCTGGTACGGCTGTCCAGTACAATATTTCACACACGAACAACAATTTTAAACCCAGGTTTAACCGTAACGAAGTGTACCGAAACCGAAACCACCTTTTCGCTAAATACTGTGGTTGCTTTTGGTATCTTCGACGTCCAAGACCGACGTGGGTACTGACAAGAGAACCACTGATGGAAGAGAGTGGTGGACGAACTGCAGAAACTTTTTCCTGCGACCAGCTTTTAGACAGCAGGTTCACGTGTCTCTGATACGACAACTAGATATCTATTTAGACATTTGTTTGAAAAAGAGATAACAATTTTTAATTTATTAGCTTTTGTTTGTTTTTGATTATTAAATTTAAATGTAAAAATATTTTTTATTTTATAAAACCAGGAAATTTGATTTTACTTCTTTTCCAATATTGTAAGGATATCTATACGAGGGTGATCCACAATATACTACATTTTTCGTGGCCTGGTTTCGTTTAACTCTCACACCCAAACTTTTAACCCAATCGAGCATGAATATAAATTTGTGTTAATGGAACTCTTTTCAAGAAATTCCAGAAGCATCCTAAATTACAGCACCTAGCTGACTTCCTATTGGCAAGCGCGTGCGTGTGTTCTTCCCTCTCACTTTGTCAATTGACTGACATTGATTATCCAGTGGCGTTGGTATTGTCAGTGTCAGATTTTGAAAAATTTTTTCTAATTCAAGTAGGATTCTTAACATTAATTGTTTTTAACAAATACCGTGTTTTGGAAGATACCTTACCTTTCAAGCATAGCAAAAATCAGTTTCTATATATAATTATTATATAATAATGATTATTATTTTCAATACTTTTATAAAAATAGGTACCGTACGCCATTGGCACGTTTTTGACAGATATCCGCCATGTTTCCTCACCCCTTACCGATGCCGCGTAGCTTCAGACTATACATACATAAGTACATCCGAAATTATAGTCAGAGGACCGAGTAAGTGGTGGAGTGGTTACGCTCTCGACTTGCATTTGGAAGGACCGGGGTTCAAATCCCACGTCCGCCTGACCTGCTATGAGTTTTTTCAGAGGTTTTCTCGTAGCAATAGGCGAATGCTGGGTCAGTACACACCTCTCAGGCACCTAGCACCGTTCCTTCCACTCCCACCCCCTGAACCAAAAACAATCATTATTCCTTCCAATGCTGACTGAAGAGGCTCCGGAAAGCCTATAGCGACCCGCTCCCCTCGAGGGGGGAGAATGAAAATCGATTCTTCCTTTTTAGTCAGAGGTATACACAGTGAGATAGCGATCTTGTGTGGGAACCCTTTGTCGACAACTTCTAGATCTTTCTCTTACATTTCCAGTTACTCAGCGCTTTAATTTACTTAATTACAGACAAAATCGTCATATTTTAATAAAGCGTGTTATCAATAGAAGTCAAAAATTTAGTTTCATTCTATTATAACACCTTAAAAAGTTCAATAAGAAGCAACAACTACTTCTCGGGTTATTTGCCCCGACAGAGATTCTGGACGTATGATATCTACCTTGTACTGATGCTACTGTATTCCAATTAGCCTTTTTAGATAATTATCATCGTCTTAAATTCGTGGTACGACTGTGCGGATAGTAGTCAAGATGTTACTTTACCTCAAAACAAGCAAGAGATTAGAGTGCAATAATAATAACTCAATAAAATTAATATCTACTGTGATTTGAACTACTCATTTGTATTTGGGTTAATAATCCTTCCGTTTTTAATTAATCATGAGCAAATTTAATATTGAGTGTTATTGTTTACCGAGGATTACTTTGAAGTAATTTATTGTTAGATTAAAGGGTGTAAAAATTTAAAGGCATTCTATTTTAAAATGTCGATGTTAATTTCACCCTGTATATTAAAATTTTACTTCGAAAGACAATAAATTGATGAAAAAACTACTATTTTTTCGATCAAAATTGTTTGTTTAGCTGGAAAATAACAATAAAATCAATAAGTTTATTGTAATAATCATAGCGAGTGACGAGTTCAAATAATGGTGAAGTTGCTGGTAACAGTAGAATAGTCGACTAAACAATTTCATTAATTTTAACATTTTCTGATCAAATTTTGAGCATCGCGCTGAATTTACAAAAGTCTGGTATTCCTTAAGAGCATTTATACACCAAATTTCTATATTTAAATGGTGTTTAAACAGTTTTATAACAGATCGATACATTTTTCCAGCTACATATCGACGAAACCATCAATATGGTATGAATAATTGTCAACACTTCGTGTTTTTATAAATGTATCACTGCTGACGTTGCAATATTTTATTATTGCGTATATTTTAATCCCCCCATATAAAATTTTTACAAAACAATACAATTTTATATTACTTTTGTTCATCTTCTTGGTATACTCATTGTAATATATAATTTATTTTGTAGTTCAAATCTCTACTCAAACATATTAAAATGACGTGAATTGTTTGTCTATCTATAAAGGATGCTTCATTAATAAGTTTTTTTTTTATATTTTAATTGCAAATTTACAATCTACTCGATAAATATCCAGTAATAAGTAAGTAAGTGTTCCATTGGATCAATGTAAAAGTTGGATATTAGTGGATCTGCTTTTTGCTTTATAATATGTTGATGTACGTATTATCTATTGTTTTTCTGAAATTCGGTATGGCCAATTTAACACTAGGTACGGAGTACAAACATTTTTTTGCAGAAATTTTAGTCATTTTTTATAATTTCAGTCATTATAGGATCTTCTTCACTTTGTGTGATTATACAACAAAAATATGTTGATGATAGTTGTGACAACAAAATGACACATGACATAACGTCACATGTCAAAATAGAATTTTTTTTCAATATTTTCAGATTTTCAATGCAGTTTTTAAATTTTCTAAAAGAGCACAGAATTGCCGAAACTATAATGACAAAAATTTCTACAAACACACAATTTGGCGCTCTTCAAAGCAAATGTCAAAATAAATATACTGAAAATGTGAAAAATTATTCGATAGGCAGATTCAAAGTGAAGAAATGACACTGGCTTTATTTGAGAATGCCAACATTTTCAGTAACTTTTTATCAATACAAGCTGGATACTATTTCAAAATATGAATAAAAAAAATATTTATAAGCAAATTTAAAATTAATCATTCAAGAATACAAATGTTTGATGCCTAACAAGAATAAAAAGAAAAAAAGAAAAAAAGAAGGAAGTTGAATATCTGGGAGTGATCGTTGATTCCAAACTGAGCTGGAAGACCAGGATAACTAGGCCTTTTTGGCAACGCTGAACAGTTACAGACAACACCTTAGGTTTACTGGCTTTTCACAACTATGACAAGGCCAACCATCACCTATAGGAAGATAGTCTGGTGGAAGAGGAGGTCCTAAGTGTATTTTGCACCACCATCAATGAAATCCCTTATTGATCTTCCTCCTTTAGACTATGGAACCACAAAAATTTGCATAAGTAGGAAAATCCGGGACTGTCTAAAGTTTACTGAGTAAGGTAGACAAGGAAGTCTCAACCAGGCTATTGAAAATGAGTAGGAAACATTTGAAGGCAGTTACCCACCTAGACCTGGAAATATTCGGACAGCTGGCTCCCGAAGGATACAAAAGTAACCGGGGCAAAGCCTGTACAGAATGGTACAGAGGATTAGAATTATGGAGTAGGTGTTGCGAAATTAAACCCAATTATGACGATACAGACTTGTGAATTTTAAACATTTTAAACAATATTTCATGGGTATATTCCGCAAAATCTCGCATTTGCATTAAGTGTAGCTCGCTTAAGTAGTTTGTAGTATCGTAAAATGCGTCTTGAGATGATAAAATTGTTTGATTTGCTAATGATTAATTGAGAAATCCAGCAGTAACCTTCAAAAAAGTTACTTAATCGACAAAAATAAACAAATTTACGCAATTATTCTTACCTGTTTGATAGTAATCCAAAATATTTTATAGGAAATCACTCACATTACACAATCACATTCACCTAAGACTGTTGGAGAAAGGAAAAGCGATTAATTTTGCCGATTATTTCGATTTATAACGTGGCACTAAACTCATTTCTCAAATACAATACGATTTTTATATCCTTCTTATCGCAAACGTGGTCGCCGATTTGAAATTAACACGTTTTCCGACAGTCAAAGTGAAAATTTGAATGCAATTTAGGAAATGTCGATGCTAATTTTACTGACAAACAGAAAAAGCACTGAATTGTTACGAAAAATAAAGTTTAGAGTTGAATATTTTTAATCAACCCCCGAACTATCTTAAAATTAACAATTTAAATAATGTACTTAACTAGAATATGAACTTTTAATTCTCATATATGCAGCATTTTTAAGGAAAAGCACACTGAGAAAACATTTTCCATGTTCGATTGATGACTACAAACTAACAACTGGACAACACTGATTACATCTTAAGAGGCATAGGTATCATTAAAATTATTTATTTGTTTACTATACACGACTTACATGAAAAAGTTATTAAAAAAAAAACATAAAAGATTTATTAAGATTTTAAATTAGAAAAATGGTAATTTAGTATTACTAGTTACGTCATGGACAGGTTTTTTTCGTATGTCCATGGTAATTATACCTACTTAGCTCCTTTATGAAAGACAGAAAGTTAAGATAATTGATAGTAAGTACCCTTGGACCAAAACGATTTGCTTGGACAGCCAAGCGGCTTTGAAAACTCTTGGCTATTCCTGTATCATCGTCAAAATTAGTATCAAACTGCCAAAAAAAAGTATAAAGAGTCTCTGGTCTTAATCTTGGCCTAGATTCCAGATTCACTGTAGCATCATTCATTCAATTGGGATAAGCTCAACAGCCCAGGCATTTGCACTGAATCAACTCTCTTTTAACACACTTTTTCAGCATTATCGACAGGTATACATTTTTTCAAAGGTACAAATATATCACAGAAATCGAAGAAAATATAGCAGAAGTTGTAGATACTGTAGAAATTGGTGAGGTAGAAGAAGAATATTCAGAAGACAGTGATTTCAATACTAATTCCTCTTCGATAATGCTGAATAAGTGTGTTAAAAGAGAGTTGACTTTTAGTCCAGTGAATAAAGCCACCAACCTGTTCATCTCATTATTGTCGGACTTTTTTTTTTGCAACTTGTAGGTGTTCATGTGTAGATTACTCTCTGAAAATATGTCCTCCGCGGGATTTGCGGAAGGGGCTGGAAAATGGCCCATGATCCCGAAAATTTTGTTTTTGGCCGATATCTCCCGAAATATGCTACTTAGAGAAGTGGGGTTTTGCTAGAAATGAAGTAAAGTTCATTACCTACAAAAATGGTCCCCATCATTTTTGTCCCTGGATCAATATTTCTTGCAAAAAAAAGTTGCAAACATTTTCCGGAAAACTAAAAAACTTTAAAAACCATCGAAAAGAGGACATTTTCAGCTCTCCAATGGTGTGCATTAAAGACCGATATTGCCAATCATTGTTTATCAATTTGCGGTAGACCCGAGAATTTTCAGAAAACTCCGGAAATCAAAAATAAAACGTCCCAAGAAAAACATGTTGTTTATAAAAATACACAAAAGTTATTTATTCATTCTTTCGGAATACATTCACCACCTATCAAAGTCCCATTATCCAAAAGGTTTCGGTAAAACTACGCTTAATTTTAAAAATATGAACGGATTGATAAGGGCGGTCAAATATTCAGGAAACATAAAGTTTGGCAAGTTTTTTCAATATTCCTGGAAAATAAAAAAAACGAAAAAGTTACACGATGTTATAGGTACAGGTCCCTCCTTTCATATGCACTTTGAATCATGAAAAAAGATTCATTTTTACTCAAGTTATGGGCCAATTTGCCCGCCCTCCCATGCCTACATTCACGGAGCGTGCTCCCGGAGACGCCGCGCAGCAGCTCGAAATCCAAGGTACGCTTGGGCCCGTTTATTTCGAAAACGGTTAAACTTTTGACAAAAATGATTGGGATCATTTTTGTAGATAATAAACTGCTCTCCATTCCTAGCAAAACCCCACTTCTCTAAGTGTCATATTTCTGGAGATATCGGCGGAAAACTCAATTTTTGGGATTATTGGCCATTTTTCAGCCCCTTCCGCAAATTTCGCGGAGGACATATTTTCAGAGAGTAATCTACCCGTGAATACCTACAAGTTGCAAAAAAAAGTCCGACAATAATGAGATGAACAGGTTGGGGGGTTTCTTGGTCTTTATTTACTGGACTATTTGTAAACACTTTACCAGCGTTAGAAACATGATAGAACATTTTTGAGACCGGATTCGAAATTGTCATGCCAAAATACATAAAATACATTGTTTAGAAAAAAATTGAAACCCAATTTGATATGCTAAGATCTGTTTCTATCACCTCTTGTCAAAAGTTAGAGTTTGTCAACCACTGGTCAGGTGTTTTCCTTAAGGTTAGGAAAAAATGTGTTCTATCATCATGTGTCAACTACTTTTGACTAGTGGTTACTTAACATCGATAGTTTTTGTAAATATGCTAGCCATTATGAAGATATTGTACAAAATTTGATATTTCCGCCTAAAAATTGCAGATAAAAGTTTCGTTATTTGTCATATACACAAAGCACCTTGTTTTGTCAGATTGTTATTATTCATAATGGAAGAGAAAGTAAAACACGATGTGAAAGAACAAAAAATAAAAGAAAGAAAAGAAAAAAGCAGGGGAAAATCCAATTCAAATCCTGAAATTGATAGTCTCTTGGTATTTACCAAAAAATATTATAAAATAGTTGAAAATAAAAGCACATATATATATGCTGTAACCTGGAAGGCAAAGCAGTAATGTTGAGACAAAATTACCGATGAGCTAAACAGTTCCGATATTTATGGCAGAAGGTCAGCCACACAACAAAATTTGCACAGTTTCTTTCTCCCGAAGAAATCTCATAAAAAGCTATTCGTCACTGAGGATTTCATAGTTATTTATCCTTTCTCAGATTAATTTTGGTCTTTGAGTTTGAGGCATGGGAAAGAATAATTCATCCAATTCATCCTCATCTGAGCCAACGAGTCCGGGATCAATCATTATTCCTATTATGATACTATATAGGATCTATATTAAAATATTTGTAATATAAATGGAGATGTCCTGTGACAAAAACTACTATTTATTTACAATTGTCAAGATTGTAAAGTCAAATGCCACCAAAATTAAGTTAACCAGTGGTTACAATCTCAACAGGAACTCAAAGTACCTGTTACTTTATCCTTTGGTCAAATAACTTTAGCCTATGGTTACAAAGAAGCAAGCGGTCATAGAATAGCAAACCTCTTGTCAGATCTTGTTAACCATAACTAGAACTCTTAACCAGAGGTGGTAGATCCGGCCCTAAAACACGAAAGTTCATAAAATTTTAGGATTGGCCAACTTTGCAATGTCATTTGGAGGTCAAATTAAAAAGCAAAATCGTACACTCTGTGTCGTGTCATAGGACACCGGTCTATATTTCCTCTATTCCTCTAATAAAATCATCCCTCACCATATTTGAACGAACTTTCTCATTTTGTTGTTAGCAAATAATACAACTTATTCCCAATGAAATTGAGATCCTACACCTCAAATAACCTCAAAAAAAACATCTTATATCTCACTTGTTTATTGAACAGTGACTGTTATAAAGATTTAAGCAATGTCTAGTACTAGGAGTAGGTATTTTATCATGCTCATTTTGTCCTAGCTGTGTTTATATCTACTATTTTTTGTAAATCTACTTTTTATGTGTCAGTATTTTTTTTATGCTCAATGTAGCATGGGTTAAGTTGAAAAGCATCGCCAAAAGTATGTTATCTGTGATCGCCATCGAAATAACTTTGATATATCTAACCAACTTTTGGTCGAAATTGAAATATCTTACCTGTAAAACCCTTCTAATGGACAAGTAGGAATCCTATCAAATAAAATCAATCAAAAACTGATAACATCCATTCTTACTTCTACAACAACAACAACACAAAATACGAACTTAACTTGTAACACCATTATTTTAGTTGCATGAATAATATTTTAATTAGTTACAAAACACACATCGATATGTTATTTTTACGACCTAAACTTGCAATTTACAATGACTATTCTTGAGGTGTACGAAACTATAATGCCAACGATAAGCAACAAAAAAAAAATTAATAAGCAAAAACAATAATGTATCGTTTGTTCGACCGGATTTTTAATCAGTTACTCATTGTTTAATAAACAGGTGTTTATAAAATACTGGACAATATCACGAAGAGCATCAAATCTCCAAGTGACACTAACAGAAATACACGTATATACAGAGTGTATCGTTAATGAGATAGGGACAAAATGGTATTTGTTTTCAGATGGTTTAGTAACCAAAAAGAAAAAGAACTGACAATGACATAATGTAGACAACTTACCTTTCAATAAGCTGATTTAAAAGGGTGTGAACACCCTTTATCAAAGAAAAATATCCATCCTAAGACAGAAAAACCTGGACAAAGTCTCAAATAAAAATTCTCCACATCCTGGAACCTCAAAGAAGAACGACTTCAGTTTGCAAGCCACAAGGCTAGAAAATGAAGCAAGACAGCGATCTGGAAGAATACGCCCAGACAAACACTTGGGAAGAAATTTATAAAAGAACCATCAGAAAAAGTTGCGAAAGAACTGCTCTCAATGAGCAGGAACAAACTACGCAGCATAACGGGGCTTCTTACGGGACACTTTCCCACAAAGGAGCACCTGGACAAAATAGTGCTGTATAACGGAGACCTTACATGCAGAAGATGCAAAAAGGACACCGAAACAGCTCTGCACATATTATGCAACCGTGAGACGCTGGACCACAGGAGGCAAAAACTGTATGGAAGACCCCAAATGACTCCAGAAGACTTCTACAACCAACAATTAAAGAACCTGTATGAGCTAATACAGGGAAAGGATTGGCTGAATACGCTGAATCCACAAAAAGCCCAAGAGGCTGAAGTGGTGCCGGCGAAGGGACAGCTCCTTAAAAAAAAGCCACTGGGCTAGAAAATGAGACAAGACAGCGATCTTAACATCATCACCAGTTAGCTCATGAAAAAGCTAAGCTGACTAAAGGAAAATGAGTGAAAAGAAAAACAGCAGATGATCAAACTCAAACAAAACAATAAAAACCTCTTAAATCATCTAAACCTAAAAAAGTTCTAATTCGGAGAGTGACGTAGGTAACACAGAGTGTTTGTATTGCGCAGACTTTAATAAAGAGATGGATTTGTTGCTCCAGTTATTTAAATATTAGTTAATGCTGTAATAAAAACTTCATCTTATGCACGATTTGTATGCCTTGAAATTTTTTTCTGTGTCGCTTTGAAGCATTCGATTGGGTTGTTCTTAAACAGCCCAGTCACTTGATCTGAATTTTTATACCGTTTCCCATGTTATCCACTTCCATTTCAGAAGAGTTGTGTCTTCTAGTTTGACAGGAGGGATTTTCAGTAGTTGTAATGGTTGTATTATTTCCTCTGCAAAGTGCTTCCGTCTTAGTCCATCTTAGTTCTCGCAGAAGCAGAGTATGAGAGTAAGTGTTTCATCATAGAGTTCACATTTCCTGCACATAGGTTCACTAACTCTGCCCATTTTGTGCAGATGTTTCCTCAGAGTGCAGTGTCCAGTCACCAGGTCGGTAACTGTTTTCAAATGTCTCTTAGTCAGTTTCAATAGCCTGGTTGAGAGTTCCTTGTCTACCTTGTTCAGTAAACTCTTTGTATGGAGGTGCCCTTATGTCGACCCCCATTTGAGTTGGCGTTCCCTATCTAGCCAGTTCCCGATTGCCCCTCTTATGCAACGGCTGTTCCTTATAGGATGACAATGTTTTTATTATTTTAATAAAAGCAATAATATTGTCATGAACAAAAGTGTAAGAGTAGTATTTCAGAGCAAATGTTCAAAATGTGCAGCTAGAATACAAGGATCTACTCGACCTGCAATAGACTGCCGAAGACGTTCGAAAAACCAAGGGGTATTGCCAATAACATGGTAACCTTGGGGACCATGGGTGTAGAGATCCTCGTCCTGTCCAACGGTCTTTTAATAGTGAGAGGTACATCTTTCGAACTAACTGGAAACTCATTTTCTATAAAATGAAGATATATGCCAGAAAATTCATAACGAGTAGTGAACAAAACAGTGGTAGTAAAATTGGGATTATTTGCAATTTTTCTTAAAATCCATTGGCAATAATGCATATGGAAGGGACAGTCATTGAAAAGCGAATGTTGGACATTATATGCATACAATAAGTTTTCTTTTAGAGCATTCCAAACAAATTTGTAACATATTTGTTGAACAAGTTTACTGGTACTCGTTTCTAGATACTCGTCAATAATTTGAAGAGCCTGATCTTCGAGTGGTGTACTTCTCGCACCCCAATGATATTCTTTGATTATTCAACAGTTACAGTTTCTTGTAAACAAAAATGCAATATAGTAAACGTTTCAGAACATAGTAAGCGGTTATTTTGAAAACGAAGGGCATAAAAACGTCTCACAAAATGCTAAAATGGTCTCGCGCCATCTAGAAAAGTTTTTTTTGTGAGTCATCGATTTTTCTCGTCAATCTCAATTTTATGGCTATGATAAATGTGTGCTTTCTGCTTTATTTGTATAATTTTAAATATTAGCTACTAATTACTTAATTTTTACAGGTTTTTTTTCTAAGTAAACGTTTTGGCTATTAAATATTAGTTTTATGTTACAGTTACAACGCTGAGTCATTCTTGATAACAATGAAGTTGTTTTCTCATTTCAAAATTCTTAAAAAAAAACGCACGGTGTTACAACTGTGATTTAAATTGGAACAAAGTAGTATTACTCCTATTTTCTATAAATAAATAAAATGTAATCTTTGACATACCTATGTATAGAATATTATTATAATATCATAAATAAATAAAATGTAATCTTTGACATACCTATGTATAGAATATTATTATAATGTCAATTACTTGTATCACATATTCTACAGAGTTGCTCTGATATCTTTTTTATCTGTAGCAATGTCCCTGTGGTATATTTCAACCCGATTTCATTATAGAAAAGATCAATTGAAGATATAGGAATTTTATAGCCGCTAGACTTGATCCTTTATCAATTCCAGCAATTTGTAGCCCCTTCAATCATGCCAAATATGTTTTCGAATTCAGCTTCCTAGGGTCGCCCAGGGTGATCCTGGCAATACCTTATCCCTTGACTGTGTTGTCAGTACTTTCTAATGTCTGCCTTCTGCACAAACAAGTTTCCAGCTTTTCCTTGACTCATATCTAATATCAAACAACAATTGCGAGTTCAATTCATTTCTGCAGGTGTTTTGACAAGAAAAACGTTCAATTATTTCGAATCCACATGGTATTGAGGTATAAAAATATAAATATTAAGCCTTTAATACTTCCTAGGCTAATAAAAGAATCAAATTTTAATGATGTAAGCAAATAAGAGCGAATTAATTAATTTATCACCAGCAATTTATTATTCCTAGTATCATTTTGCATGATAAACTCAAAGATTTAAACAAATAATATTTATTTAACGTTTTGTTGAATTAAATAAAATTTCCCATGTTTGTACGTCATGATACCTGAAAAAATGGCAATGACATAATGACGAATAGGTCTAAGACGTATAATTATTACTTGACTCGGGTAAACCACGACCAAATTTTAATTTTTCTTCATCATGTTCGGTTAGTTTAGAGCCTTTAAAGAAGCCGGATTGTCAGACATAACTTTTTTGAGATACTCTTCAGCACCAAAATGTATTACTAATAGTTCCGATTGGAACTAAGACTGACATTGGAACTAGACCTGGAATCCATGGTGCTAGACCCAGGTGCAATATTCACGCATCGTTGGGGAATCTTGCATCTGTACTCTAGGCAGAAATCTAAACTATCGACATGTGTTTGCACTTGAATAGCGTGTCTTTAGATCAGATCTAGACTGATCTGGGACTGTCTACAAAAACTATTAACCCTGGCTAACCATAATAGAGTTACTCTTAAGTGGGTCCCGGGGCACAAGGGCATTGTAGGAAATGAAAAGGCAAACATCCTAGCAATGCTAAGGTCTGAGACTGAACCGGTATTTGGGATATCTAAAACTGCCGCACGTGGTTGTATATCTCGGTGGACTCAAACCAAACATCAGTCGTACTGGAGGAACACAGCAAACTAATGGTGTTGCTGAACCAATCAATAAATCCTGTTGAAATATTTCCCGGTTCTATTAATATCGTAAGACCTTTAATCTCTGTGTAACCCCTATTTCTACTTCTTCGTTTGCCCTCCTTCACTTCAAGCTATCTTTCTACTTTTCTTCTATTTCCCAGACAATAAACATTAATAACAAACTGAGGGGTTTTTAATATGCATATATGTAGTTTCTATATTGTTTTTAAATTCGATCCAATAGTCTAGCAAATTCTCCAAAACCCAGTAGCTAAATATGGCATGTTAATGTTAATTTTATATTAATCATAACCGTATTATTATAAAAACCGAATAATAAACAATATCAAACGACAATACACAATTTCGGTTAACACCAAAGCATTTTGTTCGCGTGCAGCTGCCGTAACTCTGCAAAAATAAGCAAGGTCGAGCTCTATGGGAATTTTTCATCGAAATTGACTGTAATTGAGATTTTATTATTCTACGTCAATTACGTTGAAAACTGTTGGCTCTTTACTGAAATAAGCAGAGCCGGATTGAAAGATAAATACGAATAATTAATATTTGACTGGAACAACGTTTTGTCGGTCAAAATCAGAAAATGGATGCTAAGGAGTTAACAGAGCGCTCTGAGCTTAACAGGCACGCAAAGCTAGTGGGGTTGACAAATGAAGCCATATGCAGATTCTGTCACCTAGAAGAGGAAACTGCTGAACACATCCTATGTCAGTGCGATTGCCTGGGGAATGTGTGGTTTCTAGAACTGAGCAGTTACCGGTAAGAAATTACATGAAATCTAGTTTTAAGGATTATTCACGTTACACCGTGCCGAGAACGGGCTGTGCCCCAGGCGGGACACGGTCACACATGTGAAGTATGCTTTTTTATGAACCAATTCATAGTCGACCGGGCAAAGTACGTGGCACGGCCGACGCGCGGCGCCGAATTGTCGGTATGTATTTTTCTCCGGCCTCGACCCGGCTCGGCCACGCCACGTCGTAACAAGAATGGGCGCACCGGGTGCCCGAAACCATTTCGATGACGACTGTTGACGAAGCAGTGGCACGTAAAATGGATTACATTTCAAAACACAAGTCGTACTATATCACGCAAGTGAATAACGGCGAAAAATATACCTTCTTTTAAAAAAAATATGGACGCTTGACAAAACTCGTTACCGACACTTACTCTGTACTCAAATAACAGCCCGGTGTAGCATGAATGGCTGACCCGGTCGGCGCACGCTGACAACGATGCGGCACGGACACGGCCCGGCCTCCGTACGGTGCAACGTAATCCGTTACTCTGGTTTAAGCATTCATTTATCCCCATCTTGAGACCAGATTTTTTAAGTTCCAAGTTCCTCTTCTCATGTCAGTACTTCTTTCACGATGTGGTTTTTGGGATACCACGAAAAGGTTCAGGTACGATAAAAGTATACTGAGGAAGTGGATATTTCTGTCGGAACAGTTACACAACTTCATATAGATTCTAAAAAAAAATCAAATCCTGGTAAACATAATTAAAAAAATCGACTAGCTATTAATGTAATAACGATCTGTTCTAATGAATATCCATTGTTATTATAATAATTAACCATTCAATTGTATCTCATTCATTCATACTAAAAAAATTGTTAATTCACCGGAAACATAATGATGGGTCTTCTATGGTACCTACGGTAGCAGCATCACGTTGGTATAACTGACAGATCCGGAGTTTGAGAAACAAACTAAATTTTTTGTTTGTTTATCAGAAGAGTCTTGGGTTCATCCAATTATATATTAAACTATTCCTAGTGCCTCACACAGACGCAATAAAAGGAAAAGGGGACATGAGTGTACGGGCCAAGACCTAAACTCTCTGAATGCTTGGGAAAAGAAAGTATGCCCAGTTCAATATTGACAAAGAATTTAAAAGCTCTTGTGTAATCAGTTCCAAAATGGTGTGGGAATGCTAAGGCAAACTCAACGAACTAGGAAGAATAATATAGTAACCTTACTGTGGATTCCACGACACTAGCCTCTGAGACGTTCCTCAGGAACTAAGTAGATCTTTTAGGTCTCAGTGAATGTTACCCCATAGTGCCTCAATATTTGCTTTCCATGCGAAAATTTGTTTCTTACATCTTACAGCTTGGGATTTATCAGTAATTTTTTTGTTAAGGATGATGTTAAAACTCTGCCCAGTCTCCAGAAGATACTGTTTGTTCACGGAAGGTTCTTCTTTAATGCACTCATTTTTCTGACAGATATTGATGGCTTTTATGGTCTTT
This sequence comes from Lochmaea capreae, assembly GCA_949126875.1. Taxonomy (NCBI): domain Eukaryota; kingdom Metazoa; phylum Arthropoda; class Insecta; order Coleoptera; family Chrysomelidae; genus Lochmaea; species Lochmaea capreae. The sequence goes on from OX421408.1 coordinate 4,235,780, forward strand.
CCTGCAAAAAGATGCTGAATATTTCATGAAAATAATCTAATGGCAAGAGCTTTTTGTACTCTTCCACCATTGCAGCATTCTTTGCAACAAGACACTGACGTTAACCTTTTTTGGAGATTCCATGGAGGTCTCGATAATCAAGGGATGCCCACAGGAAAGAGTCTTATCACCTTTGCTGAGAGACGTCAGTATAGACGAACTCCTGTAGGAATTGAACTGGAAAGGGCTGTACAACCAGGGGTATGCAGATGATTTGACAATACTTATACTGGGGAAGAACTCTTGAAGCTCTGGAAACGGTGGAGAAATGGTGTAAGAGGGAATTCCTGAGGGTGAATCCTGCAAAAACGGCGCTCATTCTCTTCACTAGAACATCCATTCCCCCCTTTGATCATCCCACAGCTGCTGCGTTGGAGGTGATTCTTGGACTTCGGCCTCTTCACCATGTGATTGAGGCTGAGGCTGGGAGGGCACTCCTAAGCTTGAAAAGTTTGGGATATGTGCGAAACGAGGAAGTATGTGCGAAACGAGGAAGGGTGCAGGCATGTCAATAACCTCAGCCTTCTGAGAGATATCCCTGTCCTGGCTCGAGAGGCTGATGTCTGCCTGCGCAGGTACTCATTCGTAACCCCCTATAGGGTGAAGATCCAGAATAGAGAATTCTGGGAAAGGGAGGGAAATTCGCAGCCTCATGGGATCGTCTGGTACACAGATGGTTCATGCTCCAGCGATGGGGCGGGGGCTGGAATTTACTCCAGGAACCCAAGGACACAAGTCTGTGTTTCATTGGGTAAGGGTGTGTCTGCATATCACGCTGAGGTATATGCTATCGTGGAATGTGCGTAGATAAACCTAGACAGAGGTTATACGAATCGACGCATAACCATATACACCGACAGTCAGGCGGCAATTAAGGCACTGAGTGGATATACCATCAACTCAGGGCTTGCTGCTAAATGTCGTGAGCGCCTTGCTGACCTAGCAAGGCGGAACACAGTGTGGCTAGAATGGATTCCGGCCCATTCTGGTTTTGAAGGCAACGCAGGGGCGGACGCCCTGGCAGTGAAAAGGGCGGCTACTCCCTTTAACGGCACGGGCCCGACCTTGGGCTTCACAAAACAAACAATCCGTAAGGAGACAAGGAACTGGTTGAGAAACCAGCACCTTGCTCACTGGAGGGCTCTACAGGGTAGTCCAAGCTCCTATTGAGGGGATGGACTGATGGACATGCTAGAGCTCCTCTAGAACTACCAAGGAGTAGAGGTTAAAGAAGACAGCAGGACTCCTAACAGGGCACTGCTGTCTGAGGAAACACCTCTGTAACCTAGGTTTAGAGTAAAGCCCCCTATACAGGGATTGCGGCATGGCTGACGAAACGTCGGAGCATGTTCTCCTCGTATGTCCACATTGGGCTGTGCTACGCAGGCGAAACTTTGGTTTGGAGTCCTGTTATTGCCTCTGGGGACATAAGCAGGCATCCACTGAAGAGGATTGAGTCCTTTATCGAGGGGCTCGGCTTCATGGATGTGGAAGTGACAGTAATGGCACAATGGGCCCGCCAGAGGCCTCAGTGCCGGAGCCTTGGCTTGGCCAAGGTTCGCCTGAATTAGTAGTAGTAGTAGTATGGTCACCACACCCAATTTTTCTTACGAATTAAAATGTTACTATCAGTAAATTGGAATTATCCGTAATTCCCATCAACTGATTGACATTTCACTTGGGTTTTATATATTTTTGTAATCTACTTGAAGAGAAGAATCCACCAATACAATAATGTATAGGGTGTCCTTCTTTATATGATTTTTGATGTGTTTTTTCATTTTTTTCATAAAAGTGGCGCCTGCTCTGTATAATAAAAAAAAATCCTATTGTTAATTTTGAGAAATATTATTTTTTCAGCAACGTAATGCGTGTTTTTTTTGTGATTTATAACAATTCCGACATAATTAAATTTATACAAGATGAACTTGAGATAACCGGTAGGCTTTACTTTATTTTATTAACTTGCGAAATAAATCGGAGTAAATCTGCCTAGATGATGACAATATAATTTATTCGGTTTTTATAATTAAAATTTCACATTCCAGGCTGTAATAATTCACTGCCATGCAAAATGTATTCCATATACAAAATTTTTATCTAAAATTTGTGCTTAAATCGCTATTTTATGTTAAAATAGATCCGTGCTTGGCGTGATATCAATTTTAATCCCTTAATACCTTGCCTGATTGTCTTTTTGTCTATATTTATGCAGTTTTATTTTTCATTGTGATTTATTATCATATTTTTGCTCTACTTTTGTATATTTATATAAAATAATTATACAACAATATTTTCTTTGTAAATTACGATCTTGTTATGCTATTGTCGAATATACAGGTTGTCCCAGAGCTTCGTACCAAAAAAAGAATTATATTATTTTATATAAAATGTTCTCTTTCGTTAACGAACTTTGTAGGGCTCTAAAGTTGGGAATCAAAAATGGTTTTTATTTATAAATTTATAATTATTAAATGTCTTATTGGAAATTAGTAAAATTTTAACATCATAATTGTGCACTTTTTGGAGTCATAAGCAAGAAAACATTACACTTAAGAACTCAGGTACCTACGGACTAAGTTCAATGTCGGGACGGTCCAAAACGATCAACCAAGCTCGAAACCACTCAAAAACCCTCAATTCGACTGAAAAGCACACAAGATGACTGAATAATGTACAAAACCACTCGAATCTACCTAAAAACGAAAGTTATCGAGCAATTGGAAAATTTTCCATCCTATTTCACTCAAATACAAATGAAAACACACAAGAATTACAGTCTAAAACGATCGAAAACACACAATGCGACGTTATTTCATCCAAAAACTCTCAATTTCACGTAATTACGGTCCAAAACGATCAACCAAGCTCGAAGTCACTCAAAAACCCTTAATTCGACTGAAAAGCACACAAGATGACTGAATAATGCACAAACCCACTGGAATCTACCTTAAAACGGAAGTTATAGAGCAATTGGACCATTTTCCATCCTATTTCACTCAAATACTGATGAAAACACACAAGAATTACAGTCTAAACGATCTAAAACACACAATGCGACGTTATTTCATCCAAAAACTCTCAATTTCACCTAATGACGGTCCAAAACGATCAACCTAGCTCGAAATCACTCAAAAACCCTCAATTCGACTGAAAAGCACCCAAGATGACTGAATAATGCACAAAACTACTCGAATCTACCTAAAAACGAAAGTTATCGGGCTATTTGACCATTTTCCATCCTATTTCACTCAAATACTGATGAAAACACACAAGAATTACAGTCTAAACGATCTAAAACACACAATGCGACGTTATTTCATCCAAAAACTCTCAATTTCACCTAATGACGGTCCAAAACGATCAACCAAGCTCGAAATCACTCAAAAACCCTCAATTCGACTGAAAAGCACCCAAGATGACTGAATAATGCACAAAACTACTCGAATCTACCTAAAAACGAAAGTTATCGGGCTATTTGACCATTTTCCATCCTATTTCACTCAAATACTGATGAAAACACTCAAGAATTACAGTCTAAAACGATCGAAAACACACAATGCGACGTTATTTCATCCAAAAACCTTCAATTTCACGTAATGACGGTCCAAAACGATCAACCAAGCTCAAAATCACTCAAAAACCCTCAATTCGACTGAAAAGCACACAAGATGACTGAATAAAGCACAAAACCACTCGAATCTAACGAATAACGGAAGTTATCGAGCAATTTCCATCCTATTTCACTCAAATACAATTGAAAACACACAAGAACACTGAATGACTGTCTAGAACCATCGATCAAGTTTTTGGTACGAAGTCCTGAGACACCCTGTAACCACCACGTTAGCTCAATACAAAAAATAATATCCTCGCGACATCCTTCAGCGAATTTCAACATTTTCCTAAAACATACAAGACATGCATTAGGTATAATGTTTAATATATTTCCAATAAATAATAATGAAACTTCAAAAATGTCTGTAATATGTTTTGGAATTTTATTATCATGTTTGTCCTCCTACAACGGGGATTATGGAAAGAAACGGTAGATAGACGAAGATATTATGATTTATAAATTGTGTGAAAGGTTATAAAATTTAAAACAACTTCCTTATCTCAAGTTCATCTTAATTAAATTCAAATATGCCAGATTATTTACAAAACTGTTAAATTATTTAAGAAATGTTAGCAGAACCGTACTGCATTAATTGCTAACAGTACAAAAGGTTTAGATTCTTTATTAATAATATTCGGGAATTAACTAAGGCGTTTTTTATTGTCATCACAAACGTTCAACGTTTTTTATTTTTTGGGAAATACCTTATAGATTTTTTGAATTTATTGTAAAATTACTTAAAAATCTAATGCCCCTCGCACGTTGAACGCTTGTAATGACAGGTGATGCACCTAGGTACTTCTGGAGAAATTATCTGGTTCACTGATTGGATGGAATAAGGCGGAAGCAAAAGAGCAGTGGATGTATAGTTATAACATTGCTGGTGCGTAGATGTTAAAGTTATTCTTCCATTGCGCTTCGACAGTAGCGGGTGAAGGACCACTCGGTAACCCGAGAATGATACACAGATACACAGGTTCCCGGTTACAAATAAATATATTCATCAAGCTCTCTGACAAGCTGAACCACTTGGCAACATCTAGTGTTCACTTTTCTCACTGATATGGCGGTTAATTCACTTTAATCCCGGCACAGTTTTACAAAAATACAACGAATAAGAGCACAAGTAAACTCAGCTTCCTTACTACTTACAGGAGTTACCTGTATTTACATTACTGCAAAAAGACCGGTGGCAATAATCAATTAATTTAAGCGTTTTGCGGAGTGCGATAGTTCCCGAACACGGTCTGAGTACTTCGGAGTATCGATTTATACTGACTTTGAAGGGGTCGTTAAAATTGGGGTAAAGTATAGAGTGCGGCGTGGCGCATAATATTAGAAGCTAGAGGTGGGAACTGAATCACCTGGAGAAATGAGGTTTTATGAATTTCTCCACCGATGGTTCCAAAACAAACCATGACACTGGGGCTGGTATAAAAGAAGGAATGGAATGCTTGTGTTTTGTAGTAAACAATTTATCACGGCAGGGTTTTATAATGTACCAAGTATGTATATTTATCCAGTTCATTAACCTATTTCGGAATACCTGTATTTTGATGTTAATTCATTACAAATTTTAATTTTATTCACTTTACCAGAAAACATCTACACACTTACATAATATTAATACACCCGCATGTTTATCAGGTACGCATAGTCCTTGTCCGGGCCTGACTTGCGCCACCATGTCACGCAGTATCTAAGATGATGCATGTCATTTGGTTAAGGTTGTGTATCAATTGGGCCAAGGTAGATATCCTGGTAATCCAATGTTTGCATTTTTTTTTGACATCTCAATGGTTACTTATTTAAAATTTAGAACAATTAAGTTATCCTTAAAATAATTTAAAATAAACATTTTGCATATATTAACGACTACGACTGTTTTCAATTATTGACTTGTTTCATATTTTACAAAAAGTTTTTCTCTCTCTGTGAATTAATTAATTTTTCTATGACTGTTGAAAAATGGACCCTTTTTATGTAACATTTTTGTTGAGTAACTGGACGCATTACACAAAACAAGCCACGTCCCTTTGTGTAATAGTATATTACGTAACGTGTGTGGTAAGAAGCAGTTTACGCACGAATGGAATAGTTACGCACGATGTCGCGTAGCGGCGAGTATAAAAGAGATGTCTAGAAAAACATGGAATAACCTATGGACCGAATATAAAAGAATCCACCCGACAACATACACCATGATCCAACCCATCATACCCAATGAGCTTTGGCACAAAAATACCAGTTATAATCGGCACCAAATTGTCACCATCTCTCGTTTAAAATTTGGACATGCCTGCTACCCCCCCCTGCACCTTAACAAGATAGGCCTTAAAGAGTTAAATCAATGTGACACCTGTCTAGAAGTGGCTGATTTAGACCACATATTTTTCAACTGCAACAAATACCGTCAACAAACGCATAAACTTTTTAGTGAATTACTGCGCAACGGAGTTGGACTGCCCGTAAACCTATTACATTTACTGTTTATGCAAGCTGAAGTTATAGTGCACTTAGTTTTGTTTTTGTTTCAATTGAACCCTATAATATATATCATCTGTGTCTTAGATACTGGCTGAATGAACATGGATTTCCAAGTGCCAAAAACAGAACGTTCTGTAGCTGAAGACATTAATTGAAACAGAAAATCGGTTTCTTTGATATGATAATTCGACCTTGTAATGACTGACACCTTCTTAATAACAGCTTATTTCAGTCTAGTCAGTTTTGAGAGATTGAAATAAATTCTGATATTTTTGTAAATCTTTCGTTTATTTTGCGCATCTAGTTTCGCTAAAAATGATAATATTTTTATATAATCAGTTTAATACTTAATACCTTGTTCTAATTTTAAGTAGGTACATATTTTGTAAATATTATTTTGTCTTTTAGGTTTTAATAGTTGTCATGTGGAAAATAAATTTTCGTTAAACTTTCAAGAGATTATGATGTACTTTCTTAGATTAATATTTATCAATATTGACATCGACAAATAAAAGTTTTGCTTATGTTCGTAGTAAAATTACATTCCAAACATCTACCAGAATATTGATGTTTCTAAATGCTGTAATTTTCGCTGGAATCCTTAGCTTCAAATCGCGTAGTCGGTTTCTCATTTCTGCTCTCGGCAATGAATTCCAGACTACTACTTTTCTAATGCGTAACATGAATCATGTCGAGCAGACCAACGTGTTTGAGAAAGAATCGTAACTCTCAAATTTCTACGCTGCACCGAGAACACCCAACGATGTGAGAAGAAATTAGTACTTGCAAAGTAGAAAATAGTCGACTGCTAATGTTACAGATTCAACTGCACGTGATTTTACTAAATTTAAAGAATGGGCATTGGATTATGAATAATTTTTTTTTATAAAAACTAATCTGAACCGGTTTTTAAAATGCCGTCCTTGGCCCGGGCCTCACGTGCCTATGTCTAAATCCATCACTGTGTATAGTATACTTCAAATTAATGTATTTACCAAGTAATTGTACATGGTCCATTTTGTTTAATATTTATTTAATAATAAATTGATTATTTTGAGGTGAGATGCTGTTTTATTTGTGGATATTTGCCCAGCTGCGAATAACTTACCACATTATTTACAATGTAAAAAATCTCGGTTTTTTTATACCCAACGAAATTCTTGGTAAAAACATATTCTTTATAACGTAAATCAAGTTTATATACAGAGCATTTAAATGAAAACTATCCACCTCACATAATTCTGAATGAAAAAATTTAAAAACACGTCAAAAATCTTTTTACTCATTATGTAGACGTACTGGACTTATTATTCGGAAAAAATAAATCAGTATAAGCATTCAAGAATAAAAATTAAATAATTTTTGTTATCGAGTGTCCCAAATTAAAGCAAAACCAGTGAACTACTTTTGTATTGTTATATCGCAAAGTGTGAATCTTGAAACAAAAAAAAATCGTTATTAACAAACAGATTATTAAGATTAAAGTAAAGTGTGATATATTTTTGACTTCTGCTTTTACTTTCCAACGAAGTATCGCACGGCCCCCTTGCTGTTTAAAAAATCTGAGGGGCTAGCTGTCAAGTGTAAGTGGTAAAAGGGGCGACAAGTTTTTGTATGTTATAAAACACCTCGATTGAAGTAAAAATTGAGGATTTTTCATCTTTAATAACGGAGTTCCCTAGTGGGGGTAATACATAAAAATATAAATTTATAAATAAATATAAAAATCCTTCTATTTAATAGTAAAATAATATTTTATTTTGCACACTGTGTACATAAAAATATGCTGGTGGCTATATACTGTGTCCGTAAAGTATGGAACAAATTCATTTTTAGCTAAACAGGCCATTTTAAGAAATAATCCTGAAACACGTCGATTTTTAATTTTAATTTACCATGATTTAAAATAATATTCTAATATACAGGGTGAATTTCTTTCGAGTAATGACGTCACTGTCATTTTTTTTAAATGAAACACCCCCATTTTGTCTCAATTTTCGAATTACTCTAGCTGAACTGATTCCAAAAATGTATCACATGTTGATTCCAATTGGTACAGGGTGGACAAAAATACTATAGTTTTGTGTGTGCTCATAAAGTAACGCGTAACATTCTTTATTAGTTAAATTAACAATATTATCAAAAATACTTATTGTCTAGCGGACAGAATATGATGAAGTATATGACTTTATAAATGTTCGAACTGCAGCCATTGGTATTTGACAGTAACCCAAACGGTGTACAAATTCTTGTTGAACCTTGTTTATTGTGTCTTGAGAAATATTGTTTATTGCTGTCTGAATTCTCTCTTTTAATTCTTGAATATTTGCTGGTTGCGTTTGAAACACAACATTCTTCAGATGGCCCCACATAAAATAATCCAAAGAAATGAAGTCTGGTGACCTCGCTGGCCATTCAATAGGTCCACGTCTACCAATCCACCTGTTCAGAAAAATTTCATCTAGGTACCTTCTAACATCTACAGCATAATGTGGAGGTGCACCATCCTGTTGAAACCATTAACTTTCATCAAAACCTCCAGGATTACTTTATGAGCACACACAATACCATTTTATTTTTGTCCACCCTGTACCAATTGAAATCAACATGTGATACATTTTTGGAATCAGCTCAGCTAGAGTAATCCGAAAATTGAGAAAAAATGGGGGTGTTCCATTTAAAAAAAATGACGATGCCGTCATTACTCGAAAGTAATTCACCCTGTATATTAGATTATTATTTTAAAATACGGTAAATTAAAATCAAAAATCGATGTGTTTCAGGATTATTTGTTAAAATGGTCTGTTTAGCTAAAAATGAATTTGTTCCATACTTTACCGACACAGTGTATATTAATTGACCAGGCCATTTTAATCCTGATGATGGAAGAATCTAACCAGTTATAAAACACCTCGATTGAAATAAAAATTGACGGATTCGAGGATTTTTCATCTTTGTCTTAAATAACGGAGTTCCCTAGGAAGGGGGTTAATACTCAACGCACCGTATACAGGAAAAAAAAAGAATTGATAAATATATTTAATAATCAAATATATTATTTTGCACACTGTGTACATAAAAATATGCTGGTGGCTATTATATTAATTGACCAGGCCATTTTACATCTGTCAATGGAAGATTCTAACCTATTTTTATTTGGATTATTATAAAACATTGTAACTTGGAAACCCACATCCAAGTTTTAATAACCGGCTAATCGCAAGGCGAAAGGCTGATAAACATTGGCGTGGTTTGTCTTCTCAACTTTTCCCAATATGTACATCTCTCGAGAAAATGAGTAGAACTCCACAACCTTTTATGGTTTATCCACCCTGGTTATGTTTAAATTAGAACGCTGTTCACATAGAACCTATAGCGTTTGGTGCGACGCTGTTCAGGATGAACTGAAAGCGTCTAGTGATCCTGAACCACTGGTACTAGGTTTCAGCAATTAGTTAGAATAACCTAAACAATCGCGAAGAGTAAGCGAATGCTGACATCTTCGAGGGAGGGGATAGACTATGTTTGTTAACAATAAACCTTTCTGCCTAGTGGAACAAAAGTAAAAAATTTAATAACCTTATTTTTTCGGTAGGTGGAGAGTTGAATTAAATTATATGCGATTAAATTTTTGTTAGTAAAAATTCAACATTTTCTTGGAAAGAGAAAGATATTGCTAAAGTTAAAATTATTAAGTGATATACATATAACATTTCTTTACACTACGTAAAGGAGAATCCAGCAATGCAATAATGTATAGGGTGTTCCGTTTAAAAAATTGGGAGAGGTGACCATATGGGGGAGAGGTGACCATATGGGGGAGAGGGTTAAAGTTATAACGTCAAACATATGAGCAAAAAAACGCCTTCAGAATTATGTGGGGTGGATAGTTTTCATTGAAATGCTTTGTATATAAATACAGAATGTCCCAAAATAAAAATCACCTTGACTATTCTAAAAGTAGTTTTAAACGAATATTAATTTTAACAGTACTCAATAATAAACCAGCATTTTTATGTCTGGGTACTTGGAGTGTCTGTGGGGGTGGTTTATACGAATTCAAGACTCTGTAGCTGTTCCCAAGCATGCAAACGAACGCAGATAACGATCTTCTGTAAAGGTGGTAACCATTGGTAATGTTCTTTCAAAGTTAATGTGATGACCCATATTTTTAATCCCTTTGAAGGAAAAAGCCGCCCAATGGCGTGCATATAATTTTTTTATAAATTCGAATATTGTGAAATAATGTTAATCTACTATATCAATTTGAATGAAAAAAATTAACTTGCATACAAAATTCATAAAATTTGTAATAAAATAATAAAGCGCTTTCCTCTAGAACACGGAGTATCTAAAGAACAGTTTTTTGAATCGTCAACCCAACCATATTTTAAAGGTGGGTGTATATCCTCATACAGTTTTAATTATAATATAATTACCATTACTACTATTTTCTTACATATTAAGTTAAAATGTATTTTATTTTATATATTTATTCATGTAATAAAACCGTAAGGATTGTTTGAATAACAAATAAATGAATAAACACTTGACAACATCATGTGTATCAAACCAAGTTTCGTCTAAATAAATTATAGTTCTATTTGAATCACGGTACCCTTTTATTTTGCGCAACTACTCCTGTCTAAGTTCAGCGATACGCCGAGATTCCATTATTACCATTCGATTATCTAACTTCTTATATTTAAATCCACAATTCAATAATCCCGCGCATCATCTTGGACTGTGGTTTCAAATGGTCTCCAAAATGCCATTCAAATTAATTATATTATAAAACTTACCCTAACGTCTACGGACAAATGAATATTATATTAATATCAATTCACTGACGCGACCTAACCACTACGCCATCAAAAAGGTATTATATTAATGATACCTTCCTACACTAGATCACCTACACTTTCCTATAAATACCTATAACAGTTCACTAAACTCACTCACCCAAGAAATATATATTATTTTACATATTTCTTTAAAACAAAATTCACACCCGACACTGAATCAGACTACTGGATTATAAGCCGAACCACAACACAACCCCCCCGAACAACCTCAAGACCGTAGAATTTTTTCTGCCAAAAACGTCAAACGGAGTATACTTCGGTTATTTCGTTATATTACGATGAATACTGCAGTTGATGATTGGTTGTTTCGAAGTCTTGACTGCACGTGCAATACGTTGCCAACTCTTCAAAATTTTCTTGAATATAGTAACATATAAAAAGTGGTTTTAATTAATTTTTCTTTTTTCAGTAATTTCAAGCGACTTATTTTAATGTTTACTAATAAATTTACATTATGTATTTTATTAAAAATATTTCCAAACTAGCTTTCTTATAACATCACGAACTAACAGTTCACTGAAGTAAGAGGAACATTTGTGCAGCGAGCCTAACAATTTTAGAAAATATATCTGACAACATTGCTTTATTTTATGGTCATCACACTGACTTTAGTTAGAGTATACCTAGATCTTTCTCTCGCGTTTCCAGTTGCTCGATATCTACGAAGAAGTCGTGAAACTATTTTTTTTTATTCACGATATTTGACATAAGGAAGGGTTAATTATGATTTTTAATCTTTCCTTAATGATAACTTAATAAATTTTTCAGTTTAAATTTTCACAAAAATTGCAAATGGTTTATTTGCGGTTTATGCGATATAAATCTGAGAAAAAAAACCTGTTTCGAGGTTGAAATTCCGCGTGACGAAAGCAAAATACCGAAAATTATTTGAATGCTAGTTACAAAGTAGTAATTTAATTAAAACCAACAATAAAAACAAAAAGTACTGACAGTGTTTGTAGTTTTACGTAGTTTGACATTATACACCATTTATTTTAAAGTAAATTCAGTTGTATTAACTTTTCTTTAATGCCTTAATACTTTTATTTTCAAATTCCATACCAACCGCCAGAAAAGTTAAATTTTTGAGTTTTCGTAATATTTTTTTCGTCTTTTTCACTTTCTGGCACGATATCTCGACAAAACAAATTTTCTAAGCTTTGAAGTATATGTGAAATGTTTGCTAAGACCTGAGACTACAATCGAGCACATTTTGAAAAAAATCGCCTCAGCGGTTTTTGAAAAAACGTCCAAAAAGTATATGACCCACCAGCCTTTTTTTATTTTTTTTGTATTACAATACCTGACCAGTTGTCATTTGTAAAAGACGAAGTGCTTGTCGAAGATGCTAACGAAGCCTAATAATAATTATTAGTATATGTCTAGCCACGCTGAATAAACAAATAAATAATTATTAATTATCAAAAAGATTACATATTTTTAATATCCTTCTAAGAACACGTATTAATTTTTCGACGGTAAACCAATATATAATTTAAAAGCTATTATTTTTTTTTAACAATGATCTCCATGGCTAATTTTGTATAAATAAATAATTAGTTTTCTATGAGATTCAACAAAACCTACTCTAATTGTATCATTTAAGAAAACTCTTAGGTGAATAATATAAAATATAATCCATCAATTATAATTTTTCTCTATTTCATTTAAATTTTCACTTATAATTGCACAAGTGGTTTGTATTTTATCGGGTAAATTTGGGTTGTTTAATGATTATTATTATTATTGAAAACACGACACCGAAGGTGGAGTGTTTTTAGGTTGCCAGTTATAAGAGTCAAATTGCTAAAGAAAACAGTTTAGAATTTGAACAACACAAATTTACCCAATATCAATACAAACCTCGAGTGTAATTCGGCAGGACAATTTAATGAATGAGAAATTTGGAAACATATCAATGCAAACTTTATTTATGAAACATTAAAAATAAACACATTTTTATTTTAATGTACAATTATTAAAAACGCAGTTATTGAAATTCATACTAGGAACAGTGATATCGCTGCGGGTGCCACAGCTAATCGTTTCTGTAGTAGATGCTGAAGTTTTTTCATTTTCCAAACGAATTGATTGAATAATGCTTGAATGATACTCTTTGCCAACTTGTAAGTATGGTTTTATTGATGATGAATGAATTGCTGTGTCCTGCTATTTTTATTAGAGCTTGCTCTTCAATTCCGCTTTTACTTAATTCGCTAACTGCTGCCGCTCGATTTGAGTGATTTGTAATTTTGACACGTTTGACATCTAAACCAATGCGTTGTGCTGAGCGTTTAGTCCATTTGGAAATTTCATTAATTCCAATCGGCAAATTCTTGTACCAACCTTTAGAATTTCTCTTTTTCCAAAAGGGATTTGGTGTAAGAAATACTCTGTCCGAAGTTATAAAAGTGTTTCGTTTTTCCATTAACTTTTTGAATAAACGTATTGGGCAAATATCTTCGTCGAAAATATTAGGCGTGATCCATTTACTGTCACATAATTTATTGTTGCCGCCTTGTCTCGTTTTCGAAAATAGAGATTATACTCGATACGTCCAGTTTCTTTTCCATTATTTTCAATTTCAGATACGAAATAAGTGGTTTTGCAGTAAGCTGCTTCTCCACCGCGCCAAGCTAGTTCACACGCCAAAATGTGATATAATTTCTTTTGAAGTCCTTCCGGTTCATTTTCGTTATATAATCTGGCCATTGCAAATACTTCAGATTTATTAAGAGCTAATGCACTACATTTTCTCTTTTCGGGTTGTTCTTGTAGGATTTTACGTTTAGCATTACGTGCAGCTCGTGATGAATTAAACTGAACATCGGTGAAAGGGTTGAATACAATATTAAATTCGTTATAATATTTACTTTGTAGCATTTTAGCGGTGGTGTTCCAAATTGTTTTAACTACCGCTTCTTTGTAGTCTTCTCCGTTACTTGTTCGCATATTAAATGCCCAATCTTGCAATATTACATTCAATTTCTCGATGGAAGTATCTGGCTCAAATGTGTATCTTTTTGCATCGCAAAACGTAGAAAATTGTCGCCAGATTGATGATTGCGTCGCAACTGTATTAGTAGGCACACAGGTATTAACAATTTGACTAATTTCGGCGTTCCTAGACACACCGAATCGACTCATTGTTAGTTCTTGAAAATTCAATAAGTTGTTGACAAACATGCCAAACTATTTATTCTGGTAACCACTAGTGTATTTGTCGCTGTAAAAGTTAAAGCTAACTTATGCCGCTGTCAAAGTGACAATTGCACTGTGGCATATGCGATTTTTTATACATGAATTAAATCACTGTAAAAAATGTTGTTTTTAAAATATAATAATCAAATTTATAGCAGTGACATCTACTAGACAGTAGCCAAACTCCTTCATCAATAATACAGATTGCTTGAATTTTCTATACCTTATTCCAGTGAATATTTAAGAGATGACACTACCAGTAGCAAACATTGTTTAAAAGCACATGAACCTGTTTGAGGGCAACAATTTAAATATCTCTGAAAACCGCTTCGGCTACCAAAGCTTTGAATGTGCATATACAAGTCTAGCGTCGGTCGAGGCGCAAACAGCGTCACAAACGGTGCAGCACGTTTATGATCCCTATTTTTGTTGTTATTGCATTCAGGAAATGACATTAAATCATCGGATCAACTTTACCCCTTTTGAATCAATTTTTTCCTGTTTTGTTTGTACTTTTGTGGCAATTCTACCATATCGTTGTAGTTTTGATCGAGTGGTGTGTGTGTGAGTGAACTTTTTGTTTTGTTATTGGTCCTTTTGATGGTAAGTAATACTGAGACAGGTTTCACTTGACTTGAAAAGGTCGTAAATAAATTTGTTGGTGCGGAAACTGGTCGGGGGTTTCTTGTTAAGTACCGTTATTATTTTTTTATACTTTTGGTAGTTATCAAAAATTGTTATTATCCATAATTTAGATATTAAAGGGTAGTAAGACTGCTAGTTTAAAGAACCTTTTATGAGAATACATTTTGCTAGTGTATCTTCATCAAAAACGTTCAGTGTGAAAACCCCTTAACTGCATACACTTTCAAAACCATCTAAAATGAGATCTGGAATAGTTCAAATATACAAAACAAATGTTTTATTTGTATGAACCGATTATTTTAAATAAGTAGTACGTAAACAACCCTTCATTTTCATATGAATGCTCACTCAATGAATCGCATTTTTATCGCTCTTAACGTATCTGGAATGAATTGACAACCCACATACCTACAGCACAAAGTATTTTTACTTCTTTCAATGGTAGGATAAGTCTTGGTCACACGGTTAATAATAATCTAACCATGATTCTACCAACTCATTCAAGAAAAACCTGTTTTGAAAAGCAAGAATTTTTTAATTTTACTAACAAAGATTTTACCTACACATATTTTCTAGAAGTCAGTTAACTCGGGAGCTTCTTTGTACAGTTAATTGAAAATATTTTATATCGGGGGTGTATTTTTGAATGTTGAGAATATTTTTTTTTAAATATCACAAATCCAGAAATTCTACAGCTGAAGAAAACTTATGAAAATAGTGGTGACCATTTATGTCATGACTGAATACATTTTTCCAACTTGATGGGCAAAATTGCCGAAAGGTATTATACCTGAGGCAACTTCAACTAGTGTGTAGGTAGGTCAGTGAAAAAAGGTTCCATGATTATTGGCACGGCATGTACGAATGTTACAAATGTTTTTGGACTAACTCAGGCTGTTTGAAACCTTACGAAACAAGATACTATAAGGATTGGGGTAACCGAATCCATGAAGATGCCCACAAACTTTATGTCTACGAAACAGGATTTCGAACTCACATTGGACGTTCGTTCTTTTCATCACCGACACTACTTTTATTCATAGTCTTCTTCACTTTTTCATACTTCTTATTTTCTTTGATAAAAATACGAAATTTCTGCCTTAATAGGTTTATCAGTTAGCTCTGCAAATTTGATCTTGCGCAATTTTCATTGGTAATGGTCTAATGTTTTCGGACAGAATACATTTGAAGAAGTGGCAAGTAGTGGATGTAGATGTGGGTGCTTGTGGACTCGCTATCTCTCAAAATTGATGTACTTACTGGAGATTAAATTTGAAATAAGAGTAAAAGAAAATAATTTGTAACAATTAAGCTGGACCCTTAGGAAGAATCAAATGCCACTAGATGTACCCGATAATTTAATAATTATACCTGTGTGTGACTTTGAGGATCTCCTATGACTACGAGTCTGACCATAAACGACTTGGTTGCAGATGAATTGGTAGATTTTCTGCCAAAGCTAACCTGTCAAGCTTACGAGTAGGAAGAGAAGAAATGGGATGCTAAAATGGTCTAAATAATATACTAGAACTTTAAGAGTGTATATTTCAAAAATAAAACTTCTTAAAATACTTTTATTTTTGTATTTTCCATATTTATTGATCGTTATTAATTAATTGCAGTCCAACAAATAATGGTACAAAACAATTTTCTCGGCAACAGAATAAAATGAGAATTTTTAGAAGGCGAGCTGCCAAATTCTAGACTTCTACATAAAATTGGTTTATTTCAGGCGTTCCTACTTGCAATACATGTCATAGATATAAATATTTTTTCGACGTCACACTTGTGACGTGAAAACGGTGGAACACACCGAACGAGTGATTTTGATTTATACGGGGTTGGGATAAAGTATGGAATCAAGTAAATATCTTTTAAACGAAAAGAACGATATTTATTATATTTTGCAGGTAAGTGCATTGGAACAAAATGCATCACACATTTTTTTTGTTAATAATATACTTCCGGTTTAACGGGAAATGCCATCAACTTCTTTAATTTAAATGGGACACCCTATATATTTTTACAGATTTTGAAAGAGCTTGTTATTTTGAATTCATACATACTGAGTGTAATGTAAAAAAATTTGTAAAAACGAGGATATGATATGATAGGGAAAAATTTCATAAGGCTTTAAAAAAATAACTTCCACCCTGATTTGTGGGTCTTCCAACTTCTAAATAAATACCACATTAGATAAAGTTCTTTTCGGTCACCTTTTTGTGCGTCAGGTATAAAATCCGCAAATAATTTAAAAGCCATTAAGAAGTCTGTCGTTCTTCATTTGTTTTGCAGGTAGATGATTTTTATTAGGTGACAGTAAACTAGTTCTTTTTTTTTTGGCCAAAATTTCTACTTTTGATTAATTTTAGTTGAGAACTCGACCTCTATTGGCCGTTTGTTAAATACATTTTAATTACTATTTAAACCGGAAGCTTTATATCTTAAGCGCGGGTCACACTAGGTTGGTTGCCGGCCGCTTGTTGTGTTGTTTCACTTTTGGTAGCAGGCTGCGGCAACTAGCGGGTCAAGTGACTCACTTGCACCAGCTGGTCTACCGTTCACGTGCTGAACTGAATAACTGAGTAGCCAGCTGTCACAATGTGCCAGGTTGACAGTCGCTGCTTGCTGGTTCAACTTCCAGCCACTGATCAACAGCAGCCGGCACCTACAGGTAAACGTATCTCGTGACAAGGCGGAGCTTCCAGTACGCAGAGAGAGAACGTATTCGGCCAATATCGAGCTGCCCACTGCATAACGTCTACCGCACGATTGGCTTTGCTGGATCCCCACTTTCAAATTTGTTACGGCGCATCGTCACATCATTTCACGAGATACCGGTTGGAGTGTACCTTAGTTATGAACATGTCCAACCATGCCAGCCGCTAGAAATATTCGCCGGTTGATTGCGCCAGATGGCTGACAATAGCAGCTTGCTCAAATAGCTGCTAGCAACCAGCATAGTGTTACTTGCGCTTTAGTAACAATAAAACTAATTAACTGAACAAACTTCAAGTCATACAGCAAGCATTGGAGAGGGATATACTTGGAAGCAGATTTAGGAGTAACTGGTAACAGTTTGACGCATAAAGAAACGTAAGAGAAATGCGGGAAGGTCTGAAAGAAACTACAAGGACAACAATAGAACCCGATGAAACTGAAATGATTCGAAAGAGGATGTATGTATGTATGTATGTATGTATTTTGGGGTAACATTCACTGAGACCTAAAAGATCTATTGTGCCCCCTTTCTTCTTCTTAGTTTCTGAGGAGAGTCTCATATACTAGTAGCTCCTTTAGTCCTATTTCCCGGAGGAATTTTAGGATATCTGCAGGCCTCAACTTAGGTAACTGTCCCTCTTCTATCCAGTAGTCTCCCAGGTACTGTGCCCTAGGATTCTGAAATACTGTGCAGTTCGCAAGTATGTGGGTGGAGGTTTCTTCTTCCATTCCACAAAATCTACAATCTTCTTCCTCCACTATTTTGAGCTTTTTAAGGTGTCCATTCAGGCGACAATGTCCCGTTAGGATTCCTGTTAAAACTCTTAGTGCAGTTTTGCTTTGACTTATGCATTCATTTGATCTCAACAGGTTGTAGTCACCCAGAAGAATCTTTGATTGCCTAAGCCCTACTAGATCTTTCCAATTGTCAGATCTTCTCTTTTCTTCGGCTTTACCTATTTCTTCCAATATTTGAAAGAGGATGATGTAATAGTAAAATAATTAGGCTGAGATGAATGGAAAGAAGAAGTGTTCCTTGATATAAGAAGCAATTCTGTAAATCATGGTTAAATATTAGACAAAACTCAATTTTACTATTATGTATGCATGACAAACTTCTTATATTGATCATATATAACGTGGACTTTTTACCTCTAAACTCTTTTTCGTTTTTGTGACTACTTATGCTTTAATATGTTGTAATTATATATTTTTATAATATGAATGATGTATTAAATTTAATAATTTTCATTTCAAACTTGAAATTTTACGCGTCATTTGTAAAAACTGCTCTCATTCGTGTAATGCAGTATGACGTACTAACCCCAACACGCCTATCGACCTTAAGCCGACCAATAAAAAGGCTGTGCGCTTGAGTCGTCCGGTTTCCAACTAATCCTAATCGTTCTAATGTTTGGGGTTAGTACGTCATAGCACCTCCCATTTGTCTCGAGCATTTTTCAGATTTTAACACATGATATTGTCTGGGCACTGAACCAACATCATTACTAATTGATTGAAATAAATTTGAAAAGATTTCATCTCTTAGTGGTCTTCCCCATTACAAAGAGATGACGAAGATGGCAAAGTTAGTGAACCTATGTGCAGGAAATGTTAACTCTATGATGAAACACATACTCTGCTTCTGCGAGAACTTGAACATGAACATGAATTAATGAGGGATGACGTAAATAACATAAAAATACACATTACAATGGGTATAGGTCATGTATGGAGATCTGGAACAATTTTTAAAATTTTCTGTATAATATTTGGAGCATCTAATTCTAAGATATTTCTCAAGTATTATATTTAAAAAAAGGTTTGTTTGTTGTTGTAGGTTTGTTAAAATAGTATCACCGTTAAAAAAGGCGGTAAATGTTTAAACAACTTACATAATATTTATCCTTTACGAACATTCAAGAAACTTGAAGGCCAACAACTTCTTTAAAGATAGACTTTTGTTGAATCTACAATGTAATTTAATACAGGGAGAGTTAATAATATTACAGATGATTATGATATCCAAATTAATTCATCACGCATGTTGTTTATAAATCAAAATCAGGTTTTGCGTATTTGGAAGGTGAGCAAAAATGAAATCGGGTTTCTTGGGATGAGAAATCGAATGGATGTCCGGTAAAATTAGACCATAAAATAGGAGTGAAGGTACAAAAATTCGCACCCAGATGAAAGTTGGTAAGATTGTTTATAACACCATCATAAATGAAACCGGTAAAAAATTTACTCGGGGGTTTCGCGATTTTCAGGAAAACGGTATGTTTTATCATAAAATTAGTTCAGACAAAAATTGTAGATCAGATGATTATCTATAAAAAATGTTCAGATACTTTTTTTCCTAAGAGCCACCGTTTCTGAGATATAATGATTGAAAAAGTTGAAAGAGTTGTAATCGTCAAAAAGAATTTCCATTTTATGAATCGTCATGTATACGCCCTGTAGATATATATTATTAATTTTATATCTGTATTGACTAAACCTACTCTCTATGCAACTCGTACATAATTAGATATACTAATAAATAATTCATAGATTATCTGAAATATTACCCATAAGTTTCAATGAACTTCCTGCTTGCTCATCATTATGCTGGATGTGAAAATGTATACTTCGGTAAAATAATATGTACATACGTGTTATATTGTGTTCAAAACGCCATTTCCGAATAAATGTTTATTAATCCAGTTAGACAAATCGCCTACTGAAATGTTTTTTTTTTAGTGAACCATAAATACCGACCGAAATTCTGGTAGAGGAATTTCAAAATCGATATTATAAAATAAATAGGATATTACCCTCATTCCGTTAATGGAATTTGATGTAATATTAAGTCCCTCAGTGTTTATTAAGGTTAGAGGGTAGTTTGCACCCCAGATATTTTCCTCAAACAATAAGTTAACGAGTTTAGTGACCCTGTTCAACCGGAATATACACGAGAGGATTTTAATTGTAAAGTTCTTGAACAATATTTATTTGGTATTAAAATATATCTGGAGTGAAAATGGCGGAAATGTTTTGTATCCAAATACTTTGTCATCACAAAGATGAAACAATTTTGTAAAATTTGAGAGTAAAGAAATTCTTACACCTTCGTTTTCAGCAGAACTAATTGTACCTGTAACTACTGCCAAAACATACACATCAAACAATGTTGGCAATAATCTCAGGTCGAAATTAATTTTTAAAAAAGAACTGACATGAAAAAATAATTATATATATTATTCTAAAAATTAAAACCACTGTAAATATAGATCGTTACCAAAGTAACCTAACGATAACATTATATGTCAACTGTCACATGTCAAATGTCTCCTACGACTTTGAACAATGTTGAAAACAAAACTACTGAATTCAAACCCAACGATATAAACAATCACACGACAAACGTTCGTCCTGCTATTGACCAAATGATCTCCACGCTAGTTTTTAACAAGTACAATATCAAAGACTCGAAGGCCAACAAGTTCTATTTAAGAACGTAATGGTTGCATACTTCAAAGGATAACTTGTGCTCCATCTACCTTTACTGTAAAACTACTGCACGTGGTTCTATATCTCGGTGGACTCAAACTAAACATCAGTCGTAGGTACTGGAGACGCGTGCCAAAACAGGAACACAGCAAGCTCCTGGTGAAAAAACCCTCGGAGACGCTGACTAATGAAATACTATACATTAGCAGGGGCCAGATAAGGAAAGTGACGAGTTTACGCACCGGTCACTGTACCCTAAGGAAGCACATGCATACATTCTCATACAGATTGCAAACCGTACGATTTACACAAGCACGACAAGGAAAATATGAGAAAAACAGCATGAAAGAGAGAGAAAGAACAACTGTGCGTGGCCAGCGAGGGCGTGTATTTAGTTCCAGATGCCGGTCGAATGTCCACTGCCCCCCCATTTCAACCGCTGTTGCCAGAAGCGCAGACTAATCTGTACAAATGATATTTTTGTCTCGTCATCGTCGACTCCTTTTTGAGCTCATGCACTATTAGGCAAACCCAAAAACCTCCATCCGGCAACAGTGTCCTTTACAGAGAGAATTCACATTTAAATTCCTAGGTCTTTTCGCTACAAACGTTGATCACGCTGGAAGCGCATGCCATTGTATTTGAAATGACACTGTTGCCGGATGGAGGTGTTTGGTTTTGCCTAATAGTGCATGAGGAGTCAACGATGAAGAGACAAAAATATCATTTGTACAAATTAGTCTGCGTTTCTGGCAACAGCAGTTCAAAAGGGGGAGCAGTGGACATTCGACCGGCCTCTGGAACTAAATACACGCCCTCGCTGGACACGCACAGTTGTTTTTTCTCTCTCTTTCAAGCTGTTTTTCTCATATTTTCCTAGTCGTACTTGTGTAAATCGTACGGTTCGAAAAGCCCTTTCGCAATCTGTATATAGGGAGGAACCTATCAGTCGGTTGTGCATGGAAGATGATGAAACAGTCTCTCACATTATCTTCGATTGTGAAGTGTCAATCAATACCTTTACTGTATGCGCATTTCGCAATGAATCACCCTGTATAATAATTATTTATATACTCAATATAATTATAATCAATTATCCCATAGTGAAAATTAAATGAAATTATATTTCGTTTTAACCTGCGAATTCAGCAGGACCGATGAAATATTTTGCCCACTCTACGTCTTATCGACATCGACTCGCTCTCCATCTCTTTTGTTCGCGCGAGGACACGGCATAAGTAAGTACCTCCTTGTCCGACACCGAGCTTTCAGTGTGCTGCGAATAAAATTGTAGCTTCCCCTTAACTTGCATCATATCTGCGTGCACAATTAAAACAAAAACAGTTTTACCTTTTCCCATAATAATAAGACCATTTCTGTCGGAGGTACAATGCAATGCGAACAATAGAGTAAGGTTTATGCATAAAATAATATACTGCAAATTCCTTTTAAATGCAGAAATCCATTGTGGAATGTTTACGATGCAAATGTAACAAAAGGAGATACGGAACTATAATTTCAGTAAAGTTTTTAGCGGCAGTGTAATAAAAAATAAAGGTATAGCTTGGAAATACGTCATTAGTAGAGAGAGATCATATTTTCTCATTCGCAAAGTGATATTTTCCAATATATAATCTCATACCTCCTCACGGGTAATTTATTTTCATTTAGTTTTATTCAGCCTCATCTTTCTACGGATTTAATCCTACGACAATAAATTGCATTTCTGTATTACTTCAGTACGTGGAAACGAAAAATAGCAAACATTCTACACTGAGAAAAATGTATATTTTTCTATTTTCAAAGCATTCTCTATAAAGACCCCGTTGAACTAATTTTCCATCACACAATTATTCTTTTTAGGGGTCCGTCTATCCGTCTGCCATCAGGCTGTATCTCATGAACCGTGATAATTAGACAGTTGAAATTTTCACAGCTGATGTATTTCTGCTGCCAGTATAACAACAAATACTAAAAACAGAATAAAAAAAATATTTAAGGGTCTCGCATACAACAAACGTGATTTTTTTGCTCGATATTTTTATAGATAATGGTAAGGAACCCTTCGTGTGCGAGTCCGACTCTCACTTGGCCGGTTTTCTATTCTCCTCTGTTCGTACGTAATCAACATTTTTTCTAGTGTACATCCTCAGGACAAGGTGTAATGCACCAACTCTGATTTTATTTTCAGAACAAAAACAAGCTCGACTCGATGTTCGAAGCCAGTTCTGGTGGATTTTTCTACACGTTGCAATTCAGTTGATGATAGATAAAGACGGTAATGGGCTTTTTCACTTTTTATTTGAAAGCGAAAGGCGATTTATATAATTAATTATAACGATGTTGAAGTAGTAATTCTGATCCTTACTGAAAACTATAAATAAACAGTATTAAAGAATAAGGAGACTGGCTTTGTCTGTATATCTATTATTATTTTAATCATATCTTGACTCCTCTTAAAAAATAGTATAACTACGCCAAAGGGTAGCTATGAATGACAGAAATGTTTAATGTCGACCTTGAAAGGATTTGAATTTATGAATGAGTTATTGTATATTTTTAATTTTTTTTGTTAAGGAAAAAAGGAACATTATATTATAATACTAATAATAATAATAAGTATTTCTTTAGAAAAAGTATTATTGTTTCGATTCAGCGGTTCTATTGCATTTAAGCTGCAAGTCTGATAATCTTTCTCAAGTATAAGAACACTCACTTCTCAGTTCACGGTCTTCTTAGTTCCTAGATGTTTTTGTTCTTTATAACACGTGGAGATTTATAGTGCAGTTAATGTTTGTATAAATTACTTTCCATTCTCTTTCAAATGGTGTCATGATATTTTCGAAAAAGCATTTTATAAAAAGTCTTGCAAATCCCACAAAGCTATTAATTATGAGCTGAAATTTTAGGAGAATCTTCTCAAAAGACCAATCTTATCCTTAACATTTTTAATTTCATAAAATCACTTTACTATAAATACGCTAGACGTTAGAATACAAAATCATTTATATTCTACGCAGAAACATACTTTGGTATTTCGGATAAAGATATGCAAATTTGAAAAACGTTTTCGTGACTATTTATGAAGATCGATAATAATAATCCCACATTTCTATCGCACTTTAATTTACCACCAAATAGTTTTACTCCGTAAATCGAATAGATTTTTCTTTAAAAATGTTGCAAATTGTGCATTTACGGTTTTTATAAACGGCTAGATTTTGATCCACATCCAATAAGTCGTTATAAGTTTTTGGGACTCTCTGCATAACTAACTATACCTCTGTATAACTATTCTGTAGCAGAATAGCGCTGGTCAAAAAAAGCGCTGGACAAAATAGCGCTGGACATAAATAGCGCTGGACAAAATAGCGCTGGTCAAAATAGCGCTGAACATAAACAGCGCAGGACAAAATAACGCTGGACAAAAACAGCGCTCCATAAAATAGCGCCGCCAAAAGATAATTATGCTCCTTTATTTTACTACTTCCTCATACATAAAAATAGACTATAGTACCGAATTAGCATAATTAGGAATAACATATTTTTCATGAATTACAGTCATAATAATAGTTTTCCTAATTCAATTCGTCAATTCAACATCGCTTCCCGACCAGCTGACAGTGATCAAAGTGTTGGTAACTGTCTATAACAATATCAGAATATAAGGAACGGAAAACAAGTAAGAACAATCAAAATTTTCATCATACTTCAACACATATCGCTTCCCGACAAACTGACACAGATCAAAGTGTAAACAACTACTTGTCAGTGTCATATTTATTTAAAGTCTAAAAAAATGCAATTTGGTAAGTCTCAGAAAGGAGATGATACATTATTCCACGAAGGATATAATTACCGAAATGACAAGCAACATGAAATTGCATTTTTTTAGACTTTAAATAGATATGACACTGACAAGTAGTTGTTTACACTTTGATCTGTGTCAGTTGGCCGGGAAGCGATATGTGCTGATTGTTGCTCTCACTTGTTTTCCGTTCCTTATATTCTGATATTGTTTGTTGTAAAGGAAGGTTGATGCTTAGCGGTGAAACATGATTTTTCAATCACATCCTACAGTAATAGTTGATTTTCTAAGGATATTTCAACCGGCGCTATTTTATGGAGCGCTATTTTGTCCTGCGCTGTTTTTGTCCAGCGCTGTTTTTGACCAGCGCTATTTTGACCAGCGCTATTTTGACCAGCGCTATTTATGTCCAGCGCTTTTCTGCTACAGAGCCACCTTAGGGTAGACAACACAATAAACACCAATAAAATTACCATAAATAGTACTTATAAAAGTTGATATATCGACACAGGACACTAGCTAGATCAAATACCAAAGTTGATGAGGTATTACTGACAGAAATGTTACTCTAACGTACTCTAAAGTAGAAAAACAATTCCTTTGTTAGTCCCATATAACTCAAGACGACTACAAAAAGTAAGTCTAACAGTTGAATTGCATTTGAATAATTCAAAAACCTCAACAAAGATAACAAAAACAATAAGCGCACAGAATTCTCTTAACTGGAATTTCAACAATAATATTCTGGGAAGAAGTACACCTGGAATACAAATACAATAATGTACGGTCTTATTTAAATTATTGTTTACGCTTAAGTTTATATTCTTTGTTAAATGTAATTACATTAATTGCGCGATTGAAAAATAATTCTTTGAAACTGCAAAGTAGTGAACTATCTACATGCATCCTATAAAAGTGATTAGCCAGTAAAAGAATCATTATTGAATATGGATTAAGTGTTTCTAACGATACAGGGTATCCAGAAACTCTCATTCCAAACCCAGATGTGATTTTATGTTCATCTAACCTAACCTAAACTAATTTACCTTTATTCAAAACAAACTGTATTGTATATGTATATTCTGTTTTAATAAAATGAATCTGGCTATACACATAATTTTAATTGCGAACCCTTTGTCGCGATCGTTTTCTACCTTGTTTCCCAACTAGAAACTCCCGGAATATTGCAATTTATGATAACAATAGTTTGGCTCAATTTTCAATTTAAAAGAGATTCGGTTGAATTATTACCCTCCAAAGAACGGGATTTTTAGTTTCAGCTGTTAAATTGAACCGGCAGGTGGTTTATAACAAATAGCACCTGGTGCGGTCGAGCAGGAGTGTGGTTTTTTATTTTATTTTTCCTGCTACTCTCTTATTTTCGATATTCATCGAGTTCGTGGATTGAAACGTGCTGGTTAAAGCTTATTTTAGGTCTTCTTTTTCCAGTTTTCAATCATATCTCTTAAAAAAAGGATAAGACTTTTTTATATACAGCATGTCTCCTTTTAGTATTGAGGAAACTGGATGAACAACGCACAGTCCTGGCTTTTTTACCTATTCACTTCATTATTTCATTCTAAAGTATAGTTTGTCTCAAAGTATACCGTCTTGGCTTTTCCCGGCAATAATCTAAGTGACTGAATTGAAACTTAAGAACAGTCGAGTGACAAGACCGGCGATTGTAAATTGCAGCGGCGGTCAGAGTTTCTATAATCCTTACATGTAAATTGCAGCGAATGGTCATGTATGGGTTCGTAGTAACTATGTAAATTGCAGCGCACGGCCAACAAAGAGCGTCAATCTTACCTGTAAATTGCAGCGGCAAAGTTTATGAAAACCGTAGATTATTTATACTGCATTACTTATCTATACTAAAGAAAAGAAAAATACTTTTTAATATTTATTAATTGATGACCAAATACACATTACACATACATACGAGTATACTATAAGCGCTATAATAAAATCAAAAACAATATTTACACTAAGAAGAATGAGTGTCTATAATAGATTTCGGTAGCGGTGGATATTCTCGGCGTCGGGCATTGTAAATATTCCTTTTGATACAATTCACATCAGAAACGGCAAGATGAACATCCGAAATGTTTTTTAAAATGCCACGGCATATTTTTGCTGGCTTTACAGAAATATCTTCTGTCGCTTTACGTTTACAAGAAACATTCACAATATGCTTTTGAATTTTCTTCTCGTCACTCTGATGATTATGTTCCAAATTCTTCCTTGAAATTATCCGTTCGGGTCCATCTTCAATGCTGTAGATCTTGGCGGTGCACTTCCTTGTGGTACAACACCACTTGACTTCTCCAGATTTCAACGTTTCTTTTTTAAAGAACTTATAGTTACTTAATAGTAACAACACGTTTCCACGTTCACTAACAATTTCTGTTACTTCGCTCATGTTAGATAGCAAAAACTAATGATAAAATATAAAATCCACTTATTTATATATAGGTAAAGGGGTGGACAACCCCATAACGGGGGCGGCACCGAGTTGCGCCACCAATTAGATAGGTTCTTAATCTATAACAACTCCAGGAATAGATAAGCTGTAACACCTGTTTAGTGAAATTCTTAAAAGAATTTAATCACTGTAATTTACAAGTCGGATTAAAATCTCAAGTTTGACCATCGCTGCAATTTACAGATTCTATTATCAACTCTTATCGGGTATACGGATTAACGATTACCAAGCGCTGCAATTTACATCTGCCCGACAAGACATCAGGTGTAAATGAGTTTTGCATAGGGTACCTATATGATGGCTGCATTGAATTCATTTGGCAGTATTAAATATTCCGTTTTAGCGTGCGTTTTCAAAGAGCTTTCTATACGAGTATAATATTTTTTTTCGCTATGTTGCGTCGAAAACACTTGTCATTATCAAAGCAAATTGTGAAAAATGTGTATGATCGTTTTGTAAGTAGAGGATGCATTAAACAAGAAGCTTTAAAAGAAACCTGCTTATTTATACAAAGACACCAATATACTCTATAAATTATTAACAGTAAAATATTAGGTGGAAGAAAAAAACGTAGTGATTTTCAATTTCATCGTCTGGATAATGGCCAACAGGATATAATAAGAAGAAAAATATATTCCCTCTATGAAAGCCAGATTGTTCCTACTTTGGACAATCTAAAAGGGAAACTAGAAGAAGAAGATGACACCAATATAAATATTAGCCGGGTCACCCTCCATAGAGTTATTGGTAAAATATAACAGACTTTAAAACACACTACTACGCTCCAGGCTATATAAGGACATTCTTTTAAAACAAAAACGGTTAATCAAAATACTCAGGGGCGCCGAAACTTTTTAAAACCAGGTGTTGAGTTGTTATAGCCAACCCGCCCCCCCTCCCCACCCATTGCTGTCTTATCGAATCTTAATCTTATTTGGAAGATCGAAATGTATTAAAAATTGCAATGTTTTTGACAAATATAAAGGGTACATAGAGAAAAAATTTTTCGGTTGCGTTTTTTATTGCAGTAAAGTCCTCAAATTACATCATTTGATAGAGCAAACACATTAGTGCGTTGTGTGGGCGCTTTTTTCGTATATCGCGTGAAAATTTCCCGTATTGAGCTCTAAACACACACAACAGGTCTTCCGGCACCCCTGAAAATACTTAATTTATATCTACCAATAAGTACTGGCCTAATAGAGTTTTATCGTGAACAGTTAATTTTTATAATAGTGAGATAAAAGAACGAGGGAGTGGGATCTCAACACTTCCTTTGAAGATTCTATATCGGTAGTTCACCTCTCAACAATTTTCATTCTTCAAAAAAAAAAACGATGGTCAAGGTCGACTGGTGTCTGTAACCATTTTAAATTTACTTTATTTACCTTTATAATGTTCTATTCTCTTTCAATTCAATTGAACAATTTTAAACTTTTTTTTTACAGAAAACAATCACTGTTTAATTGGTTTAAATACGAATATAATATGGCGCTTTGATAACTATTATATTTATCCAATTTAAAGCGTTAAATTTATATAATTTAAAACTAATAAATAAAATTTAAATTCAGATATGTAAATAAGTTTCAAAATATGTATTATTTAGATGGAAAAATTACTATTATTTTCCAAAATAACAATGCCTACAAATAAATAAAAATAAATAAATAAAAGTTTTTTTAGATTTTGAAAAAATACGCTACTAGCTCATAGGGAAGCTTTTAAGAGTTCAACGTTTTTTTTAATAAAATCGGATTGGTTTTGAAACCTGTCAAAATAAAATATAATTTAAATCAAAAACATTAAGGAGTATTGATATTAACTTCGTTGCAATCCCCCCCAACATAACTTTTTACCCCTTTTTAACCCCATTAAAGAATGTAATCTAAGGGTCCAAATTTTGAATAGTTTTGAGCAAATAACAGAAGAAACAATAAGAAGTTGAAGTGGAAGTTATAGAAAAAATTAATATAGAGGTGTTTTTAGGACATGAAGTAATTATAACAAAAAATATTCAGAAAATAAAAGAATAAATATAAAATATATGGAAAATCAGAATAATATTATCATAAAAGCAATAAGAAAAGAAAATACAGTCAAATGAGCATTGGAGGAAAACTATTAACAATAGGTATACAGAGTGAAACAAAGAAATGAATGAAAAATTGATAGAGACTACACAATTAATGAAAAATAGTGTGGAAAATATGAAAAATGGAATACAAAATCATAGAGATGAAACAACATTGATGAAACAAAATGTATGTTTCAGACGACAAGGCAAAGAGATCAACAAGAATACTCAGAAATTATGAAAAATTGGAAGAAGCTGAAAAAAATGTAGTTTAATAAGTTTAGGGGAAACTATTCAGATAGACGGTCAAATTCGTAGGTTTTTATGTTTAGAAGAACACGGGATCCATTTTTGGTGATGTTCTTTTAAGTTTCTTGATGTAGACCTTCCTTAAGAAACCTGAAAACAGGGTACCGAGTGGATACTCAGCCATGCTTCTTATTACACCTACAAAGAATACATATACAGATTGCGTAAATTACATCGGAACCCTCGGATTACACAAGTACGACAGGAAAACAGCTGAAAGAGAGAGAAAGAATAATTATGCGCGGTCATTAAGGCGTGTACTTTGTTTGACCTTAGGGGTTTATACTTATTTCCCGAGACTGGTCGAATGCTCATTGCCCCCCTATTTTAACCGCTGTTGCCAGAAGCGCAGATTAATTTGTACAAATGATATTTTTGTCTCGTTATCGTTGACTTTTTTCGAGTGTGAAAATACAGCACGTTTGTGCCAGCATTACGCCAAATAATCTTAGAGATATGAGATCAAATCTTTATCACAGATTTGGTTATTGTCTGGCACAGGAAGGTGGTTTATTTGAGCACTTAATTCATTAAAATTATGTGTACCTTTAGAATGGATTTTTATTTTTTCATGTAGTTAGAAATTGTCAACTTGGTCTGAAATGATCATGTTGACAAAAATGAATTTTAAGATGTACAGGTTACGTAATAACGATTGTATTTTTTTATTTCTTTAACACCCTCACTCCTTCCATGTTGGGAGCATACTGAATACCACCAGCTAGTCAATTATCTCTGTAAAGGACCATTCGGCCAGTCTCGGGAAATAAGTATACACCCCCAAGATGAAACAAAATGATGACCGCGCACAATTATTCTTTCTCTCTCTTTCATATATCCTTGTCGTACTTGTGTAATCCGAGACCAGGGTTCCGATGTAATTTACGCAATCGTATGTATGGACAAGGTCATTAACAGATATTGAAGCTTAGCAGAGTTGATCTAAGACTTTTCTGGATCCAAAGTGGATGATGATATATCGATGTAACAAAAGATACATCAATATTTTTGCTCTAGAAAAGACACGTCTCGATAATAATCTAATCTAAGCTGTATTCGTCGTTTTGGACCATTTTTCTAGTCGCCTTCCTTGTGTATTGGTAAAAACGATCCTTTTAATTTAAAATTAGAACCGCTCTATTAAGTCTCTTGCTTTCGTAAGTGCAGAATTTCTTTGTATATTATTCATTACACAACAAAGCTATTTGAACGGAGCTTGACCAGCTGACTTTCGAATAGAACGTGAGAATCGAGAAAATCTTTACTCACAATCACGAGAAAAATTCTTCATAGTGGATATTGTCTACTAATTCCAGGTGCAGCGACAATAAACAGTAAATTAAAAATTTACAAGTATGAGTAATTTATTAGCCACTGGGTAAAGTTGATAATTGTATTACGTCAAGATAAAACAACGCTTAAATATACAGTGTGATCTAATATATTATGTACAGGGTTATATCGATCACGAATCCAAAGTGAATGTTGATTATATTTAATAAAGAGTAGATCTTAATTGGGTGAAAAGTAATCTGAATAGTTCAATACTTATTTGACTAATCTGCAGGATCTTGCGGTCATGCGTAGTAGTACTCACAGATGAACTAGGTAAACGTCTTAAAATATCCAAAAATCAAAAATATTCGACAGTAAATGATTCAAACATAACCTCAAATGTCAATAATAAAATTGATGTCGGCATGAAACATCGTGACTTCTTCTTATGTGAAGTCTACTACCGTTGAGTGAAAAGGCTCTCTCAACCGTTTCCTCACAGCTAAGGAAGAAATTTTGACATTTATGACAGCTACCAGCTGGTTTTCTGAGTATTTTGTTTGCAACTCGCTTTCTAACTTTGTTAAGTCTTCCAGTTTCCTAAAAAGCATACTACGTTTGTTTCTAACAAAAATGGAGTAAGTTTGAAGCAAGTATTTTACCTGGAAACCTTTTGGCCACTGACTTCAAGAGGTGTGGGAACTTTATCATAACTGTAACCCAAAAAAACGCCCATGTCCGTAAACGTCAAAAATCGCACTGTAGACATTCCTTGTAAGTGACATTTAACAATAACATGCACCTAATGAAAATCTCATAACATACACGTGCGTTTAGATAAGAAAACTTGAATTTCTTTGTTGAATCAAATTTTTATTTACGTTCTACTTTATTTGGCTTATTTATATAATTTTAATCAATTGAAAAACATAAAAGCTCTTAGCATTAGTGTAATACATTTTAGATAAGAGTGATGACCCTAAATGTCTGCAACAGATTATACAATTTCAAAAAAAAATATTTCGCTTCTTCTTGATATGGAAATAAACGTCATCTCATTGATACTGTCAATTTTCGTAAAAAATTATAGTATCCGAACATTTTCTCAACTTTACCTACGAATATATCTGTTAGTAGTGAAAAAGATGAAATTATGAGCACTCAGAAGAAAATAGATGGGTGTAGAAAAAGTATAGTACGTTACACGAGTTGTAATCCCATTACCCACTCGCAGCTTCGTGCGTAATGGGTTACTTACAACTCTTGTTACGTAATATACTATTACATTCTTGTATGACAACTTTTTTACTCGTGAGAATATGGAAATCGCTTTAAATACTTTGAATCTTCTTGATTCACGGAATCTAATGTTGTCATCTCTTGTTTCAGGTGCGTTTCCCAAGAATGCGTGAATCATGACCCCCAGATCAGCTGCAATGAAATTCAAGAGTCTCTCAATCGGTACTCAGCCATTCAGTTTATTTTCGAACCGGAGACTGACCAACATCCGATTTATTCTTAGTGAAAACATGTGTTAGTTTTAGTGAAGAAAATAATTTATCTAGTGCCAAATATTTCTGATAATAAAATATTCAGTATTAATTCGTGCGTAGTGTTCATGTTGAAGAAAATGTAATTGATACAATGCCATCGAAAAGGCAGTACGATTTAGTGCAAAATGACGATTACGATACGAGAATTCCGCTGCATCCCGAGGAGGCATTCCACCATGGAATTACATTTCAAGCCAAGGTAAGTCAGTGAGGGTACCCAGTACCGGACTTGCACTACATTATAACCATTTTTACTTATCTTTTTTAACAATTCCAATAATAAATTACAAGAATATCTGTTTGTCGATCCTACTAAATCTAAAGAAATGTGGAGCTAACATTTCAACAGAATTTACTTTTCCAGTTGATTTTGGACAAACTTAACAAATAATCATTTGGGGTTGAAGTTGAGAAAAATTCTTCCCATTCAATCCATGTGTTTACCGCTAAAAATATATTGTAGTTTTATTGTGATGAAGTTATATATAGCGACTCCGATTATATCGATTCAAAATTAAAATGTTTTGATAAAAGCAAAAAGTTCGGTTTTATTTTAGAAATTTATTGGAACAATAAATTAAATCCCCGTTGTGTAGGTATTGATAACCTGCCAAATCTAAAATTAAAATATCGATTTTCATAGATTTTATGATCAATTGAAACATGTTGTTGATAACTTTTAGACGTGTCAATTAATAATGTTTACTTTTATAAATAACTAGAATGCTTTTCAATCAAAAATTCAACAATATTTTATTTCAATCTACACTGTTGAAAAAGTGACGAAATATTAAATTTTACAAAAAAATGCTATAGATTCTATACCCATCATAGAAATTTAATAAAACTTTTTCTGAGTACTCTAATAACCAAAACAAACACTCTGTATCAACGGCTGCTGAAACCGCTATCTACACTGTTAAAAAAATGAAGAAATATTAAATTTTACAAAAAATGTTGTAGATTCTATGCGCATCATAGAAATTTTATAAAACTTTTTCTGAGTACTCTAATAACCAAAATAAACACTCTGTATCAACTGCTACTGAAACCGCTATCTACACTGTTAAAAAAATGAAGAAATATAAAATTTTACAAAAAATGCTGTAGATTTTATACCCATCATAGAAATTTCATGAAACTTTTTATGAGTACTCTAATACCCAAAACAAACACTCTGTATCAACGGCTCCTGAAATCGCCTTCTACACTGTTAAAATATGAAGAAATATTAAATTTTACAAAAAATGCTGTACATTCTATACGCATCATAGAAATTTCATAAAACTTTTTCTGAGTTCTCTAATAACCAAAACAAACACTCTGTATCAACAGCTGCTGAAACCGTCATCTACACTGTTGAAAAAATGAACAAATATTAAATTTTACAAAAAATGCTATAGATTCTATGCGCATCATAGAAATTTCATAAAACTTTTTCTGAGTACTCTAATAACCAAAATAAACACTCTGTATCAACGGCTGATGAAACCGCTATCTACACTGTTAAAAAAATGAAGAAATATTAAATTTTACAAAAAATGCTGTAGATTCTATACGCATCATAGAAATTGCATTAAACTTTTTTTGAGTACTCTAATAACCAAAACAAACACTCAGTATCTACGGCTGCGGAAACCGCCATCTACGCTGGTAAAAAAATGAAGAAATATTAAATTTTACAAAAAATGCTGTAGATTCTATACCCATCATGGACATTTCATAACATTTTTTCTGAGTACTCTAATAACCAAAACAAACACTTAGTATCAACGGCTGCTGAAACCGCCATCTACACTGTTAAAAAAATTAAGAAAAATTAAATTTTACAAAAATTGCTGTAGATTCTATACGCATCATAGAAATTTCATAAAACTTTTTCTGAGTACTCTAATACCCAAAACCAACACTCTGTATCAACGGCTGCTGAAACCGCCATCTACACTGTTAAAAAAATTAAGAAATATTAAATTTTACAAAAAATGCTGTAGATTCTATACGCATCATAGAAATTGCATTAAACTTTTTTTGAGTACTCTAATAACCAAAACAAACACTCAGTATCTACGGCTGCGGAAACCGCCATCTACGCTGGTAAAAAAATGAAGAAATATTAAATTTTACAAAAAATGCTGTAGATTCTATACCCATCATGGACATTTCATAACATTTTTTCTGAGTACTCTAATAACCAAAACAAACACTCTGTATCAACGGCTGCTGAAACCGCCATCTACACTGTTAAAAAAAAATGAATAAATATTAAATTTTACAAAAAATGATGTAGATTCTATACGCATCATAAAAATTTCATGAAACTTCTCCAATAATTAAAACAAACTTTCAGCATCATCCACTGCAGAAGACGACGCATGTACACTGTTAAAAAAAGTATGAACTTCACAAAACATGTTATAATTTTCAGAAGTGTACATAAACTATCAATTTTTGGATGAAAAAAAACCAATTTTGAAATTAAAAAAATTCCCAACGTACTCGATTCTCTACAATCTAACCGAGCAGATTTACTGAAAATCGCGTCGCATGGAATACCTCATTATTTTTATCCATCAAAATGAATGGTCCATAAAATAGATTTATTAGAGGAGTCATCAAATAAAATACACTTAATGATATAACGTTGTCGATCTATAAAGCGATATTATTGATAAACAACTTAATCATTAACGATTCGAATTTACCTAATAAATTTCCAACGAAATTAATTACAAATATACCAAATCATTAAATCCGGAATAAATATTTACTTAGGAATATACAACAAGCAATATTAATATTATTTTTCTACTATCACTATCGAAAGTCGTCTTTTGTGCCTTGAAAAGCGACTGCAAAGTTGATGTCTTCCGCTAGCTGTCATAATTTGACATTATTGGTGCTCTTAAGCAGAAAGTAACTTTGAAGCACGCCTAATTTTCCGCGAGCTGTCTTAATTTGACATTATTGGCGCTCTTAAGCAAAAAGTAACTTTGGCACACGCCTAATTTTATTTATAAATAAAAGAGAGCTAGTAGTTAATTTTGGTGTCATAGTAGAAAAAATCTTGTGTGTATTTAGAGCAGAAAGTCTTTTGGTAGTTTCGACAGATTGCCGCGCTCAGCTAAGGCGTCGCGTGGCTACTTTCTGCTCTTGATACACAAATAGCTATTATTTTTCCAGTATCATGTACATTTAATTAAGGTAGTTCTACCTTCCATTAAAGGATTTTTTCTTTGTTTTTTTTTCTTTATTGTACATGATACTGAATAGATCGTTTTAAATTCTATCTATTTTTTTTAGTTCTAATAGTGTCTCTTCCTGCTAGTCTAAGTTGTTTTAATAGTAGTGGCCCCTGATTTATAGATTCCGTAACGTAACGTAACGCAAGGATTTCCGTGAGACGATAAAAGATAAAGCATAGGACGACTCCACTACCATTCATAGATTACTTCTGTCATCTTACCACAACGCAACTTCAAAATGATGGAGATGGGTATCTCTCGCGTTACAGCCGCGATCAGCGTCATGCGTAAGGGAAATCTATGAATGGTAGTGGAGTCGTCCTATGATTTATCTTTTATCGTCTGACGGAAATCCTTGCGTTACGTTACGTTACGGAATCTATAAATCAGGGGTGGGTTAAGCTGCGTCCTCACCGAGTCGACATGGTCGATCAACAAGTCGACAAAACTGCATCCGTCCACACCAGAGTTGGCAGAAATGATGTCGATCAGACTAATCAACATGTCTGACGAAGTTTCATTAGCAATTTCCATAAGGGCATCGTGCATGTTTCTATTTTTATAATTATTAGTTTTGGACACAGATTTGATTTTAATTTGTATGCCTCAATAAAAGCTATGAATTCGACATGTCGATCGATTTATTTTGTCCGTCGATTGCAACGTATACAACAAGTCGACACTGTCGACTCGGTGAGGACGCAGCTTAACGGAAACATTATCAATTGCTCCTGTTTTAAGTTAGGCGCTCGTACAAGTCAGGCTTTGTCACAATGTGTCGAATATAACTCTGAGACACGCCCAAATTAACCTCGTAACTATTTTATTTGATTAACTCACTTAAGACTATTACAACCACTTTCTTTTTAATAACTTTCAATATTTTTCATTAAAAATTTTTTGTTGCAGTATTGTATTGTATTAGGTACATTGGATTGTCTTTTATATTCTGCTTATAGATCTAGAAAAAAGTCAATTTTGTTCACAGGCGCCAACTATGTCCAACGCAACGTCATCTGACAGTCGCCCCGATGAATCTGATGATAAATAAGAGTTCTTTGCACAACACGTGGTTCTTAATAGTATATTACATAACGAGTGCGGAAAGTGACATTTTTCACACAAGTTATGTACACTATTTTCCCTACGACCACGCGATATACTTTTAACGAATCAGGCATGTACAATCTTGCGTTTTTATGTAGATGTGAGAGGTTTTACATATGTGTATATGTAATTACTAGTTTTGATTACTTACCTTTGAAAGTGGTCCAGATAATTGTGATTTTTATGCGATGAAAAAGAGTGCCTTCATAAAAAAGTTAGAATAAATATTGGTACACAAAATATTTATTTTAACAACTAACAACAATTGGAAACAGAACATCAGAAATAAAACTGTTTTTGTTACATAAATATTGCGATTCAGAATTAATTATTTATTTGAATCACCGTAAAAATTAAAAGTAAAATTATTACATGAACAAATCAACTTAGGAAATACGCATTTGACATATACATAAATTTGCGGGGTAAATAGACTAGCATTTCAACATTCAATTTAACAGCTTTTTTATCCGTACACGTACGGATAAGTTTTTTTTCGGTACGCGTATGAATAAAGGCCGCTTTCCATAGAACTAGACAGTGCGATATATGTAACTTTCCTATGTGATCGTAGGAAAAAGGTATTTTAATTTTGTTTGAGCTCATTTAATTAATTCAAAACAACAAAAATTACAAACCTATAGTCTATACAAACTATTGTTAGCTGGTGTGACGGAAGGTTTAGGAGGGGGCTGCCCGTATGTATGTATGTATTTTGGGGTTACATTCACTGAGACCTAAAAGATCTATTGTGCCCCCTTACTTCTACTTAGTTCCTGAGGAAAGTCTCAGAGACCAGTAGCTCCTTAAGTCCTGTTTCCCCGAGGAATTTTAGGATATCTGCCGGCTTCAACTTAGGTAACTGTCCCTCTTCTATCCAGTAGTCTCCCAGGTGCTGTGCCCTAGGATTCTGAATTGCTGTGCAGTTCGCAAGTATGTGGATGGAGGATTTTTCTTCCATTCCACAAAACCTACAATCTTCTTCCTCCACTATTTTGAGCTTTTTAAGGTGCCCATTCAGGCGATTCCTGTTAAAACTCTTAGTGCAGTTTTGCTTTGACTTATACATTCATTTGATCTCAACAGGTTGTAGTCACCCAGAAGAATCTTTGATTGCCTAAGCCCTACTAGATCTTTCCAATTGTCAGATCTCCTCTTTTCTTCGGCTTTACCTATTTCTTCCAACATTACATTGGAGCTGATTCCGCAAAAAGGTTCCGGCCCCCAAAAGGGTATTTCAGCCCCCCTCTTCGCTAGTTCATCTGCTATTTCGTTTCCTTCTATTCCAGTGTGTCCTGGAATCCACAGTAAGGTGACTATATTGTTCTCGTCTAGTTCATTAAGTTTGCCTAGGCATTCCCACACCATTTTGGAACTGATTACACAAGAACTCAGCGCTTTAATGGCTGCTTGACTATCAGACATTATGATAATCCTTATCCTTCTATATCCTTTGTCAATATTGAACTGGGCACACTTTCTTATTGCGTGAATTTCCGCTTGAAAGATACTTGGGGTTTTTCCCAAGCTTTCAGAGTGTTTAGTGCCTGGCCCGTACACTCCTATCCCAGTTCCTTCTATTGCTTTTGAGCCGTCTGTGTACCATTGAATGGCATTCTTTCCAAGTCTGGTAATGGTATTTGGATCCCATTCCTTCTTGTTGCTTAATTCCGTAACGAATTTCTTTGAAAAGTTATACTTTTTCATCATACCATCTTGTGGCATGTTCCAGGTTGTCAGTAGCTCAAATTTTCAAATTTTTACTCACCCCTCCCCCTGTAGCTTACCGTACCTTTCGGTCAACGCCCCCCCATGATTTGTAGATATTCAATATCATCTTTATTGCCAGTACAAATGGTGAAACAAGCCAATCATGTAAGTCATCAATTACAGGCAAGTTTGACTCGGCATTCTCATCCCTTTCTACTGGAATATTTACGAAATTCAAATCAAGATCTTCTTCCTCAAACCATTCTATAATAGGGTTAATATGGCTGCGGTATTTGAAACACTTATTAATTTTAAAATACCCAAATCACGGTTTATGACCCCCCCAATGTGACCCAGCGTAGTCTTAGATCAAACCCCAACCCCCTAAAATTGGCTACGTGATTTATGGACAGCCCCATCACAAGACATGCTGTATATAAATAAAACTTCCATAAAACTACACTCCGTTGTGTTTAATTCCTTTTTCGCTAATTAAAAGTAAAACTTCTAGTTAATACACCAGAATTTCATTATCGTTTAGTGTATATATAATTTAAGTTGTTACAGTCAGGAAATCCTGACTTCTACAAAATAATTAGTGACATAATTGGTTCTCTAATCCCCTTTCCAACAACTTCAACGTTCAAGTTGAACTCCGTGGTGCTTCTAAAACTTAGGCGTAAGTGGGGAAAACGTGTACAAGTTTAGTTTTATTGTATCCTGCGAGCCGTTTAATCATATTCAGAATAGGTTTGAACGTCAGACCTTTTAACTCGGAAGTAATTAAGTTTGAAATATTTTTAGCACATTAGTAAACAATTGACGCTCGATTGTATTATTTGCTGAGTAACAACTGAAAAGTCTCGGGCCTAACAAAAAAAACACGTTTTTTTTTGTTCAAAATTCATCAACGTAATTACGAAGTTCAATTTATGTGGTTTTGCCATTGTTTTGATTGACTTGTGACACGAAGCGTTGTCTTAATGAAACAACATTTTTTTCTTTGTCCTATGCGGACGTTTCTTTGCAATTTTGGCCTTCAAACGCTCCAATAACGCTATTATCATATTCACTGTTGACGGTATTTCCCTTTTGAAGATAGTCATTGAATATTACACCACGTACATCCCAAAATACCGAGGCCATAACCTTTCCAGCTGATTGTTGTGCTTTCGGGCTTTGGACGAGGTTCTCCACTTGCTGTCCACTCAGATGATGATTGTTTTGATTCCGTAGTGAAGTGATCGATCCATGTTTCATGCATTGTCACATATCGACGCAAAAATTCAGGTTTGTTACGTTTAAACATGGTCAAACACTGCTCGAAACACTGCTCAGAAGCAAACGCGGCACCCACTTTGAACAGAGCTTTCTCATAGTCAATTTCTCAAGCAATATAAAGCCAACACGTTCTTTTGATATCTTCACGATGTCAGCTAACTCACGCAACTTCACTTTTCGATCATTCAAAACGATTTTGTGGATTTTTTTGATGTTTTCTGATGTTACCGCCTCATTTAGACGTCCAGTCCACCACGTTTGAAGTCAGCAAACCATCGTTTTATTGTTGTTTCTGATGGAGCGGAGTCCCCATAACACCTTTCAAGCCATTGCTTAGCTGAACGGTATTTTTTCCCATCAAGAAGGAGTCTAAAATTAAAACACGAAATAGCGTCACTCTTAAGTAATGAACTAATGAATGTATATATGTATGTATGTATTTTGGGGTAACATTCACTGAGACCTAAAAGATCTATTGTGCCCCCTTACTTCTACTTAGTTTCTGAGGAGAGTCTCAGATACTAGTAGCTCCTTTGGTCCTATTTCCCGGAGGAAATTTAGGATATCTGCAGGCCTCAACTTAGGTAACTGTCCCTCTTCTATCCAGTAGTCTCCCAGGTACTGTGCCCTAGGATTCTGAAATACTGTGCAGTTCGCAAGTATGTGGATGGAGGTTTCTTCTTCCATTCCACAGAATCTACAATCTTCTTCCTCCACTATTTTGAGCTTTTTAAGGTGTCCATTCAGGCGACAATGTCCCGTTAGGATTCCTGTTAAAACTCTTAGTGCAGTTTTGCTTTGACTTATGCATTCATTTGATCTCAACAGGTTGTAGTCACCCAGAAGAATCTTTGATTGCCTAAGCCCTACTAGATCTTTCCAATTGTCAGATATTCTCTTTTCTTCGGCTTTACCTATTTCTTCCAATATTATATTGGAGCTGATTCCGCAAAAGGGTTCCGGCCCCCAAAAGGGTATTTCAGTCCCCCTCTTCGCTAGTTCATCTGCTATTTCGTTTCCTTCTATTCCAGTGTGTCCTGGAATCCACAGTAAGGTGACTATATTGTTCTCGCCTAGTTCATTAAGTTTGCCTAGGCATTCCCACACCATTTTGGAACTGATTACACAGAACTAATGAATAGAATATTATGAAATTTTGACAGCTGTCTTTTTAAGGTTAGTACTAACTGAAAAACAGGCGACTTCAATAAATCTAGCGCCGTCTATGTGTCAGGCCAGGGACTTTTCAGCTCATGTAATATAAAAAGATAAAAAGACTAGCCCGATTTCCCAGACTATACTGTATATGTATTTATAATTTAATATTATTATCTAAGACACCATATGAGTTCTTTCAAATTATATAGTAAATATAAATAGTGTTCGACGTTTATTAAATACACTGTATGTCCCATAACTAAATTTTGTATATATTTTTTAAAATCCTAATTAGTTAAACTGAAACAAAAAGGTAACTATAAACATCGCAAGTGAATAATGCTGAGTGTTACAAACCTAATGTGTTGTTTTTACAACTGAACGGCTTGTGTAAGTCTGTAGGTCAATAACATTTACCTCATAACGTTTTAGAACGTAATGAAAATAGTCATTTATCTACTGACTAGTTTATTATTATTTAACATTTGGAGTTTCAGTTGCTTATTTACAAGGAATGCAACCAAATGCATCTCGCATAATATCTACACAAAGAATTGAATTAAATTCCTTGAATGCGTTGAAAGTCTCTTATTTAGAAGGTTGAATTAATAATTAAATACTTAACATACCATGAATGTCTAATTTCTGAGAAGAAATAGATAATTGTTATCTAGTACCTACTAGGGTTGTCTTTTACCAAAGCAACAATTACTTCTCTTAGTGAACGGCAGGAAACTGTAGTTGAGTAAATAACCTACAAAACCGAGATGATTTTTTGTCAATATAGAATTTTGGTTTATATTTAGTTGTGGAGATGTCGCTGTTATCGCAATCTTAGCATTTTCTTCACTGAGGTTAATGTATTGATGTGATTTCAGCATTGTCTCTAGTCCAGGAGTAGTGAGTATGCTTTCAGAGCTTCTGAGCTTCTTTGGCCGAAGTGCTTTTAAGGAATAGTTTAGCGCGCCTGTGTACTGCGGTTGTTTATCCATTGGCGGATGCTCTTCTTAGTGAGGTTTTTTGCAATTTCACAGGAAGGTTCTGGCCCTATCATGACCAGTTCATCGGTCTTTTCATTGCCTCTTATTCCTTGTTGACGTGGCACCCAGGCTAGGGACATTCTATTATGACTACCTAGTCTGTTGAGGGACTTGCGACACTACCACACCAGATTTGACGTTGTCCGATATGAGGAGCTTATCGCCTTTAGAGCTGCTTGGCAGTGATACTGATAGTGTTTTTTCTATCTAAAAGACAACCCTTGTACATATTTTCATCCCAGCTTCCCACTAAAAGAAGCGTTTTTATTTTGACCTATTTTATATTAACACTAATTGAAGGTCTAATCTAAAAGATTTCAAAAATTGGAAAATATCCAAATGGTTTATCTTAACAGTTCCATCCCACAACAACCAAAATTACTCTAAACATTTTCCATCTGTTTAGAAAGATAAGATTAATAGAATTTACTATTCCTAAAAGAACAACTCGTGTCTTGAGCTTGCTAAATTTAGAACCATTGTTGGAATGGAAACGAACATTTTTCTCTCTAGGGTCCACGTTATAAATCATCATTGTTATTGGAGGATTTTTGTGATATAATAGACAAGGCGAGAGGAAAATGAAAGCGGAGGGAATCCGTTTTATCACACAACGACCTCAAATTATGTAACTTTAGTGGTAATTTTCTTTATTTCAAGACGAAGTTTTTTTATAGATGTGTTCTAGATCATTACTACCAGAATTAATGTCACAATTTTATTGTTTTTGCTCCCAAACAAAAACTGGAAATGATGCGATGAATTTCGTCGAGAAACATGATAAGATAATATGTTTTTCTTGACAGTTTGAATCGTTTTTTTGGATAGCCAGAAAATTATTACTATGGAATGCATGTATATATGATGGGGAGACATTCACTGAGATCTAAAAGATCTATTGTGCCCCCTTACTTCTACTTTGTTCCTGAGGAACGTCTCTGAGACTAGTAGCTCCTTTAGTCTTATTTCCCCGAGGAATTTTAGGATATCTACAGGCTCCAGCTTAGGTAAATGTCCCTCTTCTATCCAGTAATCTCCTTGGGGCTGTGCCCTAGGATTCTGAATTGCGGTGCAATTCGCAATTATGTGGATGGAGGTTTCTTTTTCCATGCCACAGAATCTACATTCTTCTTCCTCCACTATTTTGAGCTTTTTCAGGTGCCCGTTAGGATCCCTTTTAAAACTCTTGGTGCAGTTTTACTTTGACTTATTCATTCATTTGATCTCCGGTTGTAGTCTTCCATCAGAATCTTTGATTGTCTAAGCCCTACTAGATCTTTCCAAAAGTCAGATGTTTTCTTTCCTTTGGCTTTGCCTATTTCTTCCAATACTACACTGATGCTGATACCGCAAAATGTTTCCGGTCACCAAAAGGGCCCCCCTCTTTGCTAGTCCATCTGCTATTTCATTTCCTTCTATTCCAGTGTGTCCTGGAATCCACAGTAGGGTTAGTATATTGTTCTCGCCTAGTTCTAGTTCATTGAGTATTCCTAGGCAATGGCTTGACCATACTATGGAATAGATCAAAAATTGACCGAAAAGGAGCTGCTACAATTGTGGCATGTGGAAATTCATAATACAGTGTCTTGAGCAGTTGGCTTCATCTGTAAACAAAACAGTGTTAACAAAATTGGGATTGTTTGTAATTTTTCTTAAAATCTATTGGCATTACTGCATAAGAACTGACTTTATAGGGATATAAAAATAGTGACTTATGCACAAATTTACGGAAAACATATTTGAACAAAAATAATTTTTGTTCAAAATTAAATATAAAAAGATTACTGATAAATAAAAATTTTTATAACTTTTAAATATATAAATAAAAAAAAAATTATTTATCAGAGATGACTTGCTACATTTTACAGATAAGAAAAAAAGTATAAAAATTTACATTTTTGTATTTTTTAATGTTTTATGCTGCTCAGCTATAAATTTGATTATTGCATAAAAACTATAGTGGATTTTTAGAAAATTTTGATATCTACATCTTTTATTTGAAACTTTTCTTCTTATGTTTTCGAGATATTTTCAAAAAAGTGATTCGGGGGGTAGTTTTTATTTTTCCAACTAAATACAGTTCAATATTTGTTAATGCATACTTCAAATTTATGTCAAAACGAACTTACATTCAAAAATACAGGCTTTTGTTTAGTAGTAAGCGGTTATTTGGCATACATACGTCTGGCGTCTAAGGTATTACCATTAGATAATCCATATAAAAAATACATATTAGTTAGTAGACTTCGTTTCTCATAAGAAGCCACGTGTAGTTTGCCAACTGACTTGCGCAGAAACCAAAATCGGTCTTGTTTGTCTTTGTCGCCTAGTAACGACCGTTCCGATGCCTTTGGCGTTACAAACGATGCTTCATCCCGGCAGCCATTTGAGGTTGTGTTTGAAAACTGTCGAATATTTTTGAATATTTTAAGACGTTGTGAGCATTGTGTGTTTTATTCGATATAAAGGTTGGTGCCATTATTTACTGGACTAATATTCTAATTTTGTGTTAACCTACAAAGTGTGAAAATGTTACGCTACTGATTTGATGTCTATGTCAATGTTACACGACTGCTACTTCATGTGGCTTCTTCTTGTTTGAAACGGAGTCTACTAATTGTCTGTTGTGCAATGTGCTAGATTTCTCTAAAATATGATGAATATACAACCCCAATTTCCGCACAAATGAACTTTGCTACCCCTTAATCTTCGGCGATAATTTTAATTGAGTTAGAGATCTGAATACTGAAACACCTATTTAATACTTATTACATAAAACGATCATATACACATTGCTAGAACTGCTAAAGTATGTAGAACCGTTTGTCAATTTACTCAGCAA
The DNA here is from genome assembly GCA_949126875.1 of Lochmaea capreae. NCBI lineage: Eukaryota > Metazoa > Arthropoda > Insecta > Coleoptera > Chrysomelidae > Lochmaea > Lochmaea capreae. The sequence continues at coordinate 4,280,736 of OX421408.1, forward strand.
AGGGTGTTTTAGTAACAAGGTTTATCAAAATTAGAGTTTTGTTACAGGCGGGAACGTAGAAGTTATGTCTATAAATTGGGGCACAAAAAGGACTCCCAAATTTTTCACGGGTATTGAAATGTTTGGTTAAGTTTCCAGGAATAAATGGTCTTCAAGTTCCAGGATACAAGTCCTCGGAATAATACTGTGCTATTTAAAATTCCTAATCATGAAAATCAATTAAATATTTCCAATTAAAAAAACGAATTCAATTCATTGAATTAATTGAGAAAAAACTGCCTAGGAGTGCTTTTCCAGCCCCATTAAATTTTCAGTTGTAGCTCATAAAAGTCTACGTTTCTACTCGTTTAAATTTAAGAGTTTTCTTTACACTTCGTTAGACCGTAAAAGCTTTGGAAATTTTTATGCGTTTATCTTCATTCCTACTGGAGTTAATACCAAAAATAAATCATAATATTACCGAAGTGCCGTCAGGACCGTCCTTAGCTTATCCGCAAAGATAAACAGAGAGAAAAACGGCAAAAACATAACGAAAGGGCTGTGGAATGTCACGCGGAGTTTCTCAAAGTAATATTAATCCTTTTGATAGATGGACACCGACTGAGTCACAAAGAAATATACAAAAGGCGGGGGAATATTTTAAAATGAAACACATCAATAAAGATTGTTGGTTGCTTTTGAGCCGTCTGTGTACCGTTAAATGCATTCTTTCCAATTATGGTAATGGTGTTGAGATTCCTTTCCTTCTTGTTACTTGATTTATTTCAATAATAAAATAATAAAGTGGCTTAAGACTCCTTGTGGGGTGGATCAATCCCCATCATTTCATTATTTTGTCGCTTCTCAAGTCCTCCTCCACTTCCTTCAGCCACTTAGATCTGGGTCTTCCTTTTCTTCTCCTACCACCCTCAGGTTCCCACTGTAACATTGGGCAAGCGATTGCGCGCTCTCCTTCTCTCCATACATTTCCGAGCCATTTTATTCTTTATCTCTTTATTCTCTTTACTATAATATCTTCCCCGTGCATTTATCACAGTATTTCATGATTCATACGTTGCCTGTATTCATTGTCGCTAACTTTTATTGGCCCTAGAATTGTTCTCAATATTTTTCGTTCTACTATTTCAATAATAGGTTAAATAAACAAGAATTCTTTGTGAGATTTCTTTAAGAAAGTAGGTCTATATTAGACTAAACTTCTAAGCTCAGTAAGAACTATAAAAATAATCGTAACAGTTTACTTATAAAAGTTATACATTCCTTCCGGAATAGTACTCCCCAATTTTTTTTTATATTGTTGTATTTTCTCATTAATTTCTAGCCCCCTTTTTCAGGCGTTAACTTTTCTGGTCTCTTGCAATTATGTCTACATCATCTGCATAAATGTCACTATTTGTTCTGATTTACCGATGACTGCTCCAAATAAATTACACTAACCTTATAATTTTCTTGGGTACGTGCGTTTTGAGTAAATCTGCTTCAATTTCTTTTCGAAAAAGGCTTTCACATGCTTGCTTAAAGTTAATAAATAATGTATACATCTTGGTGTCCCGTTTATAACATATCTCCACCGGTTGACTTAAAATCTGGATTGCAGCAAAATGTTCTTTTAGTCTCTTCAGTATTTACCGCAAGGTCATTACGAAGGACAAATTCAAAAAATTACAGCTTAAAATTACCAGAAAGAGAGGGCTGGGAGACCGGTCCACCCATAGAGGCACAATCCATCTGGTATACAGACGGCTCAGAAACCCCTTATGGAGTTGGAGCCGGTGTCTACAGAGCAAAGCCAAGCCAAGGACGCCATCTCTACCCACAATCTTATCTCTATATAATTGTAATCATTTTATATGCAATCTTTAAAATTGGTACTAAAAACCCTTCATTCCATTCAAAGCCAACACTGTGCTCTACGTTTTTTTTTACAATAAAACCGTTTTCTATTCCAAGCGTCCAATAAATTAAGAAAAATAATCTACATTCGATTTGAAAAATATATTTTGGATTCTCCATTGAAAAAGTAATTGCTGTACTTCAAAAGATTTGCCTTTTTATATCTTTTGCTAGAACCCACCTTACAATCAACTGAATGAATAATTCAAAACATGAAAATTCAACCAATTAGTTTGTCTGTTTCGTCCTAAGTTTTAATGGTTAGAGTGAAACAACTTTTTGGGAAAAAAGTTTTGAATGCCTGCGGAGATTTTATGTTTGGATAATGTTAGAGGGTATGGAATAGATTACAACGAGTAGACATAAGTACAGTAGGAACGAGATAGAAGTCCTAGTCCAAAAATGTTCAGCAGCATATTCCTTGGAACTGCATTAACTAATAAATGAAATGATGAACGTCCCATCGATCCTCAAATACGCTTAAAATATATATGTAGTAGTATTTTTTATAATACGATTCTTCAAATTGATAATATCAAGTATCAAAGTGTGATCTAAACTAATCAGAAAATTTTTAATGAAAAACAAAAGTATACAAACTAATATTAACGTTTTATATCGATTTTGTTACAGTACATTGGTATGCTGGATGTCCCCAGGCCTACTAGTAAAGTTGAAATTGTGGCAGCAATGCGGCGAATACGAGTAAGTTATTTTTTCACATAAAATATCATTTAGTTTTATTATACATTAGAAACAGGTGATGCACTCGTAACCCTGGAGACATCATCTGGTTCACCTATGGTTCTAAAAGAAACCATTTCCCTGGAGCTGGTATAAACGGACCTAGAAATAGAATGTGTAGAAATACATCTGCGTTCCAAGCAAAGCCTGACACCCAAACTCTGCTTAAAAGTATCAGCAATCCAACAACTAAGTCTAGACTGGTAAAAAACTATAAATTTTTTCTTAATAGGCTGACAAGAGACAACACAATGTCTTTAGTTTGGGTGCCATGATTGCAATTAATGAATTAGAAACCAGCTAGCTAAAGAACGCTCTGAAGGGGACTTCATAGATCCGGAACAAAGGATTGCAATTCAAATAGAGTTGACAGAAGGTCACCTTTATACTAAGAGTTTAGACAAGGAACTCTCAACCAGGCTGTTGAAACTGGACAAGAGACATTTGAATACAGTCTCCGGACTCTGTACTCTGAGGAAACGTCTACAAAAAATAGGAAAAGTTAACTTCTTAGACCAGGAAAGTGGCTACTCTAAGGTTGACCAAGTTCCGCCAAAAACTTTTTCAATTACCCTGAGCCCAATTAATACTCTTTCCACTATATTATTCATTTCTAATGTTTAATAATGTCGTAAGTCAAATTTAAATATCTAAAAATGGTTTTGTTTTTTAAATTTCGTCCATTTTTTTCAGTACGAATTCAAAGCCAAAGGGATCAAGAAAAAGAAGGTGACAATAGAAGTTTCTGTAGACGGAGTAAAAGTGACACTTAGGAAAAAAAGGAAGGTACGTTCGGCATTAAATGCCAATAGAAATGTTTCGTATTAAACGGAAACACGATTCTGCTTTTATCCTTTATTTCCGCTTTGAGCGCTGCATGAATTTTCAGCTGAATTTGCCGAGATTTAGAGCCAGTGTAGATAAGTTTAGTTCATTTCTCTCGCCACGCGGTCAGCAGTCGTTATCATGTTACGAAATTACGAACTAAAAGAGCTCCCTAGTGTAGTTAGGTCTTACGTGATTTTTTAATACCCTACAATTAGTTCGTCAGAAGATTCACCTAACTTTAAATGTTTTAAACCTTCCTGAAAATATCTTGGATATTTTTTGTTAATAATGACACTTCCTTTTGCTATCATTAAAATTGCCAAAGATAGAGCGACTAGAAGCTTGTCTTGGTCTTGCTCAAATTGCTTGGTCTTGGTATTGCGTATTGATATGAGTATTGGTCTTGTTCATTTTACTTGTTACTAATTTTTTTACTTTCAAAAGGGCTTTTCGGAAACTGTGATCGGGTTAATCCGATTATTAGTATTAGTGATCCAGAAGTGAACTGGGGTTAGGGATGTGGTGTTCGTAATTTGATTTTTGTAACCCTGCTTCATACATGGGTGAATTAATCAGCTGTAAATCCTGTAAAAATTAAGTTGGTGTTTGCTTGGTTGGTTGGCTGGTTGGTAAACAGACGAGAACAGGCCGGGTTAGTGGGCCCCAACACTGCAGCCGTTGGCTTATTGTATTGTCCTGTCTGTCTGCTAGTCCGTGAGAAGATTTGTGACCTTGATGAGATCTAGAAGTCTCTTCACAGTATCTCTTTTGGTGAGGTTGTATATAGGGTCATCCGGCCCTATCTGTCTATACCTCCACCAACGTAGAGCCTCACATTCGAAAATTATATGGGTGGCTGCTTCGTCCTCCTCACCACATAATCTACATGTAGGTTCTTCTTGGAAGATCCCCATTGTGTGAAGGTGCTTTCTCAGGACGCAGTGTCCGGTTATAAGGCCGGTTACCAGCCTGATATCTCTCCTATTTAACTTCAGGATTTCTTCAGTAAGTTTTGGTATGGGTTGTTTGACCATCAGTTTACTGTGTTTGAGCTTCGGAATTGTTTGCCAGTATTTGAGGTGTTGTTTGTGCACCCACTGGTTTAATGTGGTTCTTACCGAAGCCTTTGTTATACCGGTTGCCGGTTCAGGGCCGGTGTAGCCGGTTGCAGATCCTTCTCGTGCTAGGGCGTCTGCTTTTTCGTTCCCTTCAATACCCTTGTGACCTGGCACCCATTTCAGGGTTACCTTATTTGTGGCACTGAGTTTTTTAAGGTTTTCTAAGCACTCCCAGACAAGTTTTGGTGTTTGCTTACTAACTCCAAAAGTATTCAGAAGTAAAATGAAAATTTGATCATCTTCATCCTCAAAGAAACATTTTTTTTTGCAAAATATGGTAAAATTTTTCTATTTGTCTCAACATAAAAACTACAAATATTTGAGGTTAGGACTACTCCTTTACCGGAAGGGTTCACTTCTCACGCGTTCGGACATATCAAACAGCTGATTGGAATTTACAAGTGATCTTAAATCAGCTGATAGTGATCCATCTGATCTAGAATTTTAGTTTCCGAAAAGATTATCATTATCAACTAGCAAAATTATTCGCAAGACCAAGACCAATTTTGCTCATGACTACTAGAAGCTAGGGGAGGATAGTGACAATTTTCTACTGATTTTTATTTTTTTTGTTTTAGAGAAAAAACTGGTTAGATGATGGAAAATCGGTAATTCTCAATCATCCGATTTATCGGGTATTCTACGTTTCCCACGATTCACAAGATCTCAAAATATTTAGCTATATAGCTAGAGACGGAGCAACCAATGTGTTCAAATGTGCTGTCTTTAAATCTAGTAAAAAGGTAAGGACTACTCGTTTGTATTTCGTCGGACATCCAATCACAACATGTAACTCGCTGCGCTTGAACACGTTGGGTGGGGTAAGGGTACAATTGCTGTTGTTTTAAAACTCGCTGCACAAATGTGTGAGCAATTAATTTTGCACACTCGTAAAGGTCCGATGACGATACAATATAGTAATAAAATATAAGGTGTTATATTTAATCTTGAACTTAATGTATAAAATAATTCATGAGCTATACCTATATGGTTTTTGCTTGAAACGTTCTACTAGAGCAAATGTACTAACTGGCGCCGTGGCCGGGGCTCATGAAATGCGTTACAGACGCGTCAGATAGTGTAACTGAAATTTATTAGTGTCCGCTGATGTTGATTGCGGAAATGGCGGACGGAAACAGTGAGAAAGTAATATTCGAGCAGCACTACCTCATGCATTATACAGCCAAACCAAATAAAAGGCCGTATACAATAAATCAGTAAATGTTGATAAACTAGATCGGAGTCCAGGCGACCCACCGAATTTAGTAACTGTTGTCACTCAGGTAAACATGAACAAACTTCTATCTGTCAGGGAAGCTGTATCGTTTTGTATTATTTGTTTTTGAATAAAAAATAAACTAAATATCAAACTTCCACCTAGAGAAAAGGCGATACACTATCTGACGTGTCTGTAACGCATTTCACGAACCCCCAACGTCTACAATACGGCAGATTATGTTTGACTGTTCGGTACACAACATGCCCGGCGTTTCATGAAATGCCGCGGCAGATAGTGAATTGGTGCAGTTTTAAGATCGATTCAAACACATCAGTCACGTCACAGTTCCGGCGCCGAACCGAACAATCCGTTGCCGAACAGTTTCCAAGCAATCAGGCTAAACTGTTCGGCAACGGATAAATGTGATATTTCTATTAAAGCATATTTTTTATGACGAATTGTTCGGTTCATCGCCGGAACTGTGACGTGACGGGACTGATGTGTTTGAATCGACCTTAACACGATATGCCGACGGTTCATGTGCTCCCTCGGATTTTCACGAAATGACGGATTTCGCTATGTGACCACGACATATATATAGGACAAATAAACTTTTATTATTCTTAACCACAAAAATAATCAAATTAGAATTTGAATCGGCTCTAAATTACCGTTAAAAATATGTTTTTTTATTAATTAATAACGTCGAACAAGCTCAGATCCTTACTTGTCAGGATAATTCAACAAAGACCGCGGAATATTTTTGAGAAAACTGACAAAAGACTATTAATTATAACGTCAAAGTGAAAAATGTTAATTCATTTAGCAGTAATTAAATTCCATCTCGAGATATTTTAATGAAGGAAAAATTTAACGAGTTATTTTTGTAGGAAATACTTCAAAAATTAGCTATTATATGAATCATTATAAATACAAATTTAGGAACAATAAAGTTTAAAATAATCGCTTTAGCTACACTTACTCATTTACAGATTGATGCTGTTCGGTGAATACATTTATTACCACATAAATCTACCGTTTAATTTATTTTCAACACTACAGATTTATTGCGTACCTAGAGACCTAGATGATAAAAATAGTTTTGCAGTTGTTTCTGATGCTAACAACTTGTAAAGTGTTAAATTCAATTTCTTACTTTACTTAAAAATACCCTACAAAGCATGAATGATATTTCCAGACCGTGGAATTTCTATCAATGTTTATTTTATAGTAACATTTTTGGTTTAATAGTCTCGGTGATAAAAATTTTCCTATTATTAGCTAAATATTCTGAAAATTGAAAAAGCGAAACCACCCGGACTCTCGATCCCGGGACCCCTCAGTTACAAGCCACATACAGCAATGTTTTGTTCGGTATTAGGTGCAATTCTGTAAGCAAATGTTAAATTTTAACGTATGGTTGAAAATAAGACAATCTTCTAACTCCATTTTACTATTCTGTACGCATGATAATCTTTAAAATATGAACGGAAAACTCTTTATTGGACACCAAATGTGTTAAAATTTAAATCCTAATCTTGACTATGTATACATTAAAACATTTCTAATAGCGTAAACTTCGTCAAATATAACGGCTTGCCGTTAATTTTTAACCACTTCTTAAAGAAATGACCCTATTATAAGCTACCATTGAACCGCTACTGCGTCTTGAGTCTCGGCGAGTTTATGACGGGAGGAAACTGCTAGCGCGGGTTCTGCGCAAAATAAAGACGCAGCAGGAGTGTGAGTGTAGCTAGTCACGGCGAGACCGTACAAAAAATACGTTTGAAGGGGTTACAATGAAAAGGGTATAAGTGACATATATATAAAAATATAGTACAATTTTATCTATGAAATTTTATTATGTTTAGGATGATACACTTCATCATTTAAACCCTTTTTATTCGGAACATGTTCTCAAAAACATTGAAATAAAAAACATATTATTCTAGAAAGCAAACTTTATTCACATAATTATCTATTCATTATTTTCATAATCAGAGTTCAGAATAGACATATCATCCTCGTCGTCGTCTCGGTCAGAATCGTTATCAATGGAATCATGATTCTGTGTATTTTTTTATGTAGATGATGTAGATTTGGAAGGGTCATTTCTTTTAGTAGGTTTCCTACTAGTTTCCTTAACTCCATGCTTCAGAAGCTATGATATATTAGTGGTATATACTCCAACAAAGTTTGTACATTTTTCCACTTCTCTGTTGAAATGCTTGTTGGACTCTCATTCAAATTGGAGCAAAATACTCTCTGCAATGTTTCCAAAACAGTAACTTGATTGGGATAGAAAGGGTACAAGTGTTTTCATATCTTTCTTATTCCAACGGAATCTGTATGTTCGTTCACGAGGTTTATTTGAGCGATCATAGATGTCACTTATTATATTCGAAATTACTTGAATCCTTGTTATTCCATCAGATATACATATCTAGTTTACAAAAACGCAGTTATTCCATTTTTTTTTAAAACTGCACCTGTACCCTTTCGATTGTAGTTTTCACGTTGAAGCTTGGGCAGTTCTAAAAAATGACAACTGCTATTGCACTGATTGATTCTCCATTTAGTTTTGAAAATTATTCAGAAGACGAGTTCGAAATGATAAACTTTATTAGCGATTTCCTTCCATATTTCTGCTTTTAGTTTTGTCCTTATGTAGTCTACATAACTTGTATCGTACAAAACTTGCCGAATCTGCACAGCTTCGATTAATTTTTCTTTCATGGTTTTCAAAACACACGCCATGATCTTCTGAGAAAAACTGCGGCAGCTGCACTGCATTCCGCAGGGTCACTTTGCACCAAAACTGCGTCACGTCACACTGCGAAGAAAAATGCGCATGTATTCTTCATTAGGTTCACAAACAGTCGCTGTGACTAGCGCAGCGTCACCTCACCAAGCTGCTTCTCATTTTACGCCGGGGATTACATTCCTGCTCCGTTCCTCGTCCTCGACGTTTGTGCGTATAAACCTATCTCACCTACTCGTTCGCGAGCCTGTTGTCTTGCCTGCCAACGCCTATTTCGCTCTCCGAGCGCTCATTCCAGTCACTCTCACTATCACATCACATTATGGTCTCATGTGGACATTTCGTAGATCTAATCCCACTTCTGATATATAAGCTAAATATTCTGAAAATTGAAAAACCGAAACCACCTTTAAATTTAAAATTATTTTAAATTTACAAACTAAATTTGACTAAATAAAGAATTGTGGAATTGAAACTGTCATTCGAAGAGGGTTAAAGGTACAACTCAATACTAACAAATGATTCACCCTGTATATTTCCAAGCCAAACCATATCATTGAGCTTAAAAATAATGTGTTAATGGATTATTTATTTATATCCTGCTAAATTTATTTCTCCAACTTCCTCATTCCTCAAAATAATGTTTTAAAAAAAATTATTGAATAAGCAGATTCTGAATATTTTAAAATGATTCGGAGTGGGATGACCTAAAATATATATTTCGATCGGTATACGCTTATTAAATTTTGCACTTTCGGTCCGAAATTTGTAATTGATTCACGCTCCTGCGGAATGGATTGTACGGATATTTGCAATAGTCGGCTTAAATTTCAAGTTACATTTCCGCGGGAATTTCGGAAAACAAAATTATTGGAATTTATCCAAAAGTAACTATTCGCACACGTGAACATTTTCTATACGAGACTAAGTTGTACATTTTTTTTGGCTACATTTTCAGTCAGTTGTGCTTCAAATTTTTGGCAGACGCTACCATCAATATAGTAAACAATCAATTTTATTATTTATGATGAATAAGTGAAAAATATTATTTAAAATAAATATATACAAAAAAAGAGGAATAAAGGGACAGTCGTCCTGGTGAATCCTATGATAAACAAGAGTTCTTTGCACAACACGTGATTCTTAATAGATATTTGAGTTGATTTTATTTTGCTATATCTGACTGTTTATAATAAAAAGGATCATTAAATCAATGTAAAACAACCAAATAACAAATCTAAAATACTGTCGTTAGTGTTTTTGCAAGGGTCGGCGAAAAAATTTAATATGCACCTCGGCGAATAACTGTCTATTGTCTCTGCTACAGCTCGACCATCAATTTGCTTATAATAGACAGTTTTTCGTCCTTGTTACATAAAAAAGCTATCTATTTTATTTGGTGTTGGGTTTTACTGCATGCTTTATTAAAGGGGTAAAATAATGCAAACAAAGCTGGAGGGTTGAAAGTGAACATATATGTTTTCGAAATTTCACACATCCCTTTCAGGATACACCAATTCACTTGAATTTTTCAATGTTCTCTTTATATTATGCAAATTGCGTAGAACTCCCTGTGAATTAAACTGAAATAAATAGCCAGAGTTAACTACAAGGCAAAAAACAAATGTTTTTCACAACAGTTTAATATTTATTTATTGTTTAGTTTATTCCAATTAAGAAGTTATAATTTATTTATCTTCTATAAGTTCCTTGTGGCATTACTTATTCTTTTTTCTTATTTTTTTGGGAATCAAACCACAATAATGTTTTTTATTTTTTATTTCGATGTTTCGGTAGCGTTCCAGCTACCGTTGTCAAGATTAACTATTTATAGTATAGAAATAATTTTTTGGTCCCTATCTGACAACGAAAAAATTTGACAACTAGACAATCAATAATATTTTGAAGTTTAAGACTACAAAACTTTGTTGTCAAATTTTATTAAGGTCCATTCATAGTAGATCACACCTCTGGTAAAATGTGAAATAAAATATTTTATTCTATGACATTCTAACGATATGTAGTCCACTAGAAATGGAATCCAGTGAAGTGCACGTTCCAGGAACGGTTTTTATTGGGATAGCGCTTTTTTTCTCGCTTATTTTGGAAATTTTGTTAATAAAAACGCGTTTGTTGTTACTTTTTTGTGTATGATTATTTTTGTTTTCAAAATATGTATAACTCAGTTTGGTGATTTTGTGTATTGAAGTGTGTATCAATTAACATCCATTCCAAAGATAAATCATAAGAAAACCTGGATAAAAACTTATGATGCTATCCTGATAACGCAGGTAATTGATTATTGGAAATTTCTCTTTCTAACATTGATAACCAAATTTGACCACATTCGGCTGAAATACTAGCTACACATTTATCTGAATTTAGTTGTATTAAAGCACTTTCTTTGAATTTTCGTCTTTTATTATTGGGCTCTTTCAATATTATTTTTGTTGAATCCCATTGAATTTTATGCCCCTCTTCCCAAGCATGTTTGCAAATACCTGACTTAAAGAACTCCCTATCTTTGATATACTTTTTATGTTAATTTATTCGGACTTTCAATGGTCTAGATGTTTCACCTAAATAGAATTTGTCGCATTCACAAGATATCTGATATATGCAGTTTTTTGAAGATTGTTCTTCATTTTTTGGTTTCGTTTTTGTTAGTATAGATCTCAACGTATTGTTAGATTTGATGCTAGTTCGAATATTGAATTGATTACTAATTTTCTTAATTCTTTTTGATAAATCCTTAACATACGGTATTGTCAAGTTTTAAAAAATTATGTTACCTGAATTATTAATATTATTGTTATTGTTATGGGGTATTAACAATGACTATATTCTTAATTTCTTTATTTACAAATTCTTGTAAGAACTAATTTGACTTTTTATTCCATTTGACATTGGTAAGTACGAATATAATTTTTGACATATCATAACACCTAAAATGCCGTCTAACGGGAATATTACAAAGCTTATTTTACTACTTATTAATTTTAGACTTTGTAACTTATTCACCCAGTATATCGATAGTTTTAATAAATAAGGCCAAGTTAACCATATACATAAAATAAATACAATTAAAAAAGTTAAATTTCTTGATAAAAAACCCATTCGTAAAAGACCGACCTTTGGAATATTAGTCATAACGATTATTTCTATTGGGTTGACAGAAGTTTTGATTTGATTCATTTGAATATTGTTGCTGACGTAACAGTCACGTGATGGAAAAGCTCCACCGTTTCTACTGTAGCAGTGTGCGATAATTGGCGAGAAAATCTATAAGAAAAAGTTCAGTTCAGTTGAGCTTAACGCTGTAGAATTCTTTGACAAATTTAAAGAACGGACAATTTGTTCGGGTTGAAAACGAAAAAAAAATATCTCCCTCAGTAAAACTCTATTTGCTTGTATTATTAGAAGAAAACTTTCTACGCTTGATAACATATTTTCCATCTATTCTTGTCACGTTCGCATTGTCTTGCTCGAAATTCTTGACGTAAAATCCGTCAGTGGTAATTTGGTTTTTACATCTTTTCGTTTTTCGAATACAAGTTTTTTTTTGGCACGTACCTACGTATAACAAACAATTCCGGCACAATTCTTGACATTGAAGTCAGATCCTCACTTTACATTTATATTACCTTATTTCTAAGGTACATAAATGGAAGTTTCGCCTGTCATTCTCACTTTCAACGTAAAGCGAAAGATATGAGATTATATATTTTGTGTTCTCATAACTTTCAGTGGAAATACGAGGATTGTTTTTAAGTGTTGCGTATAAGAATATATAGTAAAAGTCACGAATGTTTCTCGTTACGTCATAACTCGTAAATATAAATTGTATTGCAAATAAAAACTGACAAGGAACATCAGAATAACTAAATTAACAGACAGCCGCGAACTTGGATTTAAATTTTTTGTGAGAACGTCATTATTTCACCCGACAGCGTACGTCACATATTGGTATCGGTGCCAAATTAAAATCATTAATTTTATAAAGAGACATGAAATGGCGATAATAAGCGGACCATTACTAAAATAAGTTGGTTCTAGTAGGGATCATTTGCCATTTGCTATTAATAAAATACATGTATTTGTTTTTGGTTTTTAAAGTGTATGTACTTGAATTGATAGTAAAAATTTTCCTGTACTATCATCAACGACGTTTTCTTATACAGAGTATTGAAAATAAACCACGGTTGCTAAAACAAAAAAAAGAACTAAAATGACCAAATCATAGTATTTTACATTGGCACTAACAAAGTTTGGGGCGGGAGTATAATCCAAAAAAGCAGGTGACAGCTAAAGCTACGCACTGAGAAACTATACCTCTGTATTTCAGGCAGAGGTATATGCAATCTTGCAAAGCGCAAGAGAAAACAACAGGAGGCAAGCAGATCCATATCATGTCAAATAGTCAGGCGGCACTTAAGGCAATCTCAAGCCAGAAAGTGACCTCTAGACTAGTATGGGATTGACGAACTTGCAAAAAGAGGGTCAGAGGATACGCAGCCTGAACCAGGACAAATTCTCGGACCAGCACCTACAAATGGCATCGCAATAAGTTCTGCCAAACGAATAATAAATACTTGACAGCAAGAAGAGCTTTAGCCTTCTGGCATAACATACCAGGATTGGTTCATTCAAAGGCTTTCATACATCCTTCGAAGAATGTCTTCATGCAAATAGCAGGAATGACCTACATTGTCTAACAGGCCTTTTGAAAGGCCACTATCACCTGAATCATCATATGATAAGGCTTGGACTGTCGGAAGATCCGACTTGTCATCTTTTTCTGGAAGATGATGAAACAGCAGATCACATAATTTGCGCCTGCCCCGCAGCGACTCGAATCGGATATTCATATCATTCACCAAATAAACTAATCGGCGTTGTTAAGATGCTGAATTTGTTTGGTGAAATTTGAATACATATGAGCCTTGCGAGTCGCAATAGATCTACTCAACCACAAACCTAACCCTACCTAAGTCGCTCAGTTATTTATACAGTCCACTGTGTCGTTAAAATAATTTACAACATTACTTATACCCGCCAGTGGCATCACATTTTTTTGAGAACCGAATTAAGAAAATTATAAATGAATTATTTTCAATTTCAATGATATGAATTAGGTTAGACGTTTTTTATTGCAGTAAAGTCTTCAAATTACATCTTTTGATAGAGCAAACACATTAGTGCGTTGTGTATTTTTCACAATGAATTCATTCATGCCACCTTGTCGAGCGTGTGCAAGTGAGATAGAGAACATTTTCTCTCATTTCGCAGCATGCATGATCGTTGCTGTCACTGCAGCGCCAGTGGACGTTTTTTTCGAATATCGCGTGAAAATTTCCCGTGTTGAATTCCACACGGGGAATTTCAACGCGTGTTGAGCTCTAAACACACACAACAGGTCTTCCGGCGCCCCTGTTTCACACTATACATTTTTTCCTTTTGGTGCCCTTTGCTACTTGGCTCCTAGAACGACCGCACCTCTCCCTCCACCCCAAGGTAGCCACTGCTGTCTATAATATATTTAGATAAAAATAATAATTTTTCCGTGGTTTTAATTTCCGTTGTACGGACTTTACGCAATCTTGGCGAGTGTAACTGTAACTTTGGTTGAGTAACTAGTTATTTGAACTTTACTGACTGTCTGGGATATTATTTACTAATAGCAATAAACAAAGAGGTTCGTGGTTCATTTGCGGTTACCAGTAATTACCTCATGCAAGACGTTTTCTAATTATCGAACTAACCGAACAAAAAAGCAGACGAATCATGAGAACAATTCCACTGCTAGGTTAATGGGGGTCCAATTTCAAGTTCAGCAGGTTTTTTTTTATTTGCTTTTCATAGTAACAATTTTATATGCGTTTTCTCTGATATATTAAAAGTTTTATCCTATGGAATATTAATTAACATTAGCATTACCAATGCACTTTAATACCTTGTTTTAATACAGCTGGATAAAATGTAAGTTGTTCTTTCTAACACAACCCGATAGCTAAAGCTCAGACTGAATCTTTGTTCCATTCCAGAAGCTTTGCGTCTTCTATGTAGGCCACTAGTTTGTAATGGTTGTATTATGAGGGATTCTTTACAGTTTTTTACCAGTCTAGACCTAATTGTCACTGAATATTTTTATTTTTTGTCCATTATATCCTTTTCTGATGTTTTCATCACAATCTTCCGTGAACCACATGTTTCGTCTAATATTAAAAAGGATGTCCTTAATTAATTAACATTGTAGAAACATTTTTGAAGACTACAAAGATTGTAAATAATATTTTTATTTCACTAAAAACTCAATCTCGAAAAAAAGATGAAATAAGGGTTGATAATTTCACCCTCTTATAGTGTAATAGGAATGTTGAAAAAATACCGGTGGTTAGTTATTGCGAGTGTACGAAAACTTTCCATCTTTACTTGAATTGGCGAGAGAAAAAGAAAACTCAATTTTACCAGCTGCTTTTAGTGATTATATCTCGGAAAGGGATGAGTTAAGAAAATTTTTTTATAGGAAATTCAGAAGCACTCTGTATATCGCTAAAATTTGATTGTAATGTATAAAAATAGCCTAACAACTTACTATAAATGCCGAAACAAACATTTTATCGAGTCTCAAATAAACTGACTTCTCCTTGAATCCAATATAGACAAAAATACAAAAATAAACCAGTAAAGGTGCGAATTCGTTATGGCGTCGCGACGTTCTCTCGCATCGTCATTTACAAGCAGTTGTCCACGGCCACCTGAGCGTCTCTATATCTAAGTACGGTTCCACCACACGCTAGTGAACGGACTGAAAATCGTCGGTATATTTTTTAAGATGATGGTGCGCGTATAGTTTTCTTTTTTTTAACATGTTTAGTGGTTTAATAGTGAATGTTTCGTACAATACAATCAGCTGATTTTTTTAAATTATCATCAAATTGGTTTGTTTTAATTCACTTTAATCATCTTCAAATATATATAATATTAATTTACTAAAATATCCATACATTCATCAACAATTTCACTTCTTTGTTTATTTTCTCCACCTCTTCCCACTTTTCTTTCGTCTTTTTTTACGTGTCTCATCACCCTCTATCTAGATTTTATACCCTCATTCCTCATTTTGTATATTTTTATTAAATTTATTTTTATTGTTTCTTTTCTAGTCTTAAAATCGGTTCTCTTTATATCTACTCGTCAATCATTTTCTTCAAAAATTTTAAAATTGCCTTGATTTTAGGTATTTTTCAGTTATTTTCCTCACATCTCAAATTCTTTTCAGCATCTTTTTACAACTTTTTATTTTCTAATGCTGTCGAGACCGATATAACAATCGTTGACCTTACGATTGATTTATGCCAAATTGGAAATAAGCGAGTTTGCAGTTGTTACTTCTTCGATGACGTTGTTTTTCATCCAATGTGACGAATCCAACGAGTTTCGAAACTAAACGCAAAAGTTTTCCTTGACAAATAAACAAAATCAAACGTATCAGTTATTCAATAATGTAACCAGTTCTGCACTGTGAACAAACTTTGTTGACTGAAGTAATTCGATTCAAGTAGGATTTTATCATAAACTTGGATAGTTTACATAATTATGTTACATTTAATAAAAAAGTTTAAATTAAGACATGCCCAAGAATATTTATGATAAATATATTGGTACTTCCCTGATCGCAATTAGGTAACTTTGGAATTCTCATAAACCTTACAATGCTTCAAACATTTCTTATTTGATTTTTATTGTTTATTTTTTGGTGTGTTTTCAATGTCCAAGGTCCAATACCAAAAAAATTAAAGTAGAACTAACTTGGAGCTATACTATAGTAAGTTTCTGATAAAACTTAAGTACCTTCCTTGAGCCTTAGCCTCAAATTTAACAGAAATTTTTAATAAAAGATTGAAAGTGTTTTTACTACTATATCTAATTTGACAACTTGAATGTATTTACTCCAAAATCAGCTGATGTATTTGTTTTAAATTTTGCTACAACAGTCAACTTAAATTAGAGTAATGACATGCAAAATGAACAAGAAACCCAAAGAAGACAAGAATCCAGAAGGTGAAAATTTTACAAAGAAAAAACAAGACGTCCTAACAAAAGCTAAGAACAAACTTTTTAATCTCAGCGAAGCCCTTAAATCCAGCAAAAACTTGAACGTTCCCAATCAAACTAAAAAAGGAATAATCAAATCAAACACTCAAGTAAATTTAGAGAATTTCTTAGAAAAATCAGCAGAAAATAACTTGTACATCAACTCGCATCGGAAACCACCAAGCAACAAACCTGCTACGTTACTGAAACAACACTCTGTAGGATCTTATCCGATCCGAATTCAAATTACAAACGAAAATGATGAAACGGAAATTATTTCCTCTCCTCTTTGCGTGGAAAAAGGTGACGCTGCTCTTGGTACTGAAGCGTTAGCGTTGGAAAAACCTAGGAAGAAGCTATCTTTTCGTGTACCAGAAATTATTGGTAGTTTTACTGAAAATGCATTTGGTATTGGTAACTTTAGACATGCCAAAAGTGGTAGTTACAGGAATATTAGAGATATTATTGAAAAAGCCGGTGCCAAACCGCCATATTTTGGTGTCAATGGGGGCTTTAAACGAGAAGAAAGTTTTGATGATAGCGATTTAGAGGTAATTTTATTGTTAATAATTAAGTTTTATTACACAAGACCTCAGTATACAACGACTGTGGCTCATAAATATTTCCTTCTAGTCAAATTCATTCCTATACAAAATATCTGATTTCTGTATTATCTACAATTGTTTTGAAATGTAGTTCCAACATTATTTTGGCAAGTTCAACTTGAGTCTCGTTTTTTTCTTTTTATTTAAATTATGATCGCAAATAATTTTAACAGTAAGTTTATAATAACAACAAGAAATAGGTTTTATATATACAAATATTTTGATATAATGTTTTCAACAACTGAGAGAGATTAAAACGGCTAGAATGTAGAAATCGAAAATGCTTTCATCCCAAAAGTGTGAATGAGTACACTTTGTATTTATCAATAATTCTGTTTGTAACTGAAAAAAAAATATTTTGAAAGTAGCTTTTCTTTTTGTGTTAGGAACTGTATAGCTCAAGAAATTAGCTGATAAAATTGAACTTACTGGAATAAATTTAGCAAACTAATTCTGACTGATTTACAAAATTCATAACTATTAATTCTTTTTTAAATCAACTAAAATTTAACATAAAAACGTTTTAAAAAATTCCTGGAAGTGGATAGCAATTTTCATTGACAACTTTCAACTAAGGAACATCTCTAGAGACTGGTTGAAGTTGCCTATTACTCCAAAAAGTTGTACAATAGACCTTTCAGAAATAACAGAGTCAAATACCTTCAATCTAACGACCAACGGTAGGCTAGTTGCCGAACTGCACAATATCGCATGCTTCTCCAGGAGATGGTACAAAGGATCTCCCAAAATTAACTTAGTGGGATACATGCTCTTTAACTAATGACACTAGAGGGTGATGAATAACCTGAGAGGAAGTCGTTTGCTGCTCTAGGAGGTTGTACAATAAACAATCGAGATACCTGGAGCTTACCTCCCAAAATTAACTTAGTGAGATCCGTTTTCTTTAACGAATCATACTAGAGGGTGATGAATAAGCTGAGAGAAAGTCGTTTGGTGCTCTAAGAGGTTGTACAATAAACAATCGAGATACCTGGAGCTTACCTCCCAAAATTAACTTATTGAGATACGTTTTCTTTAACGAATCATACTAGAGGGTGATGAATAAGCTGAGAGGAAGTCGTTTGCTGCTCTATGAGGTTGTACAATAAACAATCCAGATACCTGGAGCTTACCTCCTAAAATTAACTTATTGAGATACGTTTTATTTAACGAATCATACTAGAGGGTGATGAGTAAGCTGAGAGGAAGTCGTATGCTGCTCTAGGAGGTTGTACAATAAACAATCGAGATACCCGGAGCATACCTCCCAAAATTAACTTATTGAGATACGTTTTCTTTAACGAATCATACTAGAGGGTGATGAATAAGCTGAGAGGAAGTCGTTTGCTGCTCTATGAGGTTGTACAATAAATAATCCAGATACCTTCCAGCTTACCTCCCAAAATTAACTTATTGGGATACGTTTTCTTTAACGAATCATACTAGAGGGTGATGAATAAGCTGAGGGGAAGTCGTTTGCTGCTCTATGAGGTTGTACAATAAACAATCCAGATATCTGGAGCTTACCTCCTAAAATTAACTTATTGAGATACGTTTTATTTAACGAATCATACTAGAGGGTGATGAGTAAGCTGAGAGGAAGTCGTATGCTGCTCTAGGAGGTTGTACAATAAACAATCGAGATACCCGGAGCATACCTCCCAAAATTAACTTGCTGAGATACGTTTTCTTTAACGAATCATACTAGAAGGTGATGAATAAGCTGAGAGAAAGTCGTTTGCTGCTCTAGGAGGTTGTACAATAAATAATCCAGATACCTGGAGCTTACCTCCCAAAATTAACTTATTGAGATACATGCTTTTTAACGAATAACACTAGAGGGTGATGAATAAGCAGAATGTCGTTTGCTATCACAAGGGGTTGTACAATGAACCCTCCAAATACCTGGAGAGTTTGTTCTCTGGAATCATCTCCATAATGTATAAATCTCTCCTAATATGATTTGAATACTTTACATTATGTCGTGTAATATATTTTTTTGTTTGTTTCAGAGCCAAGCTATGCGTGTAGTACGTACTGTAGGTCAAGCTTTCGAAGTGTGCCATAAACTTTCGTTGAATAATCCTGAAAATGAGCAGGATCAGGACGAACAAGATACGCTTACTCAAGACATACTCAGCGATCGTTTCAGTGATATAACTAGTGATAAGCAAAAAAGAGGTAGGTTTTTTTTTCAGTCTAAGGATTATTTGTAGATTTTCAAATTTTTTTTTTTTGTATATTTTTTTGTAGCGAGCTGTTTTGACCCGAGCTAGACTTTCAATTGATTATAATTGTTGTTGGTAAAGCATAAATAGCTATTTATAAATATCGGTGGTTATTTTAAAAATGTGCTGTCGTTTTTCAGAAAGTAAATAATCGGTAGCTCTGTTTTATACCAAGTTAATTAATTTGTTTAAAGTTATATGTTTTCCTGACAAATGAAACAGTTCAGCTAAAACACTTGAGAAAAATGAATCATTGCTCTTAATTAATTCAAAAAAAAAGACTTGCACTATTTTATTAGTCATTACTTACCGGATATAGGTGTAGAATATATAAATAAGTAACGGAAATTTAATATAAAATTACAAGATTTCTGCTACCAACTGCCTCTGGTAAGAGCTGTGAACTTGAATGGTCCAAATACCAAAAACTTCGAACAGTTAAATTATATTTTTGCAGTAAAAATTTTATTGAGCATCGTAATCTTGAGCATATTTTTAGGTTATGTAGGCAGGATTATACAATTTGTTGGTGTTGTTTGTGGTTATGGTTTAATAGTTAGCGGAATCCTTTACTTTTCATCTCAAAGGAAATCATTAATATGTGGAAAGATCTTTCCGATTAAATCAAAATAACTAACACTATTTTTAAAATTAAATGACGAGTAGTTGGTGCCAATCTAAACAATTAAAAATGTGTCTAATTCATAATATATTTTTTTGTGTATTCTAACTAATCGTTGGATATCCTTATGAAAATTGGAAGTTTGAAAAAATAAATAAATAATAAGCTAGTTTTGAAAATTTTCTAGAATTTTTTTGATGTTGAAAGGATAATATTAATTTGATCCATTTCGTCCGTCTTTTTGTCTTTCATAAACATCGCAATGCATTTGGATCCATCGGTTCTAGCTAGTTTCGTTATCTTTACAAATAATTATCCACTTTTCACGTCAGCAAGAATTTTAATTAACTCAGCATTGGAAACAAATCTCCTGTTGCATGTATTACAGAGATCTAGCCTTCTGAGAAGTTCCAAAATTGGTGCTAAGTTCTTTTTGAAACATCTATATATCCACTAATTCAACCACATGGTTTTCAAAAACTTTATATTTCTCGAAAAAATTTACTTTCCACTTTCGGATAACCCTGTATACAAATTATAATAGATACGGTTCCTCTGATTTTTTTCCATATTGATTCATTATCTGAGCATATAAATTTCAAATTTCAGTCCAAAATTCCTCTTATTATAGACCTTATGATTTTTTTACTATACGCATGTACATTTTTTCATCGCATATGCCCATTTCCGAAATTTTGAAATTCCAAAATCGATACTAAGTATTTTTTGACAATTCTATATATAGAAATCGACTTATTGGACCCCGAAAATTGCGAAAATCCATATAAAAATATTCTAAAGTATTTAATACAATTTTTTTTTTAATTTTTACTCTTCATTTTCGGATAACACTGTATACAAGATGTTTTAGATACAAATCCTCCGATTTTTTTGCATATTGGTTTATTATCTGAGCGCATGGATTTCAAATTTCAGTCCAAAATTCCTATTATTATGGAACTTATAAATTTTTTACTATCCACATGTATTTTTTTTCATTGCGTATACCGGATCCAAATTCCAAGTCTTTTTTAACACTTCTATATATGGAAATCTACTAATTCAACCCCGTAGATTCCTAAAATCGACATATAAATTTTCTAAAGTATTTAATAAGAATTTTTTTTAATATTTACACTTCACTTTTGGATAACCCTGTATACAAAATATCATAGGTGGGGTTCCCATGATTTTATTCCATATTCCACCCTAATCTTAGCGTTTTATAATTCTAGAAATATTGTCGGAAGGTGCTAGTGACAGACTCTCTATACCCCCAGACGACTGCAGCTTCAGGGATCTGGAAAATTGTAAAAACTCACGAACCTCCACACAGCTCGACATACTTCCACCGCCTCCAAATAAAAATATAAAAAGCAGCTTACTAGTGAGTACTAATCTTTCAAATAAATACAAATATTTTAATTCAACCACACGCGTAGTAAATATAATTTCATCCCAACTTCGAAGTGAGCAAAAGAAAATTAAACTTTTTAATTGACTTTCATGGAAGTCAAAGACCTCTTATTTATCGAGAAACGAGCAGATGCGTTAAAAAACGCATTATAAGTTGCTTGGCGCTAATATTAAAAAGACAAAAAGCTCTCACTAGTGTTTTCATACTAATACCATTTCATTTTACACGGATTATTCGAAAGAAAATTAAAATGAGTACATTTAAAATTATATTAGAGTACAATCAAAATATATTTGCTTTGAGATTGAAGTAGAAATAGACCAAGAGTGCAAATAGCAATATAATATGAATATTAATTTATTTTTTTAAACTTCACAGTCCTCTGCTGAAATGTATTCTTCACCACATAGCGATGGTATTACGACAGGCAGCGCTGAAAGTGGTAGAAGTTTACCCCCAGCAGGAAGTGCTCTATCTACCCACCACGAAATTCAACTTATGCGAGAGCAGCTAGAACAGCAAACCCAACAGACACAAGCTGCATTAGCTCAATTACAATTAGCTAGGGAACAATTAGCTGCTGAACAGGTGAGTACAGTAGTATAGCTACAGATATAGACTAGAGTTTCTTATCCAGACTCCTATTCTAGTCTAGCCTTCATAGTAACTTAGTATATGAGCTAAAGTTTCCTCCTCTTCATGTGTTCGTTGAGTCTACGATGTTCTGTCAGGAGCCCAACCAGGATCATGTTTGTTCGCCTATTCTGGCTTAGCAGGCAGTCCGAGACTCTTGGTGATGGTTCTTTGATGGACAGTGAATTGCTTGAATACCAAACTAAGGCACTGTGAAGAAAAAGATTATTGTGACAATTTGCGGAAGAGAAAAACTTTAAAATATAAAACTCAACATTAGACTGAAACGTATAGAATATAATTTTTCTTAAACTATAAATATACCAAGAAACATACGATACTAGAAATCCAGAATATGTGCCAAAATTCAACAGGAGGAACAAATTATAGAATTTATTTATATTTATTGTTGTTGTGTCACCAAGTCGATTTGATTTATGGTGAATTTTGGAAAAAAAATGGTTTTTATCTTCAAATATTGATGAATTTTACTAAAGATACAGAAAAAATTTCACTAAAATATTATTCAGATCGACACTAAGCAAAATACCGTCAATAAAATTATCCTCCGCCTGTCGAGTTAAACCGACTTGTAGTGTTCCATGTTTACATGATTATTTGTAGATATAAAAAACTGGAAGGCGTGTATTTACAGCCTACAACGAGGATAGGTGTGTAGATTGATTTATGCACATGTCGATCGCGTTTGGTCGTAAAAGGTGTTAACTGTGCGAGTATGACGACGAATTTAAAAGTCTTCTTGACAGTTAAGGTTATAAACATGGTTCAGATAACTTGAAGCATTAATAAATACATTTAAAAAATCTTAAGCACAACCACTCACCGGGCAATATGCCCCAACAAACATTGAACAAAACGGGGTTTCATTACTTCCTTTGTAATTAGAAGGGGTGTCAAAATTAGAAGATGCAAACAATTTTAGCTTCTCAAGTTCAAGGAATGTCATTTATCATGTCAGCGGACAATATTTTCACTATGTCTTATTCATTTTACAATGGTTTAATTATATTAGTTCACCTATTTCGTTGGTAGGTCCATTTAAAGACAACAAGGTCATAGACAAAGAAGAATTGCTGCTGTCAAAATCTCACTGAGTGATTTGATAACATATGTAGTTTGTAACTGTTTCTAATTCACTCCACTATATTTAATGAAAAAATGTGGAAAAAATGCGGAAAAAATGATAATATACTTCTTCTTTTTTCTATCCATATCCAAAATAGGTTTTGGTCAGCATAACATCTGTCATTCGTTAGAGACAGTTTCATTTGTAAGAGTTAAGAGTAATATGAGTATATTCCAGAAAGCAAGGGTCGTTTGCAATGAAGCTCGTCTTTATGGTTTATGTATCCGATATATCAATAAATGTTTTTTTTTTACAAAGAATTAACTCTTTTAGGCTGCCAGACTGGAAGCCCAAGCAAGAACCCATCAACTTTTAATACATAACAGAGAACTATTAGACCATATAGCTGCTTTAGTTGCACATCTTCAAGGAAACGAAAAAACCGGTCAGCAACCTACTCCTCCGCATATGACCATGCCGCAAGTACGTATATATTTAACAAAGAAGTATATTCACTGTATAGATTGTATGCATATTTAAAACTTACTTTTAAAAAGCAATATACGATTTTATAAATGTTTTACTAGACAGTAGGATTTCGACATTAAAACTGAAGATTAAACTTTATTCCTTTGGATCAAAAAAGCTTTCGTGTTCGTTGCTAGTGGCGTAGCACTAGGTTTTTGGCTATGGAAAAAAATCTGATTAAACTGGACCACTCTAAAGTTTGGGAAAAAAAACCCAATCATCTTTCCTACGGAAACTGTGTCCAAGCGCTAAGTTCTGAAATAGTATGGAAAAGCCTGGCAAAAATTAATGAACCAGAGAAGAACAATATCGTCATCCTACTATTGGTTCCAGAAGACACGACCGACAAAACGTGAAGATTGTACCATTAGAAAGATCCAAGAAAAAGCTTAAGACAGTGGGAAGCAACGACCAAATGAGATGCAAAAGAGTAAGACTGCACTGAGATGTTTAACAAATAATACATAATCCTAGAGCACAATACCTAGGAGACTACTACTACTACTAATTTAGTCAGGCGAACCTTGGCCAAGACAAACGCAAGCCAAGGTTCCGGCACTGAGGCCACTGGCGAGCCCATTGTGCAATTCCTGCTACTTATGCATCCAATAAGCCGAGTCCCTCGATGAAGGACTCAGTCCTGCTATCTTTTTTAACCTACTCCTTGGTAGTTCTAGAGCAGCTCTAGCTTGTCCATCAGTTCATCCCCTCAATAGAAGCTTGGGCTGTCTGAGACCCTGTAGAGCCTTCCAGTGAGCAAGGTGCTGGTTTCTCAACCTACTAGATAGAATAGATAGACTTGTCTGAGCTGAAGACTGCTCTTCAAGGAGCTTTTAGTTATTGAGTTTTTTCTCAGGAACTGAGTGAGAAGAAAACTTGCAAATTCATTTACAGATCTACAGAGGCCTTATTTTATGTTGAAATGCATGACAACATCATAAATAAATAAATAAAAATCTAGGGACCACAATTTAAAAAAATTATTGTTGACAACGGCAGCTGGAACTCTACCGAAACGTTGAATTGAAAATATTAAAATTGATTGTGGTTTGATTTACCAAAAAGGAACCTAAATAAAATGTTTGGTGTTGGTAAAACATTTTGCAACTGGAAATTCAATGAATATAATGCTTTTTAGAAGTCCATTTTTTGCTTCATTGCTATTTGTTCGATCGAAATATATTAACAAACCTTATTTGGATTATTCAGTATTGTTTTCATATAATTAATTTCGCTTGTGATGAAATGCGAATATTTTTCAGAACTATTCATCGACAACCATAAAAATACGAACTGTCCAAGAGTCATTCAAAATATTATCTAAATACGTGTAATTTTATTTAAAGTATAACCTCTTCAATTTTGTATAGTATAGTATTAAACTATTGATAACACGCTTTACTAAAATGATAGTTTTTACAGGAAACTACAGTTTTGTTTTCGTAATAAAGTAAAACCACGTGCATGAATTTTGTTGTTCTCTGCTTTGGCTAAAATATTTTTGTGTTGCTATAAGTGATTGTGCCAGTGCTGCTTTGTATCAAAAATTACCGCTCTGCTGACGGCGGCGTACGCATTTTGTGTGCAGGTCTTGTCACAAAATATGGACAACAATAACCAAATTGTTCTGGATCTTGTGTGTAGATCCAGTTTTTAGGTAAATATTAATTTGCTTCTATTAAAAACATTTCTCTTATTCAGATTTTATTTTCAAGATATGAAAAATCTCTATTTCGTAGATTAACTTCTAGACCAGGGATCTCCAAACTACGGCCCGCGTTGATATGAGCGATGTTTGCCTAGATGACTCTCATTCCCCTTGCGCTGTCGCAGCGTGGTCACATCCCCCTGGGGTGAGTCATAACCCAGCCCACCCTCAGTCAGTCGTCAGTATCGCTCAGTCTGAGAAAAGTATAGCGTGGGCTATAGCTTGAGCCAAAATTGACTGACAAAACATGACAATCAAGAAAAACCTAATTGAAGCTTCATAAGTTTTTTTCACCCACATAAAAATAAAAAAATAACGGACGGGGACCTTCGTATCCTTCAAAATCTTGTTGGCCGCCTGGCCTTCAAGAATTTACAATTTGGCCCTGAGGTAAAAAAGTTTGGAGACCCCTGTTCTAGACGATCTGCGGAACAAACTCACTTTGGCAATCGTTGAGGCTCAAGACTATGCTGATAACCTAGTCATCCTAGCTAGAGGCATTTCTGAACCTGCTAACTCGGCGATAGCTCAGAAAGCTCTAGACGTTGTGTGAAGATGACGAGAAAAATAATAATTCTCTAGACACCTCAGCGAAACTGTAATTGTACCTTTTTCGAGAAGAATAATTTAATCTTCAGGAACCTGTGCTACATGATTACAAATTTCCATTAAGTAGACGTTACGCTGGGTGAAACGGTGAAAGGAAACCATCATTTGGATGATAACAAGACTTCTAAAAAACTTAGTGGAACAAACTTGGTCATGAGACCCAGACAGATCTATTAGTCAGGCGTATGATCACGTATGGCTCCGTAGTTAAGTGGAGCAAGTGCACCACTCCCACGGCGACGCTAGAAACCATTTGCAACATAACACATTAATCTCCACCTTGATAGGATGGATGCTTGGTGTTACGGAGCTCTTTGCCATACCTTCAGATCACATGTCCATTAAAAATTCATATCAACTGAACTTCATCGGGAATAAAAACCTCTCAACTTGTGGCGAACATGAGGTGGTTCACAGACGGATCCAAAATGGACGTACAAGTTGGATCCGCCACCTGGTGCAGCCCAGCAAAGCCTGGACTTGCTGAGAGTCTTGGACAGCATACAAAAGTTTTTGAGGCGGAAGTTGTCGCTATTGGTAGATGCTGGAGAACTATTATTACTTTAAATAGGTCAATAAAAATACGTTCTGACAGCCAAGCTGCAATAACGTCACTGTGCTATAACAGCATCAATTCAAAACTGGTTTGGAATACTACACTACTTCTAGACCAACTGGGTGCAATCAATAAGGTTCTTCTGTTGTGGATTCCGAGTCACACCGGATAACTAGTGGACCAATATACCTGGATAGGAGGCCAGGGAATTCCTTTGAATCTACCAAAGAAATTTTTCATTCTTTCTTACCAAATATTGTTGTAGTTTTGCCAAAGCAAGTCATTTAATAGTATCTGATGAGAAAAATGTTGATTTGTCTTGCGACAAACCTGTATGTGTTGACCCCATCATATTTTCTTCAAGGTATTTAGAGGTGGAGATGATTTAACATTAAAATAAGACAAATTTACTTAGAAATTCCAACTAAATACCGTAAAATTGAGTTTTCCGTTAAATTATTGAATAAAATTATTCATTTTTCCATTTTAACACATACAGGAATTAATATAGTACTAAAATATAGATTGAAAAAAAGTATTAATACCTATTTTTTCTTTAGCATCCATCAAATCAAAGCAACAGCGCAGGTTCCGACGTGTACGAATACGCTGACAACTCCGCATTCAATCCACTTACTTTCAACATGCCGTCAGCAACCGACACCAGACCTACTTCATCTTATTTACCATCATCGCCCATCAGAAATTCACTAAATCCAGGAGGATCTCTATTTAGTTTCAACTATCCACTTGAGACTCCATCAATAGAAAATCAATTAATACAAAAATTACAAGCTTTAAACAATTTTCAACAGTTTCAATACCCTTTTTCGCAGTCCGTACCGTATTTCTTACAAAACCTTTACAATCCTCCGTCTGTAAATAAACCGTTTACTCCTCAAAACCCTCCACAATTTTCCAGTAATACACTTGGAAGACACAGTGAACCCAAACAGCTCAATCCTATTTACTTTCATCAGAATCAGTCTCCTCCTAGTAAAAAAGAAGATTATTACGGCCAACAATTTGGATCCAGAAATTATAACAGCGAAACATATCAGAAAATGGAAACTGATTCTCCTATTTATCAAAAAATAATTCCCAAGAAAGAACCAGAGGAAACAAAGCAAGTTAAACTGCGAGACCCAAGTCCAAATCCTTTATATGAAACAATTTTACCCAAAAAAGATACTTCCAGCGACAAACATATGCGAATACAACAAAACGAATCATTACGAAGGGATGTTTCTTCGAGACCTGGTGAAAAATCATCTGTTTTAATTAAACCTCAATCTCATGTAGGTACTTTAACCACGACTGACGCCGGTGGACGACTTAGAGTTATAGTTCCGGTCTTATCTAATTCTAAGAACGATTTAAGTGATTCCTTTAGTAATTTAAGGACTGACGATTTATCAAAAAATACTTTATCAAGAACTGGTAGTGGTAGGGTGAATAAAAGTGTGTCGCATCAGGCTTCGCCTTCGAGACATAAAAGTACTTGATAGTTAAGTTTATTTATACTAGCTTAAGTCTTTTTTATTGGTTTTGCAGCTTGACCAGTTCGAGTCTGTCTAAGATGTAGGTAAAATGTAAAGCTGCAAAAACAAAAGATCATGATCTAGCGCTCCAAAAAATTCATTCAATACGTAGTTTTCTATTCTACTTTTTTCACATTTTTTTAAATATTCTTTTTATTCAATAATATCAAACTTTTGGAACAAAATATAGGATTTTAAAAATTACAACTCAATACTTAACTAACCTATGCTATCGAATTATGCTTTACCAGACGTAAATTTCTTCGTATGTCTCTCATGAGGTCCTGAACGGAATTCAGATTGATTTATCTGTTCCTGTAAATTCGCCGTCTTGATTGTTTTTCTTCTTGTGCTTCCCAGCCTCCATGATAAACATTCCTAGACAGTAAAGCTCAAAAATTGGGCGAGGAAGTTTAGAGGATTATCGTTTTTGGGAAAAAAAAGGTGTGTGGTGTTGTCGAAGCCAGTTTTGAGTATCTTTTGAGTAATCGCATGATGCTAGGTCTGGCTAAAACATGATATAGTCTTTTTCATGATGTTCGTTGATAAACTAAAGTAATTTGGAAAGGCAGTTACCAATATAGCTCTGACTATTCAAAGCTTCATCCCACAAAAGTTCGGTACACACCCCGGTTAGAAATTGCACATCTTTTCATACCCGCCTAAGGTGACGACAGAATCTTGGTATACGAAGGAGTTGCGCTTGAGGGTATTTGGGCCACTCATTTCTCTTTCGATATCGTAATCTTAGAAGATCTGTATTGACGAGGCAGTCTCCTTCTAGTTTTTTGCTCTTCTCACCAATCTCCCTGACCTCCGTGCACTAAATGCACGTGGTCTTCCACTTTTGAGAGATTCAGACATGGTATTCCCTGCTCGCACTCCGCTATAATTCAAGTAATGTTTTCATTCTGGAATATTCGACAGATTTCAGCTTTGGATACCCGCCCAACCAACTTGTAGATACATGTTCTTATTTCTAGTTTTCACGACATCTGTATAAATCAAAAAGTTCAAAATTAATAAATCTCAGTTGACAGTAAACATACTAAACAAAATAATATTTCAAAAGGCAACTTGATATTATTTTTTTTTTTTTAATTAAAGCCAATTTTGTGCCGTTATATGAATACTTTTAGATTTAATAATTTCATCCTATACATTCCTATAATTTTTGTTGTATTCTATAATTGTTTTCGGTATATTACCTACTGCAGTTTATTTGAAAATAATTGACAGCAATTAAAAACGTTTTTGTACAACGATTCTATGTTCTTATGTCTCAGATAACAAGAATTATAGTGGGACGTTCAATATGAACAACACTAGGCTCAAGCAAAATACAATATCACCATAAAATGTGAATTATTAATAAGTAACTACTAACAAGTGTATGTGTTATCAATTATTTTCAAACGGAGTATATTTATAACATTTCTGTTTAAAATTATCGCACTCTCACGGAAAAACGATGAAGTATTAGAGAAAACTTCTTTTAACCTTGAATAAATAAAAATCCCATTAAAAAAATAATGAACAACCATCCTGCCAAATTCAGAATTCAAATTATTGGATGCAAATGTGCAGAGCACATCACTCTAATCGAATAAAAAATGTTTTTTTCAGTGTGATCATTTTGAAATTAAGCAGCCATTGATCATAATCTTAACAACCTAAGATATCAGTTCTGTTTTAAATAATGAAAATAAAATGAAAAATGTGAGAGTTCCAATAATTTTAAATAGGTGTATAAATAGTATAGTTGTCTACACAAATTTGTTGCTCATTGTCTTTTTGGTTAGAAAAATAAAAAAATATTTTTTTCCAATACCATGGTTAGTGGTGTTTTATCATATTTAAGCAATTAAAATCGTTCATATCGAAAGTTTTTTTTAATAAGTAGAGCTAGCTACTCCTTGTGAATGATACCAAAGGACTATAATGACTATCCTCTTTTCATGACTATTTATAGGACTCTCGAAAAATTAATAGGAAATCATTTGATCAGGAAGAATCTATGAATTTATTTTTAATTTAATATAATTGGTATAAGATCTCAATAAAAAGGTTTCGTGTCTGAAGAGGTTGTGAAAAATACAGACACCGTTGGGTAGAGGAATATTTTTCAAGAATAGGAAGGGAAAATGCAAGAAATTACTTAAAATTGGTTGTGACGCCACCCAGTGGAACTTATTTGAAATATTATTGAATATCCGTATGTTAAATATATATTTTATTCGTGAAAATACTGTTATTGAAAGTTATTTTTTCTGGGGTATAAATAATTTAAAATATTGGTCTTAAGTTGTGTCCCAGGACTTCGTAACAGATAAAAAAAATAATTTATACTTTATATTAATCAAGAACAGAACAAAACCGTTCCTGATTGCAGTGTAGACTCGTCATTCAATAATTATAAATAAATAAACATTTTTAATTACAAACTTTAGAGCCCAATAGCTGTTTAACAAAAGGCGTGGGGAAAATTATTTATCTAAAGTACTATAATTATTTTAAGTCTCTCTTACACCTCCCAAGTTTTTGTTACGAAGTCCTGGAACTTCGTTATGATTGTTATAAAAAAAAATGATGGTTTGAACTTTTTCCATTCGATTTACAGTATTGTTTCTGTATCATATTTAAAGTCTATATACTTTTATATACAAATTTTATGTTTTATTTACCTTTTCCTTTTATTTTTAGTTGAAATTGGGTAATTTTTCCCCCTGCCCTGTATAGCTGTATAATTTTTATGTGATTGGGAAAAAATTCACTTTCTTGCTTTCTTTTTCTTATCCTTATGCCTTCTCAGGCGTCGGATTCGAGTTCTGCTTGTACAAATTTTACCCATTATTTTCTGACCCTGCCAATGCCTTCATCTATCTTTTGATATCATTGGATCTTGATTAGTTATGCTTCTAATTTCTTCGTTCCTTACTTTGTCCCATTTCGTTTTACCTGCTATTTTCCTTAAATGTTTCATTTCCATTGCATTTCCAGCTTTTTCCGCAGTACCCAGTTCTCACTAGCATAAGTTATAGTTGGTACTGTAATTTTGTTATAGATTTCCAGCTTTGTGTCCATATCAATGTGTTTATGGCTTAATAATGTTCGATTTAAGGAATAACATAATTTTGTTGATTTATTTGCTCTGTTATTAAGCTCTGCTTCTCTTTTCCCTTCTTCTGTTATGATACTTCCTAGATAGTTAAGTATAGGCTGTTACTCTTTTTTATGTGATTAAGAAAAAAATTACAGAAATTTGAAACTCATTGGTTGAAACCTCACATTTCTATCTTATTTATCCAGTCAATAATCACGTTTAAAATGTCAGTTTCAACTGGGACGCGCCCTGTATATTACTATAAGTATATTACTATTAAGTTTTTTGTTCTAAGCTTCTATTAGCTTACTGCAATATTCAGTAAGTGAACACTTCCATCCCACTTAAGCATCTATCATCAGAAATTGTTCAGTGAAAACTTCTGGGCCACCCAGTAACTTATTTAAAAACTTTCTTCTTGAATCTACCGCTTGTTTCTATAATTTCATTAAAAACTGTATGTATTTTTCAATGGTGAGTAGGGAAATACAACAGAAAAAGCAGCTTGTAATGAATTTTAATTTTAAATTTTTTTTCGCAGTTGAGCGCTACGGCAAAAGTAGAGCGTTGGTTTGAGCTTTTCGAGCCTTCGTCTATCTCTCGTCCAGAAAGTGGATTCGTCTCATACCAAGACCAAGAAGCCGAAGAAGACGATGACGAACGAGAAATAATCGAAGGAACGAGAAACCTTTTATCGAAACTCAGCGCTAGAAAACAGAGAAAGTTATTAGGACTAAAATTAGGAAAAGTGACGACGTTTTGACGTTAAGAAATATTTTAAATTCGATATACAGATTGCGTGAACTACATACGAACCGTCCGGATTACACAAGTACGACAGAAAAACAGCTGAAAGAGAGAGAAAGAATAATTATGCGTGGTCATTAAGGCGTGTACTTTGTTTCACCTTAGGGGTGTATACTTATTTCCCGAGACTGGCCGAATGCTCATTGCCCCCCTATTTTAACCGCTGTTGCCAGAAGCGCAGATTAATTTGTACAAATGATATTTTTGTCTCGTTATCGTTGTAATTCCTGTAGTCCTCCTTATACCCGATGTTGATCTCAACAGAATTTGGTTCCAACAAGATGGTTGTAGAGTCCATAATTCAAGGATAGTAATGGATTTTTTAAATTTTACATTCCCCGAAAAAATCATTAGTACTAATGGTACAATTAAATGGCCTCCAAGATCACCTGAACTAGCTCCAAATGATTTTTTTCTTTGGGGATTTTTAAAAAGTAGCATTTACCAACATGCATTTGAAAGAGCTAATAATTTAAATGAATTGAGGGTGAAAATACAGCACGTTTGTGCCAGCATTACGCCAAATAATCTTAGAGATATGAGATCAAATCTTTATCACAGATAATATCCTATTGTAGTTAGAAATTGTCAACTTGGTCTGAAATGATCATGTTGACAAAAATGAATGTTAAGATGTACAGGTTACGTAATAACGATTGTATTTTTTTATTTCTTTAACACCCTCACTCCTTCGATGTTGGGAGCATACTGAATATCACCAACTAGTGAATTATCTCTGTAAAGGACCATTCGGCCAGTCTCGGGAAATAAGTATACACCCCTAAGATGAAACATAGTGATAACCGCGCACAATTATTCTTTCTCTCTCTTTCATATATCCTTGTCGTACTTGTGTAATCCGAGGCCAGGGTTCCAAAGTAATTTACGCAATCTGTATATGTACCTATCAAATAATAATTTATTTATAGCTTTTCTTTGATTTTTAATTATTTTTAGAATTAATATTTGTACATTGTTCGATGAATATTGTATCTTAAAAATTAGTATCGTCATATTTACAAATTCCATTCAGATTCTGGTACTGCTGTGTTGTCAAATTAACAAATTTTCGCTTGAATCTAGAAATATCTACTATTCTAGTAAATTTCTAGTTTAATATATAATATTTTTCACAGTTAATGACTCATTATTTATAGAATATTTTTATTTATAATCCGCATTTATACACTATACATTAGTTTTAGTAAATTAATTGCCTATTTATACAGTGGCAGATGAATCTTAGAGAACTGAAGGTATCTGAAAAGTTGAATAGATGAGGCTTTTACTTGATGAAGATCCATACTTAACTATGAAATAAAACAATAAAATGTGCTTAAACCTTCATTATAATTGAACTAAGTTCAAAATATTCGTTTGAGAAAGCTACTGCGTTAGCGAAACGCGACACAAATTGTATTTTGAACTTAGTTCAATTATAATGAAGGATTTAACAAATTTTATTGTTTTATTTCATAGTTAAGTATCTGAAAAGGTTCAGTTTTCGAAATCTTTCCAATCGACGGTTTATCTGCCGCACCCTGTACACAAAGACTATTTATATTTCGGGATTTTGATGAATCTTTATCCTCAAACGTAGATTTAAGTTGATCTGTTTTAGACCGAGGTGAATAATTTTTACCCGAAATATCAATAACTATAAATTGTATGCTCAAAACTTATTTACATACAGGTAGTACCAATCTTTTACGACAAAGTTCGGTATATGAGTTATTTTAAGAGATGTAGATGTTGAAATTACCTCGAACTATACAGAGTGTTGCATAACTCCGTTAGAAACGAAACATATGATAAATAAATAAATACCCCTGTATATTTTACCGAATTCGGAGTGCTAACATTTCTTTGAAGCCTTTGATATAAATAAGGTTCTGCTACGTTAAAGAGTCCTTTAAAAGGTAAACATTTTATTTTGCCCAACAGAGTTTCGTAATATGATGCAATATCTCCGTATTCCATTAAATTTTAATTATCTCTTTTGTATACAGGGTGGGTAGAAACCCGAACCTTTCATTTTCTTTCTTCTTTCAAACGGAACACCCTGTATTTTATAGCACAAATAGATTCTTCCGTTATGTAACTCTAATTTTTGTCAACCACTCCCTATACCAGAAGTTTACGAAAACTGGTTTATGCAGCACTCTGTATAGTTCGAGATAATTTCAAAATATGGACCTTAAAGACATTTACTATATTTGCCCATAACAATTTTTGATATCATTTAAAATGCACCTAACCCATTTACCGAACTTTGTCGTAAAATATTGGTACACCCTGAGAATAAAGTGTTAAAGATGTTACTTCATTTAAGATGTTAAATTACCTTTAATAGTATTCGGTATACGACATTTTATAATTACTGTAAGTAATTTATAATTATGTTATCAAAATATTTAAATTGATAGCTACTCCCATAGGTTGGAAATCAAAGTTTTTATCCAAATGTGATCCTTCCTTGATAAAAAGAGACTAAATTAAAATCTGGCAACTGTGTACATTTAAATTATATTTTTGTTCATCCACAATATTTTTAACTAGAAATATTTTTTTACTTTCCGTTTAAAGATACTTTCAACTTCTTTCATTTTAACTCAGTAACAATAAATTAACGGAAATTAACTTTTTTCTTCAATCTCTAAATCCTTGATAATGGCTATATTTGGTCCAATCAATATCCTGTTTATTTAAAAAGAAACTACGCCTCTGGAATACAGTGAAGACCACTGGGGTTTATAGTTTAATAATGGTTTACTACCCCCTCATATTAGGAAACTGAATATAATAAACAATTACAAAATAAACTTCGAGTATATTCAATTCAATTTTTTGAAAGTTCTTTTCAAAAGTGGGAGTACTCGTTTTAAAAAAATGTAAAGTTATATTTTTAATTTGGTAGTTGTAGTACTTGTTGTGTGACTGATTATCATAATTTTGTATTGCTAGTGATTAAATTTTTTTTCTATATATTATGTTGAATTTTTTTTTCAAATTACCCAAATCTTTGAAACTATCTTTACATAAATCCATTTCTTTGTGTTCGATCACACTGATCTCTAATAAGACCAAAAGTACCAGCATTATTGGCGAAGCCAGAGCTGTAAGTAATACACACACTTAAATCAAACGCACTGTGCTTATCAAGATAAAGATTGACACAACAGCCACCAGATGGTAATGGTAATGGTAACCTCGAAATAACTATACCAGGTAGGGAATACTGGAAGACAGGATAATTAAATTAAATTAAATCTACAAAAAACAGGATGTTTAGCTTTGGTGTGATTCATAACAGCACACCTACAACTGCTATGAGGAAGACATAAACGCAGGAACCCGTGCCTCGTTTCGGTTCTTCGTTCGTTCATATATGTAGCATGGTTGCCAGCTGTAATCGGTTACGTAAGAATCATGACATTCCTCATTAAGTTATTCAAGAAGGGAAATGGAATATAATCATTCGATTCACCCTTCCTCTTCTTGAATCTTGATACAAAGTATCTGATATTTCTCAAGAAGGGGAACCGATTACAACTGGCAATCATGCTACATATATGAACGAACAAATAACCGAAACGAGGCACGGGTTCTTGCACTTATGCCTTCCTCTGCTAGGTACGATTCCATAAAATTTCACTCTCAACTCTCGTCCACTTATCGATAGTTTCACAAATACTAACCTCGCACAGTTAGTCAGCTTTTTTTAATATCTGCAAAGATCTTAATTAAATTACGGTATCGAGATTCGACACAATATTATCAACATGGTTGTATATCAGACTAATTAATTTGTTCCGTTGTCTGGCTAATCACCTGTTCGCGATAATGATGATGGGATTATGCAGTGTTATTGCTAATGCAAACAAAACGTTGTGTCACAATTTAATTTATTGAGTTAGTCTAGTTCATAAAGATAATTTTTTACAGAATCTTCTTCTTTCTCCACTATTTTTAGCTTTTTAAGTTGCCCATTTATGCGATAATTGTCCTCACCTGGTTGTAGTCTGCCACTACTATCTTTGATTGCTTAAGCCCTATTAGATTAGTCCATACTTAGACTGGAAGGATGGAACCAAGATAAAAGGGTCAGTCTCACACGTTTTCGAATGCAAAGCACTGACTCTTCACTGGAGATATAAACTCCCGGGGCTAGAGTAACCAAGAGAGGATATCTCCAAGAAGGATCTTGTGAAAAAACTAGTTTTTCAACATAAACAGAATAATAAAAGGTACACGAGGACTTGAGACCTTTGCTCAATCAAGACTTGAACGAAGTCGTATCTGCCTGGAAGATGATGAAGCATTAGAGTATATACTTTTATTCTTTGTATGTATGATGGAGTGACATTGACTGAGACATAAAAGATCTGTTGTGCCCCCATACTTCTACTTAGTTCCAGAGGAACGTCTCAGAGACTCGTAGCCCCTTTAGTCCTATTTCCCTGAGGAATTTTAGGATAATATCTGCAGGCTTCAGCCTAGGTAAATGTCCCTCTTCTATCCAATAATTTCCTAGGTACTGTGCCCTAGGATTCAAGTATGTGGATGGAGGTTTCTTCTTCCACGCCACAGAATCTACATTCTTCTTCCTCCACTATTTTGAGCTTTTTCAGATGTCCGTACAAACGGCAATGTCCCCTTTAGGATCACTGTTAAAACTCCTAGTGCAGTTTTACTTTGACTTATTAATTCATTTGATTTCAACGGGTTGTATCAGAATCTTTGATTGTCTAATCCCTACTAGATCTTTCCAATGGTCAGATCTTCTCTTTTTTTTTCGGCTTTGTCTATTTCTTCCAATATTACATTGGGGCTGATACCGCAAAAGGATTCTGGCACCCAAAAGCGTCTTTCAGTCCCCCTCTTTGCTAGTCCATCTGCTATTTCATTACCTTCTATTTCAGTGTGTTCTGGAATCCACAGCAAGGTTACTATATTGTTCTCGCCTAGTTCATTGAGTATGCCTTTTATCCTTTACTCTTTACTTGAATCTGAAGCTTTGGCACCTTGTCCTTCAGCACAAACCATGATCTAGCTTGGGTATATTTATGTTAAAAACTTAAATATAGTTCCAATAGCTGTAGCTGTCG
Source organism: Lochmaea capreae (assembly GCA_949126875.1). Lineage (NCBI taxonomy): Eukaryota > Metazoa > Arthropoda > Insecta > Coleoptera > Chrysomelidae > Lochmaea > Lochmaea capreae. The sequence continues at coordinate 4,317,948 of OX421408.1, forward strand.
AGGCACTTGAAATAAGCAAATATATTATTATATTCTTTATTGACTGTATTAAAATGGCTAAACATTAAAGTTTACATTGGTGGTAGTAATATGAGGTGTGTCTTCAGCATTTAAATATTTTTACACAATGGTTTGTTGTATTACAGTGTTTCAACTGGTGAGATATTCCTTACACTTGTTCAAGAAACTAATCAAAAATTGAACGTTAATTTTCATGTAAGCCTCTTGAACGATTTTAATAATAAATTAATGATAAAAGTCAAATTGTACCACAGAAATTCTCGATTAAATTTCTTTCCATTTGCATCAAAATATATATAAAATACATTTTCAGTATAGAAATAACCATGGATTCTACTGAAAGTAGTGTACACGTAAATAAAAAAGTAAAAGATGCTCCCCCCGGTATTCTAAGATTGGATTTTGGAAAACCCAGATGTTTAACTGCTGAATTTAAATTCCATCACGAGGTTAGTATTTTTAAAATCTGTGCTTATTGCTTCTTGTCACTTATACCAACTATCGATATTGTTGTATAAATCTCTCCTTTCTTAGGGAATAAAAAAGAAAAATTATTGTTATCAATATAGGGTGTGGTGAAAATATATAGCAATCACGTGTTTGAATTAATTCAATTTTTTGTTCGGTTTTCATCTTTATTTGTAGCACGACACGAACTGGGTGTGTTTCAGTTAAATGCTCCGTACAAAGTGAAAACGGCATTAGCAATTAATTGTTTCCATGAAGTAAAATAAGTGAGTAAATAATATTACGACAGAATGAATTAGCGTTAATGATAAAAATAGATGTTCCCTTTAGTACACCTAGGATTTAATTAATCAGATAAACAATAATATTTAGTTAGAACCCACTTTGGTTTCGCCACTAAACACACTTTTATAATCAACAGGGGCCATTTTATTTGTGCTTGTCTTCAGTTCTTGTTCATTTTTATAAATACATTGCTTCATCCTACAGCTTACTCAACATCACAAAAAACTGTTTGCGTGTTTTATATGGTGACGCCAAAAAATGGTAGTTTAAAACCTTCTACAAAGGGTAGGAGTCAAAGTAACTAATCACCAGCCTTTCTCTTTCCCTCCCCAGTTTGTTGGATACATAAAACCAGCATCGCTGTATTAAGTAAGTAAGTAAGAGTGCTTACTCGAACCCACAAAAGTGTGTACTGATACATTTTAGGTTCTGAATTTTCTCATTACTAGAAAAAGTCACCCGTTTTTCCTTCTCTCTCCTCTCGCCTAGCAATAATTTAGTGTAACCTCATAAATAGTTGGCCTCTTTAACAGTGAGCTATACTTCAAGACCTTTAGTGAACTTTAGAGACCTTTTATAATGCGAATGAGAAGATACAAATTCACAATAGGATAATATTCAACTCGAATCTTTAAGTCAAGACAAAAACACGATGAGATGTACATAAAGGGTAAAGATGGAACAGAAGAGGCAAAAAAGTGGCTTTTCAAGCAACTACTTTTGGTAGATGAAAATAATGAAGAAATTGAAAACAGTAGCATACTATTTGAATGTGAAAATGATGAAAATATATCAAAAGAAGCAATTAATTAGTTAAAAAATTGGGAAAGCTCCGGGATGTGACAGAATAACATCCAAAATGTTAAAAACGTTTGGCGATAAGGGATTAGAACTATTATTTCCCACAGACTAGGAAGTAGTGATCCTGTTAACTATTTTTAAACCAGGACATAGCAAAGAATTTAAAAACTACAGAGGAATAAATTTAATGGGTGTATCGATAAAGGTATATGAAAAAATCCTGGATAACAGACTACTACCAGAAATAGAAAACAGACTAAACGAAGCTCAAAGTGGATGTCGCAAAGGCAGAAGTGAGCAGAAGTAAACAACTAATAGATAAAACTATTCGCCAGGACTCAAAAGTTCTATTTGGAGTTATCGACATTGAAAAAGGGTTTTACAAAGTTCCAAAATTGGAGAAAGCTTGGAGAAAAGGGCAATAGATTCAAAATTGAAAAATGCAACAGCACGGCTCTGAAGCATGGACACTTACAAGTGAACAAAAAAGTGCATTGCAAGAAGCAGGGATGAAATATCTGAGGCGGGTAAGAGATGTTACGAAGATGTCACCAGACCAATGTTGAAATATGATGAGATCTTGAAATAATGTCACTTATGGAACAAAGATAATTGAGTTGGTGGGGTAATTTACAAAGGATGGGAGATTCAAGACCAGTTAAAAAAGTTTGGGAGGCAAAAATAGGTAAAAACAAAAAAGAAGAAGACCTAAAACATCTTGGGATAAATGTATTGGAAACAAATTAGAAAGAAGAGGCACCATATGGGAAGAAGCAAAAATAACAGTAAGAAATAAATGAGAATTGACTAAAATGTACTTCACCACACAGTTCTATGTGTATATCATACATTTCAATGATTCAAATCATTTTGATCGCCTTCAGAATGCCGTGAAACTATTAGTAAAAAAACATTTTTGTTTTGATTATTCTTAAATGTGATTGTAAAACATTAATGATCCTTTCAGGACATTCTGTATTCAATAAAAACAACCAAAATAAATCTTGTTCTGTCATGTCCTTAAATCAGAACAAACGCGATCTCATACGAAGCCCATTAGCTTATTGGTTCAACAAAAATTCCAATTCTACAGGTATGAGGAGAAGAGGAAAACGAAATTAAAAAGAATATTCCGCTATTAACTGTTCTTTCATAAGAGGTGTGGTTGAGATTGAATAAATGCGTGTTCGAAGGTTTCCCATGATTTTGATTAAACCCTTTTCACCCCACTTCCGATCTCAGAAAGTGAACGGAGTGTAGGAATTTTCTGTCATTCAAGTGAAGTTGAGTACCGATGTGTGGTTACTTTGTGGTTACTAGTTTTTCAGGATATTAGTGTTGTTAGTTAAATCTCTGGGAATTATTAAAGAAGAGGTGAAGTAAGTTGGAACCATTTGAAAAACACTTTACACTACCACGTCTCGATAACCAAGTTATCTTCTTCACAGACTGAAGGTAAACGAACACTAATGTGCTTCTCCATATTATCCATATATATTCTGTGTTTCCTAAGGGTACAAGGACTTTTGAGTAATCCCTTCGCTTTCCTAATCTGGCCCCTGCTGTTTTACATTCCACTAGCCAGCCACTTCGAAGGTTTTTGACCAGGAGGTTACTGTTGGTCTGCTTCAGTTTGGAAGAATTGGACTGATCACAAATACCTCCCAGAACCAAAGTTGTTATTGAATTACAGTTGCTTCAAAGTAATGATTTTCACTAGATACAACCATTATTGTTTCGCCAATCTAACCACTTATATTATACCTTGGACATGGATAGCTCGCTCTTGTATTCGGTACTTTAAAATAGAGAGTGTAGCGAGAACCATTTTCCTTTTCCTGGTAATCTTGTAAATCCTTAACAGCGGGTAGGAAAGTTAAATGTCAGTGGGGATAAAAAACAGTGAATAGCACTGAGCTCTTCTGTAATTAGTTCCAAAATGGTGTGGGAATGCCTTGGCATTCTCAATGAACTAGGCGAGAACAATAAGGTAGCCTTACTGTGGATTCCAGGTCACACTGGAATAGAAGGAAATGAAATAGCAGATGAGCTAGCAAAGAGGGGGACTGAAAGGGGGTAATCAAAGATTCTGATGGGTGACTACAACCCGCTGATATCAAAGTAAAACTGCACTAAGAGTTTTAACAGGGATCCTAAGGCTCATAATAGTGGAGGAAGAAGAATGTAGATTCTGTGGCTTGGAAGAGCCGTTCCTAAGGAACTAAGTAGAAGGAAGGGGGCACAATAGATCTTTTAGGTCTCATGGAATGTCACCCCATCTTATATACATACATATATAGTTAATAACAAGATTAAAATCTTCCTTTACGATGGATATAAAGTATTAACCATATTTCAGGGCGATCCCACTTCTCCTCAACCATCTGATGACCGTCTATCTGTCACTTTTGCTGATGAATCCGTGAAAAGTGACAGCTCTACGAAAGTTAACTATTTTAATCCTTTGTTAGTAAGGATGGATGTCATTAACACGCATTCAATGAACACAGGTAAATAATATTAATAGATATTTTTGTGTAAGGATTTCAAATTAAGTAAATTTTCTTAATTGTGTGTAAAGATGGAGAAGATTCAGACCAAGAAGATTACTCAGCAAGCGCTAATGTAATAATGCAAAGAAAAGCATCGACAAGAAAATCTAAACGTAAAAGTAGAAGAGCTAGTTCCCCCTTCAGCCCCGATGTTTTACCTAGTGGCAATGATAATGGTCCAAGAAGATGTTCAGTATTTACCAATTCATCAGGAGAGTAAGTGAAACGGGATAACGTTTAACGAAGTCAAAACGAGATATCTTTCAGTACTGCCATAACAATGGACGAAAATTTAGTAGCAGAAGTGACGCAAGAAGACATTTTCGAAAATATTAAATTACACAAGGAAGTTTTGAGTAACGTTCGAATGCAACCGTGGAATATGCGGAAAAAAATTAAGCTGGTTATTCAAGCTAAGGCTTATATTAAGAAACATGAAGGAGTTTTGCAAGAGAGGTTGGCGCAGAGTCATTCCACTAGAGATTTGTTAGCGAGATGGAATATTTTATTAATCAAAGTGAGTTTTTAATATTTTATTTAAATTTGCTCCACTCTTACTGTTTTTCAATTACTTTTTCCCCATAACGACTCCGTGGCTTTGACTTTTGTTGATGTTCTAGGATCTACAACCAAACTGTTCTCACTTGTATGTCTGTCTTTTGGGGTAACATTCACTGAGACCTAAAAGATCTATTGTGCCCCCTTACTTCTACTTAGTTCCTGAGGAAAGTCTCAGAGACTAGTAGCTCCTTTAGTCCTATTTCCCCGAGGAATTTTAGGATATCTGCAGGCTTCAACTTAGGTAACTGTCCCTCTTCTATCCAGTAGTCTCCCAGGTGCTGTGCCCTAGGATTCTGAATTGCCGTGCAGTTCGCAAGTATGTGGATGGAGGATTCTTCTTCCATTCCACTAAACCTACAATCTTCTTCCTCCACTATTTTGTGCTTTTTAAGGTGCCCATTCAGGCGACAATGTCCCGTTAGGATTCCTGTTAAAACTCTTAGTGCAGTTTTGCTTTGACTTATGCATTCATTTGATCTCAACAGGTTGTAGTCACCCACAAGAATCTTTGATTGCCTAAGCCCTACTATATCTTTCCAATGGTCAGATCTTCTCTTTTCTTCGGCTTTACCTATTTCTTCCAATATTACATTGGAGCTGATTCCGCAAAAAGGTTCCGGCCCCCAAAAGGGTATTTCAGTCCCCCTCTTTGCTAGTTCATCAGCTATTTCGTTTCCTTCTATTCCAGTGTGTCCTGGAATCCAAAGTAAGGTGACTATATTGTTCTCGCCTAGTTCATTAAGTTTGCCTAGGCATTCCCACACCATTTTGGAACTGATTACACAAGAACTCAGCGCTTTAATGGCTGCTTGACTATCAGACATTATGATAATCCTTTGCCTTCTATATCCTTTGTCAATATTGAACTGGGCACACTTTCTTATTGCGTGAATTTCCGCTTGAAAGATACTTGGGGTTTTTTCCCAAGCTTTCAGAGTGTTTGGTGCCGGGCCCGTACACTCCTATCCCAGTTCCTTCTATTGCTTTTGAGCCGTCTGTGTACCATTGAATGGCATTCTTTCCAAGTCTGGTAATGGTATTTGGATCCCATTCCTTCTTGTTGCTTAATTCCGTTCTCATTTATAAGAATGATTATATAATTCAAGATAAAATTATAATATAAAACATAACATTATATAAACGTAAAAAGCCTAAGGAGTAGTTGTTTCTGTTTGAGCTCATAATTATTGTCGTAATTCATGAAAGATAACGACATAATCTACATCTGATATAAATGAACAAAAATTCACCATCTACTTGTTAATAATATTTTTTTTTTATTACCAGCGATGGCAGAAATTTCGAAGGGAAATGTTGAACCTGTCAATGTGGTTTATACCGTGGGAATTGAAAATAAAAGAAATAGAATCACATTTTGGATCTGTGGTAGCTTCATATTTCATATTTCTGAGATGGTTGTTATGGGTAAACGTCGTAGTGTCAGTTGCAATAATTTCTTTTGTTACTATACCAGAGGTAAGCACAATTATAACCAATATTAAATATTTCGCTATTAACTATGACAATATATAGAGCTTGAACAGTAGCCAATTATTTAAAATTGTAATCAAACTTTGGGATGGAAATATCTTTGTGGGGAATATTTTGTTTTGATAGATACATGTTGTTGATAATGTTATTAATAATAATAAAGGAATTTAATTGCGTACGCTTGTGTACGCTCTTCAACGAAACTTATTTAATTATTTAAACATTTCATAGTAATGTTTGTAAACTTTTGTTGACAAATGAAACATTTTGTATATGTTAATTTAAAACGTTGACTTGATTTAATAAAACTAGATTGGATAACTAGGAATATCTGGAAGTTTGGAACCACATTTAATAAGAATCTGCTCATTAAAATTTGTTGAGAGCTGTAATTATAGTTCTGGGTAATTTTTTACCCTCCTTGTATGACTTTGTTAGATTATTTTACTTATAACATCTATACTATTAATCCTAGCGACTTGTAGTTTTTTTAATAGATTTAAAATAAAATTTCGTACAACTCAAGTAAATTTCGTCATTTTTCATGATCAATTTTCGGAGATATGGGGGTTCAAAGTTGATCTTAGTTTTTTTAATAGAAGATTCTTTTTATCTTCACTTTGAAGACATGTAAAAAGAAAATCTCTTCGTTTGAAGTATTGTAATTTTTTTTCCCTGGTAAATTGACATCTTAAAAATGTACTGCTAAAATTTTAGCCCAATAGAAATCTTTTTGTGACTTGTACAATTTTTTAAGTTGATGGTTCTCTTTTTCCAAAACACGATTCAAATTTTTTTTCAAAACTGATCCTTTTCTAATCCTACAAGTATGCACAATTTCTCATTTTTTGTCGACTTTTTATTAATGCTTTAAAATATTCGACTAAGACAACCCGTACATTTATTATTTACATTTTCTTTAATAAACAATTTGAAAAAAATTGTGCTATATCTGCATTTAACACATTCCTCGTTCAAACCATTAAAAGATGCAACTGTGGCTGATAATAATACTTTCCATAGAACAATGTACAAAAATAAATTGTCACTTTTATCCAATAGTGTTTCCCGACCGTTTGTACAATTATTATCCTCCCGAAAATGAAGTGACGTTCCATTTATATCACAGGTAAGTGCATTTTGTAATGTTAATTTCTTAATATGTCTTCAAAATGTGACATTGGATGACCTGAAAGATCCTTAGTACCCCCTGTCTTCCACTCAGTTCCCAATTAAAGTCTTAGAGACTAGTAAACCTATTTCCTGAAGAAATTTCAAGATATCCAGAGACTTCAACCTTGGTAAGTGTATCTGTTCTATCCAGTAGTCGGTGTTATACCCTAATAATCTGTATTGCTATGCTTGAAAGATATTTGGGGGTTTTTTCAAGCTTTCAGGGTCATTGGATCCTGGCTGGTACACTCCTTTCCAGACATTAAATATTCGAACTAGCTACAAATCTAACAATACGTTGAGATCTATACTAACAAAAACGAAACCAAAAAATGAAGAACAATCTTCAAAAAACTGCATATATCAGATATCTTGTGAATGCGAAAAATTCTATTTAGGTGAAACATCTAGACCATTGAAAGTCCGAATGAATGAACATAAAAAGTATATCAAAGATAGAGAGTTCTTTAAGTCAGGTATTTGCAAACATGCTTGGGAAGAGGGGCATAAAATTCAATGGGATTCGACGAAAATAATATTGAAAGAGACCAATAATAAACGACGAAAAATCAAAGAAAGTGCTTTAATACAACTAAATGCAGATAAATTTGTAGCTAGTATACCAATGTTAGAAAGAGAAATTTCCAATAATCAATTACCTGCGTTATCAGGATAGTATCATAAGTTTTTATCCAGGTTTTCTTATGATTTATCTTTGGAATGGTTGTTAATGGATACACACTTCAATACACAAAATCACCAAACTGAGTTATGCATATTTTGAAAACAAAAATAATCATACACAAAAAAGTAACAACAAACGCGTTTTTATTAACAAAATTTCCAAAATAAGCGAGAAAAAAAGCGCTATCCCAATAAAAACCGTTCCTGGAACGTGCACTTCACTGGATTCCATTTCTAGTGGACTACATATCGTTAGAATGTCATAAAATAAAATATTTTATTTCAAATTTTACCAGAGATGTGATCTACTATGAATGGACCTTAATAAAATTTGACAACAAAGTTTTGTAGCTTAAACTTCAAAATATTATTGATTGTCTAGTTGTCAAATTTTTTTCGTTGCGTCAGATAGGGACCAAAAAAATTATTTCTATACTAGTTAATCTTGACAACGGTAGCTGGAACGCTACCGAAACGTCGAAATAAAAAATAAAAAACATTATTGTGGTTTGATTCCCAAAAAATAAGAGAAAAAAGATTAAATTACGTTATTTATTTTAACGTCGTCAAATATATCAATTAATTATTATTTAGGAATAATTTCCATCTTCAACTATCTATTGGAAATGATACTTTGTTGGAAAACTCTCCGTTTGATCCTAAATTATCAACTAAAATTATTATCCACGGATGGACCAACTCTAAAGAAACTCCTTGGGTGGAAGAGTTATCTGAAGGTAAGTCCCGCTGGATAAATTTGACTTAAGTAGCTTCAGATCAATTAAAAATATACCACAGTACCATATTTTCAGTAATATTCAATTTTAAAAATTAGTTTTAGTTACAACTGATCTATGGAACGTAATCGTCGTTGATTGGGCTCCTTTGTCCCACTTTATCTATATCGAAACGAGAGTACATGGCAACGTTGTTGCGAAACAGTTAAAAAAGTTCATCCAGTTCTTGGCAAGGGTGAAAACCTATCCGTTATCCAGTATACACCTTATCGGTCATAGCATGGGTGCGCAGATTGCTGCTAAAGCTGGCCACGACGTTCAAGAAGAAAATTATTGTAAACTAGGAAGAATTACAGGTAATATATTCCTCCTACTATTAACGGATTTAAAAAAAAGTTTTGAATAAATGTAGGATTGGATCCGGCAGCTCCTCTATTTGAATGGCCTCACATAGAGTCCCTCGATGAAGTACTCGATCCTACAGATGCTTCTTTTGTTGATGTAATTCATACAAACGCAGGACATGTTGGTATGATGACTCCGGCAGGTCATGTTGATTATTATCCTGATGGTGGTGAGAAACAATGGGGTTGCCAGCTTTGTAAGTCAAATATAAAAATTTTCTACTTTTTTGAAACCTTAATTTTGTTTAGGGAGCTGCAGCCATTTAAGAGCTTGTGAGTTATTTATCGCTTCCGTTAGAAAACCGGACTTGTTTAAGGCGTATTCGTATGATTCTTGGATAAAGTATATGAATAAGACTTCGGCTTTCTTGGAAGTATATCCAATGGGAATAGCAGCTTCCCCGGAAATTCCAAACGGGATATATTTCCTGGAAGTCTACGATATATACAAGAAATATGTGTTGAGTCAAACGACAATTAAGGACAGTTTTGGAGATTATTTTGGACAGATGTTACTGGAGCACACAGCACAAGGATTGAGTGAAATATTTTTGAATAAATAATGTTAGGCTTTAATAAATAAATGTTTCTATTTGAACTTTTATTTTTTTTATTTAAGTACATTATTTAATTTAAAACTGAGAAAACGATAGAATTGGATAAGTATGAGCCGAATTGATGAAAATTCATAAAAACTGCTATTTTAAACGAGAAAATTGATCAAAATTGCTATTTTTTGATGTGAAATTCATAAAAACTGCTATTTGAAACAAAAAAGTTGATGAAAAATGCTATTTTTTATGTAAAATTCATAAAAACTGCTATTTTAAACAAAAACATTGATAAAAAATGCTTTTTTTATGTAAAATTCATAAAAACTGCTGTTTTAAACAAAGAAATTGATGAAAATGGTATTTTTTATCTAAACTTCATAAAAACTGCTATTTTAATCGAGAAAATTGAACAAAATTGCTATTTTTTTATGTGAAATTCATAAAAACTGCTATTTTAAACAAGAAAATTGATGAAAAATGCTATTTTTTATGTAAAATTGATAAAAAATGATATTTTTTTATGTAAAATTCATAAAAACTGCTATTTTAAACAAAAAAATTGATGAAAATGCTATTTTTTATGTAAAATTGATGAAAAATGATATTCATAAGAACTGCTATTTTAAACAAGAAAATTGATGAAAAAAGCTATTTTTTATGTAAAATTGATCAAAAATGATATTTTTTATATAAAATTCATAAACACTGCTATTTTAAACAAATAAATTGATGAAAATGCTATTTTTTAAGTAAAATTCATAAAAACTGCTATTTTAAACAAGAAAATTGATGAAAAATGCTATTTTTTATGTAAAATTGATAAAAAATGATATTTTTTTATGTAAAATTCATAAAAACTGCTATTTTAAACAAGAAAATTGATGAAAATGCTATTTTTTATGTAAAATTGATGAAAAATGATATTCATAAGAACTGCTATTTTAAACAAGAAAATTGATGAAAAAAGCTATTTTTTATGTAAATTTCATAAAAATGCTATTTTTTTTTATGTAAAATTCATAAAAACTGCTATTTTAAACAACAAAAGTGATCATCAAGACTGAAACTAATAGCTTTAACAGAACACATCCAGCTGAATAAACACCTCAAGAAGCTCAAACTGGTGGATCAAGAAGAATGTAAATTCTGTGGAATTGAAACTACGAAGCTCTAGGGCACAACACCTGCATTGGGCAATAGGAAGGAGACATCAATGCTAGATGATGGAACACTGTAAGTTTAATAGGCACTCAAAGCTATAGTGGACTCAACAGATGAAGCCATGAGCAGATTCTGTAACCAAGGGAAGGAAACTGCAGAGCACATCCTGTGCCAGTGCGACTGTCACCTCATCCATAATCACAGATTTGCTCTTTTCCTTCTGGATTTCACCAAATTGCATAACTTACTTCCTCAAAAACATTGTTTACTTAAACTTTTTTTTGTAGTACTTGATAGCCGATCCTCAAAAATTTCAAGATCGTAAGATTGTATTGGCAGAAGAAAAATACAATGCTTCAAATTTCATGACTTTATGGGAGTTCGATGGGCTTTTGAAATACACGCCTTTATTTTACGGCTGGTATTCGAGTGGTTCGTCAGGAGGTTATAAAATGCCTATAGCCTATTTCGTCACGGGGCTTGTTGTCTATGGATACAGCTTCTTTGCAACCTTAAAAAAGTACGTACTGCACATTCAAATCCTTTTAGTTTAAGAGTATTTCTACAAACCCATCTTATTTTGTTTGTCGTTTTTTTGGCATTGCGGAAAGCAGATCAGCCATAGCTATCTGGGCGGAGAGGAAAACCTTCACGTACTGGGCAGATATACCGGGGCTCTTTCACTCGAAGGCGTTCATATACAACCCTGGAATGGAGTAGAACAAACCTACGCAATCTGTCGGGATTGGTTACAGGACATTGTCGACTAAAGTACCACCTAAAGAAGATGAGTCTGGTTCAGACCTCGGATTGTCGGTTCTGTAATTTGGAGGACGAAGCTGCGGAGCACATATTATGCTCATGCCCAGCTTTGGGCAGGGTAAGGTATAACATTCGGTTTTAATACCTTAGAGCCGAACGACTTCAAAAAAGTATCACCAAATACAACCATGGACTTCGTCAGAAGCACAGGCATGTGGTGTGAATTGTAATCCCTAGGGGTGAGCCACAATAGACCCAACGGGGGTAGCAGTGGAGGTGGTGAGAATGCCCCACTCCTAGTCTAAGAGTATTTCTACCAACCCCATCTTATTTTCTTTGTAGTCTACAGAAGAGGTGAAAAGAAGAAGGAAAATGTTTTACAATAAACTGGGTCTGGTCAGTAATAGACCAGATTTCAAGCAGATTCGATAGAAAATTAAAAGTCTTTATTCAATTTTAGGATGGCTGAAAATTCACGAATGTCAAAATTATCTGAAAAAGACGACGAATGTATATTTACTTGGAAAGTTTTCACAGCATGGGATTACATGATAGGAAATGCAGAAACCGCTCACAATCGAGTCGCATCTATTGTGATGGGATTTAAAGAAGCTTTGCTAGAAGAAGCTGAAAAGAAAAAGGATACGGAAACGTAAGTTTTTTCACCGCGTCGTCGCCTCTGCAAATACAATACGATTAAAAAACAGCAATCGTTTTCATAAACGACAATGTCATTAGTAAGTTGTGCCTATTGATTAATTGTTATTTAACCGCGAGCAAAACGAGCGCGTTATACTCGTGTTAGTTACAAAACTTTTCCGTCGACTGTACAACTTGAATCCTTTTTTTCATTATTTAAAAAGTAATGGCGAATTTGTTTGGGAGCACGATCCAAGTGCACGGCCTACCCCAGTTTCATTCGCATTTTCTCTCTCTAAAAGCTGCTCCAGAACGGATTCGGTGGGGTTTACCAAGCGGCACTAAAGAAATGCTAGCCACACCAGTGAAGTTCTTAAACCAACGTTGATTTGATTGGGATTGTTCCTCTACAACTGTATTTACCGCACTAAATTGGTGCTCTCCCGAGTCGAACATGAATATTTTCAAAACCAGTGCAGAACTTTGTCATCCGAACAGCCAGCACCAAAAGAGAGTGACTCTTAGTGCGCCCTAGTGCCGCCAGTCAAATTGCCTTAAGCTCATTCGCTGTTATTTTGAGATAAATATGATTCACCATAACAACATCATCTACATACTGCAATATGAAAACATGGAGTCTGATTTCCTTATTTTGACAAATAATTTTTTTTCCGTAGATGGAGAATAATATCATTTCGTGTACTGGTAAATGTAATCGTAATAGCTTTACTAACGCTTTCTATGTATATAGTAGTCTTGGTGGTAAGACGATCTACAGAAGCAGAAGCTGAAAGCACTTTTTGGAGAAAAAATGAAATTGCCATCGTTATGGCGATCCTAACTTTTATTTTTCCAATGATTTTTGAAGTTTTAGGAATTTTTGAGCAGTACCATCCAAGGAAGCAACTCCGATTACAATTGGGAAGGTAATTTAACAATACTAAAACACAACTCTAAGTCAGATTATTTATATTTTTGTTTTAGGATAATGATACTTAATTTGGTTAATTTATATTCTCTAATATTCGCTTTAATTGATAAAATCGGTGATATGGTAAGCCATTTTGATAACAGTTAGTTGAAACCTATTAGTTACCTTTTTATGTGCAGACTGAAGAGCTTCAGATGTTTAGAAATGTAACCGGAAAACGAAACGACTCGGAATGTCATTTGGAGTGCATACAAAAGTACAACAGCACTATCGACTCCGATAACCAAATTATGGAACTGTTTGCAAATATTTCCGCTCAAATTCTATCGAACATAACGACGATCTTCAACGAATCATCACCGGAAATAATTTTTTTAAATAGATCGTTAATTAACTTTCTTTCTGATACTATTAATACTACTGTGGATAATATCACCAACGTTTACGAAGATTTAGATGTAACAGATTTACAATTCAAGTTCACTGATTACTTAACGTACATTTTATATTCTCTACAAGATTACCCCAATTCTACTTTAAATTATAACGAAAATTATACAGAAAACTATACACTACAAGCAGACACAATGTCTACAACGTATTGGGAAGAAATAAGTTCTACAATTCTTCCTCTACTAATGAATCTCACCGATCCTACCGATGAGGAACGATTTGATTATGACACGTCAACGATTTACAACGTTCCTTCAATGTCTGTATCGACGGTGCTGCCATCAACGTCGATTACTCCAATACTTAATTGTACAAAGAATTGCGAAGATGTCTATTTGTCACTGGAATCAGATAATTTGGAGAATAATATGAATTATACCATGAACGCTAGATTCCGAAATTTATGTTGGGAAACAATGTTCGGACAGGAATTAATGAGTATCACTGTAATGGATTTGATAATGACCATAGTACCCTCGTTAGGAATGGATTTTTTTAGAGGCATTTTTGTAAGAGTCATGAACAGGTGAGTTGTACGTATGTATGTATGATGGGGTGACATTCACTGAGACCTAAAAGATCTATTGTGCCCCCAACTAGTAGCTCCTTAAGTCTTATTTCCCGGAGGAATTTTAGGATATCTGCAGGCTTCAACTTAGGTAATGTCCCTCTTCTATCCAATAATCTCCTAGGTGCTGTGCCATAGGACTCTAAATTGCTGTTCAATTCGCAAGTATGTGGATGGAGGTTTATTCTTCGATGCCACAGAATCTAGGGTGTTCCATTTTTAACGCAACCTTCAAACTCGATTCTTACCCTCCTTAAACGCTCAGATTAATTCGAAACTTTGCACACTCGTCAAGGACCGATGGCAATACAATATAGTAGTAAAATATTGGGCGTTCCATTTTTAACGCAACCTTCAAACTCGATTCTTACCCTCTTCAAACGCTCAGATTAATTCGAAACTTTGCACGCTCGTCAAGGACCGATGAGAATACAATATAGTAGTAAAATACAGGGTGTTCCATTTCTAACGCAACCTTCAAACTCGATTCTTACCCTCTTTGAACGCTCAGATTAATTCGAAACTTTGCACGCTCGTCAAGGTCCGATGGCAATACAATATAGTAGTAAAATACGGGGTGTTCCATTTCTAACGCAACCCTCAAACTCGATTCTTACCCTCTTTAAACGCTCAGATTAATTCGAAACTTTGTACACTCGTCAAGGACCGATGACAATACAATATAGTAGTAAAATACAGGGTGTTCCATTTTTAACGCAACCTTCAAACTCGATTATAACCCACTTTAAACGCTCAGATTAATTTGAAATTTTTCACACTCGTCAAGGACCGATGACAATACACTAATATACTAGTAAAATACAGGGTGTTCCATCTTTAACGTTATTAATAAATTCTTTGGAAAACTTGTATGCTAGCGAGTATCGTAAAATCTATCAAGCAGTTGCTTACTTACTCGATATAGTGCTACTCGAACTCTGATGAATTGGGTAGGCCTGAAGAAATATCTTCATCAATTCAAATCTGTTTGAGTCTCTATAATGTTATCCAGCTCCCACTTTTCTCTATAGACAGAATTGACTAGTGTTTTGTTTTAAAATCCTTAGTAAGAATTTTTTTATCTTCCAATTCTTCTGCTTTAAATGTTTAAGATGCTGGTGCTGGGATTTGGAAAAGAAGTTTCCAAAATACGGGGACTTCAAAGTGGCGGAAAATATTCTATCATTAGTGAACAACCAGGGTATGGTTTGGATGGGGATGTTCTTTTGTCCTGGTTTAGTTGTATTCAACGTTATAAAATTGTATATAACCATGTATTTCAAGGGATGGGCTGTTATGACTTGCAATGTACCACCGGAAGTAATATTCAGAGCTTCGAGGTGAGAAATATGTTCTCTGAATCAAGATTATTAAACATTCTAACATTTTTTAGGTCTAACAACTTTTATTACGCACTTCTACTAGCCATGTTGTTTTTGTGCGTTTTACCTGTAGGATACACAATTGTTTGGATAAAACCTTCATGGCATTGCGGTCCTTTTTCTAAACACGATAGAATTTTCCACATATTTACTGACACTATAAGGCAAAACGTTCCAGAACCTGTTCAGAGAGCTTTAGACTATATAGCTTCACCAGGAATAGTTATACCACTTTTAGTCTTGTTGATATTAATAATTTATTATTTAATGTCTTTAACTAATTCACTAAGAGAAGCCAATGAAGATTTAAAGGTAGGAAGTACAGTTAAAATTGTGAGATTGTTATTAAAAAATTTTGTAGATCCAATTACGTAGAGAAAGGACTGAAGAGAGAAGAAAAATGTTCCAATTAGCGGATAGAAGAAGAAGAGGAGGATCTGGGGAATCTAATGATTTATCAAATACACCTTTCAATAAATGGAAAAAGTTAATGGGAAATCTTCCATCCGGTAAAAGCATGGATGAAACACCTAAACAAGAAGATATTCAAAAAGATGAAAAGCCTGAAAATAAGAGTAAAGGTACATACTTTGCTATAAAAAGATATCAAAACTTCAAAGGTTTGACTGTGCATAACGGATGCAGCAATCTCTACTTGCTCTTCATACAGGCTGGAATGCAATGTGATTTGGCACGAATGAACCAACACCAACAGTCATGAAATGAGAACCATGTTGGTTACAATTAACAACACCCAACCATACCATAACCAGCTAAACTGGAATGGGTTGGAAGGATACAGTCAGGAAGGAACGTTGGTGTGGTACACTGACGGATCTATAGAAAATTGATGCTGTACCAAGAAGCAATGTCAACTCATCGTTGGGGATTTTTGGATCCGTATTCCATGCGGAAATATACGCTATCGACACGTGTTTGTGGATCAGATCTAGACTGGTCTGGGAATACCTTAAAAAAACTCTTAAACCTTTACAACCAAGGACACAAAAGGACTAAAGGCTGCGGAGCCGAACTAATCAATGAATCAACATACTTTTAATTATTTTCTTGTTGTAACTAAATGTTTCTAAATCAAATTTGTTTCAGATTTCTTTTCAAAATTTATAAAACGGGCCTTGAGAAAATCTTCAACCTCCGATGATGCGGATGATGGTACTGACACTGAACAGCATGACTCGCTGCCATATGACACCATCGTGGCCAAGCAAACTCCAAAACCTATAAAACCTTCATTTTCTTGGGGAAGCGCTGACTTCCAGAACGTTGCTTTAAGAGCCTGGCAGGTGAAAAAAACCAAACCAGCTACACAAATACACCACGAAGGAGATCAAAAACACGTACATATAAATGAAAAACCACTTTTAACAAACGATATACACGAACCTTCAACATCTAAAGATTTAAGACACACTTTTGGTTTCAACAGACATGTCAATATTAAAGATGTAGTTCACCCAGAACCGTTTACGCCTATAACTGAAATTCCCACTTCTGATTTTGATATAAACTTTAGAGAACAAGCTAAAACCGACGAAACAACAACAAAAGGAGCAAGGCAAGATTCAGATGCATCAGTATGGTCTGAAGGTATTCCAGTAATAACAATAAGTAAAACTGAAAGTGCTGAAAATATTTTAAGCGTCTGCATTAGCGATAAATCTATAAGTAACGTAACGACCGTTTTTACAAAGCAAGAAATAGAAGATAGTGTTGGATTGAACGTTATTGAAGAATCGTCAAGTCATGAAGACGTTTCGATAGCGAGCGACAAAATGTTTAAACCTAAAATAAAGTGTGTGTTGAAAAAACAAACAACGGAAATCGATGAGGATACAATAAGATATTTTAATGACGATATAGAGAAAAATATTTCTATAAATAACGCCATCAAAGCTGTTGCTGATCAAGATATTGAAGATACATCGTCAGGATTGTCTGGAAATACCGAAGATGTATTATCTGATAAATCGTCGTCGGATACTGAACAAAAAGGAAGTAGTGCAGATACTGTTTTCCAAGTGCAATTAGATTAAGTAACTCCAGCTTATTATACCGTACCAAAAATGTGAAATTAGCTTCTACACTATCCACGAAAGAATGTAAATTTATGAATAAAAATAACGTCGACTGAATAAAGTGCTTTCTTTCAGTGTATGTGTGTGCATTAATATGAGTATATGATAAGCTATTCTATGCAAAATTCTATTGTAAATAAAGTGATCATCTAGCAATTTCAAAAATTCCTTAATCGACGTCTTGAACCTCTCCACTCTTCGATCCGAATACCCGAGGTCGTAGTCGTAATCCGCAAGTACTATACATTATCTGTATCTACATAAATATACCGCGTGTTGGGATGGACAGGAACTCATCGTGTTTCTAAAATAAGTATAGTCGCAGACGTTAAGTCGCCTTATTTTGAGTCGACTTGACAAGCGGTGGCCCAAAAAAAACGTGTCGTCTCTTTTACAATGTTTTTTTTTTGAAATTTTATTTTTACGCGTGTAGTGTCGAAATGAATATTTATTTGTAAAAAGGGGTTTTGTAATTCTTGAGTTGACATGAGTGGCGGTGTGTTGTTGTGGGTTTTTGTTTGTTTTTGTGTTGGTAAGTGTGTCGAGGACGTCGGTGAAACCCCGGCGTTGGGAACGAGCGGCTCCAAATGCTATGATGAATTTCGAAGACCTCAGGTATTTTTTTAAAATTATTTTAATGTATGGAGCGTTAAAAGTGCAGTGAATAAAAATATGGAATAACTAGTCAAGGTTTTTGAACTTTTTTTTAATGAATATTTGATCTCAACGGCGTTGTAGTCACCCATCAGAATAGTGGAATGTATTAGAAACAGTTAGCTTCATTTATAACAGAAAAATACGTTGGAAGTGTGGTTTTTTACATAAATAGGGTGTACCAAAAAGACTGATCATGAATGAAGTATACCACTCAATTTGTGGTCAAAAATAGATCGATTGAATCTTACGATAATATATTGTAATTTTTTTATTCGGACCTTTCGTTTAGAAGTTACGACAGGTTTAATAATGCTAAATGTAAGACAAATACTGCGGTGTGTGTTTAGTTTACATGCAAAGTGAGTGCCACCGAGTAAAGCTGGGGCTGGACGCTATTTCTTCATATTTTTTATTTTAGTGCCTCAATGGGATATTTAAAAAGAGTTATAGTGTTTTTCACCTAAATAGAATAAGAAGAAACGTTCCCAATATCTAATATGAATTTAAACCATTGAAATTATACTGATTATTGTATAAATTAAATATTATTATTGTTTATAAAACATGAACTAGTTTTGACTGATAGAGAATAATAATATTTATACTGTTGTGTAATATTACCGTTTAAAAAAGTTATTTGTACATTTTTAGTAAGCAATTTGGCATTTTTTGAAATTTTGACTTACCCTCTCCTACACAGCTGGTTTAAATATAATTTGTTTCTGATATGCTACAAAAAAATACCAATCTTGTAGGCTTTTCATAAAATAGACATGCCATTTTTAATTTTCGAATTTTTTTTGTACAAATTTAGCCAATACATCTGTTGAAAAAGTTTAAACCTCCATTCCTTCTATGGGTATACGTTTTTCTTTGACCAGCTTGTACCTATCAAAGTGGAAGAGCGACGAACACCTATTTTAGCTTTCGTAAGCTTCGGAGTTAGGGTGTGTTTAACCGTTTTTATTTTAAAAGGAATCAAAACAATTTTGTATTTCCCAGTTTGATCAAAATCATTTAAATCTGATATTCTATAGTCCAGAATTATTGATTATTAGACCATTTTCCATCCTATTTCACTCAAATACTATCAAATTCAGACAAGAACACTGAATTACAGTATAAAACGATCGAAAACACACAACACGACGGTATTTCATCCAATAACCATCAATTTCACGTAGTTACGGTCCAAAACAGCCAAAACAGCTTGGAATCACTCAAAAACCATCTATTACACTGAAAGATGACTGAATAATGCCCAAACCCACTCGAATCCACCTAAAAACGAAAGTTATCAATCAATTGGAACATTTTCCATACTATTTCACTCAAATACATACAAATACACACAAGAACACTGAATTACAGTATAAAACGATCGAGAACACACAATACGACGTTATTTGATCCAATAACTATCAACAGCTACATCCCATACCGAAACCTTTAAACTACTATAGTAAAATCGCAATCGGTGCGGGTAATAACTCAAAATTTTATGGGGCGTGCTCAGCACAAGTGGACCAAACAAAATATGTAATGTTACACTACCTGCTGTAATAAATGTTGTGAAAACAAGAAATTTATTTGTACCGATGACGGATATTGTAGAAAGATATATCTTAATACTTTCTAGGGGTATAATAGGCGTAGGTTTAGGAACAGTATTAAGGGTTCGTAGGTATATATTGTTAATATTTGTTTTATTGCTTAAGTTTTAAATTATGAAAACACGTAGATATGCTATTGAATAAGTGTGGTTTAAAATATTGACCGTTAATTGTAATTTGCCTACCAAATTAATAAGAACATGCCATTTGTAAATTTTTTTATATTTATTATTTTTTGTGAATTCAACTTGTCTTTGCAACAATGTCATCAACTGAACCTGAAGGATTTTCAGTTCTTAAGCAATTAAAAACATTGTTTATTATTACTTTCTCGTTCACCGACAACGCCGACTTTACACGCTTTACAGGTATAAACCCGGATCCGTACTACAAATTTTCTGCCATTGTCACTATTAATCGAAACTAATAATCACAATAATTACTTTATAACAGTTATAATAGATACCCACCCCTGAAATTACCTGTTCCGACAGTTTTATTATTCCGCACCGATTGCGATTTTACTATAACTATTGATACACCACTGGAGATCTATCTATTCGATTTTTATCTGCCCTGTATACAATACTCCTTTATATAAATTACCGATTTTAATGTTAAGTTTTTCTTTTAAACGCTTCTGTATGGTCTACTGAACTTATTAATATGTACGGTATTTACATTTTCAGATAAGCGATTTTATTCCATTTAAAATTAACCTTTAATTAGACCAGTTGATTGATTGTTTATTTGCTCAACGAAAATTGAATATTCTCCCACCTAATTTTTAAAAGTTTTTTGATGTCTAAAAAGAAAGTTGGATGGAGCAGTGAACTCGTAACGCTTGTCATCTATAAATATAAAGTTTAGTGGCACCTGATAAGCTTTTAGCTCTCTAGGCCTTTCTTAAGCCTGCCCACAACTATTTTACGAACGAGACGTTAAAGTCTTATTTACGAGTACTACGGAATTTCGAGATTTAAATTACACGAGAAAAACAGTCTCAACATAACAATAAATGTTGTCTGCCTTTTCCCATTTTTTTGACCTAAAAAGTTAAAAGTTAGTGAGTATTTTTGGCCCCAAAGTTGATATTTCTGTTAGTTGAACATTTTTAAACATTTGTTACTAATTTTGAATACAATTTCGTTTTAAATTAAATACTTTTTTGAGCGTAGAGTAATTGTATTCTAAGTAGATTGTATTACAAATTTCAAGATAGTGGACTATTCAAATCGTAATGGATCATGACACATAATTGACAGTTTGTCATTCTCTGCACAATGCTTGTAATTGGAGAAAAATGGAAAGCAGGAAGATACTATCGGAAGATATATGAGAAAAATAACTGTAGTACTCATATAACAGGTGTACTAGCAACGAAGTATTAAATAATAACCAAAATATAAAGGGTGTCTCAAATTATATAACTGAAATACTTAAAATATTCAAATTTTAACACTTATTATTATCATATTTTTAAAGAACAGTTGGTGAACTATTTTTAGTAATCTTTAACTTGTTAGGCTCTGAAATGGTGAAGAAAGTCTAACAAGTAACATTTTTTAAGGCTTAATACCTTGTTTTATCCATCTGGTAAACTCAGATATTCTTTTGGAAGACTTTTGATCATCATCGATGTCTTCTGGAGAGACTTTCTAGTCATTGTCAATCGAATTTTCAAGCTAGGTATACCTACGTCTTCAGTAGAGCATGGTAGAGTTACTATTGCAATCAGTACAGCCATTTTTCATCCACTTCTTCAGTGATGAGTTTCGAGACTGTACAATATGCTCGTGATACTGATTATGTAGATATTTTTAGGAGGGTCCCTTAGTCCCTTTAGTAATTGTCTATCTTCAATTGAGTAGTGTCACCATTCCGCCATTTTTTATCCACTTCAGCACTGTTGAGTTACATTATTATGAAACTGTTCAGTATGCTGAATATGTAAAGAGGACTAATATCACTCCCTAGTACCTTCGGTAATTGTCTATATTCAGTTGACCATGCTAGAGTTACCGTTGTATGCAACTCTGCCATTTTTCATCCACTACTGCTACTGTTTAATATTAAGGTGATGCTAATTATATTGATGTATTATAATGTCTGTTAGATCTTCTAATTTGCTGTTATTATAACATTTGAGAGGTAAATATACAGATATTTACCACTTTTGATATAAATGTAATATAATATTTTTAAGTATGTGTATTATATTTGGCGATATACCCTGTAAACAGTTATCTCGTTCTGCATATATGTGCGACTTTAAAAAAAAATTGTTTTTGATAGCAGACCTAAACCAGTTCTTAATATCCGATCCGATTATTCTTCCGTGTGAGATGTCGAAGATTTACGCAAGTTTATAAAGAGTCCGACATGCACCGCAAGCATGGGTCAAGAAACCCTGGGAGCTTGCAATGCACGTGTGCATTCTGCATCACTAATTTTAACATTTTTTCGAGAAATCCGCAATCTCAAATCTAAATATTACAATTTCACATGAACTGTTTGTTTGATAAAAATCATTTTTAAAATTTATTTACTATAGAAAGAACTAATGATTATAAGCTAGATATTCTGAAAAAAATCTCCCTTTTCTTTCTCTTCTTTGTCTTCTTTCTTTTCTTTGTCTTCTTTCTTTTCTTTCTTCTCTTTCTTTTCCTTCTTTTTTCTTTTCTTTCTCTTTTTTCTTTTCTTTCTCTTTTTTCTTTTCTTTCTCTTTTTTCTTTTCTTTCTCTTTTTTCTTTTCTTTATTCTCTTTCTTCTCTTTCTTTTCCTTATTTTTTCTTTCTCTTCTTTTTCTTCTTTCTTTTCTTCCTTTTCTTTTTTTTCTTTCTTTTCTTTCTTTTCTTTCTTTTCTTTCTTTTCTTTCTTTTCTTTCTTTTCTTTCTTTTCTTTCTTTTCTTTCTTTTCTTTCTTTTCTTTCTTTTCTTTCTTTTCTTTCTTTATTTTCTTCCTCTTCTTATTATTTTTATTCCTCATTAATGTATATAATATAATTATTAAATTTCAGAGATGCATTCCTACTTTTGAAAACGCAGCTTTCGAAGTGAACATCGAATCTACAAATACATGTGGAGACAAAGGTCCCTCTGAGTATTGTGAGCAGACTGAAGCGAACGGATTAAAAAAATCATGCGGAATGTGCTATCCAAATCAGCACCTTTCCAAATTTATGACAGATTTTCACAATGAAGATAATCCAACTTGGTGGCAATCCAAAACGATGTTCGAAGGTGTACAGTATCCCAATCAAGTTAACTTAACTTTAAAATTTGGTAAGTATATAAAAAATTTTGCTTACAAACTGTATAGAACCAGCCAGAGAAGACGCTACCCTTTAAATATCAGTATATTTTTCAAATAAGGAGCTGTAATGTTCCACTTACTACGCCTATGTAAGTTAACGAGATTTTTGAATAATTTCGACTATCTAATCAAACTTAAGTGGAAATCAGTAGAAAAAATAAACTAATAATATTTAAATGCAATGTTCAGTAAATAAATATTAATATAAACAGTCGAACACGTTATTTTAAGTAGGTACAAGTGTAGAGTTTAGTATTGTGAAACCTCTGTAATGTTAAGTTTATAAACAGTGTACACAAATCCTCCCGGTATTTTTATAATCAAACTAATAGCTCTCCCTGTAAAGTAGAAATTCGAATTGGATGACTGCGTGTGTCAAATTTGTGTCACTTTGCTCTTCTTTTATTATATCCTGTAATAATATATCTTGTAAATATTGGCGTATAATTTCATTTGCATAAAATAAAAGAAATTGAATACGTTTCTAGAAAATTACACGATACAAATTTAATGTTTTGCTTATTGTTTGTAATAGAACACTTCCTTTAAAAAGCGTTTATGAAATATGAAATAGACACAATACCGAGGAAATATAAATCTCTCTTCTCGCAGTTTATTTTTATGTTATAACGTAGGATGTTCTTATTTTAACTGAAAGCGATAATATGGTAAATGTAGATTTATTTGTTTAAAATAGAAGTGATAGATTTATACCGGAGTTGGATCATATTTTGCTTCTAGCATCCATATTAATTAGTAAAACTTTTTTATCACTGATTTATATATAAAAATAAAAGTCAACCTGTTATATTTCATATTTTTAGCGTATTATATTTAATATTTATTCGACCAGACCCGTTAACAAATATGTCACTTTATTTATCAGGCAAGACCCATTAACAAATCACTTTGCTTATTAACAGAGTTTGTTTACCACATGCAGGTGGTCAGAATTGAAGGGGCAGAGGAGACAAGTTGGGGGTGCTGAAAGGTGAAGTGGTCTGTTTGGAAATGGGATGATTTGGAATGTTTAATCTACAGTGTGACCCATTTTGTTTGGAAGCACCCCTATAAAATCCGCATTTTTCAACGGATTTTGATTTAGTCTTTTTTGTTAGATTCAGTATCCAAAACAGTATTTGGGCACAAATTTTCAGACCATAATAGCTATTTTCAAGGCCCTCTACGTTAATTTTTCTTTGCCAAAAAAGACGAAAGTATATTAGGCATTTTTTTTTCTCAAATATGACTACACCACTGGATTCAGAATCATCACAAATGTAAACTATCAAAATTTTATAAAAAAAGTTTTATTAACAACAAAGTTATCACTACATGAATTTGGAAAAAGTTGTTTTTTAATTAAGTTTTTACTAAGAATGTAGACACATTTTAAAAATGGCAACATGGTAAACAAAAACTAGGACTCAAACATATTGCACTGTAAAAATTCGAAGCCGAAATTTCAAAAGACAGGGTAATAGGTCCATTCTTTTTTGAGGGTAACATGAATGCCAATAACTTCATGGAATTCTTGGAAGGTGAGTTATCCGCAGTGATTGACGAACTGCCACTAGCAGAAAGAAAAAATTTGATATTTCAGTAATATGGTTGTTCTGTACACTATGTCCGGCAGCGGCTTAACGAAAAATTTCCAAATGGTTGGATAGGTCGCGGTAGCGAGTTAATCGAATGGCCTCCTAGATCGCCCGATTTAACTATATTGGTTTTTGATCTGTGGGGGCTTTTGACACAAAAAGTGTATAAGACACGTCCAAGGAATAGAGCAGAACTGTGTGACAGAATACGACAGGCGTGTGCTGGAATAACGCCACATGAAATAAAAAAGCGCTAAGACATAGTCGCAAACGATACAAAAAATGTGTGGAAATTAACGGAGATCTAGTCGAGGCTACAAAAATGTAGAATTCAATTATTTTTAAGTAGTTTAATAATCAAAATGTATTATTTGGTGTTAATTTGTATTTTCGTCACATCAGCACAATTTTACATTACTCTCAGAAGCTATAACTCCAGAACGGGTTAAGGTATCGGGTTCGAATTTTTACAGTGCAATATGTTTGAGTCCTAGTTTTTGTTTACCATGTTGCCATTTTTAAAATGTTTCTACATTCTTAGTAAAAAATTTATTAAAAAACAACTTTTTCCAAATTCATCTAGTGATAACTTTGTTGTTAATAAAACTTTTTTTATAAAATTTTGATAGTTTACATTTGTGATGATTCTGAATTCAGTGGTGTAGTCATATTTAAGAAAAAAAAATGCCTAATATACTTTCGTCTTTTTTGGCAAAGAAAAATTAACGTAGAGTGCCTTGAAAATAGCTATTATGGTATGAAAATTTGTGCTCAAATTCTGTTTTTGATACTGAATCTAACAAAAAAGACTAAACCAAAATCGGTTGAAAAATGCGGATTTTATAGGGGTGCTTCCAAACAAAATGGGTCACACTGTATGTACAACGGTGGGATTGAAAGAGTAATTTAGATAGTTATAATATTGTAATGTTCCCATTACGACGCCTATGTAAGTTAACGAGATCTTGGAATAATTTCGACTAATCTTTGGAAATTAGTAGACAAAATAAACTAATCATATTTAAATGCAATGTTTAGTAAATAAATATTAAATAAACAGTCGAACACGTGTGCTAAATAATTTGTATCTTACAGACCTGTATATTAAATTATTTTTTGTTTTTTTTTTCAGGGAAATCTGTAGATGTAACTTATATAAGAATATGGTTTTGGTCGCCAAGACCTGCAAGTTTTTTTATATCGAAAAAAACAACCAAAGATGGTGATTGGATACCTTATCAATTTTACAGGTACTGTAAACTATTTATAGATAACTATTAAATTAAAGAATTATTACAGTTTCCTGTAATATTAACGTATTTAATAAAGCGATTTAATTATTTTTATCATTTAATGATACCAATCCTGGATTGTATGAAAAAGCGGTTAATTGAAGACGAAACGGGAGTTCTTAGTAGCAAAACAAGTTTACCATCAATAAGAAGCATATCGTCATGATTACTTAAAAAATAAAGAAGTGAAAAAATAATAAATTAATTTATGTTTTAGTATCTTAATTTTACAGATTACGGATCTGTTACTGTTTACTGTACAATGAGGGGTTTAAAAACTTTTATTATCAAACCCTTGAGGCCAACGAAATATTGTGAAATATACTTTACAATTCTATTCAACAAATTAATTTAAAACTTTTATACACTATTCTATTTTAGACAACCTGCTTTACATTAGTTTTGTATTATTTGTTGCAGTGATACCTGCAGAGATTCGTACGGTCTGCGAGATTCCAATGAACATATACGAGGGGAAGAAACTCGTGCGTCATGTACTTCCGAGTATTCAGATATATCACCGTTACGAGGGGGAATCGTACCATTCGGTACCTTAGAAGGTCGTCGTACATCAGCATTAAATTTTGATGACAGCCCCGATTTACAAGTAGATATATCGCGTACATGAATTGATATCTTACTAAAAAGTTGACGTTTCAGGAATGGGTAACAGCAACCGAAATAATGATAACTTTAGACAACCTTAACACATTTAGAGATGAAATATTTGGGGATGAAAAGGTGTTAAAATCGTATTTTTACGCAATTTCCGATGTGGCTGTTGGAGCTAGATGTAAATGTAACGGACATGCATCAGAGTGTATTAAAGTTAAAGAACCAGATGGTTATCAACTTAAGACGTGTAGATGTGAACATAATACCGCTGGACCTGATTGTAATGAATGTTTACCATTTTTTAACGATGTACCATGGGGAAGAGCCTCTGCCAAAAATGCTCATGAGTGCAAAGGTGAGATTCACAATACTATAACCAGAAGGGTTTTTATTTTAAAAATTGTTAAAGTAATATTATTGAAATGGTACTGGGGCGGGAGTATACTCCAAAAAAACAGGTGGCAGCTGTAGGCAATCTCAAGCCAGAAAGTGACCTCTAGACTAGTATGGGATTGCATCGAAGAAATGAAGACGTTAGCCAAACGGTATAACGTCAAACTGACCTGGATACCATGAACTTTCATCAAAACCTCCAGGATTACTTTATAAGCACACACAAAACTATTGTATTTTTGTCCACCCTGTGCCAATTGGAATCAACATGTGATACATTTTTGGAATCAGCTCAGCTAGAGTAATCCGAAAATTGAGACAAAATGGGGGTGTTCCATTTAAAAAAAATGACGGTAACGTGATTACTCGAAAGTTATTCACCCTGTATATTAGATTATTATTTTAAAATTCGATAAATTAAAATCAAAAATCGACATGTTTCAGGATTATTTCTTAAAATGGTCTGTTTAGCTAAAAATGAATTTGTTCCATACTTTACGGACACAGTGTATAGCAGTGTATAACACCCAGCTAAGAACTTGTACAAACTGGTGCAGGGGACAAATGTGCTGGACTGGGTGCTATGAGAAAGCACGAGCAGAAATACAATAAGCAATTAGGCTGCAGAGTTATTGGAGAGTTGTCAGACGGGCTCGGGATAAAAAAAATATTATTGAAGACAAAAGCAAATTCTGGATAAAAAAAGAAAACGCTGGCAGTTGGAACGTTGCAATGACCAAAATTTGATTCGGGGAAAAATTTTACGTAAGTATATGAGTGAATTTTGAGTCGATTTTTCAAAGCATTAAGGGAGTCGTAAAAAAAAATAAATCTATGGAACTTGGACTAGCGTATACAGACCACTGAAAAAAACGTCAATACAGCTGCCAGCTGAGCCATTTTTCAAAAATAAATTATATTTTGTAACTTAAAAGGTCCCAGGCTAGACCACTCCACCGCAGGGAGTGGAATGCGGAACCAATTAACCTATTTTATGCGCTACAATTAATATTAAATTGGACGCCACCAGCTTTTTAAATCGAACGAAAGTGATGAAAAACGAAAGCCTTCTTTGTAGCAGTTAGAGGAAAGAAAGAGTTCCAATCGAAACTTGAAATTTCGAATATCTAAAGACGAAAATAGATGGGGAATTTGATTTTGGAGTGACTGATGCGACAAGGAAACGGGCATGTTTAGAAATTTGGGAGGAAGTGACTAATGAGCCACAAAAATTAAGTAAATCGTTTTTAAAACGAAAAACGTAACAATTTATACTTCATGGAAAAAATTTTAACACTGTCAGTAGCTAAAAGTGATTAATAATAATAATAATAGATTATGTCCATAAAACAATAACATAATAAACTGCAAATAATCATTTAACTTCGCAGCATGCTATATCATTAGGAACAAGAGACAGCAAGGTGAACGTTCTCGATAGATGCAGTTTCCGATTCTGAACTGGAACTGAATCACTTAAGGAGGTTAAAGTCAGAGCTAATTGCCTTCTTTTATCGGTCCATTAATTGTAACTCAACCGGTATAAATTTTCTTCCAAGTATAAATGGACACTAAGTGGCGGTGAATGTTTTCCTTTCAGTTTTTGTAGTTTACTAACTATGAGAAAGACTTCACTGGCTGTTACGTTTTATCGAAGGTCTAGTCATGCTAGTAGCTACAAAAACGTAGGTAGTTTTTATTATCTTTCTTTTGTCTTCATGTTCTATTTTAAGTTTTGTTATTAGTTTGTCTTACTAGTATAGTTAGTAGAATTGTATTTGTATTTGGTTTTTTAACGTTTCGATTGAATGTTCTTTTTTTAAACATTCAAATAGTATTGGTTATTTACTTAAGTTTCTTTAAATATAACTTATGTATAATTGATTTGCAATAATTAATCTATAGAATTTTCAGTTTAAACTTCCCGGTTTATTTTTAGGTCAGAAAATCTCATTTTGTCGCACCGAGCCAGAAAATTATTGTGATAGTCTGGTAAAAGCTTTTACCGGACTCATTTTTATTTACTTTCCGGGCTATCTTTAATGAAATAGTAATTTACGTTACAAGACCGAAAAGTAGTGTTTTTCAGGTCGAGACAAGCAGATTCCGGTAGGCGAGTCCTGGAAGCTTGGAGATACCTGAAAAACACTAATTTCCGGGTGCGTGAAGTACAATGGAAGATGAAAACTACTATTAAACTACTATTTCAATATTTATTATTCCGTGCCAAACGTCGAAAAAGCATCATTTTTTGGCCATTTCCGAAATTTTTAGAAAAGAATTTTCATTTTTTATCACTATATGTCGAAATTTTCCTGGATATGAGCAAAATTCAACATACAATAGGCATGATGACTGATTTTGAAAAACTGCTCCATGATGTTTTCACATATATACTTTATCTACAATAAATGTTATTTCTCTGAGAAAAAAGTTTTTAAAGGAGAAAATTACCTTTTAAAAATGCATTTTAAATTCTGCGCCAAAACGCAAGAATAGTAATGGCGTCTGTCTGTGACATCATCAATTCGTAAATACCATTTATAGGTGATCTGTGTCATTCTTAGAACATAAAACAGACTGTTTTATGTCATTGGTAAAATCGTCAAACTTCAAACACTTGACAGCTTGCAGGTTAGAAGTTTGTTTTGATACATAATTTGAATCACACAACGGAAATTCAAAACAGAACAGATGTTCGGACCATAGATAGTTCGGACTTATCTATGGTTCGGACAAAAGACAAAATATCAAGGTCAAATTTGCGAAAGAACGACGTCACTCTCTTCTGATTGGCGTTTGAGCTAGGATGGCGGATTGTTAAATTTTGTGCTTATATTTTTAC
The DNA here is from genome assembly GCA_949126875.1 of Lochmaea capreae. Taxonomy (NCBI): domain Eukaryota; kingdom Metazoa; phylum Arthropoda; class Insecta; order Coleoptera; family Chrysomelidae; genus Lochmaea; species Lochmaea capreae. The sequence continues at coordinate 4,347,999 of OX421408.1, forward strand.
TAAAATATTGGTCATCACACATGTAAAATAAAAATAGGTCATTTTTTTAGAATCTCTGCATCATATATAATTATATCAAATCAATATTTTAGTGATTCTTAGTGACTGTCATCATGCCTATTGGACTAAAATCGCAATAAGTTAGAAAAATATTTCTAAAAAATAACTGATAAGTTATTGGACGCAGATCTTCTAGTTTTCTAATATTTTTTATCTCTTCCACATAATTTTCTCTTGCTTCTTTTATCTCATATATTTAAATCATACATATCTAGCTTGGCAGGTCTTTCCCATAGTTTTCGTGCATCCCACTTAAATCTTGTTCCCCACTATTTTCTTTTATATTTCCTTTTATATCACATTATTTTTCCTTGCTTCTATCTAATATCTTATATTCTTTGGACAGATATCTACCTTGGCTATCCTCTCCTTCATTTCTCGTGCTGCTCTATTTTCTTTCATACTTTTTCTTCTAGATATTTTATTTATTTAACATTATTTTTTCTTGCTCCTATCTTCTCACTGATATTCTTTGCATACATATCTACCTTGACTGACCTGTCCTTCATTTCTGGTGCATTCCACTTCATTCTACAGAAAACAACTAACATACAATTTTTGACAACTTTATAACGTAAGTGACAATGTCATGAATCTAATCAAAAGTGTAATATCATGACATTCTTCCCGCCTTCTTATTTCTCGAGGAAGTCTTCTAAATATTGAGGATGCCTTCGTGTCCTAACTGTCCTATTGATATTCAGTACTACGTCTTGATTGTGTTGGTCTTGAATGGAGTGGTCTTGAATGAGATGATCTTGTTTTTCTTGAATGCTTTGGTCTTGATATCTGAATAGTATATCGTTATGGACATAAAACTTTTTAGGCGATTGAGTAGCCAAGGCAAACGTCTCAGTGAAACGGCGCATCGGCTGACCAGCATTCGACAATTCACCAGTAACTTGAACCATTTCCAAGTGAAGCATTTTATGGATCGTCGGTTCCTACATGGCTAGCAGGACGAGTGCTGTTGAAGAGATTCGTCCGTATGAATAAATACGAACCTTTAGTTGATGAAGTCCAACACCTAGAAGCCAACTCGAAATACGCCCATATCCGACTGGAAAATGGAGAAGAAAAGACGGTTTCCACTAGACATTTAGCTCGTCGAGGAGATATCATTAATTCATTGCGATGAAAATTCTGTCAATCAAGATTAAGACCATGAAAATTCTGTCAGTCGAGATCAAGACCATCTAAATCAAGAGCATCGAAATCAAGACCAAAGCATTCAAGAAAAACAAGATCATCTCACTCAAGATCACTCCATTCAAGACCAACACAATCAAGACGTAGTACTAAATATCAATAGGCCAGTTAGGACACGAAAGCGTCTTCAATATTTAGAAGACTTCCTCGAGAAATAAGAAGAAGGGAAGAATATTACACTTTTGATTAGATTCATGACATTGTCACTTACGTTATAAAGTTGTCAATAATTTTATGTTAGTTGTTTTCTGTAGAATAAAGCCTTCGTATTCATTACAGTTAGTCAGGGTCTCCGAGGGTTTTTTGACCAGGAATTTGCTGTGTTCCTGTTTTGGCACGTGTCTACAGTACGACTGATATTTAGTTTGGGTCCAATTTAAATCTTGTTCCCGTTTATTTTGCATCCCTAAACTATTGTAGCCTAAGTCTTGTATTTAAAGCTTTTACTTCACAAAATTTTATGTTGAAAAATAACAACTAGCCAATCGGGGAAAGCCGACTCTGTCTATTTGTACTATTATTGTTCTCATTTGTAAGTTAAATCTGCTCATCATGTAGGTATATTCGCTAAGTGTATTAATATCAGTTCCAACAATCTTATTTACATGTCTCCAGAGACAGCCAACGTTGGTCGTCAAGAGTTGACTATCATTCTCCAGTATTACCTTAAGAGGATTATTTCGAGAAATTTTTGTACGTTCAGGGTTCAAACTAAATAATAAAATTAAAAACAGTAATCTGTTCTTTAGAAATTAATTTTCTTTGATTTTTTATTGTCTTATTTTAAACATGACTTTTTCTAAACTAGTGAATGATGATGATGATTCCGCCTTTTAGTATAAAACCTACTCTACTCGAACAATATAATTTTGCGCCCACATCTCAATTAGGATAATAAAAAATCGAAGATAATTTCACGTATAAAACCAGTCCAGCTATAGATTAACGTAAAAAGTTTTGAAAGTATGATACACTCAAAAACTACTTCAAAATTTACGTTACCCTTGTAAGGAGGTCCAAATTAGGGACAATTTTTCGAGTTATCGTAGATATTTATATCATTCAAAAGATATTTGGCCGATTCAACGAGCAAAAAAAAATCGATATCTTTGATTTTTCTGAAACTTTGAGATCATATTCATGAGACACGTGTTTTTTCATTTTTGAAAAAAACGTTTTTGTAGCCCTGTAGCACCAATTCAAAATATACATCCTAAATTAAAAACTACCTTTTGCTTAAAATGGTCGCCATTTCGGCCCAAATAATCGTATCGGAACCGTTTTTTTTTTCAAAATGTGCGTAATTTAATCAGCTTTATCATGCTTTTTCCGGATTTCCAATATTTTGGAAAATTTTTCTGGAAAATCGGAAAAACTAAAAAAAGTGCTTTTTTTTTCAAAATGCGATTTCTCAAAAACACCCACTTCGATTAACGCAAATTTTCGATATGTTATTATCGAATATATAAGCTTTCTTTTGGGTCAAACCGCATTATGCCAACTTTTTTATTTCCAGAGATACAACCTTGCAAAGGTAAAATGTAATTTTTTCACTTTTTTCACGTAGTTTTTGGCATCTAGGTATGCCCTATGATAAAATCAATAGCGCCATCGTATTTTGTGTGGAAAAATAAGTATCATATGTTAAGCAGTAGTACTGAGCCCATCTCCATTTCGAAAGGAGTTCAAATTTACGTTAATACATCGTGAGACAAGGCGCGGTATGCGAAATTTTTGTAATTGTCAATTTTCAAGATCAACTAAATAACTTTTTCCAACATGTGATACATGTTTCCGATGTATTTTTTTTAGTAGAATACGATAACGATATTGAATTTATCATAGAGCGTACCTGAAAAGCGCTAGAAGCCAAAAACTACGTGAAAAAATAACATTTTGTCTTTGCAAGGTTGTATCTCTGGAAAGAAAAAAGTTGGCATATTGCGGTCTGGCCCAAAAGGTAGCTTATACATTCGAGAATAGCATATCAAAAACTCGCGTTAATCGAAATGGTCGTTTTTGAGAAATCGCATTTTGGAAAAAAAAGCATTTTTTTTTAGTTTTTCCGATTTTCCGGAAAAATTTTCCAAAATGTTGGAAATCCGGAAAAAGCATGATATAGCTGATTAAATTACGCACATTTTGAAAAAAAAACGGTTCCGATACGATCATTTGGGCCGAAAAGGCGACCATTTTAAGCAAAAGGTTGTTTTTAGTTTTTGAAAAACAGCTTTTAGTATACTTTGACATACAGGGCTCCAAAAACGTTTTTTGGAAAAAAGAAAAAACACGTTTCTCATGAAAACGCAAACGAAATATGGTCTCACAGTTTCAGAAAAATAAAAGACATCGATTTTTTTGCTCGTTGAATCGACGTGCAGTCGACCATTTATAACAGCTGTCGAATGACATATTTTTTGATAATTAAATATTACTTTGATAAAGTTCAATTGACCAAAAACTAAAAAATTACCAATCAGCCAAATATAACTTAATAATTTGAGATAGGGTGATAAAAAGTTAAAAAATTTCGTCTTCCAGAATATTCATCTCGAAAAAATAAATAATTTTTGTCATTTTAATTGTGGTTAATGCAGAATGATTTCAGGCTTTTATGAATTTATAATTTTAAGTAGAGTTTTGAATTTCTTACTACCAAATATGGAACCGTCGACCCCTTTTTGACTACGTCCAATTATCCTGTTAAAATTTGTTAATGAATACCAATTCGACGCGTTCAAACTCACAATTCCAATCTTTGAATCACTCAGTTCATTTAAACCAATAAAAAAGCAACGGTTTTTTTTTGAGAGAGGATACTAAATGCCGTTCCAACTATAACAAAGTGCAATCTTATAAGGTTGCACATCGCATCTTGCTGTGAGTCAGTGACGGTTGTCGTGTTGGGTCGTTTCACCTTTTCAGAGAGTAGCGCCAGCCGCGATATAAAAACAAAAATATCACGTGTATGTGCGACGAAGTGACAGCTTGTGATGTTGGTGACGATGTTTTCGGTGTAAAAAATAAAATACCTATGTGTTCATAAAATTATACAATATTTTTAAACAGCGGTAAAGATAATTTGTTGAATTATTTTTAGAGGGTCATACAATATTTTCAATAATACAAAAAATACTACTTTCAAAAAATTAATTATTTAAACTATCGCCAATTAATTGTTAGTATTAGTTATTTATTTATTTTATTTATTACAATTCTTATTACAAGAGATTCGAATTCAGTACAATATTGTTTGTGAAAAACCAAAAAAAAATTATTTAAAAAAGAAAAAAAATTAAAATACAATAGACACTTTTAGCTTGTCATAAGTTTTTACACGTATCCGTATCCTTATTGGACTTACGTTGACGTAAAGAAATTGTCAAGAAAACATTTTTAGCAGAAAACGTATCGTTTCGTTACGTTTTTTAATTGTATAACCTCAAAGTTTTTTTATTTTCTTTTTATATTTTTGTAAAACGGGGGCGAAATTAAATAATCCATTGCTGCTAGACGAGGATTTTGGTAGTCACCAAAATTTTCATGTCAACTGATATTTTTTAGTTCTATTACTTAATTTCTTAGTTGCAGCAAATTACAAAAAGCTTACTTGTATTGGTCCTTGTTTGCTTTTTCTTCATATTTGGAAACAAGCAGGTTCACCCTTTCTCGTAGACTTCTGGTACTAAATTCCTTCCCAGTCGCCTTTGCAAGGTTTTCAGAAATTTTAGACCATCGAGACGGGTCTTCGAAAGGGTTTTGGCCATCAACCTCCCTCAGGAGGTGAAGGTCGTCCTCTGGTCCGTAAAAAAGACGCTTTCGTTCAACACTCATAACTTAACACAATTCTTTGGTAAGATTAAAAATAAAATTAAAAATATATTGTGGCTATAATTAAACCAAACCAATATCAAAGAAGAAGAAGACCTGTAAAATAGCACTAATAGCACTTAATACTGGTCGGGATACGGATATGTTTATGTATACGGAGTAGGGTACGTAACAATACGTTCAACCGTTGAGTGAAAAATACAGGAGCGTATAAATGTAGCTCTTTACCAACGTTGCCAAGTGTAGTCCTAAACTGAAAGGGCGCCATCGAGTATCTCCGGTGGCGCTCGGCTTTCATGCGAAGCGCGCACGGTTTTTAACCTTCTATACGATATCATTAATGTGTGCAGAGATTAGCCCAGCGTAAGTGTGCTGGGCTCCTAACACAGAGGTACCAGGTTCGAGTCGTGTCCGAGTCAAGATATTTTTATTTTTATTTTCTTATTGTTTTTTTCAAAAATTGACTAAAAATACGAAGAATTTTTCGATTCGGATTAGGGTAGGGGGTAAGGTAGGGTGGTTTTGGTTAGGTTATTATTGAAAATTATTATAATAATCTGTCAATTACACAATTCAATTTTTCGATTCGGATTAGGGTAGGGGGTAAGGTAGGGTGGTTTTGGTTAGGTTATTATTGAAAATTATTATAATAATCTGTCAATTACACAATTCAATTTTTCGATTAGGGAAAATGTATCTATGCATTTGTGAGTTTTCCTTTTTGTATGATAATTCTGTATTGTAAACTCGAACAATTTTCAGTACGTTTTGCTAAACATAATTTTAAAAATGACAAATATTGATTTCTTAACACATTGCTTTTTAATCAACTGTGATAAATATCATTATTAAAATATTTTTACTTCCCAAAACACAAACGTTTTAGTTTAGGACTACACTTGGCAACGTTGGTAAAGAGCTACATTTAAACGATCCTAAAAATACAAGCACTCAACGGTTCAACGCATCGTATCGGCTGAGACGTAACGGGTCTACACATGCGCAGTTCGCTACGGATACGGATACGTGAGAAATTTAAGACAAGCTAAAAGTCTCTATTAAGTACAAGCTGTTTTACGAAAAATGTGCAGCATAATATGTAAAATCTATTCATCTAACGCAAAGGCTCTCAGTTTTAATATGTTTAATATGTAATTAACGAGGTTTGTGTGTCTAATAAAATCATTTGTATCCAGAATAGCAACCAATTCATTACAATACACAGTTATTGATAAAACAACTGGTATTCATCGGAAAAAGAGAGTACAGAAATTAATTAATTTTACTCACAACTACACTATGTAGGTAAAATAGAGTACCTACCAATTATTACATGTAAAAAAAGAGTAAGCACTTATTGATTAGTTCATTGCTGTCAGGGGGCCAGATGCATCAATTGAATGGCCACCGCGAGGTCCATGTCTAAACGTTGAAAAAATGAATTTAAATTTTCAAATAAATCACCCGGTAACTTTTTTTGTAAGCACTATTATATACAGGTAAACCTCACTTATTTTTGGCCCCAGAATATGTGGTACAATTTTTGACCAATCGTTTCTGGACACAGGTTTATTTTATCTAAAATATACAATAATCCGAATTCGAGATATATCATTAATATCTCGAAAACCGTAAGAGATAGAGAACCGGTGTCAGCTTTATTTTGATATTTTAAATGATTCTACAAAAAAATAAATTTCAGAAAATTCACTTGTTTTCAATTATCTATAGAATGAAAGAAAATATTTAAAATCTTATCTGGTATAATTTAAACGTTTCTCTATATCTTACTGTTTTCCTGATCCCAATGAAACGCCTCGAAATTCAGACACACTGTACAGTGTACACACATAGTTGTCTTTATAGTTAAATAATCTCTGGGTAAACTTGCCTATAATAACATGTTATTAAACAATTATACTATAAAACAATGACAAATAAATTAAGTTGAAATAAATATTTCTTAAAATTGATAGTTTAAAAATCTACGAAACGCAAACGTATATTTAACGTTTATTATTTGATATACATAAGAGGCAAGTCGTGACAAGGTAATAACTGACCTCAATAGCTTCTGAAAGTTAGTTTTTGTAAACTTATACGTACAGTAGAAACGATAATCATAATATTTATCCAATCAGAATGACAGTAGTAATAAACTTTATAACTAATATTCCAAAGGTCAGTCTTTATAATAATTTCTTTTTGACAAGTTTGTTCCCATAATTTCCCATATTTGATACTTCGGTTTTCTTGCCTCCCATACTAGCGTACTCAAAGTACACAAAATATCCGTAAAATGCCGCAAAAAACACAAAAAACTTGAAAATTCAAAATTGAGTATTTAAAAGGGTTGTTATTAACATGAGAAAAACTTTGCAATGCTAGCATGTGATTTTTCGGAAAATCGTCGAGTGAAAATTTTTGTTTTTGTTTTTTCGATCTAATTGTTTAAATAATGAAAACACAGAGAAATGTTCAAATCAAAAATTGTAGCTAATACATTTATCTACAAAATTTGTCTGAACATTTTTTTTGTATCTGCATTAGTTTTTAAAATATATACGAAATTTCCATAGTAGTATTTTTGAACATCATCAATTTTCATGTTTTTAATTTTATAATATTAAATAAACAATGACATTTAGAAAAAAAAATTTCGTATGAAATGTGTTCTAAAATGGGGTATCTACAAATACATTTTTTTTTAAATTTTTTAATGTATTATCATCGATTTTCCACGCTCTCTCACCTACTTTTTCACCTTTATTTGTGCTCCCTTCTCTTTTTTACCAGAGCCATAGGTGTGTTCTTTTGTATCGCGATCACTTCTTAATAGGTTCATTATAAAGTTCACAAATTTTTAGATAATATCATAAACGGTATAAAAAGTTATAGACGGTTTGCTGACAGACCACTGATTTAAGTATTTATTGTAAATAATTGTCTATTATTTAAAAAATTTCATATTTATAGGAAAACTGTATAGTAGTTTCGAAAGTAGATGCTTCAAAGTGTTTAGTAGTAAAGTTTCATTGAATTATATTAATTTCAAAAAAAAATATAATTGAATGAAGTCTAAGAAAACAAGTAAAATCAAGCTTGCAAAAAAAAAACAGATTTTTAAGAAGCATTCGTTTAAATTTCTAAATATTGATGGCTTTGCTTTTATAATAATAATGTTTTATGCTCACTTGCAATGCTAAATCCAAAAGGAATTTTCGCTGGAATAAGTATTAATTAAATAGGAATTATAATAAACTGATATTACAGTCAGAAAATCTACTTTTTCAAATTTGAAAGTATTTCTATCTAAAAGTTGAGATCTTTTTTTGCATTTTACATGAGTTTATCTATTTTTTCAGAATGTTATAAGCCCAAAATTATTAACTCCTAAGTCGAGCGGTTAATAAATTTGGCCGTTCGCGCGTAACCACGAATTGAATACCACTGAAATTAATTTTATCTCGTAAACTTTTTAATTTACAGAAAAACTTTTCAGACAAAATTTGTAGACAAATGCATCAGCTACAAATTTTGATTTGAAAGTTTTTCTGTATATTTATTATTTAAACAATTAGAGCGAAAAAACAAAAACAAAAATTTTCACTCGACGATTTTTCGGAAAATTACATGCCTAACATCGTAAACTTTTTCTCATGTTAAACACCACCCTTTTAAATACTCAGTTTTTAATTTTCAAGTTTATTGTATTTTTTGTGAGGTTTTATGTGTACTTTGATTAGGCTATACTTACTTAACTTGTCTGGAATTTAGCATTCTTTGTAGGTGTCCCCACCATTCCAATTGTCTTAATTGAATATATTCAAGTGTCGATTTTATTTCTAGATCCTTTCTTATTTTTGTATTGCTTACTTTATCTATTCTTTTAACTCTTTTAATTCTTCTCAGATATTTCATTTCTACTGCTTGTATTTTGCTCTTTCGTCTCCCTGTCAGTGTCCATGATTCACAACCAAACGTCAGAATTGGTCTATATATGGTCTAAAATACATTCAGGCTTTTTGTGCTCTTGGTTATGCCGTTTATGTGAAGAGACCAATAGCTCTTATTAGGCTCCACAGTCTTTTCATTAGGTCCTTCTTGGAGAAATCCGCCATTGGATGTTCTAATCATGAAATAATGCTTCAAAATCGAAAATAACGTGAAAGGCTGTTTTCTCCTCTTCCATGCAAATCAAACAGATAGGTTTCTCCCTATATATGCCGATTTTATGCATGCGCTTCCTTAGTTACCCGTTACCATCTTTATCTGGCCCCTGCTAAGGTTTAGTCAGCGTATCCAAGGGTTTTTTGACCAGGAGTTTGCTGTGATCCTGTTTTGGCTCGTGTCTCCAGTCATTGCATAGTACAATTTTAGTATTTTTTGCATTCTATCGTTTATTTCTTTTTCCTGTCTCCCGTTCTCTTGTAGTTCTAGATATTTGAAGCTTACTACTTGTTCAATTATAACATTGTCTACTCTTATCAGTATTTTTTTATGTTCCTTTCCTACTGCCATAAGTTCTGTTTTGTGTTGCTTGAAATAACAGGTGTATATCTAGTTTTTATTTCAGTAACTATTTCATAGAGGATTCTATTGAATTCGGCATCATTAAGAGCAATAATTTTATTTGTTCTCCCTGCAGTTTTTTGTGATATCCTCAACGCCTCTGCAGTTATTTCTTGGACTTTACTAAATTTATATTATTATTATTGTCCTTGCAACATAATTTTCATACTTTTTAATCAAAAGAATGGGCTGCAACTGAAAAAGAAAATGTAAAGGTACAAAATAAATCAATGTAATAGTGCGAGTTACGTGTCGGAATGACTTTTTCTCACATACATCTCAAGAATTAACGGCATTATCGATATAAAATTATACCGCAAGATGCAATGTAATTGGTAGAAATCATGTTCACCGAATAGATACTAAAAACTGATTGCGTAACATCACACAGTATTCGAAAAATCTTTGATCTGATGCGATGGCCCATCGAAAGTGTTTTGGATTAATTTTTCTCATTATTTACGTTTTGAAGATTAGTCGATGCACTCTTTGGGACGGAATTACGCCTTGGTATACAGGATCTAGTAAGTAACGTTTGAATTATTTAAATTTTAAATTTTATAATCAATTTCGATCGCATAGTTTTTTTATCCCGAACCGGTCTGACAAGTCTTCGATAACACTGCAGCCTAATTGCTTATTGTATTTTTGCTCGTGCTTTCTCATAGCACCCAGTCAGCACCTTTGTCCCATGTACCAGTTTGTACAAGTTCTTAGCTGGGTGTTCGCTATATAGCTCAGAGTTTCCTTGCGGTTGGCCAAGTAATAACTGTCTATTGCGATCAAGAGTACTCTCGCATGTAAACAGTATATGTTTCACTGTCTCCGTTTCCCTACCGCATAATCTGCATGTAAGAGGTCTCCGTTGTATAGTTTTAATTTGTACAGGTGTTCCTTTACTGGTGCATGAAACCTGTTATGATTCTCAGCTGATTTCTGAACAGTGTAAGCAGTTCCGCTGTACGTTTCATGCTTGGTTCTTTTATAAAGGTTTTCCCATGCATTTGCCTTGGGACATTTACCCAGAAATGTTTATGTTGTTGTCTGATCCAGGTCTTTACAGATCCTCGTACTATAGTTTTCGGTATTCCGAGAATCTGTCCTGGTTCAGGCTGCGTATCCTCTGACCTTCTTTTTGCAAGTTCGTCAGCTTTTTCATTGCCCTCGATACCCTGGTGACCTGGTATCCAGGTCAGCTTGACGTTATTCCGTTTGGCTAGCGTCTTCAGTTCTTCGATGCAATCCCATACTAGTCTAGAGGTCACTTTCTGGCTTGAGATTGCCTTAAGTGCCACCTGACTATCCGACATGATATGGATCTGCTTGCCTCCTGTTGTTTTCACTCGCACATTGCAAGATTGCATATACCTCTGCCTGAAATACAGAGTTGTAGATTCCCAGTGCATTGCTATAGCTGTCACCTGGTTTTTTGCAGAATACTCCCGCTCCAGTGCCATTTACAGATTTAGACCCAGGTTAATGGTTACAGCATTAACATTTTTAAATTTTAACATTCGGGATATATACGAGAGACACAGCTGACTTAACCACATTATAATTTTTTGTGACCCCATTTCAAAAAATTCAAGGGATTATTATCCCGTGGAAAGGGATCAAGTTCGAAATTCGTATGATTATTGTAAAAATCGACCAGTCCAAGTATTTTTATTATTATTAGTCGAGGAAATGAAGCCCGTAACGATTTTTGCGTGGTTTTTTTCAATTATGTCTGGAAAACCCTCGGGGATGACGTTCAGGGCCAGGTTAGGGCGCACCAGGTGTTCGGGAGGTCGTTTTGAACATAAAATTCGGATTCAACGTACACAAAAAGTCCCCATAACGATTTTCGGTTCGTTATTGTCGATATTTCCAGAAAAATTCTCGAAGATGACGTCCGCGTCTAGGTTGTGGCCCACCAGTTGTGCGTGTGGTGTTCGCCGATGGTATATTCGAATTCAGCGACCCAAAAAAACCCCCGGGTGCCCAGTTTCTCTCCTCTCTCGCATAAAGTTCGGGATAGTCCCCGGAGATGACGTTCGTCGGCGTTCTTGAGCTCCAGGTGTTCGGTGGGTCAATTTCAATATTATAATCGTGATCAGCGACCTCGAAAACCTCCGGGTACCCGACTTGAGCCAATTCTGACGAAGAGTTATTAAATTTTCCAAAATGCCTCTTAAAAGATGCATTTTTTGCATGCATTTTTAGTGCTTCATTGCCTCGACTATATATATGAATAAAGAAGTAAAAAGAGGAAGAAAGATTAATTCCAGCGCAAAACAACTACGTTAGAATACAACACAATTATTTATTATATACATTAATTTCAAACTCCTTTTTAGAATCAAATTAAAACCCATTTCCAATTAAGAAAGTTTCAGCCATATCATGCCATCATTAACTGTGTATCAATAGAAAATGGATCTTACCAATTAACTTAAATCATTTATTAGATCAATTATAACGTGGGCTTCGTTATTGAATTTCGATAATAAATAATAATATATATACTATACCAGTACTTCGTTAACGTCTTACAACTGATTTAATTAAAATCCAGTTTGTCACTTTTTTTTTGGGCAATTTCTATGTCGCCAATTATTTACGTATCATAATTTAAAGTATGTTGTAACATTAGTTGAAGATAAGATTAAGATAATAAAAAAGAAAAACTGCCTCACAGATATATAGGGTCATATAACTACGTTTTTAACAAACATAACGTAACTTATAAGAATTTGGAACGGTGGTATTAAGACATCAAACGATCCACACATATATTGGTTGGTTATAGTTGCATCATTATATTCAAAGGATGGTTTCCTATAGGGTTTACTGTACTACAGCCCTGGGAAGCACTTCAATAATATTCCAGACGGAACTGTACAGATTCAAAAGTTTTGCATCACCCTATAACTCCAAAAGTAATTTTTTCTCCATTAAGAATGGTTTAGTTTAATGTAAAAAACTACAATGGTTTTTGTAATTGTTATCCACTAATAAAGAGTAATTTTGGAAGATTAAATTTACAAATTGTTGATTTTTTGGAAAAATAAGAAAATAGGACTAATTTAATCTAGAATCTATGCAGGCTTGGAGACTCCTACCCATACTGTTAACCAGATTCCTGAATTGCTGTTGAAGGATATTCCGCTATTCCTGCTGAGTAGAATGAATCTGCTCTTGTTGGACATGATCCCAGCCCAAAACATAGCACTTTCTCCTTTAATTGCCAGCACATGGGTGCCCAGGGCGAGTTGTTGGGTTTCTGATAGCCTGGCTGTCAGTGGGCTACGTGCAGGTACTAGTCTGGGTATTCTCATTGGTCAACGACACCTCCATAGTACCGAGACCGATACTGGAATGTTTATATCTCTTTGGAGTGCTGGTAGTGCCATGGCTTCTCCGGCTCGCCAAGTGGCGGATATAGCGGCGTTACCGTTCATTGGTCTGGAAATAGCGGTTCCATGTACGAGATACATCACTTTGCGATCTACCAACTTTATTAGCCACGACCCTTTGAGAATGACCTATTATTCTGGCAAGGTCAATATCACTTTTGACTTGACGATTCATGTTGGCAGTCCAAATCATAAAATTCCATTATCTTTGCCGACGATCTTTGATCAGATCAGGCTCATTTTGAAAAAACCATCCAGTACGTTTAATTAAAGATTAAAAAATATCATGTCGAAAGAATATTTTTTAGAATGCGATTATAAAGAAACCGCCTATTGTTTCTACTCGGGCACCAATTATTTTTAATAAGCATCGCAAGCGCCCCCGTACAAGATCCGCGTTGTGTATTTGTTTTTACGAACATTCTGGCCTTTTTAAGAGATTTTATTTCGCTAATGATGTCGCTTTTTGGAGTTGGTACCTTATATGTCTTGGCGGACGTTCTAAATCCTTAAATAGTAATGCATTAATGAAGAGGCCCAGTGGCGCGCAACGACTCCCAAAGGTACCTACCGGCCACTTGAAATATTCTCTTAATGGTCTTTTGTTTGAAGATTTAATTGGCGTGGAATATGAAGAATCGGTAAATTAAGTCATAAGTGTTGAGTTGATTTTTGAAGTTGCTTACAAAAAATCGTCTACGTGAGTGTTTTTACTAAACAAATAAATTTCGTCTCACAATAATAAACTGCTTTACAAAACTTAAGTAAGTTCATGAATTTGGAGATTGTGTTTTAACAAATTACTATTTCTGGTCACCAAGTTTTTATACGTTAAAAATTGAGTGGTTGTTTGCACTTTTGCGCAATATATTTGCAATTTTAAACAATGGAAATCCAAAGCTTCCTAGTGAGAGTGTCATCTTGTCAAACACCTGAAGCATGAGCTAGACTAGGGCGTAACAGGCTCAGAATGTATGCTCTGCTGTTTCATAATCTTCCATCAGTCTTCTCGCAGATGCAAGTGACCTGTTAGAAGATCTGGTGGACAACATAGGTTGTCACAAAGTGTCTCTAATATGGGTGCCAGCGTGAGGGGATTGAAGGATGGCTGACCAGTTAGCTAAAGAAGGTTCTTAAGGAGACTTCATACCGTTTTGTGGAATCACAATAGATAAGAGGGGAAATCTGGAACTGGCTAGATAGGGAACACCAACTCAAGTGGAGGGCACCTCCATACAAAGAGTTTACTGCACAAGGTAGACAAGGAACTCTCAACCAGGCTATTGAAACTGAGTAAGAGACGTTTGAAGTGAGTTACTGGACACTCTATGATGAAACACCTAATCACATACACTGCTTCTGCGAGAACTTACATGGACTCAGACGAAAGCACTTTGAAGAGAAACTAATACAACCATTACAACTACTGAAAATCCTTCCAGTCAAACTAGTGGCCTACATAGAAGACACAAAGCTTCTTGTATGGAAGTAGATATCATGAGAGATGGTTGGTTGGTTGGTTGGTAAACAAACGAAAACAGGCCGGGTTAGTGGGCCCCAACACTGCAGCCGTTGGCTTATTGTATTGTCCTGTCAGTCTGCTAGTCCGCGAGAAGATTTGTGACCTTGATGAGATCTAGAAGTCTCTTCACAGTATCTCTTTTGGTGAGGTTGTATATAGGGTCTTCCGGCCCTATCTGTCTATACCTCCACCAACGTAGAGCCTAACATTCGAAAATTATATGGTTACTGTTTCGTCCTCCTCACCACATAATCTACATGTAGGTTCTTCTTGAAAGATCCCCATTGTGTGAAGGTGAAGGTATAAGGCCGGTTACCATCCTGATATCTCTCCTATTTAACTTCAGGATTTCTTCAGTAATTTTTGGTATGGGTTGTTTAACCATCAGTTTACTGTGTTTGAGCTTCGGAATTGTTTGCCAGTATTTTAGGTGTTGTTTGTGCACCCACTGGTATAATGTGGTTCTTACCGAAGCCTTTGTTACACCGGTTGCCGATTCAGGGCCGGTATAGCCGGTTGCCGATCCTTATCGTGCTAGGGCGTCTGCTTTTTCGTTCCCTTCAATACCCTTGTGACCTGGCACCCATTTCAGGGTTACCTGGTACAAAGATTCAGTTCAAGTGCCTTGGCTGTTGAGCACAACCCAATCGAATGAATGAACATAGGTTGTCGAAGCCTTGGAATGTACTAAACCAATCTTTTCTTGGCAAAACTTATTGATAGACTAACGACTGGTACTATAGATCTTGGGGAAATGTACAGAAAACGTTATAATATTTAAAATAATGACATAAACAAATCCATATTTAATTCCAGAATGCAACTGCAACGGTTATTCCAACAGATGCTATTTTGACCAACAACTGTACGAAAAAACCGGTCATGGTGGTCACTGCTTGGACTGCACGGCTAATAGAGACGGAGTCAACTGTGAAAGATGCAGGGAGAATTTTTACATGAGAGAAGATGGTTATTGCATTCCATGCGATTGTAATAGAATCGGATCAAGAAACATGCAATGTAATGTAGAGGGAAGATGCTTTTGTATGCCTGGTGTGACTGGAGAAAAGTGCGATAGATGTGAAATTAATTTCTATGACTTTTCTGCTTATGGTTGTAAAAATTGTACCTGTTCAGAAGTGGGATCAGCTGATAATCAACCAAGATGCAATTCCTATTCCGGAACTTGTTACTGTAAAGAAAACGTAGAAGGAAAACGATGTCGAGAATGCAAACCTGGATTCTTCAATCTTCAGTTAGAAAATCCTTTTGGTTGTACACCTTGTTTTTGTTACGGTCATTCATCTAGCTGTAAATCCACTGCAGGATACTCTAGATATATTACTGAATCTACTTTTGCAAGGAACGATGAAAAGTGGAGAGCTGAAGATATTGAAGGAAGACTTTCTTCTCTTAAGTACGATTCTTTTAATCAAAGTATTAGCGTGAGGTCCTTAGAAGATGAAATCATATATTTTGTGGCACCGCATAGATTTTTAGGTAATCAAAGACCGTCTTACAATCAACTCCTAGAATTTGAATTAAGAATTGGTGATAATAGACCTAGTACATCGGCTACTGATGTTATTATTGAAGGAAATGGAGCTTACATATCTAATACAATTTTTTCACAGCAAAATAATTTACCTTCAGTAGAGGTAAGTTGATTACAGTAACTTTAACGTACTTTGTTTGATATTTTTGGTAAATTTTAGGCTAAAAAATTTAGTTTCCGTCTTAATGAGCATCCAGATTACGGCTGGCAACCCAGACTTTCAGCCATAGGCTTCATGTCTGTTTTAACAAATATAACAGCTATAAAGATTAAAGGAACGTATAGTCCTGGCGGTGTAGGTCATATGGATAAATTCAAATTAGAAACAGCTCTTAGAGGTGGAGCTGGAGAAGCTGCTCACTGGATAGAAACCTGTGATTGTCCAACAGGCTACACAGGACAATTTTGTGAATCATGTTCTCCAGGATATAGACATTCTCCTGCTAACAGGGACGCTTTCCTACCTTGTATTCCATGCGACTGCAACAGTCATGCAAGTATATGTGATTCGGAGACTGGTAGATGTATTTGTCAACATAATACCACAGGAGAAAATTGTCAATTTTGCAGTAGAGGATATTATGGAAACGCTTTAAAAGGTACCACATTTACAAATTTATGCTTATTTTTATAAATTACTATGATTCAACAGGTACTTCAAACGATTGTCAATCTTGTGATTGTCCTAATGACGGTCCTTGTATACAAATCGACGAAAACACCATCATGTGTACGGAATGTCCTACAGGATACACTGGACATCGTTGTGAATTCTGTTCAGATGGTTATTTCGGAGATCCTAAAGGAAAATTTGGAGTTAACACTCCCTGTCAACCTTGCGAATGTAACGGAAATATAGATACGAATGCTGTTGGAAATTGTAATACAACTACTGGGGAATGTTTGAAGTGTATATATAATACAGGAGGAACCAAATGTGACGTTTGTTTGGCAGGTAAACTTAAAATTATTTTTGTATTAACTAGAAATAATTATAAGAAACTATTAGACATATATTTTTTACGCAAAAATTAATTAAGGAAGTACTGCAGTACCGATGTATTCCAGGTACTATTTATCATTTTCTTTTTACAACAATTCTTTTATACATTAACAGGTTTTTATGGGAACGCACTAGTACTACCAAAAGGAGATTGTAAACGATGCGAATGCCATCTTCCTGGAACTGAAACTGACTTTAGAGGTGCCGCGATATGCGACCAAACCACCGGTACTTGTCAATGCAAGAACCACGTCGTCGGAAGAAATTGCGACAAGTGTGAAGATGGGTACTTCAATTTACTCGGTGGACGTGGATGTCAAAATTGTAACTGCGATTCTGTTGGATCGGCGAATCAAACTTGTGATGGTACTACTGGAAAATGTTATTGTAGGGTTGGTGTTACTGGGTAGGTATTTACATTAGTTTGTTGATACCTTCTTGGATTAAACAGAAGATAATTTGGCGTACCCTGTTCACATGGCTCTGTAGCAGAATATCGCTAGACAAAACAGCGCTGGACATACATAGCGCTGGTCAAAATAGCGCTGGTCAAAAACAGCGCAGGACAAAAACAGCGCTGGACAAAAACAGCGCTGGACAAAAACAGCGCAGGACAAAATAGCGCTGAACAAAAACAGCGCAGGACAAAAACAGCGCTCCATAAAATAGCGCCGGATGAAATATCCTTACAAAATCAACTATTAGTAGGATGTAATTGAAGAATCAAGTTTCACCGCTTAGCATCAACCTTCCTCTACAACAAACAATTTCAGAATATAAGGAACGAGAAACAAGTAAGGACAACAATCAATATTTTTCATCATACTTCAACACATATCGCTTCCCGACCAACTGACACAGATCAAAGTGTAAATAACTACTTGTCAGTGTCATATCTATTTAAAGTCTAAAAAAATGCAATTTCACGTTGCTTGTCATTTCGGTAATTATATTCTTCGTGGAATAATGTATCACCTCCTTTCTGAGACTTGCCAAATTGCATTTTCTTAGACTTTAAATAAATATGACACTGACAAGTAGTTGTTTACACTTTGATCTGTGTCAGTTGGTCGGGAAGCGATATGTGTTGAAGTATGATGAAAAATATTGATTGGTGTCCTTACTTGTTTTCCGTTCCTTATATTCTGATATTGTTATAGACAGTTACCAACACTTTGATCACTGTCAGCTGGTCGGGAAGCGATGTTGAAATGACGAATTGAATTAGGAAAACTATTGTTATGACTGTAATTTATGAAATATATGTTATTCCTAATTATGCTAATTCGGTACTATAGTTTATTTTTATGTATAAGATAGTAGTAAAATATAGAAGCATAATTATCTTTTGGTGGAGCTATTTTATGGAGCGCTGTTTTTGTGCAGCGCTATTTATGTCCAGCGCTATTTTGTCCAGCGCTATTTATGTCCAGCGCTATTTTGTCCAGCGCTTTTTTTGACCACCGCTATTTTGCTACAGAGCCATGTTCACATGACTCATATTTCATGATAATTTTCTTCTTTTTCAGTTTGAGATGTGATCGCTGCCTAAGCAAATACTACGGGTTCTCTATTGATGGATGTAAAGCATGCGATTGTGATCTGATGGGGTCAACGTATCTTCAATGTGATGACACCGGTCAATGTTTATGTTTTGACAATGTCGAGGGTAAAAAGTGTGACAGGTGCATGGAAAACAAATATGATAGACAAAGAGGATGCATTGATTGTCCCGAATGTTATAAACTAGTCCAGCGTTCTTTAAAACAACATACCGACAAGTTAGATAGATTGGACCAAATTTTAGATGACATAGAAAATAAACCAACTGTGATATCTGACGAAGAATTTCCACAAAAATTAAAAGAAGTCGGAAAAGAAGTAGAAGATTTGCATAAAAATGCCAGCGATATGCTTGGCGAAGAAGGAGTATTTGCTAAAATCGATAAATTAGAGACAGGTACTAAAGAAATTTGGAAATCTTTATCAGGTATTGATGAGAATATTTACATCCTGGAAAACTCCAATTTATTAACCAAAAGCAATATGGATCATGTGAGCGATCTTATAGAAGAGTGTGAAGAGAAAATAGAAGCAGTGGAAGGTAATGTATTAGTACGAGGATCGAAGTCTTTAAAAGAAGCTCAAGAAAGAGCTATAGTTGCTGGAGAACATTCAGAGAAGATGACGATAATTTCTCAAGAAGCCAGAGATCTGGCTAGTAATCTTCAACTACAAGCTGAATCTATCCATGAAACTGCTCAAAAATCAAAATTGACGTCTATAGAAGCTTACAAAACTGCTAAAAACTCCTTTACAACACAAGCTCAAATTACTGATTTAATAATGTATTTGAAGAAAGAACTTCAAAAGACAGAACAGCAGTTGTACGCGTCGAAAGAATGGACTAGGGAAGTTAACGAAAAAGCGCAAACGGTTAAAAAAAACGCTCTAACTTTATTTAATGAAGTCGAAAATCTGAGTTTACCAAAAATAGATGTTGACGAGTTTGCAGAAAGATCGCAGAAGTTGAAGCTGAAAGCTTTTAATTTTAAATCGAGATTTGATGTTATCTTTAGAGAAAGTGAAGATTTAAAAAAGAGTATTCTAAGACAAACTGGTTTGAGTAAAGATCTGCTTGAAGTAGCTTCGAAGCAACAAGAGGAAATTGATGATTTGAAAAATGATTTGGTTTTGTATGAAAGTCAAGAAAAATTCATTATCAATTTGTGGGAGGAAATATGGAGTAGTGCCAATAATAATTACAAGTTACTGAAAGGTAAGAAGCATAGTTTTTTTATTTGTGCTTGTCTGGTGGACATTTTATTTGTTTCTTCCAGAATTTGACAGTCAAACAAGAAAAAGCAAAGAAGAAGCCGAGTCAGCTCTGCGATTGGTTATGGAAATACAAGTTTCTGTCGAAAAAACTTTGGAGCAAATTCGTGACTATCAAGAAAACCTTCAACAAGCTACTAAAAATACCAATTTAGCGTTACAAAAAGCTCAACAAGCTGATGTATTGGCAAAGAACGCTTCAAATAGAGCAGAAAATGTTAAAATTGAATCAGAACGTTTGTTTAAAAATTCTACGTTGTTGGTGGAAGAAGCTGCTTTGATGTTCGATAGAGTGCAGAACACTGAAGGCGAATTGAAGAATTTAATAGAGAAAACTAGAAGTAATACTAGTTTAATTAATGAAGCGAAAGAAAAAGTAAGTAGACAAACATATCGTTTACAACACAGAAATCTCTAGAACGGTAGGTAATCTCACTGATAGCAGACAAGCTCTACTAGCCTTGAACAGACAACGTAGTTACATCAGGGTAGTGTTAGAGTGCCATCGAGATTTAGCTATCGCCTCGGTAGATAGCAACATTTTCCTGAGGTGGGTAACGGTAGGATTTCTGACTGACCACTGTCAATTAAGGAAACACCTCCATACAATGGGGCTAGTGGACACACCTCTAACCAGGATGTGTGAACAGGAGGATGAATCTGTCAGGCATGTCTTATGCGAGTGCCCGGAGTTATCGTAAATAAGAGAGTGTGTGTTCGGTGAGTCTAGGCCTACACCTGCCGATATAAAGGAGATGTCTCCTAGTGATTTGTCCACATTCCTGGAAAGGGCAGGATGGACGATGACCTAGGAAGTCAACTCCTCGGGAGGATGTACAATGGATTACATGTGGCCTAAGTGTTGTGGGCCTAACTCACCATCCCTACCCTAAAGATACAGAGTCCCACCAGGAAAGATCAGTTGAAACAGAAGCCACCTCAACAAATCTAATCTATATATCGTTTTAGACAGTTTAGGTTCCATCCATGACACCAACTCTTATTAGTTTCTCCTTATACGCGAGACCCACTATTGTTCCCTCCCACAAATGTTTTTGAAGCAACCCCAATCATCTACAAATCCTCAACGATCGGTTTTCTTCATCTGGAGCCTAGGAGCTCACAGCACTACATCGTCAATCAGTTTCTATGGACTCAGACAAACAAAGACGTTCTCACACATACTTATATTTTATTGTTTTTAGGTTGGACGCGCTGAAAGAGACACCCAAGAAGTTTCTCATAAAGTTCAACATTTGCTAACGGACATTGAAAAGATAATGTCCGAGTTACAGAATTCTCCTGGTATCGATGATGAAGATGTCGATAGACTTGAGGAACAAATTAAAATAGCGGAAGAGAAGATAAGAGCAGCAAATTTGGAGCAAAAATTAGAGCAGCTCAAAGAAGAACGTAAAACGAAAGATGACTTGATCGAAAATTATAAAAAACAAATATCAATGCTGCAAGACGAAGTTGATAATATCGAAAGAGTTGTCGATGCCCTGCCGATGGGATGTTTTAGACGAGTTGAATTAGAGCCATAGGAAATAATATTTTATTAGATATTATTGTTACGTTTTATATTAAAACTTTTATAAGAATTTTTTAATAAATTTATACTAAAAGTATTGTTTTTTCTTATACTTCCTATGGCTTGGGACACAAGGACAAACTGCATTTCTAGTTACTATATTTCCCGAAGGAATTTTAGTATATCCGTAAGCTTCAGTTTAGGTAAGTTCCAGTATTCTTCTGGGTCTTTGATTCCCAAAGTGGTTCAGGTGGACCCCCATGGAAGCGAAAGTAAGAGCAGAAAGGCTTGGGAGATTGTTGTGTAATGTGAAAGGGCCGGGAGAGTGGAAGAGGAGGGTAATTTGTAGGACGGTAGAGCAGAGTATGTTGTACGGTGCAGAAGTGTGGAGTGAAAGATCGGGGGTGAATGCGAGGGTTAGGCCACTCCTGCCGGTGCAGAGAGGGATACTACTGAGGGTGGTACAGGGATACAAGACAGTGGGTGGACTGGCAACAGTGGTGCTGTCAAGGTCCTACCCATTGGACCTAGAGGCTAGAGCCAGGAACAAACGCTGGAAGGGTACTACTATAGAGGAAATGCAGGAATGGATGGAGGAGGAAATGGAGAGAAGATGGGATTAGTATGAGGGTGCGCTGAAAGGTGCCATTGGGAGTAGGAGAGAATGAATGGACCGGAAATTCTGGGAGGTGAACTACTTCTTGACACAGGTGCACACTGGACATGCGTCGAGAATAGGGTATCTCCACAAGATTAGGAAAAGAGAGACTGGAGCGTGCGAGAGGTATGATTCCGAGGCGGGAGTTTTGAGGTGGGTTTGGTTGGTAGGTTGTCCTTAGCCTGGGTACCAGGCCACTTAGATTACAAGAGCAATGAAGAGGTAAACTCACTAGCCCGATAATGCGCACGATGTACTCTTATTGTTCCAGAACCTTTCTGTGGCATAACGAAAGCAGTACTTTGATAAAAAAAGAAGTTTCGGGAATAGAGGAAGCTAAAGAGCTCATCAAAGAACCCTCGCCAAAATTCACGGGGTACCTACTGAGCCAGAATAGGAAAACAATCAGGATCCTGGTTAGGCTCCTGACAGGACATTGTACTTAATAAAAACGTGAATAAAATCGGATTGGCAGTGAAAAGGCTGTTGAGGACAACTTTATTTGGATATTTCGATTTATTTATAGATTTACTTATAAAGTAAAGTGACATTACATTACGATTGTTTTAAAAATGTCAAATAATACTTGTCAAACTTCACATTATCTTCATATTACATTTGAAGATGACAGTATCGTAATTTTTACATATTTTCGTTCATTTAAAACAATCATTTCTATAAATTTCAGTAATTCATTTCACGCTTAATGCAAACCTATAAAATTTGCAGTAAAGATTTAAGAAATTTATCAAAAACCAACGGCGAATTTGTAGACAGCGATTATCAACAACAGATATCTAGTTCAAAAATTCGTAAGAAAGATAACCAACGATGGGTCAATCAACACTGGTAAGTAGAACCTTTTAATTGAACGATATTTACGGACGTTTATTTTAAATTTTTTTAGGCATCCACCTGGTTATACAAGAGATTATATGCCTTCCATCACAGTATCACAAATGACAAAGCAAAACTATCAAGTACCACATCATTTATATCCTGGAAATGAAAACTTAGATTATCGTTTTTATCCTGTTTCACCAAAATGGGCTGCGGACCTTCGACCATTATTGTAAATATCAAAAGATGTAAAAGTACAATACGTTATGTCTGTCCTTATTTACCCCAGGATCTTTTATTTATATCGTTCTCGTTTTCTCAACCTCCCAGTTGGACTTCTATCTGCTTTTATTTAGCCATTCCAGCTTCAACTAAGCTGGGAATTCTGGAACCGTTGGAGACGCTACCAATACACCAACACTTTACACTATCTGACGCTCGTTACTATAACCGAGAAAGTAGTCAAAATATTTTCCAATTAACCAATTACTAATACGTATTATTATTATGTTTAAGAGAGAATAAATCTATTGGAACTGCTGCTTCCAATCGCATATTAAAATATAAGGAAGAAGAAAATAGTGGAGGATTGCTAAAACATAGAAGTACCATTACAATGATGGATGGAGCTAAAAAACAAACAAGGTAACCTTTTTCCGTCTCCAGAAATATATAATTGAATAACCACCACCAAATTCCTCTTGAAGTGATGTCTTGGGAGTTTATTAGTTTTATTCAATATCCTTTATCCTTTGTTCGATCGAATCTACAGACATCAGACGCATTCCAATGTTGGTACACTGCATGGAGCTTAATTTGATATACAGATTGCGAAAAAGTTTAATAGGTCATACGATTCACAAAAGTACAACCAGAATCATATGAACAGCACTACTTGAACGAAAGAGACAGGAATTGTTCTATGTGTGAAACTCAATCAGATCAGTCCTCTCTACCATAACACAATGGTTGAAAGTAAGGGCAATGAACACGTGCCCACCTGTTTTGGTAGAGAGAACTGATCTAATTGTGAGATTCAGACATAGAATAATTCTTGTCTCTCTCTTTCAAACAGTGTTGGTCATATTATCCTTAGCAAGTACAGAATCGGTAACAAACTAATTACATTCTCTATTATAACCTTGCAAGAAAAAAATTCTTCACGGCAGTAGAATAGAACGTTCCGCTCTGTTCTGCTCTACTGGTGGGATCTGGTTCTTGAAAACCGAGGAGTAGAACGACCGAGAGAAAGACGTGGTTATATCGAGAATGGATAAATGGTATTCTTGAACGACATTATATAGAACGTCAATAGAAGAATAACTCCTTATGCTTTTACTGGGTTATTTGAAGGGATCAGCCAGGGAACACGGAATAATTTGACAGTATTGTGAATGTATTTGTAATTGTGAACCATTAACCTCACTTTTTTATACTCTGCTGTTCAATTCATATATGTAATAATAATGAATAACAATCTTCAAAGATTTTTGTTGTGAGAATTAATAATGGAAGATTGTTATTTCTTTAAATATATGTATATGAATTGAACAACAAAGAGTATGAAAAAGTGGGGTTAATAGTACACAATGTCAAATAAATTCACAAAACTGTCGAATTATTCCGTGGTCCCTGGACGATCCCATCAATTTACCCAGTAGAAGTATGAGGAAGTCTTCCTTCTATCGACGTTCGATAGAATGACGTTAAAGAATCACGCCTCTTTTCTCTTGGCTGTTTTCAAGAATTAGGTCCCAGGATATGTAATAATTATTCTCCTTTTTAGAGATGCGGCAAATCTTGTGGCTCCTTGTGCTAAACATATACATCGACTTGCTCTTCCTCCGTTTTCAAAGCCTTTAAGAGCGAAAGATGCTACGCAGATTAAAGAGGGTGAAAAGCTTGGAGCTCCAGGAGCTAAATGGTGAGAAAACATTTTCCCCTATATTACTACTTCGGGGCATCGAGGAGTGGAGGGGAACGAGAAGGCCGACGCTCTGACAAAAAAGGGATCAGAGTCTGTATTTATCGGACCTGAACCATTTTTTGGCATTGCGGAAAGCACTGCTAGATCAGCCATAGCTACCTGGGCGGAGAGGATAACCTTCACGTACTGGGCAGACATACCGTGGCTCTCTCACTCGAAGGCGTTCATATACAACCCTATGAGTGCAAAAAATAAGCAGATCCTGGAATGGAGTAGAACAAACCTACGCATTCTGACGGGACTGCTTAGAGGACATTGTCAACTGAATTACCACCTAAAGAAGATGAGTCTGGTTCAGACCTCGGACTGTCGGTTCTGTGATTTGGAGGACGAAACTGCGGAGCACATGTTATGCTCATGCCCAGCTTTGGGCAGGGTAAGATATAACATAATCGGTTTTAGTACCTTAGAGCCGAACCATCACCAAATACAACCATGGACTTCGTCAGAAGCACAGGCTTGTGGGGTGAATTGTAATCCCTACTGGTGAGCCACAATAGACCCAATGGGGGTCGCAGTGGAGTTGGCGAGAAGGTCCCACTCACATAGAACCTAACATACTGCTTCGGAGCTTTGTTAAATTGTTTTTATTTTTAAAGAGAATATATTGAATGCAACTCTATAGATTAACCATTTTTCTTTAAACTTAACCACGCATACTGAGTTATCAACACCATGACGTCACGGTTAACTTTTATGACGTAACGGTTTGTGGAAACCCTAAAATAAACAAACACCTAACCTCAAATAAGATAACTACTCTGTCAAACTATCTCAGTGAGCTGGAAGTCGAGGAATATTAACTTATAGTTAACCCATTTTGTGTGGTCAAGTTCAAAGAAAAATGGCCATTATTTACCTCATCTGTCACAATGTATTTGCTAATAATTCAGCCTCCTTCGTTTGCGAATAAAATCACATCGTCTTAACTGTCAGCACCTAAATATAGACAACACTTTATTCATATTATTATATGTTAATCATTGTACCTTTAATAATAATTGAAAATATTATATCAGTACAAAATATTTATTTCTTGCTATTTAAATGATTCGGGAACTAATCTTATCAAATATAACGCAACGATCATATATTAAATCGAATAAATTAGGTCTTGTTATTATAACCCCCGAAAATTGGTCTTTATTTTAGTGCCTTTATAACCAAAGGCGAGCACTTTACCACTGGTACCCAAGTGAGTTTGGTCGTTGTTGAAAACGCTGCAAAAAATCTTATTAAAACAAACGAAAATGCATTAAGGTATGTAAAGAAATAAACTTTTATTCACAATCTGTCAGTAATATAGACATTTCTTACCTTTAAAGCGGTAGGGAAGTGACTCATTACTTACTTTCACTAGAAGCATGAGTCACTTTTCTTAAAATTAATGTTATTAAAAGCTTGTAACTAAGCGATTGTGAATAAAATAGTATACATACCACGCGGGAAGGATCATTCCATCCACGGCTTTTAGCTACGCGCCTTGGGTCTCTAACAAAGCCTGGGCTGTAATGATCTACTTCCCAGCTATGTATGTAATATACTATTTTTTTGTATTTCATAATTTTTTTTTAAGTTTTGGTAAGACTGGTACAGCATCAATAGCGAGCATAACAAGCTGGGATTATTTTGATGATCGACTACCAGAAAACAAGCCCAGTGAGAAAAAACGCATCGCAGGAATATTAGTCAAACAAATGTAAGTGTTAAGAAACTATCTTTTCCAACACCTAAGCTTATTCCTTACTTAAATAACATTTTTAGGTCTACTCCTCTTATTAATGAAGGTTTATACAAGAATTTAGATGCCAAAAACTATCTTTCTAATAAAAAATACCCCCCTCAAATATATCACGTATCCCCCATGAAATATTACCCCAAGTAAGTGGACAAAAAGTTTTAAATTTCTCTTTTCACTATGTATTTTTATTTTAAAAAATGTTTTTAGTAACGGAAATTCTAAATTTCGAACTCCTCCAGAGCAACTGATGCCAACAGTCAGAAATTCTTCAGGAACTCTAAAGTATGAATGACTCTTACGTCTTTATTTTTTATATTTATTTAGAAAGAGTTCCTTGTTTCTAGTTAATTATTTTCATTTTTAGTTATAACGAAGATGATAGTCAAGACACTTTTATCAGCAATTCAATCCAATCCAGCACTGGAGTATCGAAAAAAGAGTTGTAAGCAATAAAAATATTTTTAGTCTTAATTTCTGTTGTGTCTAGCAGAACCAGAACTAAAGGTGCCTTTAGACCATACTTTGTATTCGTTTACACTGTTCGATTTTCAATTTGATTTGGTCCGTCTGATTTTGCATTTGACAAATCATTCGAGTTCTGCAAAATAGAACCGTATCTATTTCGGTTCGATTTTTCATCTGATTTTGGCGGTTCATCATGCGCATTGTGCATTATTTGCTGTCGACTACATTCTCTTAGAGGATGCGGGAAAAAAAGAAGATTAATAATTTTGGTTAGTGGTTTTTGTAGACATTGTGACGTACATTATTATCATAGATAGACGAAGTTGCAACTGCAGCAGTTTCTCTGTTTCTCAAACGCATTTTAATTATGTCCACACTTAAAGCAAACAACTTAAAATTTGTGAAAACAAAATCATAACCTTACATTTTCTATTTCTAATGACATGAATGACAGTTGTCATTTTTCAAGTCGAATCGAAAATCAGACAACTGTAAACGGTAATATTTAGAAAGGTCCAGGTTCGACTCTGATGTAAAATCAGATGTTTTATCAAATGTGAAATCAAATGAAAAAACCCATGGTCTAAAGGCACCTTTAGTCGTAAATAAATTTTTAGATCTAACTCTGAGCAAAATGAATTTAAAGAAAAACGATCAGAGCTCACAACCTTTGCCGAGTCCATACCTGCTGTATTCAAAGATTCAATGCCTAAATGTTCTTTACATGACGAAGTGAATTGTCGAAATTCCGTTTGCAAAAAGAAATCGTCTTATTTAATTAGAAGACATCACTATTACGAAGCAATAATGGATCAAGTGCAATATATAAAAAAGAGGATTAAGTCTTTGAATTTCACTTTGAGAGACGTAGAGCAGCTGTTCAGTCTTATTGAAAAAGCTAACGAAGATTTAGTGAATGTACGGGATGATCCTAAGGACAAAATATTGGCGAGAAAAAATAAGTTAAAGTGGGAAGGTAAATTTATTTTTCAAATTATTTTGAAATATCTGGTATGCGTTTAAGTTTCAGGGTTTCACAAGAAAGTAAAATCAAGTAAAGATGAAACCAAATTTACTTTGGACACAATTAAACAGCTGGAACAACTTTTCGATACAGTACTAATGAACATAGAAATATGTGAAAACAAATTTGAACCTCCAGATGACCAGGTGAGTATTTGTAAACTGATGATTTACATGTTCAACTACTTCTTGCTGTACACATATCCTCCTGAGACCTAGCGTCTATTATAAAACAACACAAACGTCATCTAGTGTTGAGCGGGTGCATTCCACTCGGTAAGCAAAGACATCTACAGTTTATAGAATGTCATTGTTAACTGCATCTGTTACGTCCATTGAAATGGGTTTTATTGGACGCCAGGTCTTATTGAATGCAAAGATTCATATTATTCTGTATATTTTTAATAATAATGAAAATTGTAGTCAGAATTTTGACCTACTTATGACATAGAGTTGATGTAGAAACAATAAAGATGGCTTGTGAAGACGAAGCATTTGTAAAGGAAAACGAGATTTCTACATAAAGAATTCTTTATTAACAATATTGAGGGATAAGCTGTAATTATTATCGTTTTCATCAATAAAAATATCGTTATAACTAACAAAAAAATTGTTTTTTTCTTATTTGTTGCATACTCTCCAATAAAAAGCTCCTTAGTAACCCTTTATATCTCATTTTAAAAGTACCTACGTCTATCAGGTCTCAGGAGGATATAAAAGCTTCTATAGAAATATTCTCTAGACTACACCGGCGTTATTCAGTGCTGTAGTTCTTTAAACTTCACGATTAGACAATGCCCGGTCTTATTACCATTATTTATGGTCAAAGAATTGTCTCATGGTATATTTTCCAAGTTTTCTTGTCATCTATATTATCATCCAGACACTACTGGATGTAGATTTACAACCAATGACGTATTAAAGATAGACCATCCTTCCAACATTATTACCTATACAATGTTTTGGTCGCAACAAAGTGTTTGCATGCAAGACCAAGACATATTTTGCTCATCACTCGTCCAACGTTAGACCAAAGCAATTTCCTAAATTCTATCGCAAATGGAGTAATCTCCGTTCCATATTCTTCTCTCACATATACATCCTCACACAGCATCTCTATGTTGATGTTTAAATAATAATTGTTTCTGCAAATAATTTCTGGTTTTGCTCACCAATGGAAATTCCTAATTCTCCGATTAAGTAGCTTTGACATTTTCAGAATTATGTCATCGCTATTAATACATCCTGGCCATTTTTAATGGGAAGCATCTTCCAGTCCTTCATAACTCCACATTCTACTGACGAAAGCAGTTAAAGAAAAGAATGTCAACAAAATAAATTGTTGATTTTAATTCCAGTTGACACTAATTAAATATTATAAGTAGCGCCCAATGATTTTGGACTGCAATTTTTCACGCTAAGTCATTTTAAATGGGAAAGTAAGAGTGACTTTTTGAAAGAAGAAAGAACATCGAATAATAATTTGAATGAATAGGTAATGATATTAAAAATAAACCTATTTTATGCCTAAGGAAGTGAAAAAAAGTTCGTTAAAAATCACAAGCTAGGCTTTCATTAAAATCAAACGGTTTACCGAACCACACAAGTGAATCACCGAAATTCCCCAGCTCTAGGTTCATAGCTTGTCTGTCTGTAGAGAAGAGATGGTGAGTTAAGCCCACATCTTCTCTTCCGCTATTTTAATTTGTTCCTCAAGTCTATCGACATCTTCATCATCAATACCAGGAGAATTCTGTAACTCGGACATTATCTTTTCAATGTCCGTTAGCAAATGTTGAACTTTATGAGAAACTTCTTGGGTGTCTCTTTCAGCGCGTCCAACCTAAGAACAATAAAATATAATTATGTGTGAGAACGTCTTTGTTTGTCTGAGTCCATAGAAACTGATTGACAATGTAGTGCTGTGAGATCCTAGGCTCCAGATGAAGAAAACCGATCGTTGAGGATTTGTAGATGATTGGGGGTGCTTCAAAAACGTTTGTGGGAGAAAGCAATAGTAGGTCTCGCGGATAAGGAGAAACTAAGAAGAGTTGGTGTCATGGATGCACCTAAACTGTCTAAAACGATATGTAGATTAGATTTGTTGAGGTGGCTTCTGTTTCAACTGATCTGTCCTAGTGTCCTGGAGGATTTCTTTTAAAGCAGGCAGTTTACTGAGGTATGGATAGACGTCAAATTTGTGAACTTACAGACTTGCCGTAATAATATATAGTTGCCGAATAGAGCTGAGTCCTGCATAACGAGGAACTATTAAAAGCATAGAGATAGTACAGATAGAGGCAACCAGCCATAGGCTGTAATCTAAGTGGAAACGTCCGTCAGAACTCCGATGTGAGAGAAAAATCTGTGGAATATCTATGATAAAGAACCGATAGCTGCTGATACACAGATGGCTCTGGTGCAAGTACATACAGTCTCTCTTTCGCACTCAGACCTGAAATATTATTAAGCAAAGAAACTAATTCGCTTTGTTAAGGAGCTACATTTGTTTGGTGGAGCTCTCTCACCACAAACGTACCCTAGCCTACTACAGACTTTTTCCATGTCCGCTTGAGCTTAAGTCAACTATAACTTAACTCAACGTTATTTGAACTACCACAAAACTACAATTTAAATTTTTGTCAGATGTCCTTTGGTCTTAGATTTAAGTCACCCAAATGTGGTAAACACAAACGTTTAAGTAAGAAACTAATTTTTAATAAATTATTGAACTAAAATTTAATTTTTAGCATGCTCCCGAAGATCACTTGCAGCTTGGTTTAATTGAATTAGAAGAAAATCTGAGAGAGTATAAATTTTTGAGAAACTGCAAAAAAGGTTGGATCCATGAACAGCTAGTTCAACTGGATAGATTACAGGTGGCACTGTCTGACATTCAACACAAATTACAACGTATTATTTTATCCTAGCATTTGGTTGGAGCTTCTGTGATGTTTTGTTGTGGCTTACTAAAAAGATGCTGTGGAATTTATTAAACTTTATTCATACATTTCTTAGTGTTTTTTTCTGAACTTTCATGTCAGTTTAAATCTGAGGTTTCCAAACTTTTTTTCTCATAGATCAGTTTCAAAATTTTGCTGGTTCCGGTGGAATACTGCAGCTACATTTCCAACCACGAATTAACAGTTTTCGAACAAAAAAGGTGAGAGTTGGCCAATCAAAAAAGTGATTCCATCCAACTTCACCTTTTTGGAAAACTTCCCATTCCTAGTGGTAAAAAAGAAAAAGAAAAATAGTATATTTTCTTGTGTTGTATTTATTCAAATTTATAATTATTACCTGGGTGAGGAATCAAACTAGTTCATACAAGATTACAAGCACACAAACCAAAAGTCGTATTTCATTCCTTTGCATGTCTGAACAAGTTGTACTGAATGTGGAATATACAAGTTTTTACAAGTTACAGTTTCCGAGCTTCTTAAAATATTATCTGTCAACATTTAGTTCTTCACTATTATTTTTTTGTCACACCAACGTAGACCCTCATCTAGTCTCCCGTGGACCACTTTGGGAATCAATGTTTTAAATTTAGTCATTGGTTAACCCGGTTTTTGTTCCTATAGGCCACGTCCATCAACTGACAAATTGACATTAATTATAGTCGCCCTAAGGATAAAGAATTATTTGGATAGATTTTTTATTATAAACAATCAGATATAGCTTTTAAAATACCTAAGCAATTAAAATAATGTAAAAAAAACACCAAATCAAAATTAAATTATTTCAAACAGGATCAAGATAACTATAAGAACCACGTGTTGTACAAAATATCAGGACGTGACGTAACGTGGAGTTGCCCTATTCATCCCACACAATACTAGAGTAGAGTTCTCGAAACCGTGTGCACATTGAAGCCGTGTAGATTTGTGCACACGGCTCTCTACAACGCTCACTTGACGTCGCTAACTTTCACATTAGGTAACCATCGTATAAAAAATCTTACGACTACAAAATAATTGATAAAGTGATAAAACATTTCTACAAGGTCCCTGACCTTTAAACGATTTGTTTATTTAAAATAAATAATCGTTAGTAATAATAATAGTAAAATTGGGTAAATAGTTTATTATTAATATATGAACAACAACAATGACGAGAATATTTAACATCACTCTGGAAGTTTATGCAAATAATCAATTTGTTTTGGAATCAACAAACTTAGTATTAAGTATTCAATAGATTTTATAGTTCTGGTGGGAAGTATCAAATTTTTTAATGTATTATCATCGATTTTCCACGCTATCTCACCTGCTTTTTCACCTTTATTTGTGCACCCTTCTCTTTTTTACCTGTGCCATAGGTGTGTTCTTTTGTATCGCGATCACTTCTTAATAGGTTCATTATAAAGTTCCCAAATTTTTATATAATATCATAAACGGTATAAAAAGTTATAGAAGGTTTGCTGACAGACCTCTGATTTAAGTATATATTTTAAATAATTGTCTATTATTTAAAAAATTTGATATTTATAGAAAAACTGAATAGTAGTTTCAAAAGTAGATGCTTCAAAGTGTTTAGTAGTAAAGTTTCATTGAATTATATTAATTTCGAAAAAAGATATAATTGAATGAAGTCTAAAAAAAACAAGTAAAATTAAGCATGCAAAAAAAAACAGATTTTTAAGAAGCATTCGTTTAAAATTCTAAATATCGATGGCTTTGCTTTTATAATAATAATGTTTTATGCTCATTTGCAATGCTAAATCCATAAGGAATTTTCGCTGGGACAAGTATTAATTAAATAGGTATTATAATAAACTGATATTACAGTCAGAAAATCTACTTTTTCAAATTTGAAAGTATTTCTATCTAAAAGTTGAGATCTTTCTTTACATTTCACATGAGTTTATTTATTTGTTTCAGAATGTTATAAGCTCAAAATTATTAACTTTTAAGTCGAGCGGTTAGTAAATTTGGCTCACGGGCCGTTCGCGCGTTACCACGAATTGAATACCACTGAAATTAATTTTATCTCGTAAACTTTCCAATTTACAGAAAAACTTTTTAGACAAAATTTGTAGATAAATGCATCAGCTACAAATTTTGATTTGGAAGTTTTTCTGTATATTAATTATTTAAACAATTAGATCGAAAAAACAAAAACAAAAATTTTCACTCGACGGTTTTCCGGTAAATTGTATGCCTAACATCGTAAACTTTTTCTCATGTTAAACACCACCCTTTTAAATACCCAATTTTGAATTTTCAAGTTTTTTGTATTTTTTGTGAGGTTTTATGTGTACTTTGATTAGGCTACTAACAGTAGGTACCGAAGTAATATCCATTCGAAATTAGAGTAAAAGATATTTTGTCAGAGATAAATCCCAGAATACTGTAACTACCAGACTTAGCACCCTGCGATTATTATTAACAATAAAAATCCTAATTAAAATTATCCGTTGTATAAAAAATATTTTGTTGATATTTGAAAATTTTGGTTACCACTGTAGAGTAGACAACGGCTTGTTGCACCCTGCCATAAACAAACAACTTCACTGCCTTTCATTTCAAAAGCCCGGTTACTGATTAAAAATAATACAATGTTTGTCGATACCCCGTGCAGTACTTAGTGCAAACCAATAATCCAGTAAATACTGCACACGATACTAGTCAATGATATAAAATATGTTCGCGATTATCGGTAGCTCAAATTGAACTTGACCATTGATAGTAAACCTAGAGTGAAATTTGTTAAAAATTTTATCAGGTAAGTCAAATATTATGATAGGTGTTTTGATTTTATGAATATATTTATTCAAGATTTTTAATCAAAAGAAAAATAATTTTATTAATTTTTTTAAAATCCCAAAATAATATTTATCTTGTCAATTTTTTTTGTGTTTAAATTCCTGATTTTGTTACAGATCAACAGAATGTCCGAACAAACAGGAAAGCCTTGTTCTAAATGTGAAGGTGGTTGCTGCAAAATTAGAACTAGCCGTCAAGGAGATCAAGAATGTTGCAAATTTGTAAAGTCCGATTGCTGTCAAAATAAATCTTGCTGTGAAGATGGAAAAAACTCTTGTTGTGGAAAATGTGAATGTACTTGTGAAATTGAAGTGCGTTGTAAAGAGGATAAATCTTCCTGCTGCAAAGATGGAAAATCCGAATGCTGTCAAGATAAAGCCTGCTGCAAAGATGGAAAATGCGTTGAGCGCAAATGTTGCGAAGATGGAAAATGCAGTTGCTCCTGCAAAGGTGAATGTACTTGTGTAATTAAAGTGCGTTGTGAAGAGGATAAGCCTTCCTGCTGTAAAGCTGGAAAATCCGCATGCTGTAAAGATGGAAAATGTGTTGACCGCAAATGTTGTGAAGATGGAAAACGTGACTGTACTTGTGTAATTGAAGTGCGTTGTGGAGATGATAAACCTTCCTGCAGCAAAGCTGTAAAATCCGCATGCTGTAAAGATGGAAAATGTGTTGACCGCAAATGTTGTGAAGATGGAAAACGTGACTGTACTTGTGTAATTGAAGTGCGTTGTGGAGATGATAAACCTTCCTGCAGCAAAGCTGTAAAATCCGAATGTTGTCAAGATAAAGCCTGCTGCAAAGATGGAAAATGCGTTGACCGCAAATGTTGCGAAGATGGAAAATGCAATTGCTCCTGCAAAGGTGAATGTACTTGTGTAATTAAAGTGCGTTGTGGAGAGGATAAGCCTTCCTGCTGTAAAGCTGGAGAATCCGCATGCTGTCAAGATAAATCCTGCTGTAAAGATGGAAAATGCGTTGACCGCAAATGTTGCGAAGATGGAAAATGCAATTGCTCCTGCAAAGATGAATGTACTTGTGTAATTAAAGTGCAATGTGGAGAGGATAAACCTTCCTGCTGCAAAGCTGGAAAATCCGAATGCTGTCAAGATAAAGCCTGCTGTAAAGATGGAAAATGTGTTGACCGCAAATGTTGTGAAGATGGAAAACGTGATTGTACTTGTGTAATTGAAGTGCGTTGTGGAGAGGATAAACCTTTCTGCTGCAAAGCTGGAAAATCCGAATGCTGTCAAAATAAAGCCTGCTGTAAAAATGGAAAATGCGTTGACCGTAAATGTTGCGAATATGGAAAATGCAATTGCTCCTGCAAAGGTGAATGTACTTGTGTAATTAAAGTGCGTTGTGGAGAGGATAAGCCTTCCTGCTGTAAAGCTGGAAAATCCGCATGCTGTCAAGATAAATCCTGCTGTAAAGATGGAAAATGCGTTGACCGCAAATGTTGCGAAGATGGAAAATGCAATTGCTTCTGCAAAGGTGAATGTACTTGTGCAATTAAAGTGCGTTGTGGAGAGGATAAACCTTCCTGCTGCAAAGCTGGAAAATCCGAATGCTGTCAAGATAAAGCCTGCTGTAAAGATGGAAAATGCGTTGACCGCAAATGTTGCGAAGATGGAAAATGCAATTGCTCCTGCAAATGTGAATGCACTTGTGAAATTGAAGTGCGTTGTGGAGAGGATAAACCTTCCTGCTGCAAAGTTGGAAAATGTGATTGTTCCTGTTGTGGCAATAAAGTAAGTCGTGGAGATGATAAACCTTCTTGCTGTAAAGATGGAGAATCTAATTGCTGTCCAGATAAATCATGCTGCAAGGATGGCAAATTTAATTGCTGCTAGGTTTTATCCTGTTGCTTATAAAAGCAAAACTTGAAATTGCTTCTTATATGTATTGTGTATAATCATAAATATCACTATTTTAAATATTTTACCCAAATATATTATTCTGTAATAATAACCAAAGTTTATAAATACAATATATTATTTGAAATTTTGTTTGATTTTGTAAAATACTTTGTTTTTCCTGCTTCTGAAGACTTAATAAATAAAATAAAATAAAATTAAAATTAAAATCGTCATACAAATATCTAAAAATGTCTTATTATTCATTGTTGTTGAACAAGGCTGGAATATTTTAAACATTCGAAATCAAATACCATAAAATTACGTAGAAATAGAGTTTGCGCGATGACGTCGGCACGACACTTTCACGAATTACTTTTGCACACTGTACTTTTGCACTCAGTATTACTACGAATGTACGAAAGTCGGTGTGCACCATTTATAGAATAAAGTATATATAATTCAATACCGATTCGTAGCGAGCAGTTATCAAGATTTTATCAAGGATTTTTTCAGCGGTTATATAAGTATAACGATAAATATGTCAAGTAAGTAGTTATAATGTTTTTGTTATTAACCAACTTAAAATATAGTCAGTCTTTTTTGTTGTTAACTCTAATATAACTTTATACCTACCTAATTTGTGTCTCTGCGTTGCGAGAACGAATCATCGGAAGAAATATTTTCTTTATAAAATAATTATTGATATTCAAAAGTATTATTTTTGTCTAGACGTATCATTCATCATATATAACAAATCAAAACAAAAAACATGAAGAAATTAAAAGAATGGTTTTTATTTGTGAATAAATGTATTAGACAAGAATTGTTAGAACATACTGTATAAAGTAATAACTATGTTTCCAATCATTATATAACTCAAAACAAAGCATTTTAAAACCTGAAATTAAGATACATTGTTTATAAGAAGTGAATAATTAAATCGTGAATCATAAAAATTGAAATGTACACATAATTTTTCCACTTTCACTTTTTGGGCAATACCGATGTCCGTCCCGCGGTCAGAAAATTGAGGGTTTAGGAAAAGGGTTTTTAATCCCCGACCGATGTCCGTCCCGCGGTCAGGTGGATACACATGTAGAATGGGCAGGGTAGAATATTATTCCTAGAATAATTAGTATGATTCGTGTATTATCGACACCCTTCCACAGACCCTACCTTACTCTATATATAATATCTGCAATATAAATTATCATACGGATCCACGGGACGGACTTCGGACGAACGTCTTGACCCTTTTAACCGCGGGACGGACCTCGGACGTACCTGCGTTTTACCCTGGCCGCCGGACGGACCTCGGAAACACCGCACTTTTTATACAAGTTCTAATTCATTTCTATTCTATTCTACTTTCCTTCTCAAAGCCTTTTAATTTAGAAAAATACTTTCCACTCAGAACGTAATATCTTAAAAATATTAAAATGATTTTATTTACTTTCAGGTAAAACTTGCTGTAAAATAAATTCAGAATCAGAAGATTCATGCTGCAAAACATCTTCAGTAGATTCATCAAAAGCATGTTGTAAAGGTTCAAGCTGTGCCGACAATCAAGACAAATCATGCTGTAAAGTAGAGCCAACGAGTGAAAAATCTGCAAAAGGATGTTGTGGAGGGCAGAAAAAATCCTGCTCAAGTTAATTCAATATATATATTTTTACTGATTATATTGTTTGTGTGTTAGTTTTTATTATTTTTTGTAAAGATAATTTCGTTTTTTATTTTATTTAAATGTTTGTAATAAATAATAAAATATAAAATAATACAATAAATAAAAATACAACGCGTAACTCCTACAAGTTAACAGAACATTAAAAGAAAATTTAAAAAATACCATTGTTCAGAATTTACAACAAAAAATTTTGTGGCATGAAAAATGCTAAAAATTTCCTTATGCTGGGCATAGTTTTTTGATAAAAACAACTTCAAACAGTATCATGAAATTTTCGAAAAAACTTATTTTCAGAATATTTTGTAACACCACAAAAATATGAATATTGAAATGAAATGTCAGAAAAGTACTCCCAGTCTACTGGAAAAACAATTCACAATACCATAACCAGAACAGTTTTCATCAGTGATGGGTAATGTTAATAACCACCTATGTTGTTAACCAGTTCTTAGCGTTAATTAACGCTAAGTTAAAAATTGTTTGAAATTAACCACGGTTAACAATTTAGGCGGCCACTTAAAAAAGAAGAATTTTTATAAAAATATATCCCGCGAACATCAGGAGTTTGCGCAGTAATTTTTTCATGTCTATTAAATAGCATTACGCAGACTCCTGACGTCCGCGACATTCCAACCTTTATTCTGTTTTGTGGGTTAGACTGTTTTGTGTTCCTAGCATAGAAAGAAATTTCCTTTCTATTCTGTTACAGAGTTCACGTGCTGAGTTCTGGAGCTTTTATTTACATCTCAAATAACCTTAAATTATGTCAAAATGTTTGTAATAGTGGGTAGAACACAAATATCTAATAAAAAATTTTTTTTGCTTAAAAATTGGTAGTTAATAACTAGTTATTAACCAGTGACCGGTTAACACAATTATTAACCGGTTAATACCCATCACTGGTTTTCATTTGATAATAAGTCAAGTCCACTTGACGTCATGTGTGACAGTCGCCCTGATGAATCTGATGATACACAAGGGTTCTTTGCACAACACGTGGTTCTTAATAAGTATTTGAGTTCACTTTATTTTGCTATATCTGACTGTTTATAATAAAAAGGATCATTAAATCAATAAAAAATAATCAAATAACAAATCGAAAATCTAACCAAATCATTGTTTTTCCTCAGAACGATTGTCATTAATGTCAACTTGTCAGTTGGTAGAAGTATTCGTAAAAGTAAAATTGTTAAAAACAACTAAAAAACCAAATTTTGGTACGGTTAATTAAAACGCTAAATGACATTAATATTTTATTTAATTCACTTACGAATTAGTTTTCAACATGAACAGGAACTACAATTTCACAAACTTTATTTTTATGGAGATTGCATACAGTTTTTTCCAAATTTTCGAAATCAATTTCCATCGTCTTTTTTTGCTCGAGCAAGTCACGTAACTTTTCAGCCTAAAAACATAGCATTTTCATGTCTAGTTTGGTATTTATTTTAACAATAGAATAATGAGGTTATGTTGTCTAGAATGTTATGGAAAGTATTCTTTTTACAGTTAAATAACTATATTTATCAGTGTCGTAATGTTTTTATATATAAAGCGATAAATTTCATGAAATAATTTAACAATACAAGCGCGAATATTGTTATACAAGGTGTTCAACGTTCGTATGCCATTTTGAATCATTTTTTTAAATACAAATATGCTAAAATAGGTTAAATTTCTTAATAATAGACAATTCCAGAATAACGTTACTGACAGGTTGCCCATATTTTGCTGGAGGACACACATTATATTTACTGGTAAACAGCTGATAATAGTTACTAATAGATACTTTAAATGTATTTAAAATGACATCGGTTTGTAGTTTGTTAAGTGTGGAATATGGGGAGAAAGAGATCAGGTATCTCTTTTTCGATTTCCGGCTGTTTTAACGAAACGAGGTTCTACTAAATCTGTCTGACAACCTATTGACTTCACTACAAGTAAGATTTTTCTGAAATACCTTACAGCACATGTGAAACTAATCGATTCGGTTGTCCTCCAGCATAACATGGCTTACCTGTAACAGTAACGTGTTCTGGAATGGTCCAGACAGTGTCATATTATCTCTTTTAACTGTCAAAACGATCTCCAAATTTCCCTGTATATTTTCATCAATATTTTTATTATTAGTTGAGATTTTGGAATAATTTTTTGGTCGAAAGAAAATATAACCTACTTACTCTTTTTAAATTTTGTTTAACAAATTTAAGTGCGTTTTGTAACTGTGGTTTAGTCATAGGCATTTCAGGTATATCTTCATTTGTTAAAGATAAGTCTAATTTATTCGTGAGTTCCTGTAGCTCCGCTTTGATTTTATCTGAAATGAGAATATATATAGGATGATCCAACGAAAATTTGACCCCCAGAATTTCAGAAACCAAAAGTTTCTTCAAAATGTAAAAACGAGTGAAATTTTATTGGGAGGGAGACCAATTTTCATACAAAATTCATACCCAAGAATGCAATTCTGCATCAACCCCCAATATTTTCAATTTTAATTTATTTCTACATGGCTTGGCATGGCTTTCGAATATAAATAACTGTCATATTTTTGTTGTTTTTGGTTCTTGTTTCTAATTTTTATTCTTTCCATATTTTATTTTATTTTATATTAAAATATAATACTCACCTCTTATTATCTCCAACTGTTTTTTAATATTTAAAGACGTATCTTTTATAGCTTGAAAGGTTTTAAATATATTTTTGTCACATAAATATTTCTCATCAAAGTTAATTGGAATTTGCAATTCATCCAGCTTTTTTTTAACTGTCAAACTCTCTTCATTTATCCTATCTATATTCAATTTTCCTATAAAAACAATACACTGAATAAAAAAAACAGTACTTCAAATCCACAGTCTTGGAAGCTTTGCAATTTATTCAATTGCTTGGAAGCACAATTTGTATAGAAGAAAATAGAAAAGAAGATCTGGAGGAAGGAAAACATAAAAGAATTAATCTTGGAGCTATAAGATTTTTGAAATCTACTAAATTTCTAAGTAGAGGTGAAAAAATGACACACTTTACAAGCATTAAATGAACAAACGAAGTTATAAACACTGCTAAGTGTTGTATATTTAAAGTAAATACGTTTGCTTTACTCTAATAGATCTTTATTTAAACTATCTCAAGCAGA
This sequence comes from Lochmaea capreae, assembly GCA_949126875.1. Taxonomy (NCBI): domain Eukaryota; kingdom Metazoa; phylum Arthropoda; class Insecta; order Coleoptera; family Chrysomelidae; genus Lochmaea; species Lochmaea capreae. Next base: position 4,388,682 of record OX421408.1, read on the forward strand.
GTACATAACTTCTCCGAGAGCAAACCTTAATATTGTATTTTTTTTTTGGAAAAATAAAAAATAAAAATAATAAGAAAAAAGAATAAGTAATGCCACAAGGAACTTACAGAAGATACTTAATATTGTATATTTCACCTAAGTAGGTTATCTACGATGTCACCTAACTCCGCTATTACCGCCAACCCAAACTTCTGGTCAACCCAGTTGCCTAACACGTAGAACTTTCAGATTGTGGCCACCAGTGACGCCGAAGTCCACAATCAATATTCTTAAGAGCTTGGATCTACACTATAATACGTACCTGATCATAGTTAGGTACCTAGTATATTTTGAAATTATTGTCAAAAATCTAATTACATTTTCTATTTGATTTTGATTGTTTTTTGTTTTCACTACCTTGACTACCTTTAAGCTATACTGGGTCTAATGCAAAGAATCGTTGAACCAACGGAGTTGTGCTCAAACATAGATAAAAAATATCATAGATACACTTAAGAACATCTAGTTTTAAAAAAATTGGTTTCATTATAACATTTTATTTTTAAATGTGATGTTTATACCTGTTGTCTCATTCACCTTCGGTCCCAGCTTTCGTATTTCTTCCAGATCTTTTCTAAAAGTGAATTAATGTTAAATTAATTAAAAATAAAACTATAATATATAATATTAGACTTACAAGAGATTTCTATATTTATCTTTGGACGTGGTACAAGTCGTTTCAGTTTTCTTATTAAACTCCTTTTGTTTTTTTAATTTTTCGGCATTTTCTTTAATTTTTTTGAGAATATCGATACCATTTTTTAATAAATTTAAATCATTGGGAAATTTGTATAATTCCTTTTCGATATTTTCAAGTTTTTCATTTAAATTTTCCGTAGGACTTAACCCGGAAATTATTGTTTTAATTAAATTTATAAGATCTTTAATATCTTTGAATTTATCCGGTACCCTAAAATTAGGAGGAGCTGGTAATGAGTTGTCGAATTCATTTTGAGCAATCTTCGCGCATTGTTCCGAAGTTTCACCTGAAAATAGGTTAAAAACATAGACTCTATCCAAGGTGTAACAGCTCCTAGTACATAATGAAACCAAAAGAAAGCAACCAAAGCCAATTTTGGAAAAAAATTTCTTTTGGAACGAAGTAAAATTGTAACATCTTTAAAAAAAACACAAATAATAAGCAAAAATATCTAGAATTTAATAGTTGTCCAATGAAAGCGAAGTGCATATTACTTACAAGAAACATTAGAAATTGTAAAAATAGTAATTACTAATAAAATCACTAACATTTTCAAACACTACATAACCTATAAATGATACCAAGATGATATTATTTGTAAATGTTGTTATCTTATCAATATGATGAATCAAGCTTCTATTTGAAATAGGATGGATATGAAATATTCATGAATATTTGTTTAATTATATAGGGATGATACGAAAAGTGTTCAATTGCAGAAGGCTAAGTAGAAATGCTGATGAAATTTTGTTATTGGAAAGCAGCCATTATAGCACTGAGCTCGTGTGTAATTAGTTCCAAAATAGTGTGGGAATGCTTAGGCATGCTCAATGAATTAGGCGAGAACAATATAGTAACCTTATTGTGGATTCCAGGAACCTTTTTGAGGAATCAGCTCCAATGTAATATGGAAAAAAATAGACAAAGCTGAGAAAATAAAAGATCTAGTAGGACTTGGATAATCAAAGATTCTTCTGGGTGACAACATATGTTGAGATCAAATGAAGTCAAAGTAAAACTGCACTAAGAGTTTTAACAGGTATCCTAACTGGACATTACCGCCTGAACGGGCACCTGAAAAAGCTCAAAATAGTGGAGGAAGAAAATTTTAGATCTGTGGCATGGAAGAAGAAACCTCCTTCCACATTCTTGCGAATTGCACAGCAATTCAGAATCCTAGGGGACAGCACCTGCAAATATCCTAAAATTCCTCAAGGAAATAGGACTAAAGGAGCTGCTAGTCTCTGAGACGTTCCTCAGGCTCTTTTAGGTCTCAGTGAATGTCACCCCATCATACATACTTGCCTAGGAAATTTTGTTAAAGGAAATTTAGAAATACCCTCTACCTATCTCTAATGCTGCAATCTGAATGTAAATTCCACTACAGTGAAGAAGAAGCAGGTAAAAGTGAAGAAAAATAATAAGAAGTAGACGTTCAAGAACATTTTATTAATAAAATGTGTAGGATTTTATAAAACTTAAAAAAATATAAGTACTTGATTTTAAATCGGAACATTCCTGTCAATGTTTAGTTCTTACGTACAGTGTAAATACATAATAAATAGAAAAATAAGAACTTTTTCTTTGGTATCTTTTTTTAAATGAATGGTTGATCGGTGCTACTTTAAGGTTCCAATTCCAAATTTCTAAAACATCCTTCAGGTAAAGCGTTTACTATAGCTTCAATATTATCAACATCATCTTGTAGCTTCTTGATGTCAATTTTATACTGTTCAATCAAATCAGATTGATCTTGATGTTCCTTCTGGAGGTTAGCCAGCTTTTCATCGAGTTTCGACTCTTGTAGTTGCAACTCTGTTTGTTGTATCACTTCTTCTAATCGATTTATTTCAGTGTCGTTAATATCGGGAGAGTTTGCCAATTGCGTCATTATATTCTCGACATTTTGAAGAAGCTCTGTAACTTTCTTAGACGTTTCTTCAGTTTCTTTCCCAGCGCTACCAACCTTTAAAAAAGTAGTAAAAAAAAGCATACAATATGGAATTGTTTTTAAAAAATCTTACCTTTTCTTTAGCTTCGTTTATAAACGTCCCATTAGTAGAAGCATAACCTAAATATCCATTAAGAGTTTTATTTGTTTCTTCAACATTTTCACTCATCAACTCAGCATCTTCGGTTAAAATTGATGTATTCCTCAGCAGTTGCCCTGCTTCTTGCTTTATCTTCTCGGCAACGTTGGAAGCATTTTTCGCTAGACCATCAGCTTGTAAAGCTTTTGTCAAAGCTGAATTCGCATTTTGTGTAGCATCTTTTAACGATTGTTGGTCTTCGTAGGTTTTATTAGAAGCTTCTATAATAATAGCTTCGATATTTTTAATTGTTTGCAGAGCTTCGTTAGCTTCTTGTCTGCTTTTTTGTGTTTCCGAGTCGAAATCTGCAAAAATTAGGTAAGTTTAATACATGTATGTACTAGAGAATTAATGGGAGCGAAGTTTTAAATGCTTTTTTTCAATGTACGATGCTTAAAAACATGAAAATTGATGAAAAATCCATTTTTTCAGTGAAAAATTATAAAAAACTGCTATTTGATACATGAAAATGGATGAAGAATGCTCTTTTCAAATAAAAATCTCATAAAAACTGATATTTTAAATATGCAAATTCATGAAAAATGTCTTTTTCCAGTGGAAAATTGATGAAAAATGCTTTTACCAATAAAAACTGCTATTTTAAACATCAAAATTGATGGAAAATGCTTTTCCTCAATGGAAAATTCATATTAACTGCTATTTTAAACATGAAAATTGATGAAAAATGCTTTTGTTTAATGAAAAATGCATAAAAACTGCTATTTTAAAGTAGAAAATTCATAAAAAATGCCTTTTTCCAAATGTTAAATTCATAGAAACTGCTATTTTGAAAATGAAAATTCATGAAAAATGCTTTTTTTCAATGTAAAATTTATTAAAACTGCTATTTTAAAGTAGAAAATTCATAAAAAATGCCTTTTTTCAAATGTTAAATTCATAAAAACTGCAATTTCAAACATGAAAATTGATGAAAAAAGCTTTTTTCCAATGAAAATTCATAAAAACTGATATTTTAATAATTGTTATTTTGAACTTCAAATTTTGCACTCTATCATCGTCTACTTACAGCCAGGATCTGACTGGTAAACAACTGTAAAGAATAGGCTGGCAAGAGACAAGACAGTTCAACCTAAAAGAATGAATGAATGACCTACTGAGATGTAAAAAGGAGTTTACCTTTTAAATCATTATAGATGCTTTCAGTGTCGTTCAAAATTTTCTTCCATCTGTCAATGGAGTTATCAGTTCTCTCTTTGGTGGCGTGAATGTCGTTAAGTAACTCGTCTGTGATAGATTGTTGTTCATATGACGTTTCCAGTAGGCTTTTCGCTACGTTTGTTTTTTCCTCAACATTTTTCCTCATTTCTTGACTGTCTCTGAACAAAGCTTCACTTTCGTTTCGTAACCTATAAGCTTCATCACGCAAATCCTCGGATCTAAGTTTTAATTCTGGTATATCAATTTTGGGCACTTCTAAATTTTTAACTTCGTTAAGTAAAGTGAGCGCGTCGTTTTTCGCTATCAAAGATTTATCAGCGACTTCTTTCGTCCACTCTTTGGTTCTATTTAATTTATTTTCAAGATCTAAAATTTCGTGTTTTAATTTCCTAGCATCGTTGCCTACATCTGATTGATCGCTTGTTGCGTTTTTGGCTATTGAGTAGGCTTCTATTGATTTGTTTTTAGCTTCGGCTGCGGTGTCTGTAATTTTTTTAGCTTTTTCTTCCAGCTGATCGGCGATTTCTCTAGCTTCGTGTGCTATTGCTGTCATTTTCTCGGATTGTTGTCCTGCTTTTTTAGAACTTTCTATAGCGTGATCAAGAGCTTCCTTAGCTTGGGAATCGAATGTACTTTTTATTTCCGATAATCTTACTTCACCTTCCTCCAAATTAGTTTCAATGTGGTCCAAATTCATTTCGGTAAAATGATTTTTTTCTTTAAACAAGAAAATATTTTCTTCAATTTCGGATAAAGTGCGAGCTATTTCTTTTTCCCTTTCACGAATATCATGAACCTGCTGTATAGCGCTGTGATCCCCTGTAATATTTTTCACGTTTTCATAAATACTACTAATATTTTTTCTCAATTTTTCCAACTCTTCAGGAAATTTGTCATCAGCTATTACAGTTGGTCTTCTTTCTATTTCATCCAGTATATCGTTCAATCTTTGTAATTTATCTTCGTGTGTTCTATACGCTTCTTGTACTAAATTATAACAATCTGGACAGTCGACACATCCTCTTTTTCTGTCAAATTTATTTTCTTTACATCTGTCGCATCTTCTACCTTCTACATTGTCCAAACAAGGACATTGACCCGATGGATCACACTGTAGATCCTTGGAACCAATTGAATCACAATCACAATCCTTACAGCCTTCCACAGAAAAACCGTATTTTCTAGCTTCGCAATGATCACATCTCAACCTAAAAATAAATTAAATAAAATATCACAATGTAAATTAAGGATTATGTTTACCCAGTAACACCTGGACGGCAATAACATTGCCCAGTGAGAAGATCACATGTTTGATTATAAGAACCAATTGAATCACAATTACAAGCATGACAACCTTCTCCACTCATTATATTGTAATATCCATCTTCACAACGGTCGCAGTTGAGACCAACAACGTGAGGTTTGCAAGCACAAGTTCCTGTAGTTTGATCACATTCAGGTGCTCCAGATTTCTCCGCTTCTGTTCCGACTGGATAACAAGTACACGGTTTACAATCACCTTTGGGAAGAACTACGGCGTTACCATAGAAACCTGGTAAACATTCCTGACACTGTCCTCCACCAGTGTTGTATATACATCTAAGACATTCACCAGTTGTAGTGTTACAATTTCCAATTGCGTTTAGATCTATATTCTTGTTACATTCACATTCAGTACAAGGAGTACGAGGTCCGTATCTTCCGGAAGGATCACCGTAAAAACCATCCGAGCAAAGATCGCATTTATGACCGGTGTATCCTGTAGGACATTCCGTACACATGGTCATATCATCGTCGATTTGTATACACGCTCCGCCTTCTGGACATCCACATGGTTTGCAATCGTTACGGGTACCTAGAAAACAAGATTTATATACGACAGTGACACTTAAAACCATACAGGCTGAGGCAGGAGCCAGAATTGTAGAGCTAAAACAAAGGATAGCTACTCCAATAAGCCTATCTAAGGACATAACAGCTTTCCAAGTGGAAGTGACGGCGATTCACCACTGCATTGAACAAACTAAAAGCCAGGAAAGGACGTACTGTACAGTTGCCATCTTCACCGACAGCCAAGCTGCACTGAAGGCATATGGTCACAAGGAAGTGGGTGGCACAGAAATCTCTAGAGTGGTGGGTAAATACCGCAGGCAGAGAGAGGCTACTTAAAAAGATTAGAGCTCTGGAGAATGTAATGTAAATACACTTACCTCCCAAAGCATTTCCATAGTACCCTCTAGCGCAGAGTTCACAGTTTTCTCCAGCAGTATTATGAGCGCAAATACATCTACCAGTTTCAGAGTCGCAGATTTCAGCATGATTGTTACAGTCGCATGGAACACAAGGCATAAATGATCCACCCAAAGCGGGCGAGTGTCTAAACCCTGGGGCGCACGATTCACAGAATTGTCCAACGTAACCTGAAAAATAGGATTTGGTTACTTCAAATATTGTTGTTTAATATAACTTACCTGTTGGACAAACACAAGATTCAACCCATAAAGCTGGTCTTCCAGCAACACCTCTAGAAGCAGTTTCAAGTTTAACTTCGTCTAAAAATCCAACCCCTTCAGGAGCGTAAGTTCCTTTAATTTTAATGGCAGTTAAATTGGTTAAAATAGAAATAAAAGTCCTCGAGGGAAGTCGAGGCTGCCAACCGTAGTCTGGGTGTTCGTGGAGGCGGAATTTATAAACTTGACTCTAAAAACAATACAAAGTATTTATCAAAGCGCTAGACTGAACGAATAGAAGCAAACCTGCATGTTGGGCACCCGATTCTTTTGCGCGAAAATAGTATTAGTAACAGAAGTTCCTGATCCTTCCAATATAACATCCGTAGCAGTTGGTACAACTCTATTATCCCCAATTTTTAATGTAAACTCCAAAAGTTGATTGTACGAAGTTCTTTGATCTCCTAAAAATCTGTTTGGAGCCACAAAATAAACAGCTTCATCTCCAGTTGTATGAACTCCAATACTTTGACTAATAGATTCGTACTTAACCTCGATTTTTCTGTGATACTCATCTTCGGCTGTCCACTTTTCATTTCCTTTGAAAAATGACGAAGTTACGATATATCTGAAGAATTGGGATGCAGAGCTGCATTGCGCTGAGTGACCGTAGCAGAAGCAAGGAGTACATCCGAAAGCATTTTCTTCGTCTAAGTTAAAGAAGCCCGGTTTGCACTCGTTGCATTGTTTTCCTTCAACGTTTTCTTTGCACTGGCAGACTCCTGAAGAAGGTGCACATCTTGGTTCGTTGTTCAATGAACCTGCCGGGTGACATCCGCACGTTTTGCATCCTAACGAAGAGAAATCGTAGAAGTTTTCTTCGCATCTAGAACGAAAAAATAAAAATTATCAATTATATGATGTTTTTATGGATTATTAATTATACCTATCGCATTTTTCTCCGGTAACTCCAGCTTTGCACTGACATTTTCCTTCCGCGTTACACTGGAGACTTCTCGAACCAACAGAGTTACACTGACATGGAATACAGTATCCATCTTCTCGCATGTAAAAGTTTTCTTTACATCTCTCGCAGTTAGCGCCGTCTCTGTTGGCAATACAGTCCAGGCAGTGTCCTCCATGTCCAGTTTGTTCATATAGTTTTTGGTCGAAGAAACATCTGTTGGAATAGCCGTTACAGTTACATTCTGCGAACAAAAATAGTTACCAGCTGAGTAAAAAGATTCGAATCTGATGATCTCGGAATAATTACAAGAATTCCAAAAACACGCTCATTGGAAAAAGTCCAAAAATGGGAAAAGGAACTTTCTGCAGCCTACCTACAGAGATTCCCATTGGACATTGCTCACTCAGATACCAAAGTGAACAGTGGAACATAGCTGGAATAGGTCTACTTAGAGCCTGATCAAGTTACAATCCTCTTGGACTTAAAAATAGATGTAGAGTGTACACAGAAGATACCTAGAATAGGTCTACTTAGAGCCTGATTAAGTTGCAGTCCTCTTGGACTTAAAAATAGATGTAGAGTGTACACAAAAGATACCTGGAATAGGTCTACTTAGAGCCTGATTCAAGTTACAATCCTCTTGGGCTTAAAAATAGATCTAGAGTGTATACACAAGATACCTGGAATAGGTCTACCTAGAGAATGATCAAGTTGCAATCTTCTTGGACTTAAAAATAGATGTAGAATGTACACAAAAGATCTCATAAGTCGCGGTGTCGTAAAACCCCTAGTCATCTAATCTAATTTTGGACCAGGCTGCTATTGCGGATATTGATAGCTGAGCATATTTTACAGAAGCTGTACGATAAGTAGTTTCTGAGATACCTCTCTTAATCAGGCACCCGGTATATCAAGTAAATATAGGTTATACAGGATTAAATTTATAGTTTTCTAAATATTCTCAATCGAATAATTAGTATATATCTTAAATAAGTGATCAACTAATATCATTCAATAACTGAGAATTTTATAGCAGGTCGGTTCCCATACGTTCACAGCCAGAAACTAATTAATTGATGTCTTAAAATCCATAAAACTCTATAGAAAATGTTATTATGATGCTTCAGACAGATAGACCTCGCTGTGAACGGTGCCGTAAAGATATAAAACATTATTTGCGTGGGCAGAGCCACACGATTTCATTTAACTGTTGAAAACATCCGAAGTCTTTTATATATTTTTTCTTTTCATTAACGAATGTACAATAAATAAGCTTTGATCAGTACGGGAATATTAAGTATGATGATACTTTTTGTTATTCTTATACTTATACTTTATTTTTGTTTCTTATGAGAAAAAGTTTCAAGATTTCAACAGCGATATGAATTAAGTGCATATAGAGGTATGTTGTCCTCGAATCAGCTTGATTAAAAAAAATACAACAAACACATATATACAGTGCATAATAACATACAAAAAATTAGTAGGTGCAGCCCTTTGCGCCCCCCAAAATAAAACCTTTTCTTACATCTCTATCTCCGATACTGTAAGTGATAGCTTGATGGGACCCTTTAAAGAAATTTATATGGGTCTTTAGACCGACGAAAAAAATGCAACCCCCCAACCTTTTGGATATTTTAGAGTTTCTGGTAAAGCACCTTTTTTATTACTTGAGCTGTTCAAAGAAGAAAAAATAAGTTCGACTTGTAAAAATCGTACAAGTCAATAGGATTCAAAAAAAATGGGGGTCAATTTGGGAAAATGTACAGATTTAGTCAAAATTTGGAGAGCCCCAAAAGTTATTGATTGTGGGTAATCTTTTTTGCCCCTGTAAGGGAGGTATAAAACGCTCTTTTTCACTTAAATTTGACCCGTCCCCTCCCATTCTTTTTTGAGATATAACGTACCAAAAAACGAAAAAAAAATTTAGTTACTTGTACCCGTGTACCAAGGGCTAGTGCCATCCCACGCCGAAAAACACACATCATCAAAGTCTAGATATGCAATCACAAACAAAACATACCAAAAAAAGCACCACATCCTTTTTTTTATTAAAAAAAATGCAACCCCCCAACCTTTTGGATATTTTGAGTTTTTGGTAAAGCAACTTTTTCATTACTTGAGCTATTCAAACAAGAAAAAATGAGTTCGACTTGTGAAAATCGTCTACAGGATTCAAAAAAATTGGGGGTTAATTTGGGAAAATATACAGTTATAGTCAAAAAAGAGTCCCAAAAATTATTGATTGTGGGAAATATTTTTTATATGCCCATGTAAGGGAGGTATCAAACGCTCTTTTTAAATAAAATTTTACCCCCCCTCCCATTTTTTTTTGAGATATGAAATCCCAAAAACCGAAAAAAACAATTTACTTACTTGTACCCGTGTACCAAGGGCTAATGCCATCCCACGCCGAAAAACACACATCAAAGTCTAGATACGCAATCACAAACAAAACATACCAAAAAAAGCACCACATCCTTTTTTTTTATTAAAATAATTATAATCCATCTACTATTAATTTTTTCATTATAATCTCAAAACAAAAATCAAAATCAGTTACCAAATATATTATGAACACTGTACAAGATTAAATTATTTGAAAATTTTGTTTATATTCTCCACATTAGCAATTTCGAAAAAATATCTATGGATCTCAACGAATACTTTCGGAATACGTTACCAGACAAGCCGTCAAGACATGATAATGTGAAATAACCAGCGTGGGACTATATAGGTAAACTCGATGGGTGGAAATCAACTTCTTCGAGTGGTTCTTAAACAGTAATGCACCAATGCAGACACCGTACCACTCCTCTCATTATAAACTTTTGAATTTAAATCACCTTTTGTAGAAATAATTTCATGTAGATTTTTAACGAAGAGTCATGTTTAGAGGTGAAGAAAAAGTAACAGCTCGAAAATTCGCCTCATTAGTTGTCAATTTTAGTATTTCTCACGGTTTTTATACAGGATGTGTCCAAAGTAATCTAAAATATTGATGTGGGCGATAAGTTTTTTGGTATAAAATGCTTTTAATACTATTATAAAATATCGTACTCCACTGGTACTTTTATGAACGGAATCAACCACGATTCCTCATCCCTTTATTGATTGGTTCAGCACCACCAGTCAGAAACACCTCAGCCTTTAGGCTTTTTGTGCTATTGGTTGTGCCGTTTATGTGAACAGACCAGTAGCCCTTATCAGGCTCAATAGTCTTTTCACTAGGTCCTTCTTGGGGAAATCCTTCCAAGGATGTTCTAGTCCAAGGAGTCTATATCTCCAATGAGATAATGCTTCACAATCAAAGATAATGTGAGAGGCTGTGTCCTCCTCTTCATGTGCTTCCTTAGGGTACAGTGACCGGTGTGTAAACCTCTCACTATCCTTATCTGGCCCATGCTAAGGTTTCCGAGGTTTTTTTGACCAGGAGTTTGCTGTGTTCCTGTTTTGGCACGTATCTCCAGTACCACTGATGTTTAGTTTGAGTCCACCAAGATGTACAACCACGTGCAGCAGTTTTAGATATCCCAAATACTGCTTCAGGACCAGTGAAAGCAGACTCAGACCCTAGATTTGCTAGGATGTCTGCCTTTTCATTTCCTTCAATGCCCTTGTGCCCGGAACCCACTTAAGAGTAACTCTATTATTGTTAGCTAGGGTTAATAGTTTTTGTACAGTCCTAGATCTGACCTGAGGACATGCTAAAGATTTTAGTGCTGTCTGGCGATCAGAGAGTATAAGGATCTTTTGGCTTCTATACCTCCTTTCGATATTCACCACTTACCGACGCAATTAATGACAAGCAGAATGGCTGTAAAAAAAGGTAAAAGCACAAGAATATACTTACGTTTACATTCGTGCGCATTTTGCGCAGTTGCTCTACCCCAAGGAGCATCGTTGTAGAACGGCAAACATTCGTTACAATCAGATCCAGCGGTGTTATGTTCACATTTACAAACTCTTCTTTTCGATCCATCTACTCCAGTAGAAGCAATGCACTCCGAAGCGTGACCGTTGCATTTGCACCTAGCTCCAACAGCAATATCGGTAATGGCGTAAAAGTAGGATTTCAATACTTGGTAGTCTCCGAAAACTTCATCTCCAAACGTGTTTAAACGATCCAAGGTTATCATTATTTCTGCAGCTGTGACCCATTCCTGTTGCGGATACAAATATATGACAGTTTATTTCATAATTTTGTACACGACCACTTAATAGTAAGTCAATATATCTACTAGAGTGAATTATGGTTCATAGTGCATTTTTCTTATAGTTTTTTCATATCAAATTTCTTGTTCGTAGAAAAAACAGTGTATGCAACACTTATGTAATGGTTATTAATACATGATCGTTGCATAATATACTATTTACGTCGACAGTGTATTAACATATGCTATTAACGTTCTCAAAATCAGACAAAATCATACATTAATGACCCCTATTAATACTAAACGATTTTCTTCAGGCAACCTAACGCACATCTTGTACATTATATTGACAGTTACCTTTGGTGTAGGCAACCAAACATACAATAACACCTTTAATAATGATTAGTAGTATGGAATACTTCTAGTTTTTGACTTATCTATCGTTTTATTTTGTTATTCTACAAAATTATAAATTATTAGTGTTAAGACATACAAAAAAGAATCTAAGTAAAACGAAAACAGTGACATTTGAACCACAGATATTTGAACCAGCGACCATCTCTGTGACATTTCAATGTCATTATTTATTTTTGACAGTACTTACCTATGAAACAAGTACATATTTTTAGTTTTTAAATATTGAGAAAAACGAATACAACTTGTACAGTCGACGAAAAAGCTTTGTAACCAACACAAGTATTAAAAGGGCAATTAACAATCTCGACCATTAAATTATCTTGATTGTTAATGGCCCTCATTAATACTCTTGTTGGATAAATAACTATTTGTTAATTATTTTTGGACATTAAGCCATCACAATCTATTTTTCAGATACTATTATTGACTAAAACTACTTTAAAAAAGAGGTTTGGTGTTGAATTTATTGGACTACGTTGGTGCCAGGCGAAATGTGATTCTTTTAAGACCCTTAAAAATCTCGTGTTATAAGTTTCGAAATAAAATAAACATAAATTCACAACATAATGTGAGTTATTGTTGCCCTAATATGAATTTTGTCAACTAAAAACTGACACGCGATCATTTCTTTTCTGTTACATGCTCAGAGTTTTCTAAAATAATGATGACATTTTAAAAGAAAACATTTTTTTTTAGTCGGGGATTAAAAATAGCTGGTTTGAGAAAAGTGAAACTGAAAGCGTAGGCTCCGAACTATATTCCAACAATACCTACATTTCTTAATATTATTATCGCAAATTTGTCGTTGTCGAATGGCAAATACAAGAGATTATCTACAAAAATTTATTTAATTTTATTTATACCAAAAAATGAAAAAGTTTTTGAATGCCTAGTAAAAGATTAGGTTTTCACGTTGACGGTTTTGACGTTTAGAATGTTTTGACACATGTGCAAGTGTTCCATTATCTAAGCCGAAAAAAAACAGGGCAATGGAACTGTTCAAGTCAGCTCCTTACTGCGCGAGCGCCATTCAAACATCGAATAAGTTATCTGACACTCCTTCCACCTTCCTTCCACACATTCCAAACACATTTTCAACATAAAAAGTCTTGTAAATACCACAAAACTATGAATTTTGAATTTAAATTTCAGGAGAGTATTTGCAAACGAATAATCAAATGGGAAAACAATTTTTTGAAGATGTTCGAAAATTCACTTTCTGAAACTTCATGTATTCATAACTCCACTAAATGGAGAGATATAACGTTCTAGTCTCCTCCATTGGATTCAGTGGAACATTTTACATACAATGGTTTATAGATTTAGAAAATGTATGAGTTGTACCTAGATTATTTAGAAAAATAAAGTAGTAACAATTACTTTCAATAGTTCCTATAAAAACGAAACAGTTTCATGTATTTAACACTGACTGCGTGCTGAATAGCTGAAAATGTAGTAATTCAATACCTTATCTTGCACCACATTTCGCTAGAAGTTCCACTGAAATCAATTAAGATCATAAAAACATCAGTTAGATACTAAAATTTATCCATTAAACTTTTTCAACTCCTCCTTTTATTCGGTGCACACGAGCTACCTGTATTATCGTGCCGTACATCGCGTGTTTCACTCACAGTTTCATTTAAACTTCGAAACTAGGCGTTCTCCAAACAAGAGCAGTGAATTTAAAAAAGTTGTAAAAGAGCATTTCAGGTAAGCGGTTGAAAACTCCATTTTGTTTATGTTTTCTTTTACAAATATTTATTAATTTAGGATAAATATATTGTTATTTCTGATTAAATTGATTGTAATGTACGTTTCTACGAGTGGTAGGATACATTTTGTAGGTTCTAGCTGCGAAAAACCACTGAAAAAGTGGATATCCTGTATTTTAAGTACGCCATTTTTAGTCCAAATTTTTATTTTTGCTCTAAATCATGAATAATGAAAGACATGATAGTAAACATATTGTATACATATAAATTTACTACATTTCAGGTCCAAAACAACAAGAAATCAAGTCAGTATGTTTGGTAATCAAAATTATCTGTCATATAATCGAGACTGTCGAAATTTGAAGAAAAAAATGGATGATGAAGAAAATCAGTTTATTGTTGAGGATGTGAGTAAATTAGTGAAAGATACGATAGAAAATGTCTTAAGCGACGCTACGTACGTACCAGAAAAAGTGAACCAATGGAGCGCTACAGTTTCAGAACAATGCCTTGCAGCTTTGAGCAAAACGAAAAAGATGTTCAAGTACGTTGTAACGTGTTCAATTATGCAAAAAACTGGAGCCGGTTTGCATACAGCAAGTTCTTGTTATTGGGATAGCGCTACTGATGGTACTTGTACAGTTAGGTGGGAAAATAATACCATGTACTGTGTAGTGACAGTTTTCGGTTTGGCTATTTAGGAAGAAATTGATTCAAAGTTTCACAATTTTTATTGATTGGAATTTATTTAAGAAAATTCATCGTGAAAACTTTTGAAAATTGAACTGAATGTGGCAGGTGGTTGTTTTTTTGTTATATAAAGTATATTTATAGAAATATTGTAATATATTCATGGAATTCTATATGTGGTCTCTGCAATAACTGGAAGATATAGTCAAATGCAGTCTTATCTTGCGGGTCATACGATTCAACAAAGACATACTCACAGTTTTTGTTTTCTTTTATTGCGTTTAAACATAACTTCTAAATAAAATCCGTAAGATGAATAAGACAGACTAATGCAATTTTTACGGGCAAAAAAAGGATGTGTATTTAGTTTTAAACGATTCTAAAAAGTCTTTCACCAGCTATATGTCAGTTTTGTGACTTTGACAATTCAAATTTTCCGGTTTTTTGTATCTAAAAGCAAAAAAAATGGTACTTAATCGGATAGATTATTTCGAGAATGAAAGAAAAAGTGGAAATTCGTCAACCAGTGTGCAGGAAACAGTAGCGAAAGCACTGGGAATTAGTTTAAGGACTGCGCAGAAAATTTTGCATGAAAAAAGGCATAAAAATATTAAAATGGAAGTTCGAGATGTTGTTTATGATTTAATAGAACAAAAACCAATATAACCCTTCCAGTTTTAAAAGAAACTTTAAAAATTCGAGGTGTTTTGGAAATTGGCCTTAAATCATTATCAAAATTAATAATAATGTTGGGGTTTCGATATAAAAAAGACTGTAACCGAAGATTTTTATGTGAGCAGCCACAAATAGTGAGTCAGCTTGTCCCGTTTTTAAAAAGATATACGGAAAATGACAAATTAAAATTTAGAAAAGTGGTATTTTTAGACGAAACGTGGATATTTTCAAATGGAAGTGGCTCAAAATCTTGGCAAGATGAGTCTGTACAAAGAGTTAAAAGAAAAAAAGGATGGTGCACGGGAAATTTGATTTACTATCGTCATATTTTTGTGCTTGATTTTCACCCAAAATTTGTATACGTCAAAATAATTTTCTCAAGATACAAAAACATTCATTAATATTAAAATTTTCTGAGAAATCAAGGATAAAAAAGCTTGCCATTTTGTAAGAACTTCCGAAGATACGCTGTATATTTTTTGTAATCTTTGATCACCACATGTAGTACACAATTTTTGCAAAAATAAAAATACCAGGTACGTCTATGTTAGTTAAAATAATAAAACCATCATTCTTTTCTCCGGGTATATTTTTTGTAATCTCACATTTTGGTAACCTCTGTTTTTTTATTTGATACATATGGTTAGTCACCTTTGGACCCGCACTATAAGAGCGCTTTAGACTATAACAAATAACCTCAAGTTTTCCTTATTTCTCGTAAAAAAAACGATAGAACTCACTTATTTTGAAGATTATCCATCAAAAAATTTGTGAAAAATACAAAATTTCCAAAGAAATATCCCAAAAAGGGTTAGAAGATTTCAATGGAAATTATCTTGTGCTATATTTTCAGCAAATGTGTCACACTGTACAGGAAACTATTCAAAATCTTATTTTCTTTGAAAAAATTCCTTTATTGTCTCTCAAACTTTGTTCTAAATATAATATTTTATAAGGGCTCTGTAGCAGAATAGCGCTGGTCAAAATCGCGCTGGTCAAAAAAAGCGCTGGATAAAATAGCGCTGGACATAAATAGCGCTGAACAAAATAGCGCTGGTCAAAATAGCGCCACCAAAAGATAATTATGCTTCTTTATTTTACTACTATCTCATACATAAAAATAGTAGCGATTAGCATACCAATACCAATACCAATAGTTTTCCTAATTCAATTCGTCAATTTAACATCGCTTCCCGACCAGCTGACAGTGATCAAAGTGTTGGTAACTGTCTATGACAATATCAGAAAACAAGGAACGGAAAACAAGTAAGAACAACAATCAATATTTTTCATCATACTTCAACACATATCGCTTCCCGACCAACTGACACAGATCAAAGTGTAAACAACTACTTGTCAGTGTCATATTTATTTAAAGTCTAAAAAAATCCAATTTGGCAAGTCTCAGAAAGGAAGTGATACATTATTCCACGAAGGATATAATTACCGAAATGACAAGCAACGTGAAATTGCATTTTTTTAGACTTTAAATAGATATGACACTGACAAGTAGTTGTTTACACTTTGATCTGTGTCAGTTGGTCGGGAAGCGATATGTGTTGAAGTATTATGAAAAATATTGATTGTTGCTCTTACTTGTTTTCCGTTCCTTATATTCTGATATTGTTTGTTGTAAAGGAAGGTTGATGCTTAGCGGTGAAACTTGATTTTTCAATCACATCCTACTGTAATAGTTGATTTTGTAAGGATATTTCAACCGGCGCTATTTCATGGAGCGCTGTTTTTGTCCTGCGCTGTTTTTGTCCTGCGCTCTTTTTGTCCAGCGCTATTTTGTCCAGCGCTATTTTGTCCAGCGCTATTTTGTCCTGCGCTGTTTTTGTCCAACGCTGTTTTTGTGCTGCGCTGTTTTTGACCAGCGCTATTTATGTCCAGCGCTGTTTTGTCCAGCGCTATTCTGCTACAGAGCCGGCAGAAATGATTTCGATCAGACTAATCAACATGTCTGACGAAGATTAATTAGCAATTTCCATAAGGGCATCGTGCCTCATGTTTCTGTTTTTATAATTATTAGTTTTGGAATCCCATAGATTTGATTTTAATTTGTATGCCTCAATAAAAGCTATGACTTTGTCTTGTTCATGAAAATAATTCGACATGTCGATCGATTTATTTTGTCGATCGACACCGTCGATTGCAACGAACACAACAAGTCGACACTGTCCTCGGTGAGGACGCAACTTTATACAAATCAATAATTTCAATGTCTCTCAATTTTTGATAATAAACTGTCACCTTGACGTTGCTGATAAAATAACAATGCTTATGACGCTAAAGAAACCGGTAAAATCTGTCCATAATTTCATGCGAAAAGTATCGAAATAAATTAATAAAGATCTAAGAATAAATTCTGCTTCTTCGCGATAATAATTGTTCTTACCTGAAGTTCGGGACTGGAATCAAAATTGTACGCAGACGGCCGACCTTCCAGTGTACCAAAAGCTATGTTGCCGTCAGTCAGTGGAGAGATGTCGGAATATTCAGAGGTACAAAGGGCCCTCGTCTCTTCCCCCTTGGTAGTATGGGTCATGTCAGGTAGGCCGTAAGTATCTCGGCAAGAAGCACTAGAAAAAAACAGGTGTATAAATAATTATTAAAAGAAATTGAAAACGATTAAAAATTTTACAGTACCTATAATACTGAAATGGAATCCACAGACCATCGCTGGTTAGTTTTTTGGAGATGTAGAAACTTTCTGGTCTGGGGGAATTAAAAATCAGTCTTACGTACGTAATATCAAACGTCTTATCTGAAAATAAAAAGTAAAAGTAATTTTCTGAAGTGGAAAACTTTTAAAATGGACATTTTTTTTCTACTACTAACTGTAAATTATTGCGTCTTCTAGCCAACTGAGAAGTTGAATTTCTCTATTAGTAGTTAATAATGGACAAATTCAAATGTTTTCAGAATCCAGGGATAGTGGTTTAACAAAAACTTGCGCAACCTAATTTTATATAACCAGGAAATTGTCTTTAACATATTTGCTGATTAAAATGACCTAACAAGATAAAATTATTTGAATAAATATGCTATTAGTTTAAAATTCGCGATCAACCAAAATTGACTGATGAAATAAAGAGTGCGTTCATAATATATGGGTTAGGTGAGGAGCGAAAACAGTGTACGTGTCAGTCAGACGACTACCGATTTGTAGATCGACACTGACAATATTTGATTTTGACATTGAAATGTGTTTTTTAATTTACGTTGGTGTGGGAATGACTAGGCAAACTCAATGAACTAGGCGAGAACAATATAGTAACCTGATTCTAGGACACACTGGAATAGAAGGAAATGAAATAGCAGATGGACTAGCAAAGAGAGGAACTGAAAGACCCTTTTTGGGGCCGGAAAGATTCTGATGGGTGACTACAGCCCGTAGAGATCAAATGAATGCATATGTCAAAGAAAAACTGCACTAAGAGTTTTAACAGGAATCCTAACGGGACATTGTCAACTGAACGGGCACCTGCAAAAGCTCAGAATAGTGGAGGAAAAAGAATCTGGAAAAGGATCCCCATTATTTTGTCAATAAAATATACAAAACTTTACAAAAACACAGCATAAGCACACATAAACTCAACTATGTTTACACTGTTTTAAAAACGCTTTGCAAACCTTACCTTGCAGATTTTCGTGTAAAAAAGTCTCCAACTGATCTCTTTTTACTTATTTCTAACAACGATCATTCTTATTTTTATAACTAAGTATATTAATAGTAAACCGCAAATTAAAAATCTCTAGTAACGTTTTTCACGCGTTATCGATTTGTTTGGAAAAGTTAATAGGAGGAGCCTTCTGCCTAGGCAGTCCATTCTCTCTGTAAAGGACACTGTTTCCGGATGAAAGTGTTTAGTTTTACCTAATAGTGCATGAGCTCGAAAAAAAGTTAACGATAACGAGACAAAAACATGATTGGTACAAATTAATTCTGCGCTTCTGGCTACAGCGGTTAAAATAGGGAGGCACTGAACACACCCCCAACTGTTTTTGGTAGCTGGAACTGAACACACGCCTATCGCTGAGCGCACAAATGTTCTTCTCTCTCTTTCAAGTAGTTTTGCTCATATTTTCCTTGTCGTACTTGTGTAAATCGTATGTCGCAAAGAAACTTTTCGCTATCTGTTTAATAAATATTTGTATATAAAATGTTTTCATACTAATTGTAAGTTTATAAAAAAAACTTAGCCTCAGTCTTAGTCTTAATAACTTGAATGAGATAGATCACTACACTACACGACAAGTAGAACCGCTCATTGTCTATTATATATGTGATTTTAAAAACTCAGATGTTTTATCATTTTCACTTACTAGTTACCAGAAAAATATTCTCGATAAAATATTTTTATCTTATGCCATGTTGGATCGCTAAAAAAATGTATTCCTTAAAAGGCAGCTTTCCCTAGATGGTGATCTTACCAGTCAGAATGGCTTTTTCATGTAACTTTGGTCGTCGGTATTTTCTTTATACCTACCTCAATATAAATATTAATGAATACATTTATTTTTACCAGTGGCGTAGTTCATTAGAATGCTCTCACAGTTTCTGGCCTACCAGATCTTTCTTAAAGCATGCCTCTAACTCTAAAGGTGCGTTTAGATTGAGCGAAATTGTTTCGCGAGTCGCTGTCTCGGCATAGCTGTTTACAAGAGGCGAAACGTTTCGGGTTGACAAGCGAAAACAAGGTGAGCCGCCAGTTTGTGAGAGACAAGCATGCCGGCGCGAAACAGTAGAATCGGTTTACACTACAAGAAACACGAGACGCGAGGCTCTCTGATGCGCGCTTCAAT
The DNA here is from genome assembly GCA_949126875.1 of Lochmaea capreae. NCBI lineage: Eukaryota > Metazoa > Arthropoda > Insecta > Coleoptera > Chrysomelidae > Lochmaea > Lochmaea capreae. The sequence goes on from OX421408.1 coordinate 4,408,567, forward strand.
ACCGACTGACGAGTGGCTCACCACGAAACATACTCGCGAGAACGAACGAAACAAGTTTCGGGGTGAGTACCAGGTATATACGACGCGAAACATTTTCGCGAAACTGTTGCGCGAAACAATTTCGCGCAATCTAAACGCGCCTTAACTCCGCTGGCTTTGATAACAGCGAGTTAGAATAACTCGGCATTTAAAATTTTCTGAGTAATGCAGCAACTTACCAAATTTCAATGTTAAGTTAACTTGATTCGGCCACTGAATGCCTTCGTACATAGTTTCAGATTGCCACCACGTTGTCAAGTCAGTAATGTAATCAGTAAGGTAACGAGGATCGTGTTCTCCCGGATGGCAAATCTCACAAGACTTTCTGATTCCATTAACGCCTGTTTGAACACAATATTCCATCTCTCCATTTTGTCCGCATGTATTTGTGGCTTCCATTACGACTCCGAAAGCTGCATTTTCGAATTCTGGTATACACCTCTGAAACAAAAAAAGAAATCTTGTTAAATACGATTTATTTTTAAAGATGGTAATCTTATTCCGCATTTTGTGTGTGTGTTTTCCAGGGGTGATAGTATTAAGACCAGTAACTCCCTAAACCTACTTCGTCGTTTGTTTTTTAACCATAACTTCAACATTTTTCATTATTTTAAGGATATTGGTGTCCTAGGCAGTGAAAGGGTAGATAACGAAGCGAAAAAAGCTGGCAGAATTGACAATATCAATTTCACGATGTTACTAACGAATGTAAGAAATTCCTTCGGAAGGAATGAAACAGGTTCAAAATCCATCAGTCTTTACCTAATATTATTTCACATTACTCTTTCCCTTACGTCAGCAAAGCTTATATCTAGATTAAAATTGAACCATGGTCGATTCCCGGCTCATCTTCATAAAATTGGTGCGGTGAGATCTATCTATTGCACTTATTGTGATAATGATGAGATAGCACATATAAACTATTTATTGTTTTTTTTTTATAATAAACACCCCGCAGGGCATTTTTTACATTATAATCTGATCTTATTAGATCAATGAATAATTCTGTTCTAACCTAATTTACTAACGATGCAAAACCTAAGGCTAAGGACTTACTCACTAGAATCCCTTAATTTTTCTAATAACTCACTACACTAATGTTATCGTGTACACAAACAAGCACTGTACTCTGCTTTTGTACTACCTAACACAATTTACACTAACTCGAAAGGTTTTATCCTCTTAAGTCTTCTGATTTGGTTTGTATTGTCTAGGAGCTGGATGGCCTCTACATTGACATGTTGAAGAAGTCGCTGTTCATGACTCTCAGCAAATTTGTTAATGGTTTGATTAACAGTGTCCATTTCCAAGTCCCTGTGGAGGTCACCATTTCTGCAGTACCAGGGGGCATTGACGATGCTCCTTAATACTTTGTTCTGGAATCGCTGAATTATTTCTAAGTTGCTTTTACTGGCGCAACCCCACAGCTGGATTCCATATGCCCATATGGGCTTAAGAATCTGTTTGTACAAAAGTATTTTATTGTATATGGACAGGGTGAAATTTCGTCCGAGCAGCCAATACATTTTTCTAAATTTTATATCTAATTCTAGTTTTTTCTTTTTGACATGAGCTCTCCAGCGTAGCTTAGCATCCAGTGTCATACCCAAATATTTTGCCGTATCAGCATATGGCACTTGGATATTGTTTATGCTAACAGGGATATATTGGTCTCTTTTATTTGTGAAATTGACATGGGCGGATTTAGCCTCATTCAATTTAATTCGCCACTGCTTAGTCCAATGGTTAATTTTATTGACTGATGTTTGAAGATTTGTTGCCGCTTCTTCGTGATCTTTGCCTACAGCCATAACAGCAGTGTCATCAGCAAAGGTGGCTATCGTGTCATGCTCTAATTCAGGAATATCACTGGTGTATATTAGGTAAAGGACTGGCCCCAATACACTGCCTTGTGGTACTCCTGCTTCAATTTCCACTATTTATTGTTGTAAAAATAATAGACAGGCGACAGACCTTTTCCTACAAGATCTACTTCAATATAATATACAACTACCAATATGTATCACATCTCCGTACAGGAAATAAGAATATTTTTGACTTAATAGTAAAATTTGTCAAGACAACTAATATTGATATTCATATCAGATGGTATGTGGCAAATAGCGAGAGCTGATGCCATTGCTACCATCACATACACACACACAAGGATGTTTTTAAAATTACCAGTGTCCATATATCTAAAATTATGTTTAAAGGCAATAAAACATGAAAGAGCTGCGATAAAAGCATTTATTATAATTACATAATCAGCCACGCTTCAAGTGTAGAACACGTGTGATCCTATTTTAAAACATCCATTGTTGTTTTTGGTTTGTTTCCTACATAACATGTCTACGATTCTGACACGTTTACAACTCTAAACTTGATATACAATTTTTATAGCTTGCTTATAGCAATAATTATTGATAAATTTAACTGTCATTAACTTCCTTTTGCGACCCCATCTTCAGCACATTGATTATATAATCAGCCATGCCATTATTTAAACCGAATACCAAGTTTTATAACTTGTACATACTGTAAAAATCACGAATGTTTTTCGTTACGTCATACTTCCTTGACTGTATCAAAGACACTCTAATTTTTATCACTGACTGCGTATGTCCAATTAATACAAATGGAATGGTACAACTCGACCAAATTCATTTCAACCGTGAGATTCGGATGCGCGTAGATCACGCGTACGACAATGTCGGCAGCTACCAGTCATAGGCAGAACGTTGCACTGTAAAGATCCATTTGAACTGATAGTGGTACAATCCGCGTAGAAATTTTAATATGGAATTTAAGTCGCTTGTAAAACACAATATTTTGAGTGCACAAAGTCGTGAAATAGTGCATAATGTTTTTAAATTTATGACCTTGGAGGCACAACCAAAAAAGGATTTTATTTAGGAAATATTTAACTAAGTAAACTTTTTCCACCGAGTGTACATGCGTTTATGCCGCGGGACTGACATCTCTCCCTCTCGCTTCTTTGTTTGCGCATCTTAGAGTTGAAATGCATTTTGTCGAGGTGTACATATGTCTTTTGTGCCTGAATTAATCTACGCCTCTACGTCTTTATCGGTTTGTCACTCTGTCTTGTGTTGTGACAACGATTGTACTAAAAAGCGAAACGTCACTTTATGCGGAAATCATTCTGTCACCATTGAAGTTCGTCGTAATTGTAATTAACCTGTTTTGACGTACAGTATATTGACAATATAAGGTTCGTTCCAACTGATTATCGTATGGTTCTTGGGACGGTACAAAATCTACCTCCTGGAAGTGGTGAAAACAGTGGCGGATTAACGTAGGGGCTAGCCGGGGCTTAAGCACCGGGCTCCGCGTTTCTTCGGGGGCCCCGTGATACAGAAAAAATAAAGAAGTTTAATTTATTTAACTGTTGCATTAAGTGTTCATTAAAATAACATATTTTTTATTGTTAATAAAGCTCGTTGGTAAAGTTTTTGTATCACTTTTTCTTATTAGAGGTTTTTCTCCGCCCTTAGGTGGGCCCCCGCTCGACTAAGTCCCGGTTCCCGTAGGAGTTAAACCCGCCACTGGGTGATAAAGTTGATGTGTGCGAGTTTGCGCACTATACAGTACTCGATACTATTCCAGAACGGTTCCTATGGAACAAACCTACAAAAGGTTTGTTCGTAGAGCTATCAGAAACGGTTGGAAACTGTGCACGAGTCGTCCAGTTTCTATTTTTCCAACCGTTTGTGTCTACGAACAAACCTAATCTTTACAAGGGTTTCTTCACATAATTAATGAGTACTGCCATGGAAATCGGGGAAAACCTAAAAACTTAAGATGGGTCATAAACATTTCGACAATTTTTTGAGAACGAATCAAAAATCTTGTATAGAAAAACGTTTTCCTTGTAAAAAATATAAATAATACATGTCCTCATTGTGCTAATACATCTCTGTTATCAAAATCATTGGGCATCTTTATAGTATGTAGATTTTCTGTGATGTCAGCTTCTGTATCGTTTCCTTTAATTTATTCTTATTTGATAAAGACATCTGCAGAGCCTCACGACTTTTAATCTGAGATCATTATTCAATCCGACCATAACAAGGAATTCATGTAAAGTTGTATATTTTTTCGTGAATCAAGACTAGAAGGTATGTGTATCTACATCTTATATTCTATGGGATTTTGGGATAATACAGTTACTGTAATGTGTTTAAAATGAAGAAGTTAATTTGAAAACGTTTATTTTTATCACCAATACAGTATTCGCCAACTAACTTGATATCCCAGAAATTACCAACTAAGAAAGACAGAGTAATAGTGCTCTGCCTAGTTGGCTGCTATTCCTGGTAAAATTTTGACAAACGCCAATTGCATCGAACTTTATCAAGTGTTAAGATTTTCAGTAGCGTAGCGTCTCACAATTATTGTTTCTGCTTTGTACAATAAAGTGTTTGTAAAAATGTCAGCCGTTAATGAAGAAAATTGTAAACGTACTGAAGGACAAACTCGTCAAGTTATATTTAGAGTGTTATAATCTTCAATTAGATAAATAATATGTTATTGTAATGGGTACCTTATTGTTAAAATATTATTTATGTACTCAGAATTCAGTTATAAAGCAGATAACAAAGAATGAAATATTATTTATTAAGTTAGGATCATATATTTCCGGACAAACTTTTATTAATTGTACAAGTTTTGTTAATTTGTAACAGAAAGCGTATCCTCAGAACTTGCACGGCACTGTTTACAGTTATCGGATGGGCGGCGTCAATAGCTCCCTAGAAAGTATTTAGGACGTATTAGGAAGTATTTAGGGCGAATAATGTAGTAATATAATTCAGCACTACACAGGACGTCCCAGGAGTTTGTACAAAAAACTAGAGGGGAAGATATCGTCAAGAAATTTGAATGTAAATCAATTAAAAAAGAGGGATTATCGTATAAGCAAATGGGACCATACAATTTAGTGAATATTTCTTGTAATTTATCGTGAAGGGCAAGGAAAATGATTGAAGAAGGTATACAGTGATAAAAGACTGGCCATATTCTAATCCTCGCGCAATCTTTTGCAGAACTTGGCCTAGGATTCAAGGTGCAGGAAGGTTTTCACGGAATGCGGCACAGCCTCTTTATTTATTCGTTGTATTTTCAAAATTCCGACAAGTTCTGAACACAGTAAATGGTATTGGTGTATTCTTGGTGTTAATTTAAGTGAATATTTGGGTTTCTTAAGATGCAAATCAACTTCAGCCATGGAAATATATCATTGGGCAAGCCATTTATTTTCAAATAGTACAATGGCTGGGACAGGTTGTGTGATTTTGCTAAGTTCATTTATTTGTGTTTTATTCATATACACTACCTTCTCCTTTTAAATTGTCTATTGTTTTAAAGTATCGCTTCTTACTGGTCCATTTGCTGCGGAATTGATTATCAATTGTTCTCACTAGACTAGCTTTATCATTAGTTTTATCTCCCAAGTTTTTAGTAGGAACTCCTGACACATCCTGTATATATGTCAATGGTCTTTTAATTTTATATTTCAGTAACTCTGTATGGTCGACGATTATATCTAATTTTAGAATGTTGATGTTTACCGAAACAGTGTAACTAAGATTAAATCGGATTTCTTGAGAATTTCAAACTTTAAAATTTTTAAATCAATGTTAAAAATTTGTTTGTAATCTGACTTTGGTGTCGATATGTGATATAATACCTTTGTTTAAGCGTAATCAATGTGTGTACTTAGGTAGGGCACTAAGTGTTATAGAACAGCGTCGGATTCAGCCAAATAAATAAATAATTTTACAGAGAATAAAAATTTTTCTGTTCTGCAACCCCCATAGTATAATCTCCTCAGTAAACTGGAAACACGTACGCTCCAAAGGAAATGTTTCGATAAGTTTTTACTGTTTAACAATCCTTTTTGTGAAATATTTAGTCCTGGATCTAGTTCACCCTATTAATTTGTATCTAGAGCGGAATTTCTGGCTATATTTTGAATATATGGGCGATTTTGATGTTTAGGAGAATGATTTACCTGAGGCCTATTGAAATTGTCGTAGCAAGGTAATCCTCCATGTCCTATAGCAGGAGTTTGTTGTCCTTTACACCAATATACTACCACGAATAAACAAAAACTACTAAAAATCCACATTTTCTTGTTCTTAGCACAAAAAATACACTACTTCACCAACCACACCGATTCTGATCATCCAACATTCCTATAAACTTTTCGAAGTATTCGAAAACAAACCGGATGAACCAAATATATATAAAAAAAAGAATAAAATCTTTTTCTTAAACGTTCCTATTCATGACTTCAAAAACGCATTACCAGCTGAGCGTGTCTTGGCCCTACAACTTCTGGGCTACCCGGCAACTACAACACTAACACTCCGACTTGCAATTTGATCACTGTACGCACAGATGCTGTGAAGCGAGTGGAGAGTACTTTGAAAGATCCAGATGCCTCGCAGCCTGTCGAGAATGAAGATAAAAACTAAATAAACGCAAACATTAGTCTTTGTATGGTTGATGCAGAGTCGGATTTAGGATTTTTCAAAATAAATATAGTCAAACAAAGATGTTCCAAAAAAAACCGTCAAGGATCATTAGGAGGACGTCTTTTTGCTCATATGTAGACGTTATAACTTTAACCTCCTCCCCCTAGGGTCACAAATCCCAAATTTTTAAATGGAACACCCTATAAATTTCTTACAAAAAAAATTTTTTGAAACATTAAATTGACTTTAAATCCGTAACTGGGTGTTTTTTGATACGGAAAAATAGATGCCTCAGTCAGTTTTTTGAAAAAATCATACTTTCGCATTCAAATCGTAGAATGAAATTTTCGAAAAAACACATTTTTAACATAAAAAGTCTTGTGAATACCACAAAACTATGAATTTCGAACAGAAATTCCAGGAGAGTTTTTGCAAAAGGATAGACAAATCGGAAAAATTTTTTCAAAAGCATAACTTGAAGCGTTTCCGTCTTGTCAATAATAAATGATAAAATAGTGAAAATATTCGAAAATCCACTTTCTGAAACTTCATGTATCCATAACTCGACTAATTGGAGAGATAGAACGTTCTAGCCTCCTCCATTGGATTCAGGGGAACATTTTACATACGGATATGAATTATGAGTTGATATTTCCAAGCATTAAGGGAGAATGAGAAAGTTTTGAAAAAATTCGAAAATCCACTTTCTGAAATTTCATGTATTCATAACTCGACTAATTGGAGAGATATAACGTTCTAGTCTCCTCCATTGGATTCAGGAGAAAATTTTACATATAGATAAGAATTTTTAGTCGATATTTTCAAGCATTAAGGGAGATAACAGAGAGCAATTTAAATCGCGAAATATTTCCATACCTACCCCTTGCTTCGAAATTTCCTACAAAAAAAAATTTTTGCGACATGGAATTGGCTTAAAATTCGTTACCGGGGGTTTTTTGATACGGGAAAACAAATGCCACAGTCAGTTTTTTGATAAAATCATTCTTTCGCATTCAGATGGTGTAATGAAATTTTCGAAAAAACTCATTTTCAACATAAAAAGTCTTGTAAATACCACAAAACTATGAATACTGAACTAAAATCTCAGGAGAGTATTTGCAAAAGAATTACAAATTGGGAAAAACATTTTCAAAAGCATAACTTGAAGCGTTTCCGTCTTGTCAATAATAAATGATAAAGTAGTGAAAATATTCGAAAATCCACTTTCTGAAATTTCATGTATTCATAACTCGACTAATTGGAGAGATAGAACGTTCTAGTCTCCTCCATTGAATTCAGGGGAAAATTTTACATATAGATAAGAATTTTTAGTCGATATTTTCAAGCATTAAGGGAGATAACAAAGAGCAATTTAAATCGCGAAATATTTCCATACCTACCCCTTGCTTCGAAATTTCTTACAAAAAAAAATTTTTGCGACATGGAATTGGCTTAAAATTCGTTACCGGGGGTTTTTTGATACGGGAAAACAAATGCCACAGTCAGTTTTTTGATAAAATCATTCTTTCGCATTCAGATGGTGTAATGAAATTTTCGAAAAAACTCATTTTCAACATAAAAAGTCTTGTAAATACCACAAAACTATGAATACTGAACTAAAATCTCAGGGGAGTATTTGCAAAAGAATTACAAATTGGGAAAAATTTTTTTCAAAAGCATAACTTGAAGCGTTTCCGTCTTGTCAATAATAAATGATAAAGTAGTGAAAATATTCGAAAATCCACTTTCTGAAACTTCATGTATCCATAACTCGACTAATTGGAGAGATAGAACTTTCTAGTCTTCTCCATTGGATTCAGGGGAACATTTTACATATGGATATGAATTTTGAGTTGATATTTCCAAGCATTAAGGGTGAATGAGAAAGTTTTGAAAAAATTCGAAAATCCACTTTCTGAAATTTCATGTATTCATAACTCGACTAATTGGAGAGATAGAACGTTCTAGTCTCCTCCATTGAATTCAGGGGAAAATTTTACATATAGATAAGAATTTTTAGTCGATATTTTCAAGCATTAAGGGAGATAACCTACCCCTTGTAATTTCCTACAAAAAAAATTTTTTAAACATGAAATTGGCTTTAAATCCGTAACCGGGGGTTTTTTGATACGGGAAAACAAATGCCACAGTCAGTTTTTTGATAAAATAATTCTTTCGCATTCAGATGGTGTAATGAAATTTTCGAAAAACACATTTTCAATAGAAAAAGTCTTGTAAATACCACAAAACTATGAATACTGAACTAAAATTTCAGGAGAGTATTTTCAAAAGAATTACAAATTGGGAAAAAACACCAACCACAACGAGTAAGTTAACAACGAGCCTATGGAAGTTACCGTTTTAGGACAACAGTCAATATCACAAATCTAGTGCAGTGGGTGTTTCAGAATCATGTTGGATTGATAGTTTTCATCGAAAAGCTTTGTATATTATATATTAACCAAATTCCAGATATAAGATATCATTTGTCGAATCTTCCAAGAAATATGAATATAAACATATGTTATTTGAAATAAAATACAAGCATTAGCAATTATTTGTAACTTAAGAATGTTGAATAAAGGTATTTTCAATATATAAATATCATTTTCTTCCCTATGGGTCGTTATTATTATTATTATTAAGAACAGGGTGAGTGTTTTCGCAACCTCCTGCACTGCGACCAAGTAAGATCTTTTGTGCCCCCCTCTTGTTGGATTCAGGAGAGATCTATGTCATTGACAAAGTCGATCAAGCCCCTGATCGGTAGGTTTAGTAATTCTTCTTCCATGATGAAAATAAATTCTAAGAATTTCTGTCTTTTGCGGCATAACGCCGGGCAGCTCGTGATAATGTGTTCCATAGTTTCCACCTCTTCACCACAGTACCTACAAGTGTCATCATCCACCAGTCCCATCTTTCTCAGGTGATGCCTGCAGTGGATATGTCCTGTTAGTATGCCGCAAAGTAGTCTTAGCTCCCTTCTGCTTAGTTTTAACACTTCCCTTCCCCTCTTTTTGTTAGGGTTGAGGAATTTCTTTGAATGTTTGAGACCTGTAATAGCATTCCAGGTTCTGTTGATTTCTTTGTTGATCCAGTTGGTAATGACTTTCTGGTAGTCTCTTTGTCCAAAAGCAAACATGGGAGCTGGTCCTATAAAGGACTTTTGTGCACCCTGTTTCGCTTGCTGATCTGCCTCCTCGTTGCCTGCTATACCCACATGCCCTGGCACCCAGACAAGTTCAACTTTATTCTTGTCCGCCAGCTGGTTTAGAGCCAGATGGCACTCATGAAGCATTTTTGATCTCAAGCTGTTACTTTGGAGTGCTTTTAATGCCGCTTGGCTGTCCGACATGATACTTATGTGTTGTTTGCATCGGTCTTTGTTGATCAGGTGTTCAGCCACCATGAGGATGGCATAGACCTCTGCTTGAAAAATGGTGGTGTCAGCACTGAGGGACACATGTCTGTTGAACCTTGGTCCCACCACTCCTGCCCCCACTCCATTTTCCATTTTTGATGCATCTGTGTACCACTTTTGGGAGTGCTCCAGTATGCATACTGTGTCTCCCGTCCAGTCTTCCCTTTTGGGGATCCGAACCTTGTATTTATGATCAAATATCATTTTTAGAAATAAAATACAAGCATTAGCAATTATTTGTAACTTAAGAATGTTGAATAAAGGTATTTTCAATATATAAATATCATTTTCTTCCCTATGGGTCGTTACATTTATTCTTGTTTTTTATTTTATATAAACTTTAGTTGGATCAATGAACTTGTTTTTAACTTAATTGTGGGATCATAATATTGAGGACCTGTTGTATTTATAGATATTTTTATTTGAAGTTATTGAATAAATAAAATATTTGTAATATTTATATTGAAAGAAGACTAATAGTCCGAATTTTTATCTTTCTTATTATCATTTCTTAGTATTTGACCTTTTCTATCAAAAGGAGAGAGGGTCAGTAAACGTTTATCTTTAAGCTATTGAATTACAAAACTTTTTTTATGTCTAAGATATTACTTTACCACATTTTACAACAATATAGGTAATCGTTTGGCGGCATTTCTTGGCGTTAGTCAAATACAAAGAAATAATGCTAAAGACAAATTTTTTAAATATATTTCATGAATAATTATTTTCGATTGTCAATGAAGCTCGGGTAAATCGTTGAAAGGCGAAGTAAGAACTAAGAGGAATAGGTACATTTTAGGATCTTTATTATTCCTCAAGGTCATTATTATAATATGTTTAGAAATAACGTAAGTTTTGTTGCCCGGTCTTTTTACTAAACCACTGTCCTCATTTAAATTGGTTATTTTTAAGATCTGTTTAAATAAAAATCTTTATAATTTTATAGTTATCGCTGTTGTCCGATGTTCCTAACGAGGGCGTAAAGATAAACTTCTTATCACATCCGTTGATGCTTCCTCTTTACGACCATTATCAATTATAATTATAATCGGTTATTTTAAATATGGTTTAATGAAATTAATGGTCCGTCTTTTATTAGAAAAGTGTATAAAAAGTTATGTATTATTTACCAAAAAAAAAAATATACCTACCACAGAAACATTTTTAATTCGAGTTTTTAGGTACTCTATGTATCAATAATAATGGGACACCCTGTAAATTTCGTATTTATTACAAAGATGTAATAGTCTGAAACTAAAGAATGTATCTCTATTCAGGTTTGATAAGGATTAGGTATACTTATTACAGAAGTTCAAACAAAAAATATTGCTCGATCGAAATGGACTTAAAATGGCGTCTGAATAAATCGCCATTTAGTAAAAATATAGAAAGATAGTTACCTACATAAAAACCTGCCGCAGATGATATAAAAATAAGTTATATTACCAACAGATGGCACAGTAAATAAGAAATAATAATAAACAAACTTTTATAAATTTGAATGGAGGGAAGGTTTGTTAATCTCTGTTAATTGAAATACAGTACCTCCATGAAGTATCGCATAACTTAATTAGCTAAATAATAATAATTATTCCAATGCTTTAAATCGCTTTTTGTAAATCGGGTTGCCTACGATTACAGTCAAGCCGCTTTGTGTAATGCTAGTTGCCTACCGACATGCAATAAATTCACTCTGGTACGTTCGCCAAAGGAATAAAATGTGATTGAACTGAGCTTAGACGCGAACAAAACATTCTCGGAATCTCAGCTGTCATTGTTACGATATAACAGACTGAAAGTTTACCGAAAGACTAAAATTTTTGTTATAGTAAATATTGATAATTATGGCAATACTTTTTATGAATACGGTGTAGTTTTTAAGTGAATTTGTTTAGTAATTATTGTGTCTATAAACAATATATTCTGATATGGAGGACTTAAATATTGATATCTGCAAACTGCCCGAGGATGTAAGGGATAAACTGGCTGAACTGGACTTAGAACTGTCAGAAGGTAAGAATAGTTAATTAAACTAATTATCATCGTTATTTATAAACAAATTTTAATTATCTGAAATAAGTTGTATATTATATATTATACATCATCATTATTATGCACTTGTCTCCATGAATGAGTGGAGCAAGGTGTGCAAGGTGGTATGTAGTTCCGTTTCTACATATTTTATTTTGCACAAGTGATATAACAATTCCACGACTCCTTTAAATTGAGCATACATGTATATTTAATGCGTGTAATGAAAAATTAACACAGTAAAAGATAGTTGTAGAGGTTATGAGTCAAATAGCAATTTTAGATTGATTAGATACAGTGTAATCATTAAATAAGGACTTTTTCTATTAGTATTTACGACAATAATAACACTTGAGTCAAAGATCAACGGTCTTATGTACTAAACCATTTCAACAAGGTGTCTGTCTTTTTTTTCTAATTATGACTCACTTTGCAAGACAGGTAAAAGTTAAAAGTTTGTTCACTTCTTGTGGTTTGAGAACGCATTCTGTTTTAATAAGCACTATTTAAATATCACCATGTAAGTTTTTTTATCAACATTTCTGGTTAGAAAATCGTCGTAGGTATTTATTTAAGGTTTAAGGTTTACAAAAAGTGTGAATTCCTTAATTTCTAACGCATTTACATTTTTAATTTCTATATTATGATAATTTTTTGTGCTAATAAGAGGAAGTCGAAATTTAAATTCACCAAGGTAGGTATTTACTTATATATTACGTGCAAGAAATTATTTACAATAATCTTTTTTTAAAGAACTTTCAAACTTTGGTTAAAGTGTGATTAAACTGACAATTGTATCTTTGGTACTTTTTGAAAGAGTGGTAGTTTGACAGGAAGCATTTAAAACGTGATAAAATTAATTGGATGCCATATATAGCGGTAATTAATATAATATTGTTCTTCATTTGGGTTCTTGTAAGCAATGTAAATGGTGGTATTAGTTAAACAACTCATTATATTATATAGAAATGAGTTACATACTAAGATTAAGTTGTTGTATAACTAAAAAAGGAGTCTATGATAGATCTTTATTACTTATACAGTACGAGTAGAGAACTTACCATAAATGAAAAATTCTAATCCATTAAGAAAAAGTGATTAGAAATTCATAGAAATTAATTGACACTGTACATTTTTGGGATATTCAGTCTAATGTAAAATAAAAAAGTCAAAACAAATGGAGTTGTCATGGTGGAAAGTAAGGTTTGTGATTGAAAGTCAAAAATAATTATTAGTTTGAATAAACCTAATTAATGTGACTTATTTATATGATGTTACAAATGAACCGTGTCAAATGTTGAAATCTGGTTGAGTTGTTGGAATGTGAAATGTGGAGATAATGATTTACCGCCGGCAAATTGAAAATACATCAAGAGGAAATTTGTTATCGATCCCGATATTAATTTGTCGAGATGATGTAGAAGAGTTTTCGCTTTCTTGATAATCACACCATCAAATAGGAATTCTTAACACTGTAAATATTTTTTGTTATGTATTAATAATATTTAACATTTTTAATTGAGTAAAATCTTCATATTTTTAACTCAGGATTCTATAGTTGAAATATTTCTAATTAGTAATCAAGCACCCTGTATATGAAATAAAAAGGAGACCAATTTTAACCATTTGTATTCAAATTTTGTACATTTATAGAAAAAAAAAACATTGATTTCTCTCATATCTAAATATTGCTTTAATCTTGTCTTTTAAAATGTTGAAACGCCCTGTAGAATTTTATCGGACATGTTAAATAGCGTGTCGACAACTGGAGAAAACGTTTTCTCGATAATATGAACACTCCTAGGTTTTTCTAAAAAATAAATCTGTCGATCGACCAAGTCGAGCTAGATGTTAACGGTTCCATACGATTTTTAAAAGCTTTTTACAGTTACTCAATAATATTCTAAAAAATGGTTTAATTGTAGATTGGATAAATTATCCTTAAAATCAATTGAATAAAAATAATATGGCTTATTTTATAGAAATGTAAAAAACGCATTAACTTTTGAATTCGTTTCTACGTCATTCGAACAAAAATTTAAATATACAGAGTGATTTACGTAAAAAAAATACCTCATTGTTTAATTTATTTTTTGTAATTTTTAAATTCCGTTTGTATTATTTTTCTGGTATCAAAAACCGAAGAATGACTCAAAATTTGTGGTTATTACAATATTATGCGTATTGACCCCATATATATTTTTCTATTAAAACCACTAAAAATATTGGATACGTTGTCCGAACAGTGGTTTTCCGTTTAAACTGAAATACAGGGCGATATAACAATAACATTTCCTTTTTTCGTATCCGATTTGCGTCATTTTTTGGTAAAATGTTACACTTCTGCCACCTAATTAAGTGATTTTTCAGCTTAAAAAAACACACGACAGAACTTTGAAATTTAGTCGGTTTTGTTCGTATACAAAATATCACCCTGTATATAAACGTTTGGTTTGTTTAGAAAACGGAAGCACATTTTTATGGCTGTTTTAATTTAAACACACATTTTTATGTTAAATGCACTTCCTGTGCTTATCAAACCAACACGAACTGGTGGTAGTAGTAATTTTTTACGTTCAATGTGTGTTAAGAAACACGTAGTCAATTTTTGATTTGCTATATTTATTTATAGAAGAATAAAAAACTTTTTTTGGAACGCGCAAAGTTGTGTCTATAAAATTTAAGTTTTTTAAAAAAATGTTCCATACATCAATTCATTTTTTTCTCTAGCTTTAATTTTTTAAAAAAATGTAAATTCATTAAAAAGATAATTATTATCAAATAATAAAAAATTATTATCCAAATTGATGAAAAAATATTTTGAAATATTCCAGTATATTCCAATGCCAATTTCTCTAAATATTTATCAATAAAAACAAATATTATTTCATTATAATATTATTGGAATAAAAATGGCATCCCACAATTTCTTTATTGATCTTAACTGTAGCTAGTGCCGCCATCTAAACTCAAGTCTGCTAATAATATAAGCGACTCGTGTTATAGAAACGTGTTACACTATCCTTTTACGTTCGAAAGCTTGCACATAGATGACGCTGTAAGTTTCGTTCTGAAAATTATATATAACATGTATAGTCCATTCCAAGATATTTAGTCAGAGTAGGTAGAAACGATAACAATAGCACAGTATCGTATGGAACTCATTTCTTTGAAAAGATAATGCCTAATAATAAGATTATTTTATCTTATATATGTAAGTTCCTTGTGGCATTATTTATTATTTTTTCTCTTATTTTTGGGAATCAAACCACAATAATGTTTTTTTTATTTCGACGTTATTATTATTATTTTACAACTGAAATAATATTTAGTTTCAGTATCTAAATTTTTCCGACCATATTTTGTCCAAATTCTGGTGGGTGGTATTGGGATCAATTTCAAATCAACCGGAATTGATATAAATAATAAATATTTTAATTGATGGGGTAAATAATATAAAAATTCTGTTCATGAACATATTATTAACTGATACATTTTAGACGTTAAATTGATTAATTTCTAATATAATTATTATAATATTTTATATGCAAGGATTTTTCGCTACTGATTACGACAATCCTTTTCAAGAATACATTCTCCAGTTCCAACATTCCTCACATAACCTTCTTCACATAAACACGCCTCATAACATATAAGAGGACAAATTTTGTTACAAGGCCCTGGTTTAGGAGCATAACAAGTTGCTTCTTGGCAGCATGGCTCACATCCTTGATACTGGTTAGGACCACATTTATCTGAAACCGCCAAATCATTACAACATTTCATTATGAAAGTTTTTGAAAAATACTTTTCAACTAGGAAGAAACAACTACTTATCGGACTATATGTCACGCCAGACATTGAATTACACTTCTAAGTTGAACGGGGTAGGGATATCTACACGATATAAGCAACCTGTAGACTGGAAACAGTGATTAAGTTTGTTTATTTTACCTGGACATTCTGATACGCATTTTCCAGTTTCCGGATCCCTTAAGTATCCTTTATCACATTCGCATCTTCGTACACAGTTTTTCTGGCAGGGTATGCCAGTGCCATTTGGATATCTGTAATAACAACTAGGTTCTGCTACGCATGCCGAGGCGCATGGGTTCAGGGTTTCATTAGGACCACATATCTCTGCAAAACATCATTCTATATAATATACATTTATTTGGGTAACAATGTAAGCCAAATCTGTCAAATGTATTACTGATCATTGCGTCATTTGTTATTACAAAACATCATTCTACGAGGATGTATTGATATCTAGTTATCCTAGACCAGTTCCATACATAAACAAAATATTGCGTTACCATAGCAACGAACAATAACTTATTAGAAGTGTCAGTGTGAAGTTTGACGTCAAAAAAGTAAACCAGAGTTCCGCAATAAATTAAAAGAAAAAAGATGTCCACCGAAATTGTGAAAATCGAAAAATTGCTGCAAAATGGATCCCCAAATGTTTGAATGTTGACCAAAAGCGTGCAAGGGTAGAAGCATCGCGTTCGATCAGTGCTCGATTTGAAAACGATGTAGACTTCTTAAATCGAATTGTTACTATGGATGAGACTTGGGTACATTTCTACGATCCAGAAACAAAGCAACAATCGATGGAATGGCGACACTCTGGTTCTCCAAGACTTAAGAAGTTTCAAGTCCAAAAATCTGCTGGAAAAGTTCTTGTTTCAGTTTTTTGGGATTGCCATGAAGTAATCATGATTGATTTTTTGGATAAGGGTAGAACAATAACTGGAGGTTACTATTCGTCATTACTGACCACTCTACGGGAAAAAATTAAAGAGAAAAGACGCGGAAAGCTATCCAAAGGTGTTTTGGTTTTGCAGGACAACGCCCCTGCACACAAATCTCATGTCGCCATGCCAAATATTCGTGATTTAGGGTTTGAATTACTAGAACACCCCCCTTATTCTCCAGATTTGGCTCCGTTCGACTATCATCTCTTTCCTTAACTGAAAAAAAGTTTAAAAGGTCGTAAATATTCTTCTAACGAAGAGGTAATAAAAGCTGTGGAGGTTTGGTTTGCAGAGCAAGAAGAAACATTTTTTTTGAAAGGTCTAGAGACGTTGCAGGTTTGCTGTAATAAATGTAACCAATTAAGAGGAGAATATGTTGATTAATAAAATATTTTGACATCGAAATTTTGTTTGGTTCTATAGTAGGCTAAAACTTTTTCAATATATCCTCGTATATTGTATTTTCAGAAATTTATTTGGGTCACAATGTTAACCAAATCTGTCAATTGCGTCATTTGTTATTGCATTGTCAATTTGTCTTTTTTAAACATCATTCTATATTGTATTTGTCAATTGGATCATTAGTTATTGCGTTGTCAAATGCGTCATTTCTTATTGCATTGTCAATTGCGTTATTTGTCATTGCTAAACATTCTATATTGTATATCCAGATCATTATTTTTTGATTCTTAATACTAGCCAAATCTATCAATTGTAACGTTTGACATTGCATTGTCAAATGTGTCATTTGTCATTGAAAAACGTCATTCTATATTGTATACTCAGATATTAACTTGGGTCACAATGTATCATTTGCTGTTGCATTGTCAAATGTTGATCCAATCTTTATATGAATTATTTTTTCCTTGACAAATTGAAATTTGATAAATGAAAAATAAGAACATTTTTGTCTTACAAGGTGGCACAAATAAATATTATAAATTATTTAAAAAAAAAGTTTGTATTGAAATTACCAGGACATTTTTCTCTAGGTACACATTGTCCAGAAATTTCGTCTCTAATTAAACCGGCTTTTGCATTGCATTCACATCTCGGTATACATTGGAGAGTACATGCACTCGAAGTTGGCTTTGGTTTCGGGTTTTGACAGGTGGGTTCCGGTATACACGATGATCCACATTCGTTTAATACTTCATCTTTTGCGCAATGAGCTGGTAAAAATATAAAATTAGTATGATTATTTCACTAGTGTTTTTCACTGTCATAATACCATAGGAAATGCATTTTTTCTAGTTCAGATTAGCTCAGTTCTAATTAAAATGACAGTGTTGGATTTTTGATAAATTCGAAAATTTTGCCGACAAAATTTTTTCTCTTGCGTTATACAGTGTGTTAAAGCCAAACGGAAATGCGTTATTAGTTCTTTTAAGTCATTTAAATGGGTCGTCGGCCCAGCACTGTAGTGGAACGCGTATGATGCGATAATTACAGTGAAGCAGTGTCGAGCGCGGTTAGTATTTGGATGGGTGACCTACTGTGGAGAAGACCGTCATCTAAATAGCCTGCAGCGGAGTAGCATATCACAGCTCGCAGGCATTATACCAATGAGCACGAGGTATAATGTAGGTATGCCGTCTTTCGGAGAAGACGTAAAACCGAGGTCCCGAGACCATGGATGTTGGGCTCGATAAAGAACCCTACCACTGGTTGGGTTCGGCAAAATTTCCGGTTGAGGGTAGAGTGCTCCCGGCGTCGGTGATTAGCATCAGTCGCAGAAATAGACAGTTTTGTACAGAATATTCTTCATAGATCCACATAAAAAGAAATCTAATGATGCAATATCAGGTGATCGCGCTGACCATTCTATCGATTCTCGCCTCCCTATCCACCGATTGGGAAATATTGCTGGACATTGCGTTGACAACGTGGTGTTATACTTTCTGCTGAAACCATATCCTATTCACTGGAACTTGAAGGTTTCCTGGATCAGGATATAAATTTGCCAAACTTGGAATAACATCCATTTTGAAGTGGTGCCAAATATTGATCGCCGTTCAAATTGCCCTCAATTAAAATGGGCCTAATGATATGGTTTCCAACAAGTGAATTATGAACCATAATTCACGCTTCTGCATTTAAATAACATACCATGTCAACTCAACGCTCACAAAATTTCGGTACATAGGTGACTAGAGATGGGGGTACAGGGTTATTCATTATAAATGTCCCAGCCCCTACCGTAGTTATTATTGTATAAACAAAAAAATTTTTGAAATAAAAGTTATGTGGTTACTAACTAATTTTATTATAACGTTAACAAAAGTACAGTGGCGTGCGTGTTTAGGGGCCACAAAAATTTTTTTCGTTTTTTTAACTTGAAATACATTGTTCAAATGCTCTTTAACAGGTAGGACATTATGCGGTGTAAGACAGGGGTATGACATGGTATATATTTGAAATCAGAAGAAAAACATCTTTTCAAAAATTCAATAATATATAGGGTGTCTCATTTAAAAAAACAAATAATTTTTTTGTGGCCCCTAAACTACGCACGCCACTGTACTTTTGTTAACGTTATAATAAAATTAGTAACCACATAACTTTTATTTCAAAATTTTTTTTGTTTTTACAATAATAACTATGGTAGGACCTGGGACATTTATAATGAATAACCCTGTACAATATCTCAATATGTCACATTTGACGTACTCCTGAAATTTATTAATTTTGACGTTAGAATTGTCAATGATACCAAATTATTACTTTCCGTTCTACACTCGCCTTATTTAATAATGAAATCAAGGGTCGTGGACAATGTATAGTAGTCTACTCGCAATTTATGGCCATTATTCACTCGGGTGAATAATGACTATCATAAATTGCTCGTTTAATAATATACTATTATTCCGTTTGGCTGTTACACATGTATGTGATGATAATTTGTAATAATATTTTATAAACATTTTCTGATTTTTTTATTCATACTTACTTGGACATTGACTAAATGGTACGCACTTTCCGGTAGCATTATTTCTTATATATCCATTATTAAAATCACATTCGCATTTTTGAATGCAGAGTTGTATACAAACTTCGGATGTTGGTTTTGGAAATTGATTTTGACAGGTTCTTTCTGGAATACAAGGCGAAGAACAGGGTACCCATACTTCTCTTCTAGGACAAATACCTTTTGAAAGAAATATATGTTAGTCAGTAGTCCATACAGCAATTCTTAAATATTTCATTTAAAAAACATTCCCGTGAATTCATTCTCTGATAATATTCTAATTCACATACAACAATAAGACCTCTAAAAATAATAAAAAAAAATAAAAGTATGATGAAACCCATTGGAAAAGGAGGAGAATATTATAAAAATGAAAGGAAAAATAATTTACGGGCGATCTGTAGTCGGGAAGGGGAAGGGGGTGAGTTTTTAAAGGTAAAAAATGGTTTATCTCGATTTCCGGCAAAACTACAAGTCCTATGGAAAAAAGTCAAATAGCAAAGTTGTAGGTAATAAAAAGATCTACAACTTTTGTATTTACACTTTTTTCACATAACTTCAAAATTTATGTGGAAAATTCAAAAAACCAAGTTTTTGGTTTTTTATTTTTATCTTTTACAAAAAAATGTTTTTTTTTCATGAAATTTGGTAGAAGCTCATCTTTTTATGTTCCAAATACACTGTAATTTATTTGATTTGAAATATTTATTTTTTCACCTTATTTTTTCTTAATATCGAAAAAGTACCATAATTTTCAATCGAAAATTCACCAGTCAAAATATCAGCTTTTTCCAAAAAGTTGGTGTGCTTTCTGTTCGTTGAAATCTCTACTTTCCGATGGTGTGAAAAAAAATATATTACTATAGTGAATCTTCTCAGAAAATGTAAAAAATATTGTAATTAATAACGTAACCAGAATAAAGTATCTAAATTCAATAGTACTATTTACATTTATTTTTATATATTATGAGATTTTCTATGACAAATGTAATAAGAATTTAATAAATCAAATTTTTAATTGAAAAAAATTGCATTTTTTAAATGAAATTGTATAAAAATGGCATTAAAAATAATTTTTTTTCGATTTTTCGCATTTTCTGAGAAGATTTACTCTATATTTTTTTTTCACACCATCGGAAAGTAGGTATTTCAACGAACAGAAAGCACACCAACTTTTTGAAAAAAGCTGATATTTTGACGGGTGAATTTTCGATTGAAAATTAGGGTGCTTTTTCGATATTAAGTCAAAATAAGGTGAACATATAAATATTTCAAATCAAATAAATTACAGTGTATTTGGGACATAAAAAGGTAAGGTTTCACCAAATTTCGTGAGGAAAAAAATTTTTTTGGAAAAGATAAAAATAAAAAACCAAAAACTTGATTTTTTGAATTTTCCACATAAATTTTGAAGTTATGTGAAAAAAGTGTGAATATAAAAGTTGTAGATCTTTTTATTACCTACAACTATGCCATTTGATTTTTTTCCATAGGACTTGTAATTTTGCAGGAAATCGAGATAAACCGTTTTTCACCCTCTTTCCGTCCTCAGATCGCCCGTAAATTATTTTTCTTTTAATTTCCATGATATTCTCCTCCTTTTCCAATGGGTTTCATCCTACTATTATTTTTTTTGGTTTCAAAAATTATCGACCCTGGTCTATACCACTAAACCCGATTTAACCTTATTTGAAGAGTCACAGAGTTCAACTTAATTGTTATTGACTGTTTTTTTTTTTGGAAAATTTAAACATTTCTAGATTTTGTTTTGATAAATGAACTTAATCTATATATATACATACCGCAATTAGACAAAACGATATCTGTTAAAACTGCAAACATAACACAATAAACAATATTTTTCATTTTGATGCTTTTAAACTGTTTTGCGTTTATATTTTCCGTATTTATACAAAATTTTTGTTTATAAAAAAAACAAATATTGAAATTTTAATTGCACAATTTTCCTTTGTGGGTTTTATTTATATAACTAATCCTTGTCAATGAACTTTTCTTTTATTTTTATACGCAAACTTTAATTCGTTTAGTATACTGCCCTTCCTACCCCCCTTCATCCCCCACACAGCACCCCTCGTACTAAAAGTCATCTAATCATAGCAAACGACATATCGTTCGAAAGGCCTTAACGTCTAGTATATAAGTGAATCATATACAGGGTGGATCGAAAGTATCTTAGGCAGGTTTAACATATACAGAGTGTAGCGGAGAAAATGTCACATGTCAAATGTAGCTTCAAACGTCAGCCGTAGGTGCATTAGTATGAATATCGTTTATCATGATTAATAAATCGTATTTTTGTACGGGCATATGTCCATGCTAGAATGGCCTGGGATCCAGACCAGCAATACTTTATTGAGCTCTCCTATTGAGGAGAGTCTTTTTTGGCAGTCTAATACCAATTTCGACGTTACACGGTTAGAGCTAAGTGCTTTCAAAGCCGCTTGGCTGTCCGAGGAAATTTTTATTGTTCTATGAAACAATAGCGTACATTTCCGCCTGAAATACTGTTGCATAGGATCCTAGAGAGGTTGAGATTTCTGTCCTAGGTCTGCGCCCGTATACACCTGCACCAGAACCTGAGGGTGTTTTTGAACCGTCTGTATACCAACAACTGTCTGTAGGGATGGCGATCTGAAATCGATTAATCGAAGAATCGATTCCTCGGACAAACTAAATCGATTTTTTAAATCGATATGTTGTACAGAATCGATTCAATGAATCGATATTTCACCCTTGAAAATCGGTTCGGTTTTTTCTCTATTTATCACCATGCTCACTCAATAGCCGTAAATGCCGTGGACCCATTCATCTCTATTTGGAATTAGGCTGTGTGCCTAACTCATCCTCTCTACTCTACAGATACAGAAGAAAAATATTTTACGATCCACGATATAAAACAGTTTTTTTATATATATATTTATTATATTTAATAATATCTACGCTGTAAAAATCACGTTAATTTTGTCAAGATAACTTTTTTGCCATTAGAAAATCACTCTATTAATCACAATATTAATTTATATAATAATAATAATGGGTACTCACAAGTCGTATTTTTTTGACATGACGTAGTTCCAATTACAACTGCGAAAAATAAAAATAAAATTACTCTTTGCATTTTGTATTAACTAAATTGACTGCGATACGAGCCGTATTTATATGAAATATTCTCTAGATATCTACACCAATTTACATAAAAATCCCCTTTATTAAAATTAATTGCAAAAATTTGTTTACTCAAGTCACTTAATATGTATTTATGTTGTTTTCGAGGTAAACATTTACTGAAAACTGAAAGAATCCTTTTTTCACTCACTCTAACAGATCCTTTAGTCCTATTTAAGGACGTCCATAGGTTTCAGTTTAGGCAAATATTTTTCCTCTATCCTGCAGTCTCCTAGAAGGGTGATCTAGGATTCCTTACTGCTTTAAATACCGCAAGCAGCTGTTGCTTCCATTCCACTCAATCTTTATCTTCTTGCTCCACTTGAGCTCCTTGTTATGTACATTCAAGCTGCAGTGTCCTTTTTACGACACCTCTTAAAGTCTTACTCTGGCTTAGGAATTCATTTCTTCTCTTTGTTTTACCTTCTCACGGGTATCTTTTCACGGCCAGATCTTTTCCAAGGCCAAATTTTCTCGGTGTTGAAGCTTGAAAATAACTACCAGATAATGTATTACTAAGTATTGGTTAGCATCCTTCTGAATCAAATAGTTAGGTATATAACGTCGATATTTCGAATCACTGTCAATATCACCGACCTATTTTCAATACCAGCTGCGTTCAGATTTCCCTCTGGTAATATTAGAAACAATCCCGGATAATTCTACTCGACAAATATTTTTGCCATAAAACCTTCTCTCTGACCCTTCCAACGAGGACCGTTTCATGTCGCTGTTTTTTCTTGTGTTCTGTGTCGCATGGTGATGTTTCTCTTTTTAATTCCATTTAGGGAAAATGGGGCAATTCTCTAGCTTGGCTAGGAGTCGAGAGAGAAATTCAACTGGCACCGTATCGTTCCTTATTTAATACGAAATATTTCTTTCTAGGCTAGTGGCTTTCAGTAGCCAGCTTCATTTATCACTTATAATTGCACAAGTGGTTTGTATTTTATCGGGTAAATTTGGGTTGTTTAATGAGAATAACTGTCAACCTAAAAACACTCTACCTTCGGTGTCGTATTTTTAATAGTTGACAGTTATTCTCGTCAAATTGCTAGGAAACAGTTTAGAATTTGAACAACACAAATTTACCCAATATCAATACAAACCTCGAGTGTAATTCGGCAGGACAATTTAGTGAATGAGAAATTTGGAAACATCAATGCAAACTTTATTTATGAAACATTAAAAATAAACACATTTTTATTTTAATGTACAATTATTAAAAACGCAGTTATTGAAATTCATACTAGGAACAGTGATATCGCAGCGGGTGCCACAGCTAATCGTTTCTGTAGTAGATGTTGAAGTTTTTTCATTTTCCAAACAAATTTATTGAATAATGCTTGAATGATACTCTTTGTCAACTTGTAAGTATGGTTTTATTGATGATGAATTGCTGTGTCCTGTTATTTTTATTAGAGCTTGTTCTTCAATTCCGCTTTTACTTAATTCGCTACCTGCTGCCGCTCGATTTGAGT
Organism: Lochmaea capreae; assembly: GCA_949126875.1. Taxonomy (NCBI): domain Eukaryota; kingdom Metazoa; phylum Arthropoda; class Insecta; order Coleoptera; family Chrysomelidae; genus Lochmaea; species Lochmaea capreae. The sequence continues at coordinate 4,432,947 of OX421408.1, forward strand.
GATTTGTAATTTTGACACGTTTGACATCTAAACCAATGCGTTGTGCTGAGCGTTTAGTCCATTTGGAAATTTCATTAATTCCAATCGGCAAATTCTTGTACCAACCTTCAGAATTTTTCTTTTTCCAAAAGGGATTTGGTGTAAGAAATACTCTGTCCGAAGTTATAAAAGTGTTTCGTTTTTCCATTAACTTTTTGAATAAAAGTATTGGGCAAATATCTTCGTCGAAAATATTAGGCGTGATCCATTTGCTGTCACATAATTTATTGTTGCCGCCTTGTCTCGTTTTCGAAAATAGAGGATTATACTCGATACGTCCAGTTTCTTTTCCATTATTTTCAATTTCAGATACGAAATAAGTGGTTTTGCAGTAAGCTGCTTCTCCTCCGCGCCAAGCTAGTTCAAACGCCAAAATGTGATATAATTTCTTTTGAAGTCCTTCCGGTTCATTTTCGTTATATAATCTGGCCATTGTAAATACTTCAGATTTATTAAGAGCTGATGCACTACATTTTCTCTTTTCGGGTAGTGCTTGTAGGATTTTACGTTTAGCATTACGTGCAGCTCGTGATGAATTAAACCGAACATCGGTGAAAGGGTTGAATACAATATTAAATTCGTCATAATATTTACTTTGTAGCATTTTAGCGGTGTTCCAAATTGTTTTAACTACCGCTTCTTTGTAGTCTTCTCCGTTACTTTTTCGCATATTAAATGCCCAATCTTGCAATATTACATTCAATTTCTCGATGGAAGTATCTGGCTCAAATGTGTATCTTTTTGCATCGCGAAACGTAGAAAATTGTCGCCAGATTGATGATTGCGTCGCAACTGTATTAGTAGGCACACAGGTATTAACAATTTGACTAATTTCGGCGTTCGTAGACACACATGCCAAACTATTTATTCTGGTAACCAACACCGCGATAATTAATGAACAAATGAATAAGTGAAAAAACCACTAGTGTATTTGTCGCTGTAAAAGTTAAAGCTAACTTTTGCCGCTGTCAAAGTGACATATGCGATTTTTTATACATGAATTAAATTATCACCCATAAACGTCGATTCATCTCCTTTTTGCCCGATAGATTGTTTAACCTGTAGTATCTACTAGGGAATTTGACAATAATAGTCCTGCTCTTTATCCAAGTCCAGACTAGTTTGAAATATAAACAGATTCTTATCTGTGGCAAGGTTAAAAGTGAGTGGGTATGTTTGGGACTCCATTGTGATTCATAAGGCTCTGTTTGTCTTGCAATCTTCCTGACAGACTTGGTCCGGTGGATCTTTCGACAGTGCAAGTCACAATACTGGTTTTTATTTCCCCAATTAGGATCTAGTCAAAAGAGCCTGATAAGGACTCTCATAACAAAAACGATGCAACCAAGAACACAAAAAGCCTAAATGTTGAGGTGCTGAGGTGTCGAAGTCTCTGTTTGGTGGTGCCGGATCAAAACCTATGATAGACAAACACTGAGCAATAATTTCTTCTATTTCCAAAATATTAATACCATCCCATTGTATCGAATGTTTTTCCACTCTGTATAGTTGTGAGTAGAATTAGTTTGCACTGTTTCAAAATAAAATAACAGTATGCAGCAAAGTCTCTTTGAGGATAAAAAAGCCGAAAAGACAAACTAGTCATAAATAATTTCGAGTCTTGACCTACCGACAAGCGAACCATTGATTCTCACCAAAGTTTTTGAAATTTCTGAAAGTGGAGAGTAGGGATTTGAGAAAAAAAACAGAAAGTAATTTGGTATGTATGTACACTGTACAGGCAACTGTAACAAGAAAATAATGGGTCAAAGCATGGAACTACTGAAAGAATACGTAATTGACAAAAGTTTCAAAAAAATCCATCATTCCATAGGCTGCTATTTATATTTTGAGCCTAATCATGAAAAGACAGTAATTTATTATTAAAAATGGCTTTATTGTTTTTCGAAGTATTCTCCATGATGATCAATACACTTTTGCATGCGCTGGAACCAATTTTCGTAACACTTTTTCCATTCCGATTGAGGTACCTCCAAAACATGGTTTTTGAATGCATCAACAGCTTCTTCAGGCGCCGAAAAACGTTGGCCACGTAATTTATTCTTGATATGCGGAAATAAAAAGAAGTCATTTGGTGCCAAATCAGGGCTGTACGAAGGATGACCCATCAATTCGACGTTTTGTCCAGTCAAATAGGTGGTTGTTTTAGCCGATGTGTGAGAACTGGCATTGTCATGATGAAGAATGATCCTTCGTTGCCGGTTGTTTTGTCGTATTTCACGAAGCACTTCTGGCAAACAAATGGTTGTGTACCATTCAGAATTCACCGATCTACGTTGCTCTAACGGCACGACTGCCACATGTCCAGTTATTCCGAAGAAACAGGCGATCATTTGCTTCGAGGTGCTTCGCGCACGAACCACTTTTGTCGGATTGAGTTCGTCTTGGAAGACCCATACAGTGGATTGCTGTTTTGTTTCGGGCTCATATGCATAGATCCAAGATTCGTCACCTGTGTAGATGTTATACACAGCTTTTGATGCACCGCGATTGTATTTCTTGAGCATTTCTTTGCACCAATTGACACGAGCATCCTTTTGAGCTTTTGTCAAATTATGCGGGATCCAATGCGAACAAATATTTTAACAGCTAAATATTCATGCAATATCTTATTGATGCTTGTCATACTAATGCCCAAAGATGCCTCTATCTCGCGATATGTCACATGTCGATCTTGCTTTATAAGTTCGTGCACAGCATCCATGTTGTTCAAATATGTTATGGTTGTAGTGGACTGTATTTTGTTACTGGTGATTTTCTCACTGCTGACGTTAGTAAAAGGCCTACACGTTTATACACTAATATTTAATTCGCCCTTTTTACTTACAAAAAAAACTGAAACTTGATAATATGAATTATACAATAATTATTATGAGAGATGTTAGAAAATGAAAATTGATGCGTTTTCTCTCGTTGTTGATACAAGTCTACCTCTGCGCACTGCCACCGAGTCTCGCAATCGGAAAAGGGGTGATCGGAAAGTGGTGGTGTTAGAGTTATGACACTGTTGCCGTAGCGCGCAATAATTCCGAGAATAAACTAAACTAAACATCGCCCCCGCCTTGAAAGGGTCCACTTTCAAACTGTTTATAAAAGCTGTTACTAGGTAATCGCACTGTCGCACTGAATTAGTTTATAGGCAACGGACAAATCTTGGCAAAGGAACGCTTAATAAGTCCCTTTCTGGTATTAATTGTTGCAACTCTTGAAGTTCCATCCTTACCGGGATGGAGATTATCGATTCTTCCCAACAGCCACTTACAGGGGGGTAAGTTGTCCTCCTTTATAACAACTAAATCTCCAATTTTCAAGTTGTCATGATTGCTGCGCCACTTGATACGTTGCTGCAGCTCTGACACATATTCAAGGGACCATCTTGCCCAAAAGTGTTGCTGCAAACTCTGGATTCGTTGAAAATGTGAAAGACGATTCTCAGGAAGTTGCGTGAGGTCTGGATCTGGTACCGTCGTTATTGGTCGTCCAATCAAAAAGTGGGAAGGTGTCAAAGGTGTGTAGTCTGAGGGGTCGTTAGATAGAGGTGTTAAGGGACGCGAGTTTAAGACTGCCTCAATTTGAACCAAGAGTGTATAAAATGTTTCAAATGTCAATAAAGCAGTACCCGCAACACGCTTAAGGTGAAATTTTGTCGCCTTTACGCCGGCCTCCCACAGACCGCCGAAATGGGGCGAATAAGGAGGAATGAATGACCATGAAATACCCTCATTATTAATGGATTCAGTCAAAGTTCTATTATTTTCCTGCAAAAAGGTACCAAGTTGTTTTAACTCCTCGTTTGCTCCGATAAAATTGCTACCATTGTCCGAGTACATTTGAGAAGGTTTACCGCGACGGGAGACAAATCGTCTGAAAGCCGCAAGAAAGGCCTCCGTAGTGAGGTCGGAGACTAATTCAAGGTGTATTGCCCGCGAAACGAAACACACGAATAGGCATATATACGCCTTTGTAGTCTTAAAACCGCGACCTTGTCTATCTTTAATTGAAAATGGTCCAGCGTAATCCACGCCCGTTGTAAAGAATGGTGGCGCCGGATTAACTCGCGCCCTTGGTAAGTTCCCCATTATTGGAAAAAGGGACTTTGGATTTTCCTTAAAACAACGAACACAATCATGATAGGTTTTTCTTGCTAAATTACGCCCTGATATAGGCCAAAAGAATTCACGAATGCTGGAAAGTAAAAGTTGAGGACCAGGATGAAGTAGCATTTTATGCCACTTAAGGAACAACAATTTTGTAAACCCGTTTTTGGATGACAAAATAATGGGATGCCTTTTATTGTAATTATAATTTGAGTTTGACAACCTACCGCCGACTCTAAGTATCCCGAAATCATCCAGAAATGGGTGCAGTTTGGACAATTTGCTGGTATTGCATACGTGTTTACCCATGTTTAAAGCACGAATTTCGTCTAAAAAACAACTATATTGCGATATTTTTATGAGAATATTGGAAGAGTGCTTTATTTCTAATGCTTCAAGTGGCCCGAATTTTTGTTCCCCCTTGACCTTCAAGCAATTTTGCTTAAATCGAAAGCAGTATGCAATTATCCGCTCAAGTTTGCTTAGGTTTGAATGTTTAGAAAAATCTACGATACACTCAACGTGAGTGGCAGTATTTACTTGGACTACTTTGCGTAATTCGGGAAGATCCCCTTGTGGAATCTTACTCTTAGGCCAGAAGTTTTCGCTCAATTTTAACCAAACAGGACCTTCCCAGTATGTGCCAAGTGTTAGTAATTCATTTGGGTTGACGCCGCGAGAAACGTAATCCGCTGGATTGTCATGAGTTGGAACGTGTTTCCATTCCTCAACGTCAGACAACTCCTGGATTGTAGCAACACGGTTAGCAACGAAGACTTGCAGCGAATTTGGCGGCATGCGTAGCCACCCTAACACGATTGTAGAGTCGCACCAGTATACGACCTTACTGACAGGTATATTTAAGGACGATTGCACTTTAGTTACTAGTCTCGCGAGCAATAAGGCGGCCGTTAGCTCTAACCTGGGAATAGTTTGCGTCTTGAGGGGGGCTACCTTTGATTTTGCGCAAATTAGTCGAACAAAGACGTCACCGTTTCTATTTTTTGATTGAACGTATACGCATGCGCCGTATGCATTAGCGGAAGCATCAGAAAATCCATGTATTTCAATCCGTACGGCATTTGGACAAATAACTTGGCGGCTTACCTCAAGTTCATTCAAAGCGCTCAACTGATCGCGAAATAACAACCATCTTGTGTGTAAACTATGTGACAAAGAATTGTCCCATCCTATTTTTTCCAACCAAATATCGCGTAAAATTATCTTTGCCAAAATTATGGTCGGGCTTAATAATCCTAGCGGATCGAATACTTGCGATATTTCAGATAGAACAACGCGTTTGGTAATATTATTTCGTGATCCGGTATTGATTTTATAAAAAAGAGTGTCCTTCAGACCATTCCAAAATAACCCCAGAGTTTTAGTATTTTCGTTTACACCCAGATCAATTAAATCAGCCTTGTCATTCGTGTGTATGCCCTCTAGAACCTTAGTGCTATTAGATACCCATTTTCGAAGATGAAATCCCGCTTTATCGAGTACCGCCGATATCGTATTTCCGATTTCAACTGTTTTTTCTATGCTATCAGATCCTGTTAAAAGGTCATCCACGTAGAAGTCTTCCTTTATGACACGAGATACTTCGGGTGATTCCACCTCACAATCTATTCCTAATTGATAAAGACACCTTATTGCTAAAAACGAAGCCGATTTAGTACCATAGGTGACGGTAACTAATTCGTATGTGTTTATTTTTTCGTCTTGATTGTCACGCCACAGAATTCGCTGCAAGGATGTTTGCTTTTCGTTTATTTGACACATGCGATACATTTTCTCTACGTCTGCGGCTATGACGTAATTATGTTGTCTATAGCGAATTAATATGGTGAATAGATCTGACTGAATTGTTGGTCCAGTCATCTGCAAATCGTTGAATGATATACCCGAACTACTAGGACACGATGCGTCGAATACAACACGGAGTTTGGTCGTTAAGCTACTCTCCTTCAAAACGCCATGGTGGGGCATATAGTAAGACATTATGTTGTCCTGTGATTTGTCTTCGACCTTGCGCATGTGACCTAGAGACTCATATTCTTTTATAAATTTATGATACTCTTCCTTAAAGGAAACATCACGATTGAATTTGCGTTCCAATAATAAAAACCGTTTTTCCGCTATATCGTATGAGTTTCCCAGTTTTTCTGGACTTTCCAATAAAGGGATCGAAACAATAAATTTACCGTTAGTGCCGCGTTCAAATGTTTCTACAAAGTGCGCCTCGCAAGCCTTTTCTTCATTGGACAAGGGTTTGACTAGCGGAAACTCCTCAATTTCCCAAAATCGCGAAAGCTGCTTGTCTACATCGACGTTTTTAACAAGATTGCACCTTACTTCTCGATTCGACTCGCTAGTTACGCGCCCGGAGATGATCCATCCAAACTTCGTTTTTTGTGCAACGGGTCCGTTTGCGCTCAATTTTACCTGACCTACGCACATTAAGTCCCAAAAGTAGTCAGCTCCGATTAGCATGTCTATATCTCCCGGTGTATCGAAATTGGGATCAGCTAAAGTTATGTTGTTAGGAATGCTTAAATGGTGTTTGTTAATTCTAAAATTTGGCAAACTATTTGTTATATGAGGCACTACCAAGCAAGAAATAGCCATTGAGAAATCGTTAACTTTAGATTTAACGCGTGCTTTACATTTGATTTTACATTCCGATTCAGATTCGTTAAATCCGCAAATTTTAATGTTGACCGGCGCGTTTGATAACCGTAGTTTGTTTTGAAAACGCTCGGTAATGAAGCTACTTTGAGAGCCGGCATCAAGTAGTGCACGCGCGACAAAAGGTTTATTGTTTTTATCAAAAATGTCAACTAGCACCGTCGATAATAATACTTGTTCCGTTGATGCATTCATAGACGACAAATTTACACTTTCTTGCTGACTATTTTTGTTTTCGCCTCGATTGCTTTCAACATTATCTATGCTAGACTCCCGATTCGAATTAAAGTGTAGAAGCGTATTGTGCTTGGATTTACATTTTTTACAAGGTCGTGAATAACACTGTTTGACCATATGTCCTGCCCTTAAGCAATTCAAACATAAATGTTTTTTCTTTACTTCTTCTAAGCGCTCATTGGTGTTGAGTTTTAAAAAGTCTGGACACTTTTGAACATAATGTTCTTGCTTACAAAATGAACAGCTGGCTTTTACACTTAAGTTCTCTGTTACAAAAGATTTAACCCTTTTATGCCGCTTATTAAAGTTTAAATCATCAACAACTACAACAGTTTTACTTTGTTCTAAAGACTCGAGAAGATATGCGCGTTCTTTTATAAATGAAGTTAAATTGTCTAAGGTGGGTGTTGTGTATGAAGTTTTAATTTGTTCCCATTTGCGAAGTGTTGTATCATCTAGCTTGCTACTTATCATAAAAATAATCAAAGTATCCCATGACTCTACGGGTTCGTTTAAAGTTTTCAATGCTCGAAGATGCTTGGCAACACTGTCAACTAATTTTCGCAGGCTGCTTGAAGATTCTGCCTGCAATTTCTGAATGTTGAACAAAGCTTTTATATGATTTTGAACTAATATTTTATTATTGTTAAACCTGTCACAAATTAATGCCCAAGCATTTTCATAATTCGAGGATGAGAGCTCTAAACTTGCAATTATTTCTAGCACGCTAGGGCCGAGATAAGATTTGAGATAATGAAATTTCTGTACGTTAGACAAGTTTGTATTTTTATGTATCAAAGAGTCGTAGGTATCGCGAAATTCAAGCCATTTGTCGTATTCCCCGTCATATGTGGAGATTTCTATAACCGGCAATCTTACTCCGCATGCGCTGTTCGAATCGTTACCTAAATTTTTCGAGCTCGAACTGCTACTAGAAGAATCGTTTGATGTCTTTTGTTCCAAAAACCGTTTTGCCTTGGCTTCTATAGCATAAAAGGCCGTTTCAAAGTTTTCCCGCTCAACGTATTGTATATCTGGAGTGTCGCTTTCGACCTCTATTTGCCCTTGAATATCATCGAAATCATTTAACACGTTGTAAAAACGGTCTACGCGTTGTTGGAGTTCAATAAAAACAACTTGGTCCTCAATTAAGAAATGTGGAAATTTTGCTGTTAAACTATCTACATACTTTTGAAAGTTTGTTAACTTTGCTTTGACTGTACCTCTTTTTTTTAAAAGGCGTTCTTGACTCATGTTTTTATATTTATTTCAACAATGCTACTAATAGTAAAATAAATCAAAGGTGTTACGAATACGCTTAAAGTAGCTAATATAAAAAAATACTATAAAACCAATGAAAGCTCGCTTATTTTAAGAGAACAGTCTTAAACTACGCATGCAGGAAAGCAAAAAAAGGATAATATGGAACAAACCAACCTTTGTCTTTCGTAATTCGTCGATGTCAACCTTGCTTCAAATTCACAACAATCCGGCTCGAAGGATCAAAATGTTCAAATATGTTATGGTTGTAGTGGACTGTATTTTGTTACTGGTGATTTTCTCACTGCTGACGTTAGTAAAAGGCCTACACGTTTATACACTAATATTTAATTCGCCCTTTTTACTTACAAAAAAAACTGAAACTTGATAATATGAATTATACAATAATTATTATGAGAGATGTTAGAAAATGAAAATTGATGCGTTTTCTCTCGTTGTTGATACAAGTCTACCTCTGCGCACTGCCACCGAGTCTCGCAATCGGAAAAGGGGTGATCGGAAAGTGGTGGTGTTAGAGTTATGACACTGTTGCCGTAGCGCGCAATAATTCCGAGAATAAACTAAACTAAACACATGTTTTGTGGCAGAACAACTGATTTTGGACGACCTTCACGACTTTGGTCCCCGAGCGAACTGCGGCCACGATTAAATTCGTTATACCAGCGTTTAACAGTGGCCGAGGATGGGGCTTCATCGCCAAAAGTCGAAGTGAGTTGATCGATGCACTCTTGTCTTGATAAGCCACGTCGAAAGTCGTAAAAAATCATCGCACGAAAATGTTCACGAGTTAATTCCATTTTTTCGCTAACACAAAATTTTCAAGTCACTGTAGATAACACAAGTTATACTTAAATGACAAAAAGTTCTGAAGAAGGTTATGGTTAAAAAGATCAAACTTTCAATTGGAAACATCAGACGGCGCCTGTAAACACTTGGTAAGCCAAGGCTCAAAATATAAATAGCAACCCTCGTACAGTGTTCGGCAAAGCTGCTGTTCATCGGAAAAAAAAGAGAGTACAGAAATCGCTAGTGCATCGGTATCTTGCAATAATGGAAAATTTGTCTGAAACCGGTTCTGCTTCTGCTTACAGATATCTTTATTACGCCGACAAATTGTGAAACGATGCAAACTAATACAGTTTGGTCTAGAGTGTAAATTATTGTCTGGAAACGTGCGAAATTTCTGTTGACAGACGTTAACCTAACAAAGATTTTACTACTACATTCGTTTGTTGGGGGATGTTGACGTGAACCGAGAAAAATGTGTATAAAGGACACAAACGGCCTGCGGTAGTGACGTAGGACACCGTATTTTACGATAAGCGGTGTGGAAAATTTTGCGCAGGGTTTGTGTCTGTCTTGATTCAGACAAAGGACAAGATCAATGATTATCTTTTTATTTGTTTAATTGATTTTTTACGTATATAATTAATGGAAAAAGAAAAATTACACGAAAAATGTGTAAAAGGTGTTAAATTACATGGAAATATTAAAACGTTATTAATAAAATTGATTAATTAAGAGTATGAAATAACACAATTCAATTAAGGAAAGAAAAAAATTAGTTTTTACAGTGTGTATGGTAGAAATTTTACAGACCCGACTTCATTGCTAAACTCCATAGGCCAGTCCTTCATATATATTGGGAGGGTTGTGGTTTTTCTTTTCTCATCTATTGTCGAAAACAGTGCTCTGTCAGGAACCAGAATACTGGTTGTTCGTCTGTTGTGTCTTGGTAGGTCCTATTTGAATTTTGGCGATAGTTATTTGTTGAACTTTCTCCACCTTCCTCAAGATTTTTTTTATCCAAGTACTGCTGTATGGTTTTGCTTTACTCTGGACCTTTTAAATGGCTTGGTACCCAAGTAAATCTATTTTTATTGCTTAATCCTTGTAGGATTGCAATGCTCAAACTCTTGCCTACAATATCGTCACTTGTTTGCCATGCCTCTCTTCCAGTTTTAAAGTTTTTCCCAATAACATACTTGGAAATCATCTCGTCCGATGGCATTCCCAGCATGGGGTCCATTTCCAACTCTTTGTATATCTCATTATACATCTAATCTGCTCGATTTTCCCCGCTCTCTCACCTGCTTTTTCACCTTTATTTGTGCTCCCTTCTCTTTCTTACCTGAACCATAGGTGTGTTCTTTTGTATCGCGATCACTTCTAAATAGGTTCATTATAAAGTTCACAAATTTTTAGATAATATCATAAACGGTATAAAAAGTTATAGAAGGTTTGCTGACAAACCTCTGATTTAAGTATTTATTTTAAATAATTGTCTATTATTTAAAAAATTTGATATTTATAGAAAAACTGTATAGTAGTTTCGAAAGTAGATGCTTCAAAGTGTTTAGTAGTAAAGTTTCATTGAATTATATTAATTTCGAAAAAAGATATAATTGAATGAAGTCTAAAAAACAAGTAAAATAAAGCATACAAAAAGAAACAGATTTTTAAGAAGCATTCGTTTAAAATTGTAAATATTGATGGCTTTACCTTTATAATAATAATGTTTTATGCTCATTTGCAATGCTAAATCCAAAAGGAATTTTTGCTGGGATAAGTATTAATTAAATAGGAATTATAATAAACAGATATTACAGTCAGAAAATCTACTTTTTCAAATTTGAAAGTATTTCTATCTAAAAGTTGAGATCTTTCTTTACATTTTACATGAGTTTATTTATTTTTTCAGAATGTTATAACCCCACAATTATTAACTTTTAAGTCGAGCGGTTAATAAATTTGGCTCACGGACCGTTCGCGCGTAACCACGAATTGAATACCACTGAAATTAATTTTATCTCGTAAACTTTCTAATTTACAGAAAAACTTTTTAGACAAAATTTGTAGATAAATGCATCAGCTACAAATTTTGATTTGGAAGTTTTTCTGTAAATTTATTATTTAAACAATTAGAGCGAAAAAACAAAAACAAAAGTTTTCACTCGACGATTTTCCGGAAAACCACCACCCTTTTAAATGCCCAATTTTGAATTTTCAAGTTTTTTGTAATTTTTGTGAGGTTTTATGTGTACTTTGATTAGGCTATAGCACCATCTAGCTGATGTAAAAACTCTAAATGCGACTCTGATATTGTCTCTATTTTGTCATAAAACTTTTAAATCTAATTTTTCTCTAGAGAAAACACTGTTGTAAAATATGAAAGTTTCCCAGCTTCATAAATTTTTAAAGATACAACACATCCATGTTACTGCTTTTGAAAACGTACGGCAAATTTATCGGACAGAGTATCTATTTCATACACTTTTATGTTCTGTAACGCCGCCTTCCTTGGAAGTTTTTAATGGGCAATCTGGCATTGTTATTTTTTGAATTATGCGTTTTATATTCTTTCGATTTATTAATAAGTTGGGGATTCTTTGTTGGAAACGCTTATATAGCAAAAGCCGGTGTAGTTCGAACGCGATATAAAACAGGGGCTTCCGATTTCTTATATAATTTCACTTTAAACATTAATAAATGTGTTTGGGTTATTGGAAACTAATCCATCAGGGCCGGATCTACGTATGGGCTTAATGGGCTGAAGCCCGTTTCCCGTTAAGATAAACAGAAAAAGATGCATACAATCAAAATAATAATAAAATAATAAACCAGTCAAAAAAAAATACAAATATAAAACCCGAGATAACAATGACATAACATTTATTTCTAATTTTACCTATTACTAGTTGTGAAGCGGAGCGTACGTTCCCTAAGTTGTCCTATATAGAAAAAAATTAGGACAACAATGACAAATACAAGACTTAATTATTTATCACTTGTTTCTTTCAATGCTGATCTCATCAAAGACTTGAAATGTGAAAAGCAAATAAAAGAATTTGCAGCACAAAGTGTAGAAAAGTTATTTTATAAATTTCTTATTGTTATGTTATGTCACGGTCCGGCCCTGTCGCCCATAGTCGACTTTTTTGCTGGTACAATTTGTTGCCAGACTAAAATTGTAGCCCCAATGTTCACCCTTGAATTGGTTGTATGGTAATCTACTTAATATTATAAGAATTAATGTCAATCATCTGCAGGATTACCATACATTAATGCCGATTTAAACCTATAAAATTGCAAGATAGTCTTGGAATTAGGGCTAGTCCTTTCATATGATCATACATGATTTCTTACGCTTTAAATAGTGTGTACCATTCGTCGTACCTAAACTACTAAAGAATGAGTGTTGTGCATCTACTTTTTATTTCCACAGTTCTCAATGAAGTTTTTCGTGATATCCCCATTGCCTCTGTGGAGAAGTGACCGATTTTGCTTATAATTTATCAAAACACTGAATCGCGTTCAGCATATTAACAGAATTATAAAAATGTATGACCGAAATTTATCGCAAAAAATACATATTTGTGACGTTGTAGCACGTATACGTAAAACCATGTACCCCAGTCTAGTTAGCACCCAACATTACACAGAGGACTTCTCGTAGCCGCGCATAGATGGCGTGCTGTAAGGACGCGAAGACTACACCGACAGAGAGATGACTGGATATATATACCTTCAGGCGGCACTAGTGTATAATTTAGTCTATGGATCATTGTACAGTGTACTGTTGTTGGTGTGGCATGCACTGTTGCTACGTATATTTACGTAGAAGTAGCAGACATTAGTGTAGCCTTGCCAGTTGCCACTAGAAGTGGAGAACTGTCGATAGTCTCAACTATCGATAATTATCGATAATTATCGATAGTTTTCGATAGTACGAAAATTAATTAATACCTGTATTCTCCAGGATAGGATTATAAATTATTTGGGTATTAGGCATATATAGAAAAATCTTTAATTTTACCAATATTTTAGAAAGCATAAACACTTTGTGAAAGCCAAGAATAACATTTTTGGATTTTAGTCGGAAACTTCTGTCAGAGAAATAGTTATACGAAATACTTCTATTACTTGTTGTGATTAATAAGTACAAAGTACAGGCCAGAGATGATAGGTTTGTTCCCAAAGCGAGTTCCTAACTGTGACGAACATATTGAGTTTGCGCAGTTAACAATAATTGTTTCTTATTTTAAACTGCGCAAACTCAGTCTGTTTATAACAAGTTAGTAACTCGCTTCGGGAACAAAGCTATTATGCACAAAGTACAAGCTGTACATAAGTAGACAAGTGACAAGACTGACAACTGAAATGACGAAGTGACCGGACCATAGATAATCTTGGACCGGGCCACAAAATAATAAATTTTCTGTTACACTAATAGTCGACACATACATTATATAGCAGGAGAGGCGTATTTCGTCGCAGAGATCATCTCTAAGCTAACTTTAGCCCAGTAATGGGCAGTAAAGTAAACTATCGAATACTATCGATAGTTGAAAAATAATATCGATATTTTTCGATAGTCAAAACTATCGATAGTGCTATCGATAGTTCTCCACCTCTAGTTGCCACACTGAGTCACAGAAGTAACGTGAGATGAGTAGACGCTCTCTAGTCTTAGAATTGGCTAGTCCTTCCATTTTTAAAAGGCCGTGCATGATTTTTTACGCTTCGTCTTCGTTCTTTCATTTTCATACGGTCGTACATGCATTCTTATTCTTTTAGTTTTGTATAACTTTTATCGGAAATGACCAAATAAGAGAGTTGTGCTTCAAATTTTTTATAAATAATTTGATTTCGACATCATTTTTTAGTTCTCAATTCAGTTTTTGTTAATATTCCCAACGACTCTGCAGCTAGTTCGATCGCAGGCTTATTAAAACATTTTAAAGGATCCATGTATTTTTCGAATTATAACAAAACAAAATTTCTAGTGTTATTTATATGGGAAATCGATTTTTTTAATGAGCAAAGCTTCTAATATTTTCCCATCGGAAATATTAATATAAATTAATCAGATTTTCAAGTAGGAACGAAATGAAATGTCGCCTAGAAATGTTTTATACATTTTACATGAGTTTTTTATATAAAAATGGTACGACCCTCGTAATATACTGCTCCACTCACATAAATTCGAACAATTCCAATAGTTTTGCGTCATAAGAACACGATTTGAACGTTATACAACAACAAAAAGATTGGAATTCTTTTAGTATTCAGGATTTGTGCAGCAAGTCTTTGCAATTTTCTCCAATCATATTATTATTATTACTTTAGGGGGCTCTAAGATCTTCAGGCGTTGTTATAGTAGCTTGTAAACACTACGATAGAGACTTTGGTATATTTGTGTTACCAGGACCGCAATCAGATACTTTTCCTTAACTTGAATTTTTTTTTTTTTAATTTTACGAGATTTCTGGGTCTCTTTGTATATATACTTTATTCTTTACGTCGATTTGATTAATTGAATAACTTTAATCAACACGTACCATTTAACGTCTGGATTTCAATCGGTTAAATGAAAACCTCTATGTATTCCACACCTAATTCGCAAAATCTTATTGTGGAAGAAAACCACAATGCGGATTGGAAAAGTAACCGATTTTGCTGACAATTTATTAAAATACTGAATCGCCTTCAGCATATTAACAGAATTACGATAATTTATAACCGAAATTTATTACAAAAAATACATTATTGTGACATTGTAGCAGGTATACGCAATACCATGTACCCCAGTATAGTTAGCAACCAGCATTACACAGAAGACGCCTCGTAGCCCCGTGCATAGATGGCGCGATATAAGGACGCGAAGACTACACCGACAGAGAGATGACTAGATATACATATATACCTGAATTTTTCCCGATGATAATTTAGACGAATGGATATCTGTGTGAAAGAGATGGATCGTCAAAATGCTGACCAGGTATCTTGTAAATAGTTATTTGTTTTACTAGGCCTAATCTGCTTTTCTGCCGTGTGAAACATATAATTTTTTCTTCAAATTTGTTCCAATTCCACGCAAAATCGACTTTTTCATATTTAAATTGCGTTTCATCATCAATATCAGCATCATTTTGAGTTTTCTTAATGTCATTGTCAATTTTAATAACCAGTTTGATTTAAATTATTACTTGGAAGGTTGCCTAGCAACGAACTTTTTCTGCCTAGGCAATAAAAGTGGACTTTTCTGCCTAGGCATTAAAAGTACAACTTCTAAGCCTGCCAAGTGTCATTAAAAGGCCGCTTTTAATGTCATTTGGAGAAAAATATATTTTATTTTCGAGCGAGTCAGCAGTCAACTCTTTCATTGTATTATAAACACAATCCAACTGTCACAAGATATTTGAAAATAAACATCTAAGCATTCCAATCCGATGACAGTACAATTAAATGGCCTCCAGGATCTAAACTAGCGCCAAACGATTTTTTCTTTGTGGATTTGAAAGAGCTAATAAACCGTAATTTATTTAATCACAAAATACTACAAACTTAATTATATATGGTACAATTAAAATATGAATTGCAATTTTGGTACACATCAGTAGCAGTATTGTTTGAAATCTCTGTTAACTCATTGATAACGTTTGGTGTAGGTAAAATCATTAATGTATTGATTGGTCCAGATGTAGACTGAGAAGCTCGAAGAGTGGCTGCAGGATCTGTTTTATGTTCTTT
This sequence comes from Lochmaea capreae, assembly GCA_949126875.1. Lineage (NCBI taxonomy): Eukaryota > Metazoa > Arthropoda > Insecta > Coleoptera > Chrysomelidae > Lochmaea > Lochmaea capreae. The sequence goes on from OX421408.1 coordinate 4,448,843, forward strand.
AGCTGGAGGTTCTGAGGTGTCACTTCTAAGGGTGTTTACTGACTGCTATCGACCGCATAGAGTGGTTTATTATTTTTATTCCTTTTGTATTTAATCCTTCATTCTCGACTGGAGTGTTTTTGTACCATCCACTTGATTGTTTTTAGTTCCATGATGGGTTTAATGTTGAAAATAATCTATCAATTGTTATTCTAGATGTTTAACTATTAGAATTTTAAAAAGACGGACTGGACAAAAGGTAGGGGTCTTCGTGTTTGAGGTTGAATCGCGTTCAGCATAGTAACCGAATTATAAAAATCTATAACCAAAATTGATCACAAAAAATAAATTGTTAAGACATTGTAGCGGTCGTACATATACCCCAGTCTAATTCGCAACCAACATTACACGGGGGACACCTCGAAGCGCCGCGCGTAGATGGCGCGCTATAGGAACGCGAAAACTACACCGGCAGAGAGCTGACTGGATATATAATATATATATATACCTTCAGGCGACAGCAGAGTGTGTTCAAATCAAGCTAGATATAGTTGGGATGCTTTGCAAGTGTCGATAATGTGATTGACTATTAGCTTAACTATTAACTATATAAATCCTTATATTTGGTTATAAAATTTTGATGAATGTTAATCATTAAAGGGATATACCTAGAGCCAAAAGTTGAAAGATTAGCAGCTGACTCTTTGTGCTGAATAATATAATAAAATGATTTTTATGTTCACAAAGTTATGAATATTTATAAAATCTTACAATAGTACATACAAGTACGTTCAACTAACAGATGTCCCAAAAAACTCTTAAATGATGGAGAAACACAGGTATTTTGTTTGATATTTTCCTCCAACTGCCAAATTTATTCGCTGTTAATAATTATTCAGCTTCGTTTGCGAATAAAATCCATAATCACATCGTCTCGACTGACAGCACCTAAATATAGGCAACACTATATACATTTGCATAGAGTAGCTTGTAAACAATCTACGATAGATACTTTAGTATATTTGCGTGAGCCGGTTTCAGATAATTTACCTCAACTTCAATAGTCTTTTTATTTTTCTCTGTCTTATATCTACTTTACTACTTAACGATTCGATTAATTGAATGACTTGAATCAACACGTACCATTTAACGAAATCGACATCTGGATTTCAATGGGTTAAATGAAAACTTATAGGTAGCTCCTGATGTATTGTTACTCTGTATTCCTCACCTAATTCGCAAAATCTCATTGTACGTGATGATATATAGGTAGAAGAAAACCACAATGCGGACTGGGGACGTGACCGATTTTGCTGACAATTTATTAAAACACTGAATCGCGTTCAGCATAATAACCGAAAATGAAAATTTATCACTAAAAATAAATTTTTGTGACATTGTAGCGGTCGTGCATTCGACGCCATGTACCCCAGTCTAGTTAGCAACCAGCATTACACGGAGGACACTTCGTAGCTCCGCGCATAGATGGCACGCTGTAAAAATGCGAACACTACACCGACAGAGAGCTGACTGTGTTGGTAAACTCGCTGATGCTGGCGCGTGGCTTACATACTATCCATATGATTTTATTTTAAAATCGGAGTAATTGGATTTTTAATTTGATTTGGATAATAATTCCGTCAATGCACCATTATTTATAGGATTATTTTTTGACTGCTGTCGAAACCAATAGAAATTTACAATTTCAGTCATTCATATAATCAAGTCATTATTATGGTGGGAATAATCTACTTACATTATTCCCGCAAAAATTATTCAATGTGCATTGTTTGACGTGTATGTCATAATTTTTCAAGAAATTCGTAAATAAGCTATTTTGAATTGAATGGCTCAAAAGATGAATTTTCCAAAAAAAAAATTTATACTTTTATCATATATATATAAATAGAAAAATAAAAAAGTACTTTAGGTATTTGTATTATATGATTATTTGCCTCATCTGTCAAAATTTATTCGTTGATAATTCAGCTCCTTTGCGAATAAAATTACATCGTTTCGACTGACAGCACCTAAATATAGGCAACACTTTATACATATGAATAGCTTACTGACAGTCTGCGAAATAAATCAAGTGTAAGCTGGATGTCAAATTAAAATTTATTATCAATATTCTGACGGTTCATAATAGTCATTGTTTAGTATTGCGATAAAGATATTTATTTCTTTGTAATTAAATGATTCTGGAAATAATATTATTTATTCGCTCATAAATGAGCTCTTGTTATTATTACCCCCGACTATAGAAGCACACTTTCGTCCAAGCCAAAGTGACGATTGCATTATACCTAGTATAGGTATTTGTTTTTTTATACATACATCAGATTATTAAATTTTATTGCAGTGTACGTTTAGGTATTCCCTTTCAAGCTTTCGGACAAGACTAATAGAAAAATTCTATGCTACGGTCTAGTAGAATGCATTACGAGTTGTTTTATTCATCTTATTCTTTTCACATATACACGTGTGCTTTATAAATTAGTTTTAACAAATACAGTAAAAAAAGCTCTTTACTGATGTCACTAATCATTATATACAGTGTAACGATAATTGGGAAATTAAAAAAAAATCACACGATGTTATGAGATTGTTAACGGTCTAACTTGTAACAGTATATGTTTCACCCAGTAGCATTGATTGGGTGCTTTCCATCCAAAAATAATTAATTGAAGAACATGTTCTAAGTCACTAGACTTACCATCGTAGGTACGAATTTTTTGTGTAGAGATAGTTTTAATGGAAATTTAATATAAACGTCAAAATATTTTTATTTACAACATAGATACCATTATATATTATTTCTCTATGATAAATACTTTAAATAATCAACGGAGTAGCGAGGCTTTTACTACTTTGTTTTAAAAATATTTACTATTTGTTCGGGTGGTTGGACGATTCGTCACACCAAAAATCCCTGCTGATAGTCTATAAAAAGAAAAATCCCTAATTCTAAACTTAAATTTATATGTGTCCCTCTAGTCCATATAACAAAAAGAACAATGAATATACCAAAGAAGACACATTTAAAATCTCATTCAAAAACATTCAACATTATATGATAAACTATTTATTATCAATAATAATCGAGAGTGAATGAAGAATTAAAATTTAATTGTTTAACCTTTATCTACTACAACCTTGATCGCCGGTTACCTGTCAACTTAAAACAAGTGAATCACTTCCTTTACTAAAAATTCATGGTCTCCATGTTAAAATTTTTACGTGTCGTAAATTTGTAGATTTTTGTTTAAAATACCGATAAAATTTAGAAACAAAAGTGTTTGTGCGATTGTGTAAATTAGTGTCTTTCTTCCCAGCAAAGGTGTTTCTACTATTCCACTAAGGTAAAAGTTTTTTTTTTTACTTTTTATACTCTCGTTTTTTTGTAGTAATGATACAAGAACATTTCTAACGTATCGGTTTTTATTTGAGTGTGTGAAAATATAGAATGTACTTCATGGTAATGTAATGTAATAAGTCTGTCGATTTGCAACTACATCTTAAAGATAATATAAAAATGTAGGTTGGTTAGTAGTTTTACATGGTACAAAAAGACCTCGGCTGCCGAATGAAGTCAGATTTACTCCAGCAAAAAGTGGAGGATAGAAATGTAAAGTTAACTTAATTCGTTTGTGGCTTTGTTTTACGATAAAGAATTGTGATTTTTTTTATAATTAGTCTAAACTCAGTTGAAGGATTGATATCATTAAATAGTCTAGGAGGAATCGGCGCATGAGTACCGAAAACTATTTGACCCCAATTTTTTTATGCGATCCTCTTCAAATTGCCCTCCTTATGATATAAATGCATGTTGCCATGGCGCAACCCGGTGCCATATTGTTTAAACCGAAATTGTTTAAACAATTGCAAGGAATTGTTATTTTTCAACCGGACAAATTTTTTTTATATTCTTTATTGAAATACCAATAAAAAAGGTCCTATGACTTTTAACGATAAAGTTAATATTTTTAAAGATATGAATTTTTAAAGGTTCGAAAAATCTCAAATTTAGGTACTTTCGACCCATGAAAAATATATTAAAAAAAAACATAATGTCTAAGTAATATTTTTTTTTAAATTCTCTATACAATTGTTAATAATATTGTTAAAAGAGATTTAAAAAAATTTCATTGTTTATATCTTTTTTTTAATTGTTAATTCCGCGCGCTCACAAGTATGCGTCGCTTACCTTTAAGTATCGCTGTCTCTCTCTGACTCATGCGCTGCATCGGCCTCTCTGTCTAGAATCATAATTTATCATTTATCTTTAGTATATATATAGTATAGTATATTATCATTAGTATTATTAGTATATATAGTAATTTTTGCCTTTATATCAACAATAATAATAATAACAAAAAAGTAATATAAACTGATAAAAAAGTAATTTTAATTACATGTTTCGATTTATGCTTAAATAACTTTTGAAAAATTGATTTCAGAAAAAAATGTATTAAAAACAAATTGTAGACAATTTAATTATTAATAACATTGCTCTCTTTAACAATCTTGATAAAGTTGATAGTTTTCAAGATAAATGATAAATAATGATTCAAGACACAGAGAGGCCGATGCAACGCATGAGTCAGAGAGAGACAGCGATACTTAAAGGTAAGCGACGCATACTTGTGAGCGCGCGGAATTAACAATTAAAAAAAAGATATAAACAATGAAATTTTTTTAAATCTCTTTTAACAATATTATTAACAATTGTATAGAGAATTTAAAAAAAAATATTACTTAGACATTATGTTTTTTTTAATATATTTTTCATGGGTCGAAAGTACCTAAATTTGAGATTTTTCGAACCTTTAAAAATTCATATCTTTAAAAATATTAACTTTATCGTTAAAAGTCATAGGACCTTTTTTATTGGTATTTCAATAAAGAATATAAAAAAAATTTGTTTGGTTGAAAAATAACAATTCCTTGCAATTGTTTAAACAATTTCGGTTTAAACAATATGGCACCGGGTTGCGCCATGGCAACATGCATTTATATCATTAGGAGGGCAATTTGAAGAGGATCGCATAAAAAAATTGAGGTCAAATAGTTTTCGGTACTCATGCGCCGATTCCTCCTGGACTAAAAAGAAATTATCCTTAATTATTATCATATCTACAATAATTAGGCTTTTTTAAAGTATAAAAATCTTATTACATTGTTAATTACTTAATGGAAAAATACATAGGTATAGGTATTTTCCATACAAAGTATCAAGAGTTTAATCTGAACAAAAGTGCCTATGGGAACTTTCCAATCTTATGTCTAGCTTCTGAAATACAGGACGTTACAGTTCAAAAGTATCGGTTTTTCAAATTATTTATTTTTTCTTATTTTTTTGGGAATCAAACCACAATAAATAAGAAAAAAGAATAAGTAATGCCACAAGGAACTTATAGAAGATATTCAAATTATTTAGTTTAGGGAAACCATTATCAATATTTTGACGACTGTTACTGATCAAAAATATTGATGGTTACAAGGTGAGTCAATATTTTTTACTAGCTGTATTTATGGCTGTATTTCAATATATCATACAGGGTGTAAAAAGATTTTCTTTTGAATATGTAGTATTGATACTTACAAGGTGAGCCAAGGAATATTTTTCAATAGCTTTTATTTACGACTGTATTTGAATATTTCATACAGGGTGTCAAAAGATTTTCTTTTGAATATGTAGTATTGATACTTACAAGGTGAGCCAAGGAATATTTTTTAATAGCTTTTATTTACGACTGTATTTGAATATTTCATACAGGGTGTCAAAAGATTTTCTTTTGAATATGTAGTATTGATACTTACAAGGTGAGCCAAGGAATATTTTTTAATAACTTTTATTTACGACTGTATTTGAATATTTCATACAGGGTGTAAAAAGATTTTCTTTTGAATATGTAGTATTGATACTTACAAGGTGAGCCAGGGAATATTTTTTAATAGCTTTTATTTACGACTGTATTTGAATATTTCATACGGGGTGTCAAAAGATTTTCTTTTGAATATGTAGTATTGATACTTACAAGGTGAGCCAGGGAATATTTTTTAATAGCTTTTATTTACGACTGTATTTGAATATTTCATACGGGGTGTCAAAAGATTTTCTTTTGAATATGTAGTATTGATACTTACAAGGTGAGCCAAGGAATATTTTTTAATAGCTTTTATTTACGACTGTATTTGAATATTTCATACAGGGTGTCAAAAGATTTTCTTTTGAATATGTAGTATTGATACTTACAAGGTGAGCCAAGGAATATTTTTTAATAACTTTTATTTACGACTGTATTTGAATATTTCATACAGGGTGTAAAAAGATTTTCTTTTGAATATGTAGTATTGATACTTACAAGGTGAGCCAGGGAATATTTTTTAATAGCTTTTATTTACGACTGTATTTGAATATTTCATACGGGGTGTCAAAAGATTTTCTTTTGAATATGTAGTATTGATACTTACAAGGTGAGCCAGGGAATCTTTTTTAATAGCTTTTATTTACGACTGTATTTGAATATTTCATACAGGGTGTCAAAAGATTTTCTTTTGACTATTTGAATATGTAGTATTGATATTTCACTATGGTTCTTTCAAAACATAAATTATGATCAGACGCTAATATACACAGTTACAGAATTTGACCTACCAAATTTTTAAATATAGGGTGTTTTAAGAAAAGACTCGCTCTTCTCAATATTTTCGGCCAATATATATTATACAGGGTGATTGGTTAGTGTGATAAAGCTCAGTAAGTCTGTCAACATATAATATTACTTTGCCAGATCAGAATTACGGTTTTTTAAATGGAACGCCCTATATTTTATTTAAAATTGAAATCTGTTTCACTTTCCCATTACAAAAATAAAAGGATGTTGTCTGTATTTGATTTATTACGCAATCATACCATAGTGGTAGAATATTCTCTTATAAATCGACGAAAACCATTTTAATCCAAACTCACCAAACTTTGAAGTTTTAACTTTTCTTTTTGAATGTAAATAAAAGGGAACATTTAATTTGTATCCATTCACTTTGATTCCATATGGAAAAGCTTTTCAATTTTCAGAAGCCAATTCAGACAATAAAATTGTTGGTTCGAAATGGAGTTTGAGGAGTTACTGTAAGTGAATTTAATGAAAATCTGCTTAGAAGTGCGATACTGACTGCACCAAGGTTACGTGCATGTATATATTCGGCTGGATTCAATTAAAACTTTCCCCAAACCGAACGGAAATTAAAGTTTTTGTTTGTTATTCGACACCGGATTACGTTTAGAATGCGATTGGATCATACCAAGTTATTGTAAGTGTTGGTTGAATGGGAACTCTACATTCAGTTGCAATTATCCATATTAAATACCCAACGTCACTATATTCTATTCAAATTTCATTTACGCCCTTCAAAATAATTTCCCCACAATTATTGTTATAGCGTCATTAGACTGTTTCAAAAATATCTATTAATTTATAACGAGAATATTATGCGATTTATAATAGTCTAGGGTCCCCATCATTTTTGTCCCTGGATCAATATTTCTTGCAAAAAAAGGCTCGCAAAAATTTTCCGGAAAACTGAAAAACTTTAAAAACCAAAGAGGACATTTTCAGCTTTCCAATGGTGTGCATTAAAGACCGATATTGCCAATCATTGTTTATCAATTTGCGGTAGAACCGAGAATTTTCAGAAAACTCCGGAAATCAAAAAAAAACGTCCCAAGAAAAACGTGTTGTTTATAAAAATACACAAAAATTATTATTTATTCATTCTTTCGGAATACATTCACCACCTATCAAAGTCCCATTATCCAAAAGGTTTCGGTAAAACTACGCTTAATTTAAAAAATATGAACGGATTGGTAAGGGCGGTCAAATATTCAGGAAAAATAAAGTTTGACCAGTTTTTTCAATATTCCTGGAAAATAAAAAAAACTAAAAAGTTACACGATTCTATAGGTACAGGTCCCTCCTTTCATATGCACTTTGAATCATGAAAAAAGATTCATTTTTACTCAAGTTATGGGCCAATTTGCCCGCCCTCCCATGCCTACATTCACGGAGCGTGCTCCCGGAGACGCCGCGCAGCAGCTCGGAATCCAAGGTACGCTTGGGCCCGTTTATCTCGAAAACGGTTAAACTTTTGACAAAAATGATAAAGATCATTTTTGTAGATAATAAACTGCTCTCCATTCCTAGCAAAACCCCACTTCTCTAAGTGTCATATTTCCGGAGATATCGGCGGAAAACTCAATTTTTGGGATTACTGGTCATTTTTCAGCCCCTTCCGCAAATTTCGCGAAGGACATATTTTCAGAGAGTAATCTACCCGTGAATACCTACAAGTTGCAAAAAAAAATCTGACAATAATGAGATGAACAGGTTGGGAGGTTTCTCAGTCTTTATTTACTGGACTATGATTACAAAAGTCCATAAATGCTTTCCACACAAACTTTTTACTGTAAACAGTATTTTTTGTTATATTTGTTTCTATAATTTCGTTAATATTCTCGTCAGTATAATGAACAAATACTGAAATTTTTAAATATTTGAAATATTGTTCTGTTTAATAAAAAATGACGTCAAATTAACTGAGAAAAAAATTTCAATTTATTTAACATGGAAACAAAATTAATCTTATGCTTTTAGCCTAGTCAAAGTACACAAAATATCCGTAAAATGCCGCAAAAAACAAAAAAAACTTGAAAATTCTAAATTGAGTATTTAAAAGGGTTGTGATTAACATGAGAAAAACTTTACGATGTTAGGCATGCGATTTTCCGGAAAATCGTCGTGTGAAATTTTTGTTTTTGTTTTTTCACTCTATTTGTTTAAATAATGAAAACACAGAAAAATGTTCAAATACAAAATTGTAGCTAACACATTTATCTACAAAATTTGTCTGAACATTTTTTTTTATCTGCATTAGTTTTTAAAATATACGAAATTTTCCTAGTAGTATTTTTGAACATCATCAATTTTACCACGAACCACGAATTGAATACCACTGAAATTAATTTTATCTCGTAAACTTTTTAATTTACAGAAAAACTTTTCAGACCAAATTTGTAGATAAATGCATCAGCTATAAATTTTGATTTGGAAGTTTTTCTGTATATTTATTATTTAAACAATTAGAGCGAAAAAAACAAAAAAAAATTTACACTAACTAACATCGTAAAGTTTTTCTCATGTTAAACACAATCCTTAAAAATTTGACGCTCTACAAAAAAGGGCTATTATATTTTTTTAAATTAGTAATAAAATTTGACATTTTTTTTCAAATTTTCCACGCTCCAATCAAGTTTACGAAAAAATTTTATGATCTATTTTTTTTATAGCATTTTATCGGCTATAATTTATCTTTATATAATTTTTTTTATATATTTTATGGGTCGTAAGTTATTCGCATTAAATTGAAAATTTAATACGAATTTTATTGTTTATAATTCATTAACTTAATGGAATAATTATATTTTCAATCTAAACATTGTTTTTCAATTATATTTTTATTAATTGTAATTGTTAAATTGAAAGAATTTTATTATAATTAAGAAATTTCTTCATTTATTGACATTATTTAATGCAGTTTGATGCGATTAACTTACGACCTATAAAAGATAAGAAAAAATTTTATGAAGATAAGTTTTAGCCAATAAAAAGATCTACAAAAAATATCCTATAAATATTTTTCATAAATTTGATTGTAGTGTCGAAAAATTGAAAAAAATGGCAAAATTTATTACTAATTCTACTTGAATAACTTTCAAAAATTAATACATATTATTTGGAACTATTTTGGTAGTGAATTAAACTCTTCCCACACACAATAACAAACTTTGCTACTTAAACGGCTTTCGACCACAAACGTACGCCATCTTGAAAGTTCGGGTTTCCAACTTCCAACAACTATGCAAAGCTATTTGATTTGTGTATAGTTTAGGATCTTGTGGATGTTATTTCGTGCATAATTTTCTCGCAAATTACCCCCGTATTTTAAGTTATGACGAAACATGTCGCGTCGAGTAGTAGTGACTCATCGGTGTGACATATTTCGTTAACAGGGCCACCAAGACGCCCGTCTCGAGCAAAAACGACGCTGGCGTCTCATGAATTTTGTACGTACAAACATATTTTAACGAATGTAGCGAGCTGTTGAATTATTCGTAGAAAATATAGTGTGTACAACTCGCATTTATTAAAACACGAGGGTATTGTTAAGTTAATGATTTGGACTATGTCCTACAAAGGAAGGTACTTATAAGGAACTAGCGGACAGAAAGAACGTTGTCCTGTCTACCGGTGTGAAGACAGCGGCCAATATTTCCGAAGTCACCCGAACGCGGGAAACAGTGGCGCACCAAAACTTTTTTTGACATACGAAATATCAATTGTTTCATTGACAATTTAATTCATGTATAAAAAATCGCATACGCCACAGTGCAATTGTCACTTTGGCAGCGGCAAAAGTTAGCTTTAACTTTTACAGCGACAAATACACTAGTGGTTTTTTCACTTATTCATTTGTTCATCAATTATCGCGGTGTTGGTTACCAGAATAAATAGTTTGGCATGTTTGTCAACAACTTATTGAATTTTCAAGAACTAACAATGAATCGATTCGGTGTGTCTACGAACGCCGAAATTAGTCAAATTGTTAATACCTGTGTGCCTACTAATACAGTTGCGACGCAATCATCAATCTGGCGACAATTTTCTACGTTTTGCGATGCAAAAAGATACACATTTGAGCCAGATACTTCCATCGTGAAATTGAATGTAATATTGCAAGATTGGGCATTTAATATGCGAAAAAGTAACGGAGAAGACTACAAAGAAGCGGTAGTTAAAACAATTAGGAACACCACCGCTAAAATGCTACAAAGTAAATATTATAACGAATTTAATATTGTATTCAACCCTTTCACTGATGTTCAGTTTAATTCATCACGAGCTGCACGTAATGCTAAACGTAAAATCCTACAAGCACTACCCGAAAAGAGAAAATGTAGTGCATCAGCTCTTAATAAATCTGAAGTATTTGCAACGGCCAGATTATATAACGAAAATGAACCGGAAGGACTTCAAAAGAAATTATATCACATTTTGGCGTTTGAACTAGCTTGGCGCGGAGGAGAAGCAGCTTACTGCAAAACCACTTATTTCGTATCTGAAATTGAAAATAATGGAAAAGAAACTGGACGTATCGAGTATAATCCTCTATTTTCGAAAACGAGACAAGGCGGCAACAATAAATTATGTGACAGCAAATGGATCACGCCTAATATTTTCGACGAAGATATTTGCCCAATACGTTTATTCAAAAAGTTAATGGAAAAACGAAACACTTTTATAACTTCGGACAGAGTATTTTTACACCAAATCCCTTTTGGAAAAAGAAAAATTCTAAAGGTTGGTACAAGAATTTGCCGATTGGAATTAATGAAATTTCCAAATGGACTAAACGCTCAGCACAACGCATTGGTTTAGATGTCAAACGTGTCAAAATTACAAATCACTCAAATCGAGCGGCAGCAGTTAGCGAATTAAGTAAAAGCGGAATTGAAGAACAAGCTCTAATAAAAATAACAGGACACAGCAATTCATCATCATTAAAACCATACTTACAAGTTGCAAAGAGTATCATTCAAGCATTATTCAATCAATTCGTTTGGAAAATGAAAAAACTTCAACATATACTACAGAAACGATTAGCTGTGGCACCCGCAGCGATATCACTGTTCCTAGTATGAATTTCAATAACTGCGTTTTTAATAATTGTACATTAAAATAAAAATGTGTTTATTTTTAATGTTTCATAAATAAAGTTTGCATTGATATGTTTCCAAATTTCTCATTCATTAAATTGTCCTGTCGAATTACACTCGAGTTTTGTATTGATATTGGGTAAATTTGTGTTGTTCAAATTCTAAACTGTTTCCTTTAGCAATTTCTCATTTAACAACCCAAATTTACCCGATAAAATACAAACCACTTGTGCAATTATAAGTGAAAATAAGTCTTTTTCAATGTTGTATGGGTAACTTTAATATCCTGTATCTCGAAAACTAAAGCTCCAACGACTAATGAAATTTTATGCCAATTTTTGCATTTTCTACAAGCTCATTCAGTTTGTAACACCTATTCATTAACATCCTGTATAATGACGTATTCAATAATTCTAAAGTCGTTATTTTCACCGCACTTCTTCTGATTTCTGTATTAAACTTCCACATACTTCCATATACCTTCACATACTTCCACCAAACTTCCACATACTTTCACCAAACTTCCACTTGCGGTTTACCCCTCGTATGAACCTAATTGCAGCGACACCTACCGGGACTAATTGGGAATCTAAATCACTTTATCTATTGCTGAAAACTGCATTAGAATCCGTTGAGTGGTTTAAAAGATCTAAGCAAACAAACAACGGAAGCGACTTCATTTTAAAATATATTTTTACACATTTGGTTGATTTTAGTGAGGATTTTTAAGGATCTATAATTTTTCTAGTAATAAATACTTAGTGATAATAAATAGATTTCTAACGGCAAAAGAATTCTTGAAATCGGTCCTACTACAGAAGTATAGACAGTACTAATTTTTTGTTTTTCTGTTACAGGTAAGAAAACATTTTACAAGATTGTAAGTATAATACGTAAAAATTCCAAAAAATCCACATTTATATAAAATAGATGTTTGTATAAGTAATGTTGTAAATCATTTAAACGACACTGTGGACCGCTTAAATAACTGACCGACTTGATTGGTACGAATGTAAAATACTGTAATTGGATCACTTTAGTTCTTCTTTTATTTAAGCATAGTACACTATTTATTTTACTGCTGGCGTATCTTAACAAATCGTCATCGTTTATAAAATATCATTTGATAATCATCAGTGGATAATTGGGTGACGTCAACAGTTAATCTGCATTACACAAGAGAATAATTTAATCTGTAGATTAGTTAATTAGCGCAGATACAAGGAATTCATTACGCGGAATGCTACTAACGTCTGGATTCTCACATGTTATACTAACTATAACAGCGGCGCTCTACAACTACCAATTATACGAGGGATATTCTTTGTGAGTCGACCTCAATGTATTTCTTAAGATGTCCTGTAACTAATTCTAAGATAATACAAGAGCTACAATTTTCAATTAATTTTAGAAATTATAAAAGTTTCATTTTCATAACCTCGTTCAACTTCGGAATATATTGTCTTCTTCATTTCTTTGTTTCTTGCATTTTCTTGCCACATATGTTTTTCCGGGCCGAGTTGGGAAAACTCATGTTCGATTGGGCCATATCCATGACCCAGACAGTGTTGGACTCATCACAAGGGATGCATATCAACCAAACCCACCTCAAAACTCGCCGTTGCTCCTGCCTCGGAATCACTTCCACCTCTCATGCCATATCAATTTCATCTCTCCCCCTAATCATTCTCTCCACTACGCTACTTACCTCCATCCATTCCTCCTCTTCCCTCAACATTATCTCCACCATGTTCTCCTCTAGTTTCTTCTCCAACTTCTTCAGCACCTCCTCGTTCTTCCAGTATCTAAACACATGCCCCACTTCATCCTCCACTTCACACCTCTCGCACACTCCAGTCTCTTTTTCCAATCTTGTGGAGGTACCCTACTCTCGACCCATGCCCAGTGTGCACCTGTGTCAAGAAGTAGTTCACCTCTCCGAATTTGCGGTCCATCCAATCTCTCTTACTTCCAATAGCTCCTTGCCACATACTAAACCCATATCGTGGTACTGTCTTCTCAAGGTGTTCCTTTTCGTTAATTTATCTATTACTACGTCAAGGGTTAGAGGAATGTTGTCCTTGGAAAAAAATTATTCACTCCTTGTCTTAGTTTGCTCTTTCTGCGCACATTGATAAGTAACACGTACCAACTTAAAAGTCAGTTGACGTTTTGAAAATCAATTTATTCCAAAGTTTGTGTTTTTTTTTGATATCGCTTACGAAATAAAAATGAAAGTATCTACTTCATATATAAAAAGTACACTAATTTAACATTCCTTTGTGTGATTTATGTGATATTTATGTAACTCCTTGTTCGATGTCCTTTTTTAAATCAGCATTGTTTATGTACACTTTTTATTTCTGTTGAATTTATTATTACGTTAAAAATCAGTGGGTGGTTGTTTTGTTAATGTCTTGTTTTTACCAAAAATGCGTGATATATTTTCCAATAAATGATTTTTACGACTTTTTGAACAACTGGAAGTAGGTGGGTCGTCTTTTATAACAATTTGTTATGGTATTATTTTAAAAATTTAATAAAAAACTTAAGAATCTACCATAACAAAAAAATAAAAACGAACTTGACTTGTAATTAAATGAAATACTTATTTAATCACAGTTTCCTATAAAAAGTGTTATTCAATGTCTGTCGGGGCACATAGCCCGAAAAGTAGTTGGGATAAAGTATGTAACAAAGTAAATATCTTTTAAACGAAAAGAGCGATATTTATGAAAATTTTCAGGTAAGTGCAATGGAACAAAATGCATCTGATGTACATAATATACTTCCGGTTTAACCGGAAATGCCATCAACTTTAATTTAAATGGGACACCCTATATATTTTTACAGATTTTGAAACAGCTTGTTATTTTGAATTCATACATACTGAGTTTAGTGTAAAAAAATTTGTAAAAACGAGGAATAACTCACTGTTAGTTGTACAATAGGTGTACATTTCATTTTTTTAGAATAATGAGAAACAAAATTACTTCAAATGTTCAAAATGCTGGCCGTTTACTTGCTGAAATATGCCATCCTATTAACAAATTCTTTGTCTCAATTCCTGTAAGTTTGTTGGTCGTCTAACGTAAACACGTGATTTTAGATAACCCCAAAGAAAAAAATCTAACGGGCTAAGATCCGGAGAACGAGCAGGCCACTCTATGAATCCTCTACATCCAATCCATCGACTTGGAAAATTCGCAGCCAGAAAATCCCTAACCCGTCTATCATAGTGGGGAGGTGCTCCATCTTGTTGAAACCAAACATTTTGTGGTAATTGCCCATTCTGTTGAAGTGCAGGAATAATTTCGTTATTTAGTAGATCCAAATACTTGTCACCATTCAAGTTTCCGTCGATAAAAAATGGGCCTATAAGCCTATTTTCGACAATTCCCATCCAAACATTCAATTTCTGTGGATGCTGTGTATGTGCTTCATGAATCCAATGAGGATTCTCGTTTGACCAATACCTTGAGTTATGGCGATTAACTGTTCCATTTAAACAAAAAGTTGCCTCATCGGAAAAAACTATGTTAGAAGCAAAATTGTCGTTGACATTACAGATGTCCATTAGCCGTTCGCAAAATTCCAGCCGTTGGTCAAAATCATCTTCTCACAATTCTTGAACCAACTGTACCTTATGCGGATGATACTTTTCACTTTTTAATATCTTTCCTACAGAACGTCGACTGATACCATGGTTTAGTGCCAAATTTGTGGTGGAAGTTTGAGGTGATTCTTCTAAATCGATTGCAATATTTTGTTTAACAGTTTCGTTCGTTGCAGTCCGCGGTTTTCCAGGTTCTATCAAATTTTTTACCATCCCAGTTGTATTAAAACGTTGTAATATTTTAGTTACTGTTGAGCATGATATAGGATTTCTATCCGGTTGCAAATTATTATAAATATGACACACTTCTTCATGAGTTCTAATACGATCACCATAACCGATCATCATTAAAATTTCAATACGCTCTTTTTCACTTAATTGAACCATTCTAAATTGTAAAATTTATTTCTGTCAATTAGAATTTGACACTTGGAGAACAAAAGACGTACTAAACAGTACTCGTTTATTAATTACTATGCATACAAACAACATCAATTAGTTTATCTAAATAGTTTTTTGCTCTAATGCAAAAAACTCAAAGAAGGTTGATTAAAGTGCTATATTCCTCGTTTTTACAAATTTTTTTACACTAAACTCAGTACGTATGAATTCAAAATAACAATTTCTTTCAAAATCTGTGAAAATATATAGGGTGTCCCATTTACATTAAAGAAGTTGATGGCATTTCCGGTTAAACCGGAAGTATATTATTAACAAAAAAATGTACATCAGATGCATTTTGTTCCATTGCACTTACCTGCAAATTTTCATAAATATCGTTCTTTTCGTTCAAAAGATATTTACTTGGTTTCATACTTTATCCCAACCCTGTATTTAACGGCTAAATCCTTACATTAATCCTATTTAACATCTAAATCCTTACATTCTTAGAATCCACATATTCTAGCTGGTAAA
The DNA here is from genome assembly GCA_949126875.1 of Lochmaea capreae. NCBI lineage: Eukaryota > Metazoa > Arthropoda > Insecta > Coleoptera > Chrysomelidae > Lochmaea > Lochmaea capreae. The sequence goes on from OX421408.1 coordinate 4,465,129, forward strand.
GTGGATGTGTAAGAAATAAATTCAGATCTGAAGAAGTAAAATTTGTTTATTTATAACCTGAGCTGTAACCTCACAATGAAATTGCAATTAAAATACAATCTATTTAAAAAATTATAACCCAACAGACAATAACCAATGCATTGTTATAGGAATAACTCAATTTGAAAGTTAAATGGTTTGCTAATAAATAAAACGTTGTGCATTTCAAATAGAACATTATTGTCATGAGACTACAAATTGAATCATAAACCGGGAGTATGTTGCATATGGATTAAATTATAGTTACATAACGTACCGCCATATTTGTTGGTCTAAGTCTAGACCAGTCGCCAAAATCACAAAACGAAAATTCACAATCCTCAAGCGGAATTGGGAAATTTCAGCGACTGACTGGCATCGAAATTTGATGAAATAAACTGTACCGAAAGGTGGGCTAGGTTTCACAAAGTTATAAATAATTTAAGTCACTGTAACTACAAGTATTAGAGCAAAGAACGAGTTTACGTTTAAAATTGCCGAGTGCCAACGAAATGTAGGTTGCAGAAAGGACATATTAAGCTTTAGAACTGCTTACTAAGATTCTTGGAGCATAATTGGGATTAGACCCAATGTTATTATTTTGAAATGTCCTACAAAGAAACTGCTATTTATATTCCTAGCATCTTTCAAGCGGAAAGCACTAAGCTCTTGTGTAATCAGTTCCAAAATCGTGTGGGAATGCCTAGGCAAACTCAAAGAACTAGGCGATAACAACATAGTAACCTTACTGTGGATTCCAGGATACACTGGAATAGAACGAAATGAAATAGCAAAGAGGGGGACACTAAAGTTCCTCAGGACTAAAGGAGCTACTAGTCTCTGAGACGTTCCTCAGGAACTAAGTAAGGGGAAGTAAGGGGACGCATTAGATCTTGTAGGTCTTAGTGAATGTCACCACATCATACATACATACATATTCCTAGGAAAACATTAGAAAATACTGGAAATCAAGCCTTTTGAAGGTTTTGGGAAAACCTCAAAAATCTTTCAAGCGGAAATTCTCGCTTGCTCAAGTATTGGTAAAAGATATAGAAAGCAAACTGCCCTAAGGGTTTTGAAAGATGTCCCGTCGGGACACTGTCGCCTGAATGGACATGACTAGATAGAAAAATACACTTATCTAAACCTTACCGGTATCCACAGTTTTTTTCGTCACTTACTGGTCTATATTACTAAAACTATTTTTGTGTTCAAATAAATTAATTGAAAGTCAAAAGCACAACTAGGCGTCTCGTCAAAACAATTAATATCGAATTTACAAACAAACAATTCGATTTGACAATTTTCTTAAATAAATTTATACATAAATGGGTTACCGAACGTGTTGATGATTTTATATTAAAAGATACGTGTCAAATAATTCTATATTATCAATACTATGAATCTAATCAACTGTATGTGACCGTTGTGCAAATGGGAAAATGATGTTTTTAATCGAAATAAAATGTTTGTGATTGAATACTGGGTCACGGATGAATCGTGTGAAAATTCGAGTGTTGCTAGTAGTGTCATCGTTCTAAAATTTTTATTTTCCTTGAATTCGGCTATTTTTTACTGTAAATGAGTTGTCAGTTGTCAAATTGACATTTGGCAGAATAGAAGAGTTGTAAGTTGACAGTAGAGTTGTCAGAGGGCACTAGAGTTGTCATTTCGTTGAAGATAAAAGATGCCTTTTTGTAGGAGAGTTGTCAGTGGACAGTAGAGTCGTCAGTTGGCAGAGGAGTTGTTAGTGGGCAGTATATTTGTCATTTGGATGAAGAGAAGAGTTGTAGTTTTACAGATCAGTTGTCAGTTGACAGAAGAAAAAGGTTGTCGTTTGGCAGAAGAGTTGTGAATAGGCGGAAGTGTTGTCAGTAGGCAGTAGTGTTGTCCTTTGACAGAAGAAAAGAAATGCCATCTTGCAGAAGAGCTGTCAGTGGACAGTAGAGTTGTCAGTTGGCTTGAGAGAAGAGTTGTCAGTAGGCTTGAGAGAAGACTTGTCAGTTGGCTTGAGAGAAAACTTGTTAGTTGGCTTGAGAGAAGACTTGTCAGTTGGTAGTGGAGCTGTCAGTTGGCAGTAGAATTGTCAGTTGAATCAAAAATCGATCTTCCGGAATTTTTCCACATTATTACTTCATAGATGCAGAGTAAAGAATTTAAAATAAATTAAGTGGTACAATTCTACTAACTTTTCCAATATCGTCAGCACATATTAAACATTGAAGCAATAATTAATAAAGATTGAAAAGGAAAGGGGATCTATGCTGGAACCTTGGGGCACACCAAACCCAGTGAAAAATGTAAGCAATTATTCACCTTTATAAGGTCTAAGTGACTTAATTAACGCTAAATATGGCCAAAACAGTGACAAATAGCCAATAAAAAATATTCAAATTTGCAAAATATTCAAATAAAAACTACATAGATTTTTTTTCTAATAATTGACACTTGTACATTATAAAATTGAATACAATTTCAGCCTCCAAAGTGGGTTAATTGTGGCGATCTGGAAATGATGGAAGTATCCGTCAAGTGACATTTATAACACACACACACCAATTAGCTATAATGGCCGAAATTTAGTTACATTTATCCCACTCAAATCCCAACCGTGAGGGGGATTTAATCGTCAATAATAAATGAGATGAGAGGGCGAGGTTTTTGTATATAAAATAGTTATTTTTGTATTAAGTGCGTAAAATGAATGTTTTTAATGGCGTTTTAATTCTCTCGGATGTGCCATGAAAACACGAATTTTATACACGAAATCGAAACAACATTTTTTGTACAACTTTGGATGTGAATTTTTGATTGCGTAAATTACATCGGAACCGTCCGGATTACACAAGTACGACAGAAAAACAGCTGAAAGAGAGAGAAAGAATAATTATGCGCGGTCATTAAGGCGTGTACTTTGTTTCACCTTAGGGGTGTATACTTATTTCCCGAGACTGGCCGAATGCTCATTGCCCCCCTATTTTAACCGCTGTTGCCAGAAGCGCAGATTATTTTGTAGAAATAATATTTTTGTCTCGTTATCGTTGACTTTTTTTCGAGGGTGAAAATACAGCACGTTTGTGCCAGCACTACGCCAAATAATCTTAGAGATATGAGATCAAATCTTTATCACAGATTTGGTTATTGTCTGGCACAGGAAGGTGGTTTATTTGAGCACTTAATTCAGTAAAATTATGTTTACCTTTAGAATGGATTTTTATTTTTTCAGGAAGTTTATATTTTATGTTTAGAATAGGTGTAGGTACCTACCTACTTATTTTATTTTTTCAATTTAATTTATTAATGGAAGGGATTTTTAGTTTATTAATTATGGTTCTCTCAAGAAATGCTGTTTTATTTTCAAGTTACAATGGCTAAAATAATATCCTATTGTAGTTAGAAATTGTCAACTTGGTCTGAAATGATCATGTTGACAAAAATGAATTTTAAGATGTACAGGTTACGTAATAACGATTGTATTTTTTTATTTCTTTAACACCCTCACTCCTTCCATGTTGGGAGCATACTGAATACCACCAACTAGTGAATTATCTCTGTAAAGGACCATTCGGCCAGTCTCGGGAAATAAGTATACACCCCTAAGATGAAACAAAGTGATGACCACGCACAATTATTCTTTCTCTCTCTCTTTCATATATCCTTGTCGTACTTGTGTAATCCGAGGCCAGGGTTCCGATGTAATTTACGCAATCTGTATATTAAATGCCACTCAGCCAGCATCTATAGATGATTAACACATTACTATTAGCATTGTATAAATATAGTAAATTGGAATTATCCGTAACTCAACAGATTGATTTTTCACATATGTATTATTAATTTTTGTATCCTCCTGTAGAGGAGAATCCAACAATGAAATAATGTATAGGGTGTTCCATTTAAAAAATTGGGAGGGGTGACCATAGGGAGGAGGGGGTTAAAGTTATAAAATCTTCATATTATCAGCAAAAAGACGTCCCCCTTTATATGATTTTTGACATATTTTTTTATTTTTTTCATAAAAGTGACGCCTTCAAAATTATATGGTGTGGATAGTTTTCATTGAAATGCTCTGTATACTATTGATTTGTAGTAATATGTTCATTGTAATTTTTTAAAATGACACACTGTATATCAAATAAACTGGGCATTTTGCCAGAATGTTTTTATAATGCCCAGGTAAGAGCATTATATATTATCATAGTGTATTTTAGAAGTTGTCTCCAAAATGGCCTTTTAACAAAAATAATGGCAGCATAAAGTCTTTGCAGAAATGGAATTTCTTTATAGACTTACACGTTAGTTGGTATAGGCTTAAATGCTAGATACAGGGTTGGTTTCAAAAAAAAAAAATAGAAAATATTTTTATACTTTTAATAGTTGGGAAACAATTTCAAATAAAAAGTTATTGAAATAGTGTTGAATAGGTCCCTATTTTAACCGGTGTGAAGTTAGCAGCTAGTTTACGTCAAATGACCAGTGGCGTCGGAAAATAATTTGTATTTATAGATAGTGACGTAGATGCCTAGCAGAGAAAAATAAATTTAATCCAAATAAATACAAGTATACAAGGTTTTTTGTTTGATCTAATTATTAATAAATTTCGTTATTTGCAAGCCGTCAAAGGGGGTGTTTTGATACGTTAAAATTCTCAACAAAAGTACACTTTAACTCCAAATATTTTTCAGAAATCTAAGAGATCTTGATAAATTCTTCGAGATTTGTGAAAAATTTATTGAATTTTTATTAAATTTTTGAGATATCCATGAGGTTTTTGTGATTTATGTGAAATTTATTGAATTTATAAGAGTTTTTGGATTATACAAAAAAGGTTCTCAAATTTTATGAGATTTTGATAACTTTTTTGGGCTTTATATAACATCTATCAAATTTTTGTGATTTTTAAGAGATTTTTGGGATTTATATGAAATTTTTGGAATTTTTATGATATTTTTGGGATTAATACGGAATTTATTGAATTTATAAGACTTTTGAATATCTAAAAAAAGTTCTCAAATTTTATGAGATTTTGAGAAATTTTTTGGGCTTTATAGAAAATCTATCAAATTTATATGAAATTTTTATGATATTTTTTAAGTTTATATGAAATTTTTGAAATTTATATGAAATTTTTGGAATGTTTATGATATGTTTGGGATTTATATGAAATTTATTGAATTTATAAGAGTTTTTGGAATATCTAAAAAAGGTTAGTTATGAGATTTTGATCACTTTTTTAGGCTTTACATTTTTGAGATATCCATGAGGTTTTTGGGATTTATGTGAAATATATTGAATTTATAAGAGTTTTTGGATTATACAAAAAAGGTTTTCAAATTTTGTGAGAATTTGATCACTTTTTTAGGCTTTATAAAAATTTTATCAAATATATATGAAATTTTTGTGATTTATATGAAATTTTTGGAATTTTTATGATATTTTTGGAATTTTTATGATATTTTTGGAATTTTTATGATATTTTTGGGATTTATATGAAATTTATTGAATTTATAAGAGTTTTTGGAATATCTAAAAAAGGTTCTCAAATTTTAAGAGATTTTGATCACTTTTTTAGGCTTTATAAAAAATCTATCAAAATTTATATGAAATTTTTGGGATTGATATGAAATTTATTGAATTTATAAGAGTTGTTGGGATATCCAAAAAAGGTTCTCAAATTTTATGAGATTTTGATAACTTTTTTTGGGCTTCATTATTGATATCAAATTCATTGAATTTATATAGTCAAATTTAAATGAAATTTTCGAGAGATTATTAATGAGATATCTATGGAATTCTATTGTAGTTAGTTCAAGTTTTTTCATATGCCAAAATTTGTTTCATACAAACCTTTTTTTTTAATGAGCCAGCCCTGTTCCTATATGCTCCTTCACTTAGGAGAAATAATTGATTTATTGTATACGTACTCATGTTCTAGCATGCTGGTACCCATCATTAAAATCCACCAGTATACGTCCTTGTGATTTATATTACATCTCTCCTTATAGTACACCTTGCACATATTTCTCCATTACTTAAATATGATTTTTAAAGTGAAATGAATGGTCGAGGGGTTCGAGTATTACAAGAGCATCGAAGCCAGTTTAAATCTACGCGTTTAAATATTGAGCAATACAATACTTTTTTCTTTTTCGATTTTTTTTTATAAAAGTAGTTTATGTCAAAACGGAATCGTTTATGCACGATCAATGTATCTTTGATACGGTCACAGAATGGAATTTCCAGAGTGGAAACTGAAGAAGGAACTTTTGGCTAAAGGTAAATAAGGTTAGATGGACATAAAATCACATCTAGTATAGTCAGGCAGCTCATAGTTTATAGTTAGTAAAATTAGTTTGCACGGTTTCACAATTTAACGGCGAGACAAAGAAATATGTAAGCAGAAGAAGCAGAACCGGTTTCAGACAAATTTTTCATTACTGCAGGATTCCAACGCACTAGCAATTTCTGTACTCTCTTTTTCGAATAATAGCAGTTAAATTACCGATAACTGTAATAATAGAGAAAAAAGTGGGTAAAAAACTCAAAAAATCATTTCTTGAAACAATATATAACGTTTTTTATTATTTAAAATGAAGATAGCGAAAGTGAGAAATGCTCAAATGACAATTGACAAAACATCAGTCACCAAAAATCGGCTGATAGGTATCATTCGATTGAAAATAGTTAGTTGGTTGGTAACACAAAAGAAACTAGATTTCTCCCTAGAATTGCGCCTTGCATGCAATAGAGATGGCACCAAACCGATAAAATTGCAATTGCATTGGATTGTAGAAACTGATCAGCTGGGTCTCAACTGCGCATGCTTTCGATCAAGAAATCTTGCGTCTTGCATTGCATCTCAAACGGCCTTGAAAAAGTTTTTGTTTTCATATGTAGAATGAAGTATCTATCTGGTTGGGTCTCATCTCATTTTAGGTGTTTTTTGCTACAAACCAGATAAAAATAACGTTTGAGTACTGCTGAAATTTCCAACGAACAAAACACCGTATCGCTATAACTTTCTAATCCGAAAGTGGTAAACTAAGAACGGCCAGACTATATCTGTAGTTTGCAAACACCCTATATGAAGTTTTTTATTTTCTAGAATTCCTATATTGTCCAATATCGATTTTTTCCGCTACTCCTTTGTTCGAAATAATCTCGAACGGATCTTAAAAGAAAAACATCATTCCAATTAAGTTGATTAATACCAAAGTCTTTTAGGTATAAAAAGAGTTTTCGAGGACCATAGGACAACGGATGGAATTTGTTGAAAACTGTTTTTTTTCTCATCTCTCTCATTCCCTTTGTAATTTTTTACATTCGGAGCACTGTTTGCAATAGAAAAGTTCTGAAGGCTAATTAATCTGGGAGACTGAATTTTTAAATAAGGTTAATTTGTCAAAGGTTAGAATCGTTTCACTTGATTACATTCGTTGAGAATTATCTGAGATCTGCAGAGGTACCTTTATATAAAGATATACTGGCTGCGAACTAGCCACCAGACTAAACAGTGTGTTCGAATTGATACTTTATGGGATTTCTGGAATGCCTCTCACCAAGGTCTTTCTGATAATCGCTGTAAAGGCAGTAATTATTATTATGCTTGACCGAAGGGGTAATGTATAAATTCCTACGGACAAAATTTTTATAATTGATATTGGATGAAAATATTATTAGGCCTGGAGCTGGTAACAAAAGCAAAGTGATGATAATACCACTTCTAAAACCTAATTGGGGGGTTCCTTTTGTCGAGTCTACCACGAATATTCAAATACCCCAATTTGGAACTGACGCGTATTCCCTGCGCATCCCCTGAACAAGTCAAAATTTAGCCTTATAGATTAATGATAAGACCACCCTTGATTTTGATTTTAATGAGAAGATTATGTATGATAACCCCTATACGGACGCTATTGTCCGACAAAAAAATTGACGCGTTCATCCAGTCCAACAACCGGAACATGTCGAAATTTAGCCTTATAGGGTAATGATTGGACCACTCAAAATTTTTTGCACAGAGCTTAAGAATTGTATGTGAAACACCGTGGTACACTTGTCCGACAAATAAAGTGACGCGTTTGCCCAGTCCGACAATCGGAACATGTCAGAATTTAGCCTTATAGGTTAGTGATTGGAACATTTGCACCACGGGATTCAATTGTGATTTCTGAACTCATTTATAACTGTGTCCGACAGAAATGTGGTCGGTCCGACAAAAAAAATTGAAAAAACGGATGTTTCAGGGAATTTTTTCCATATAAATAAATTCTAATACAATTCTAACAACCCGTACGTAAAGTAATAACTTTACGAACGCTGAACAGTGCACAAAGTAATACTTACTAGGGTGTAATAGTTACTTATGCAACAAGTGCGTAAAATGGTGCTTTTTTTTCACAATTCCATGACACTTTAGCACATGTTATGTTGCATACAATATTTTTTCTAATTCCATGCAAAATCCAAAAAATGTCTCATTTAGGTGGATTCGTAGTTGTGTGTTATGATCAAACTTGATTAAAATATGATCTACTTTAATTTTTAATTAAGGATTACAATAATATAAACGAATTAAAAAGCATTATTGAAAAAAATAATTTATTACGTTTTTCTCAATTTTGCGTCACTTTTTTTGTCGGACAAGTTCACCACGGTGTTTCACATACATTTCTTGATTACTCTGCAAAAAATGGTGAGTGGTCCAGTCATTAACCCATAAGGCTAAATGTCGACATGTTCCGATTGTCGGACTGGGCGAACGCGTCACTTTTTTTGTCGGGCAATAGCGTCCGTATAGGGGTTATCATACATAATCTTCTCATTAAAATAAAAATCAAGGGTGGTCTTATCATAAATCTATAAGGCTAACTTTTGACATGTTCAGGGGATGCGCAGGGGTTAACGCGTCTGTTCCAAATTGGGATATTGAATATTCGTGGTAGACTCGACAAAAGGAACCCCCTCAAATAGGTTTTAGAAGTGGTATTATCATCACTTTGCTTTTGTTACCAGCTCCAGGCCTATATGTAGTTATAAATTGCCGATATGATGGTGGTGGTGGTCATTGTTTTTTCTCTCATTCTTGCGTTTAAGAATATTTTAACATTATCGAAATAGCTAGAAGCGTATTGATGGTTAATTTTTCCACTGAAATACCATTTTTCAAAGTACTAGGATGTCCGTCAACGCCTCAAATATCTGGAACAGGTCTAGATCTCTTGGACTGACATAGATGTAGAGTCAATCCAATTAAGAGGGCTACACTACCGACCAATCTACAGCAATTTAAACCAGCAAAAAAGTCGACCATGGGCTTTAGTAATATTTTAAGTGTTTTGAAAACGTCTGACTTTGATTAAAAATTTTCAATAAACGTTTTGGTTACTTTCAGTTTTATCTTGGCGTTATTATAAATAGAAGAATTTACTTCGAAAGGTGCATAAAATAGGATAGTCTTATTCTTTTGACCGTGATGCGCGAAACGGCCACAGCGATGATGCTGACTGAGAGGTCGTCAACCTTCTGTCTCTTATATCTTATAGCTGCTTATATTAAGTATACGAGTCAGTGTTGTATTCGCAGATGAACTTACTAAAATATGCTATCTTACTACTAAAACTAACATAATTTTATGTGGAGATGTTACGTTCTATGTTCTGCTGGAGTTACAGAATCTCGTAGGTGGAAATTATTATATAAATTGTCTTTTACTTATTTTCTAGGGTCTCCTACAAAACTAATATTAATTCATTGTGTGCCTGTAATCGTGAAACACGTCGATTTTTAATTTTAATTTACCATATTTTAGAATAATATTCTAATATACAGGGTGAATTACTTTCGATTAATGACGTCACCGTCATTTTTTTTAAATGGATCACCCTCATTTTATCTCACTCTAGCTGAGCTGATTCCAAAAATGTATCACATGTTGATTCTAATTGGTACAGGGTGGACAAAAATACAATAGTTTTGTGTGTGCTCATAAAGTAACGCGTAACATTCTTTATTAGTTAAATTGACAATATTATCAAAAATACTTATTGTCTAGCGGACAGAATATGATGAAATACATGACTTAATAAATGTTCGAACTGCAGCCCTTGATGTATTTGACAGTAACCCAAACGGTGTACAAATTCTTGTTGAAAAGTGTGTCTTGAGAAATATTGTTTATTGCTGTCCGAATTCTCTCTTTTAATTCTTGAATATTTGCTGGTTTCGTTTGATACACAACATTCTTCAGATGGCCCCACATAAAATAATCGAAAGGATTGAAATATGGTGACCTCGCTGGCCATTCAATAGGTCCCCGTCTACCAATCCACCTGTTCGGAAAAATTTTATCTAGGTACCTTCTATCATCTACAGCATAATGTGGAGGTACACCATAATGTTGTAGCCATAAACTTTCATCAAAACCTCCAGGATTACTTTATGAGCACACACAAAACAATTGTATTTTTGTCCATCCTGTACCAATTGGAATCAACATGTGATACATTTTTGGAATCAGCTCAGCTACAGTTATCCGAAAATTGAGACAAAATGGGGGTGTTCCATTTAAAAAAAAATGACAGTGACATCATTACTCGAAAGTAATTCACCCTGTATACTAGATTATTATTTTAAAATACGGTAAATTAAAATCAAAAATCGACGTGTTTCAGGATTATTTCTTAAAATGGTCTGTTTAGCTAAAAATGAATTTGTTCCATACTTTACGGACACAGTGTATAAAAGGTATGAAACAAAAATTTGCTAGATTTGGGCACACAATAGATTAATATTAATAGACATTAAGTTGTAGGAGAGACCCTAGAAAATCAGTAAAAGACAATTTATAAAATAGACTTTTTGGAATTCCTTTTACAGGGAAACCCTATTTCTTTTAAAAGTTTCCAACCTGATCATCTCGAACCGTGTTAAGAACTTTATCTACTGTCTGAAATTCTTTTCTAAAGAAGAACACATACACTTTCCTTCGAAGTCTTTCTTTCAAATGATTTTCTATTTGAAATTTCGGTTTTCCTGGAGCTTTACGTACTGTTTAAAACTCACCACATTTCTCTTTTTTTATAACTCTGTTATTAATCGTAGAGAACCGATTTTTTCGGCGTTCACGCGGTCTTTCCAGATTTTCAATAATCACACTAGAATTCACAAGTTATAACTAAACAACTTTTAGTAAACTGTTGAAAATACACAACTTACTAAATGGAAAACCTAATTTTGTGAATAAAATTCGTTTGCACCGTTTCGCAATTTGTCGGCGAGATAAAGAAATCTGTTTGTAAGCCGAAGCAGAACCGGTTTCAGACAAATTTTTCATTATTGCAAGATCCCGACGTACTGGCGATTTCAGTACTCTCTTTTTCCGATGAATAGCAATTTTACCGATAACTGTAATAATAGATGTAGCAGATCCATGCTTTGACCCATTATTTTCTTGTTTCAGTTGCCTCTACATATTTTGTATCATTTTTTGCGTAGATAGCGACTAGAACATGCCAAATTTCTTCCTGTCATTGGTAAAAAATTTGAACAAGAAAATATTCATGTTTCATACATGTTATATACACAAATACCACACAATTATCAGGTGTCATATTATAACTCTTAGAATGTCAATGTTATATGCACACTCATCAGGTGTCATATTATAGCTCCTAGAATGTCAAGCTTAGTTGCTATTCCCATGTAATTATATTAAGCATAGTTGCATATTTCGTAGAATTATTTACTTTGTGTCACGTTCCCACGGAGGAATATTATAAATAGGGAAACTATGTTTAGTTTTAGTTAGTTAAGAACTCATAACCGTATCGTACATTTCTATCTGTACCTAAGTAAAAATAAAAATTTTTAAAAAGTCTTTTGTGTTAGTGCAAGTATAACATTTGGCGCAGTCAGTAGGATTCCTAAAACACACCTAGAACACGGACATCCTAACTAAGTGTGGTGGTTTCCTAGCCTTTAAGGAAAACGAAAAAACGCTCTAAAATAAATAAGTGCATTTCTACTATCGCGGACGGTCTATCCGGCATCGGGAACACGCAATTGGCCCACCTGGTGTAACAACGTTCACGGAATTGGATTTCATCTGCCATAAGAAGGAATGAAAACAACATATACGTAAGCAAATATCTCTTGTTTAATCTTTTGTGAAATATTGTGGTGTTTTATTATCATAAGTCGCAGATAATTTTTTTTTTATTCTCTCTTATATTTTCATAAATAATTAAAATGCCTGAAACACGTAGTTCAGCAAACCAACAAAACGGTCAAAATCCAGTCGCACCAGACCCTCAAAATCAAGCTAACCCCCAATTTCAGCCTATTCTAAATCCAGATGTACAACTAGAACCTTATAAACTTTCAGAAATATTTTCAATAGTGCCGGAATTCGATGGCAACCAAATATTTTTAAATAGTTTTTTAAACGCATGCAGAACAGCAATAAACATGGCAGTAGGCGATCAAAAAACACTTTTAACACTTCATATAAAAAATAAATTAAAAGGTAAAGCATCAGAGTTAGTTAACTCTCGCGACCCATCTCATTGGGAAGATATTAAGAATTTATTGGAATCACACTTTGGTGATTCACGAGATTTGAATTCGCTTATTCAAGATTTACAAAGAATACGTCAGCTTCCAAATGAATCTCCTTTAACGTTTATTGCGCGGTTACAAACGCATGAAGCAAAGATGCAATCTTCCATTGGTAAACAGCCTTTAACTGTTGATCAAAAAATCGCACAGGCCCGTCTAATCGAATCATTGGTTTTAAATACCTTATTAACTGGGCTGGACCCTAAAATAGGTCATATTGTTAGGGCAAGTAACCCTACTACCATGGTTTCAGCCACTATTCGAGTTAAACGTGAACTCCAACTAAGTTATTTCGAAAACCAAAAACTTCCAAGAAATACTGCAAGTACCTCTTCAAATCAGAGCAATACATCAATACGAAAACCAACCCACCAAAACAAACAATGCTCATTTTGTAAACGAATAGGGCATACATTCGATGAGTGCCTAACTAGACAACGGCAAAACCAAAATTCAAACCATACTCCAAATTTTAGAAATCACTTTCCAAATAATATTTCGAACAATCATCAGAGTACTTCGGGATCCAATCAACCCCAACCTTTTCGTAATAATTACAATAACTTTCAGCAAGGGCAGTCTTCTCAACCCAGCTTTCAAAATCAAATTCGCCAACCCGTTATCAAACCAAATCCTAACGTAAACTTTAATAGAGTACCTACCATCCAACCCAATCCCAATTTTGATAAAAACAGACAGAGAACCTTACATTTTAATAGCAATCAACCTCAAGAATACGTAAACGACTCCCATGACAGTTATACTGTTAACGGTCAGGAGATATGTAACGATTATTATTCTGCTAATAATCCAGTAATGCTAAATGACTATTATACCGCTAATAATCCGGAAATATTTCATGATAATAATCAAACATCTGAAAACTATAGTTTTGATTGTATTGAAGATTACGAAGAACCCCAAAATTTATCAAATTTCTACCATTATACAGCCGAAAATCAAGAGCTTTCAAACTACTATACAAACAATAGCTATGAGAATTTTGATGACGATAATTCATCCAATCCGTACGAAAATTCTAGTTTGGATTTTCAGTCAGGTCCAATTCAAACCGAACCCCCTATTTCGGAAATCGAAACACAGATCCAAACTTTGAACCTGGACGATTTCAACCCAGATCTGAATTGCCCAGAACAAATATTCCTATAAATCCCGCTCTGACAGTAAATTCAAAAAATATGTTCTACATTAAAGACGCGACAAATACCTTCAAAATTTTAATTGATACAGGCGCAGGTCTGTCCGTTTTTAAACCAAATACTTGCAAAAACTATAAAAAAAGATTTCGCGAGAATGTTGTAATACAAGGTATAACGGATCAAAAAATAATAATGAATGAATCTGTCCTCATACCATTTACTGAGAACGACCCTCATAAAGTATATATTTGTAATCTAGACATTGACTTCGATGGATTACTAGGGTCTGATTTCCTAGATCATTATAAGTGTATAGTAGATATAAAGAATAGACAACTTATCACTAATTTCAAAACAATACCCTTGTTTAAAGTCACTGATAACGAAAACGATACCCCAATAAGAGAAAATAGAGAAACGAAAAATTGTGATAACATTATCATGATAGAACCTCGCGTTGAACAAATTTTTAAATTAAAATGTAGCCTAAAGAATACAGACGCACTCTTGCTAGGACAAGAAATTGAAAAAGTTAAATTGCCAAACGCAATTGTAAGAGTAAATGAAAATGGCGAATTTTTTACGTCAGTTCTTAATGTAAACGCAATAACAAAAAAAATTAAAATTTCAGATCTAAAAATAGAATCGATAGAATTCAATTCATTAAATAATTGTAATGTATCAAACGATACCGGAAGTAACGATAGGAATTTTGAAATTAAAAATCAGTTAAGATTAGAACATCTTAACGAGGAAGAGAGTTCCCTAATTACCCAGCTTTGTTTAGATTTTTCAGATATTTTTTATCTAGACGGCGATCAGCTGTCTTTCACGAATGAAATTAAACATTCAATTAACACAAATGGTTCAAAGGCGATTTATACGAAATCTTATAGGTACCCCCAAATTCACAAACAAGAGGTTAAAACTCAGATAAATAAAATGTTGGAACAAAAGATAATCAGACCTTCAAATTCTCCCTGGTCGTCCCCTGTCTGGGTTGTGCCGAAGAAAGCTGACGCCTCAGGCAAACAGAAATGGCGGATTGTCGTCGATTATAGGAAACTCAACGAGGTCACTGTGGACGACAAGTACCCCTTACCAAATATTTCTGACCTCTTGGATCAATTAGGCAAGTGTCAATACTTCTCTACCCTAGACCTTGCTTCTGGGTTCCATCAAATTGAAATAGAACCCCAGGATATTCAAAAGACCGCTTTCACAGTTGAAAACGGACATTTTGAATTTAACAGAATGCCGTTCGGATTAAAGAATGCTCCATCTACATTCCAACGTGTAATGGACAACATTCTTGTCGGCATCCAAAATGAAAGATGTCTCGTCTACATGGACGACATTATTATTTACTCTCCCACCATTCATGACCATATTGACAGACTAACCGAAGTCTTCAAGCGTCTCAGAAACGCCAATCTCAAAATCCAGCCGGACAAATGTGAATTCCTTAGAAAGGAAGTCGCTTATCTGGGACATTTGATTACTCAAGATGGAGTAAAACCTAACCCGGCAAAAATAGAGTGTATCCAAAATTTTCCTCAACCTAGTAACCAAAAAGAGATAAAATCCTTTTTGGGTCTGGCGGGATATTATAGAAGATTTATCCCTAACTTCGCGAAAATATCAAAACCTTTAACAAAATTGTTGGAAAAAGACGTCGTATTTAACTTCGACAATGAGTGTGTGAACTCATTTGAAGAATTAAAAAAATCATTAATTACGTCTCCCATTTTAATTTATCCTAATTTTGATGAACCATTTATTCTCACAACTGACGCCAGTTCATTCGCTATTGGCGGTGTCCTTTCACAGGGGCCTATAGGAAAAGACTTACCTATAGCGTTTGCCTCTCGCACCCTATGTAAAGCCGAAACAAAATATTCAACAATAGAACGGGAGTTACTAGCTATTGTTTGGGCCGTCAAACACTTTCGTCCGTATTTGTTCGGCCGGAAATTCATTTTATTAACAGACCATCGTCCACTTACATGGTTGTTTTCAATTAAAGATCCTGGTAGTCGACTTGCCCGGTGGCGCCTGAAACTCGAGGAATACGACTACAAGATAGAATTCAAACCAGGCAAATCAAATCGAAATGCCGACGCTCTCTCCCGAATTAAATCAAACTACACTCAAAATTGCGTCTTATTTCATTCACATTTAGGTCAAACAAATCCCTACTCAATATTACAAGCGAGAGAGAATCCCGGTCCCTCAAACGAGTGCGAAGGAGACGAAATTGTAGAAAATCAGGAATACGATAATGCTTCTGTAGAAGAAGCCCAAAGAGAATTCAACAGATTTATTGAATCATATAAAACCAAATCATTAACGGATTATTCAAAAATTGAATTCACAAATAAACAATTATTAGATAAAGACAATAAAAATATTTTAACCTTCTTTAGACACAAATGTATGGAAGACCTACACGACAAAATTATCGAAGATATTTTTGAGGAAAATGCTGATTTCTCTCCTTGTAAAATAAATGTCTTTAGTAGCAAAACTGTAAGGCACCGAAAATATTTAATAATACCTCTTCCTTTCGATCTGCATGATTTAAATGAATATTTATTCGCGGCATTATTTTTAAGCAAAGATACTTTTAAAGCTAATGAAGTATACGCCGTCGAAAATAATCCAGATTTACCCTCTTTAGAAATGCTGTCATTTATTTTGTCCGAAACCGAATTAAAATTTAAAGTCTGCCAGAATATTGCGAAAACACCAGACAACGATCAAATACCAATTATTTTGGATGAATATCATAATGGAAAAACACATTTACACCGCGGTATTAACGAAACCATAAGACGTATAAGGCAAAAATATAATTGGCCTGGCCTTACTAGAGACGTTGAAAAACACATTAAAGCTTGTGAGATTTGTCAACAGACAAAGGTGTATCGAAAAAATACTGATAGTCCTCTTGTCATCACTGAAACACCCAAAACACCATTCGAAAGAATAAATATAGATCTTTTAGAAGTTCCAACAAAAAATTACGCACTTACAATCCGCGATGAATTAACAAAATTTTCACAAGTATATCCTATTCCGGACAAAACTGCCAAGTCGATCGTAAATACCTTGTTAATTTATTTCCAACATTACGGAACTCCTTTACGCATACATTGCGATTTTGGGCGAGAATTTGACAATCATTTGTTCAAAGACCTTTGCAAATTATTTGATATAAAAATAACAAATTCTAGCGTAAGTCATCCCCAATCCAATGGATCAATAGAACGATTCCACTCGACCCTATTGGAAATGATCAGAATTCATGTCGCCGAAAACCCCACTGAACACCCTTTTAATATTTTACCATATGCCGTTATAAGCTATAACAATTCTAAAAATAAGACTCATGGTTTCACGCCATACGAATTAGTTTTTGGACATACATCAAGTAGACCTCCAGAAACACTATATAATGAACAGGAATTAATCACTAAATATATTAGAGACCTCAACAACCGAATATCTTATTACTATAAAATAGCTCGCGCGAAAACACTAGATAAAAAGAATAAAGCTAAAGTCCGTTTTGACCAACATGTTTCCGGTAATACGCCAGATTACAAAGTCGGAGACAAAGTATATGTAAAAGAAACACAAATAAAAAACAAATTACAAAATAAATTCAACGGTCCGTTCGAAATTGTAGAAATTCATAAAAATAACTCAGCAACGGTGCTTAACCCAGTGACGAAACAAAAATCAAAATACAACTTCGACATGTTGAAACCTTACTTTGAAAATTAATCTTTTCTAGGATTCTACTGCTGATCGGAACAGTGGTTTCCCAATTCACAATCAACCCGATAAATAGTACGATAGGAGTCTACTACCACGATGAGACAAGAATAGTAGTTACCAACGAAGATTGGACGCTTTTAGTACATAAGAATATTACCTCCCTACAAATCGCATACACTTCAAATAATCAAATATTAGAAAAACTTCAAAAATCTATCTGTCCCGGCAACAACCCTATCAATAATTTTCATTCAGAAGTCAAAAATCAACTTACACTATTATTTCAGATTTCAAAATCTATTAAAAATAAATTTGACCAAATAACGCTTGACGTTAAACGACACAAACGCGGGATACTAAACGGAATCGGTACCATTTTTAAATCAATCACTGGAAATCTTGACGCGTCGGATGGCGAATATTACACGAATTGTATCAATCAACTAAAATCCGACCAAACCAAAATTGAGAATCTTTTGAAGAATCAAATTTCTGTTACCCAAACGGTCATTAAAGACTTTAACTCCAGTATAAGCCAAATAAAAATCAATGAAGGGCTTTTAAACCAAGATATTGAAAATATTAAGAAGGCCGTTTATCAATCAGCAAACGAAATTAATTATATAGAGTCAAAATTAATATTTCTTGGAATTTGCGAGAATCTTTTGGAAAGCTACACATTCCTTGAACAAGCGATAACTGATATATTAAACTCAATAACATTTGCCCGTTTAAAGATACTTCATACTACCATTATCGAACCCAATGAACTTCTGTCATCCTTGAAACTTATATCTCAAAATTTAGAACATAAAAATCTACCGTTATCTGTTAATGAAGCTAAATTGGCTCAATATTTGGAAATTATTAATATCGAAGCCTACCAAACCCACTCAGATCTGGTCTTTGTTCTTAAAATCCCTTTAATAGATCAACACATTTTCACTGTATTTCATTTATTTCCAATACCGATTTATGATAATAGAACAGGGCTACACCACATTTTGAGTATTTCTCAAAAGTACTTAGCAAGAGATGAAGATGCTTTGACGTATATCCCACTCAAGAATCCAAATAAGTGTAAACCTCTCGGACCCTACCAAAAAATTTGTAGTGGTCTGTACGCGTACCCGATAGACGATAATGCAATATGTGAAGCACGGCTTTTCAGAAACTATAAAGCTTTGCCCGAAAACTGCAAAAATACTTTGTTTATCGGTCAAGGCTACAACGTGCAAAAACTTAAAGACAGTGCGTGGCTGGTTTTAATAGCCGAACCAGTACGTGTAACCATAAAGTGCGACAAAAATCAAGAGACACTAATTATTTCCAAAAATTCTATTTTCAACCTTCGAATGGGTTGTTTAGCATTTATCGGTACGACAAAAGTGCAAGCCGGATTAAAGAAAAGTTCGAATATCACGTACGAAACTCATCCCGTACTAATTGACTTTGACTGTTGCGACGATATTCCGAAAAACATAGCCATTCCCAAACTAAAACCAATAAAATTAGACAGCCTTAATTTGGAAGACTTAGATGTCACCAAAACTACATTGGACCAATATTCCAGAGATCTCGATGACCTCATCAACAAACCCTTTGTTGAAAAAAATATCTCTTGGTTCACCTACCTTACTATTGCTTTTATAATAGCACTAGTCACCGCTTATTTGACTTGTAAGTGTCGAAGACATCGAAGACCAAAAACTCAATCGGAAGAGCCTCAAAAATCAAGCATGCTTTTGAACTTTCTTCCAAAGAAAAGACCACGTTTAAATTCGAGGGGATGTGAAGAAACCCAACCGAAGAACGACATTTCTATAGTTTAATTTTAGTGTTAAAAATAATTTTCATTCTTAGTTCAATTTTAATTGTTTTCTTCCTTTTTTTTTTCTCTTAAAAAATTGCTGTATAACATCAATTTTTTTTTTAAGAGGGAAGTTGTTATATACACAAATACCACACAATTATCAGGTGTCATATTATAACTCTCAGGTGTCATATTATAGCTCCTAGAATGTCAAGCTTAGTTGCTATTCCCATGTAATTATATTAAGCATAGTTGCATATTTCGTAGAATTATTTACTTTGTGTCACGTTCCCACGGAGGAATATTATAAATAGGGAAACTATGTTTAGTTTTAGTTAGTTAAGAACTCATAACCGTATCGTACATTTCTATCTGTACCTAAGTAAAAATAAAAATTTTTAAAAAGTCTTTTGTGTTAGTGCAAGTATAACATACATATAATAATCAAACAATTTATTATATTCACTGTGCCTATAACAATATCTTTCTCTTCGAATGGTCGCCAAAAAGCACTAATTTTGATTATTACCAACAAAATAGTTTTAGTCAATAAAACAAAATCTCAATCACAGCAAGATCTAAGAACACAATATCTCGTAACTAACAGAAATGAACTAAACCCACCCTGTGACTTTAACAGTCCATGTGGACTAACAATTCAAGTGTATTTTCCATAGACCTGTATGTAAAAGTATTGAAGCTAAAATAAATCGAATCCTAACAATATTAAATCAAAAATTTCACGATATTATGTGACAGCCGTTATTGGTGGATCTGTTCTTGGATCACCGCTAAGATTAATCCGTCGACGTTCAAATTCTCCATACCAACTATAAATTTTTGACTGATGAGGTGCTTAATTGTCGAAAACAGAACCAATTAGGCAAGGCATTCTGTCAATATGGCGTGATGACAGTAACTCAATCCGCCATCTTAGCTAAAACACCGATTACAAACGTGTGACGTCAACCTTTTGTATATCGTTCGAACATTTATCGTATTTTCTGGTTTTGCATCGTTTCTCCTTCAAAAACCTTTATTTTTTCAAGAAACAAATTTTTTTTGGATAAAGCTTATGCTTACAAACATCGTGGAGCAGTTTTTCAAAATCAATCATTGTTGTAGATAGTTGAATTTATTTTTCTCTCTGTATTTGCAAAAGAATTGCGTTGAGGATTTTTTGAGGTTTTTTACTCGTATGTCATTATTAATTAATTACAAAAAAGTCAAATTATATTGAACTAGTGATGAGCAAAGCAAGACCAAGACCAAGACTCGAACAGTCTTGGTCTTGCATAGTCGGTCTTGGTATTAGTCTTGTTCTTGTTCATACTGTCTTGGTCTTGCGAGTAGAAGAATGGTTTTGGTCTCGGTCTCGGTCTTGCTTTTTCGCAAGACCAAGACCAAGACCAATTTTCCTCATCACTATATTGAACGTTTTATTTTGGATTATTGCGTATTTGTGCTGTTTCATATCCATATATTGTCCTTCATTGACGTATTCAATCACCGGATAGGTGAATTTTAGAATATCTAACAATCATCATGCCTATTGCGCTTATCAACCGGTCAGTCCTACGCTGGATTATATATAATTTCTTGTTGGTGTAACATGTGGTTGAATTATCTCACAGATTTTCGAAGCTCCGTTTTGTGTCATATGATGGAACAGGTATTTTATACTACATCAGCTTGCATAATTATTTTAAGCAATTAAACAATGTTAGTGTCACTTCCTTATTACCGGAAATACCCCATCTCAACTGACACAACTTTGTAAAAGTAACTAATTAACAGTTATCTGTTGCTACAACTTTGTAAGACTTTGAAAATTTTATAAAATACTATTGTACATGGAAGTAGTCTCAAGTACTTAAGTTGGCTGAACAAGAAGACTACTCAATGCAATCTCGTCCTTCAATATACGAGGATATATTGAAAAATTCTTAGCCTACTATAGAACCAAACAAAATTTCAATGTCAAAATATTTAATTACCCAACATATTCTTCTCTTAATTGGATACATTTATTACAGCGAACCTGCAACGTCTCTAGACCTTTCAAATAAAATGTTTCTTTTTGCTCTGCAAACCATACCTCCACAGCTTTTACTACCTCCTCGTTGGAAGAAAATCTACGACTTTTAAAACTTTTTTTCAGTTGAAGAAAGAGATGATAGTCGGACGGAGCCAAATCTAGTGAATAAGGGGGGTGTTCTAGTAATTCAAACCCTAAATCACGAATTTTTTGCATGGCAACAAGAGATTTGTGTGCAGGGGCGTTGTCCTGCAAAAACAAAACACCTTTGGATAGCTTTCTGCGTCTTTTCTCTTTAATTTTTTCCCGTAAAGTGGTCAGTAATGTCGAATAGTAATCTCCAGTTATTTTTCTACCCTTATCCAAAATATCAATCATGATTACTCCATGGCAATCCGAAAAAACTGAAGCAAGAACTTTTCCAGCAGATTTTTGGACACGAAACTTTTTAGGTCTTGGAGAACCAGAGTGTCGCCATTCCATCGATTGTTGCTTTGTTTCTGGATAGTAGAAATCTACCCAAGTCTTATCCATAGTAACGGTTTAAGAAGTCTACATCGTTTTCAAATCGAGCACAAATCGAACGAGATGTTTCTACCCTGGCACGCTTTTGGTCAACATTCAAACATTTGGTGATCCATTTTGCAGCAATTTTTCTCATGTCCAAATTGACGTGAACTATATGATGAACGCGTTCGTATGAAATATTCAGTGCTTCAGATATCCGTTTTAGCCCAATTCGACGGTCTGATAAAATCATGTCATGAACTGCATCGATATTTTCGGGGACTGACACAGAAACTCGCCTTCCCGATCGGTCATCATCTTCAATGGAAATTTTACTTCTTTTGAAGCTTGCAGTCCAATTTTTCACGGTCGCATACGAAGGACATTGATCACCAAGGGTATTAAGCATGTCTTCGTAAATCTGCTTACCTCTTAACCCTTTTAAATACAGGTACTTGATGATTGCTCGATACTCCAATTTTTCGATTTTCACAATTTCGGTGGACATCTTTTTTATTTTAATTTATTGCGTAGTTCTGGTTTAAACATCAAACTTCACACTGACACTTCTAATAAGTTATTGTTTGTGCTATGGTAACGCAATATTTTCTTTATGCATGGAACTGGTCTAGGCTAACCAGATATCAATAAATAGATATATTTTTGGTTTAATTTTATACAAGTTTTGATGTATTAGAAAATGTTTGAAGTAAAAATGTCACTTATACTTTTAAGTGCTGCATTATAAGTCTATCAAAAAATATAAAATGTCGCGATTAACTGTCATTCAGACTGGTTCGTTTAAAGCTGTACCTCAACTGAATTTTTATAGTCGAAAAATGGAGTTCAGCCGAGAAAATTTTTAACAAGATTACCTTCTTGCAAGATTGAAAATACCGTTTTTTTTCTAGTTCTATATGCAAAACATCAAAAACAACCCTCGTAACACCAAAACTGGACAAGTCGACTGGTTTACTAATTCCGTTTTTTTTTGTCACTTTGACGAATTGTTCCATTCGAAAATTCAATCCTTGTTTTTTTTTTGCTCGCGATGGATCGTTATTGGGTGAAGATATATCAACATGACGCACCCCAATTACTTTTAGGAGACCTTTAAAAATGTTCCAACGTTTGGTTTTATTGTACAATGGAAAAATACTGCTTAGAAAAATTGTTTCGATCATAATGTTTGCCTAAATTGGAAAAAGTGATGGAATTTGACATAAAAGTAAAGAAATTATAAATGCATTTGGACTAAATAGACGTTTCAGTTGTTAAGCGACTTCATGTTTAACAGAAATTCCATTTTCACGATATATCGGTCAGAGGCTTAGAATCCTCGGAACCTCAGCCTTCAGGCTTATTGTGCTCTTGATTGAGCCGTTTATGTGAAGAGACCAGTGGCGCTTATCAGGCTCAACAGTCCTTAGGATACAATGAACGGTGAGTAAACCCGTCACTATCCTTATCTTGCCTCTGCCAAGGTTTAGTATTTCGTTAGTCAGCTTCTCCAAGGTTTTTTTTACAAGGAGTTTGCTGTGTTCCTGTAGTAGTAGTAGTTTAGTTTTAGTCCACCGAGATATACACCTGCTTGTAGCAATTTTAGATATAAGTTACAAACAATAGCTAGCGGAGGTGAATGATAAAAAAAATATTGGAGGTTCTTGCCAAACTGACTTTATTTTTGGAGATAACAAAGCCCTGAAAACTGGCTTTGTTATCGGATGGGAATTAAAAAGATATTATTTTGAAAAGAACAAAATTTTAGGCCGCAACTAATTTTTTTCCTGAAAAAAAATTAGAAAAAATTCAAATCTAAAATCAGCAAACCTTCCACCCATACTCCATCTTAAATTTTTTTAAAAGAGTGTCCGAATCTACATTTTTATTCCCTGAGAAAAAAGACGAAGACGTTATTGAGAAGAAAAACGTCCTTTGCAAGTTATCCAACCCAACATCTCTTGGAGGCACTGAGAGAGTTACTAAACAATTAAAATTAAAATTGATTTTGAAAATTTGAACATTTAATGTATTTTCTCATTTGTAAAATACTCACTTAGTGTAAAAACAGTAGGTATGTCATAATAAAAAGTGTCATTGAACATTTTTTTTTGTCTAAATATATCCTGTCCCACAATACACCTTAGGGCGGTATATTCAGAGACAGGTGGTACATACCAGGACAAGTGAGTTATAGGCTCGATTTCTTGCAATTTTTTACAGTCAAATATGTAAAACGATGGCTCAGAGATGCGTCTACATCACATATGAATCCTAAGTTTTTAACTAAAAAAGTAAAAAATCAAGCTCAAAAAGAAAAAAAAACGTCCCAATATATACCACTCTCCCTATATTTTTTACGATGTATAGTAGCTTCTTTTTAAACATACGTCTCATATTAATATTCAACAGATTAATATATAAAAGTTATTTTGCAATGATTTCCATATTATATTGTGTTCATTCGAAACAAGAAAAAAATAAGAAAAAAAAACTGAATAACTACTATTATGGTGAATAACGTTATTTTGTCCATGTATGAAAACGTGAACACATCTGTTGAGTTGATTGTCGGTGGATTACAAATAGTTATCATTAATAATGCATAAAACATGGATTACTTAATAACCCAACTTTTACACTGTCTACGATCATCAATAATATCATTATGTTGCGTCTGAAAAATCTTATCAGCAAAATGTTTTCCTAAAAACCAATAATATGTATATATGTATGAGGAGGTGACATTCACTGAGACCTAAAAGATCTATTTTGTGCCCCCTTACTTCTACTTAGATCCTGAAAAACGTCTCAGAGACTAGTAGCTCCTTTAGTCGCATTTCCCTGAGGAATTTTAGGCTTCAACTTAAATAAATATCCCTTTCCTATCCAATAATCTCCTAGGTGCTGTGCCCTACCCAATAAACATTTTCGTTTATATAATAGTAACCGTAAAGTTACCATCACTATTTTATAAAACTGCAATTTATATAAGCTAAGCATAGTAATATTTCTGTAAATCTTATAAACCCTTTACAACACTTAAATGGAGCAATTTATAAGAGTTGCGAACACCTTTATTTAGTAACGTTATAAAACCCATGTCTATAACTAAAAGCAACGGAAATATTTCCCGTACCTTTATAAAACTTCATCTAGGAAGAGGATGTAATGATATTTAGTTTTATTACTGACTTGGTTACTCTTATAAACTTTTCCTATAGAGTTGTTGGTAACCTTACCATTACTAAATTATCTCTTTGTCAAGCTGTCATCTGTCACATTTTCAATATGTGTTTTCTCTTTTTAGCATACAATGGTTATTATATTGTTTCTTTTTGTTAATTCCACAATTTTAAACATCAGGCTGTACTTGATTTTTTTCCAGCTATTAATCATAGTTTTATTCACAATTTTCTTACACAGTTAATAACCACTCCCTATTTTAGGTTAACTTTTTACTGAAACACTAGAGAAAACATCAGTTACCCAAAGTTTCATAACGTATTTATAAAAGAACTTGTTACTAAAAGTTTCATAACGTATTTATAGAAGAACTTAAGTATCTGAAGTTTTAAAAAGGTAAACAACGATGCTATTATAAAACTCAGAAACCATTAGTTTTATTACGGAAGTAACGGCAAACCTTATATAAATTGAGGTAACGATTACTTCAAGTTTTATAACACAGTCATATAAATAGTTACAACACTTCATTATAAATCTAGAACTTACAGTAATGGCATAACACCCTAATAAACCTAGTTTACTATAAGTGTTGCAATAAAACTACAAACCATTTCCTTATATAATTGTGTAACCTTTATAAATACGCTATAAAAATATCAGTTACTATAAGTAAATTGTTTATTGGGTAGAATTCTCAATTGCTGTACAATTCGCAAGTATGTGGATGGACGTCTCTTCTTCCATGCCACAGAATCTACATATTTCTTTCTCCACTATTTTGAGCTTTTTCAGGTGCCCGTTCAGGCAGCAGTGTCCCGTTTGGATTCTTGTTAAAACTCTTAGTGCAGTTTTACTTTGACTTATACATTCATTTGATATCAACGGGTTGTAGTTACCCATCAGAATCTTTGATTATCTAAGCCATACAAGATCTTTCCAATGGTCAGATTCTTCGGCTTTGTCTATTTCTTCCAATATTACATTGGGATACCGCGGAATGGTCTTTCAGTCCTCCTCTTTGTTGCTCCATCTGCAAAAAAATAAAAACACGTTTTGAAGGGCAAGGGCAAGTAATCTTCCCCGAATAAATTTTCATGAAAACATTCACTTTCCTGCAATTGAGGCGGCTGATTTAACAAACATGAAATCAGGTACAAAATTTTGTCCGGCCGAGATTACATTCTCATTAGTGAGCATTACCTGTTAATCGGCCCAATTTGATTGATGGGTTCAGCACCAACAGTCAGAGGTTTAGAGTCTTCGGCACCTCAGCCTTGAGGCTTTTTGTGCTCTTGGTTGTGCCTTGTCAGGCTCAACAGTCTTTTCCTCTTTTCACTAGGTCCTTCTTGTAGAAATCCTCCCTTGGATGTTGTAGTCCTAGGAGTCTATATCTCCAATGAGAATGCTTCACAATCGAAGATAACGTGAGAGACTGTTCCCTCCTCTTCCATGCACAATCGACAGATAGGTTCCTCCCCATATATGCCGATTGTATGCACGTGCTTCCTTTGGGTGCAGTAACCGGTGAGTAAACCCGTCACTGTCGTTATCTTGCCCCTGCTAAGGTTTAGGTTATTAAGGTTATTTGACCAGGAGTTTGCTGTGTTCCTGTTATGGCACGTGTCTCCAGTACGACTGATCTTTAGTTTGATTTCAGTTTACAGTCGCCCAATTCCTCGGCAACATTTTCCCATTAAATCATCGAAATTTACCATTCAAAACAATTCTCTTATGCAGTTTTGAGTGAAGTATTCTTGTGTGCGTGGGTCAACTAACCAAACCCGAAAATCTGGCCGATTAAAACGTCTGGCCCTGTTGATTTCAGACACATTTAATGGAGTTAACACCTCCCAGGTATATTCTACATTCGACCTTTTTCTCGTAGCCACTTTAAATACAATTAATATCATAACATACCTACACATTTCGACGAACGAATCGTTGATAATTATCAACAATAAGGTCACGTAAGCGCTTTAAATATTTAAAAAAGCTAATAAAACATTATAAGAAGACATGTTTACTTCCGGGTTTTTCAAGTTCTTCCGGAGGTTAGTTGAGTAGCTGTAAAATTTTTTCGAATAGGTTTCTTACCGGTGAGCATTTTTATTTGGGTCTGCGAACAGCCAGTAGTCGCTGGGAGCCAAATCTGGAGAATACGGTGGACGTGGGAGTAATTCGAAAATCAATTCATGTAGTTTTGCCATTGTTTTGATTGACTTGTGGCACGGAGCTTCCGTATCCATTGCCTGCTCGCTTATAATTAAATATTCATTCCGGTAAAATGCCAGCAGCTTGCTACACGCGCCGACAAGCTTCAGCCTGTTTTGTCTCTGTGCGTCCACGTTCAATACGCATACTGATTTTAGGCGCCGATCGGCGCCGATAACCAGCGAGCAGGCAAGCCGCTTTCTTTCTGTCCGTACCCTTAGGGAAGCATTGATTTCTGCAGTTTTTAAACAAATCCCTGTATGGGACAAACGTGAAAAAAATCACAGTAATAGAAATGTTGTTGAGAAGTGTTGGAAAAAGATTGCCGAGGAAGTGAACATCCAAGATGGTAGGTAAACGTATCTAGATTAATTCGCATATAACTAAAAAAACGATCTGGATATCCTTGTAACTCTTTAAATAATTTGTGATATTCTCCAAATTGTGTCCGGTTCTGATTGATAGAATGAATGCCTGTTTTCGGTCTCCTCAATCTTAAAAACGGATTGTTCAATAAAATTTCTTCATCGGATGAGGACGACATTTTTGCTTCACTTTCAACTAGGTACTAAAATAATAATCTGCGAAAACAAGTAGCATGTTTACGCTTTCTTTCTGGGCGCTAACCTGCCTACACCGGCGCCGTCTTTCGGCGCCGATAACCAGCGAGCATGCAACCCGCTTTCTTTCTGTCCGTACCCTTAGGCATACCTAAAGGTGCGTACAGACATGTAACAGAACATCGCATCGTAACTCCTTCGCGTAACAATTGTTTGTTACGCATCGAAGATACGGCGTATCAATAAATATAGTGTATCAATACATCGTCGTGTATCTTTTAATCGCAACATACTGCCGCTCCGTCCTTACAACAGAACAGTTGTCTTTTACTTGGGTTCAATGGAGGATGTCGCGGCAGCTTATATATATATGCATTACCTCGTTAAGAAAAATAAAAAAAGACACGCAGGAAGACGGTGGTGGCAAACTCATCTGCTGTTGTCTGAAACTCTACAGCAAGTTCTTCCCGAGCCTTATGCTTTTTTATTTTATTGTAATATTTGGGATTTTTTGGATCCCACAAAATTCAACTGAATAAACGAATGAAAACTAAATAGTGACTGTGTACCGCAGACATGTCCAAACATGATAACAAGTGGTGCAACATCAGTGCGTATCAGTTCTTAAATGCGGCGTCAAAAAACCGACTGCTGATGGAACGCCTCGATGTTACTATGTTACGATGTTACGCAGTGCCGTCCAGACTTGTTACGCGACGGAGTTACAATGCGATGTTCTGTTACATGTCTGTACGCACCTTTAGGATGTAGCGTATCAAAGCCAATAGAGAACAAAGAGATCAAAGGTATATTAATGGCCACCTTCTTAGATATTGCGGTAATAAGCAGATGGACAAAATATTTCCCGTTAACCCAAGAATTTCGAAGTTTGAAGCGATAAAAACATTCATATTTAATTAAACTAAAAAAAAAATAAAAGAAAACTGATAAATTTCCAATGAAATGTACGGAGTTGAAAAAGAGCAATTCGCAAGACTTTTCTCAACATAGACGTCCTCGGGTATACATTAACACGAAAGGAAGGAAACACGATCTACCGAAACGTCCGTCGCGGGAGCCATTAGAGGTTTCGTCGAAGGGTGGACAGCATCGATCGACTTCTTTTCTCAATTCCAACCGAAGTACAAGAACATACAAACTCAACTAATGAAAATAAATTGTTAGTGGACCGATAAATAGTTTTCTACTTAAATTTTTTATCAGACTTTACGCTGGAGAAGCGGCAAATTGATCGGAAAGAAACTAAATAAGAAGATTCGAAACGTGGCGAAACATTCACACTATTTAACCCATTTCAACTCGAAGTTTGTGGAATCGTTTCACTATAAAAGCGCCAAGGGTACATGAGTATTTAATTTTGTATTACTTTTTGAACATTTATTTCCAACTTTCCAAAAATACTCATAACTCGACTAATTAGAGAAATAGAACGTTCTAGTCTCCGCCATTCGATTCAGTGGCACATTCTACATATAGAATAGAATTATGAGTTTATATTTCCAATCATTAAGGGAGATAGCAGAGAGCGAATTAAATCGTGAAAATATTCGAAAATCCATTTTCTGAAATTTCATGTATCCATAACTCGACTAATTGAAGAGATAGAACATTCTAGTCTCCGTCATTCGATTCAGGGGAACATTTTACATATAGATATGAATTTTGAGTCAATATTCCCAAACATTAAGGGAGATAGCAGAGAGCAATTTAAATCGCAAAATATTTCCATACCTACCCCTTGCTTCAAAATTTCCTACAAAAAAAAATTTTTGCGACATGAAATTGGTTATAAATTGGTAACCGGGGGTTCTTTGGGACAAAAAATCGACTGGCACAGTCTGTTTTTTAATAAAGTCATCCTTTCGCCTTCAAATAACGTAATGAAATTTTCGAAAATCCAGTTTCTAAAACCAAAAATACTCATAACTCGACTAATTGGAAAGATGGAACGTTCTAGTCTTCACCAATCGATTCAGTGGTACATTTTACATACAGAATAGAATTTTGAGTTTATATTTCCAAGCATTAAGGGAGACAGCAGAGAGCAAATTAAATCGTGGAAATATTCGAAAATCTAGTTTCTGAAATTTCATGTATCCATAACTCGACTAATTGAAGAGATAGAACATTCTAGTCTCCGCCATTCGATTCAGTGGCACATTCTTCATATAGAACAGAATTTTGAGTTTATATTCCCAATCATTAAGGGAGATAGCAGAGAGCGAATTAAATCGTGAAAATATTCAAAAATCCATTTTCTGAAATTTCATGTATCCATAACTCGACTAATTGAAGAGATAGATCATTCTAGTCTCCGTCATTCGATTCAGGGGAACATTTTACATATAGATATGAATTTTGAGTCAATATTCCCAAACATAAAGGGAGATAGCAGAGATCAATTTAAATCGCGAAATATTTCCATACCTACCACTTGCTTCAAAATTTCCTACAAAAAAAAATTTTTGCGACATGAAATTGGTTATAAATTGGTAACCGGGCGTTCTTTGGGACAAAAAATCGACTGGCACAGTCTGTTTTTTAATAAAGTCATTCTTTCGCCTTCAAATAACGTAATGAAATTTTCGAAAATCCAGTTTCTAAAACCAAAAATACTCATTACTCGACTAATTGGAAAGATGGAACGTTCTAGTTTTCACCAATCGATTCAGTGGCACATTTTACATATATAATAGAATTTTGAGTTTATATTTCCAAGCATTAAGGGAGACAGCAGAGAGCAAATTGAATCGTGGAAATATTCGAAAATCTAGTTTCTGAAATTTCATGTATCCATAACTCGACTAATTGAAGAGATAGAACATTCTAGTCTCCGCCATTCGATTCAGTGGCACATTCTTCATATAGAATAGACTTTTGAGTTTATATTCCCAATCATTAAGGGAGATAGCAGAGAGCAAATTAAATCGTGAAAATATTCGAAAATCCATTTTCTGAAATTTCATGTATCCATAACTCGACTAATTGGAGAGATAGAACGTTCTAGTCTCCGCCATTCGATTCAGTGGCACATTCTTCATATAGAATAGAATTTTGAGTTTATATTCCCAATCAGTAAGGGAGATAGCAGAGAGCAAATTAAATCGTGAAAATATTCGAAAATCCATTTTCTGAAATTTCATGTATCCATAACTCGACTAATTGGAGAGATAGAACATTCTAGTCTCCGTCATTCGATTCAGGGGAACATTTTACATATAGATATCAATTTTGAGTCAATATTCCCAAACATTAAGGGAGATAGCAGAGATCAATTTAAATCGAGAAATATTTCCATACCTACCACTTGCTTCAAAATTTCCTACAAAAAAAAATTTTTGCGACATGAAATTGGTTATAAATTGGTAACCGGGCGTTCTTTGGGACAAAAAATCGACTGGCACAGTCTGTTTTTTAATAAAGTCATTCTTTCGCCTTCAAATAACGTAATGAAATTTTCGAAAATCCAGTTTCTAAAACCAAAAATACTCATTACTCGACTAATTGGAAAGATGGAACGTTCTAGTTTTCACCAATCGATTCAGTGGCACATTCTTCATATAGAATAGAATTTTGAGTTTATATTCCCAATCAGTAAGGGAGATAGCAGAGAGCAAATTAAATCGTGAAAATATTCGAAAATCCATTTTCTGAAATTTCATGTATCCATAACTCGACTAATTGGAGAGATAGAACGTTCTAGTCTCCGTCATTCGATTCAGGGGAACATTCTACATATAGATATCAATTTTGAGTCAATATTCCCAAACATTAAGGGAGATAGCAGAGATCAATTTAAATCGCGAAATATTTCCATACCTACCACTTGCTTAAAAATTTCCTACAAAAAAAAATTTTTGCGACATGAAATTGGCTATAAATTGGTAACCGGGGGTTCTTTGGGACTAAAAATCGACTGGCACAGTCTGTTTTTTAATAAAGTCATTCTTTCGCCTTCAAATAACGTAATGAAATTTTCGAAAATCCAGTTCCTAAAACCAAAAATACTCATAACTCGACTAATTGGAAAGATGGAACGTTCTAGTCTCCGCCATTCGATTCAGTGGCACATTCTTCATATAGAATAGAATTTTGAGTTTATATTCCCAATCATTAAGGGAGATAGCAGAGAGCAAATTAAATCGTGAAAATATTCGAAAATCCATTTTCTGAAATTTCATGTATCCATAACTCGACTAATTGGAGAGATAGAACATTCTAGTCTCCGTCATTCGATTCAGGGGAACATTTTACATATAGATATGAATTTTGAGTCAATATTCCCAAACATTAAGGGAGATAGCAGAGATCAATTTAAATCGCGAAATATTTCCATACCTACCCCTTGCTTCAAAATTTCCTACAAAATAAAATTTTTGCGACATGAAATTGGTTATAAATTGGTAACCGAGGGTTCTTTGGGACAAAAAATCGACTGGCACAGTCTGTTTTTTAATAAAGTCATTCTTTCGCCTTCAAATAACGTAATGAAATTTTCGAAAATCCAGTTTCTAAAACCAAAAATACTCATAACTCGACTAATTGGAAAGATGGAACGTTCTAGTCTTCACCAATCGATTCAGTGGTACATTTTACATACAGAATAGAATTTTGAGTTTATATTTCCAAGCATTAAGGGAGACAGCAGAGAGCAAATTAAATGGTGGAAATATT
This sequence comes from Lochmaea capreae, assembly GCA_949126875.1. Taxonomy (NCBI): domain Eukaryota; kingdom Metazoa; phylum Arthropoda; class Insecta; order Coleoptera; family Chrysomelidae; genus Lochmaea; species Lochmaea capreae. The sequence continues at coordinate 4,497,721 of OX421408.1, forward strand.
CGAAAATCTAGTTTCTGAAATTTCATGTATCCCTAACTCGACTAATTGGAGAGATAGAACATTCTAGTCTCCGTCATTCGATTCAGGGGAACATTTTACATATAGATATGAATTTTGAGTCAATATTCCCAAACATTAAGGGAGATAGCAGAGATCAATTTAAATCGCGAAATATTTCCATACCTACCCCTTGCTTCAAAATTTCCTACAAAATAAAATTTTTGCGACATGAAATTGGTTATAAATTGGTAACCGAGGGTTCTTTGGGACAAAAAATCGACTGGCACAGTCTGTTTTTTAATAAAGTCATTCTTTCGCCTTCAAATAACGTAATGAAATTTTCGAAAATCCAGTTTCTAAAACCAAAAATACTCATTACTCGACTAATTGGAAAGATGGAACGTTCTAGTCTCCGCCATTCCATTCAGTGGCACATTCTTCATATAGAATAGAATTTTGAGTTTATATTCCCAATCATTAAGGGAGATAGCAGAGAGCAAATTAAATCGTGAAAATATTCGAAAATCCATTTTCTGAAATTTCATGTATCCATAACTCGACTAATTGGAGAGATAGAACGTTCTAGTCTCCGCCATTTGATTCAGTGGCACATTCTTCATATAGAACAGAATTTTGAGTTTATATTCCCAATCATTAAGGGAGATAGCAGAGAGCAAATTAAATCGTGAAAATATTCGAAAATCCATTTTCTGAAATTTCATGTATCCATAACTCGACGACTAATTGGAGAGATAGAACGTTCTAGTCTCCGTCATTCCATTCAGGGGAACATTCTACATATAGATATGAATTTTGAGTCAATATTCCCAAACATTAAGGGAGATAGCAGAGATCAATTTAAATCGCGAAATATTTCCATACCTACCCCTTGCTTAAAAATTTCCTACAAAAAAAAATTTTTGCGACATGAAATTGGCTATAAATTGGTAACCGGGGGTTCTTTGGGACTAAAAATCGACTGGCACAGTCTGTTTTTTAATAAAGTCATTCTTTCGCCTTCAAATAACGTAATGAAATTTTCGAAAATCCAGTTCCTAAAACCAAAAATACTCATAACTCGACTAATTGGAAAGATGGAACGTTCTAGTCTCCGCCATTCGATTCAGTGGCACATTCTTCATATAGAATAGAATTTTGAGTTTATATTCCCAATCATTAAGGGAGATAGCAGAGAGCAAATTAAATCGTGAAAATATTCGAAAATCCATTTTCTGAAATTTCATGTATCCATAACTCGACTAATTGGAGAGATAGAACGTTCTAGTCTCCGCCATTTGATTCAGTGGCACATTCTTCATATAGAACAGAATTTTGAGTTTATATTCCCAATCATTAAGGGAGATAGCAGAGAGCAAATTAAATCGTGAAAATATTCGAAAATCCATTTTCTGAAATTTCATGTATCCATAACTCGACTAATTGAATAGATAGAACATTCTAGTCTCCGTCATTCGATTCAGGGGAACGTTTTACATATAGATATGAATTTTGAGTCAATATTCCCAAACATTAAGGGAGATAGCAGAGATCAATTTAAATCGCGAAATATTTCCATACCTACCCCTTGCTTCAAAATTTCCTACAAAAAAAAATTTTTGCGACATGAAATTGGTTATAAATTGGTAACCGGGGGTTCTTTGGGACAAAAAATCGACTGGCACAGTCTGTTTTTTAATAAAGTCATCCTTTCGCCTTCAAATAACGTAATGAAATTTTCGAAAATCCAGTTTCTAAAACCAAAAATACTCATAACTCGACTAATTGGAAAGATGGAACGTTCTAGTCTTCACCAATCGATTCAGTGGTACATTTTACATACAGAATAGAATTTTGAGTTTATATTTCCAAGCATTAAGGGAGACAGCAGAGAGCAAATTAAATCGTGGAAATATTCGAAAATCTAGTTTCTGAAATTTCATGTATCCATAACTCGACTAATTGAAGAGATAGAACATTCTAGTCTCCGCCATTCGATTCAGTGGCACATTCTTCATATAGAATAGACTTTTGAGTTTATATTCCCAATCATTAAGGGAGATAGCAGTGAGCAAATTGAATCGTGAAAATATTCGAAAATCCATTTTCTGAAATTTCATGTATCCATAACTCGACTAATTGGAGAGATAGAACGTTCTAGTCTCCGCCATTCGATTCAGTGGCACATTCTTCATATAGAATAGAATTTTGAGTTTATATTCCCAATCAGTAAGGGAGATAGCAGAGAGCAAATTAAATCGTGAAAATATTCGAAAATCCATTTTCTGAAATTTCATGTATCCATAACTCGACTAATTGGAGAGATAGAACGTTCTAGTCTTCGCCATTCGATTCAGTGGCACATTCTTCATATAGAATAGAATTTTGAGTTTATATTCCCAATCATTAAGGGAGATAGCAAAGAGCAAATTAAATCGTGAAAATATTCGAAAATCCATTTTCTGAAATTTCATGTATCCATAACTCGACTAATTGGAGAGATAGAAAGTTCTAGTCTCCGCCATTCGATTCAGTGGCACATTCTTCATATAGAATATAATTTTGAGTTTATATTTCCAATCATTAAGGGAGATAGCAGAGAGCAAATTAAATCGTGAAAATATTCGAGAATCCATTTTTTGAAATTTCATGTATCCATAACTCGACTAATTGAAGAGATAGAACATTCTAGTCTCCGTCATTCGATTCAGGGGAACATTCTACATATAGATATCAATTTTGAGTCAATATTCCCAAACATTAAGGGAGATAGCAGAGATCAATTTAAATCGCGAAATATTTCCATACCTACCCCTTGCTTCAAAATTTCCTACAAAAAAAAATTTTTGCGACATGAAATTGGTTATAAATTGGTAACCGGGGGTTCTTTGGGACAAAAAATCGACTGGCACAGTCTGTTTTTTAATAAAGTCATCCTTTCGCCTTCAAATAACGTAATGAAATTTTCGAAAATCCAGTTTCTAAAACCAAAAATACTCATAACTCGACTAATTGGAAAGATGGAACGTTCTAGTCTTCACCAATCGATTCAGTGGTACATTTTACATACAGAATAGAATTTTGAGTTTATATTTCCAAGCATTAAGGGAGACAGCAGAGAGCAAATTAAATCGTGGAAATATTCGAAAATCCATTTTCTGAAATTTCATGTATCCATAACTCGACTAATTGGAGAGATAGAACGTTCTAGTCTCCGCCATTTGATTCAGTGGCACATTCTTCATATAGAATAGAATTTTGAGTTTATATTCCCAATCAGTAAGGGAGATAGCAGAGAGCAAATTAAATCGTGAAAATATTCGAAAATCCATTTTCTGAAATTTCATGTATCCATAACTCGACTAATTGGAGAGATAGAACGTTCTAGTCTCCGCCATTTGATTCAGTGGCACATTCTTCATATAGAATAGAATTTTGAGTTTATATTCCCAATCAGTAAGGGAGATAGCAGAGAGCAAATTAAATCGTGAAAATATTCGAAAATCCATTTTCTGAAATTTCATGTATCCATAACTCGACTAATTGGAGAGATAGAACATTCTAGTCTCCGTCATTCGATTCAGGGGAACATTTTACATATAGATATCAATTTTGAGTCAATATTCCCAAACATTAAGGGAGATAGCAGAGATCAATTTAAATCGCGAAATATTTCCATACCTCTACCACTTGCTTCAAAATTTCCTACAAAAAAAAATTTTTGCGACATGAAATTGGCTATAAATTGGTAACCGGGGGTTTTTTGGGACAAAAAATCGACTGGCACAGTCTGTTTTTGAATAAAGTCATTATTTCGCCTCCAAATAACGTAATGAAATTTTCGAAAATCCAGTTTCTAAAACCAAAAATACTCATTACTCGACTAATTGGAAAGATGGAACGTTCTAGTTTTCACCAATCGATTCAGTGGCACATTTTACATATATAATAGAATTTTGAGTTTATATTTCCAAGCATTAAGGGAGACAGCAGAGAGCAAATTAAATCGTGGAAATATTCGAAAATCCAGTTTCTGAAACTTTATGTATCCATAACTCGACTAATTGGAGAGATAGAAAGTTCTAGTCTCCGTCATTCGATTCAGGGGAACATTTTACATATAGATATGAATTTTGAGTCAATATTCCCAAACATTAAGGGAGATAGCAGAGAGCAATTTAAATCGCAAAATATTTCCATACCTACCCCTTGCTTCAAAATTTCCAAAAAAAAAAAAATTTTTGCGACATGAAATTGGCTATAAATTGGTAACCGGGGTTTTTTTGGGACAAAAAATCGACTGGCACAGTCTGTTTTTTAATAAAGTCATTCTTTCGCCTTCAAATAACGTAATGAAATTTTCGAAAATCCAGTTTCTAAAACCAAAAATACTCATAACTCGACTAATTGGAAAGATGGAACGTTCTAGTTTTCACCAATCGATTCAGTGGTACATTTTACATACAGAATAGAATTTTGAGTTTATATTTCCAAGCATTAAGGGAGACAGCAGAGAGCAAATTAAATGGTGGAAATATTCGAAAATCTAGTTTCTGAAATTTCATGTATCCATAACTCGACTAATTGGAAAAATAGAACGTTCTAGTTTTCACCAATCGATTCAGTGGCACATTTTACATATAGAATAGAATTTTGAGTTTATATTTTCAATCATTAAGGGAGACAGCAGAGAGCAAATTAAATCGTGAAAATATTCGAAAATCCATTTTCTGAAATTTCATGTATCCATAACTCGACTAATTGAAGAGATAGAACATTCTAGTCTCCGTCATTCGATTCAGGGGAACATTTTACATATAGATATGAATTTTGAGTCAATATTCCCAAACATTAAGGGAGATAGCAGAGATCAATTTAAATCGCGAAATATTTCCATACCTACCCCTTGCTTAAAAATTTCTTACAAAAAAAAATTTTTGCGACATGAAATTGGCTATAAATTGGTAACCGGGGTTTTTTTGGGACAAAAAATCGACTGGCACAGTCTGTTTTTGAATAAAGTCATTCTTTCGCCTTCAAATAACGTAATGAAATTTTCGAAAATCCAGTTTCTAAAACCAAAAATACTCATAACTCGACTAATTGGAAAGATGGAACGTTCTAGTTTTCACCAATCGATTCAGTGGTACATTTTACATACAGAATAGAATTTTGAGTTTATATTTCCAAGCATTAAGGGAGACAGCAGAGAGCAAATTAAATCGTGGAAATATTCGAAAATCTAGTTTCTGAAACTTTATGTATCCATAACTCGACTAATTGGAGAGATAGAAAGTTCTAGTCTCCGCCATTCGATTCAGTGGCAATTTCTACCTAGAGAATAGAATTTTGAGTTTATATTTCCAATCATTAAGGGAGATAGCAGAGAGCAAATTAAATCGTGAAAATATTCGAAAATCCATTTTCTGAAATTTCATGTATCCATAACTCGACTAATTGAAAAGATAGAACATTCTAGTCTCCGTCATTCGATTCAGGGGAACATTTTACATATAGATATGAATTTTGAGTCAATATTCCCAAACATTAAGGGAGATAGCAGAGAGAAATTTAAATCGCAAAATATTTCCATACCTACCCCTTGCTTCAAAATTTCAAAAAAAAAAAAAATTTTTGCGACATGAAATTGGCTATAAATTGGTAACCGGGGTTTTTTTGGGACAAAAAATCGACTGGCACAGTCTGTTTTTTAATAAAGTCATTCTTTCGCCTTCAAATAACGTAATGAAATTTTCGAAAATCCAGATTCTAAAACCAAAAATACTCATAACTCGACTAATTGGAAAGATGGAACGTTCTAGTTTTCACCAATCGATTCAGTGGTACATTTTACATACAGAATAGAATTTTGAGTTTATATTTCCAAGCATTAAGGGAGACAGCAGAGAGCAAATTAAATGGTGGAAATATTCGAAAATCCAGTTTCTGAAACTTTATGTATCCATAACTCGACTAATTGGAAAAATAGAACGTTCTAGTTTTCACCAATCGATTCAGTGGCACATTTTACATATAGAATAGAATTTTGAGTTTATATTTTCAATCATTAAGGGAGACAGCAGAGAGCAAATTAAATCGTGAAAATATTCGAAAATCGATTTTCTGAAATTTCATGTATCCATAACTCGACTAATTGAAGAGATAGAACATTCTAGTCTCCGTCATTCGATTCAGGGGAACATTTTACATATAGATATGAATTTTGAGTCAATATTCCCAAACATTAAGGGAGATAGCAGAGATCAATTTAAATCGCGAAATATTTCCATACCTACCCCTTGCTTAAAAATTTCTTACAAAAAAAAATTTTTGCGACATGAAATTGGCTATAAATTGGTAACCGGGGGTTTTTTGGGACAAAAAATCGACTGGCACAGTCTGTTTTTGAATAAAGTCATTCTTTCGCCTTCAAATAACGTAATGAGATTTTCGAAAATCCAGTTTCTAAAACCAAAAATACTCATAACTCGACTAATTGGAAAGATGGAACGTTCTAGTTTTCACCAATCGATTCAGTGGTACATTTTACATACAGAATAGAATTTTGAGTTTATATTTCCAAGCATTAAGGGAGACAGCAGAGAGCAAATTAAATGGTGGAAATATTCGAAAATCTAGTTTCTGAAATTTCATGTATCCATAACTCGACTAATTGGAAAAATAGAACGTTCTAGTTTTCACCAATCGATTCAGTGGCACATTTTACATATAGAATAGAATTTTGAGTTTATATTTTCAATCATTAAGGGAGACAGCAGAGAGCAAATTAAATCGTGAAAATATTCGAAAATCCATTTTCTGAAATTTCATGTATCCATAACTCGACTAATTGAAGAGATAGAACATTCTAGTCTCCGTCATTCGATTCAGGGGAACATTTTACATATAGATATGAATTTTGAGTCAATATTCCCAAACATTAAGGGAGATAGCAGAGATCAATTTAAATCGCGAAATATTTCCATACCTACCCCTTGCTTAAAAATTTCTTACAAAAAAAAATTTTTGCGACATGAAATTGGCTATAAATTGGTAACCGGGGTTTTTTTGGGACAAAAAATCTACTGGCACAGTCTGTTTTTTAATAAAGTCATTCTTTCGCCTTCAAATAACGTAATGAAATTTTCGAAAATCCAGTTTCTAAAACCAAAAATACTCATAACTCGACTAATTGGAAAGATGGAACGTTCTAGTTTTCACCAATCGATTCAGTGGTACATTTTACATACAGAATAGAATTTTGAGTTTATATTTCCAAGCATTAAGGGAGACAGCAGAGAGCAAATTAAATGGTGGAAATATTCGAAAATCTAGTTTCTGAAATTTCATGTATCCATAACTCGACTAATTGGAAAAACAGAACGTTCTAGTTTTCACCAATCGATTCAGTGGCACATTTTACATATAGAATAGAATTTTGAGTTTATATTTTCAATCATTAAGGGAGACAGCAGAGAGCAAATTAAATCGTGAAAATATTCGAAAATCCATTTTCTGAAATTTCATGTATCCATAACTCGACTAATTGAAGAGATAGAACATTCTAGTCTCCGTCATTCGATTCAGGGGAACATTTTACATATAGATATGAATTTTGAGTCAATATTCCCAAACATTAAGGGAGATAGCAGAGATCAATTTAAATCGCGAAATATTTCCATACCTACCCCTTGCTTAAAAATTTCTTACAAAAAAAAATTTTTGCGACATGAAATTGGCTATAAATTGGTAACCGGGGTTTTTTTGGGACAAAAAATCGACTGGCACAGTCTGTTTTTGAATAAAGTCATTCTTTCGCCTTCAAATAACGTAATGAAATTTTCGAAAATCCAGTTTCTAAAACCAAAAATACTCATAACTCGACTAATTGGAAAGATGGAACGTTCTAGTTTTCACCAATCGATTCAGTGGTACATTTTACATACAGAATAGAATTTTGAGTTTATATTTCCAAGCATTAAGGGAGACAGCAGAGAGCAAATTAAATCGTGGAAATATTCGAAAATCTAGTTTCTGAAACTTTATGTATCCATAACTCGACTAATTGGAGAGATAGAAAGTTCTAGTCTCCGCCATTCGATTCAGTGGCAATTTCTACCTAGAGAATAGAATTTTGAGTTTATATTTCCAATCATTAAGGGAGATAGCAGAGAGCAAATTAAATCGTGAAAATATTCGAAAATCCATTTTCTGAAATTTCATGTATCCATAACTCGACTAATTGAAAAGATAGAACATTCTAGTCTCCGTCATTCGATTCAGGGGAACATTTTACATATAGATATGAATTTTGAGTCAATATTCCCAAACATTAAGGGAGATAGCAGAGAGAAATTTAAATCGCAAAATATTTCCATACCTACCCCTTGCTTCAAAATTTCAAAAAAAAAAAAATTTTTGCGACATGAAATTGGCTATAAATTGGTAACCGGGGTTTTTTTGGGACAAAAAATCGACTGGCACAGTCTGTTTTTTAATAAAGTCATTCTTTCGCCTTCAAATAACGTAATGAAATTTTCGAAAATCCAGTTTCTAAAACCAAAAATACTCATAACTCGACTAATTGGAAAGATGGAACGTTCTAGTTTTCACCAATCGATTCAGTGGTACATTTTACATACAGAATAGAATTTTGAGTTTATATTTCCAAGCATTAAGGGAGACAGCAGAGAGCAAATTAAATGGTGGAAATATTCGAAAATCCAGTTTCTGAAACTTTATGTATCCATAACTCGACTAATTGGAAAAATAGAACGTTCTAGTTTTCACCAATCGATTCAGTGGCACATTTTACATATAGAATAGAATTTTGAGTTTATATTTTCAATCATTAAGGGAGACAGCAGAGAGCAAATTAAATCGTGAAAATATTCGAAAATCGATTTTCTGAAATTTCATGTATCCATAACTCGACTAATTGAAGAGATAGAACATTCTAGTCTCCGTCATTCGATTCAGGGGAACATTTTACATATAGATATGAATTTTGAGTCAATATTCCCAAACATTAAGGGAGATAGCAGAGATCAATTTAAATCGCGAAATATTTCCATACCTACCCCTTGCTTAAAAATTTCCTACAAAAAAAAATTTTTGCGACATGAAATTGGCTATAAATTGGTAACCGGGGGTTTTTTGGGACAAAAAATCGACTGGCACAGTCTGTTTTTGAATAAAGTCATTCTTTCGCCTTCAAATAACGTAATGAGATTTTCGAAAATCCAGTTTCTAAAACCAAAAATACTCATAACTCGACTAATTGGAAAGATGGAACGTTCTAGTTTTCACCAATCGATTCAGTGGTACATTTTACATACAGAATAGAATTTTGAGTTTATATTTCCAAGCATTAAGGGAGACAGCAGAGAGCAAATTAAATGGTGGAAATATTCGAAAATCTAGTTTCTGAAATTTCATGTATCCATAACTCGACTAATTGGAAAAATAGAACGTTCTAGTTTTCACCAATCGATTCAGTGGCACATTTTACATATAGAATAGAATTTTGAGTTTATATTTTCAATCATTAAGGGAGACAGCAGAGAGCAAATTAAATCGTGAAAATATTCGAAAATCCATTTTCTGAAATTTCATGTATCCATAACTCGACTAATTGAAGAGATAGAACATTCTAGTCTCCGTCATTCGATTCAGGGGAACATTTTACATATAGATATGAATTTTGAGTCAATATTCCCAAACATTAAGGGAGATAGCAGAGATCAATTTAAATCGCGAAATATTTCCATACCTACCCCTTGCTTAAAAATTTCTTACAAAAAAAAATTTTTGCGACATGAAATTGGCTATAAATTGGTAACCGGGGTTTTTTTGGGACAAAAAATCTACTGGCACAGTCTGTTTTTTAATAAAGTCATTCTTTCGCCTTCAAATAACGTAATGAAATTTTCGAAAATCCAGTTTCTAAAACCAAAAATACTCATAACTCGACTAATTGGAAAGATGGAACGTTCTAGTTTTCACCAATCGATTCAGTGGTACATTTTACATACAGAATAGAATTTTGAGTTTATATTTCCAAGCATTAAGGGAGACAGCAGAGAGCAAATTAAATGGTGGAAATATTCGAAAATCTAGTTTCTGAAATTTCATGTATCCATAACTCGACTAATTGGAAAAATAGAACGTTCTAGTTTTCACCAATCGATTCAGTGGCACATTTTACATATAGAATAGAATTTTGAGTTTATATTTTCAATCATTAAGGGAGACAGCAGAGAGCAAATTAAATCGTGAAAATATTCGAAAATCCATTTTCTGAAATTTCATGTATCCATAACTCGACTAATTGAAGAGATAGAACATTCTAGTCTCCGTCATTCGATTCAGGGGAACATTTTACATATAGATATGAATTTTGAGTCAATATTCCCAAACATTAAGGGAGATAGCAGAGATCAATTTAAATCGCGAAATATTTCCATACCTACCCCTTGCTTAAAAATTTCTTACAAAAAAAAATTTTTGCGACATGAAATTGGCTATAAATTGGTAACCGGGGTTTTTTTGGGACAAAAAATCGACTGGCACAGTCTGTTTTTGAATAAAGTCATTCTTTCGCCTTCAAATAACGTAATGAAATTTTCGAAAATCCAGTTTCTAAAACCAAAAATACTCATAACTCGACTAATTGGAAAGATGGAACGTTCTAGTTTTCACCAATCGATTCAGTGGTACATTTTACATACAGAATAGAATTTTGAGTTTATATTTCCAAGCATTAAGGGAGACAGCAGAGAGCAAATTAAATCGTGGAAATATTCGAAAATCTAGTTTCTGAAACTTTATGTATCCATAACTCGACTAATTGGAGAGATAGAAAGTTCTAGTCTCCGCCATTCGATTCAGTGGCAATTTCTACCTAGAGAATAGAATTTTGAGTTTATATTTCCAATCATTAAGGGAGATAGCAGAGAGCAAATTAAATCGTGAAAATATTCGAAAATCCATTTTCTGAAATTTCATGTATCCATAACTCGACTAATTGAAAAGATAGAACATTCTAGTCTCCGTCATTCGATTCAGGGGAACATTTTACATATAGATATGAATTTTGAGTCAATATTCCCAAACATTAAGGGAGATAGCAGAGAGAAATTTAAATCGCAAAATATTTCCATACCTACCCCTTGCTTCAAAATTTCAAAAAAAAAAAAAATTTTTGCGACATGAAATTGGCTATAAATTGGTAACCGGGGTTTTTTTGGGACAAAAAATCGACTGGCACAGTCTGTTTTTTAATAAAGTCATTCTTTCGCCTTCAAATAACGTAATGAAATTTTCGAAAATCCAGTTTCTAAAACCAAAAATACTCATAACTCGACTAATTGGAAAGATGGAACGTTCTAGTTTTCACCAATCGATTCAGTGGTACATTTTACATACAGAATAGAATTTTGAGTTTATATTTCCAAGCATTAAGGGAGACAGCAGAGAGCAAATTAAATGGTGGAAATATTCGAAAATCCAGTTTCTGAAACTTTATGTATCCATAACTCGACTAATTGGAAAAATAGAACGTTCTAGTTTTCACCAATCGATTCAGTGGCACATTTTACATATAGAATAGAATTTTGAGTTTATATTTTCAATCATTAAGGGAGACAGCAGAGAGCAAATTAAATCGTGAAAATATTCGAAAATCGATTTTCTGAAATTTCATGTATCCATAACTCGACTAATTGAAGAGATAGAACATTCTAGTCTCCGTCATTCGATTCAGGGGAACATTTTACATATAGATATGAAGTTTGAGTCAATATTCCCAAACATTAAGGGAGATAGCAGAGATCAATTTAAATCGCGAAATATTTCCATACCTACCCCTTGCTTAAAAATTTCCTACAAAAAAAAATTTTTGCGACATGAAATTGGCTATAAATTGGTAACCGGGGGTTTTTTGGGACAAAAAATCGACTGGCACAGTCTGTTTTTGAATAAAGTCATTCTTTCGCCTTCAAATAACGTAATGAGATTTTCGAAAATCCAGTTTCTAAAACCAAAAATACTCATAACTCGACTAATTGGAAAGATGGAACGTTCTAGTTTTCACCAATCGATTCAGTGGTACATTTTACATACAGAATAGAATTTTGAGTTTATATTTCCAAGCATTAAGGGAGACAGCAGAGAGCAAATTAAATGGTGGAAATATTCGAAAATCTAGTTTCTGAAATTTCATGTATCCATAACTCGACTAATTGGAAAAATAGAACGTTCTAGTTTTCACCAATCGATTCAGTGGCACATTTTACATATAGAATAGAATTTTGAGTTTATATTTTCAATCATTAAGGGAGACAGCAGAGAGCAAATTAAATCGTGAAAATATTCGAAAATCCATTTTCTGAAATTTCATGTATCCATAACTCGACTAATTGAAGAGATAGAACATTCTAGTCTCCGTCATTCGATTCAGGGGAACATTTTACATATAGATATGAATTTTGAGTCAATATTCCCAAACATTAAGGGAGATAGCAGAGATCAATTTAAATCGCGAAATATTTCCATACCTACCCCTTGCTTAAAAATTTCTTACAAAAAAAAATTTTTGCGACATGAAATTGGCTATAAATTGGTAACCGGGGTTTTTTTGGGACAAAAAATCTACTGGCACAGTCTGTTTTTTAATAAAGTCATTCTTTCGCCTTCAAATAACGTAATGAAATTTTCGAAAATCCAGTTTCTAAAACCAAAAATACTCATAACTCGTCTAATTGGAAAGATGGAACGTTCTAGTTTTCACCAATCGATTCAGTGGTACATTTTACATACAGAATAGAATTTTGAGTTTATATTTCCAAGCATTAAGGGAGACAGCAGAGAGCAAATTAAATGGTGGAAATATTCGAAAATCTAGTTTCTGAAATTTCATGTATCCATAACTCGACTAATTGAAGAGATAGAACATTCTAGTCTCCGTCATTCGATTCAGGGGAACATTTTACATATAGATATGAATTTTGAGTCAATATTCCCAAACATTAAGGGAGATAGCAGAGATCAATTTAAATCGCGAAATATTTCCATACCTACCCCTTGCTTAAAAATTTCTTACAAAAAAAAATTTTTGCGACATGAAATTGGCTATAAATTGGTAACCGGGGGCTTTTTGGGACAAAAAATCGACTGGCACAGTCTGTTTTTGAATAAAGTCATTCTTTCGCCTTCAGATAACGTAATGAAATTTTCGAAAATCCAGTTTCTAAAACCAAAAATACTCATTACTCGACTAATTGGAAAGATGGAACGTTCTAGTTTTCACCAATCGATTCAGTGGTACATTTTACATACAGAATAGAATTTTGAGTTTATATTTCCAAGCATTAAGGGAGACAGCAGAGAGCAAATTAAATCGTGGAAATATTCGAAAATCCAGTTTCTGAAACTTTATGTATCCATAACTCGACTAATTGGAGAAATAGAACGTTCTAGTCTCCGCCATCCGATTCTGTGGCAATTTCTACATAGAGAATAGAATTTTGAGTTTATATTTCCAATCATTAAGGGAGATAGCAGAGAGCAAATTAAATCGTGAAAATATTCGAAAATCCATTTTCTGAATTTTCATGTATCCATAACTCGACTAATTGAAGAGATAGATCATTCTAGTCTCCGTCATTCGATTCAGGGGAACATTTTAAATATAGATATGAATTTTGAGTCAATATTCCCAAACATTAAGGGAGATAGCAGAGAGCAATTTAAATCGCGAAATATTTCCATACCTACCCCTTGCTTCAAAATTTCCTACAAAAAAAAATTTTTGCGACATGAAATTGGCTATAAATTGGTAACCGGGGTTTTTTTGGGACAAAAAATCGACTGGCACAGTCTGTTTTTTAATAAAGTCATTCTTTCGCCTTCAAATAACGTAATGAAATTTTCGAAAATCCAGTTTCTAAAACCAAAAATACTTATAACTCGACTAATTGGAAAGATGGAACGTTCTAGTTTCCACCAATCGATTCAGTGGTACATTTTACATACAGAATAGAATTTTGAGTTTATATTTCCAAGCATTAAGGGAGACAGCAGAGAGCAAATTAAATCGTGGAAATATTCGAAAATCTAGTTTCTGAAACTTTATGTATCCATAACTCGACTAATTGGAGAGATAGAAAGTTCTAGTCTCCGCCATTCGATTCAGTGGCAATTTCTACATAGAGAATAGAATTTTGAGTTTATATTTCCAATCATTAAGGGAGATAGCAGAGAGCAAATTAAATCGTGAAAATATTCGAAAATCCATTTTCTGAAATTTCATGTATCCATAACTCGACTAATTGAAGAGATAGAACATTCTAGTCTCCGTCATTCGATTCAGGGGAACATTTTACATATAGATATGAATTTTGAGTCAATATTCCCAAACATTAAGGGAGATAGCAGAGAGCAATTTAAATCGCAAAATATTTCCATACCTACCCCTTGCTTCAAAATTTCAAAAAAAAAAAAATTTTTGCGACATGAAATTGGCTATAAATTGGTAACCGGGGTTTTTTTGGGACAAAAAATCGACTGGCACAGTCTGTTTTTTAATAAAGTCATTATTTCGCCTTCAAATAACGTAATGAAATTTTCGAAAATCCAGTTTCTAAAACCAAAAATACTCATAACTCGACTAATTGGGAAGATGGAACGTTCTAGTTTTCACCAATCGATTCAGTGGTACATTTTACATACAGAATAGAATTTTGAGTTTATATTTCCAAGCATTAAGGGAGACAGCAGAGAGCAAATTAAATCGTGGAAATATTCGAAAATCCAGTTTCTGAAACTTTATGTATCCATAACTCGACTAATTGGAAAAATAGAACGTTCTAGTTTTCACCAATCGATTCAGTGGCACATTTTACATATAGAATAGAATTTTGAGTTTATATTTTCAATCATTAAGGGAGACAGCAGAGAGCAAATTAAATCGTGAAAATATTCGAAAATCGATTTTCTGAAATTTCATGTATCCATAACTCGACTAATTGAAGAGATAGAACATTCTAGTCTCCGTCATTCGATTCAGGGGAACATTTTACATATAGATATGAATTTTGAGTCAATATTCCCAAACATTAAGGGAGATAGCAGAGATCAATTTAAATCGCGAAATATTTCCATACCTACCCCTTGCTTAAAAATTTCCTACAAAAAAAAATTTTTGCGACATGAAATTGGCTATAAATTGGTAACCGGGGGTTTTTTGGGACAAAAAATCGACTGGCACAGTCTGTTTTTGAATAAAGTCATTCTTTCGCCTTCAAATAACGTAATGAAATTTTCGAAAATCCAGTTTCTAAAACCAAAAATACTCATAACTCGACTAATTGGAAAGATGGAACGTTCTAGTTTTCACCAATCGATTCAGTGGTACATTTTACATACAGAATAGAATTTTGAGTTTATATTTCCAAGCATTAAGGGAGACAGCAGAGAGCAAATTAAATGGTGGAAATATTCGAAAATCTAGTTTCTGAAATTTCATTTATCCATAACTCGACTAATTGGAAAAATAGAACGTTCTAGTTTTCACCAATCGATTCAGTGGCACATTTTACATATAGAATAGAATTTTGAGTTTATATTTTCAATCATTAAGGGAGACAGCAGAGAGCAAATTAAATCGTGAAAATATTCGAAAATCCATTTTCTGAAATTTCATGTATCCATAACTCGACTAATTGAAGAGATAGAACATTCTAGTCTCCGTCATTCGATTCAGGGGAACATTTTACATATAGATATGAATTTTGAGTCAATATTCCCAAACATTAAGGGAGATAGCAGAGATCAATTTAAATCGCGAAATATTTCCATACCTACCCCTTGCTTAAAAATTTCCTACAAAAAAAAATTTTTGCGACATGAAATTGGCTATAAATTGGTAACCGGGGGTTTTTTGGGACAAAAAATCGACTGGCACAGTCTGTTTTTGAATAAAGTCATTCTTTCGCCTTCAAATAACGTAATGAAATTTTCGAAAATCCAGTTTCTAAAACCAAAAATACTCATAACTCGACTAATTGGAAAGATGGAACGTTCTAGTTTCCACCAATCGATTCAGTGGTACATTTTACATACAGAATAGAATTTTGAGTTTATATTTCCAAGCATTAAGGGAGACAGCAGAGAGCAAATTAAATCGTGGAAATATTCGAAAATCTAGTTTCTGAAACTTTATGTATCCATAACTCGACTAATTGGAGAGATAGAAAGTTCTAGTCTCCGCCATTCGATTCAGTGGCAATTTCTACATAGAGAATAGAATTTTGAGTTTATATTTCCAATCATTAAGGGAGATAGCAGAGAGCAAATTAAATCGTGAAAATATTCGAAAATCCATTTTCTGAAATTTCATGTATCCATAACTCGACTAATTGAAGAGATAGAACATTCTAGTCTCCGTCATTCGATTCAGGGGAACATTTTACATATAGATATGAATTTTGAGTCAATATTCCCAAACATTAAGGGAGATAGCAGAGATCAATTTAAATCGCGAAATATTTCCATACCTACCCCTTGCTTAAAAATTTCCTACAAAAAAAAATTTTTGCGACATGAAATTGGCTATAAATTGGTAACCGGGGGTTTTTTGGGACAAAAAATCGACTGGCACAGCCTGTTTTTGAATAAAGTCATTCTTTCGCCTTCAAATAACGTAATGAAATTTTCGAAAATCCAGTTTCTAAAACCAAAAATACTCATAACTCGACTAATTGGAAAGATGGAACGTTCTAGTTTTCACCAATCGATTCAGTGGCACATTTTACATATATAATAGTATTTTGAGTTTATATTTCCAAGCATTAAGGGAGACAGCAGAGAGCAAATTAAATCGTGGAAATATTCGAAAATCTAGTTTCTGAAACTTTATGTATCCATAACTCGACTAATTGGAGAGATAGAAAGTTCTAGTCTCCGCCATTCGATTCAGTGGCAATTTCTACATAGAGAATAGAATTTTGAGTTTATATTTCCAATCATTAAGGGAGATAGCAGAGAGCAAATTAAATCGTGAAAATATTCGAAAATCCATTTTCTGAAATTTCATGTATCCATAACTCGACTAATTGAAGAGATAGAACATTCTAGTCTCCGTCATTCGATTCAGGGGAACATTTTACATATAGATATGAATTTTGAGTCAATATTCCCAAACATTAAGGGAGATAGCAGAGATCAATTTAAATCGCGAAATATTTCCATACCTACCCCTTGCTTAAAAATTTCCTACAAAAAAAAATTTTTGCGACATGAAATTGGCTATAAATTGGTAACCGGGGGTTTTTTGGGACAAAAAATCGACTGGCACAGTCTGTTTTTGAATAAAGTCATTCTTTCGCCTTCAAATAACGTAATGAAATTTTCGAAAATCCAGTTTCTAAAACCAAAAATACTCATAACTCGACTAATTGGAAAGATGGAACGTTCTAGTTTCCACCAATCGATTCAGTGGTACATTTTACATACAGAATAGAATTTTGAGTTTATATTTCCAAGCATTAAGGGAGACAGCAGAGAGCAAATTAAATCGTGGAAATATTCGAAAATCTAGTTTCTGAAACTTTATGTATCCATAACTCGACTAATTGGAGAGATAGAAAGTTCTAGTCTCCGCCATTCGATTCAGTGGCAATTTCTACATAGAGAATAGAATTTTGAGTTTATATTTCCAATCATTAAGGGAGATAGCAGAGAGCAAATTAAATCGTGAAAATATTCGAAAATCCATTTTCTGAAATTTCATGTATCCATAACTCGACTAATTGAAGAGATAGAACATTCTAGTCTCCGTCATTCGATTCAGGGGAACATTTTACATATAGATATGAATTTTGAGTCAATATTCCCAAACATTAAGGGAGATAGCAGAGATCAATTTAAATCGCGAAATATTTCCATACCTACCCCTTGCTTAAAAATTTCCTACAAAAAAAAATTTTTGCGACATGAAATTGGCTATAAATTGGTAACCGGGGGTTTTTTGGGACAAAAAATCGACTGGCACAGTCTGTTTTTGAATAAAGTCATTCTTTCGCCTTCAAATAACGTAATGAAATTTTCGAAAATCCAGTTTCTAAAACCAAAAATACTCATAACTCGACTAATTGGAAAGATGGAACGTTCTAGTTTTCACCAATCGATTCAGTGGTACATTTTACATACAGAATAGAATTTTGAGTTTATATTTCCAAGCATTAATGGAGACAGCAGAGAGCAAATTAAATCGTGGAAATATTCGAAAATCTAGTTTCTGAAACTTTATGTATCCATAACTCGACTAATTGGAGAGATAGAAAGTTCTAGTCTCCGCCATTCGATTCAGTGGCAATTTCTACATAGAGAATAGAATTTTGAGTTTATATTTCCAATCATTAAGGGAGATAGCAGAGAGCAAATTAAATCGTGAAAATATTCGAAAATCCATTTTCTGAAATTTCATGTATCCATAACTCGACTAATTGAAGAGATAGAACATTCTAGTCTCCGTCATTCGATTCAGGGGAACATTTTACATATAGATATGAATTTTGAGTCAATATTCCCAAACATTAAGGGAGATAGCAGAGATCAATTTAAATCGCGAAATATTTCCATACCTACCCCTTGCTTAAAAATTTCCTACAAAAAAAAATTTTTGCGACATGAAATTGGCTATAAATTGGTAACCGGGGGTTTTTTGGGACAAAAAATCGACTGGCACAGTCTGTTTTTGAATAAAGTCATTCTTTCGCCTTCAAATAACGTAATGAAATTTTCGAAAATCCAGTTTCTAAAACCAAAAATACTCATAACTCGACTAATTGGAAAGATGGAACGTTCTAGTTTTCACCAATCGATTCAGTGGTACATTTTACATACAGAATAGAATTTTGAGTTTATATTTCCAAGCATTAATGGAGACAGCAGAGAGCAAATTAAATGGTGGAAATATTCGAAAATCTAGTTTCTGAAATTTCATTTATCCATAACTCGACTAATTGGAAAAATAGAACGTTCTAGTTTTCACCAATCGATTCAGTGGCACATTTTACATATAGAATAGAATTTTGAGTTTATATTTTCAATCATTAAGGGAGACAGCAGAGAGCAAATTAAATCGTGAAAATATTCGAAAATCCATTTTCTGAAATTTCATGTATCCATAACTCGACTAATTGAAGAGATAGAACATTCTAGTCTCCGTCATTCGATTCAGGGGAACATTTTACATATAGATATGAATTTTGAGTCAATATTCCCAAACATTAAGGGAGATAGCAGAGATCAATTTAAATCGCGAAATATTTCCATACCTACCCCTTGCTTAAAAATTTCCTACAAAAAAAAATTTTTGCGACATGAAATTGGCTATAAATTGGTAACCGGGGGTTTTTTGGGACAAAAAATCGACTGGCACAGTCTGTTTTTGAATAAAGTCATTCTTTCGCCTTCAAATAACGTAATGAAATTTTCGAAAATCCAGTTTCTAAAACCAAAAATACTCATAACTCGACTAATTGGAAAGATGGAACGTTCTAGTTTCCACCAATCGATTCAGTGGTACATTTTACATACAGAATAGAATTTTGAGTTTATATTTCCAAGCATTAAGGGAGACAGCAGAGAGCAAATTAAATCGTGGAAATATTCGAAAATCTAGTTTCTGAAACTTTATGTATCCATAACTCGACTAATTGGAGAGATAGAAAGTTCTAGTCTCCGCCATTCGATTCAGTGGCAATTTCTACATAGAGAATAGAATTTTGAGTTTATATTTCCAATCATTAAGGGAGATAGCAGAGAGCAAATTAAATCGTGAAAATATTCGAAAATCCATTTTCTGAAATTTCATGTATCCATAACTCGACTAATTGAAGAGATAGAACATTCTAGTCTCCGTCATTCGATTCAGGGGAACATTTTACATATAGATATGAATTTTGAGTCAATATTCCCAAACATTAAGGGAGATAGCAGAGATCAATTTAAATCGCGAAATATTTCCATACCTACCCCTTGCTTAAAAATTTCCTACAAAAAAAAATTTTTGCGACATGAAATTGGCTATAAATTGGTAACCGGGGGTTTTTTGGGACAAAAAATCGACTGGCACAGTCTGTTTTTGAATAAAGTCATTCTTTCGCCTTCAAATAACGTAATGAAATTTTCGAAAATCCAGTTTCTAAAACCAAAAATACTCATAACTCGACTAATTGGAAAGATGGAACGTTCTAGTTTTCACCAATCGATTCAGTGGCACATTTTACATATATAATAGTATTTTGAGTTTATATTTCCAAGCATTAAGGGAGACAGCAGAGAGCAAATTAAATCGTGGAAATATTCGAAAATCTAGTTTCTGAAACTTTATGTATCCATAACTCGACTAATTGGAGAGATAGAAAGTTCTAGTCTCCGCCATTCGATTCAGTGGCAATTTCTACATAGAGAATAGAATTTTGAGTTTATATTTCCAATCATTAAGGGAGATAGCAGAGAGCAAATTAAATCGTGAAAATATTCGAAAATCCATTTTCTGAAATTTCATGTATCCATAACTCGACTAATTGAAGAGATAGAACATTCTAGTCTCCGTCATTCGATTCAGGGGAACATTTTACATATAGATATGAATTTTGAGTCAATATTCCCAAACATTAAGGGAGATAGCAGAGATCAATTTAAATCGCGAAATATTTCCATACCTACCCCTTGCTTCAAAATTTCCTACAAAAAAAAATTTTTGCGACATGAATTTGGCTATAAATTGGTAACCGGGATTTTTTTGGGACAAAAAATCGACTGGCACAGTCTGTTTTTTAATAAAGTCATTCTTTCGCCTTCAAATAACGTAATGAAATTTTCGAAAATCCAGTTTCTAAAACCAAAAATACTCATAACTCGACTAATTGGAAAGATGGAACGTTCTAGTTTTCACCAATCGATTCAGTGGTACATTTTACATACAGAATAGAATTTTGAGTTTATATTTCCAAGCATTAAGGGAGACAGCAGAGAGCAAATTAAACCGTGGAAATATTCGAAAATCTAGTTTCTGAAACTTTATGTATCCATAACTCGACTAATTGGAAAAATAGAACGTTCTAGTTTTCACCAATCGATTCAGTGGCACATTTTACATATAGAATAGAATTTTGAGTTTATATTTTCAATCATTAAGGGAGACAGCAGAGAGCAAATTAAATCGTGAAAATATTCGAAAATCGATTTTCTGAAATTTCATGTATCCATAACTCGACTAATTGAGGAGATAGAACATTCTAGTCTCCGTCATTCGATTCAGGGGAACATTTTACATATAGATATGAATTTTGAGTCAATATTCCCAAACATTAAGGGAGATAGCAGAGATCAATTTAAATCGCGAAATATTTCCATACCTACCCCTTGCTTAAAAATTTCCTACAAAAAAAAATTTTTGCGACATGAAATTGGCTATAAATTGGTAACCGGGGGTTTTTTGGGACAAAAAATCGACTGGCACAGTCTGTTTTTGAATAAAGTCATTCTTTCGCCTTCAAATAACGTAATGAAATTTTCGAAAATCCAGTTTCTAAAACCAAAAATACTCATAACTCGACTAATTGGAAAGATGGAACGTTCTAGTTTTCACCAATCGATTCAGTGGCACATTTTACATATATAATAGTATTTTGAGTTTATATTTCCAAGCATTAAGGGAGACAGCAGAGAGCAAATTAAATCGTGGAAATATTCGAAAATCTAGTTTCTGAAACTTTATGTATCCATAACTCGACTAATTGGAGAGATAGAAAGTTCTAGTCTCCGCCATTCGATTCAGTGGCAATTTCTACATAGAGAATAGAATTTTGAGTTTATATTTCCAATCATTAAGGGAGATAGCAGAGAGCAAATTAAATCGTGAAAATATTCGAAAATCCATTTTCTGAAATTTCATGTATCCATAACTCGACTAATTGAAGAGATAGAACATTCTAGTCTCCGTCATTCGATTCAGGGGAACATTTTACATATAGATATGAATTTTGAGTCAATATTCCCAAACATTAAGGGAGATAGCAGAGAGCAATTTAAATCGCAAAATATTTCCATACCTACCCCTTGCTTCAAAATTTCAAAAAAAAAAAATTTTTGCGACATGAAATTGGCTATAAATTGGTAACCGGGGTTTTTTTGGGACAAAAAATCGACTGGCACAGTCTGTTTTTTAATAAAGTCATTATTTCGCCTTCAAATAACGTAATGAAATTTTCGAAAATCCAGTTTCTAAAACCAAAAATACTCATAACTCGACTAATTGGGAAGATGGAACGTTCTAGTTTTCACCAATCGATTCAGTGGTACATTTTACATACAGAATAGAATTTTGAGTTTATATTTCCAAGCATTAAGGGAGACAGCAGAGAGCAAATTAAATCGTGGAAATATTCGAAAATCCAGTTTCTGAAACTTTATGTATCCATAACTCGACTAATTGGAAAAATAGAACGTTCTAGTTTTCACCAATCGATTCAGTGGCACATTTTACATATAGAATAGAATTTTGAGTTTATATTTTCAATCATTAAGGGAGACAGCAGAGAGCAAATTAAATCGTGAAAATATTCGAAAATCGATTTTCTGAAATTTCATGTATCCATAACTCGACTAATTGAAGAGATAGAACATTCTAGTCTCCGTCATTCGATTCAGGGGAACATTTTACATATAGATATGAATTTTGAGTCAATATTCCCAAACATTAAGGGAGATAGCAGAGATCAATTTAAATCGCGAAATATTTCCATACCTACCCCTTGCTTAAAAATTTCCTACAAAAAAAAATTTTTGCGACATGAAATTGGCTATAAATTGGTAACCGGGGGTTTTTTGGGACAAAAAATCGACTGGCACAGTCTGTTTTTGAATAAAGTCATTCTTTCGCCTTCAAATAACGTAATGAAATTTTCGAAAATCCAGTTTCTAAAACCAAAAATACTCATAACTCGACTAATTGGAAAGATGGAACGTTCTAGTTTTCACCAATCGATTCAGTGGTACATTTTACATACAGAATAGAATTTTGAGTTTATATTTCCAAGCATTAAGGGAGACAGCAGAGAGCAAATTAAATGGTGGAAATATTCGAAAATCTAGTTTCTGAAATTTCATTTATCCATAACTCGACTAATTGGAAAAATAGAACGTTCTAGTTTTCACCAATCGATTCAGTGGCACATTTTACATATAGAATAGAATTTTGAGTTTATATTTTCAATCATTAAGGGAGACAGCAGAGAGCAAATTAAATCGTGAAAATATTCGAAAATCCATTTTCTGAAATTTCATGTATCCATAACTCGACTAATTGAAGAGATAGAACATTCTAGTCTCCGTCATTCGATTCAGGGGAACATTTTACATATAGATATGAATTTTGAGTCAATATTCCCAAACATTAAGGGAGATAGCAGAGATCAATTTAAATCGCGAAATATTTCCATACCTACCCCTTGCTTAAAAATTTCCTACAAAAAAAAATTTTTGCGACATGAAATTGGCTATAAATTGGTAACCGGGGGTTTTTTGGGACAAAAAATCGACTGGCACAGTCTGTTTTTGAATAAAGTCATTCTTTCGCCTTCAAATAACGTAATGAAATTTTCGAAAATCCAGTTTCTAAAACCAAAAATACTCATAACTCGACTAATTGGAAAGATGGAACGTTCTAGTTTCCACCAATCGATTCAGTGGTACATTTTACATACAGAATAGAATTTTGAGTTTATATTTCCAAGCATTAAGGGAGACAGCAGAGAGCAAATTAAATCGTGGAAATATTCGAAAATCTAGTTTCTGAAACTTTATGTATCCATAACTCGACTAATTGGAGAGATAGAAAGTTCTAGTCTCCGCCATTCGATTCAGTGGCAATTTCTACATAGAGAATAGAATTTTGAGTTTATATTTCCAATCATTAAGGGAGATAGCAGAGAGCAAATTAAATCGTGAAAATATTCGAAAATCCATTTTCTGAAATTTCATGTATCCATAACTCGACTAATTGAAGAGATAGAACATTCTAGTCTCCGTCATTCGATTCAGGGGAACATTTTACATATAGATATGAATTTTGAGTCAATATTCCCAAACATTAAGGGAGATAGCAGAGATCAATTTAAATCGCGAAATATACCTACCCCTTGCTTAAAAATTTCCTACAAAAAAAAATTTTTGCGACATGAAATTGGCTATAAATTGGTAACCGGGGGTTTTTTGGGACAAAAAATCGACTGGCACAGTCTGTTTTTGAATAAAGTCATTCTTTCGCCTTCAAATAACGTAATGAAATTTTCGAAAATCCAGTTTCTAAAACCAAAAATACTCATAACTCGACTAATTGGAAAGATGGAACGTTCTAGTTTTCACCAATCGATTCAGTGGCACATTTTACATATATAATAGTATTTTGAGTTTATATTTCCAAGCATTAAGGGAGACAGCAGAGAGCAAATTAAATCGTGGAAATATTCGAAAATCTAGTTTCTGAAACTTTATGTATCCATAACTCGACTAATTGGAGAGATAGAAAGTTCTAGTCTCCGCCATTCGATTCAGTGGCAATTTCTACATAGAGAATAGAATTTTGAGTTTATATTTCCAATCATTAAGGGAGATAGCAGAGAGCAAATTAAATCGTGAAAATATTCGAAAATCCATTTTCTGAAATTTCATGTATCCATAACTCGACTAATTGAAGAGATAGAACATTCTAGTCTCCGTCATTCGATTCAGGGGAACATTTTACATATAGATATGAATTTTGAGTCAATATTCCCAAACATTAAGGGAGATAGCAGAGATCAATTTAAATCGCGAAATATTTCCATACCTACCCCTTGCTTAAAAATTTCCTACAAAAAAAAATTTTTGCGACATGAAATTGGCTATAAATTGGTAACCGGGGGTTTTTTGGGACAAAAAATCGACTGGCACAGTCTGTTTTTGAATAAAGTCATTCTTTCGCCTTCAAATAACGTAATGAAATTTTCGAAAATCCAGTTTCTAAAACCAAAAATACTCATAACTCGACTAATTGGAAAGATGGAACGTTCTAGTTTCCACCAATCGATTCAGTGGTACATTTTACATACAGAATAGAATTTTGAGTTTATATTTCCAAGCATTAAGGGAGACAGCAGAGAGCAAATTAAATCGTGGAAATATTCGAAAATCTAGTTTCTGAAACTTTATGTATCCATAACTCGACTAATTGGAGAGATAGAAAGTTCTAGTCTCCGCCATTCGATTCAGTGGCAATTTCTACATAGAGAATAGAATTTTGAGTTTATATTTCCAATCATTAAGGGAGATAGCAGAGAGCAAATTAAATCGTGAAAATATTCGAAAATCCATTTTCTGAAATTTCATGTATCCATAACTCGACTAATTGAAGAGATAGAACATTCTAGTCTCCGTCATTCGATTCAGGGGAACATTTTACATATAGATATGAATTTTGAGTCAATATTCCCAAACATTAAGGGAGATAGCAGAGATCAATTTAAATCGCGAAATATTTCCATACCTACCCCTTGCTTAAAAATTTCCTACAAAAAAAAATTTTTGCGACATGAAATTGGCTATAAATTGGTAACCGGGGGTTTTTTGGGACAAAAAATCGACTGGCACAGTCTGTTTTTGAATAAAGTCATTCTTTCGCCTTCAAATAACGTAATGAAATTTTCGAAAATCCAGTTTCTAAAACCAAAAATACTCATAACTCGACTAATTGGAAAGATGGAACGTTCTAGTTTTCACCAATCGATTCAGTGGTACATTTTACATACAGAATAGAATTTTGAGTTTATATTTCCAAGCATTAAGGGAGACAGCAGAGAGCAAATTAAATGGTGGAAATATTCGAAAATCTAGTTTCTGAAATTTCATTTATCCATAACTCGACTAATTGGAAAAATAGAACGTTCTAGTTTTCACCAATCGATTCAGTGGCACATTTTACATATAGAATAGAATTTTGAGTTTATATTTTCAATCATTAAGGGAGACAGCAGAGAGCAAATTAAATCGTGAAAATATTCGAAAATCCATTTTCTGAAATTTCATGTATCCATAACTCGACTAATTGAAGAGATAGAACATTCTAGTCTCCGTCATTCGATTCAGGGGAACATTTTACATATAGATATGAATTTTGAGTCAATATTCCCAAACATTAAGGGAGATAGCAGAGATCAATTTAAATCGCGAAATATTTCCATACCTACCCCTTGCTTAAAAATTTCCTACAAAAAAAAATTTTTGCGACATGAAATTGGCTATAAATTGGTAACCGGGGGTTTTTTGGGACAAAAAATCGACTGGCACAGTCTGTTTTTGAATAAAGTCATTCTTTCGCCTTCAAATAACGTAATGAAATTTTCGAAAATCCAGTTTCTAAAACCAAAAATACTCATAACTCGACTAATTGGAAAGATGGAACGTTCTAGTTTCCACCAATCGATTCAGTGGTACATTTTACATACAGAATAGAATTTTGAGTTTATATTTCCAAGCATTAAGGGAGACAGCAGAGAGCAAATTAAATCGTGGAAATATTCGAAAATCTAGTTTCTGAAACTTTATGTATCCATAACTCGACTAATTGGAGAGATAGAAAGTTCTAGTCTCCGCCATTCGATTCAGTGGCAATTTCTACATAGAGAATAGAATTTTGAGTTTATATTTCCAATCATTAAGGGAGATAGCAGAGAGCAAATTAAATCGTGAAAATATTCGAAAATCCATTTTCTGAAATTTCATGTATCCATAACTCGACTAATTGAAGAGATAGAACATTCTAGTCTCCGTCATTCGATTCAGGGGAACATTTTACATATAGATATGAATTTTGAGTCAATATTCCCAAACATTAAGGGAGATAGCAGAGATCAATTTAAATCGCGAAATATTTCCATACCTACCCCTTGCTTAAAAATTTCCTACAAAAAAAAATTTTTGCGACATGAAATTGGCTATAAATTGGTAACCGGGGGTTTTTTGGGACAAAAAATCGACTGGCACAGTCTGTTTTTGAATAAAGTCATTCTTTCGCCTTCAAATAACGTAATGAAATTTTCGAAAATCCAGTTTCTAAAACCAAAAATACTCATAACTCGACTAATTGGAAAGATGGAACGTTCTAGTTTTCACCAATCGATTCAGTGGCACATTTTACATATATAATAGTATTTTGAGTTTATATTTCCAAGCATTAAGGGAGACAGCAGAGAGCAAATTAAATCGTGGAAATATTCGAAAATCTAGTTTCTGAAACTTTATGTATCCATAACTCGACTAATTGGAGAGATAGAAAGTTCTAGTCTCCGCCATTCGATTCAGTGGCAATTTCTACATAGAGAATAGAATTTTGAGTTTATATTTCCAATCATTAAGGGAGATAGCAGAGAGCAAATTAAATCGTGAAAATATTCGAAAATCCATTTTCTGAAATTTCATGTATCCATAACTCGACTAATTGAAGAGATAGAACATTCTAGTCTCCGTCATTCGATTCAGGGGAACATTTTACATATAGATATGAATTTTGAGTCAATATTCCCAAACATTAAGGGAGATAGCAGAGATCAATTTAAATCGCGAAATATTTCCATACCTACCCCTTGCTTAAAAATTTCCTACAAAAAAAAATTTTTGCGACATGAAATTGGCTATAAATTGGTAACCGGGGGTTTTTTGGGACAAAAAATCGACTGGCACAGTCTGTTTTTGAATAAAGTCATTCTTTCGCCTTCAAATAACGTAATGAAATTTTCGAAAATCCAGTTTCTAAAACCAAAAATACTCATAACTCGACTAATTGGAAAGATGGAACGTTCTAGTTTCCACCAATCGATTCAGTGGTACATTTTACATACAGAATAGAATTTTGAGTTTATATTTCCAAGCATTAAGGGAGACAGCAGAGAGCAAATTAAATCTTGGAAATATTCGAAAATCTAGTTTCTGAAACTTTATGTATCCATAACTCGACTAATTGGAGAGATAGAAAGTTCTAGTCTCCGCCATTCGATTCAGTGGCAATTTCTACATAGAGAATAGAATTTTGAGTTTATATTTCCAATCATTAAGGGAGATAGCAGAGAGCAAATTAAATCGTGAAAATATTCGAAAATCCATTTTCTGAAATTTCATGTATCCATAACTCGACTAATTGAAGAGATAGAACATTCTAGTCTCCGTCATTCGATTCAGGGGAACATTTTACATATAGATATGAATTTTGAGTCAATATTCCCAAACATTAAGGGAGATAGCAGAGATCAATTTAAATCGCGAAATATTTCCATACCTACCCCTTGCTTAAAAATTTCCTACAAAAAAAAATTTTTGCGACATGAAATTGGCTATAAATTGGTAACCGGGGGTTTTTTGGGACAAAAAATCGACTGGCACAGTCTGTTTTTGAATAAAGTCATTCTTTCGCCTTCAAATAACGTAATGAAATTTTCGAAAATCCAGTTTCTAAAACCAAAAATACTCATAACTCGACTAATTGGAAAGATGGAACGTTCTAGTTTTCACCAATCGATTCAGTGGCACATTTTACATATATAATAGTATTTTGAGTTTATATTTCCAAGCATTAAGGGAGACAGCAGAGAGCAAATTAAATCGTGGAAATATTCGAAAATCTAGTTTCTGAAACTTTATGTATCCATAACTCGACTAATTGGAGAGATAGAAAGTTCTAGTCTCCGCCATTCGATTCAGTGGCAATTTCTACATAGAGAATAGAATTTTGAGTTTATATTTCCAATCATTAAGGGAGATAGCAGAGAGCAAATTAAATCGTGAAAATATTCGAAAATCCATTTTCTGAAATTTCATGTATCCATAACTCGACTAATTGAAGAGATAGAACATTCTAGTCTCCGTCATTCGATTCAGGGGAACATTTTACATATAGATATGAATTTTGAGTCAATATTCCCAAACATTAAGGGAGATAGCAGAGATCAATTTAAATCGCGAAATATTTCCATACCTACCCCTTGCTTCAAAATTTCCTACAAAAAAAAATTTTTGCGACATGAATTTGGCTATAAATTGGTAACCGGGATTTTTTTGGGACAAAAAATCGACTGGCACAGTCTGTTTTTTAATAAAGTCATTCTTTCGCCTTCAAATAACGTAATGAAATTTTCGAAAATCCAGTTTCTAAAACCAAAAATACTCATAACTCGACTAATTGGAAAGATGGAACGTTCTAGTTTTCACCAATCGATTCAGTGGTACATTTTACATACAGAATAGAATTTTGAGTTTATATTTCCAAGCATTAAGGGAGACAGCAGAGAGCAAATTAAATGGTGGAAATATTCGAAAATCTAGTTTCTGAAATTTCATGTATCCATAACTCGACTAATTGGAAAAATAGAACGTTCTAGTCTCCGCCATTCGATTCAGTGGCAATTTCTACATAGAGAATAGAATTTTGAGTTTATATTTCCAATCATTAAGGGAGATAGCAGAGAGCAAATTAAATCGTGAAAATATTCGAAAATCCATTTTCTGAAATTTCATGTATCCATAACTCGACTAATTGAAGAGATAGAACATTCTAGTCTCCGTCATTCGATTCAGGGGAACATTTTACATATAGATATGAATTTTGAGTCAATATTCCCAAACATTAAGGGAGATAGCAGAGATCAATTTAAATCGCGAAATATTTCCATACCTACCCCTTGCTTAAAAATTTCCTACAAAAAAAAATTTTTGCGACATGAAATTGGCTATAAATTGGTAACCGGGGGTTTTTTGGGACAAAAAATCGACTGGCACAGTCTGTTTTTGAATAAAGTCATTCTTTCGCCTTCAAATAACGTAATGAAATTTTCGAAAATCCAGTTTCTAAAACCAAAAATACTCATAACTCGACTAATTGGAAAGATGGAACGTTCTAGTTTTCACCAATCGATTCAGTGGCACATTTTACATATATAATAGTATTTTGAGTTTATATTTCCAAGCATTAAGGGAGACAGCAGAGAGCAAATTAAATCGTGGAAATATTCGAAAATCTAGTTTCTGAAACTTTATGTATCCATAACTCGACTAATTGGAGAGATAGAAAGTTCTAGTCTCCGCCATTCGATTCAGTGGCAATTTCTACATAGAGAATAGAATTTTGAGTTTATATTTCCAATCATTAAGGGAGATAGCAGAGAGCAAATTAAATCGTGAAAATATTCGAAAATCCATTTTCTGAATTTTCATGTATCCATAACTCGACTAATTGAAGAGATAGATCATTCTAGTCTCCGTCATTCGATTCAGGGGAACATTTTAAATATAGATATGAATTTTGAGTCAATATTCCCAAACATTAAGGGAGATAGCAGAGAGCAATTTAAATCGCGAAATATTTCCATACCTACC
Source organism: Lochmaea capreae (assembly GCA_949126875.1). Classification (NCBI taxonomy): domain Eukaryota; kingdom Metazoa; phylum Arthropoda; class Insecta; order Coleoptera; family Chrysomelidae; genus Lochmaea; species Lochmaea capreae. The sequence goes on from OX421408.1 coordinate 4,528,192, forward strand.
CCTTGCTTCAAAATTTCCTACAAAAAAAAATTTTTGCGACATGAAATTGGCTATAAATTGGTAACCGGGGTTTTTTTGGGACAAAAAATCGACTGGCACAGTCTGTTTTTTAATAAAGTCATTCTTTCGCCTTCAAATAACGTAATGAAATTTTCGAAAATCCAGTTTCTAAAACCAAAAATACTCATAACTCGACTAATTGGAAAGATGGAACGTTCTAGTTTTCACCAATCGATTCAGTGGCACATTTTACATACAGAATAGAATTTTGAGTTTATATTTCCAAGCATTGAGGGAGACATCAGAGAGCAAATTAAACCGTGGAAATATTCGAAAATCTAGTTTCTGAAACTTTATGTATCCATAACTCGACTAATTGGAAAAATAGAACGTTCTAGTTTTCACCAATCGATTCAGTGGCAGATTTTACATATAGAATAGAATTTTGAGTTTATATTTTCAATCATTAAGGGAGACAGCAGAGAGCAAATTAAATCGTGAAAATATTCGAAAATCGATTTTCTGAAATTTCATGTATCCATAACTCGACTAATTGAAGAGATAGAACATTCTAGTCTCCGTCATTCGATTCAGGGGAACATTTTACATATAGATATGAATTTTGAGTCAATATTCCCAAACATTAAGGGAGATAGCAGAGATCAATTTAAATCGCGAAATATTTCCATACCTACCCCTTGCTTAAAAATTTCCTACAAAAAAAAATTTTTGCGACATGAAATTGGCTATAAATTGGTAACCGGGGGTTTTTTGGGACAAAAAATCGACTGGCACAGTCTGTTTTTGAATAAAGTCATTCTTTCGCCTTCAAATAACGTAATGAAATTTTCGAAAATCCAGTTTCTAAAACCAAAAATACTCATAACTCGACTAATTGGAAAGATGGAACGTTCTAGTTTTCACCAATCGATTCAGTGGCACATTTTACATATATAATAGTATTTTGAGTTTATATTTCCAAGCATTAAGGGAGACAGCAGAGAGCAAATTAAATCGTGGAAATATTCGAAAATCTAGTTTCTGAAACTTTATGTATCCATAACTCGACTAATTGGAGAGATAGAAAGTTCTAGTCTCCGCCATTCGATTCAGTGGCAATTTCTACATAGAGAATAGAATTTTGAGTTTATATTTCCAATCATTAAGGGAGATAGCAGAGAGCAAATTAAATCGTGAAAATATTCGAAAATCCATTTTCTGAAATTTCATGTATCCATAACTCGACTAATTGAAGAGATAGAACATTCTAGTCTCCGTCATTCGATTCAGGGGAACATTTTACATATAGATATGAATTTTGAGTCAATATTCCCAAACATTAAGGGAGATAGCAGAGAGCAATTTAAATCGCAAAATATTTCCATACCTACCCCTTGCTTAAAAATTTCCTACAAAAAAAAATTTTTGCGACATGAATTTGGCTATAAATTGGTAACCGGGGTTTTTTTGGGACAAAAAATCGACTGGCACAGTCTGTTTTTGAATAAAGTCATTCTTTCGCCTTCAAATAACGTAATGAAATTTTCGAAAATCCAGTTTCTAAAACCAAAAATACTCATAACTCGACTAATTGGAAAGATGGAACGTTCTAGTTTTCACCAATCGATTCAGTGGTACATTTTACATACAGAATAGAATTTTGAGTTTATATTTCCAAGCATTAAGGGAGACAGCAGAGAGCAAATTAAATCATGGAAATATTCGAAAATCCAGTTTCTGAAACTTTATGTATCCATAACTCGACTAATTGGAAAAATAGAACGTTCTAGTCTCCGCCATTCGATTCAGTGGCAATTTCTACATAGAGAATAGAATTTTGAGTTTATATCTCCAATCATTAAGGGAGATAGCAGAGAGCAAATTAAATCGTGAAAATATTCGAAAATCCATTTTCTGAAATTTCATGTATCCATAACTCGACTAATTGAAGAGATAGAACATTCTAGTCTCCGTCATTCGATTCAGGGGAACATTTTACATATAGATATGAATTTTGAGTCAATATTCCCAAACATTAAGGGAGATAGCAGAGAGCAATTTAAATCGCAAAATATATCCATACCTACCCCTTGCTTCAAAATTTCCTACAAAAAAAAGTTTTTGCGACATGAAATTGGCTATAAATTGGTAACCGGGACTGGCACAGTCTGTTTTTTAATAAAGTCATTCTTTCGCCTTCAAATAACGTAATGAAATTTTCGAAAATCCAGTTTCTAAAACCAAAAATACTCATAACTCGACTAATTGGAGAGATGAAACGTTCTAGTTTTCACCAATCGATCCAGTGGCACATTTTACATGTAGAATAGAATTTTGAGTTTATATTTCCAATCATTAAGGGAGATAGCAGAGAGCAATTTAAATCGCGAAATATTTCAATACCTACCCCTTGCTTCAAATTTTCCTACAACAAAAAATTTTTGCGGCATGAAACTTTCTATCTCTCCAATTAGTCGAGTTATCTCCCTTAATGTTCGGGAATATTGACTCAACATTCATATCTATATGTAAAATGTTCTCCTGAATCGAATGACAGAGACTAGAATGTTCTATCTCTCCAATTAGTCGAGTTATGGATACATAAAGTTTCAGAAAATGGATTTTCGAATATTTTCACGATTTAATTTGCTCTCTGCTATCTCCCTCAATGATTGAAAATATGAACTCAATGGGTTATCCTCGAATTGTTTCCTAGGTCTTCTGGAATCTTCTGCCGTGTATTTCGTCAGTTCTCTTAGCTCTGTGTTCGGATGAGATCTAAGCTCTTCAAATAACTACCATTTAAAAATTGAAGGAACTTTGGACGTGTTTGGTCCTTTTATCTTCTAATGCCTCATATAAAAAATACATATATGGTCTTTAATTTCGTTTGCATCTGAATTCCGATGACAATAGCAATTTGGTACGCCTGAAATGGTTGCAATTAAAGAACCATTTCGCCATTTAGGTTCTAAACAAATTAACAAATAATACAAAACTGAAAATAATCAATTATTTCTATCAAGTACACTAGTTTTATGGGTTCCATGGATCAATTAAAAGGAAACGTATGGTATCGTTTGTTTGAATACGAGGTACCGTACCGAGCAAATTCGATATAGAAAATACTGTTCGCTTCTACTACCATCAATAAACCATCCACTTGAAACACATTGTGTAGGCACGATAATGTTTGGAAAGTAATGATTGGATACAGGGTCGAAATTGCACAACGTAAATATTAGGCAGTCAAAAGCCAACGGTATAAGTATACCTAACATTAAAAAAATGTTTTTGTTTGTTTTTAACGCTGAAATAAAAGAATGCAAAATATTCTATTTGGGAGTAAGGCATTTTTTCCAATTATCATATTTGATTAACGTTGGCCCTGATTAATTCCTTATGGGCGTTGGAACACAATTTCAAATGCTAAATAGCTTCTACTTGGGCTCTTGGCATTGTGATATCCTGATTGTACGACTTGTTACGACTCATTGGAATTTATGATGAAACTCATGATTATATAACACAGGGGTGGCTCAAAATATAAACTCGAAACTACTTTAGCGATTTTCTTACAATAAAAAAAAAGACTTAAAAAATGCAGATCTCCACAAGAATTCAATGATGTAACCTAAGGTAATTATTTTTCGTTCAACGGTCAAAAAAACTTTCATGGCACATTCGAGAGAATTAAAAAAACACTCATTTTACGCACTTGATACAAAAATAACTAATTTTGCGTACATCACCCAGTTAAGTGATAAGACCGAGCGGGAGGGTCGCTGGTGATTAAATAAATATAAATGGACTGCATTCATTCGATTGGGTGATACTCAACAGCCCAGGCACTTGAACAGAATCTCTGTACCATTTCCCATGTCATCTACTCCCATTCAGAAGCTTTGTGTCTTCTGTGTAGGCCACTAGTTTGACTGGAGGGATTTTCAGTAGTTGTAATGATTGTATTATTTCCTCTCCAAAGTGCTTCCGTCTGAGCTCTTGTAAGCTCTCGCAGAAGCAGAGTGGGTAGGTGTTTCATCATAGAATTCACATTTCCTGCAAATAGATTCACTAACTTTGCCCATTTTGTGCAGATGTTTCCTCAGCTGGCTGTCTGTGAGTATTTCTATATTTTGTCCGGTGTATCCTCTTCTCTTCTAAAGCGGCAATCATCTCTGCTTTAAACACAGACTGCAAATATATCGAGAGGGAAATGAAGGACTCTCTCGAGGTGTTTCTCCACCATCGGAAGCAGGTACATATTGTTTTAGAATTTGTTACGATACACTTTTACATTTTCAAAGTTTTAAAATAAGTAAAGAACTACAGAAACGTATTGCTTTTTCCATGTATATTTCAGCCAATGGTCGAAAAATACGCACAAAACGCGTTCTGGCCTTCAGCATATTGCCAAAATCCGAAATTACGCTTTCCGGCCGCTTAATGTAGACCAGAACGCATTCGGGACCTTTTGCGATTGCCAGAACGCGTCTAACACACAATTAAACCGTCCAAAAACCGATTTTGTGCATGTCTCAGCTTGCAAACGACACATACTTAAAACATCTACTTGTTTTTACACGAACTATTGTTATGACACTTGCTGTTACATAGTACCCTTACCCTTACTCTTACCCTTATTTTTACAAGCTTTTGCTACCTTCACCTCTGTAAGAAAGGGTAAATAAGGGTAAGGGTAAGGGTACTATGTAACAGCAAGTGTCATAAGAATAGTTCGTGTAAAAACAAGTAGATGTTTTAAGTATGCCATTAAGTCACCAGAATTATACGTAGACGAATAACAAAATTCTTTCAGACTAACTTGGGAAAGTCAATACACATTCTGGCAATTGCAAAGGCTCCAGAACGCGTTCTGGTCTACACTAAACGACCGGAAAACGATATTTCTGACATTGGCAATATACTAGTGGCCAGAACGCGTTTTGGCCGTATTTTTCGACCATTGGCCGATATCGGTGTTTGATACTAACATATACATGGTTATGACTGGTACTGAATTATTTAAAGATATATTTTGTAACTTTTACATATTTTTACAATACAATTTACTGTCAATCGACAAATATGTTATGTAAAGTAAGGCAGTTGCGGGTTTACGTGGTTTAGCATCCTCTGCAATCCACTCTGCGTTTTCAATTCAATTAAATCCCGCTATGTTTATAGGTCACTTCAATCGAACTGATGCATTTGTTATATTGTGCTTTTTTCTAGATCATATCATTTACATTTTTATACCATGCAGTAAATATTTTCTAAAACTGATTGAGGTAATTGAGAATTTGATTCTAATTTTAGACAGTCTGTATATTTTTGTGATGACGCATTAATTCTGTCAGAACTTCTTCAATGTTGAGTTCAACTAGAAGATAACAAATTTCATTACTATTTTTGTAATTAGACAGTTCTGATAAAACTCTTTTGTTACAATCTTTACCTCTTCTATGTATAGTTCTAGTATCTTATTAATTTCTTCGAAAAGTGAAAATATGATGCCTAATATAGTATGATTATTTCACAACTGAAATATTTGTAAATAATATATAAGTAGGTGATATATTGACGTAAATAATAATAATAATAATAAGTGTAAATAATGTAACTTCAATACCTTCCACTGTTTTGCCGATACCCTTAAATTGAACTTCTTGTTTTTTATTTGAAACAATTTTTGATAACATCTGCCAATTAGTATAAATAAATTTAAGCGTATAGGGTGGGCCACCCTGTATGTTTCAAGTATCTAAATTTTACCGATTACGGATCTGTTACTGTTCACTGTTCAAAGAGGGATTTATAAACTTTTATTACTAAATCATTAAGGCCAGATGTCGAGTCAACGAAATATTGTAAAACATTCTTCACTTCAATGCTTTTTGACCGGCTACGTTCGTTAGTATCGATAAAAAAACCATTCTTTATTATACAAAACGAGAAATTTTACTTAATATTATTGCACAGCCTACGTATTATATTGAGCTTATCTATATATTTGCCGTTTTCGAGGATTTAAGGTATAATCGCATTTTTTTCTTTATCCCAGAAAGCCCCTTCACAAATCGTAGCAGTTTTAAAGAGCATGGTCCAAAGTAGATAAGAAGTAAAATTATCCCCAATTTTTTAAAAAAACTAGATACCGAAATGAATGGTAGACAAACTGGATTATTTACACAAAGTCTTGGCTTTCTCAGCAGGGATGTATCGAGACGAGTTATTTTTAGTAAGATTGAGAAAATGTATCTTCAACAACAAAAAATTATTCTTTTCATAAAGTTTTCCTAAAAATTAGTAGTTAATGAGATACAGGATGCTCGATTTTAATATTTTAATAGTAGCAATTTCTCAAAAAATAAAAATCCATAAGATTGTACTGACATGACATAATAACAAAAATAAGTATAAAAAAATACAACACAAAACATTTCTGAATTGACTGGTCGATTCCATTCGATTATTTTCACACTTAATGAGGCCTGTCTCTATTGGTGTTACATCCGATGATTTACCTGACCAATTAACTGTCTACCTATCCATTTATCTAACTTCTTCCCATACCCGATTATCCTGGTTAGGACAAATTATTTATTGTACTAATGTCAAAGATTACATTACAAAACAAAATTTCAGGTATCCCGTTAAGAATTTTAAGTTTCGGCGGAAAACTTGAAATTTTTGGCGGAAACCCTGAAATTTGGGCGGGAAGCCTAAGATTTTAACTGGAAACTTGAAATTCTTGACGGGAAACCTAAAATTTTTACCGGGAAACTTGGAATTTTTGGTGGAAACCTTGAAATTTGGGCGGGAATCCTAAGATTTTAGCTGGATACTTGAAATTACTAACGGAAATCTTGAAATTCTTGACGGGAAACCTAAAATTTTTGGAGGAGACCCTGAAATTTGGTCGGGAAACCTAAGATTTTTGCTGGAAACTTGAAATTACTAACGAGAAACTTGAAATTCTTGACGGGAAACCTAATATTTTTAGCGGGAAACTTGGAATTTTTGGCGGAAACTCTGAAATTTGGGCGGGAAACCTAAGATTTTAGCTGGAAACTTGAAATTACTAACAGGAAACTTGAAATTTTTGACGGGAAACCTAAAATTTTTACCGGGAAACTTGGAATTTTTGGCGGAAACCTTGAAATTTGGGCGGGAATCCCAAAATTTTAGCTGGAAACTTGAAATTCTTGACGGGAAACCTAATATTTTTAGTGGGATACTTGTAATTTTTGGCGGAAACCCTGAAATTTGGTCGAGAATCCTAAGATTTAAGCTGGAAACTTTAAATCACCTACGAGAAACTTGAAATTCTTGACGGGAAACCTGAAATTTTTAGCGGGAAACTTGGAATTTTTGGCGAAAACCCTGAAATTTGGGTGAGAAACCTAAGATTTCAACTGGAAATTTGAAATTACTAACGGAAAACATGAAATTCTTGACGGGAAACCTAAAATTTTCACCGGGAAACTTGGAATTTTTGGTGAAAACCTTGAAATTTGGGCGGAAGCCCTAAGATTTTAGCTGGATACTTGAAATTACTGACGGGAATCTTGAAATTCTTGACGGGAAACCTAAAATTTTTAGCCGGAAACTTGGAATTTTTGGCGGAAACCCTGAAATTTGGGCGGTAAACCTAAGATTTTAGCTGTAAACTTGAAATTACTAACGCAAAACTTGAAATTCTTGACGGGAAACCTAAAATTTTTAGCGGGAAACTTGGAATTTTTGGCGGAAACCCTGAAATTTGGGCGGAAAACCCAAGATTTTAGCGGGAAGCTTGAAATTATTAACGGGAAACTTGAAATTCTTGACGGGAAACCCAAAAATTTTAGGCGAGAAACCTAAAACTTTATTAATTAATATTAATGACAGAAAAACCTACTGCTTTTTTGACATAAACAATTTTTTTATAATATTCAAACCAATGTAACTTTGGAATTTTTAAAGGTAGAAATATGCGGTCCTGGCGGTTGCATTTGTAATTTAATAGATTATGAAAAACTGAAAATATATACATGGTGTATGCAGATGGTCTGGGATATTTGAAAAAACTTTTATTCAACATTTTTTCTTGTAAACCTAACGAAAATCGAAATTTTAGCAAGTTACGTTACTTTAAGTACACACTGTATAAAACAAGATACACGTTGAAGCAAAAAAGATGTGACAAAGTTCGAAAGATGTTATTCACGTATAGCAAACAGCAAAAAGGTATTTAGCCAATAACTAACACGAGAAGCAAAAGGCTTGACAGCAACCCGTCTGCTTCGGTGACAGCATCTCCCGTTCGAACTTCTTCGCTTGTATATTTTAAAAAGTTTCTGTACGGATTAATCTAACGTCACGCCGCTAACATCCCAGCCATCTATTACGATGTCATTGATTTTCGTCGTCTTGTAAAAGTAGTGACGTAATAAGTGTTTAAGGTATACGCCATTCAAACTTCCATCAATTCAGAATTGAATACCTAATTTTTTTTTGTTAACTGTCGATGTCAGTTTTAACGTTTTACCGAACTAGGATATACAGTTCAAGTTATAAATTAATATAGTATACATTCTACTTTAAGATATAGTACGGGCGCTTGTTTGTTTGTATTGAAACTATGTCCAATAATTGATGTTACATTTTTTAGCAGAGAATGATAAGAAGTATTTATCCAATATCTTTAGATTCTAGGGTAAATGTTTTGAGAACTGTCTGTAATTTTTATCCACAAAGAACCTCGCTCACTTTCAATTACATTTAAAAAAAAAATTTATAACTTTGTAGATCTCGATCTTCTTATTCTTAATAAATCTATTCAATTATGACAGATAAATGTACAGCCTGCTAAAATAAAAGAATTACTAACACGGAATATTCGATAATAAGTTCGTTGTCCAAGAACTTTCGTTTTATTTATACAGATTGAAAAAAAACATGTATTTGTAGTCCAATTTCTTAACACCCTGTAGAACATTTCGGGAAATTTGTAGGGTTTACGCTTAGTTTATTACAAAGACCATCCTTCTTGCCATCTTTTAGTTTTTATTTCACCTTGATATCTTTATTTCTTTTGAAGATAAACATATTAACATATTATTATAAGAAAAGAAAGAAAAAATTAATTTGTAATGTTTTAATATTCAACATAAATGGCATTTTTCAATATTTCGTATGCCCACCTCGAGCGGAAATAACTGCACGCAATCGCCGAGATAAGAGCAGCACGTAACGAATTATTATGTATTGAAACCGGAGCTCTAAATGCTCAACGTTACATACAAGATGTTCTTCAGGAGGCTGTAATTCCCTATGCTCCATTTGTTGGAGATTACTTCATTTTAATGCACGACCGCATGTAGCAAATTTTGTTAACCAATATTTGGATGAGGTTAATATCCAACGATAAAAATGGCCTGCCCTTAGACCGGATCTGAATCCGATTGAACATCTCTGGGATGAAATTCAAAGAAATATTCGTCGTCGTAGTAGTATAGGGCTACCCGAAACATTTGACGAGCTGCAAACACCTTGTAGAATTTAATTAAAAGTTAAAAATAAAAGAGCTACAAACTTACATGAACCCGGACACGATCCCCTACAGCTCTTACAGCTGGGTACATAAGAAATTAAAAAAGAAATTTAAAATATTAACTTTATTCTGCCATTGAGGAAAAGTAATGGAATGGAAGAGTAAGAAACCTGTACTTTATGAAGGTACTTAGCTTAGTTGAAGCTGATGGAGAGGTCTTGTCGAAACAGAAGAAACGAAAGGTGTCTTGAAGTGGAAGTAGAGATGTCTTAAAGTTGAAGTATAGATGTCTTGAAAGTGAAATTAGAGATGGCTTGAAATGGAAACTAGATGCCTAGGGGTATCCTAGTGGTGTAACAGTATCCTCCTAGCAGTGGCAGTTGTATCTTGGCAGGGTATCTTGAAAGCGGTAACCTGGCAGCTGTGCTTACCACAGCAATTTGGTAAAACTTAAGGTAAAATTGGAGAGATGATAAGGTATGTCTTTACTGTAAGACTGTCGGTAACGGAAAGAAAGAGCGATGGTTTTCAAAATGGAATCGTCCGTTGACATTATATGTCAATTGTCTTAACGGTCAACGAGAGTAGGAGACATTTAGATCACAGAACTATATTGGGAACTTATTTGGTAAAATCGAAACAGGTCGATAGGCATGTTACAAGTTCTTGGACAACGAACTTCAGAAAAATTTTAGCTGGCCGAGTTTTTATGCCGATGAGTGTATGTCCGTCGTGAAATATCCTGTATAGTGGCATTCTATTGCCAGAAACAAATGTTGACTCCCTATTAGATCATTTATGTTTACCCCATTATCGACTCTTATAAGATGGCCCCCACATAGGTTTCATAACAAAAATTAATTGCGAAGATTAAGAGCTTTGGTCCCATAAAACTTTATTACCTCTATTAATCTTCTTGAAAATTTTATACCTTCTGAAACCTAACCAACAATTCCAAGCATCATCAATCATTTTATGTATCGAAATTTAAAAAAATGGTTGTTATCTTTCAGAAAGTAAATAAGACGAAACTAAAAACACCGAAACGTATATTTTCAATAGGAAAGTTTTCATCGAGATTCAGTAAAACGCCTCAGAGTTTTTATTTTAAAAAATCGGAGCATACGAAGATATATTGAAAAATTCTTAGCCTACTATAGAACCAAACAAAATTTCGATGTCAAAATATTTTATTACCCAACATATTCTCCTCTTAATTGGATACATTTATTACAGCGAACCTGCAACGTCTCTAGACCTTTCAAACAAAAAGGTTTCTTCTTGCTCTGCAAACCAGACCTCCACAGCTTTCATTACCTCCTCGTTAGAAGAAAATTTACGACCTTTTAAACTTTTTATCAGTTGAGGAAAGAGAATGATAGTCGGACGGAGCCAAATCTGGTGAATAATGTTCTAGTAATACAAACCCTAAATCACGAGTTTTTTGCATGGCAGCATGAGATTTGTGTGCAGGGGTGTTGTCCTGCAAAAACAAAACACCTTTGGATAGTCTTTTCTCTTTAATTTTTTCCCGTAGAGTGGTCAGTAATTTCGAATAGTAATCTCCAGTTATTGTTCTACCCTCATCCAAAAAATCAATCATGATTACTTCATGGCAATCCCAAAAAACTGAAGCAAGAACTTTTCCAGTTGATTTTTGGACACGAAACTTCTTAGGTCTTGGAGAACCAGAGTGTCGCCATTCCATTGATTGTTGCTTTGTTGCTGGATCGTTGAAATGTACCCAAGTCTCATCCATAGTAACAATTCGGTTTAAGAAGTCTACATCGTTTTCAAATCGAGCACAGATCTTCTACCCTTCTACTTTTGCACGCTTTTGGTCAACATTCAAACATTTGGGGATCCATTTTGCAGCAATTTTTCTCATGTCCAAATTGACGTAAACTATATGGTGAACGCCTTCGTATGAAATATTGCTTCAAATATCCGTTTTAGCCCAATTCGACATTCTGATAAAATCATGTCATGAACTGCATCGATATTTTCGGGGACTGACACAGAAACTGGCCTTCCCGATCGGTCATCATCTTCAATGGAAAATTTACCTCTTTTGAAGCTTGCAGTCCAATTTTTCACGGTCGCATATAAAGGACATTGATCACCAAGGGTATTAAGCATATCTTCATAAATCTGCTTACCTCTTAACCCTTTTAAATACAGGTACTTGATGATGGCTCGATATTATTATATGACTAGTCAAATTAGCTACAAAATTTGTAGATCATTTAGAGCCAACTATTTATGTAATAATTCTTGTAATATTTCATGATGTACACTGTCAAAATCACAAAAAAAACTGTGAAATCATAGAAGTATACACGAATATTTAAACAAATTCATATGGAATCACCCATTGGAATTTGCAAAAGAAATTTCAATTCTTTATCTCGAGTTACCGCCGACGCCAAACGTTTTCGAACGAAACGACTTCGCAGTCCAAAAAAGGTCTGACACAATATCGATTCGACAGTCTTTTAAAATTAAAGTAACTGAACTTTTGAAAGCAATTCCTTGCGGACAGAACGGTTAGGGGATACAATATACAGGTAGTTAATACGAAAATAAGTTTTTGGATTTTTAAAAGTGTTTTAAAAATTATTTAGAGATCTGTCTGTCTGTCTGTAGAGTAGGAAGGGTGAGTTAGGCCGACATAACTTAGGCCACGTGAGACCCATTGTACATCCTCCGAGGAGTTGTCTTCCTAGGACATCGTCCATCCTGTCCTTCTCAGGAAGGTGAACAGGTCACTACTTTATATGTATCGGCAAGTGTAGACCAATACTCACCGAACACACACTCTCTTATTGACGATAACTCCGGACACTCGCATAAGACATGCCTGGCAGATTCATCTTCCTGTTCACACATCCTGCATAGAGGTGTGTCCACTAGCACAATTATATGGAGGTGTTTCCAGCTTCTCAGGGTGATCCTGGCAAAACTGCATCCCTTGATTTCATCTCATCTCTTTAGAGATTGAGCATATGTGTAACGTTTTGCTAGTTCCGCAACTGTCGAATTCGTCAGGCCGTATGTGTCACTGGGTCCAAGAATGTTTAGTCCAGCCGCTTCCCTGGCTAAAGAATCAGCAATGCGGTTACCTTTGACCCCTTAACCCATCTCAGGATAATATTGTTATCTACCGAGGCGTTAGCTAAATCTCGATGGCACTCTAATACCAGCCCTGATGTAACACGTTGTTTGTTCTTGGCTAATAGAGAGAGAGATTCCTTTTCTGGTTAGTTCCTTTCTGGCAATTGAGATACCAGCCAGTTCTGTTTGAACCACACTGGTGTGTTTTTCCCATTCCCCACTTAATCCTTAGGCTTGGTGATCTGGAGTAAAGGCTAGTAGAGCTTGTCTGCTATCAGAGCAGATTATTATGTTTTTGCCAGAAATTCCTTTTCTGGTTAGTTCCTTTATGGCAATCAGCCAGTTCTGTTTGAACCACGCTGGGGTTTTTTCCCATTCCCCATCCTCAGGCTTAGTGCTATCCCAATTATCTTCTTCACCTTAATTGATATGAAAAAAAGTGCATTATAACTTTTAATGGTATAACCAATGGAGAGTCCAGTGCAGTCATAGTTTTTGTTTAATATGTAGAATGAAGTATCAAATAGATCTGGTTGGGTATCATCTGGCTATATGCTCATAAAAAACGACACAATTTTAGGTGTTTTCTGCTACAAGATAGGTAAAAATAACGTTTGAGTACTGCTGAAATTTCCGACACAACACCTTATCGTTATAACTTTCTCTTTGTCTTCATTTCATAACGAACCGCCACTGTCTTATATTCTAATAAAGTTTTTTTTTAACATCTTCATTACATGTTTTCCGTTAGATATTTTCGTAAAATCTTCTTTCAACATTGAAGTTTATACTAATATTTGATGTTTAATAAGTTCATTAGATCCTACCAGGCGTGAAATTCTATCTACACAGTATATAATATTATTTTTCCCAAGATTATTTTCATTGTCGGTGAAACATGTTTCATGTACATTATTAGAAAATGTATACCTATCCCAAATACAGCCATGATTCCTTTATGAATATTTACAAATATACATTTTAATGAGGATATCTGATATATTATAAAACAATCTTGTAGTTTGTTATCAATTTCGCTCTTTGGAAACACGAACAATGGTATTATTGAAACAAAGGTGAATTCATCTCGTATTGTAAACTTTAGAATAACATTTACCAACCAAAGTTACAATAAAAGTTGTGGTAGGTCTCTACTTTGTGATGAAAATAAATTTGTAGATAGTGGTAATATTTAAAAATGCTTTTAATGAAATAAACAGTATTAGAGACACTTTGTTGTCTCTTGAGGGATTCTTTACAGTTTTTTTTTACCAGTCTAGACCTAGCGCTCGGAACTATCACTGGGCGTAACAGTGGTGCTTTAACATCAAGTATATAAAAGATTTAAACCTCGTCATATATTGTAAATAAATAGAAATTACTGTGGGTTAAATCTGGAAATCTCTTACCAAAGTGTTTTATAATCCATGGGAATCCCAAAATATGGGCGTTGTAACTTTCTCAGACAACTTTTGCCCCTTACAACCCTCTCTTGGAAGACTTTTTCCGGCTGCTGTCCACTTAGCTGGCTGTAGTTTAACTATGGAGTGTACTGGTGGTCCATGCTCCATCCAAAAGCTTTCTGAGCAAAATCCAATACAATCTCGAGCGATTGGTGAAGACTGTTGTTCGACTTGATTATTTTTAAATTGAATACTTATTATTGTTAAGATGTCGTGATTGTAACTGCAAGCGATGTTTTTTGGTTGAATTCTCTATTATTTCGGGTCTCTAGATTATTTAATTTGGATCTTTGTAAACACTTTTGACCGCGTTCAGCGATTTTTGTAGGGGTAAAACTTATGCGTCACCGACATGCTAATGCGACCAGCTGCACGTTGCCTGTATCACGTGTGTTACGAATTATTTCTGGATGAGTAACGTAAGTAAGTGGCTGATTTATTTGTGAAAATTTCCATTCATCATAGGCGTTAAATAGGGTTCATTTGTTCGTGTTTTCACTTCAGTCTGTACCTTCCATGACTATCTACTTATTTTTTTTTCTAACTGACTATATTTGTAGTTTATTTTTAAAGTAATTTTGATGTTTTAATAAGTTTTCACCTCTACGCTTATGTATTGAATATTGTTTGAAGTATTTGGATTTTGCCTGTCACAATATTTTTAGTTTTCACTTCTTAAGCTTCACAAGTTCGCTACAAGATTTTCAATAAAGTTAGTTTCTACAAACTTCCAAGAATATAGCTACTTTTTTCTTTGTGCCAAAGTTCCAGAAGTTTCATTAGAAAACTGTCCGTTTATTTTGGAACTGTTATAGAACGGATTATATATCGAGACTGGATCGATATTGGAAGAGACTTTAATTGTCATAAAATTATTATTATCAATGACCTAGGGATATTATTGTACCCTCACTGTGATACACTGTTGAATTTGAAATAAAAAGCCCGTTTATTTGAGCTAAGTGTGATCCCCCTCTTCCTTCGAATTTTTTTCATTGCGATGACGTCCCTGCTTTTATGATGGGGTCATAGATACCCTGTATACCTCGGACGAAATTACTGTAGGTCCCAAAAAGATTACCCAATTTTCAAACGAACCTATTCGTTAGTTCCTGAGGGACGCACCGGAATTCGGTCCCGCTACCTGCGGAAGGGACTACCTGTATCGGATTAAATTCGAAGTGTGGTCACACCAGCGAAAATGCGATTTCGGAATTGGGTCCCATGTACCTACTATTTGTTTAATTTGACTTTTATTTTCCTTCACATTTTTTTGGGCTTAGGACCAACAGTACACACTTATTGTTGTTGTACTGGCATGTTTAAAAATTTACGCTAAATGCGTATCGTCAAAAATAAAAACGTGAAATAATAACCCAACCAAACCTACCCCTACCAAACCACCTTCGTATTTTTAGTCAATTTTTTTGTAGAATGAATTATAATAATTTTCAATAATAACCCAACCAAACCTACCCCTACCAAACCACCTTCGTATTTCTAGTCAATTTTTGAAGAATAAATTATAATAATTTTCAATAATAACCCAACCAAACCTACCCCTACCAAACCACCTTCGTATTTTTGAGATAATGATTTTTGAAAACGAAATTTAAACCCATCGATTATTAATAAACGCTCACCCTTTTCACTCGTCATAGAGCTGAAATTAATATTTTCCATGTCAAACAAACAAACAAAATCACAATAACGGACACAAATAAACACGTCTTACACTCTGCACTTCAGAAGAACAATTGCTAAAAATAATCTTTTAATACCCACATGAAATCTACCTGCTTCGACAGCGGACCGAATTACGAAATCACCCTTTCGGATTTGGACAAGGTCCCTGTGAGCAGGTAGCCCTTTTGCTAGGTACCCGGACCGAATTCCGAAACACCGTTCCTGAGTTATAGCCCGTAAAAAATTCTTGGGACACCCTGTATATCCATAGCTATTAAGTCTATTGCTTAGTTTTTTAGCAAACTTATTATTAGATGTATTAACGTAAGAAACTACAGGTCTAATTGGTTTCGATACTTTAAGTAATTTAACCTAACCATATAATTGTATTGATTGACATTTGATTAATTATTTATGGTAAAAATAGTATTGATGAACAACTGATGGGGAAAAGTGAAATGAAGAAACGTAGTGTAAATGTAATGAAATTTGGTATAAAATCATGATTACTATTTGCTAGAAAAATGTGTTTTATTTGAAGGAATTTTATGACTACATACCAGGATGAGTAAAAAGGTCTTTGTTAGAAAACAAATTATTAACAATCTCTCCCGCATACTTATAATTATTTTACATTTTGTATTACTGCTTTCATAAATTGTTTTGTCCTAGTTTGATTATATCAAACAACGCGCTTTATCAATGTAGGTTACAAATGGAAATTCTACATTATTTGAAAACCTTTGCGATAAGTAAATATCATTTCTTCAATTTTCATTAATATCGCTATCGATACAGTCATATTTATAGAAAGCCTAATAGTTTAAACAAAAACTCCATTAATTCATAATTTTGAGAAGAGGTTTTGAATGTTTTATATAATTTACTTTGAAATGACTACAAACGTTTAAAAACCACCCTCAACTTTTAGCCACCAAAATGTCATTTGGGGAAAAATGTTAAGGACCATTTTGGTGTAAAATTTAATGGTCTACAATTTTTAGTTAAGACATTTTTCTGTAACTAAAACGGTTTTTGAGTAATTTAAAAAAAAACACTTCAATATTATCTATATTTTATTGCGTGGAGTCTGGTGTTGAAAATTTCTCAATTTTGAATGAAAAATTTGATGAATTAAATTTTTAAATATATACAGGTTGACCCAAAAACAGTGCGTTATCCAAATTCTATTTAAAATACACAACAAAACATTATTAAAATTGTGTTTGGAGTCTGGTAATGAAAATTTCTCAATTTTCTATGAAAAATTTGATGAAATAAATTTTTAAATATACAGGTTGACCAAAAAACAGTGCGTTATCCAAATTCTATTTAAAATACATAACAAAACATTATTAAAGTAGTGTGTGGAGTCTGGTATTGAAAATTTCTCAATTTTGAATGGAAAATTTGATAAATAAAATTTTTCAATATACAGGCTGACCCAAAAACAGTGCGTTATCCAAATTCTATTTAAAATACACAACAAAACATTATTAAAATTGTGTTTGGAGTCTGGTAATGAAAATTTCTCAATTTTGAATGAAAAATTTGATGAACTAAATTTTTAAATATACAGGTTGACCCAAAAACAGTGCGTTATCCAAATTCTATTTAAAATACACAACAAAACATTATTAAAGTTGTGTTTGGAGTCTGGTATTGAAAATTTCTCAATTTTGAATAGAAAAATATACAGATTGTACCAAAAAATCGGGGTCTAGGTGAATTGATCGAAAACAATTTATCGAATGACAATTGACCGAATGCAATTTATCGAAAAACAATTTATCGAATAGGTGAATTTATCGAATGACAATTGACCGAATACAATTTATCGAAAAACAGAATTTTCAATAATAACCCAACCAAACCTACCCCTACCAAACCACCTTCGTATTTTTAGTCAATTTTTGAAGAATAAATTATAATAATTTTCAATAATAACCCAACCCCTATCAAACCACCTTCGTATTTTTAGTCAATTTTTGAAGAATAAATTATAATAATTTCCAATAATAACCCAACCAAACCTACCCCTACCAAACCACCTTCGTATTTTTAGTCAATTTTTGAAGAATAAATTATTATAATTTCCAATAATAACCCAACCAAACCTACCCCTACCAAACCACCTTCGTATTTTTAGTCAATTTTTGAAGAATAAATTATAATAATTTTCAATAATAACCCAACCAAACCTACCCCTACCAAACCACCTTCGTATTTTTAGTCAATTTTTGAAGAATAAATTATAATAATTTCCAATAATAACCCAACCAAACCTACCCCTACCAAACCACCTTCCTATTTTTAGTCAATTTTTGAAGAATAAATTATAATAATTTTCAATAATAACCCAACCAAACCTACCCCTATCAAACCACCTTCGTATTTTTAGTCAATTTTTGAAGAATAAATTATAATAATTTCCAATAATAACCCAACCAAACCTACCCCTACCAAACCACCTTCGTATTTTTAGTCAATTTTTGAAGAATAAATTATAATAATTTCCAATAATAACCCAACCAAACCTACCCCTACCAAACCACCTTCGTATTTTTAGTCAATTTTTGAAGAATAAATTATAATAATTTTCAATAATAACCCAACCAAACCTACCCCTACCAAACCACCTTCGTATTTTATCACCATTAGGTACCTGCCGTAATTAGGGTTAGCGTTCGGTCAAACGGTCAAATTGTCATTCGATAAATTCACCAATTCGATAAATTCACCTATTCGATAAATTGTTTTTCGATAAATTGCATTCGGTCAATTGTCATTCGATAAATTGTTTTCGATAAATTCACCGCATACCAAAAAACAAATATTTCGATCGGCGTGGATTTGATGCTGAAGATTTTACAATTTTAATACGTTTTAACTATACAGGTTGGCACCAAAAACAGTTTTAACAAAAATTTAAAAAAAGTATATTAACAAAAAATATCTACAACAACTGTAAAATATTCTGATGTGTTTAAGACTAGACGCGTTACACAAGAAATACATCTCGGTACCTATATCATTCGAACTGAAACCTGTCATAATTACCGTTTCGAGCACAACTTAATCCTCAAATTAAGTTCCTTTAAGTGAAATGGATAGACGAAGTTATTAGTCTATACAGATTGTAGAATATTTAATCTTGAATACATTCAAGCAATAATATATCTACACAATCAGTTAACTTAACGAGAATTGTCACTGTTATATATTATTTCTCATTAAGAACGTCTACGAATACGAAAGTCTATACAGAGTGGTCCATAATTTTAATCAAATCCTTGTTTTTAACAAATTACAAGATTTCGGTTGATTTTTGTCTATTGTTTGTCAAAGAATATTGATTTGGTGTTTCATGACTAAAATAACTATAGTCATCGCAAGGGTAGACAAGGGCGATACCCTGTATAATATCCATAGAATGAGCCAAGAGCTCTAAAAGATAAAAATAGAACACATTGAAACAAGTTTTAAAAAAAATCTAAGTTTACATAAAAATATATTCAAAGCTATTCCAGAGGTTGCAATTTTAGTTTATATATCACATGTTTTTGGCATAGCCTCGAACCTTAACCACCTAAAAATAAATTGCCCACTCCAAGGCTTGTTCAACAAAGGAATGTGTCATGAAGTCTCGGTTACCTATTGTTTTTCTATCTCCTCTAATTTTCGAGATACGTTGTTGCAAAACCTTCCAATTTGTGACACCCTGTGCAATGTAAACACTCAATACAAACAGTTACAAACTTTTACGTTTCTTGAGATTCTAGTTTTAAAATGTCTATTCTTAGATTTTTTACATTAATCACCGATACTAATAAATAATATATTTTAATTTATGTTGTGGTCCCGCCGCTGATGTCAAAATGTTAAACAGTACTTTGGTCGGTTTTGATCAAGGTCGTCAGGAATCCACGGATAAAATACGAACAAAGGGCCCGTGGGCTGATACAGGCACGTCCTCTCGTTGACTTTCCCCCCATTCTATTCACAGTAACGGACTAACAAATTTTAATTAAAACAACAATTGAATAATGTAAGAAACAAACTACAAGATTTTCAATTTAAAAACTCGACCAGTAAAAACTGTAGACATTCCTTGTAAGTGACATTTAACAATAACTTGCACGTAATGAAAATCTCATAACATACACGTGCATTTAGATAAGAAAACTTAAATTTGTTTGTTGAATCAGATTGCAATCAAATTTTTATTTAGTACTACTTTATTTGGTTATTTTCCAACCTTTTATGCTTTCAATTTTTGTAACAAATTATAGTATTCGAACATTTTCTGAACTTTACCTACGAATATGTCTGTTAGAAGTGGAAAAGTTGAAATTACCAGCACTCAGAAGAAAATAGATGGGCTTAGAAAAAGTATAGTACGTTACACGAGTTGTAATCCCATTACGCACTCGTGAAATGTATGCACTCGCCGGGTTACTTTTAACTCTTGTTACGTAATATACTATTATATAATATGACTTATAGTTATTACTGAATCAATAAGTTGTAGTTACATTTTTCTTTTTGATTTTTCGGTACGTAGTTCCGACCCTGTTCTCTGTACTCCCTCAGATATCTTGGACTTTCTGGTCATTTACCATATCGAATGTCGCACAGGAGATGGCGATCTCTTACTTGTGGGATGTATTACGAACGAAATATTTGCAAGTGCTTTATTATCCGTTTTCAGTGGCGGATGCTTTTTTAAATTTCTATATTTTTCATGTTCAATAATACAGTAATTTTCGAGTTTGAAGACCTTTCTGATAACATAGAATAACTTCCGTGTTCTATATGTCGTATAGTCTGGTCGGTTCCAAGAAAAACCGCATGTATAGTTGTGAGTAAAATTTGTTTGCACTGTTTCACAATAAAATAACAGTATGCGACAAGGTCTCTTTGAGAATTAAAATGCCTAAACCTCAAATCATTTCTAGTCTTGACCTACCAACAAGCGAACAATTGATTCTCATTGGTACAACGTAATTTCCGATTGGTCTATGAAAAATGTACTTGAATTGTTAGTCCACATGGACTGTTAACGTCCCAGGGTGGGTTTACTTCACTTCTGCTATTTACGAGATATTGTGTTCTCAGATGTTGCCACGAATGATCTATTTTAAATCAGCTGCGTTATACACAATTCTCATAGAAATGTTAGCAGTAGGAGAACAGAATACGCCCCGTTCAAGCATACCCACTTGCCTAAGTCATTCAATATGCACGTGATTTCACTTCGTGCGGTTTTTCTTGAGAACGAATCGACTTTAGTTTAATTGGCCGCCTCTTTACGATTTTCAACTATCGGCCTGAATGATATTCAGTCGTAGCGTTTGTTACATTTATTAAACTGGCTGGCTAATGCTTAGGCCATTCGTACGATAGGGTGACAGACAGAATAAAAAAGATGAAACTTACCTTGATGCTGTTCCTAAACTGAATCAGGATCATTGGTTAATTAATCGGGAAGGGTGAGGAAAATGATTGAAGAAGCTGTACAGAAGGGGAAGGGTGAATGGAATGGTTGTTTCCACTTTATTTTAAAATTTAGAATTTTGTTTCGACTATGTCTAGACGTAAACTTGGTTAACGACGACTTTGAGAAGACTAATATTAACAAAAATTCATATGCATGCTCGATTTGCATGGGCTAATGAGTTTCATGCTTTTATCTCTGTACCTCCAGAAAGGACAATAAAAATGAATTCATCTTTTACGAACACATTTTCAGCAACTTTTACAATGTTATTTCATTCAACCACTTTACCGCAAATTCAACTACCACCGGCGTAACGATTGGGGAAAGGGGGTTGTTATATTAGACGTGGGTTCGAATCATAATCTGTTTCAAAAGTTGTTCTATTCAAAATTGTTCGAGCGAAAAGTAGATAAAGTTCTGGATATGTCCCAAGAAATTAATTAAATTGTGGACAAGTTCTCGCTGAAGATTATTAGAACAGATATTGTTAATTTTTGAAAAAAATGAAAATGTACAGAGTTTCCTACCCTTAACTTCTGAAAATATATTTTAATAAACAATTTATTGCTGCAAGGTTATATAGTTCGTAACTTATAAATATCAACCCACGTGATCAAAGTGCCAAAAAAGAGACGTTCGCTTGTATTATGTCATTCTTTTGCTGCTGTCAATCAGTATGTTTTACAGCCTTAATCCTAATAAATATTGAAATTTATAGGTCGCATGTTATAAACAAATATGAATATATACTTAAAGAAAGGTTTCATAATTGATTTCATATGTAATACAACTCGTGGGTTAGTTAATTATTAAACTCAAACTAACATTAGTCGTACTAAAAACTTTATATGTTGGCAAACATGCGCGCTATTGCCGCGATTAAAATGGTTTATCTAGTAATGTTGACGTCTTGACATTTTTAAGGTTATGTTGTGACATTTTAATATTGATTATTCAACTTTTCGATTATTTCATCTTCTTGTTATAAAAAACTTCGAAAAACTGAGTAAATTTTCACAAGCAGTGATGAGTTGTCAAAGTTAACGTATAAATGAAACTTAATAACACTGCAATAGTTGATGTATTTACTATTCATCTATTCCCGACTATTTACAGCATGTATGAAGCAAGTAAGTATGAGTTTAATATTATACTCAATCAACTGTATTTATTGTATTCTGTTACACTATTCATAATACTTGGCAATTATATTTGCACAATTTATTTACAGATAATCCATTTCACTTAAGAAATGTTACTGCTGCAATTGGAGGAAGAACAATTATTTAATGTAGAATGTTCCTAATCATATAGTTTCCTAAAATATGACACAGTGGATTTCCAAGAAAAATAAACCACAATATGAATTTGTATTTATTAAAATGAATCTTGAATTTTCCAACTATTACATACTGTAATGGTATCAGATAATTAAATTACTTGAATCAATTCTATTCATAAAAGGATTTCAGAAAAATAGAAATGCAAGAAATAAATATGTATAATAAATTAATTTGAATACAAATTTTGAAATAAAAATAGAAAGACGTACCTTGAATTAATAAAGTATCATATATTTTTTTTATCATATCCAGTAATAATTGAAGTAAATTTAGATTTCTTCATTTAAAATTAGTTTGCTTGTTTGTTTTTTATAATCAATATGTATTTGTTACACCTGAAATTGAAATTATTAGTATACAATATTTAATAAACAATATAAATTATATTTTGGGCAGAATTCTAACTTAAATTATAATTGAATGTCACTGTCAAGATGAAGTATGTTTTGCGAAGACAGAACAGTCAGACAGAATCATAGAATAATATTTTCAGAGATGGTTGTTAAGAAAATAATATGTACTGCATTGTGATTGGTGCAATAAAATCAACATTTAAAACGTTTATTAAAATAAATTTACAATTAGTTTATATAAAATATGTAATTGGAAAGATTTATTGGACATTGGTTATGAGTTTACATGAATTAAAATAAAATTATTGATGGTAGAATATTGTATATTAGATATTTAAGAGGTACACATAATTTTAAGGTTTTTTTTTATAAATAAGGACAATTTAAAGGGTAAATTTAGTGAAGTTCTTGGTGATATAAAAGGTAGAAAGAATTACAATAGTGCAAGAATAAATATTATAGACAATAATAGACAATAAACAAGAAATTATGAAATTTTGCAATTAGGAAGAAAAAATCAAGTGCTTTGGAAATAGGACATAGCAACGCGGGGTTGTTGATTAGAGAGACAAGAGAGTGGAGGTGAATAAAAAAAGGAAAAGGTTTTGAAAAAAAGTTTTTGATTTAAAAAAAAAGAGTATAAATTGATAATTAAACTAAAGAAATTAGATAAAAAGTTTAAAAATACCAAGAAAGGTTCAGTAAAATATTGAGAAATAGAAGAAAAGTTAAAATATACCTGAAATACCATCCAGAAGTTGTTCCAGCATCCCAGAGGAGAATCAGAATCCTCAATCTTCCTGTGAAATCCTGTAATCCCGTCTACCTCATCAAATTTATGAATCCTCATCCAACCAGTTAAAAAATTCAATATTAAAAAGGTTAGTCAATAATTGGTACCAATAAAATTTAATCAAAAGCATATGCATATCAGAAGTACTTTTAAAATAAATTTCAAAATTCAATAATAATTCACTTTAATCAAAATTAGATAAGAGCTCACCTTAGATTTAAAATTTTATTTCCTTGAATTGTAGGTTAGGTAACTGTATTTGTATAATTGTTTCTTTCTTTTTGTAATATTAGATAAATTTGAGCTGATATTCATGTAAATATCATACAAAGGCAATCACTATTATGATTAAACTGTTTTGTTGAGTTGAGTTCCATTTTATTATTATAGGTACAAACAAAAATTTTCCTAATACCACTCCATAGACATTCATTCGCTTTGAACTGAATTGTTTGCAACTCTCCATACTCTGTGGCTTTACATACACATCGACAGAGACATCTACTTTTTAAAGTAATAAGAAAGGTTTGTCCATAGGCGTCACAAAATTTTATTAATACATATTTATTTAAATAATGTATGGAAAAATAATTTTAATAAATTCTGAAAATAGGGATTGATACAAATAACATATATCTGTGAAAAAGTTCAATAAATAATTTAATAGCGCCAGAACCCAAAGAGAGTAAGAGTTTTTCTTGTTCCCGAATTTAATATGAACTAGCTGGAAGAAAGGGCAAGTATAAGCACTATAAAAATTAATATAAAATTTAAATAAAATAATAACAAATACAAACAAACCATAACAATATATACCTTTTTAGGCTCAATAGGTTTTAAAATAATAATTTCTTACTTATTGCTGCACCATTAACATACAAATAAAAGTTTTATACAGAAATAGGTTCAAGTTTGTTTATATACTATCAAAAACTAAACCTAACCTATAGCCAAATAAAAAGAAGAATATTTGATAACTTCATTTGACATTTACTAGATTCTCATACTATTTCAAGAGCTTGGCAACATAGTCCAGTTATGACAGAAGTCACGTGGGTTGATATTTATAAGTTACAAACTATACAAGTACCAAGTTTGGAGGTAGGAGATCTGGATATGTTCCAAAAAATTAATTAAATTGTGGACAAGTTCTCGCTGAAGATTATAGAACAAATTTTTGAGATTTGCTTAAAAAACTGACTTATCTTCAAAGGACGCTAACTCCTTTAGGAGGAACTTTCGCGTAACGGTAAATTAGGCTAGATGGTCATAAAATCAAATATAGTATCTGTAGTTTGCGTTTGGTAGAAGAGAATATATTTGGACTTTATAGTTCTTCAACAAGAAGAAGGGAAAATTATAATTTAATTCACCCTTCCCCTTTACTTGTAACAGTGATAAAAATTCGGAAATATTTCAAACAATCCAGTTGTAAAATAATCATACTATTAGGGATTATACTTTCGCTTTTCGAAAAATATTTGATTAACGACTACCTGTTTTGGTATTGAATCCAATCACGTTGGCATAAGAAAAAACGAAATATCTTTGAACGAAGTATACAAAACAATTAAAACCATCCCGTGTACGTTCACATAACCAACAACGTCACGTTTATAGGTATATATTTTTTAAATGCCCACGGAGAATCAACAAAGTTGTGTTTCTTGGCACTGCTATTAAAAGCCTCGGTATGAAACATTGTATTAATACTAAAATGCCAACGAGTACTGTTGAGTACCAATCTTATCTGATTACTCAACGTACCCGTCGACAAGACAATATTATCCAGACAATGAAATGATTACTTTCACACCTGAATTATCTAAAAATTTATTGGAATGCTGTTCGAAGCGTTCCCAGCGCAATTTATTTACGAGAAATTTTATGTCTTGTTTCAGGTAAGTTTCAGCTCAACGTTTTGTTGGTGAGTACTAAACATTTTGTACGCTAGATGTCGCAAAGTTGTAAGTTTTTATATGCCAAAAAAAATATATTTTCTTTTCAGCCACATTTTGATAACATTTCAGATTGATCATTTTTTCCGATCCTTAAAAACGTATGTTTTGGTGGAATTTAACTCAAAATGTAGTCGGTCCGGAAAAAAACTCTAATTTGAACGCGCAATTAAAATTTTATGAAGCTGGTATTCGAGTACTGGTGGAACGTAAAATAGTTGAAAACTGCTAGATACAAATTCCTTTTACCTCGTTAGTTTGTGAAATACAGGATGTTTCTACATTCATGCGACAAAATTCAGGAGGTGATTGCTCGTTAGAAATTAAGATTCCTATAACAAAATTTCCTCATCCCACCTCTTTCTGAGATGTCACCCTTAAAAGGTTGTCGCGACAGATGGTGATGGGATAACTAATCACAAACAAGAGTGGTTGGTTATATCGTGCAGATATATCAACCCCGTTTAACTTGGAAGTGTAATTCAATACGCTTCATGCCATATAACCAGGGGAGTAGTTGTTGCTTCTTGGTGAAGGGTCTGCTCTTTGAAAAGTAATTTTCAAATTTGTATAATAGTATACAACTATTGTCTTTGTAAATAAACTTGAACTTACTCTTCATCTGCTCCTCGTAATATGTTTATTAAAATATAACAACAGAAATGTTAACAAACACGTCGATATATCAATTATTGTTTTTGTATATTCAGTACTTTGTTTTTTATCGAAATAATTACTTTTTACTTTAAAACTAATTAAAGACATGCATGCGTGGTTGTGTTATCCTTGTATCTAACCTAAATGACTTCTGACAGTTTTTTTTGTCAATTATATAAGATACAGGATGTTTCTAAATAAATAAAAAATAATTTTCAATAGTTTGAGGAAATTTAAAACACCCTAATAGAGTAGAAACACACTAGCACGAATTACTTCTTGAAATTTTAAAAATAGGCTACCATATTTAATTTTTAGTGTAGTTCCACTCCTTTCGAGAGTGTCCCAGAGGTTCTCTATTGGATCCAAGTCAGGACTTTGGGCTGGCAGCCCATGGTCATTCATTAATTCGATTGGGTTGTGCTCAACACTTGAACTGAATCCTGAATCCCATGTTATCTACATCCATTCCAGAAGCTTTGAGTCTTCTATGTTTGACTGGAGGGATTTTCAGTAGTTGTAATGATTGTATTATTTCCTCTCCAAAGTGCTTCCGTTTGAGTCCATGTATGTTCTCGCAAAAGCAGAGTATGTGAGTAGGTGTTTCATTATAGAGTTCACATAGGTTCACTAACTTTGCCCATTTTGTGCAGGAGTT
Source organism: Lochmaea capreae (assembly GCA_949126875.1). Taxonomy (NCBI): domain Eukaryota; kingdom Metazoa; phylum Arthropoda; class Insecta; order Coleoptera; family Chrysomelidae; genus Lochmaea; species Lochmaea capreae. The sequence goes on from OX421408.1 coordinate 4,555,255, forward strand.
TCCTCAAGGTGCAGTGTCCAGTCACCAGGCCGGAAACTGTCTTCAAATGTCTCATACTCAGTTACAATAGCTTGAGAGTTCCTTGCCTATCTTGTTCAATAAACTCTTTGTATGGAGATGCCTTTGTGTCGACCTCCATTTGAGTTGGTGTTCCCTATCTAGCCAGTTCCCGATTTCCCCTCTTATGCAATCTTTTGTGATTCCACAAAACGGTTCCGGACCTACGAAGTCTCCTTTAGAACCTTCTTTAGCTAACTGGTCAGCGATTTCATCACCTGCAATCCCCTCGTGTGCCGGCACCCTTATTAGAGACACTTTGTTGTCTCTTGTCTGCTTGTTGAGGTATTCTTTACAGTTTTTTACCAGTCTAGACCTAGTTGCCTGGCTGGCTGTCAGCCTCTTCAAGATAATCTTTTTTCAATCCTAGCAACTTGCCTTTTCATGCATTTGCATAAATTCAATCACCCGTGAAGTTTCCGTTTAAAATTACACTTTTATTCGAAGAAATACCTTCTCATAACGTTGAATGGGACGTCCATATATCCGGATCCACACTCCTATGTTTTCGACTAACCTGTTCTGCCCAGATGATCGTGTTTTCATTTTTAAAGGACATACCTCGGTTTGTTTTAAGGCTGGTATTTAATTTAGTAGATTCTTGCTTTGCATTCCATCTGATCTTAGATTAGTTATTTTTGCCAAATTTTTTCACAGTACGAGGATGTATTGATATCTGGTTAGCCTAGACCAATTCCATGCATCAACAAAATATAGCAACGAACAATAACTTATTAGAAGTGTCAGTGTGAAGTTTGACGTCAAAAAAGTAAACCAAAATTACGCAATAAATTAAAAGAAAAAAAATGTCCACCGAAATTGTGAAAATCAAAAAATTGGATTATCGAGCCATCATCAAGTACCTGTATTTAAAAGGGTTAAAAGGTAAGCAGATTTACGAAGATATGCTTAATGCCCTTGGTGATCAATGTCCTTCGTATGCGACCGGGAAAAATTGGACTGCAAGCTTCAAAAGAGGTAAATTTTCCATTGAAGATGATGACCGATCGGGAAGGCCAGTTTCTGTGTCAGTCCCCGAAAATATCGATGCAGCTCATGACATGATTTTATGAGACCGTCGAATTGGGCTAAAACGGATATCTGAAGCACTGAATATTTCATACGAATGCGTTCATCATATAGTTCACGTCAATTTGGACATGGGAAAAATTGCTGCAAAATGGATCCCCAATTGTTTGAATGTTGACCAAAAGCGTGCTAGGGTAGAAGCATCGCGTTCGATCTGTGCTCGATTTGAAAACGATGTAGACTTCTTAAACCGAATTGTTACTATGGATGAGACTTGGGTACATTTCTACGATCCAGAAATAAAGCAACAATCGATGGAATGGCGACACTGTGGTTCTCCAAGACCTAAGAAGTTTCGTGTCCAAAAATCTGCTGGAAAAGTTCTTGCTTCAGTTTTTTGGGATTGCCATGGAGTAATCTTGATTGATTTCTTAGATAAGAGTAGAACAATAACTGGAGATTACTATTCGACATTACTGACCACTCTACGGGAAAAAATTAAAGAGAAAAGACGCGGAAAGCTATGCAAAGGTGTTTTGTTTTTGCAGGACAACGCCCCTGCACACAAATCTCATGTTGCCATGCAAAAAATTCGTGATTTAGGGTTTGAATTACTAGAACACCCCCCTTATTCATCAGATTTGGCTCCGTCCGAGTATCATCTCTTTCCTCAACTGAAAAAAATTTCAAAAGGTCGTACATTTTCTTCCAACGAAGAGGTAATAAAAGCTGTTGAGGTCTGGTTTGCAGAGCAAGAAGACACATTTTTTTTAAAAGGTCTAGAGACGTTGCAGGTTCGCTGTAATAAATGTATCCAATTAAAAGGAGAATTTGTTGGGTAATGAAATATTTTGACATTGCAATTTCTATAGTAGGCTAAGAATTTTTCAATATATCCTCGTACTTTGCCTTTGTAATGAAACAAACTCTCTCTAGTAATGTTTTTCCATATGATGAAGTGGCCTCTGTTACAACCACTATTTATGTTTTTTTTCTTTTTTCAGGTAAAAAAAGTACCTTAAATTACTTTTACCAGTTCCTTTAATCAGCCGTATCCCATAAATAAAATTATTCTCTCAAGTTCTCAGTTGTCTACGGCAAAATAAAATAAGATTGCAACACAGCGCCTCTTTAGCACTAAACATATTAAATTTCTTGAGGAAAAAAGTTTAGAAATAAGTAATTTCGTGAACACTTGTAGCTACTATGGCTGTGTTTATGTCCCGGACACAAGTTTTTTACGAGTTAAAAGAGAAATAAAATAATGGTATTATGCCCGGTCTAGACTAATAAACTTATCACAAAATCACGGTCGAGTTAAGACGAACAGGAAAAAAAATTGGGAAAGTCTGCAGAAGTAAAATAAAGAAGAGGGATTATCCTTCGAGCTGACGAATTTAGTGTCTGCAAAAAGTTTCGGAGGTATTTCAATTTATTCGACTCAAGAACAACGCAATCATTCCAGTGCCGCTCTAACATTTCAATACCACTTTTGTTGAACGATTTATCTTTTGCTTCAAAATAGGCCTCAGTGTCAGCGATAACCTCTTCGTTCGAGTGGAATTTCTTACCAGCGAGCATTTTTTTTAGGTCTGCGAACAGCCAGTAGTTGCTGGAACCCAAATCTGGCGAATACGGTGGTTTTGGGTTAGTTCAATTCATATAGTTTTGCCATTGTTTTGATTGGCTTGTGGCACTGTTTTCTTTGCCATGTGAGGAAGTTTCTTTGCAATTTCGGCCTTCAAACGCTCCAATAACGCTATACAGGGTTGGGATAAAGTATGGAACCAAGTAAGTATCTTTTAAACGAAAAGAACGATATTTATGAAAATTTGCAGGTAAGTGCAATGGAACAAAATGCATCTGATGTACATTTTTTTGTTAATAATATACTCACGGTTCAACCGGAAATGCCATCAACTTCTTTAATTTAAACAGGACACCCTATATATTTTCACAGATTTTGAAAGAGCTTGTTATTTTGAATTCATACATATTGAGTTTAGTGTAAAAAAATTTGTAAAAACGAGTACATTTCATTATTTTAGAATAATGAGAAACAAAATCACTTCAAATGTTCAGAATGCTCGCCGTTTACTTGCTGACAATATTCCATCCTATTAACAAATTCTTGAGTTACACTTTTCCACGTATTAGTTAACATTCATCAATAATTTTTTGTCTCAATTCCTGTAAGTTTGTTGGTCGTATAACGTAAACACGTGATTTTGGATAACCCCAAAGAAAAAAATCTAACGGGCTAAGATCCGGAGAACGAGCAGGCCACTCTATGAATCCTCTACATCCAGAAAATCCCTAACCCGTCTATCATAGTGGGGAGGTGCTCCATTTTGTTGAAACCAAACATTTTGTGGTAATTGCCCATTCTGTTGAAGTGCAGGAATAATTTCGTTATTTAGTAGATCCAAATACTTGTCACCATTCAAGTTTCCGTCGATAAAAAATTGGCCTATTTTCGACAATTCCCATCCAAACATTTAAGTTCTGTGGATGCTGGGTATGTGAATCATGAATCCAATGAGGATTTTCATTTGACCAATACCTTGAGTTATGGCGATTAACTTTTCCATTTAAACAAAAATTTGGCTCGTCGGAAAAAACTAGGTTAGAAGCAAAATTGTCGTCGACATTACAGATGTCCATTAGCCGTTCGCAAAATTCCAGCCGTCAGTGAAAATCATCGTCTGACAATTCTTGAACCAACTGTACCTTATACGGATGATATTTTTCACTTTTTAATATCTTTCCTACAGAACGTCGACTGATACCATGGTTTAGTTCCAAATTTTTGGTGGAAGTTTGAGGTGATTCTTCTAAATCGATTGCAATATTTTGTTTCGTTCGTTGCAGTCCGCGGTCTTCCAAGTTATAGCAAATTTTTTACCATCCCAGTTGTATTGAAACGTTGTAATGTTTTAGTTACTGTTGGGCGTGATATAGGTTTTCTCTCCGGATGCAAATTATTAAATATATGACACACATCTTCATGAGTTCTAACACGATCATCATTAAAATTTCAATACGCTCTTTTTCACTTAATTGAACCATTCTAAATTGTAAAATTTATTTCCGTCAATTAGAATTTGACACTTGGAGAACAAAAGACGTACTTAACAGTACTGGTTTATTTATTACTATGCATACAAACAACATCAATTAGTTTATCTAAATAGTTTTTTGCTCTAATGCAATAAACTCAAAGGAGGTTGATTAAAGTGCAATATTCCTCGTTTTTACAAACATTTTTACACTAAACTCAGTATGTATGAATTCAAAATCTGTAAAAATATATAGGGTGTCCCATTTAAATTAAAGAAGTTGATGGCATTTCCGGTTAAACCGTAAGTATATTATTAACAAAAAAATGTACATCAGATGCATTTTGCTCCATTGCACTTACCTGCAAATTTTCATAAATATCGTTCTTCTCATTTAAAAGATGTTTACTTGGTTCCATATTTTATCACAACCCCGTTTATAATCTTCACTGTTGATGGTATTTCCCTTTTTTTTAAGATAGTAGATGAATATTACACTACGTACATCCTAAAATACCTTTCCAGCTGATTGTTGTGCTTTTGTGCGCTTTGGACGAGGTTCTCCAGTTATTCCGTTTGGCTAACGTCTTCAGTCTAGAGGTCACGTTCTGGCTTGAGATTTCCTTAATAAAGCTATTACAACGACATCATTTTGACCGTTATCACTAGTTGTATCAGGTATTTAATTTCAAAATTTCTCATTGTAAATATTTGCCCAGTACACATTTTTATACCTTTAAATAGTGGTTTATTATCTCTTAGAAAATGTGTTTCGCCTATATTTATATTTTGAGTCGAAATTGTCATAAAAACCTTGAACTACTTCCTTAAATTTTTTGTTTTCTTTTTAATCTATTTCGTAAAATTACCAAAGCGTGAATCAGAGATTACATATTCAACGTTAATTTTTTTTTTTGCTAATACAACAAGTTTCGAAATAATAATCGAATGTAAACATACATTGAAAACTTATTACTACTGTTGTTTTTTCTATCAGAATTGGTCGATGGATTTTACAACAACGTCATGCAGCAAAAGAAAAACAGAAAAATACAAGTTGCTTATGTAACACGTTGCGTTAGAGTTAAAGACCGTTTCAAGGTGTTTTATTTTGAACAGCTTCAGAAAAGTTGAAGATTGTGCTTTAACCAATTATAATTTTTGGTCATCAAGTGTTTATATGTTGAATTTTGTTTTTACTTTTATGTTAAGCGTTTGTTTGCCCTTTTGCAATACGTTTACAGTTTTAAACTACAAAAACAACAATTTGCGGTTGACTATCAGAAAACATCTGTGACCAATGCGAACCTCCTGTCTGTCTGTCTGTAGAGTAGGAAGGGTAAGGTGGTCCAACAGCACTTAGGCCACATGTTACCCATTGTACATCCTCCCGAGGAGTTGTCTTCCTAGGTCGTCTTCCATCCTGTCCTTTCCAGGAAGGTAGACAGGTCACTAGGAGACATCTCCTTTATATTGGCAGGTGTAGGCCAAGACTCACCGAACACACACTCTCTTATTGACGATAACTCCGGGCACTCGCATAAGACGTTCCTGACATATTCATGTTCCTGTTCACACATCCTGAATAGAGGTGTGTCCACTAGCCCCATTGTATGGAGGTGTTTCCTCAATTGACAGTGGCCAGTCAGAAATCCTACCGTTAAACGTAGCTTTTTCCTGGTCATCGCCAAATATTTTTTAGACTCCAGCTTCCCAGGGTTTACAAGATTAAACAAAAATCAAATATTCTATCGTGAAATAAACTCAATTTCACTATTTTTTAACTTCAATTTTGCAAAGTATCCCGAGGGATACCGGTTCCCCGAATATACAGTTTCATTAGCCATTTATATATGTGCATAGATGCTTCTTGTATTAGTATTTAGCAAACACAGTGTTATTCATAAAATATGTAAAACTGGATATTACCGAGTCTGCTAAATTAAATGAACTTGCATTAGTTTGTTTTATCCAGAGCAATGTTGAAACATCGAGCTTTTGTAGAAGCTCACCACTGTACAATAACAAGAAATGGTTTTTCGACGTTGCACCCGCTCGAACAAAATGAGATTTCATGTTTTTGAATATTATGCTAGTAGTTGAGTTTCAATTTGTGAATAATACGAGGAGGGCTTTGTTATATTGGTCTTTGTTTCCAAGTTATAGGGTATTTTGTTTCAAATGACCATATAAACAGATTGTCATGTTCTAAAAGCACCACTACACTCTGGAAAGGATTCCCACTACCTCCATCTCACCCGATGTGGTCTTATTGTCGTCATGCTTTCCCCAGTCTGTAATGATTGTCTTGCTTTCTAATTTGCGGTGTGTGCCGAACATTATCTAGCTAAGATGGACCTTATTCAGTTTCATCTTAAGGCTTTGTCAGGGTAGATCCTCTTTTTGTCTCGAGTTCCAATTCTTACATATAATTACATTGTTATAATTCATTTAAAGAAAGTTACACACCGCCTCTTCCAAAATACACCACTGCACTCTGGAAAGGTCTCCCACTACCTCCATCTCACCCGATGTGGTCTTATTGTCGTCATGCTTTCCCCAGTCTGTAAAGATTGTCTTGCTTTCTAATTTGCGGTGTGAGCTGAACATTATTTAGCTAAGATGGACCTTATTCAGTTTCATCTTAAGGCTTCGTCAGGGTAGATCCTGCTCTTCCAAAATACATCACTACACTTTGGTAACGACTCCCACTACATCCATCTCCGATTTGGTCTTATTGTCGACAGGCTTCCCCAACCTATTCACTTCTTAACCAGAGTATGCCGAACTCTGCAGGATCTTGGAGTGATTTCTCTTGTTACAGCGTCTTTTTAAGGTTTCGCTATGGTAGACACTTCTGCTCTTCCACAATACATCACTACACTTTGGTAAGGACTCCCACTACCTCCATCTCCGATTTGGTCTTATTATCGTCAGACTTCCCCAACCTGTTCTCTTCTTAACCAGAGTATGCCGAACTCTACAGGATCTTAGAGTGATTTCTCTTGTTACAGCGTCTTTTTAAGGTTTCGCTATGGTAGACACTTCTGCTCTTCCAAAATACATCACTACACTTTGGTAAGGACTCCCACTACCTCCATCTCCGATTTGGTCTTATTGTCGTCAGGCTTCCCCAACCTATTCTCTTCTTAACCAGAGTATGCCGAGCTCTGCAGGATCTTAGAGTGATTTCTCTTGTTACAACGTCTTTTTAAGGTTTCGCTATGGTAGACAATCCTTTTGTCTTCTCCCTACGTGGTCCTTAGACCATTAGCTTAGCTTACACATTTTTTATCATGTCGAGAATATAACTGCTTCTGGTACTATCGTCATTCTTGTCCTAGCTGCTATTTTAGCCAAGAACCCTCATCGTCTTTTAAGATGTTTGTTGTTTTCTCCTTTTTGGCGGTAGACAACAATCTAGAACACTTAAAAACTCCAAAGATTTGTTGGTAAGAGTTGCTGTCATGTGTCATGTCGATTATCGTTTGGTTTTGCTAAAATCATATTACTAGGCACATGTTTTGTGGTTAGAGGCAATTAAATATATAAAGATATACGCGAAATGAGAAGTCTGGATATCTAAACTTATAGTTGAAACTTTGGAAAATCGTGTAGTAAAACATTTGGACAATAACTGGCGATCTCAGTAGAGATTATTATGAAAGCTTGGTTTTTCTGGTCACTTATACAAGAGTTTTTAATAAAAAAAAGGAATTTATTCTCTATTTACGTTAACCCGAAAAAAAACATAAACAAATAATTATTTATACGGACGACTTACCGCCCAGCATCATTTCAGTATCAGTACCATCTGCTAGTACGAGTTGCACTCTGTATAATAAAATGGTGCCCCCCCAAAGTATAGCGGCCGGGCCTTCGTCGTCGGTTAACACTACTTGTACGACCAGTATATAGCGGTTATGCGTAGAGCTCGCGGTCCGGACACCATCCTCATAGTTTTAATCTACCCAAGTCTTCGCAACCTTCAAGAAAACCGCTTCTTCTTCTGTCTCCGAAAGTAATAACTATCTCGAAGGACCAATCGTGCTACGCGGTCCCAGGATATTTTTCAGTGTTTTTTTTTGTTGTTTGTGATTTGGTGAAATTATTACTGTGAACGGGAATAAATTTTCAGTGAAATGAGGATTATTTTCTCACAGTGTAGATTAAAGTGAGAGGAAGAAGGACAAAAGCGGGATGGTGGTATGCCGTTGCTGATGGCTGGACGAAGACGTGACGCTGCTCGAATGCATCTACAATTATGGTAATTTTGCATCTTGTATAGTTTTATTTATTTATAGGTACTTTTTTTTTGAATTGTGACTCTAAGGTTGACCTGTTTGTAGTACAGTAAAGGTTTGAAAGTTTAAAATACTGTCTAGCAACTAAATAATCTTTAATTTATATGAAAACGTAATTTTAATTGACTTCAAAACGTCAGATTCAATTGACACTTTGCTTCCGATGAAAATGCAATAATATAAAATGTTTATTCCAATATCAGTGTTGAACAAGGTTGTAGTTTTATGGAAAATTAATAAATCATATGTTCAAAAGACTAAAAGTATAGAAGTGGTTGTATCTATTGACAAAAAATGTTTGAAACTTGTACGTGATCTAATAATAAGAATTGAAGATGAAGAAATTTCTTTACAATCCTTTTATAAAGAGAATACAGGGTGGACCGGATTTAATTGACGTATACAGAGATCTCGTGAAGCACAATAGATACAATATTGATTAAATGGAGAAAAATTTAAAATATCTCCACTAGTTGCCGAAATATTTGACAAAATCCGAAAATGGTCCTTTTCGTTTTTTAAATTTGCCGTCGTTATTATGAAAGATATCAAAAAAAGTATTCCCAACTTTTTTCAATAAACGAGGTTTTCTATAAATTACCATACCAAAAATTTCATTACGACGTTTCGTCTTTAAAGGGTCACTATCAACTTCATTTTTTTAAACACGGACCTGGATTTTTCATTGCAATATTTTTTACGTTTTGTATAGATACATACATACATACTTGACGATTTTACCACGTTTCGTCTTTCAAAAATCATCATCTTTTTCAAGTCCAGTCTTCTTTACTAAAGTCAAATTAATAATTTTAAATATTGGGCATTAAATAAAATTTTTGAAAGAAACAGATTAAATTCAACAATTTATTTTGAAACTTAATGACAATGAATAAATAATGATGGATTTATAAATGACACTCTAGGTAATAATAAGTTAAAAATAAATTAAAAAACTCAATCAAAAATCAGTTATAAAAGTTGTTCATACTGACGTCCGTTCTGTACAATACATAATTCGATCCTCCTTGGCAGATGAGACGGATATCTACTATGTTCTTTATGAAGCCCCATAAAAAATAATCTATGGGGTTAAGATATGGGGATCGAGGAGGTCATCTTGTCGGCCCGTTGGTACCAATCCAATGATCTCCAAAATATTCATATACTGTACAACTATTCTCAAATTTCAATATTTTAGGTACTATTACGATTTTATTTAGCTCGGCACGTAACACCTAGTTCCCGTTAACCAATTTAACATATTTTTGGACACATGTTTAGTGCATTCATTTTCTTTCAAAATTCTTATTGAATGTCCAATATTTAAAATTATTAATTTTAGTTAAAAAAGATGATGATTTTTGAAAGACGAAACGTGATAGAATCGTCAAGTATGCTATATCATTGTATGTATCTATACAAAACGTAAAAATCCAGGTCCATATTTAAAAAAATGAAGTTGATGGTGACCCTGTAAAGACGAAACGTCGTAATATGGTTTTTGGTATGGTAATTTATAGAAAACCGCGTTTATTGAAAAAAGTTGGGAATACTTTTTTTGATATCTTTCATAATAACGACGGCAAATTTAAAAAACGAAAAGGACCATTTTCTGATTTTGTCAAATATCTCGGCAACTAGTCGAGATATTTCAAATTTTTTTGAACCATCTAATTTCCTATTGATATACCATACTTTTTCTCGAATACGGCCGTTTTGCGCTCTTACCTGAAATCGACCTGTTTGCGCTCTGCGATTTTCATAATAGAAATGTATTATCCTTTTTTCTAGGATTTACCGATTTGCAATATAATTTTAAATTTATTATAACATAATAGCCCGGTAAAGGTTAGCTTAGAAAATTTGCTTAAAACCCATGGTACCTACTACAGAAAAATAGGAGCGTCTAAATGTAGCTCTCTTCACCGTAGTTCCAAGACACCCCGTGTCGTTCTCTATGAAAAGAACATCTCCTCGCTTTCCATACACTTTTTTAACTAAACCACCCTACCTTACCCCCTACCCTAATCCGAATCGAAAAATTGAATTGTGTAATTGACAGATTATTATAATAATTTTCAATAATAACCCAACCAAAACCACCCTACCTTACCCCCTACCCCCTACCCTAATCCGAATCGAAAAATTGAATTGTGTAATTGACAGATTATTATAATAATTTTCAATAATAACCCAACCAAAACCACCCTACCTTACCCCCTACCCTAATCCGAATCGAAAAATTCTTCGTATTTTTAGTCAATTTTTGAAAAAAACAATAAGAAAATAAAAATAAAAATATCTTGACTCGGACACGCCTCGAACCTGGTACCTCTGTGTTAAGAGCCCAGCACGCTCGAATAAACAAACATGGATTTTTGTATTTTACTTTATAAAAAAACTTTGAAAAAATAAATATAATTTTTGTACTTTCTTGTTTTCTTGTAAAACTAATATTTTTAACTTACCCTTTACCGGACTATTATTGTAGGTAGGAGGAATTTAAAATTATATTGCAAATGGGCAGATCGAAGAAAATAAAGTAGATTATGAAAGTAGCAGAGCGCAAAGTGGCCGATTTCAGGTAGGAGCGCAAAACGGTCGGGCGCAAAGTGGCCGACACCCTTTTTCTCCATTTATTCGATATTGTATCTATTGTGGGTTACGAGATCTCTATATACGTCGATTAAATCCGGTCCACTCTGTATCTTCCGAAGCACAAATAAATAATGAAATTAATTAAAAAATATTATTTCACCAGCCAAATATTTCAGTTGTAAAATAATCATACTATCAGGAATTATCTTTTGAATTTTCGAAGAAACGAGTACGATACTGTGCTATTGTTATCGGATTAACGACTACCTTCTGTGGGTTTTTGTCTTAAATCAATCATGTCGGCATAAGTCAAAACGAAATATCTTGGAACGAAGTATACGCCCCAGATGTTGAAAACGCTGGGCTTGTTTATGGTCGGGGATATTTATTTGCCGGGCGTAAATATGAACGAAAGAATTTTAAAACCTCGACGTTTCTACGTTTTATTTCCCCATTGTAAAAACAAATATTTCTTCTTATTATAAATTTTTTTTATTGCCAGATCCAAAATTAAACTCGTGGAACGTTAAGGGTGAGATATAATAAAATTGAGCTTATCTCTTAGAAAATAAACATTTATATTTCGTGACAGTCGAAGAAAGTTTCGGGATTATAACTTTGGAAAGTTAGATGAATTGAGTTATCAAGATAGAATAAATATATAGGGAGTTACTGAAATTGAAAAAAATATTTAATTAAAAAAAATATTCCGTCATAGTATAGGTACCTTTTTGAAGATTATTGATAGTACAATATTTTTGAATCTTAGCAGAAAGGTACCATTATTTTTTGACATTATCTCTCAGATTACGTAAATCATCGTGGAAATTTCAGTATGTACAATATGTACGAGGATGTATTGATAACTAGTTAGCCTAGACCAATTCCAAGCATAAACAAAATATTGCGTTACCATACCAACGAACAATAACTTATTAGAAGTGTCAGTTAGTTTGACGTCAAAAAAGTAAACCAGAGTTACGCAATAAATTAAACGAAACGTCTCTGGATCTTTCAAAAAAAATGTTTCTTCTTGCTCTGCAAACCAGACCTCCACAGCTTTTATTACCTCCTCGTTGGAAGAAAATTTACGACCTTTTAAACTTTTTTTCAGTTGAGGAAAGAGATGATAGTCGGACGGAGCAATATCTGGTGAATAAGGGGGGTGTTCTAGTAATTCAAACCCTAAATCACGAATTTTTTGCATGGCAACATGAGATTTGTGTGCAAAAACAAAACACCTTTGGATAGCTTTCCGCATCTTTTCTCTTTAATTTTTTCCCGTAGAGTGATCAGTAATGTCGAATAGTAATCTCCAGTTATTGTTCTACCCTTATCCAAAAAATCAATCATGATTACTCCATGGCAATCCCAAAAAACTGAAGCAGGAACTTATCCAGCAGATTTTTTGACACGAAACTTCTTAGGTCTTGGAGAACCAGAATGTCGCTATTCCATCGATAGTTGCTTTGTTTGTGGATCGTAGAAATGTACCTAAGTCTCATCCACAGTAACAATTCGGTTTAAGAAGTCTACATCGTTTTCAAACCTAGCACAGATCGAACGCGAAGCTTCTACCCTTGCACGCTTTTGGTCAACATTCAAACATTTGGGGATCCATTTCGCAGCAATTTTTCTCATGTCCAAATTGACGTGAACTATATGACGAACGCGTTCGTATGAAATATTCAATGCTTCAGATATCCGTTTTAGCCCAATTCGACGTTCTGATAAAATCGTTACATGAACTGCATCGATATTTTCGGGGACTGAAACTGGCCTTTCCGATCGGTCATCATCTTCAATGGAAAATTTACTCCTTTTGAAGCTTGCAGTCCAATTTGTCACGGTCGCATACGAAGGACATTGATCACCAAGGGTATTAAGCATATCTTCGTAAATCTACTTTCCTCTTAACCCTTTTAAATACAGGTACTTGATGATGGCTCGATACTCCAATTTTTCGATTTTCACAATTTCAGTGGACTTCTTTTTTCTTTTAATTTATTGCGTAACTCTGGTTTACTTTTTTGACGTCAAACTTCACACTGACACTTCTAATAAGTTATTGTTCGTTGCTATTGTTTATGCATGGAACTGGTCTAGGCTAACTAGATATCAATATATCCTCGTATGTTAAATTCTACATTTTATTGTATGGTTAAGTGGGGGTCACATGACCCGATAGTCGCCGCTGCCTGTCCTCCTCCAAATTTCCAATCTTTGGCAGAGAATTTCGATCGCATTGACTCTTGGAAGTGCTTGTTCTTGCAGCTCCTAATAACGGCTCTGTTTTGCCCTTCTCTAACCGCCCTGTATAATTTTCAACGTCTGGTAATAAACAGTAGCGATTTTGCCATTTTACAATTTATAAAACCGGTCACATAATATATTCTCGAACCAGAAGAAATGCCAACAACTCGAACATTAAGAGGTCTTAACAAACAAAAAAAAATATTTATTTTATTTCAACTGTATTACTGTATAATTTCAGGAAAGTTTATAATTCGTTAAGTTAATACAGAAGTTGTTTAGTTACACAAAGAGGATGTCGCAAATTTTTCGCATTCGACTTATTTTACGTTTCTACAGTTCACAGGACCGTATTTCGATGTTTTTTAAAATCATATTAGGTACTAAAGGAATATCCGAAGCACAAATAAAAAATAGAATATTACTTTACTTGCCAAATATTTCAGTTGTAAAATAATCATACTATTAGGCATTATCTTGTTATCGGATTAACGACTACCTACTGTGAGTTTTGGTCTTAAATCAATCAACGTAGTATACTTATCGAGCGAGGGTTCAGAAGATACATTTTTATTTACGGACTTTGGGCACGCATGGGTCAACCCAAGTCCTGTCGGTTTTTTGCTCTCACAGTGTAGACGCTTTCAACGTTGGCTGTGTTATAGATGCATTTTATATCGTATTGACGATATTTTTCCCATAATTACTGTAAAAATGTAGAACGCATACATCCACATATGACTGTGTTTCAGTGACTAATCATGTGTCATTAGTTATGTTTTCGGGTCACAATCCGAACCGATTCCGAACCAGTCTGGAATTAACTCTAAATTGTCTAAAGCGCATGCTTAGTTCCGAACCAAATAGTTTTAAATATACCGCGAACGGTCTTAGAACCACGGATCACCTTTTAGGACTTGAACGAAAACAAAACACACTTCTGACAGCTAACAAATGAAAAATAATCAAAATACAGTAAAAATAAACAAAATATAAAAACCAAAATAGACTAAATAGATCATTTAAATTTACCTTACACTAGACTTGGACAGTGGACAGCTAATTAGAGTTTGATATTCATTTACCACGTTAAAACACAACAAACCAAACAATAAACAAGTGAAACAACAGGTAACTAAAATAAAACAACTGACATATCGATCATTTGCGCATGAGCATCCGAACCGAACTTTCAGTCCTTACCAAAATCAGAGAACTGCTAGGACTGATTCCGAATCAATAACGAACCAATCCGATATGATCCGCGAACACCGAACTATTATTGAAAATTCAGAAATTATATTAACCGCGAACGCCAATTTTCAGAATACGCATGCGAATAGGCCCTGAACTGGTTCGAATTGTGACCCGCGAACATAGCTATTATGTCATACACTGAAATGTGTACCCAGCTTTAAGAAGCTGTAAACAAATTCATATTTAGACAAGAAAATGTCCTTATATAACGGAACTGTTTTATGAAAATAAGAATACGCTGACTAGATGGACGTATCAAATACAACCTCCGATATGACATTAGAAACATTTTGGTAGGTACCAATTGAAGGTTTCCGTCGATTATGTAATGTAATTTGTTTTGTAAATGTTTGGTTCGAAATGATCATAGTAGTCGCAATAACAAAACAACTGACATTACCATATTTCAATGAGTACAATTACTGACCTTAATTTCACTCAAATTTTCCGTGAAAATAATGGAATTACAAATGTTGAACTATTCTATTGTTATCGCTACATTATCATCTGGGTTTTATGGTTTCAAATTAATCGAATTCATTTCGATAGAATAAAGACAGAACTTTTATGTAGATACAGGGTTTGCTTTTGCACATTGCTCCAGTAAATCTAATGTGTAATCTGCATCCACCAAGATGTACAACCACGTGCAGCAGTTTTCTACAGATTGCGTAAATTACATCGGAACCCTGGCCTCGGATTACACAAGTACGACAAGGATATATGAAAGAGAGAGAAAGAATAATTGTGTGCGGTCATCACTTTGTTTCATCTTAGGGGTGTATACTTATTTCCCGAGACTCTCCGAATGGTCCTTTACAGAGAGAATTCATTAGTTGGTGCTATTCAGTATGCTCCCAACATGGAAGGAGTGAGGGTGTTAAAGAAATAAAAAAATACAATCGTTATTACGTAACCTGTACATGATCATTTCAGACCAAGTTGACAATTTCTAACTACAATAGGATATTATTTTAGCCATTGTAACTTGAAAATAAAATAGAATTTCTTGAGAGAACCATAATTAATAAACTAAAAATCCCTTCCATTAATAAATTAAATTGAAAAAATAAAATAAGTAGGTAGGTACCTACACCTATTCTAAACATAAAATATAAACTTCCTGAAAAAATAAAAATCCATTCTAAAGGTAAACATAATTTTAATGAATTAAGTGCTCAAATAAACCACCTTCCTGTGCCAGACAATAACCAAATCTGTGATAAAGATTTGATCTCATATATCTAAGATTATTTGGCGTAATGCTGGCACAAACGTGCTGTATTTTCACCCTCGAAAAAAAGTCAACGATAACGAGACATAACTATCATTTGTACAAATTAATCTGCGCTTCTGGCAACAGCGGACGGTTCCGATGTAATTTACGCAATCTGTATATTCTAAATACTGGTTCAAGACCAGTGAATGCAATTTAAAATAGGGTGTTTGCCGTTAAGAGCTTTTGTAGACAATCCCAGGCAGTCTAGACCTGATTTGAGGACATGATTTCAGTACTGCCTATCTATCTATCTATCTATCTATCAGGCCTTTAGAGCCAAATACTCCTACTTCGTCTGAAGTACAGGCTTGTGGGGTGAATTGTAATCCCTAGTGGTGAGCCACAATAGACCCAATGGTTAGGTTAGGTTAGGGTCGCAGTGGAGTTGGCGAGAAGGCCCCTCTCACATAGAACCTAATCTAGAGTATGAGGATGTTTTGGCCTTTATATCACCTGCCTAATGGTACGCCCACGTGTAAGATCAATCCAAATGCTAAAACTTTCATAATCAAACCATTTTAATCGTACGAAAGCAGCTAAAGTGATTATTTTTTCAATTGCACAGTTTCAACATCAACATGTTGAAAGGTATTAAAAGAAAAAGGACAATAAAATAGAATACGATTTATAATGTAATACCCAATGACAGATGAAAAATGGGAAAGCTGAAATAGGATTAGTTGTCGATTAGTTAATGTGTATAGCACGTGTGGGTTGTCTTTTATATAAATTATTTATAATTTATATGGTTAATTCTAGAAAAAGTTATTTACATACAACAACGGCCGTCAAATATTGCTCGACCTTTTTATCCATTACACAGTTATGATCATTAATAATGGTATAATTCATAAAGTGTGTGGTAGTATAACATGAAAACATTAACAATGTTTACATACATTTCTATCACTTTGATAATATAAAAAATTAGGTGAATAACAAACGTTTTGAAAAATTACGTGGGTCACAGTAAATTCTTCTACGGGTTGTTGTTGATGAATTATATGGCTATAAAGGTGTAAATTTAATAAAAAGTCACTGGCTTAAGGTGGGTATCCATATCAGCTTATGCCCCGTAACGTAACACCGAACAAAAAATGGGCCCGTTGCAAGATGACACGCGCTTGGAAACATTTTTCTTGTTTTTGGCAGTGTCCTTTATCCTGTAACGTAACCAAACGATGTTACAGTATTACTACACAACGTGTCGGGACTTTTTTCACCCGTTGTAATTAGTTTTGAATAAGACTTCGATATTATGAATCCAACTGAGCAATTACAGCTATCAGCAGCGTCGTATATTTATATATCCCTCCTAAGATATAGTTTTCCACTTTCCTTTTCCATTGGTTCACTGGTTTTCCTACTGCGTTGGCGATCTCTATCCACGTATCTTCTTTCTTAAACGTTCCCCACACTGGCGCGATTTTTTCGCGCGGAAAATTCACTAGCGGCGCGGCTGCGAAATCGGAATCCCCACACTGCCGCGTAAACGAATATCGCCACACGACAAATTAGCTTACATTATTAATAATTACGATGACATCTTCTGATGAAAAATGTCTGCTATAATTGGCACTTTAGTGATGAAACTGATATTTATAAGTACAAATATATATTTTCTTCGGATATTTATTATTATTATTTAGAAAGAAAAAAATAAAGATACAGACAAAACAGAGCAAGTTAAACATTTTCACTACCTTGGAACAATAGAAGATGGAAACGGAACACAGGAAGCAGGTATTAATAATAGAATAGTTAAAACTAACAAACTATACTATGCCGTGAATACCAAATTTATTAACAAAAAAGAAATATCTAAAGAAACAAAGTTAAAAGTATCTAAAACAATATATCGAACAATACTTACATATGGATGCGAAACATGGGTGTTAACAGGGCAACAAAAAAAGTAAAATACAGGCGACAGAGATGAAATATTTAAGAAGAGTAAGAGGTGTAACAAAAGAGGATAGAATGAAAAACATAGGTATAAGAAAAGATCTAGGAATACAATCAACCTTGGAATTTATAGAAGAAAAAATAAAAAAAGGAGCAGACCAAGAATAACTTGGGATAAGGTAATAGCTGGATTTATGGATAAAAAAGAAAGAAGCTGGAAATAATGGAAGGACTTAGCTCAAAATAGGAAAGAATGGAAAAAAATCGTGACGGAATAGTAACCGCAACACACCCTACATCACTAAGTGGTAGAAGGACTTTAAGATTATATATATTAGAAACATAGTCTTCGAGACAGAGGTCAAAAACTATATGATATTGTTTCACAATTTCAATTATTTTTTTTTATATTAACACCGTTTCTTTAAAATGTCTTTCGACCGAAATCCTAGCGGCAGGGGAAAAAACCGCGCATGCAGCGTCCTACGAAAACAACGCTGCTATGCTGCGACCGTTGCGGACTCCGTGCCTCTTGGTGTAGACACGTTCGTATAACGCCATGTGTCTATCGGTTCCTCCCCGATTTTGCATCGGTCGCGGCAGCGAAAGTTCCGCGCCGGTGTGGGGGATCCTTAATTTTGTTGAAATGATCGGGATATTGAGGATTCCAAATTATAGTTTTTGCATGGTAAATTTCTATGGATATCCGCCTTTAGGCATATAGATAACTACTACTACTTCTCCTGCTACAAAATCAATAGACAATCAAGAAGGTACACATTCATTTTCCTGTTTAAAAAAATATATTAGGTAAAGTTCTTCCAAAGTTAATGTGATGACCCATATTTTTAATCCCTTTGAAGGAAAAATCCGCCCAAGGGCGTGCATATAAATTTTTTATAAATTCGAATATTGTGAAATAATGTTAATCACTATATCAATTTGAATGAAAAAAATTAACCTGCATACAAAATTCATAAAATTTGTAATACAATAATAAAGCGCTTTCCTCTAGAACACGGAGTATCTAAAGAACAGTTTTTTGTATCGTCAACCAAACCATATTTTAAAGGTGGGTGTATATCCTCATACAGTTTTAATTATAATATAATTACCATTACCACTATTTTCTTACATATTAAGTTAAAATGTATTTTATTTTATATATTTATTCATGTAATAAAACCGTAAGGATTGTTTGAATAACAAATAAATGAATAAACACTTGACAACATCATGTGTGTATCAAACCAAGTTTCGTCTAAATAAATTATAGTTTTATTTGAATCACGGTACCCTTTTATTTTGCGCAAATACTCCTGTCTAAGGTCAGCGATACGCCGAGATTCCATTATTATCATTCGATTATCTAACTTCTTATATTTAAATCCACAATTCAATAATCCCGCGCATCATCTTGGACTGTTGTTTCAAATGGTCTCCAAAATGCCATTCTAATTAATTATATTATAAAACTTACCCTAACGTCTACGAACAAATGAATATTATATTAATATCAATTAACTGACGCGACCTAACCACTACACCATCAAAAAGGTTTTATATTGATGATACCTTTCTACACTAGATCACCTATACTTTCCTATAAATACCTATAACAATTCACTAAACTCACTCAACCAAGAAATAGATATTATATTAAATATTTCTTTAAAACAAAATTCACACTGAATGATACTAATGGATTATAAGCCGAACCACAACACAACCCCCCCGACTGACAACCCTCAAGACCGTAGAATTTTTTCTGCCAAAAACGTCAAACGGAGTATACTTCGGTTATTTCGTTATATTGCGATGAATACTGCAGTTGATGATTGGTTGTTTCGAAGTCTTGACTGCACGTGCAATACGTTGCCAACTCTTCAAAATTTTCTTAAATATAGTAACATATAAAAAGTGGTTTTAATTAATTTTTCTTTTTTCAGTAATTTCAAGCGACTTATTTTAATGTTTACTAATAAATTTACATTTTGTAATTTTTAAAAAGTATTTACAAACTAGCTTTCTTATTACATCACGAACTAACAGTTTACTGAAGTAAGAGGAACATTTGTGTAGCGAGCCTAACAATTTTAGAAAATATATCTGACAACATTGCTTTATTTTATGGTCATCACACTGACTTTAGTTAGAGTATACATCAAAACAATTACACTAACTAAAAATCACTTTTACTTCGTATAATGTGGAACCAAATGATCAAATAAAAATATAATTAAGAATATAGGTATAATGAATTTATTTGTCATTTTTTGAGAATCTAATCTTAAAAATATTCAAGATAAACAAAATTATGCGATGTACCTAGTATCTTCCTTATAACGACATAGCGAATCAATTCAAAGGCGAGGAATTTAAATTTCCAGTAAATTGCTTTCTCCGGATTTATGAAAGAAGCTGTCTTTTCAACCCACAGAAGGTATCCATTCCAGATGTTCCAAAAGTAATTCACACTAAAAAAAGTAATATTCTCCGAAGGAGATTATTTATTTAGGTTTTATGTGAGAACCATCTGGTGTATTGATATATGGTCGAAATTCGCGCTACCTTTTTCTATTTCAATATATTTTGTTTTATCTATGGCACTTTTATTTAATCAAAAATTGTATTTTGAAGCCTGCTGCTTACTCTTGGGATAGAGGGATTGTGATCTTAATGTTTTTACAGAAAATTAAACACCAAACAATACACATCTTGAGAATGTTTAGTGACGCATGTCGATATCCAAAATTTCTGATCAGTTGATGCGAGAAGTTTGAATGATTTTCGTTGGAGGCTTTTTCTTTTGCTGGCTAACTAAGTGGGAAATATTTCCGCCTACCTCTATCCAAAGTATACATTTCCTGGCCTCATTTTAGGGAGCAAAGTCGTATTTTTTCTCCCTAGGGAGGCACACGGGCTCGCACGGCATCTTCGGTGTGTGGCTCGCGAGCTTGTAGTTTGCCCGGAAACACAGAGAAACGCGAGGCAGGTCGAGCCATCAGAACCCTTCGAACATACAAAATAGACGGTGGTGTAATTTCTGATACAGCTACTTTTGTAGTTGCTTATTGCACCCTGAGGAAACATCTGCACAAAATGGGCAAAGTTAGTGGATCTATGTGCAGGAAATGTGATCTTCATGATGAAACACCTACTCACATACTCTGCTTCTGCGAGAACTTACATAGACTCAGACGGAAGCACTTTGGAGAGGAACGCTTAGCCGAGGCAATGTGCGCCCCCAAACAATCCCCACATTTTCAAAATCTCTTCTATTTTATATATTTTCTATACCATACGTAATTTTTCATTGATAATTTTTGTTTTAATTGTTGGATTCAATTTTTTTCTTTAGATGCAAAAAAATTGGGAAATAGAAATACCATTTCGTACATTTAATCTAAGAAACGTCGACCAGTGTTACCAATACCCGAAATCTAAACCTCCAATAATATTACTGGGAGTATTAAAATTTTATTACCAAAATCCAGCTATTAAATAAGACATTCACCAACTTTATAACATTCAATTTGTTTTTCTCTTTTGAAATTTCTAAAAAGTAGGTTAGTTCCTTTTGCGCGTCAAGGTAAAGATGTGTATCGAATCCGTGTTTTAATCTGATTACCTATTACATATTTATTATTGTTAATAGCTGACACAATATTACACAATTCAGAGAACCGTGTTATTTTACATAATTCAAAATTAATATTTTTATTAATAACTTATGATTCTGTTAATTATACCAGAAAATCTAATACGTTGTAAATTATTATTTTGCAATATTATGCTGGCGAAGACGTGTTCGAGATAACATTTATGTTTGTCCAATATATTTTATTACGAAAAAATATATATTTCGATAGTTTCTACAATCCACAAAATTTATATCAGCGCTACCGGCCTATCTGGCCCTCGGCTTGGAGATCTTCCATTCTGTCTTTCCATTTTTTTCTGTTTCTCGCCTCGTTTTGTCAGTCCTTTACTCCCACTGTTCCCAGGTCTCTCCCAACCTCGTCCAACCATTTTTTCCTTGGTCTTCCTCTTATCTGTTTACCACCTTTTCCACCTTTTAGCACTCGTTTTACCTATATGGGTTATACTTGTGTGCTAATACAATTCTGATATTTCTCTGTTTGTTCTTCTTCTGTACATTCCCTGTTCTTTAATTCCACCATAAATCTTTCTGAGCGTAGGTAACTGACGGTCTTATTATTTGTTTGGTTCACTCTAATTTTAGCTGTTCGTGATATGTCTTTTGAGTTTAACATCTTTGATACCATTCCTGCTGATTTACTGCCTTTTGTTAACCTTTTTTCTATTTCCCTTTCTTCGTCTCCTTTATTTGTGATAGTGACTTCCAAATATTCCATTTTTCTAATCTGTAGCTATTATTTCCATTACAATTTATAATAATATCGTTTTTCTCATTGTCCTTCATTACCATGTATTTTATTTTCTCATTGATCACTAGACCATGTTCTCTTGCCTTCTCTTCCAGTAGTTTAAATACTCTTAGAAGTTCTTTCCTGGATCTTGTCATGAGTAACGTCGTCCGCATATGCTAGCCATTGATGTTTATTCCCATAAATTAAACCACTTTCTCTTCTTGAAGCAGGCTAAAGAGGGTTGTGGATAATTAGTCTCAGACCTTTCTCTACCTTGAATTCGTACTGCCCCTCAAGCAACATACACTTATGAAAAAAAATGGTAATCTGTGTTTTTTCCTGTATAAGTAGCCACTATGTAGGCCCGATTCCAGGTTTCCTGCCGAAACTTCAAAACACCTTTGGATAGCTTTTCGCATCTTTTTTTTTAATGTTTTTCCGTAGAGTGGTCAGTAATGTCAAATAGTAATCTCGAGTTATTGTTCTACCCTTATCCAAAAAATCAATCATGATTACTCCATGGCAATCCCAAAAAACTGAAGCAAGAACTTTTCCATCGATTGTTGCCTTGTTTCTGGATCGTAGAAATGTACCCAAGTCTCATCCATAGTAACAATTCGATTTAAGAAGTCTACATCGTTTTCAAATCGAGCACAGATCGAACGCGATGCTTCTACCCTTGCATGCTTTTGGTACACATTCAAACATTTGGGGATCCATTTTGCAGCAATTTTTCTCATGTCCAAATTGACGTGAACTATATGATGAACGCCTTCGTATGAAATATTCAGTGCTTCAGATATCCGTTTTAGCCCAATTCGACATTCTGATAAAATCATGTCATGAACTGCATCGATATTTTCGGGGACTGACAAAGAAACTGGCCTTCTCGATTGGTCATCATCTTCAATGGAAAATTTACCTCTTTTGAAGCTTGCAGTCCAATTTTTCACGGTCGCATACGAAGGACATTGATCACCAGGGGTATTAAGCATATCTTCGTAAATCTGCTTACCTCTTAACCCTTTTAAATACAGGTAGATACTTGATGATGGCTCGATACTCCAATTTTTCGATTTTCACGATTTCGGTGGACATCTTTTTTCTTTTAATTTATTGCGTAACTCTGGTTTACTTTTTTGACCTCAAACTTCACACTGACACTTCTAATAAGTTATTGTTCGTTGCTATGGTAACGCAATATTTTGTCTAGGCTAACTAGATATCAATACATCCTCTTACATACTTCATGCCTACCAAAACCATGAAGCTGTTGTAATTTTTCATTTCTATGTAATTTTGATTAAAAAGTTAAAACCGTATAAAGTAAATTTGAGAAATCCTTCTGGATACGATCCTGTAGATAATGATTATATTATAACGGATTCTGTTACAAAACTGGAGTTATTTAATTTTGATAGTTACACAGCCGGTGGTTGGTTAAAGAGGAAATGATATACCACTTCTCTTCCATATTTCGTGACTATTCTATTTAATCTGGTTAAGGTCATCTGGGGGTTAAGTCGCCTGAGCATGAATATTTCTTCATTTCCGGATAAAGAGTAATTTTTAAAATCGCGTACCGGTGTGTGGATTCGCAAGTCACATAACCCGAGTAACAAATAATACTTAAAATGGTTTGGGAAAAATATCTTTGTCGTAGACCTCTATCACCAAAAAGGTCTTCATAAGTTTTTAGAAAAACATTAAATTTCTTCAGGAATATCTACAAAAAGTTTTTTATAGGAAAAAGCACAACGTGGGGGAATCATTAAAAAAAACCACCTCCTTACTTCCCAGTAAACACAGGATATCCTATGGATATCCATATAATGTCCACGATTGGTCCATATGGACATGGACACAGAATGGGCATCCAATGGATGTCCATTTACCACTAGTACAATGAATATTCCTTTGGGGACATTCACTGGACCTTCAGTTCTCGTTCACCACTGGACGTGAAGATTTATTTGAATGATGAACGTCCATTGGACATCCACTGTTCATCCATGAGATGTCCATAGTTTATGTATCATGTTATCAAGATATATCCATTCTAAGTATGAAACGGACATCCATGGGATGTCCAGTTTTGTGGCAAATGGATATCCAATGGATGTCCATAGGACTTGAACGGATATCCTATGGATATCCCTTATGTCCAATGTGGATATCCATTGGACATACATTGTATGTTCATGTGCTATCTGGGTTCTTAGAAATCAGAAAACCTGGGACATGCCTCAAGATGGTTCAAAGACTTTCGTTACGGAATTAAGCAACAAGGAAAAATGGGATCCAAATACCATTACCAGACTTGGAAATAATGCCATTGAATGGTACACAGACGGCTCAAAAGCAACAGAAGGAACTGGGGTAGGAGTGTACGGGCCAGGAACCAAACACTAGCTTGGGAAAAACCACAAGCGGAAATTTACGCCATAAGAAAGTGTGTCCAGTTCAATATTGCAAAAAAAATGAATGGTCTTCTGTCAGCACTTAGGCGAGAGAAAGCAAAAATTAAAAAGAGCATGGTACGGAACGGCAGATACACGACGATGCATTGATACACTATATTTATTGATACGCCGTATCTTCAATGCCTAACAAACAATATTGTTACGCGACGGAGTTACGATGCGATGTTCTGTTACATGTCTGTACGCCCCTTTAGGTCTCGGTGAACGTCACCCCACCATACATACATAGAGGATACATATTTTGGATATCGCCAGTTCATGATTTGTGGAACCAATTCCATGTTCTAGTTGGTCTAAAACAAAATTACTAGATTGGTCAGAGTCTAAAAAGGTCACAATGTTTTAACTTTACAGTTTTGGTTGTAACATAAGCATTGTAATTTATTAAATTTTAAAGAACTTCATTTTAATAAAAATATGGAGAATCCGATTTAATTAGTCCTTAGCCTTGAACAGCTGGTAATCAAAGGCTGATATTTTTTATATGGTAGGTACTTATCCTACAAATGGTTATACGAGGTTTTTGGAATAATTTATTTAGAATTAATATTCAAAACGAGAAAAATGTAGTAGTCCATAATTAGATACATTAGATATTCAAGGTCGTCGCGCGAAATTGGATGATTGAATAACTCGATTGTGTTTTCCGCCTTTTATCGACGTCAAATTCTGAAAAATCTCGGCATATATAAAGTTATAACAAAGCTGAGGACACGTGTTAACACGACACATCAGAATACGACACAATAGATATGCGGACACATGCACGTACTCTGTGCTGATGTTTTCGTGTTTAGATGCAGTTTCACTAGTAATACCACTAGAGGTCAAATTATTTCCTCGAGTCTTCGACTCGGGATATTTTTTTCAAAATATTCATGAGCTCGAAAAAATATCCGGATTTGGCTGCTACTTAATTTGTTTCGAATTGTTCAGGAATATTTGCATCTAAACGAATCAAAACCTAAAGTGCCAAATGGAAAAAAGACGTATAAAATAGTGTCTAAAAAACAAATAAACCACTATTTACAGTTCTTATACCTTGACAATTAAGGGCAGCCGCTATCTTTAATAAAGTTGGCGTTATAATTTAACCATTCTGCGCATTCTCTCTAATGTGGTTTAATTTCCCAATGAATTAACGAAAAAGAATATTTCTATAAGAGTCAATCATTTTCAAATGGACAATAAAGATTACAAACTGTCAAAAACTGTTTGCTACTGTAACCTACATAAAAAAAAATTGTTATGTAATCTTCAAAACTACGGTATATTACAAAATAATATCATTCCCACAAAACTTTTGATATTTCCATAGAAATAAATAACCAAATCAATGGCTATTTAAAATAAAAAGTTTTCCTATTTAATTGTAGCATGTGCTACTAATTTTATTGGTTTCTCAGGCGGTTATTTAATAATTTCGCTTTCGGTTTTTGCATAAATTAAAATTGGGGAAAGTAGTTGTGAAATTGCACGGGTCCACCGAGCTCAATCTCATTTATCAGTCAAAGCGTAACAATAAAAAAAAAGGTAACGAAGAGTAGGCAATTTTACATAAAAGTAGGTGAGACATTTTCTTTGAATTTCTATTGAAATTCGTTATACGGGGTATTTTCAATATATTTTTTTCAATTAACATATTTTTTATTAAAAAACAGCTGATGAACGAGTAGGTCATCAACATTATAACTAGGTATCTGAAAATCTTTGGGTATGGTTAAAAAGCTAAACCTTGGAATAAAAATAACTTTATAAACAATGCTTTTCATTCAAATTTTTTGCCAGTGGGAAGTTACTAATTGTTTTTCGTAAAAACTAAGCTTAATTTTATGTGAATAATTTAAATCGAGGTTATGAGATATAAGTTGTTTTGTCACTGAGGTAAAAAGTAGATAAAGAACATTTTCTACGCTTTACAATTTGATTACAACAATTTACATTATTACTTTTTTTATAAATAAAATACAACAAATAACTAACGAGCCGTTTACAATTGTTATGTTATACAGTGAGGACTATTATAACAAAACGATTGCGCAGGTCAATTTTTATTTTCAAATACGCATCGTTCTCTATTAGGATATCTGCACATTTTTATCATTCTGTTTTCACACTGTTTGCCTACTCTCATTATTTTCGTTTTGTATATATTTATTTTTAATCCCATTTTTTCACTTTCTTTTGTTAATTCCGGTAGCATTTGTTCCATGATATTCCTTCTTTTCGTTACTATCACTATGTCATCTGCATATGCGACTATCTGGCCCCCGCTCGTTCTTAAATTTCCCTTGTTCGCGTTTCCCAGGGCCAAACTAAATATTGTTGTTGATAGACCGTTATTTTTTATATAAATAATAGAAAAATAATAAATGAAAAACCGAATTTAACCGCCGTCAATTTTTCTACTTGATAAAAATTAGCCGTTGAAAAAAACCCTAATCAAATTGTTAATATTAGTTGGTTTCCCATGCCCCTTACGATTATTGCAGCTTGCCCTTTGGTCCGTAGGTCAGTCCAGCGCTGCGCATGTCCATATTCAGTCGATATTATAGACGCATATAATAATATACAGACACTTCGTGCCAAGGTGTGGTATTCAGTTTTATTCAACAACATTGACCGCTTAATTATATGCAATCCTTCGTTAGAGACATTTATTTACATAACAAATTAGACGTTTATTTTAGTAAGTTCCATCATGTAGGCGATTGAACCCAGGAAGAGCATTTTGAAGTTCATAAAAAAAAGATAAGGTGATATTGCACCTTCCTTATTTGGCATTCAACACTTATATGTATTCATTTTTCATTATGGAAAGGTAGATAGGTTGGAATTCTTGCGGTAATAGACTGCGGCACATTTGAACTTGAAACTTGTAACTAAAAGATTTCGGAAAAATATTTCAAGAATGTCTCTCTTTAATTTTTGTGCCGATTCATATTAATAACCTTTGAGGCTTTGTATATTAGGATGACATTCAATAAGACCTAAAAGATCTATTACGTCTACTCAGAAACTGGTCCAGTAAGGACCCCTGTTGAAACTAGTGCAGTTTTACTCTGACTTAGACATTCATTTGTGCTCAATAGGTTGTAGTCATCCAAAAGTATATTTGATTGCCTAAACCCTATTAGATCTTTCCAATGGTCAGATTTCCTATTTTTTCGGCTTTGTCTATTTCATATTTTATTGGAAAACCGCAAAAGGGTTCCGCCTCCCAAAAGGGCTTTTCACTCCCACTAGTTCATCGGCAATTTAATTTTCCTCTATTCCAGTGTGACCTGGAATACACAGTAAGGTTCCCGCCTAGTGCATACAATTTCTCAAGGCATTCCCAAACCATTTTGGAACTGATTACACAAAAGCTTAGTGCTTTAATGGTTGCTTAACCATCCGACATTATGATATTCGCTTCTTCCCAGGATTTGTCTCTATCTTGTAATATTTCACCTACCATTTTTTTCCATGCTCCTACTTCTTTTCTTTTTTGTGTTCTTGCATCAGATATCCGTTTTACCTGCCTCCAGTTATCCATTCTGTTGATCTAACCCCACATACAGCATCTGCAAAAACTCCCGCCGCTATTTCTACTCTCTCTAAATTTCTGGTTTATGGTCGATTTTATTTGTTATAGTGTCCATATATACATTGAATTAAGATGGGCTTAGTCCTCCTCCTTGTCTCAATCCTATGCTAGCTCTAAATCCTTCTAACTTTAAGTTGTTACGTATTATGGATAATTTTTATTATTTTACTGTGTATTCCTTTTTCTTTCAACCTTTACCATACTGTATCAAATGCCTTCTCAAGATCTATGAAAGCTAGATACGTATTTTTATCGTCCAAGGGCTGTGTTCTTGACTGAAGGAGTAGATCTTTCCGAGAAAACACATATTTTGTCTTCATTCTGCTTGGCTACACTGTCACTGCAGTGACAAAGACAAAATATCTGTTCTTCCGGAAATCTTCACCCCCTCAGATGTATTTTCTTTACTACCTGTTTTATCGTGAATATGTGATCTTGTTGACTCCTTCCTGGTCTAAATCCGCTTTATGTTTCTGATAGTTGACTTTCTAGTATTGTTCCAGTTCTGTTATCTATAATTTGTCGATATATCTTCTTATAAGGGTTATTCCTCTATAATTGTGACATTGTTTTTAGTCCCCCTTCTTGTATATAGTTGTATTTAATGCTATTCCCCATTCTTCTGAAATATTTTTCGCTTTTCCATGCTTTACTTAAATTTTCTAATAAATATTGTCTATCCTATGATTTCTTGGTTCTTTACCGTTTCGGCTGTAATTTTATCATTCCAAGGGGGTTTTCCATTCTTTAGGCTTCAACCATATTTTGTAACTCTTCTATTTGTTATAACGATTTCTTTATTTTCATCCTGATTTTCGGTATTTACTTCTTCAGTATTGTATTCAGTTGTTTGTGCGGGTTGCTCTTTGAAATATTCTTTCCATGATTTTTATTCCATTTGTTAGTATCTCTTCGTTTTTATTTTTTATGTGTGGTTGTTTTGTCTGTTTTTTTGTTCTTAATAATTTTATATTTCCCGAGCTATCCATTTTACTTAAAAAATCTGTCCATGAATTATTTTTTGCTTCGATTACTAACTCCTCAACTAATGTATACTTCATATTGTTCATTTAAATATAGGTAATTGTTGTGTAATCTAAAAACAACTAAATTTTCATATAATACGATATCGATCTAGATATATTTACATATCCCATATTATAATGTTGTGTATTATGAGTAAGCTTGTAGCATTTTTTCTTGCTTCTTAATAGACATACCCTTACCCACACGCCAGAAAACTAGTTCGCCTACTTCTGAAATACACAGAAACTTTTTTTCAGTTCCGTTAAGTGGCGTACTTTAACAAATTATTTAAAGGTTAAATATTGAATGCTGCGAAAACCAAATTCATAATAAATGTATGGACATCAATTATACTTTCGACAATGTTAAAGACATCTATTATACTCCCATTATTTCACTTAGCACCTGAGAAAAATTTTGGAAACTAGTACTTCCTTTAGTCGTTTCCCTTTTCTATCCAGCAGTCTCATAGGTGTTATTCCCTAGGATTCTGTGTACGCCCTAGAACCAGTAATAAGGCGACATGATGCCTAGATAGGGAACACCAACTCAAATGGACTCAGGGCACCTCCATGTAAAGAGTTTACTGAACAAGGTACACAAGGAACTCTCAACCAGGCTATTGAAACTGAGTAAGAGACATTTGAAGACAGCTGGTGATTGGGTACTGCATCCTTAGGAAATATATGCAAAAAATGGTCAAAGTTAGTGAATCTATGTACAGGAAATGTGAACTCTATGATGAAACACATACTCTGCTTCTGCGAGAACTTACATGTACTCAGACGGAAGTACTTTGGAGAGGAAATAATACAACCATTATAACTACTGAAAATCCCTCCAATAAAACTAGTGGCATATATAGAAGACACAATGAAAGTAGGTAACATGGGAGATTCAGCTCCACTGCCTGTGCTGTTGAGTACAACCCAATCGACTGAATGAATGAATACTGCCTTATGTATATTTTATCAATATTGAACTGGGCGAGAACTTCGGCTGGAAAAATGGTTTCCAAGCTTTCAGGCTGTTCCTAGCTCGTTCACTTATATCCCAGTTTTTTCTACTGCTCTAGAGCCATACCATTGAATAGCATTTTTCCCTAGTCTTGTAATGGTGAAAAGATCCCTTTCTTTTTTGTATTCCGCTAATATAAGTCAATAAATAATCGGTATAAGATGATACAAATTTATCCACTGGGTATGTCACAAAAACTAATGATTTTAGTTCGTCACCTCCGGTCAGAGGCTTCGAGTTCTTGGCACCTCATCCTCAGCCTTTTTTTGTTCTTGGTTGTGCCCTTCATGTAAAAAGACCAGTTAGTAGTCCTTATAACTATAGATGCAAACGATCCAAGAACATCAATTTTTCAATAAAGCAGAAGGTTTACAATTTCTGACACTCAAATTAACATGTTGGCTAAAACGAATTTGTCAGTTGTTGAAGTGATAAAATTGGAGGAACCTCTTGCAACGGTATTTAAAATACCTTTTTTTAATTACTGTCTCGTACTGCACTGTCTGGACATGGTTTTTTTAACTCGAAATATGTAAGTCTATGGTGTGGTAACAGTGCACAAAGGATAGGTGCGGCTATATATATATCAGGCGTATATTGACTCGGATAAAAAGTTTTTTTTGTTTCATTGGTGATGAAAGGTTTACGATATCGTCAAATATGACCAATGGCAAGGTCGACCGATCAAATTTCTCCACGTCTTTGCTTTAATTTGAGGTGATGCGACCCACGTACGTAAAAAAAGTAAACAAGAAACGAATTAATTGATATATTTGGTAGAATTGCTATTTTGGAATGCTCTGCTATACGAGATTATAATAAAATCAATAGGATTTATATTATTTTCAAAAGTCTAGATGGAATTTCTAGACGAGTACTTCAATGACAGTTCACGGTCGTCTATCGTACTGTGTTGTATTAAAAATTAAATTTTATTTTATTTTAGATTACCCACCTATATGTAGGTGTTAGCGTAGTTTATTTTCGTGCTTTATCGCATTCATTCATTCAATTGGGTTGTGCTCAACAGCCCAGGTACTTGTACTTAATGTTTGTACCATTTCCCATGCTATCTACTTCCATTTCAGAAGCTTTGTGTCTTCTACGTAGGCCACTAGTTTGACTGGAGGGATTTTCAGTAGTTGTAATGATTTTATTATTTCCTCTCCAAAGTCTGAGTCCATGTAAGTTCTCGCAAAAGCAGAGTATGTGAGTAGGTGTTTCATTATAGAGTTTACATAGGTTCACTAACTTTGCCCATTTTGTGCAGGAGTTTCCTCAAGGTGCAGTGTCCAGTCCACAGGCCGGAAAGTGTCTTCAAATGTCTCATATCAGTTTCAATAGCTTGAGAGTTCCTTGTCTATCTTGTTCAGTAAACCTCTGTGCCTTTGTGTCGACCTCCATTTGAGTTGGTGTTCCCTATCTAGCCAGTTCTCGATTTACCCTCTTATGCAGTCTTTTGTGTTTCCACAAAACGGTCGCGGACCTATGAAGTCTCCTTTAGAACCTTCTTTAGCAAACTGGTCAGACATTTCGTTACCTGCAGTCTCCTCATGTGCCGGCACCCATATTAGAGACACTTTGTTATCTCTTGCCATCCTGTTGAGGGATTCTTCACAGTTTTTCACCAATCTAGACCTAGTTGTTTTATCGCATAGCTTTTGATTCAGTGCTAAAATGTGCGGAAGCAACCAATAAATTGGTGCCTACGAAGTCTTCTGCTCTTCAACGAGTGGAGAAAAACCTATAAGGTGGAAAACGGCATGAATGAGAATATCCTTTTGGCGTACTTCTTGAATATCTCCAAAAAGATGAATCCTGCGACAATGTGGGCAAAATATTCGATGGAGGAGAAGATGGACATGTTGTTATCTTAGGAGTTTAGTAGAATATATTGTTACGACGGACCTGTACAGAGGATATGTAGATGTCCATAAAGAAAAAGAAGACGACCTACATCTGGAATCATCTAGAATTGTCATCGAAAAGTTGAGATCTGTTAAGAACAGGTGAAAATGGAAGAAGAGAAGGAAGGTATGAAGCATTCAAGGGTAATTCCAAACCAATCGTGAATTCTTACTAAACTTTAATATAAAACTGAATCACAAGAAATGTTCACTGTTTCAAACGGAAGCCTATTATCATATCATCTACGCTGATGGTAACAGAAGTAGCTGATATATCAAAATATCCAAAACTGGCGGCAAGCGGTTGGTCATCAGGCAAACAAATCAAAAGTTCCAACAAGAGAAGAAGTTAATAGATTCATGAAGGATGCCCCGGAAGAGTATCTTTCGATTAAGGTAAACAAGTTTAACCTTTTCATTAGTTTTGAATTAATTACAAAAAAATTTCTTCATATCAGCGAAGAAGATAGCTTTTCCGCAAAACATAGTGTACATAAGTTCACGGAAACCTATCATAAAAGATATTTTATTAAGGGAATTCCTCAAACGTACCGAACAAAAATTATGACATTGTAGTATTTTTCATTCCGTTTCAGATGAATGGATGTATGTACATTTATTGCACACATGATTTAGAGTTGGTTCCTTCAGTCTGTCCTTTTGTAGCAAGTACCCTTTTACAGTTCTTTTTTTAGTATGTCTGACAGGCACCTTAGCGTGAAAAGAGTGTCCATGTGTATCCTACATGTTTCTTCTGTTTCGTTCATTTTCTCCTGAATTTTGGTAGTTTGGGGATGTTGTCATGAAATATAGGGTGATTTGATTAGGATATTAATTATAATACGGACCCAATGCCAAAAAAAAAAGGAAAAATAATTAAAAAATTACAAAAAATACATTTAAAAATATGAATTTTTTTTTTTTTTAAACAGTCCGGGAAGTAAAAATTTCCCTTACTCAGTACTGTAATGAGTTATTCCCGGACTTAAACGAGTCCGAGAAATAGCTTATTACAGCACAGTATGAAATAAAATTTTTTTACATTCTTCGAAATGTTTAATTTTTAATTGTAAGGTCGTTAACATTTATCGGACGATCGTAGAAGTTCAATTTTACCGCCAGCACTAATTTATGGGCTATTATGATAGAAAATGCCATGTCAAAATGGCTCACAGTTATCGGTTAGATTAAATTATTCAATAGATTTAAACTGTTCGATGATTTCTTCGAGGCGGACAAAGATAGCTTTGTGTATGAATAAAAAAAACGGTAACTATTATAGCAGACGGTGATTATTCCATTATACAGGGGGTTATTGAATATAATAACCTAATCAAGAGTACTTTTTAATGTTCCATGTTACATATAGTACAATCATTACATAATTGAACGCACTATAGCAACACGCTCAACACCAGTTTTTTTTAATTGACCACCCCCCCCCCTCTTTTCTCCTGCAAATTATTAGATATTTGGATTGCGTTACACGATAAAGGAACTCAAGCGAAAAAAAATTAAAAATATGTTTAAATCGACCACCCACAGTCTATTAGTGTTAAATTCATTACCAAATTGTCCGTGGTGTTTATATTTTTAATTTATACAAATCGAACAAGTATTTAAATTAGTTTTGTGATCTTGAATCCGATAAAAAGAAAGATTGACAGGAAACAAAGAAATATTATTCAATTCTTATATAAATATATTTTTAATCTATATTAAAACGAGCCCGATTCACGACGTCGGTTACAAAATAATTTAAGTGGTTTTCAATTCTATCAATCAAGTAATTGAAGGAAAACAAGCAGTTAATGTTAAAAATTTATATATATATGAAGTTGCGATATTTTTTATAGAAAGTTTGATAAGAAATCGATGTATATGTAAGTCGACCCCCTTTTTATTTGTTTTATTTATTATATATTATATAAAGGCTACGGGCGTTCATGAATGTCTACCCCGTGCCTCTGTTCGAGATTCTAAGATCTTCCTTAATTATGTACTCATATAGAGACTTACCTCGGGCATCGATATCCTTGCTGCCCCAGCTCAAGCGGTGAAAGTTTGAGTCGCAGCCCAAAATAAGCTCCACTCTCTGACTGAAACAGTGATCCACTAGTACCTCCATCTCTTTAGTCGGTAGTCAGACTACTGAAACCAGTAATTTTAGTCTTTATTATCCAGGGCTCCTGGATCAAACCTATTGCATCCTCCGATACATCAAGGTGTCGACATAGTGTTGCCGTTGCCGCCTTTTTGTGTTGGAGGTTGCATTGTCTAATATTGACCTTTTTCCCAACGTCCTTGCCCATAAGAAAGGTGTATGTAACATGCTCCGGCCTGCGTGCCAGGAGTTTAAACAATAGCCACCCAAGATCTGGTGGCACATGTATTTATATTGAATAAATATTTTTCATAGCCAAATGCCTCCGTCATCTAACTAGTGACGCGCATGAATGGATTAACGAGATTCCCACTCTCCCTACTCACTATCTAGCGAAACCACTGCCAGGGGAATGGGCTTGGAAAAATTAGCGGGGAAAGAAGACCCTGTTGAGCTTGACTCTAGTCTTGCATTGTAAGGAGACATGAGAGGTGTAGCATAAGTGGGAGATGGCAACATCGCCTGTGAAATACCACTACTTTCATCGTTTCTTTACTTACTCGGTAAGGCGAAACGTGTGCGTCGTTCGCTCACGAGGCGGCGACTGTCACGGTATTCTCGAGCCAAGGGCACGGAGTGATGTGTCGTTGCGTCGCGTACCGTTCGTCGGTTTAGCTCGTGAGGCTTCGCGCTTTGCGGGCGGCTGATGTTCGTGTCCGACGTATCGTACGCGTCGATTTATCTCCAGCCTGATTCGATTCGAAGACACTGCCAGGCGGGGAGTTTGACTGGAGCGGTACATCTGTCAAAGAATAACGCAGGTGTCCTAAGGCCAGCTCAGCGAGGACAGAAACCTCGCGTATAGCAAAAGGACAAAAGCTTGCTTGATCCCGATGTTCAGTACGCATAGGGACTGCGAAAGCACGGCCTATCGATCCTTTTGGTTTGGTTACATGTGATAGGAAAGATACGTCATCTGTTCGAATGCTTCGACGTCCTTTTCGGGACCCATGGTGGGATCGGGGTCCACTTTAGGTGGCTCTACTGCCAAGGACCTCGGGACTTCAGAGGTACCTTCTACTTTTTTTTGTTGCCTTCATTGTCAATGAGGTAAAAGCGTAGCTTATCCTCATCTGCTTCTTCTTGAGGGGGAGGAGGTCAGCCATATCCTCGTCCCCGGTACCGAAGACGAAGAGGTGTACTTAAGAGTTTTTACCCTTACCTCATGGTGGACCCAGCACCCTCTACTTTTCACCGGAAGTCATCCCGTGGACGTTCTCCGGGACCCAGATAGTGGCTTTGGCAAGGTTACTTATTTATTTATTACATAAACACTTTCATTGATGCCGTCTCCGGACAGTTCATTGTCCTGGTATTACCTTCTCCGTAGCCAAAAAAGTCTAGTTGTCTTAGTAGTAATTTTGTCTCCTGTTATTAGTATTTTCAATACCGTTCTTATTCTTATAATATATTTCAACAACTTCCTTGAATAAATAACAACAACTGAACCATTCAATATTGTTTGGATCTAATGAGTTGTAATTGTCTTGGACATTATTAGCCATTATTCCAAATCCGTTACGGTGAAAACAGTTATCCAATATAAGACGATCTCAAAATCTTGGGACAACTGGTGTTTTTTTTTTATTGGCAAATTGAGTTGTGGTGTAACGAAGGCCAATTTGAAAAGGCATAATACACTATAATATTTAGATAATGCCTATAATTATACAGGAAATATACCGAGATGCTGTCGGCTATAAACATATTATTTTATCACACTTAAATGTTATTATGTATCTTTAGCAAATTATGTTAAGTGCAAGGTTAATGTCAGTCTAGGAATTTAAAAGAAATTAGAAGATGCCTGGCTTTTACACGAAAGCTTAAAGTAATTGGATCAACAAAATGAGTACATATAACACATGGGATACCGTTCAAGTGAAGCAATGGCTTGAAAATTGTTATTGGGTCTCTGCTCCATCAGAAACAACAATAAAACGATGGTTTGCTGTCTTCAAACGTAGTGGACGTCCAAATGAGGCGGTAACTACAGAAAACATAAAAAAAAATCCACAAAATCGTTTTGAATGATCGAAAAGTAAAGTTGCGTGAGCAAAAAGAACGTGTTGGTTTTATATTACATGAGTAATTGACTTTGAGAAAGCTCTGTTCAAAGTGGGTACCGCGTTTGCTCACTGTTGACCAAAAACAAGAACGTGTTGATGCTTTTACGCAGTGTTTGACCATGGAGAGCAGCAGCTGGAGAACATCGTCCAAAGCACACCAATCAGCTTCAAAGGTTATGGCCTCGGATAATACTATGAACCAAATATTCAACAAGTATAAAAATTAACAAAAAAAACACACAGTCTAAAGGTTTTTCTACAACTTGAACTCATTATACGTAATAACGAAGTTTCGAGCAAATGAATATCTCTATAAATTATTTAAAAAGGTCATAATTACCATATCAGTTCTGTATCAAATATGGCGTTCGTAAAAAGTGAATGAACTTTCGTATGTTGTCGTTTTAATATTTCCAATTTCACTTTAATTTCGCGATTAAAAACATTTTTCGAATTGAAGTTAATAGTGTATATTATTATGTGTGTTGCTAACGTATGACGGTTATTGAACTCGACTTCCAACAGCTATCAAGGTTGGAGTTAAATGTAAATTTAAAACGTTTTTAGTTTCTGACCTAATTTTTGATATCAGTAAATTTTCCGATGTTAAAAACTGGAAAAATTTAAAATTGCTCTATACCTATTAAGCATACATTTTGAGATAAATATCTTACCAACGGTACCTTAAACATTTCATGGATAACAAACGTAGATTACACTATGTCAATCATCTATTTAATTTAGATTACATTGTAAAACCTCTCCACGTTGCTTTTCCCAGGTGCAATGTCCATTAAAATAAATATTGTTCATAAGAAAATAAAAAAAAATTGTTATTATGCCTACAAAACATTGTGTAGTTTAAATCCAATATCAGGAACAGTATCAAAGGTTAGTAATTGTATAAGTAATGAGGTGGGTCCGGTAAGGTTCGCGACCTTCGGACGATTTTGTTTTTATTAGTAAGCCCTATTGCTATAGAACATTTTAAAAGAAAACAATTGTTGAATCATGTATTTTTGAGAAAGAAAATCGCAATTAAACATACCAAATTTTTGACAATTATTTTAGAAAGAGTGGTGGATGGACAACGTTGCCAGTTCTCTTTTCCGTAACTCGTGACGGCAATATTTTTTCTCCACGACCACTATTTGGAAAGATATTTTGGAAAACTTCTCATGTGGAATACAAATTATTTGATATTTTGCCGAGATGGGGAAGGGAATAAAAATGGGGAATACCAATAGCTGCTACACGCACTGTATAATTGGAGATATACGAGGATATATTGAAAAATGCTTAGCCTACTATAGAACCAAACAAAATTTCAATGACAAAATATTTTATTACTCAACATATTCTCCTTTTAATTGGATACATTTATTACAGCGAACCTGCAACGTCTCTAGACCTTTAAAAAAAATGTTTCTTCATGCTCTGGAAACCAGATCTCCACAGCTTTTATTACCTCCTCGTTGGAAGAAAATTTACGACCTTTTAAACTTTTTTTCAGTTGAGGAAAGAGATAATAGTAGAACGGAGCCAAATCTGGTGAATAAGGGGGGTGTTCTAGTAATTCAAACCCTAAATCACGAATTTTTTGCATGGCAACATGAGATTTGTGTGCAGGGGCGTTGTCCTGCAAAAACAAAACACCTTTGGATAGCTTTCCTCGTCTTTTCTCTTTAATTTTTTTCCCGTAGAGTGGTCAGTAATGTCGAATAGTCATCTCCAGTTATTGTTCTACCCTGATCCAAAAAATCAGTTATGATTACTCCATGGCAATCCCAAAAAACTGAAGCAAGAACTTTCCCATCAGATTTTTGGATACGAAACTTCTTAGGTCTTGGAGAACCAGAGTGTCGTCATTCCATCGATTGTTGCTTTGTTTCTGGATCGTAGAAATGTACCCAAGTCTCATCTATAGTAACAATTCGGTTTAAGAAGTCTACATCGTTTTCAAATCGAGCACAGATCGAACGCGATGCTTCTACCCTTGCACGCTTTTGGTCAACATTCAAACATTCGGGGATCCATTTTGCAGCAATTTTTCTCATGTCCACATTGACGGGAACTATATGATGAAAGCGTTCGTATGAAATATTCAGTGCTTCAGATATCCGTTTTAGCCCAATTCGACGGTCTGATAAAATCATGTCATGAACTGCATCGATATTTTCGGGGACTGACACAGAAACTGGCCTTCCCGATCGGTCATCATCTTCAATGGAAAATTTACCTCTTTTGAAGTTTACAGTCCAATTTTTCACAGTCGCATACGAAGGACATTGATCACCAAGGGTATTAAGCATATCTTCGAAAATCTGCTTATCTGTTAACCCTTTTAAATACAGGTACCTACTTGATGACGGCTCGATACTCCAATTTTTCGATTTTCGCAATTTCAGTGGACATCTTTTAATTTATTGCGTAACTCTGGTTTACTTTTTTGACGTCAAACCTCACACTGACACTTCTAATAAGTTATTGTTCGTTGCTATGGTAACGCAATATTTTGTTTATGCATGGAACTGGTCTAGGCTAAAAAAACGTAGTGATTTTCAATCTCATCAAAGGACAATGGCCAACAGGATATAATAAGAAGAAAAATGTATGCCCTCTATGATTGTTCCTACTTTGGATAATCTAAAAAGGAAGCTAGAAGAAGATGACGCCAATATAAATATTAACCGGGACACCTATCAAAGAGTTATTGGTAAAATGGGATTCACATATCGTGAAATTGACAAAAAATAAGTGGTAATGGAATAGCAAAGATTGCACGCTTGGAGATTCAATTTTCTTCAGGACATTAAGAAGTACCGATTCGAAAACAGATCTATAATTAATCTACCTGGAAAACACATGGTTTGATACACACGATACAGTATCCAAAGAATGGGTTGATTCCAGTAAAAACTGTAAGACTAAGGCACGTTCAAACAAAGGAAAGCGCATAACTATTATTCACGCTGAATCAGAAAACGGATTTGTTCCAAATTGTCTGCAAAGAATATTGAGGATTCAAACTTGGATTATTTTGAAGATACAACTGCAGAACTTTTTGAAAACTGGTTTCAAAATCATTGATTTGAGACAAACTATACAAGTGACCTTTAATAAGAGTTTAAATAATACATGTCAAATGAATTCTGTACCAAAGAAATTTCCTTGTGAGTTTTTTGTTATTGTTTCGTTGGTAATTATTAAAATACAGTCCTGCATCTTATAGTCGGTAATATTTCAATGTTGGTCTAAATCATTAGAATTAATTTAAACGTTTTCATAGTGTGTACGTACGTAATAATCTTTATAATATAATCAAAGGCGTTGAATATTTCACTCTAGGAACTAGGCAATGTTTATAACCGAGTAGAACATGCCGGAAATGTTTTGCTTGATTTTGAGTTGTTGCGAATTATTTAACCTAACCTAGAAAACGAAAGTAATTTAGTAGAAATGGTAAATAAAATATCATATTCTATTTATTCGTGTTCAAGTTGATTGCTTTGTTATTGAAAGTAATGCGGTTTTATGTAGATGGTGGAAAAAATAAAGAGAAAATATGGGTATAAAATAGAATATCATTTATGAAAAAATAGTTTTTTATACAGAACGTCCCTAGAATTCGTACCAAAAACTTATGGCTAAGATAAATGAGAGTGCAATACGTTGCATAGGAATAGCTTTTATCTGATATTATAGTTGTGAACAAAATGTATTTGTACCGTTTCACAATTTGTCGGCGAGATAAAGGAATCTGTAAGCAGAAGCAGAACCGGTTTCATTATTGCACTAGCGATTTCCGTACTCTTTTTTTTTTTTTCGATGAATAGCAGTTTTACCGATAACTGTATTAATGGATTTTTCTGAAACTTTTGTCAATGATGTATTCTTTCAGCAGCTCCATGCTTTGACCCATTATTTTCTTGTATCAGTTGACCGTACATAGTTTGTATCATTTTTTGCGTAGATAGCGACTAGATCATACCAAATTTCTATCTGTCTATTGTCTCAAATCCCTACTCTCCACTTTCAGAGATTTCAAAACCTTTGGTAAAAAATTTTAACAATAAAATATTAATGTTTTATACATACAACAATCAAGATCGCAGCTGACACGCCTTCAAAGGGTGGTCAGCTTGGGGGGCAACTGGCTGCATGAGAACTACACCAACTGCTGCGATGGAAGTGATCCTTGGTCTTCGGCCTCTTCACCATGTGATCGAGGCTGAGGCGGGGAGGGCTTTTCTGCGCTTAAAACAGCTGGGATACGTGCGAAGAGGGGAAGAGTGCAGGCACGTCAAGAAGCTCCGGCTACTGGAAGATATTCCAGTTCTGGCTCGAGCACCTGATGAATGCCTGCGAAAGTACTACTTCGCAACTCCGTACAGGGCCATGATCCGGGATAGAGAATCCTGGGAAAAAGAGAGGAATACACAGCCTAATGGGACTGTCTGGTACACAGATGGCTCATGCTCCGGTGATGGAGCAGGGGCTGGAATTTACTCTAGGAACCCAAGAACACAAGTTAGTGTACCATTGGGTGATGGTGTATCTGCATATCAGGCCGAGATATATGCTATCTTGGAATATGCGCAGATAAACCTAGACAGAGGTTATGTGGATCGACGCATAACCATATACTCCGACAGTCAGGCAGCAATTAAAGCCCTGAGTGGGTGCGCCAGCAACTCAGGACTTGCTAATGAATGTCGAGAACGACTTGCTAATCTTGCAAGGCACAACGTGGTGCGGCTAGAATGGATTCCAGCCCACTCTGGTTTTGAAGGCAACGAGATGGCGGATGCACTGGCTGCGGAAGGGGCGGCAGCTCCCTTCTGCGGCCCGGGCCCGACCTTGGGCCTAACAAAACAAAGAATACGCAAGGAGACGAAGAAGTGGCTGAAGAATCAGCACCTCGCTCATTGGAATGCTCTGCAGGGTCCTAGGCAATCCAAACTTTTACTGAAGGGATGGACTGATGGACACGCTAGAGCAGCTAC
This sequence comes from Lochmaea capreae, assembly GCA_949126875.1. Taxonomy (NCBI): domain Eukaryota; kingdom Metazoa; phylum Arthropoda; class Insecta; order Coleoptera; family Chrysomelidae; genus Lochmaea; species Lochmaea capreae. The sequence goes on from OX421408.1 coordinate 4,596,654, forward strand.
TGAACTACCAAGAAGTAGGCTAAGGAAGATAGCAGGACTCCTAACGGGGCACTGCTGTATGATGAAACACCTCCACAACTTAGGAGTAGAGGGAAGTTCCCTATGCAGGGGTTGCGGCATGACTGACGAAACGTCAGTCCATGTTCTCCTAGAGTGTCCACACTGGGCTGTACTACGCAGGCGAATCTTCGGAGTCCCTGTTTTGGCCCCTGGAGACACAAGCAGGCATCCATTGAAAAAGGTTGTGGCCTTTATTGAAGGGCTCGGCTTTATGGATGTCTAGGTAGCAGGAATGGCACAATGGGCCGCCAGTGGCCTCAGTGCCGGAACCTTGGCTTGAGTTTGTCCAGGACAAGGTTCGCCTGCAAACTTAGTAGTAGTAGTAGTAGTACAACAATCAAAACAACAATTATATTCACTGCGACATGGAATCAACGAGAATAAATAAATAAATAAACTTTGACATTGTTTATGTTAGCGTCTGTTTACTCTTCTAGTAAATTCATTGTTCGGAGCCTATAACAGTATCTTCCTCTTCGAATGGTCGCCAAAAAACCATAATTTTAATTATTACCAACAAAATAGTATTAGTTGATAAAACGAAATCTCAATCACAGCAACATCTAAGAACACAATATCTCGTAAATAACAGAAATGAAATAAACCCACTCTGGGATGTTAACAGTCCACGTGGACTAACAATTCAAGTAAATTTTTCATAGACTAATCGGAAGCTACATTGCATCAATGAGAATTAATTGTCGCTTGTAGGTAGGTCAAGACTAGAAATGATTTACGGTTTTTTCATCTTTACAGCTTTGTAATCCTCAACAAGACGTTGCCGCATACTGTTATTTTATTGTGAAACAGTGCAAACTTATTTGAATACAATTACAATTTTGGAACTTAAAGTTTGAATAGCACCCTCTATATTAAAAAAAAACTACCATTCAAAATCGTCGCTTAATATTTCCATGAAACATCAAGAAAACTTTCTAGGTTAAAATAACAACGGACTTAATAAAGCAATTCCCAGTTTTCCAATATTTTTCCTCTCTTAATCCTGAGAGGAATTTTATTATTATTTTTATCCTACCGACAAATATGTAAAAAAAAACTTGTTAAAAAAGTAATTTGCTTTATAAATTCATTAAAACCAAAGAGGCCCTAGGGTAATTCGATCCCACTGGAAAAATTAGTAGAGGTTGAATTAAAGAAGTATAAGAAGAGAAAAATAAATTCAATGAGTTGATATAATTATTTTAAAATGAAAAAAAAAGATCTGATTTTCAGTTTTGTATACAATGCGGGACAAAATGAATATCCTGGACCCCCATCTTCGTTTCATGGATCTTTTTTCGCTGACGCAGGTTATCATATACCCCTTGCAGGTTGCCATAAACCTCTGGGGGTCGATATAGACCACTTTGGGAATCTCTGCCTTAGAGTAATCTCTGCACCATTGAATGGCACTCAAGCTTGTTACTGGTATTGGGATCCAATTTTTTCTTGTCACTGCATTGTGTGTAAAATTACTCCGTTAAAGGCTGATTCGCCCTAGGCTAGTAGTTTAGTAAATAATTTAGTCATTTCCACCTCCACCACCACCTTCCACTGTTTAGTAAAGCATCAACTAAACAAGTCTGAACCTCCCCAATTGAGTTGAGTGCATTGGTAAAGAATACTTCGTACTGCAGTCGGTTCATTTTCATATACCATTCAGCACCCACTCTGCTTTTTCACTGTACTCGCTTTATAATGTGAACACTACCGGCAATCTTCTCTTTAATTTAGTTACTAAACTACTCGCTACTCTTAGGGCCGGACCGTAACCTTTGGAGGCACTAGGCTAACAATATCTGGGGGACCCACGAAATTATATAAATTAGGCCGATTCTATTATTCACTCCGGCGTATTCGGTGACAGTGCGAAAGAACGGAAGAAAATTTGAAAAATTGGAAATAAATTTTATATGTCATTGTTATCTCGGGTTTATTATTTGTAGTTTTTTACTGGTTACTGTTTTGATTGTATGCATCTTTTTCTGTTTTTTTTTAATGAGAAACGGGGCACCATGGAACCCGGGGGCCCTGGGCTGCAGCTCGTTAAGCCCATACGTAGATCCGGCACTGGCTACTCTACTAAATTACTAGCCTAGTGCGATACAACCTTTATTTCTGTACCACTTTCCAGCACCATACTATGTAGTGAAGTTAATAAACACTTCCATACCCGCCGTTGGGCGCGTTTTCATTGCTCCTGTAATGCATATACATGCAGAAAGAAATTTATCAGGAGATTAAAATAACAATATGTGTCAGATATTAAGATTATAAAATATTCTGTAACAATAGGAAGTACTTTTTTTAATGTTCAGTGAATTTTCTAACAATAAAACCGTGTATAATGCATATTACACAACAATTGCGTAGGGTGTCGGTAAGAGAAAGTTCAAATAATAGGCCAAGCAATAGGTAAAGATTTTTGTCAAAAATTACTATACTCGCATGCTCCGTTGCTTGGCCTAATAAAACAAATTTGAATTGTAGTTATCGTTTAAGTTGCCAAAAATAAATATGAATAAAATTGCTTTTTGTTCTTCCGTCATACAAGGAGAACTAATTTTTTCAAAATTTTTTTGAATTGTGATCTTTGAAATATCGAATCCAATTTCCCGAAATATGGTTTGTCGATCTTCTCGGATCCAACGAGTCTTGGGGACTGCCGTTGTTGGTGGACCTGTTCTTGGATTGTTAATTCGACAGGTAGATTCTTGTTAGTGTCGGGTTGTCTCCCGTTATTGACAGGTAGATAGTGAAACTAAATCTTGAAAAAATAACAACTTTTATCATTATAATATTATTGTAATTGATTATTTAAATTCCCGTTCATGCAATTCTAATCCAAATGGTTTGAAATATTCCGTTGTTTGTATTCATAAGAGTTCGACAAAGCTTAAACGATTCTAATTTTAAATTAAATGGGTGAAACAAAAAATGATAATAAAATAAACAGAAATTTAATAAGTTTATTAAAAAATTATTGAAAAAACATTATATTTACAAGGAAAAAGCATATACATACAATACTATAGTGCTGTCGCAGGTTCCAGTAGATTCTGAATATAAAATTTTATTTCTTGAAAACTCTAAAATGATAAGAAACATGCGTGTCATGTATGATAGGGTGACATTCACTGAGACCTAAAAGATCTATTGTTTCCCTTTACTTTGATTGTCTAAGCCCTACTAGAACATGCATGTCATAAAATTGTCTAATTGAATGACTACTACTGATAGTGCCTTTCATTTTGTTTCAAAGTCATACCATCTAATACCAAAATATCTTTATATTAAGTCTACTATATTTCTATTTATAGCCTGAAGATGGTAATATCTTACCGAAACTAGTAGCAGCAAGTTGATTGGTCCTACTTGGGACAAATAAATTACGTTGTGGTTTGACCTGGAGTTTTATTGAACCCTTGTGTTTGGATTCTAACCACATTTGAGATATGGATGAAGTCTTGGAGTTGTAAAAAGTTATCATTATTATAGTGTTTCTAATGTGAATGCAACGACGATAAAATAAAGCAAAGTAGTCAGATTTATTTTCTAAAATTGTCAGGATCACTATACAAACGTTCTCCTTACTTCAGTAAACCGTTAGTTCGTGATGTTCTTAGAAAGCTAGTTTGGAAATATTATAGAAAAATACCTAATATGAATTTATTAGTAAGCATTAAAATTGCTGGAAAAAGGAAAAATAATTAAAACCACTTTATGTATGTTTCTATTTTTAAGAAAATTTTGAATAGCGGGCAACGTAGCAGCAGGTGGATTGGAAATCGAATAGTCCAACTCCAGTAATTGGCATAATATAACGAAGTAACTGGTCAGTTATTAACGCGGTCCACTGTTTCATAAAAAATTTTAACGACCTATTGAGGTTGGGGTTACTTATCATTAATTTCATCCAGGGGCGTGTGCGAATTGTGTTGTAGAGAAATATTATCAACATAATATCTATTTGTTGGTTGAGTGAGTTTAGTTATATTACAAATTTTATGAGTTTTGTAAAAAAAATTTATATGCACGCCATAGGGCGGCATTTCTCATCAATGGGATTAAAAATATGGGTCATTACATTTACATTGGAATAACTATAATTCCACTACCGACTAAAATTTTAGTATCAACTTTTAAGGGGCCCTTAACACTCTCTATTGTAATGGAGTTAATCAAAGAGCGAGGTTAACCACTTGTATCGACTCCATGGTATCTATTTCATAAATTTCGAATAGGATTTACCAGATTCCTATCTCCTATAACTACAAAACGACCTTATAAAAATTAATTGACAGTAATTTATTTTAAACCACTAGTTTTATTTAAATAAAAAGTTACTAGTTATTCTTATTTATTAATGATTACCTACTCTTGGACATAAATAAACTCTTTTATTACAGACCTAAAGCGGGTTTTACAGTTTTGCAACATGCAATATTCTTGATCGGAAACATGCGCAGTAGAGGATAATTTGCCATTTCTTACGTACGTTAGTACGCCGACAGATCGGGTAACTAGAGATCAAATTCCATATTATTGGTAAAGACCATTTTGGGGTTTCGCATCTGGAATATTAGACAGAACAAATGTTATTTTATACAGTTTTATTTCAACCACCATTGCGACTATTTTCGGCATTCTAAATTTTTTTACAAAAATTCATTAAAGCCACTCAGGTAAGAAATATCTTTTCAGGATGTAGAGGTAGAGTACGCCACCAGTCAAGGTGATTACAAAAAGGGATTAAACACCAATTCCTGAACACTACATTTCATGCCATTATCTTTATTTTTTTCACTTATAATTGCACAAGTGGTTTGTATTTTATCGGGTAAATTTGGGTTGTTTATTGAGAAACTGTTTCCTAGAAATTTGACGACTATTAAAAACACTCCACCAAATTGCTAAAGGAAACAGTTTAGAATTTGAACAACACAAATCAATACAAACCTCGAGTGTAATTCGGCAGGACAATTCAATGAATGAGAAATTTGGAAACATATCAATGCAAACTTTATTTATGAAACATTTTTATTTTAATGTACAATTATTAAAAACGCAGTTATTGAAATTCATACTAGGAACAGTGATATCGCTGCGGGTGCCACAGCTAATCGTTTCTGTAGTAGATGTTGAAGTTTTTTCATTTTCCAAACGAATTGATTGAATAATGCTTGAATGATACTCTTTGTCAACTTGTAAGTATGGTTTTATTGATGATGAATTGCTGTGTCCTGTTATTTTTATTAGAGCTTGTTCTTCAATTCCGCTTTTACTTAATTCGCTACCTGCTGCCGCTCGATTTGAGTGATTTGTAATTTTGACACGTTTGACATCTAAACCAATGCGTTGTGCTGAGCGTTTAGTCCATTTGGAAATTTCATTAATTCCAATCGGCAAATTCTTGTACCAACCTTTAGAATTTTTCTTTTTCCAAAAGGGATTTGGTGTAAGAAATACTCTGTCCGAAGTTATAAAAGTGTTTCGTTTTTCCATTAACTTTTTGAATAAACGTATTGGGCAAATATCTTCGTCGAAAATATTAGGCGTGATCCATTTACTGTCACATAATTTATTGTTGCCGCCTTGTCTCGTTTTCGAAAATAGAGGATTATACTCGATACGTCCAGTTTATTTTCCATTATTTTCAATTTCAGATACGAAATAAGTGGTTTAGCAGTAAGCTGCTTCTCCTCCGCGCCAACCTAGATCAAACGCCAATAATTTCTTTTGAAGTCCTTCCGGTTCATTTTCGTTATATAATCTGGCCATTGAAAATACTTCAGATTTATTAAGAGCTGATGCACTACATTTTCTCTTTTCGGGTTGTGCTTGTAGGATTTTACGTTTAGCATTACGTGCAGCTCGTGATGAATTAAACTGAACATCGGTGAAAGGGTTGAATACAATATTAAATTCGTTATAATATTTACTTTGTAACATTTTAGCGGTGGTGTTCCAAATTGTTTTAACTACCGCTTCTTTGTAGTCTTCTCCGTTACTTTTTCGCATATTAAATGCCCAATCTTGCAACATTACATTCAATTTCTCGATGGAAGTATCTGGCTCAAATGTGTATCTTTTTGCATCGCAAAACGTAGAAAATTGTCGCCAGATTGATGATTGCGTCGCAACTGTATTAGTAGGCACACAGGTATTAACAATTTGACTAATTTCGGCAATCGTAGACACACCGAATCGACTCATTGTTAGTTCTTGAAAATTCAATAAGTTGTTGACAAACATGCCAAACTATTTATTCTGGTAACCAACACCGCGATAATTGATGAACAAATGAATAAGTGTATTTGTCGCTGTAAAAGTTAAAGCTAACTTTTGCCGCTGTCAAAGTGACAATTGCACTGTGGCATATGCGATTTTTTATACATGAATTAAATTGTCAAAAATGTTTCATATTTTATTTCAAAAACAACAAATTTAATTTTTCGTATTCAAAGCAACACGATAACTTTAACATAATACCTGTAAATAAATTGTATATGTATAGTTATCTGCTTATTTAGTAATAAAACGGTATATTATTCACTCTTTTTCCAACTTCCGAGTTGGTTGAAATGCACAAGACGCTTGCTCTCGTTTAAGATTCAACCAATAAACGGGATACGACACTCTCTATTGCATCCATCATCAGTCAGATAAAAATATACCTACCCCGGAAACTTATTTGTTCATGTTTATGGATCTATTTTTATTATTAAAACTCTTTATGGATCTATTTTTATTATTAAAACTCTTTGGAAACAAAATTTTCATTACTATGCTCTCCTTTACCATCCTGTTGTTTTTTCAAATGTTTTCATTCGTCTGTAAAAATCTTCATACAAGAGAAAAATGATTCAGAAGCTGTTCTATCTTCTCTGGTCAACGTTTTGGTTCTCCCGGAACGTAGTAGTTGATTGTGAAGGAGTGTATGGACCTGGAACCAAACACTGAAAACTTGGGACAAACCACATGCATATTCCTGGCAGAGATTCATGTCTTTAAATAGTTTGCCCGTTCAATATTGATAATATATGTAGATGGCGTTGAAGTACTGAGTTCCTGTGTAATCATTTTCTTTAGGTCATCAATCACTTGATCTTCCCATCTGAGTTTGGGACGTCCCCTGGGTCTCTGGATTGCAGGCTTCCAGTCAGCGATTTTCCTTATTGGATCGTCCTTATTCCTTCTTCGAAGGTGCCCATACCATCTTAGTCGTTGTGCCTTTATATGTCTGACTATATCTTCACCATTCATGTATTGATCTATTTCGTAGTTATATAGCCTTCTGTACCCTAAAGTATTGATCAATAATCAGTCTAAAGTAACTACTAGTGGGGAAGCACCAGACGACCAAATTTTGGGCACTCTTCCACTGTAATTTTGTGGACTTGTTTTAATAATTCCCTTGTCAAATTAAATATCTAGAAAAAAATCAAAGTACTATACGCTCTGGACAGCTGATTGAATGATTTCTGTAACTTTCAATTTCTATCGATACTTTATTAAGTGTTTGTCGTAACCAGTTCGATTCCACGATCTCACTCTCTCGTTCATACCCAGTTCTCTTATCGACAACCGACGAGGCCAGCAATTCCAGTTACTGCGAACACTTGAATATTTATGCCATGATTTCTACGAATCCAGTTATTCCTCTGTGCATTCCCGGAAACGATGTCTAATTATACTGGTAGCGAGGGAAAAATATGCGACAGGAATCGCTGATATAATAATTGCGTTTTCTTATATTAAAAACGTGCATTTTTCTCTCAATTCGTACATTTTGAAACATTCGACATGTTCAGACTGTTGAACGAATACAATTACGATGATTTTTTTTTCGTAAAAGACATCAGCAACTTTGGTATTTTAAATAAAACACCCTGTATATTATTAACTTCTGATTTTACGTTGAATTTTAATGCAACTTTGTATGGCATACCCTATGTCTAGAATGTATGGATTTTTACGTGAGAGAAAATGCCGAAACCTCGGTAAACCTATTCCTCATCCGGGGAAGAAACCATTTGAAATTGACGAAGATGTTAAAAACATTGTTCGTAGACTAGTGCATGGTATGTATTTCGCAAAAGAAATACCAACACTAGACAAGATTGTGCAAGCTGCCCAGAATGACGAAAACCTGCCACAACTATCAACTAGAGTATGGAGAAGAATGAACTTTCGGTGGGAAAAACAGATATTGATAGGCCGGATATTGTTTGCTGGTGACGAGAATACTTAAGGTCAATCCGAAAATATAAGAATATTTTCTATTTGGATGAAACCTGGCTAAAGGACACACCGTATCGAAAGTCTGGCAAGATAAAAATATACTGAATTCCCGACAAGCTGTCATGGAGGGTTGGTCAACAGGAAATGGAAAGGGACGCAGGCTTATTATAACCCATATAGGCAGTGAAAACGGATTTTTGGATCAAGGATTATTGGAATTTCAATAAAACATGTTATTTTTTTTATAAAGGAGACGTCCCTTCGCCGGCACCACCTCAGCCTCTTGGGCTTATTGTGGATCCTCCTAGTGTTCTGACTTCAGCCTATTCAGCCAATCCGTTTCCTGTATTAGCTCATACAGGTTCTTTACTGGTTGGTTGTAGAAATCTTCTGGAGTCATTTGGGGTCTTCCATACAGTTTCTGCCTCCTGTGGTCCAGCGTCTCACAGTTGCACAATATGTGCAGAGCTGTTTCGGTGTCCTTTTTGCATCTTCTGCATGTAAGGTCTCCGTTATATTTTGTTCAGGTGCTCCTTTGTGGGAAAGTGTCCCGTAGGAAGCCCCGTTATGGTGCGCAGTTTGTTCCTGCTCATTGATAGCAGTTCTTTCGTTACTTTTTCTGATGGTTCTTTTATGAATTTCTTCCCATGTGTTTGCCTGAGCGTATTCCTCCAGTGTTTTTTGTGTTGTTCTTTTAACCATGACCTAGTGGAGCATATCTTGCCAGTTCGACAGCTTTTTCATTGCCAGCTATTCCTTTGTGACCTGGGACCCAAACCAGTGTTACACTGTTCCGAGTCGCAAGTCTTCTAAGTTCTTCGTCGCATTCCCATACCAGCCGAGATGTTACCTTAGAGCTCTGAAGTGCTTTAAGGGTAACTTGACTGTCACTGTAGATTCTGATCGTTTGGTTCACTGTTTATGCTTCATTTGCATTTTATTACCTATTGTTATTTGACCGATTACCGAGTGGCCTGGCTCTGTGCTGCTATCAACTCCTTTGACTTTTTTTATTTCATAAATTGTTAGTAAAACTATTGAACAATTTTATCTCAAAATGAGTAGCTCTCCAATTTCCAACTTATGTTTTTAATAAAAATAATAATTCCAATGAAGTTGCATGATTCTCGCTTTATCGCAAACAACAGCATCATATGAACGCCATTTCACAAATATCTTCCACAAACTAGATTTTTGATTAAATTCCTGTATTTTGAATTGCGTATCAACATAGTGTATGGTCGTAACATTTCAACTCGAATATAAATTTACATCTATGAACCTATCACCTTTCTCAGTTGAGAGAAAGAGAGAGGGATGTATATAGGATAGGTATATATCAATTTCTAGACAAACAATTTATATTCACCTATCGATCTCTAAACAAAGGGGATAGAGAATCAATCACAAAGGGGTCAATTTTGACGGTAGAAATCCCGGATAACTCCCGGTTTTCCCTGTTGGAACGGAGGTCATCCATCACATATTATTCAACTGATAGTCTCTTCGAGAAAATAGACACAAGATTATTTTTTATAACGTTGCGATAGACTAAAATTGTAGTATTTAAACTAGGGGAAATTCCTTCGTCAAATTTTGGTTAAAATTCCACACATTTGATTTTTAACCAATCAGAACGTGTATTTCTGACATATCACCATCGCAACGGATGAATTTTTTCCTCGTGTGTACTCAATAGCGAATTATACTGGACATTTTTTTGACGTTTATCAAGAATAAGCGCCAGTTCTTCCACAGGTATATCCGCTCTGTCGAAATCATACGCTTTTTCTGCGCAAAAGTTTATAAACTGCTTCCATACACTTGCCTTCGATTTCCTAGTATTCGCGGGTGTCAACTGCTTAATATTTTGGCGAATAAATTCTTTACTTTCTTGACCGAAGTGAGACATTTTTCTACGTCGTGCTGTTTTTGACAAATTCAAAACAGAAATAATTTTTAGCTTAGCGTTTCACTGAGTTGCCATGGTAACTAAATAATCAAGTCTACGAAACCTTGTATGTTTTGCAAGTAATTGATGAAGACGAAAAATGATGTTGTTTGGAAATAAACACGTTTGGTGTGGACTTTTCTTACCCAATACCACACGAGGTCATATTAAATCCGGAAATTTTTTCGAGCTCATGAATATTTTGAAAATTATCCCGAGTCGAAGACCTCTAGTGGTATAACTAGTGAAAATATTTTATTTTAAATTCTATAAAAAATATGCAGTTGGGTTTTTTATTATTATTTTTTTGTGTCCTTTTTTTTTCTATTTAAAAGTGGGTCACAATTAACAAATATCACCAGCTCCATCCTTCATAATAATTACCAGCTCCACACTTGTTAGAAAGTTGAATTGTCATATTTGGCATCACCCCAAAGCAGTACATTTCTAAGTGCTCGCTCGATACAGCATGTCCACCAACTGACAAGATTATAGTAATGACAGTCGCCCTGAGGAAACCAAATAAAAATTAAAATAGCTCAAACACGATATAGAGACCACGTGTTGTGTAAAGAATGCTTGATTATCATCAGATTCATCAGGATGTGGAGTCTCCCTATTGTGAGAGGCGTTGCTGTAGTTGAAACCACAAAACAATGTTTTGTAGTTGGAACATTCACCGTTGACTATGATGTGTTTTAATGCTGTAATTGGACAGACATTTGATACAGACATAAAGCATAATTGACAAGTTTCAAAAAAATCCATTATCGGTAGAAGAACTGCTATCCTTTAATAATAAAAAATGTGTCTGAAACCGGTTCTGCTTCTGCTTACAGATTTCTTTATTGTGAAACGTTGCAAATTAATTTTACTCCCAACTATACTCTCAATCTCCCCGTATTACGCTTATATTATCTTGTTCTCCCCATTAATTTTCCAAAGTTTCGTATGAAATTTATATCAACATCCAATAGTCGGAAATATTAAACATCTTCTCAAATAAAAACTTTACTATTCTATTTTTAAAAAGTTCCAAGAGCATCAACTCCCCAATAGAAGATCCGTTTTGGAAATGAGCCAGATTAATTTAAACTTCATAATCCTCTATTCTACTTGTTTACGAACGGTTTATCAAGTCCTATATTAGTCTTCGGAAAGTTAATAAAATAAATTGCTTCAACGGATGAGTTACGATAGATTCGATAATAAAGGTTCAAAATAATCGAGTAATTTTATAAGATTATTCATCTTTCAATTTCTATATTTTTCTTATTCCTAATATTTTAGCCCTTAATATTTTTATAAGACAACCCTCGAACATAACACATGAGCTGAAAAGTGCCGGGCCTAACAAAGAAAACACCTTCATCAACGTAATTTCCATCAAGAACAACGCAATCATTCCAGCGTCGCTCTAACATTTCAATATCACTTTTGTACAACGATTTATCTTTTGCATCAAAATAGGCCTCAGTGTCAGCGATAACCTCTTCGTTCGAGTGAAATTTCTCACCAGCGAGCATTGGATGTGGGAGCAATTCGAAGTTCAGTTCATGTAGTTTGGCCAGTGTTTTGATTGATCTTTGACACGGTGCGTTCTCTTGATGAGACAAACATTTTTTCTTTGCCATGTGCGGAAGTTTCTTTGCAATTTCGTCTTTCAAACGCTCCAATAACGCTATATAATATTCACTATTGATGGTATTTCCCTTTTCAAGATAGTCGGAGAATATTACACCACGTACATCCCGAAATACCGAGGCCATAACCTTTACAGCTGATTGTTGTGCTTTCGGCGCTTTGGATGAGGTTCTCCAGTTGCTGCCCACTCAGATGACGATGGTTTTGATTTCGGAGTGAAGTGATGGATCCATGTTTCATCCTTTGTCACACATCGACGCAAAAATTCCGATTTGTTACGTTTAAACATGATCAAACATTGCTCAGAAACATCAACACTTTCTTGTTTTTGATCAACAGTGAATAAACGCGACACCCACTTTGAACAGAGCTTTATCACAGTCAATTGCTCATGTAATATACAGATTGCGAAAGGGCTTTTCGAACCGTACGATTTACACAAGCACGACAAAGAAAATATGAGAAAAACTGAAAGAGAGAGAAAGAACAACTGTGCGTGGCCAGCGAGGGCGTGTATTTAGTTCCAGAGGCTGCCCGAATGTCCACTGCCCCCCCCATTTCAACCGCTGTTGCCAGAAGCGCAGACTAATTTGTACAAATGATATTTTCGAGCTCATGCACTATTAGGCAAAACCAAATACCTCCATCCGGCAACAGTGTCATTTTCAAATACAATCGCATGCGCTTCCAACGTTTGTAGCGAAAATACCTAGGAATAGCAATTTAAATGTGAATTCTCTCTGTAGAGGACATTTTCATCTATTCCCTCGAATTTTAAAATTATAAAAAATAAACAGGGTGATTCAGAAGTAATGGGCCAAATTTTAACTATGTGTTATTTGTTTCATACAAAAGCCATGAAAATAGCATTTTCAAAGTCTAATAAATTATAAAGATTTCAAGTTATCAGTAAGATAAACTAATATGTAAAATTTAATTGGAAATATTCATTTCTATTCGCTTTGACAGTGGTATATTTGAATAGTTCGAAATTAGTATAGATCGGTCTATATATGTATGATGGAGTGACCTAGGTGTATATATTAAAACGCATATTCAGTCCAAATAATTTACATTAACCTATCGATCCCGATGAAGGTAGAAAGCCGAATCCGGGTCAATTTTAATTACTGTTTTCCTCGCTCCATTTTTAACCAGCCAAATCGAAAATATTTTTTTTAAAAGAATTTTTTTTTAATATTCAAAAATATCTTTCAATTTTCCTCGTAAACGATTAATTAACTGATCTATAAACATATAAAATGGAATGGAAATTGATGCTACTGATACTATCTTTAATTTATTTATCCCCAAGGACCGTGGAAAATTTCATTCAATTTTCGCAACAAGAAATTTCCAGACGAACGACCTTTCGGGTCACGAGAAATACGACACTGTCTCGACCGATAGGCAAAAACTGATAAAAATCTTCATAGAAATGTTTATTCAGAGATTCAACATACAACTACAGCAGACATCTTTGATAATTTTACAATATACAATAGATTTTCTATCATCTGTAATATATCAACACTTCCACAGTCGCTTAATTTCACATTACGATTGGGATTTTAGCCATAATTGTCCATTACATATCCATGAACCATTTTCGAGTCAATAGATCTGAAGATGATGCTTCTTTAAGTCCCGATTTATTACACCTGGATTTATATTTATAGGCCAACATATATATGCAAAACAACTCATTTACTATCGTCCTTACACTACTGATCTAGGGGAGGGATGACATTTTATTGTAAATACTTATATCGCGACTGCTACTGATACCTAACGGAATGTTAAAACCTAAGAAAAGTAGACCGCCCAGATCTAGATGAAAAGGGGGGTCTTAGAAAAAATTATGTGGACCACTCGTGCGAAAGGTATAGATCAAATAAAATAAATAGAAACTTTCACATGTAAATAGGAAAAATAGTGTACATAACTTTCACACACCTCTTAATAAAAATTGAAGATATTGTTCTACAGACAACCTTAGAGTCACGATTATTTTCTAGCCTAGTTATCCTAATCTTCAAATTTTCTCAGGTTCCAAGTAAGCGATCCAATGGGTTAGCTGTGATGGACAAACAAACATTTCGTCAAGCTCACATCAAAATGGCAATCTGGAGAAGAGGTACGAAGCAACAGCTGCTGCTCGACACCTAGTTCCTAGTGCGCTATGAAACCCATAACTTTCGAGAACCTCCGTCGACTCGTCGGCGGAGGTCGAAAAAAGAAAGACAAAGAATCTTCTTTCAAAAGGAGCGATTCTTTCAAAAGAATATCGATACGGAGAAGCTATTTGGACCGCGGCAAGAAAAAGCACATCTCCAAATTGGAAGTATCTACCCAAACTGTTACCGAAGAAGAAGAAATCGTCGACACCACGCCGAAGAAGTTTATCAATTTAGAGCAAGTTGAAAAACGAGACGTGGGTGTCGCTACCAACGATATTACCATAAAACACGAAGCGAAGTGTGGCAATAAGTACAAATTAGAGCAGAGTAAGAGCGGACCTGGTCAAAGCGTAATAGCGTACGGTCAATGGTTAAGAGGAATTAGAAAAACCGATACACCAAATCCTAACGGAATAAAAGGTTCGGAACGAACAATAATTTACGTACCAGCTTCCGATGAAATTACCGCTCCACCAGTGATCCGTCAACTGTCTTCTTCTCCTGTATTACGAAAGAAACCACCTACTCCCAAGCGAAAACACAAACAAAGAAGTCCTAGTTTACATAGAAAAGAAAGCAATGATTCAGCAGTTGAAATGTTTCCTTGGGGAGACAGTACAGATCTTAAAAAATCTCCTTTGGTTAGGAGAAGATCTCGCCAATCGCCGTTACCTCTTTTACCTGATTCCGGTGCTGAGGAATTGTGTTCGTTGTCTATAAGTTTAGGAAGAATTTGGATGGACGCTCCACCAGGAATGGCTCCGAGAAGTTTAGAAATGCCTAAATCATCTGGACCACCCATCCCAGTTCACCATTCTCTAGACAGCGCTCTTAAGGACCTAAGAGACGATCCTATAGTTATAAATAGATTACAAAAACGACCAACGCCTCCTGTTGGAAGAACGTTGTCTTCGACTAGCAATACAACAGCTTCTACTGGTTTATTTTCCAGCAAAGATTCCGGATTCTCTTTTTCTATATCAGCTCCTAAACTCAGCGATTTTCATTCAAATTTTGCGCCATCAACTTCGCGAGGACTTTTTAGAAAAAAACGACCAAAACCCAAATTATCAGTGAGCAGAGACGGTTATTTCAAACGGACAAGTGGTGCTTTGGTGGTGGATACGAAACGAAGTTCAGTTAGAAGGAAAAATAGCGGTAGAAAACGAAACAAAAAGAAAAAAAGCGTCAAAGACAACGGTTCAGTGAGAAGTGATATGTATCAAGTCGTCGTAAGTAGACCGTCTAAAGCGCTACGAGCTTTGAAGTTGGATCCGATGATTTTCGTCCCACCGGAAAGGAGAAAAACCACCACGATTAACAAACCGACTTTTAAAAACGCTTTAACGGAAATTCGGAATGTAAATCCTTTGGATAATACAATGTACACCAGCAGAAGCGCTTGCAGCACCGATGAAGGTTTGTACGAAAGTCTTCCGGGAGAATACGACTATTTGTCAGACGAATTAAGTTACAACATGTCAAGATTAACTTTGACGAACGATGAATACGATAATTTTGCATGCGGTTCACCTATATCGGAAAAATCTACCGTGAGTGTTTTGGTCAGTGATAGCTCGAAAAGTGACGGTCTTTATATGCCGCCCGGAGTGTCACCGGTGCCGAAAAGGAAACCAGCCAGGCAGAAAAAAACCGGTTTAAGTCATAAACGCAGCATCACTTACGTAGTTAAACCTACGATTATCAGAGCACCTTCTACCTTAAGAAGACAACATAAAAAAGGTAAGTTTCATCAGCTATGAATTTGTTTTTACCGCTGCAAATACTGACTCCTGTTTAAAGGAACACCCGATCGAGCTTACCGGTAAATTGAACGAGCTAGTTTTCCTTTCTTTTTCGCAAACTCTATAAATACAAGTAAACAAAGTTATAATACTTGATCCACATTTAATTATGTTTCATTCCGCCTAGTAGACCAAAGTATTTTTACCTATATGGTTACATCAAACATTTATTTTAATAATTATTATATTTTGGGGAGGTTTAAGCATTTTTGGGGAGGTCAAAAAGAATTTTTTAGGGGGGCTTAAGCATTTTTTGGGGTGGTCAAAAAGAATTTTTTGGAGGGGCTTAAGCATTTTTTGGGGAGGTTAAGAAGCATTTTTTGGGGAGGCTTAATCAGTTTTTGGGGTGGTTGAAAACGATTTTTGGGGAGCTTTGAAACAAGCATATTAAAGAACTGAAGTTTTATTATTATTGATATATTTTTGATAATCAAAAGTCTATTTTCCAGTAAATACTTAGCACTTTAGCTTTTCATAGTTAAACGTTGCAATATCGAATGTTTTCTGTTGCATTCCTTTCACAGCTTCAGATAAATTTGCGGTACATCTCATAGTTGTATTTGCCAGATTTAAGGGTAATTCCGTAATAACCTTCTTTCTTGACAAGTTGTTCCGCTTTTTTGCTGCCCAGAACCTGAATATATATCAGCGATGTTTCAGCTGTAATATTTCATCCAATGTGGAACGGAAGTCTGTGAGACTTTTCTTAAGAAGTAAGTAGAATCTGTCTTTATGCTCTCAGTGAATGTTAACCCCCCAAAACATTTAAATAAAAAAGAGGATTAAAATAGTATTACTAGCAGCTTCCTAGTTCTTATTGAAATAATCTTTGATGCTCTGTCTACTCTAACGTATTGTCTCCAACTGCTGATATAGGTATTTTTTCCTTCTTTCAATTTTTCTCGATGTGAGTTCAGTCTTTATCTTCTTTCATTTCATTTCCAACTTCTTCAGGGAACAATGTTTGTCCGTTACTCTCCTTTTCAACCAGCTGGACCAAAGGGACAATGGTGTGTCTTCTGGTTTGCACTTTGGAGGTCAGAGCATCAATTTCCAAAAATTGTTTCTTATAGATGGCGAAAGGAATAATTATAAATATTCAACACTCTATGAATTTTTTGAAAAATAATATTTTTCAAAAACAGTGGCCGTTCAACTAAGGACTCTATCACTCTATTAAATACGACAATATTACAGGAAACTGTAATAAGATTTATTGTTTCTTATAGTAAATAAACTAATACTGACTTGGTACGTACCTCACAATAACTTAACTCCACACCCATTCTGTTAGCTTCATTTTACCATTCCTTACAATGTGGTTGGAAAGGTTCGGAAAACCTATCCATTCACTGGGAGGCTAAAATTCGATCCATCCCTTTTTCTTTCCATTTTAATATTTACCAATAAACATAAATTATCAATTATGTAATTGCATTAAATAAGTTTAATAGTAAAATGCGTCTGAAAAGAATTAAAAGTCGGATTTAATTGCTTTGTCTTGAGGCAGTAATAAAAGAATCTTTTCAATTTGAATAAATTTCATGACTAATAACGTTTTCGCTGGATTGCTGATTTACGAAGATTTAAAGAAATAAATTGGTTATTCCAGTAAAGTTAATTATTTTGCTCTAAGATATAAATGATTCTTCCGTGAATAAAAAGTTGAGTCGTGATCTACCTTAAATGAAGCTATATTTGATTTTCATTTAGTGTACTCTCTTTCAAAACCATACTTTTATATTTTCATTCCTTCCAATATTTTCTTACCATTTTTCAGTTATTTTATGTTCTATACCTTCTATTCTTATTCAAATAGTAAAGTTTTGATTAATCGTCTAAAAAACACAGTTGTCCTCATCATAACCTGTTCACTGACAAGCCAGTATCTGCTTAAAGCTATCAGTAATCCAATAACTAGGACTAGACTGTAAAAAACTGTAAAGAATCTGTTAACAGACTGACAAGAGACAGCAGAGTGTCTCTAATATAGGTACCGGCATATGAAGAGTTTGCAAGTAATGAAATGGCGGACCAGTTAGCTAGAGAAGGATCTAAAGGAGAATTCATAGGCCCGGAACCGTTTTGTGGAATCACAAACGATTGCATCGTGAAGTGGTTAGATAGGGAACACCAACGGTTGCCACAAGGAAACCTCCATATAAAGAGTTTACTGAACAAGGTAGACAAGGAACTCTCAACCAGGCTATTGAAACTTGGTAAGAGATATTTGAAGACAGTTACCGATGTGGTGACTGGACATACTCTGCTTCTGCCAGAACTTACAAGCACTTTGGAGAGGAAATAATACAATCATTACAACTACTGAAAACCCCTCCAGTCAAACTAGTGGCCTATATAATAGACCCGAACCTTCTGGAATGGAAGTAGATAATATGGGCAATGTTGAGCACAACCCAATCGAATGAAATTCTCATTTGTACACTTGAGTTGAAATCTCCAATGAGTCAGTGCTCCACATTCCAAGATTATTTTTAAGGTTGTTACTTCCTCTTCCATGCACAACTGATTTATAGGTGTCTTCCTTATGCTATGCATGAGCTTTCTTGGGGTGCAGTTATCAGAAAAAAATGAAAGTACAAAATAGTATTAAATAGGGTTTGTTACTTTGAAACTGGTAATCCTGGAAAACATAACACCAAATGTTCTTTCACTGACACTAGTTGATGGCGATGACAAAATTAGTTCCGCAATGATTCTATTTAGGCCAATCGATAGGGATCACAACTACAAGTAAATAGCAATACGGCTGATTTTTTTTTATAAGTACCTTAAAGTATGCAGATTAATATAAAAAAAAGTTTACCAGTCTATCGATTTCACAAATTTAAAAAAAAATCAAAAAACTTTTTTTTTCGAAATTTTTTTAATATTTCGCGCTGGGAGGAAGGTAGAGAAAAATAAAAAACCCCACCGTGTAGGGGAAGTGTTTTGCAATGAAAAAGGTCTCTTGCATTTTTTTCGACCGAGCAATGGTTTGTCCGGAAAAAATTCGGTAAACTAAGTATGTATTCCGCATCCGCGCGACTCTGCCACACGGCAGAAAACCTATTTTCTGAAGCGCGGCGGAGTACACTTTCCCTACACGGTGGTGTTTTTTATTTTTCTCTACCTTCCTCCCAGCGCAAAATATTAAAGAATTTCGAAAAAAAAAGGTAAACTTTTTTTATATTAATCTACATACTTTAAGGTACTTATAAAAAAAAATCAGCCGTATTGCTAATTACTTGTACTTTTGGTGTAAAATTTCCCCTACCGACTGGCCTAATTGTCAATCGTCAAATTCAACCCCCAGCGATAATATCTCGATATACGTTAAACTCCCAAAGAAGTCGCATTTTGAAAATAGAATGTTAATATTTTAAATTCCACTACAATCTTCAATTTATATTTTATAGGTTAATAACGATATTGATTTTGAGCTTTCGCCATCGACACCAATACGTTCATATTCATTCGAGCAATTAGAGAGATTTATATAACGTTCGGTCAATAATTCGTTAACATTAAACCACCTCGAATCCGGCTTTATTAACCCCGGGTTTATCGAGTCCGCCAATTTGTTCGTTTGACTGTGAATACTAACTCTCGAAATGACGCGTTATATAGAACATTAGCCTAATTCCTTTTTCCGACCCCTCTCTACACTCGATTTCTACACAGCGGCACAGAGGATCTAGAATCACCAAGGTTAAATTACTAGTACTAATATTTTGATTGACCAGCGCCTTCAAAATAGAGCCGCCTGCCAGAAATTAAACAAGGTTAAAGCAACCGACACTATTTCTACATAGCCCAAACCTTTTGGCTCTGTTTAAACAAGAGAAACACAAAGAAACTTGGAGGAAAAGGAACCTGTATTAAACTATTTAACTGGTATATTTATGTACCACTTTGAGAGCAAAAAGGACTGGGAGGTTTTCATGAATGTTGATGCAAAAAGAAAGACTCAAATTTGAAAAGAATAGATTAACAATTGAACATATTGAGCTATTATTCTTCCAATACCATTAACTATTGATAAAATCAACGTCTCTGAAGGCACATTTTAAAATTCTTCCATAGGAAAAGTTCGCTTGTTGAAAATAAGTAGTTGACAGTTGTAAAAGCAGTTTACACTGCATATGGAACAACTTTCCAAACACTAAAGTAAAGGTGTCACGGAAACCTCTCTCTGGAAATCATAGGATCGAGAAATAGTTAATAGTTAGTTTTTGGCGACAAATAATTCTATTCAATGTACTATAGTGCTTCTAATGTGAATGTAGCGACAATAAAATAAAGCAATGTCTTCTTTATTTTCTAAAATTGTCAGGATTACTATACAAATGTTACCCTTACTTCAGTGAATCGTTAGTTCGTGATGGTCTTAGAAAGCTAGTTTGGAAATATTAAAAAAAATACCTAATATGAATTTATTGGTAAGCATTAAAATAAGCCGTTTGAAATTGCTGGAAAAAGAAAAATTAATTAAAACCACTTTATGTAGGCTAGTATTTTAAGGAAAATTTTGAATAGCTGGCAACGTAGCAGCAGGTGGATTGGAAATCGAATAGTCCAACTCCAGTAATTGTCATAATATAACGAAGTAACTGGTCAGTTATTAACGCGGTCCACTGTTTCATAAAAAATTTAACGACCTAAAGAAGTTGGGGTTACTTAGCATTAATTTCATCCAGGGGCGTGTGCGAATTGTGTTGTAGAGAAACATTATTAATATAATATCTATTTGTTGGTTGAGTGACTTTAGTTATATTACAAATTTTATGAGTTTTGTATGCAGATTAATTTTAATCTACTATATTAAATTCAATGACAAACATTATTACACGATATTTTCGAATTTATATGCACGCCACAGGGCGGCATTTCTCACCAATGGGATTAAAAATATAGGTCCTTACATTAACATTAGAATAACTATACTAGTACATTCGTAAGATGCCCTGGAGGCAATTGTGTCATGATAAAGAAAACAGCAAAATATATTTTTAAAAATATGAAAGGTATAATATTTGCCGATTGTTTTTTTTCTAGCCATTTCCTTTAGTTTTAAAAATTCATCTCGTCGTCATAATCTCTAGACTTGCTACCCGATTTAAATAATACGATTTTAATCACGCATTTTTAAGTTTCTAACACGACTTCAGCTTGCACGCTACTGAGTGTTTTACATTGGTTGGGTGTTTCCTCGAATGTGCTCCACCAAATATCCGAAATAATATACATCCAAATAATGTACTGTGCTGAAAAAATCACACAAAATCATGAAATTATTGAGTACGAACCTGCAGTTTCATTTAAATATTTGTACAAGAAGTTACACAACAAAAAATTATGAAGAGCACTTGACTATTTCGTGACGATTTATCTTACAAAATGTTATTTTTAAGTACCTATTGTTTGGTTTAACGTTAGCTGACCGAAAAACAAAGAACAGCTGTTGTTAAATATGAACGTACAGTTGAACATCGAAAAAAAAATGTTTGACTCTTTTTCCACAAAGTATAAACTCGAATATGGTTATGCTCGACATCCCAGGCACTCGAACTGAATTTTTGTACCATTTCCCATGTCATCTACTTCCATTCCAGAAGCTTTGTGTCTTCTATGTAGGCCACTAGTTTTACTGAAGGGATTTTCAGTAGTTGTAATGGTTGTATAGTTTCATGTCCAAAGTGCTTCCGTCTGAGTCCATGTAAGTTCTCGCAGAAGCAGAGTATGTGAGTAGGTGTTTCATCATTGAGTTCACATTTCCTGCACGTAGGTTCACTAACTTCGCCCGTTTTGTGAAGATGTTTCATCAGGGTACAGTGTCCAGTCACCAGGTCACCAGGTCTCCAAATGCACACTACGGCCTGACGAATTCGACAATTATTGCGGAACCAGCTAAACTTTACACCCATGCTCAATCTTCAAAGAGATGGGATGAAATCAAGGGATGCAGTCTTGCCAGGATCACCCTAGACGACCCTGGGAAGCTGGAGTCGAAAAAATATTTGACGATGACCAGGAAAAACCTTCGTTTAACGGTAGGATTTCTGACTGGCCACTGTCGATTAAGGTAACACCTCCATACAATGGGGCTAGTGGACACACCTCTATGCAGGTTGTCTGAACAGGAAGAGGAATCTGTCAGGCATGTCTTATGCGAGTACCTGGAGTTATCGTCAATAGGAGAGTATGTGTTCGGTGAGTTTTGGCCTACAACTGCCGATATAAAGGATATGTCTCCTAGTGACCTGTCCAGCTTCCTGGAAAGGACAGGATAGACGATGACTTAGGAAGACAACTCCTCGGGAAGATGTACAATGGGACACACGTGGCATAAGTGCTCCCTACTCTACAGATACAGATACGGTGAGCAGTGTGACGTAAAATTGACCACATGTCTTAAGTTGTGTCACAAAAGAACAGGCATTGACTTTAGAGAGAGTATACTTTACAACATAATTCTTGTTATTAAACGAAGCGGTCTATCATCCATAGACCTAGTTAAAATCGAGCTCATTGTGTTAACGATGTGTTGGTCACCACCCCTTTTTATACTAATATTCTATTGCAACGGACCGTTTCATTCAATCACTCCCATTTGTATGAGTCGCCGAGTTCTAGTCGTATTAAGTGTTGTATGCAAAGTGCAGCTGCACCATTAACTGCCTGCAAGCAAGATCTCCATTAGAGAAACGGTACATCATCAACCACACCCAAATATTACGTTACTTCACAATCGACCATCTTACAGTATCGGACTTGCCGAAAAGTCCGGGTATCGTTGAAAAAGCGAGCTTCGTAAACTCTTTGAAAGTAACGGCAGTTTGAGTTGACATTGCTAAAATTGTATGTTAGTGTACAATTTTGAATAATTAAAGTTCAAAGTCATATACTATTTCTTACGAGGAAATATTGAAAAATTCTTAGACTACTATAGAACCAAACAAAATTTCAATGTCAAAATATTTTATTACCCAACATATTCTCCTCTTAATTGGATACATTTATTACAGCGAACCTGCAACGTCTCTAGACCTTTAAAAAAAATGTTTCTTCTTGCTCTGCAAACCAGACCTCCACAGCTTTTATTACCTCCTCGTTAGAAAAAAATTTACGACCTTTTAAACTTTTTTTCAGTTGAGGAAAGAGATGATAGTAGGACGGACCAAATCTGGTACATAAGGGGGGTGTTCTAGTAATTCAAACCCTAAATCACGAATTTTTTGCATGGCATCATGAGATTTGTGTGCAGGGGCGTTGTCCTGCAAAAACCTTTGGATAGCTTTCCGCGTCTCTTCTCTTTAATTTTTTCCCGTAGAGTGGTCAGTAATGTCGAATAGTAATCTCCAGTTATTGTTCTACCCTTATCCAAAAAATCAATTATGATTACTCCATGGCAATCCCAAAAAACTGAAGCAAGAACTTCTAGCAGATTTTTGGACACGAAACTTCTTAGGTCTTGGAGAATCAGAGTGTTGCCATTCCATCCATTGTTGCTTTGTTTCTGGATCGTAGAATTGTACCCAAGTCTCATCCATAGTAACAATTCGGTTTAAGAAGTCTACATCGTTTTCAAATCGAGCACAGATCGAACGCGATGCTTCTATCCTTGCACGCTTTTGGTCAACATTCAAACATTTGGGGATCCATTTTGCAGCAATTTTTCTCATGTCCAAATTGACGTGAACTATATGATGAACGCGTTCGTATTAAATATTCAGTGCTTCAGATATCCGTTTTAGCCCAATTCGACGGTTTGATAAAATCATGTCATGAACTGCATCGATATTTTCGGGGACTGACACAGAAACTGGCCTTCCCGATCGGTCATCATCTTCAATGGAAAATTTACCTCTTTTGAAGCTTGCAGTCCAATTTTTCACGATCGCATACGAAGAACATTGATCACCAAGGGTATTAAGCATATCTTCGAAAATCTGCTTATCTCTTAACCCTTTTAAATACAGGTACTTGATGACGGCTCGATACTCCAATTTTTCGATTTTCACAATTTCAGTGGACATATTCTTTCTTTTAAATTATTGCGTAACTCTGGTTTATTTTTTGACGTCAAATTTCACACCGACACTTCTAATAAGTTATTGTTCGTTGCTATGGTAACGCAATATTTTGTTTTTGCATGGAACTGGTCTAGGCTAACTCGATATCAATACATCCTCGTATATCCAAATAAAAAGCCAGTCTTGTATTGTACCTACCACTCAACGGGTATCCGTATCTTCAGTTATGCAATTCTCGGTTAGCTTTAACTTTTTAAAGTGAGTGTGTTTCGCCTTTTGTAGGTGTGTACTTTCTTCTACAAATATAAATTTAACGTGATACGTATATGTAATACGTGAAAGTGAAATATCATTGTGTCTAGTAAGACAGATCCTTCGTATTCCTCCTTGTTTATGTGATCAATAGATTAACATCTCCGTCGTGTATAAAGTAAAAAGCTGAATTTCTTTTTTCGTCTCTGTACGATTAAGCAAAAAATTCCTTAATCCGAACAGTGATTTATTGTTGTTCGTATAAAAATAACCGTGATTAACGGAACTAGAAAATATTTATAACAGTAGATATGTAACAAATTTCTCTCCATTCAAATACTGCACAATATTTTTAATATACCGTTAATATCTTTATCAATAATGATTAAGGTGATGATTAATTGCCGAAGAATAATTATTTATATTCATACTTTATGAGTTTTTGAAAAATAATATTTTTCAAAAACTGTGGCCGTTCAAATAAGGAGCAACAACTACTTCCCGTGCAATATGTACCGCCGGATATTGAATTACACTTCAAAGTCAAACGGGGTTGGTATATCTACAAGATATTTTCAAACCAACCATTCTGGTTTGCGATTAAAAGGGACAACACAACTTGTAGACCGGTTTCGGCGTATTTGCGCCTCATCAGTACAAGGTATGTGCTGTCCGTCCGAGAATCTCTAATCCCGGACTGAAGAGAACACTTCAATCATAATCAATACATGTCGTCCAGTAACGGAAATGTAAAGATTGTGACAGTAGAGACATCTTCACTTCCAATCACAAACCAAACTGTTTGGAGAACAAAATAAATAAATACTCAAAGATGCCGAATACAATAAAACCTCACTGAGAAAGTTACTGAAATGAAAACTAGATGTACACCTCCAATTAACGGACAAGGGGTGCTTAAAATGTGCGGCGAAAAAAACCGTGTATCGACAATTCGTAAGCGGCTCCAACAACTTTTAAAATTAAATTTGATTTTACTTTCAAAGGTTAGTATAATTTTGAATCGTACAGAGCTTTAGGCGCAGTAAATCATCAAATAAATTCGAAAATATTCCACTTTCTCTTTTTATATCTAATTTAAAAAAAATTGATCTAGCTTCGGGTCATTCTTATTTTAGATTAACCATGTGCCAGATATGGAAAAAATCTATTTTATAAATCCGTTACCACAGTTTAAATATCCTGAATCCTTGGATGAAATGTAGACGCGATAAATTATAATAAACGTGGGGTTAGTTACTAATAAATTTTATTCTAAAGATAATAAAATTTTAAATTATGCGAAAGATATAAAAAAGTGAATTCGGATTTATGAAATTAACTGTCACAGTTAGGTTATTTGAAATACAGTGTCGCACCTTATTTAGATCACTAGGCAAGTGAATTTAAACATTTACAATGGAATATTTCTTGTGAAAGGAAATATTTGTCAAAAGATTATCAAATCAGTTATTGGGGTAGAGAGGGGAACTAATATTACGTACTCTACTCTAGTTACAAAAATTTAAATGGCAACCCTTTACTTAGGATGCGTCGTTGGAGAGCTCGTAAAAATTGCTTCCCAACGTTATGAGTAACAATTATACAGGGTGTATTTGTCTGTATCTGTAGAGTAGGAAGGGTGAGTTAGGCCCACAGCACTTAGGCCACATGTGTCCTATTGTACATCCTCCCGAGGAGTTGTCTTCCTAGGTCATCGTCCATCCTGTCCTTTCCAGGAAGGTGGAAAGGTCACTAGGAAACATCTCTTATTGACGATAACTCCGGGCGCTCACATAAGACATGCCTGACAGATTCATCATCCTGTTCACACATCCTGCATAGAGGTGTGTCCACTAGCCCCATTGTATGGAGGTGTTTCCTTAATTGACAGTGTCCAGTCAGAAATCCTACCCTTAAACGTAGGTTTTTCCTGGTCATCGCCAAATATTTTTTTGACTTCAGCTTCCCAGGGTCGCCCAGGGTGATCCTGGCAAGACTGCATCCCTTGATTTCATCCCATCTCTTTGAAGATTGAGCATGGGTGCAACGTTTAGCTAGTTCCGCAATTGTTGGATTCGCCAGGCCGTAGGTGTCGCCGGGTCCAAGAATTCTAGTCCAGCCGCTTCCCTGGCTAAAGAATCAGCAACCTTTACTCCTGTCGTGTCCCTTAACCCACTTCAGGATAATATTGTTATCTACCGAGGCGTTAGCTAATTCTCGATGGCACTCTGATACTAACCCTGATATAACATGTTGTCTGTTCAAGGCTAGTAGAGCTTGTTTGCTATCAGTGCAGATTATTATGTTTTTGCCAGAAATTCCTTTTCTGGTTAGTTCCTTTGTGGCAATTGAGATATCAGCCAGTTCTGTTTGAACCACGCTGGTATTTTTTTCCCATTTCTCACTTAATCCTTAGGCTTACTGATCTGGAGTAAATTCCACATCATTCTTTGGTTTTTGAGCCGTCTGTATATATGCGTATTGCATTGCAGCATCTGACTCTGTGTTTGGTTTTGCCTAATAGTGCATGAGCTCGAAAAGGAGTCAACGATGACGAGACAAAAATATCATTTGTACAAATTAGTCTGCGCTTCTGGCAACAGCGGTTGAAATGGGGGGCAGTGGACATTCGGCCGGCCTCTGGAACTAAATACACGCCCTCGCTGGCCACGCACAGTTGTTCTTTCTCTCTCTTTCAAGCTGTTTTTCTCATATTTTCCCTGTCGTGCTTGTGTAAATCGTACGGTTCGAAACGCCCTTTCGCAATCTGTATATTCGAAACTACTGAGCTTAAAAGTTTGGAAAAAATACAAAATATTATAGATTACAGAAAATTATATCATAAATAACTGTCCACGAGAATTTAACAGTTACTTTACGGTTATTTATGAAAAATTAAAAGTATAAACAATGCCATTATACTAATTATTTAATTTGAAATATATTTCTATAAATAATTGTTTGAAATTGACAGTAAAATGTTACTATACTTATCCGTTAAAATTATGTATCTAATAAACAATACATTTTTTTTAAGTACACCACATTAATTAATTGCTTTTCAAGCGAAATAATTCCAAATTAATTAGGTCGGCATGCTGTTTCCAGCACAATTCGTTTATATTATTTCCGAAATCTGCATTAAAACATTTTGGTTTTAATCCGAATAAATTTAAAAACATCCATCAAGCACTTTTTCGATTATAACATTATTTGGTTGTTATAAACGTTGAAAAATATTTATATTGAAACAACAAAAATACTTGTATTTAAAATCGTTGCGGTTTGTTGAAATTGAAATTTGTTTTTTCTCCTCCCCATATTGTAAACAACGCATTTTGACACTGTTTTGAAGGACGTAATTAGCGATTACCAAAAAGGTATCGATTACCCTTGGGTGGTAATAATTTTTACCATATAATACGTCTTATTTATTTACAAAATTTGGATAAATGTTTTTCGTTTTTTCTCAATTTGTATGAATAATTTCTCCGTCTCTAACCAAGTTTTATGTTACTTTTAAGTACTGCAGAAGACTTCTGGCTTCGTTATAGTGTATAACATTTTATTTGCAACTTCCTTTTTATTGTTGACGCTCTCCGCTACATAAGTTTCCGCAATAGCTGCACATTTCCATCCATGTCTCTTGAGAGCCAAGACGTCAACTCCAGTTTTCGCTAATACGGGCCGACGCACAGTGCCACCCAAATTACTCTACGACTCACAGGATTGATCCGTTTTAGACGTGCGTCACCTTAAAATGTTCGTCTTGAGTTTGCCTATCGACCCTTGTTCCGGGATTTTTGATTTCGAATTTTATTTTTCTGTAATTTGTGTCCAAAAATTTACTTTCATGGAAAAATGGCGATTTTGGGTGTAAAAGTCATCCTAGCGAACGCAACGTTCAGTTTTTACAAAACGGTTTTTGAAGGAAACTCTTCCTCTTGACGTTCTTCTAAGGTATCCAGTATATTCTCAAAATTCAGAAAGGACCCCGCGCTTTTCTTATGACAAAGTGGCGTTCCGTCAAATGTTATAAATTTTAGATATGATGTTGTACTCGACTTCTTGGCCAAAAGTGTCCATGGGACCAATTGATTCCTATGACTAGTTCCCTATATACAGGGTATTAAAATTGAAAAATTCTAGTTTTTCGTGACCACGTAATTTTATTATTAACAAATTAATATGCATTTTTAGTTGAAAGTACCATTGATATGTTCTAGTTTATCGTAAACTTACACATAAATGGTTCAAAATGTCAACATATACAGGGTTAGACTCAACTATATAAGGACGAATTTTTGGAATTCTAGGAAATTCTTATATTGAATGAAAACAAGGTCAGAAATAAAAAGTTACTTCATACTTAATGTTCTGGCATCAAATATACTAATTCTAGAGGTATTCCATATTCTTACTGCAACCTGAAATTAGTTTTTTTCTATATGAAGTAAATAAGTTACACCATGTATTTCAAAATTAGTTTTTGATGTTGAAAACGTATTGGTTACCTAGGTATTAGTACTTTTCTTAGAATACAGGGTGATTTGCACATACATCTTGTTATTAAACCGACAAAATTTAGAGAAAGTACTTTTTTTTGAATGACCCTGTATTTTATAATTCGATCCGTCAAAATGATTGGTTTATTTTGTTTTGTAATAAGCTTAAAATAGTAAATGAACTGAAAAAATTTCATAATCTTATGCAATTTTACTTGAAATCGAGTTTTTCCTGACATGAAGAATAAATTTAAACATTCACCTCCACATTTTTCGAAGTTTGATAGGTCCTGTAATTGCAAAATCGCATTTTATAACCCCAGCTTCTAAATATACAGTCTACAGTTTCAGTGAAATAAAATTTACCATATTTTTCTGTTATCAATAGTCGCTTCGGACAAAGAAAAATGTGACTTTCACTATTTCTATCCATTTTCATACTTCCAAAGACGAAAAAAAATTACATTCGCCTATAAAAGCGGTCGCATGATGCAGGCCATGCAAAAATTAGATCAATTCTCTCTCCATACATTCGTGCTGTTTTCAAAACCCAAGTCTTGCATGAAAACGGACGCTATGAATTTTTCATGAGATTTACGATTTTGTTTCTATCAGGTGAATTAGGGGGTTGAAAAAAAACCTACTCCATTATTACTCTGAATTTTCGGTTAAATGAATGCCGTATTTAATGTCATGCATAGATAACGTAAAAATCCGCCTCGAAGGTGCAGATTATTGTTGAGTTCGAGCGCCATTTGTAATATAATTTAGGCTTTATTGATAAAAAATTGTAGAGAACCGGATGTTATTTTAAAATTAAATACTTGGCTAGACGTAGTATCTGTTTTGATGTCCAGTGTATACTAGATATTAAAATGTATTACCCAACTCCGTACCATAACAATAAATTGTAAAAAACGATACGTTAATAAAAGACATCGAATCCTTTTCATACCGACAAGATTCGCGAGAAATTTTTAGAAGCGAAAAAGACAAATACCTAATTGAAAAAACTAAGCTGAACATTAATTCTAATCATTCGTTTCGAAAGTATGTATATTGTATAACGATAGAAACCCACCCCGCCAAGGAGACGCCACTTTGCATTGTTCCTTGCTCTTAGCATTTTTATACCCTTCGTAACTTCTAAACGGAAGATCTGATTCGAACAATTTACATGTTCATAATCATAGTTCAGTAAATAAAGACCGAGAAACCCCCCAACCTGTTCATCTCATTATTGTCGGACTTTTTTTTTGCAACTTGTAGGTATTCACGGGTGGATTACAAAAGTACAAAAGTTCAACCGTTTTTGGGATAAACGGGCCCAAGCGTACCTTGGATTTCGAGCTGCTGCGCGGCGTCTCCGGGAGCACGCTCCGTGAATGTAGTCATGGGAGGGCGGGCAAATTGGCCCATAACTTGAGTAAAAATGAATCTTTTTTAATGATTCAAAGTGCATATGAAAGGAGGGACCTGTACCTATAACATTGTGTAACTTTTTCGTTTGTTTTATTTTCCAGGAATAATGAAAAAACTGGCCAAACTTTATTTTTCCTGAATATTTGACCGCCCTTATCAATCCGTTCATATTTATTAAATTAAGCGTAGTTTTACCGAAACCTTTTGGATAATGGGACTTTGATAAGTGGTGAATGTATTCCGAAATAATGAATAAATAATTTTTGTGTATTTTTATAAACAACATGTTTTTCTTGGGACGTTTTTTTTCGATTTCCGGAGTTTTCTGAAAATTCTCGGGTCTACCGCAAATTGATAAACAATGATTGGTAATATCGGGCTTTAATGCACACCATTGGGAAGCTGAAAATGTCCTCTTTTCGATGGTTTTTAAAATTTTTGGCTAAGTTTTTTAGTTTTCCGGAAAATTTTTGCAAGCCTTTTTTTGCAAGAAATATTGATCCAGGGACAAAAATGATGAGGACCATTTTTGTAGGTAATGAACTGTACTTCATTTCTAGCAAACCCCACTTCTCTAAGTAGCATATTTCGGGAGATATCTGCCAAAAACTGAATTTCCAGGATCACGGGCCTTTTTCCAGCCCCTTCCGCAAATCCCGCGAAGGACATATTTTCAGAGAGTAATCTACACATGAAAACCTACAAGTTGCAAAAAAAAAAGTACGACAATAATGAGATAAACAGGTTGGTGCCTCTATTTACTGGACTATCAGCCTTGATTATGAAACTAATGATAAAATATGTCATATTTGAATAAAAAACAGATATTGTGTCATAACAAAAAAAGTTAGACGTAGAGAAAAAGTGTGAAAGCGAGACTTAAAAACAGGTAAATAACAACGCTCCAATCAATAGACAAGCAAGAAGGGACACTTTTTTCCCATTTCGCTTGGAAACAATGGGTAAAATTTAAAACGTTGCGTTCATTATTATGTAACATAGTACCTGTTATTTTTTAATACCGTCACGTACCAGTACCGGCGTGACTAACCTATGTAAATACAGTGGGGATATAAAGTTTCATTCTGAAATCCTGGTTAAAATATTGTTCCCATTATTACAACTTGAAAAATATCCATGCCTATGGTTGACTTTTTTGCTGGTTCAATTTGCTGTAGATACTTCGGTACTATAAGGATGATAGTAAATTATACTTCTAAAATAATAGTCCCTGTGTTCGAATTTGCTTGACTGTATAGGTTTTTCCATACCATACCATTTAAATAATATCCTACTTATTGAACTACAATATTTACTTACATCAATCAGAGCAGAAATTTTACACTTTCATGATTTTTGAGTTTTTCTAAATCATTTTCTTTTTGTTGCGTTTAAGAAAAAATTCGAAAATACTAGACAGGTAATGTACGACATCAATTTTTCTTCTCCTGTTTTTTTGCCATGAACTTCCTCTGAAAGTGCGCAAATTTGTTACGAAGTAAGAGATAAAATAACCTGTAGGCCAGTAAAAATAGCATTTTTGACCGCATGGTCTTTCCGAATTACAAATACTCAAAAAATTACACCAAAATTACCAGAAAGATAACTGGGAGACCGGTCCACCCATAGAGGCACAATACATCTGGTATACAGATGGCTCAAAAACCCCTAATGGAGTTGGAGCTGGTGTCTACAGAGCAAAGCCAAGGACTAAAATCCACATAACCTAAAAATAGAATTTAACCTAGCACTAAATTTTCGATCCACACTTACTGAGCATAACATCACAAAACGCTTCAGTTTTGGTTTTGGCCATTATCTCGGAAACTTTCACGTCAGGGCAAAACTTATTCTAATCAATATTGTAGAGAATATAATTTCGCATATTTTTTTCCTGTAAACTTTTTTTGTAAAACCTCCCATTTACGATTTACCCATTTAATGAACCGGTTTTTCTACTCTTGAATAAATCAAAAACCAAAAAAACGGCTTTTTATACTGGCCTATTGAGTTTTTGAATACTTTTCTAATCCTGGCGATTATATTTTTGATACCACCAGGATAATTGTCAAACTTGTTATTCCTATTTCCTAATGTTTCATTTATTCAATACTTATAGATAAAATTATAGAAAAATGACTCTTATTTCTTAGCAATTCGCTAATAAAAATCAAAAACTTCGAACGTAAAAGAATGCAATGTTGGTGATGTTGCGCCACCCGCAGTGATCGTGATGCTTATTACGAAGAGAAGGCACTCGACGACGCTGCCGTAGCAGACACGCTCAAACGTGACCTCGTGATGGCTTCGAGAGTTTTTCTTATACTCTTCGACTGCCATAGGCCTCCAGCACCTCTTAAATATCCCCTTTATAGTATATACAATGTTCCATCGGTGAAGAAGGTACTTTTAGAAAATTATTTCTACCACAGATCTACTTTCGATGAGATTGTCTTGTTCACCTTGGTGATGAGAGCGATCTCTTCGTGAACTTTTTGTAGACATTGTGGAATTATCTATTTCTATGTATAAATTATCGATTTTATTTATATCGGAACGATTTTAAATTGTTAAATGGAAAAGTGACGAAGAAAAAAAAACTCACAATGGAGTATATCCTTTAAATATAAAAAAGGAACCTTACAAAAAAAAATCACTGTCTGTCTGGTGACCTAGGAGCTCTTCTTCTAATTATTGTCCACTAACTGCTACTGGTGCAACAAATTTACATCTAGAGCTTTCCAGCGGCGTATCACAAATAGAGGAGCCTATTCTCTAGAAAACTGACAGATGGAAGGAAACGTCAAGTAGATCAACTTAATCTTAATATCAAATGAGCTGTCAGAATTACTAGTGAGCTATCGTAACTAATTTTAAACTCTCTCTCATCTTACTTATAGTAAATGCTAACACGTGGGTTGAAAAGTCCCGGCCTAACAAAGAAAACACGTTTTTTTGTTCAAAATTAGTTTTATTCACCAACGTCATTTCCATCAAGAACAATGCAATCATTCCAGCGACGCTGTTTAAAATTTTCAAAATCCAAACCGGATGTTTGATCACTTTAGGATAACCCTGTATTTACAATTTCTTACATACAAGTTTCCTGATTTTTTTTCAAATTCTACCACTATCTGAGAGTATCCATTTCAAATTTCAACTCGATATTCCAACTATTAAGGCCTCTACGATTTTTTGAGTGTAACCGTGCACAATTTCGGACTTTGAAAAATCTCGGATATTGACATGCTTCGATTATAACTTCAAAACCGAACCTCGTATTATATTCTAGGGAACGCCATTCGATTCAGCATTAAATTTTCTATAATTACTGGTATTTCCGACATTGTTGACCAAACAAGTCCATGCCCTGTCGATATTTTCAAGAACAAATATAATTTAAAATATGAATTTTAGGGCGTCGGCCCAGCACTGTAGTGGAAAGCATCTGATGCGATAATTACAGTGAAGCAGTGTCGAGCGCGGTTAGTACTTGGATGGGTGACCGGCCCACTGGGGAAGACCGTCGTGTGAATAGCCCGTACAGCCTGCAGCGGAGTAGCATATCATAGCTCGCAGGCATTATACCAATGAGCACGAGGTATAATGTAGGTATGCCGTCTTTCGGAGGAGACGTAAAACCGAGGTCCCGAGTCCATGGATGTAAAGAACCCTACCACTGGTTGGAACACCAGTGGGTTCGGCAAAATTTCCGGTTAGGGGTAGAGTGCTCCCGGCGTCGGTGATTAGCCTCAGTCGCAGAAATAGACCGACGTTAAATAACCAATTAAAAAAAAAAAAAATATGAATTTCTATTATTAGCCTAATCAAAGTACACATAAAACCTCAAAAAAAAAAAAACTTGAAAATTCAAAATTGGGTATTTAAAAGGGTGGTGTTTAACACGAGAAAAAGTTTACGATGTTAGGCATGCAATTTTCCGGAAAATCGTCGAGTGAAAGTTTTTGTTTTTGTTTTTTCGCTCTAATTGTTTAAATAATAAATATACAGAAAAACTTCCAATTCAAAATTTGTAGCTGATGCATTTATCTACAAATTTTGTCTAAAAAGTTTTTCTGTAAATTAAAAAGTTTACGAGATAAAATTAATTTCAGTGGTATTCGATTCGTGGTTACGCGCGAACGGCCCGTGAGCCAAATTTATTAACCGCTCGACTTAAAAGTTAATAATTTTGCGCTTATAATATTGTGAAAAAGTAAATAAACTCATGTAAAATGTAAAGAGAGATCTCAACTTTTAGATAGAAATGCTTTCAAATTTGAAAAAGTAGATTTTCTGACTGTAATATCAGTTTATTATAATTCCTATTTAATTAATACTTATCCCAGCGAAAATTCCTTTTGGATTTAGCATTGCAAATGAGCATAAAACATTATTATTATTATAAAAGCAAAGAATTTTGAACGAATGCTTCTTAAAAATCTGTTTTTTTTGCATGCTTAATTTTACTGGTTTTTTTAGACTTCATTCAATTATATCTTTTTTCGAAATTAATATAATTCAATGAAACTTTACTACTAAACACTTTGAAGCATCTACTTTCGAAACTACTATACAGTTTTTCTATAAATATCAAATTTTTTAAAAAAGAGATAATTATTTAAAATAAATACTTAAATCAGAGGTCTGTCAGCAAACCTTCTATAACTTTTTATACCGTTTATGATATTATCTAAAAATTTGTGAACTTTATAATGAACCTATTAAGAAGTGATCGCGATACAAAAGAACACACCTATGGCTCAGGTAAGAAAGAGAAGGGAGCACAAATAAAGCAGGTGGGAGAGCATTGAAAATTGAACATTTTCTCGCTAACTTTAAAATTACTCGCTTAAACATGTACACCCAGGTGTTTAAGTCAGTTTCCAAATAAAGAAGATTAAGTAAATGCGCCAGAAATACGTTAGAAAAACTGAGTTTCTGAAGCTCGTTGCTAGTAACTAACGTACGTTCTATTCTTATTCTAGTCGAGATTAAGTTTAAGTAGTTTTTTTTTTAATGTAACTTGTATCACGTTTTTGTATGAAATCGATTCAATCTATTTGGGTTGAGCTTGTAGGATTTTACGTTTAGAATTAAAGTATATTCCACAATATTTCGTTGTGGTTATTCCACAATATTTCGTTGTGGTTTTTAACTAGGGAGAACAATACTATGGATTCCAGGACACACTGCAATAGAAGGAAATGAAATAGCAACTTCCTAACTAAGTAGAAGTAAGGGGCACAATAGATATTTTAGGTCTTAGAGAATGTCACTCCATCATACTCATACATACATACATACATCTGGTCTTCAATTTCAAGGACTAAAACTAAATATTATTTTACCAGCCAAACATAACAGTTTAAACGAAATATCTTGGAATGGAGTATACGTGCAGCTCGTGATGAATTGAACATCGGTATAGAATATAGTAATATTTATACGTTTGATTAATTTATAATTATTTATTTATACTATTAATATTCATGTAATTAATAATAATATAATTACTCCAAATTCTACTTAAATAAATTATTTATATAAAATTTTTATCACGCATATATAATGAAAGTTATATAATGTTGCTTTTGATTTTTCCGAGAACTGATAATCATAAATAATGTCATTAAACTTGACCGTGGAATTCACCTAATTTGAATCGAATCTAATTAATTAGATCCGCGAGTGGGACGTGAACCTTTCAAAAATTAACAATAACCTACTCCAAAAGTATTTTTAGTAAAATAGTCAATTTGCAAACCCGTTGAGACAACCATCAAATCGATTATAATAATTAATACTGAATGTTTTATTAGGTTATAAATTTTTTGTAATTTCGTCTAGTTTTGACTAAACTAAATAAAAATAGGCCTCTTCAGTAACGGCAATAACGAAGAAAATTACAATTGTCCAAAAAACATTTTTTTTAATCGAGTTGCCGAATCAAGAAAATCTTATACATTTTTTTGTATAGAGGGCGTTGGAAAATATATTCAAAAATTACAACTAGGATGACTGGATAAAAATGTGGGCAGGGATTATTTATTAATTGAATAATTTGTTCGTGATTAAAAATTAAAATCTATTTTTTTTTAAATATTCTGTCAAATTTTTATACTAGGTATTTCTATAATCCGCTTAACCCTTTCATTTTACCTCGTGATAAATTTGGAATTTCAAAAACCAATAAAAACATGCTTAATTAATGCAAAAAATCATACACTGCAACAAAATTTTGTGAAAATTGAATTATTTTTACAAAAGAAAAAAATTAAAAATCAAAAAATTTAAGGCAACATAAAAAAACACTGTATAAATGTTTAACACGTTGACTGCCGCCATGAGGAGGAAAAAATTGGTCCAACCGTGCCAAAAATTTGTCTGACGGGAATTAAAATTATTTCATTGGTAGAACACATAATTATTTTGAAAATTATTATATCTGTTATTATTCTCCGTATTTTCGCAAAAAACAATAAGGCACATCATTAGTACCTCGCGGCACAGAGTATATGATACGAATCGCTTGTGCCGCGAGGTACGAATACTGTGCCTCAACATGTTTCGACAAATCCTAACCAGTCCAAGGGACTGCTGTGCATTTGCAAAAGTTGCGCGTCAGTGTGCTACGAGAGATTTAGTGCTGAATTTGGACGTAAAGGGGCTCAAAATAAAACCACAAGAACGACTTGGTCTTGCTCTACTTGCAAAAAATCATAATGTGCGAGTTGCTTCTTTCACTCTCATAAAAGTTACTTAGCTTGATATCAGGATTCATGATCATAGTGTATAGTATTCAGAATGTAACTCCAGTTGTAGAACTTGTTTTCATTTTGATTTTTTTCTTCAGAAATAAATCTATTATTTCAGCAAATCACTTTATTTTATTACAAGCCACTCTTTTACTCAATAGTATATCCATAATTTCCAATAACAAAAAGTCTGTAGGCTTGTGCAAAAAATTTTAACCCACAATACATAATTATGACAAAAAAAATCCAAACCAAAAATATTTTTCGAGGGCTTTTTCTTGCGTCTTGCCTACTGTGCCGTGCTTTATTAGTTTTCATAGGAAGAATAGGCGTTTGAGAGCCATACGCGGTGCCTCACTAAATAAAAGGATATCAGTACATGTGGCACAACATAAATGTACCTCGGTGCACAAATTGCACATTCAGGTGAGGCACACACCCCGTACCTCATGGCAGCCAACGTGTTAAGATACTCTTATCACCTACAACTTTTGTGAAAAACATTTTTCTCTACGAAGTCCTGTTCTTCCCAAAAATAATTTCAACATTTTTTTTCTTTATCTAGCAATTGACTTTTGTTTGTTTGTTTGTTTTTTCTGAATCATCGGTTGGGGATCAAAAATGTTCCACTTCTCCTATTTATTCTCACAATAATAATGGTAAATTATAACGATCATGCTTAAATTATACAAGGAAAAATCCTCATCATCCCGCCGTACACGACTCGTAAAACTAAAGAGCCCTTTCCATTCCTACCAAACGATCCTTATTCCATTTCATTTCTCCTCTTTCGGTTCAATGTTCCTTGTATACATAATATTACAAGTAGAGGAAAATACCGGAACAGATATTTCTGAAAATTGTTTAACATTTACTAGTTTTTATTCGCCAGCGAAAAAACACACCACTTGCAGGTTTTTCGCCGGCACGGATCTCAATTGCGGATAAAAGTAAAGAACGTTTCACAATATTTCGTTAACTTGGCATTGTCCTTGAGGATTTAGTAATAATAGTTTATAAATCCCTCATTGTACAGTAAACAATAACAGATCCGTAGTTGGTGAAATTTAGAGGCGGTGCCTTGGCGATTTTGCGCTACCTGTCAGTGGGCAAGAGTTTTGCGAAATTATGGCCGAGCGCATCAACAATTACCCAAATTTCTTGTACAACGTTTGCTTTTCTGACGAATGCACTTTTTCACTTAATGGAGAGGTTAACCGGCATAACTGTAGAATTTGCTAAACGTTTGGGTAGGAATTTTGGGAGACCACATAATTGGACCTCTGTTTATTCCTGGTAATTTAAATGGAGATATTTATCTTGAAATGCTGGAAAATTTGATTGATCCGTTAATAACAGAAAAATTAGAAAACGATCCTCTACTAATTGAACAACAATTGCATTCCAACAAGACGGAGCTGCTCCTCACTACGCCGCACCAGTTCGCCAATACCTCAATTTACAATACCCTGGTCGATGGATTGGAAGAAGAGGTCCTGTGGAGTGGCCTGCCGATCTCCTGACCTGAACCCTCTGGACGTTTTCTTGTGGGGACATCTTGAGTCCAAGATTTTTGTGACTGTGAAAATTTGGACGAACTACGCCAACGAATAGTAAATGAGTGTCGTCAAACAACTCCAATTATGCTGGACCATGTTAGAGACGATTTTCAGTAAAGTTTGCTTTATTGTATGGAAGTCAATGGAGGAACGCAATTTTGATTATTTTTTATTATAAGCATGATAAAACAATTAATTTTTTTTAAGAATGTGATTTTTTTCATACACTGCTGTAAAGAGACTTCCAAGACCTTACAAAAAATGAAGTATCACTCAACCCCTCTTCCCTATTCAAGTTTGATGGGTTGAAGCGCCCCCTCTTAGGGGGTTGCTTGTTCAAGCCTCAAATATACGTTTTAAAAATCATCCGACGTGTTTCGGGAAATTTTTCCAATCACAATGGCATAAGTTATATACGGGGTGGCTCGTCTGAGATGGAACACCGTGTATATACAAATCAAGCTCTTAATACTACACAGTCATAGCTTCGCAGCGAAAAAAGACGTATACGTGCACTGAATTTTCATGGCTTTGCTGCGTTTCCGCGACGACGCCGCGGCTGGGAATCCCGTACGTGTGTACCAGGGCTAATTAAAAAAAAATATCGTGCAATTTTCGCTAAGAAGTCAAACTTTCTGGCCTTGATTCGTTGTACTCATTCTTTTAAATCTTTGTTTTGGGAAATTGACCAGGTTAACCACAATTAGATCGATATAATTTGTGAAAGTACCATGAGAATTTTATAATCGGAATTGATATGTTACTATATTGTTTTTTATTTGTTGAAATCGTGATATACGCAAACGAATTATTAAACATCATCTGAGTACATAAATAATTCGATTCGATTAATCAACTTTCACTGGAGATTTCGACGCTTCGGTAATGGAAGATAAATGACGCGTTTCAATAGTCGCTTGTATTTACAGAAATAGTTTACAGTAGCTAATAGTATTCCCTTGTATCGAATTAATTATATATTTTGTTTAACTTATTAAAAGGATTTGTAATAAATCAAACTTTACTTTCTAATTAGAAGGAGGTAATTTTATATAAAGAAGGTTCACACAGTCTAAAATTATATAATATGCTGTTTATATTATCGAAAAATTACATAGGACACGTAATACTGTATAAAACGATCAAAAGTTGAGTTCCAAAAAGATACAGAGCAACTGGGACTTTTACAACAATTAATTAAGGACGCAGCCTCAACTAGAAACTGAAGTTTCCATAAAGGCGCCATTTCATCCTACAGCTTATGAGGATGTATTGATATCTGGTTAGCCTAGACCAGTTCCATGCATAAACAAAATATTGCGTTACCATAGCAACGAACAATAACTTATTAGAAGTGTCAATGTGAAGTTTGATGTCAAAAAAGTAAACCAGAGTTACGCAATAAATTAAAAGAAAAAGGATGTCCACCGAAATTGTGAAAATCGAAAAATTGGAGTATCGACCCATCATCAAGTACCTGTATTTAAAAGGGTTAAGAGGTAAGCAGATTTACGAAGATATGCTTAACACCCTTGGTAATCAATGTCCTTTGTATGCGACCGTGAAAAATTGGACTGCAAGCTTCAAAAGAGGTAAATTTTCCATTGAAGATGATGACCAATCGGAAAGGCCCCGAAAATATCGATGCAGTTCATGACATGATTTTATCAGAACGTCGAATTGGGCTAAAACGGATATCTAAAAGCACTGAATATTTCATACGAACGCGTTCGTCATATAGTTCACGTCAATTTGGACATGAGAAAAATGGCTGCAAAATGGATCCCCAAATGTTTGAATGTTGACCAAAAGCGTGCAAGGGTAGAAGCATCTGTGCTCGATTTGAAAACAATGTAGACTTCTTAAACCGAATTGTTACTATGGATGATACTTGGGTACATTTCTACGATCCAGAAACAAAGCAACAATCGATGGAATGGCGACACTCTGGTTCTCCAAAACCTAAGAAGTTTCATGTCCAAAAATCTGCTGGAAAAGTTCTTGCTTCAGTTTTTTTGGATTGCCATGGAGTATTCATTATTGATTTTTTGGATAAGGGTAGAACAATAACTGGAGATTACTATTCGACATTACTGACCACTCTACGGGAAAAAATTAAAGAGAAAAGACGCGGAAAGCAATCCAAAGGTGTTTTGTTTTTGCAGGACAACGCCTCTGCACACAAATCTCATGTTGCCATGCAATACATACTCATATTATACTTACTTGTGAAAACTACCAGATTTATTTCCAGGTGTTTGTTCTTTCTTACAAAGGCAACAATAGATAGTCATCTTTATAGACAAGAATAAAATAATAAACTATTTCAAACTGTTTCTAATTTATAAAATACTTTTAGTTATATTTCCAAATAAATAAACAGAATTTTAAAAACTTTACGTAATATCCATATTTACATTCTTAACAGGTTGGTATGTTAGTAGTGTTACAGTCTTCGCGCATGTGCATCACGCGATTTTAGAGAGAGCATCACCAATTTCATTTGCCACCTCTTTTTATTGCGTGGACGCTTCAGACTATAGGTTGCCTACTCTATATTTATTATCTCTATGCCAGAACAGCCGATGCATATTTATTCACATAAATGGTTGGCCTTTTAAAGTTTGTGTTATATAATGAGCTGATCGAAAGTAAAATAAAGTAAAGTTCTCCTTTTTACATCTGTGAAATATGCAAACTCATCGCATGTTTTGTCACTTATAATTCCAGAACATTAGTAAATTTTTTTCAGTGTATTTTTATAACGTAAACCAATTTTCAACGCGGTCAACAAATCCGAGTAAATTAAATAAGTGACCGTAACCGGTCCTGAATAACTGTCGTCGGTAGGAATATCGTCGAACCTTATCAAACATTTTTATCTACATTCATTAAGGATAATATCCTATGTCAATATCGACAAGTCATTCAGTGTAATTTTTAAACCGAATTCGATTACTATGTTGCCGAATTTCGATCGAATGAGGATATATTTCAGCATTACGTAATTTCAATGCTTCAAAACCAAAAATTCAATGTTCTATCATATACAGATTGTGAAAATTACATCGGAACCCTCGCCTCGGATTACACAAGTACGACAAGGATATATGAAAGAGAGAGAAAGAATAATTGTGCGAGGTTATCACTTTGTTTCATCTTAGGGGTGTAGACTTATTTCCCGAAACTGGCCGAATGCTCCTTTACAGAGAGAATTCACTAGTTGGTGATATTCAGTATGCTCCCAACATGGAAGGAGTGAGGGTGTTAAAGAAATAAAAAAATACAATCGTTATTACGTAACCTGTACATCTTGAAATTCATTTTTGTCAACATGATCATTTCAGACCAAGTTGGCAATTTCTAACTACAATAGGATATTATTTTAGCCATTGTAACTTGAAAATAAAACAGCATTTCTTGAGAGAACCATAATTAATAAACTGAAAATCCCTTCCATTGATGAATTAAATTGAAAAACATAAAATATAAACTTCCTGAAAAAAATAAAAATAAAAATCCATTCTAAAGGTAAACATAATTTTAATGAATCAAGTGCTCAAATAAACCACCTTCCTGTGCCAGATAATAACCAAATCTATGATAAAGATTTGATCTCATATCTCTAAGATTATTTGGCGTAATGCTGGCACAAACGTGTTGTATTTTCACCCTCGAAAAAAAGTCAACGATAACGAGACAAAAATATCATTTGTACAAATTAATCTGCGCTTCTGACAACAGCGGTTAAAATAGGGGGGCAATGAGCATTCGGCCAGTCTCGGGAAATAAGTATACACCCCTAAGGTGAAACAAAGTACACGCCTTAATGACCGCGCATAATTATTCTTTCTCTCTCTTTCAGCTGTTTTTCTGTCGTACTTGTGTAATCCGGACGGTTCGGATGTAATTTACGCAATCTGTATATACCAACCAGCATTATACAGCGTGTCCACTTATAGGTATGTTTAAATATTACTTTTAGTGAAAAATGTCATTCTTGATAAAAAGTTCTGCTTGTTCTGAAATCCCATAAAATGAAATGAAATGAAAGTTTTTTAAAACCTGTCTCATTTTATAGCCAGTTTTGTGAAAACCGTATGAATTAAACAAAAATCATCTATTCCTTATAGAACGTTTTTCACACAAAAGAATCTCTAGATTTTTGGTCATTATCGAACTTCTTTCTGGTATACCTAAACGTCGTTCGGTGCATACCAAGGCAACATTATAACTATTTAAACCAGGGCAATTATTAAATATTTGACATTAAGGATTTACGGTGAAATATTGTGTGAAGTGGCAACGCCGCTAATGAAAACAAATCCGAAGTTCAACGTGAAGGTCTTCGGCAGTCCATTGGTCTTTGCGGTAATGCTATTGATGATCGTTCGTGAATAAAGCCGATGGAATACTAATACCCGGGTATAATACACCTGCATGCATATCAATAGTATAACTGGACGATCATCTCGGAGATCTGCTAAATACGAATAGATTATGATAATGAATGAAAATAATCGCGTTCGCCGTCCATCTCAATAAGTAGTATTAGAAACACTCCCAGATATAAGTATTTTAGATAATTATCGTCTACATATATCGATTGTTATATACAGTATGCGCCAAAATATACAATACTGACGTATATTTTTTATTACTTGATTGATTGGTTGGATCAGCACACTAGTCAAAGGCTTAGAGTCCTCGGTACCTCAGCCTTTAGGCTTTTTGTGTTCTTGGTTGTGCCGTTTATGTGAAGAGACCAGTAGCCCATATCAGGCTCAGCAGTCTTTTCACTAGGTCCTTCTTGGAGAAATCCTAGCTTGGAAGTTCTAGTCCTAGGAGTCTATATCTCCAGTAAGATAATGCTTTACAATCGAAGATAATGTGAGAGACTGTTTCCTCCTGTTCAATGCACAACCGACAGATATGTTCCTTCCTATACAGGGTTGGGTTAAAGTATGGAACCAAGTAAATATCTATTAAACGAAAAGAACGAAATTCATGAAAATTTGCAGGTAAGTGCAATGGAACAAAATGCATCTGATGTACATTTTTTTGTTAATAGTATACTTCCGGTTTAACCGGAAATGCCATCAACTTCTTTAATTTAAATGGGAGCTTGTTATTTTGAATTCATACATACTGAGTTTAGTGTAAAAAAATTTGTAAAAACGAGGAATAACTCACTGTTAGTTGTACAATAGGTATACATTTCATTATTTTAGAATAATGAGAAACAAAATTACTTCAAATGTCGCCGTTTACTTGCTGACATTATGCCATCCTATTAACTAATTCTTGAGTCACTATTTCCAAGACTTCTCCACGTATTAGTTCACATTCATCAATAATTCTTTGTCTCAATTCCTGTAAGTTTGTTGATCGTCTAACGTAAACACGTGATTCTAGATAACCCCAAAGAAAAAATCTAACGGGCTAAGAATCCGGAGAACTAGCAGGCCACTCTATGAATTCTCTACGTCCAATCCATCGATTTGGAAAATCCGCATCCAGAAAATCCCTAACCCGTCTATCATAGTAGGGAGGTGCTCCATCTCGTTGAAACCAAACATTTTGTGGTAATTAACCATTCTGTTGAAGTGAGGGAATAATTTCGTTATTTAGTAGATCCAAATATTTGTCACCGTTCAAGTTTCCGTCGAAAAAAAATGGGCCTATAAGCCTATTTTCGACAATTCCCATTCAAACGTTTAACTTCTGGCTATGTGCTTCGCGAATCCAATGAGGATTCTCAATTGACCAATACCTTGAGCTATGGCGATTAACTGTTCCATTTAAACAAAAAGTTGCCTCATCGGA
Source organism: Lochmaea capreae (assembly GCA_949126875.1). Classification (NCBI taxonomy): domain Eukaryota; kingdom Metazoa; phylum Arthropoda; class Insecta; order Coleoptera; family Chrysomelidae; genus Lochmaea; species Lochmaea capreae. Next base: position 4,640,896 of record OX421408.1, read on the forward strand.
AAAAACTATGTTGGAAGCAAAATTGTCGTCGACGTTACAGATGTCCATTAGCCGTTCGCAAAATTCCAGCCGTCGGTCAAAATCATCGTCTGACAATTCTTGAACCAACTGTACCTTATACGTATGATACTTTTCACTTTTTAATATCTTTCCTACAGAACGTCGACTGATACCATGGTTTAGTGCCAAATTTGTGGTGGAAGTTTGAGGTGATTCTTCTAAATCGATCGCAATATTTTATTTAACAGTTTCGTTCGTTGCAGTCCGCGGTCTTCCAGGTTTTTGCAAATTTTTCACCATCACACAAAAGAACAAGCTCTTTCAAAACCTGTAAAAATATATAGGGTGCCCCATTTAAATTAAAGAAGTTGATGGCATTTCTGGTTAACAAAAAAATGTACATCAAATGTATTTTGTTCCATTGCACTTACCTGCAAATTTTCATAAATATCGTTCTTTTCGTTTAAAAGATATTTACTTGGTTCCATACTTCATCCCAACCCCGTGCAGCAACTCAAAGTATCTCCAAGTAACGTATCAATACTTGAAGAAATGGTGCCAAACAAAGACTGCTACTGCAGTTTCAGAAATCGTGCTTTAGACGTACTTTCTGCTGTATAAAATTCGTGTTTTTGTAATCCCATGCAATTGAAATGATATACTGCGTGAAACACAATTTACAATTTTTCCGAATTTGATTATAATTTTATTCTTACCCTCGGAAAAACACCGTCTATGCCTTCTAGAAAACAATGATAGATGTACACAAAGGATTTGTTTAATTGAATTTCAGAGATACTCTTAAAATAAATGGTTCATTTACATGAAAATTCCTCTATTTCATTAGAATACTTTATTTGGAATGCTCTGTTTTACTCTCTAACATATGGTTGCGCGATTAGACCAAAATTTATAGCTTCGAGTCGAGACGCTTGGTAAGTTTTCTGAGCAGAAATTATGCAAGTTGATATTAAAATTTAGGAGTCTTATTCAAATATCTTTCCAACAAAAATAATAAAAGCTCCACAAATTTTTGTAAAACCTACATAAAATAGAATTGCAGTCTGAGTGGAATGCGAACTGGACATTTAAGGTGAGTTTTTTTAGGTGTTAACATTTATTATTATATAAAGTGTGAAAAAAATGTTGATAACCTCTAAAATAGCCATTATTATCTGGTAAACTTCAGATCGAATCATATGGTTACAAAGATTTAGTTCAGGTACTCAGGGGATGAGAATTAGGGCAATAAAGGGAAATGTACAGATCTAAATTTAACCTATTGTTGCGAGAAAAACCATTAGCAGAATATTTCACCGAGTGATTTGAACTCATGATCTCCCAGGTGAAATCACGAATCCTTCATTCATTCGATTGGGTTGTGCTCAACAGCCCAGGCACTTGAACTGAATCTTTGTACCATTTCCCATGTTATCTACTTCCATTCCAATGTCTTCTATGTAGGCCACTAGTTTGACTGGAGGAATTTTCAGTAGTTGTAATGGTTGTATTATTTCCTCTCCAAAGTGCTTCCGTCTGAGTCCATTTTGTGCAGATGTTTCCTAAGGGTGCAGTGTCCAGTCACCAGGTCGGTAACAGTCTTCAAATGCCTCTTACTCAGTTTCAATAGCCTGGTTGAGAGTTCCTTGTCGACCTTGCTCAGTAAACTCTTTGTATGGAGGTGTCCTTGTGTTGACCTCTATTTGAAATGGTGTTCCCTATCTAGCCAGTTCCCGATTTCCCCTCTTATGCAATCTTTTGTGATTCCACAAAACGGTTCCGGACCTACGAAGTCTCCTTTAGAATCTTCTTTAGCTAACTGGTCTGCCATTTCATTACCTGCAATCCCCTCGTGTGCCAGCACCCATATTAGAGACACTTTGTTGTCTCTTGTCATCCTGTGGAGGGATTCTTTACAGTTTTTTACCAGTCTAGACCTAGTTGTTGGATTACTGATAGCTTTAAGCAAAGGCTGTCAGTGAATATTTTTATTTTTTGTCCGGTATATCCTCTTCTGATGTTTTCATCAATACAAGCTATAGCGGTAATCGTCTCTGCTTGAAACACAGTCGTATATCGGCCTCAACAAATATCCTTTTGTGTTCTATTTAAACTGCTTTCCACTGGGTAACTTTAATATTAAAAATATGTTAATTTCTACTTCCAACAATTAGGAGTTGAAATATTATTTGGCGCAGTTGTCGGATAGCCCTAGTGAAACCTGTACGTTATTGAATAGTCCTTAAATTTGTAACTACAATAATTTCTTATCCGCTGTATTTTATTCGTTTTTTGTTATATCAGCATCTAACGAAATGTAATTTAAAAACGATTTAATGTTTTTACCGCAACCAGACATAGGATATAAATATGGTTCAGTAAATGTAATAAAACCGGTTTTTTTTTCACGGTCTTTGTTTCTATGTTAGTTTAGTTTTTACTTGATTCTTCCTGGAATCTTAATAAAATAACGGCGCTTCTATTTCAAAACGTTTTACAGGTAGATTTTATATTAAATTTAATAATTTCTTTCGCTATATCAGACGTATGAGGTGAACTTATCAATTTTATCGGTAAATGTTTCTATAAAAGTGTTTTATTTGGTTAAAATATGAAAATATATTCAGAGAATTATTGATACGTTGGGCGCCAAAAGTACACATTACGGGGAAAGGTGAAAGTGTTGTTTAATTGAGATTATATATGTATATATTGGGGTGACATTCACTGAGGAGTGTTTAACAGTCCCTTCTTCTCCCTTCACCCTTCCCTGCCTACTATTAACAGAGGCTTGAAAAAATAAAAGTAGTTATTGAAAAAGTGCATTGAAAGCGAGAGAATGCTGTAATGTGTTGTAATTATTGAGGGATTTTAGTTAGCATAACGTGCAGCTCGTGATACGTCGATAAAATGGTTAAATACAAATTGTTCCAACTACTACTTCTTTTTACTCTAATAAAAATAAAAACTATATCATTTTTAGTAGCGTTCGACTTCTTGCATTTCTTTCTTGCCCATCGTGCAATGATTTTTCGCTCAGATGAAGACTGCATCTAGTACACACACATACACACATAATACCGTCTATTAGTTACGGTATACCACGGTTGAAAGAACCCTATATTCGAATGCAATGAATAAATTCCATTTATGTTTATGCCTAATAGTTTCTCATATAAAAGATGGACTCCCAAGAACATGGTAATTGGTGAGCAGACTAACTCGGCGGACGTTTATGGATAAAACCATTTAAATGTTGGTTATATTTGAATGACAGTAGCGATCGTATGGCGAGTAACGCGGAAGTTAATAAAAGATCTGCATCTTATGGTTATTACTAGAGTGATTTGAATAATCCTATTCAATCAACTGGAAGTTCAGCAGCCTCGTAAATAAAATCATTTAAATACATGAATTACAATCTGTCCAATCCTACGTACTGTTGGAAATCTTTTGTTCTAGCAACATTTCACACAAATGCGCCTCTTCACCCTACCGCCAACCAAAACATTTTTTGTGTGTTCCATCTGCCGCTCTCGATTCTTGGACGACGCCACAGGGTGTGCAAATTGTCGTGTTATAGATGCGATTTCTTTCATTTTTTGATGTTCTAGAATGTATACTTTGTTCCAAGATATCTCGTTTTGATTTATGCTAACCAGCAGCAGGTACTCGTTAATCCGATAACAAAAGCACAGTTTAGTACTCTAATCTTCGAAAAGCGAAAATCCACAGTAAAAGACATTATTGACTGATCCCAAAATCCACAGTAAAAGACATTATCAATAAGCCAATACATAAACGAAAAAAAATGAGGTGACGCTGATAAAACTAAATTTGTGCATCTATGAGAGGCAAGTGATAATGGAGTCATATCGTTTACGATTGTGGCGTCATGATTATGATTATATAGACGAAACATGGTATAGTTCTTCCAAAGTTAATGTACTTACCCATATTTTTAATCCCTTTGAAGGAAAAAGCCGTCCAGTGGCGTGCATATAAATTTTTTATAAATTCAAATATTGTGGAATAATGTTAATTTACTATATCAATTTGAATGAAAAAAATTAACCTGCATATAAAATTCATAAAATTTTTAATACAATAATAACGCGTTTTCCTCTAGAACACGGAGTATCTAAAGAACAGTTTTTTGTATCGTCAACCCAACCATACTTGACAACATTATGCGTATCAAACAGAGTTTCGTCTAAATAAATTATAGTTCTATTTGAATCACGGTACCCTTTTAATTGCGCAAATACTCCTGTCTTAGTTCAGCGATACGCCAAGATAAATATTATATTATAATATAAATTCACGTACGCCACTTAACCACTACACCATCAAATAGGTATTATATTAATGATACTTTTCTACACTAGATCACCTACACTTTCCTATAAATACCTATAACAATTCACTAAACTCACTCAACCAAGAAATAATTATATATTATTTTAAATATTTCCTTAAAACAAAATTCACACCCGACACTGAATCAGACTACTGGATTATAAGCCGAACCACAACACAACCCCCCCGAACACCTTCAAGGCCGTAGAATTTTTTCTGAGAAAGTAGTCAAAGGGAGTATACTTCGGTTATTTCGTTATATTACGATAAATACTGTAGTTGATGATTGGATTGTTTAGTGCACCTGCATCTACGTTGCCAACTCTTCAAAATTTTCTTAAATATAATAACATACATAAAGTGGTTTTAATTAATTTTTTTTTTCAGAAATTTCAAGCGACTTATTTTAATGTTTACTAATAAATTTATATTATGTATTTTATTAAAAATATTTCCAAACTAGCTTTCTTTTAACATCACGAACAAACAGTTTACTGAAGTAAGGGAAACATTTGTGTAGCGAGCCTAACAATTTTAGAAAATATATCTGACAACATAGCTTTATTTTATGGTCATTACACTGACAATAGTTAGACTATATGACATCCTTGATACTCCAACCTATCGAAATGCTAATGACATTGTACCACCATTAGTTATTCATTTAAATGAAGACGATAGTGATACAAATAGTTAGATGTGAATAATAATAGAATTAGTTCTATAGTTATATATATTTTTCTCTATTTACTGTCATTCATGCTCTACTCATTTTGCCCCTTTTCGATTTCATTTAAATTTCATATGTTATTATTTAAAAAATGTTGCTTTGATACCTTCCACTGTTTTTTCGATACCCTGTTAATATTTTTAAAATGTGGCCATTATTAAACTACATATTTTTTTTTGAAACATTTTCTTATAACGTCTGCCAATTATATATAAAAAATTAAAGCGTATACGTATACTTTTAACAATTTACTTTGTTTAATACCAACTAATAAATAAAAGTTGAATTTTTTTGTTATATTCATTGATTTTTACTGACTATGGATCTGTTACTGTTTACTGTACAATGAGGGATTTATAAACTTTTATTACTAAATCCAGATGCCGAGTCAATGTTCCTGAATATTGAACAATCAAAATGTTTTAAACTGATTTTCCTATACGTATATCTGCTTTTATTTGAAAACTTTGTTACACCAGTGAATTGTATTTGTCCTTCAAACAGTCCTATAACCGTTGCTTTGATATAGAAAATACACGTGACTGAGTTTTGTCGATTATTAGAATAATTTTCATTGACATACATAGCTCTAATGAACATTTACTATTTGACTACATGTAATAGGACTCTAACCTACTTATCAATAATTCAAACTTTGTACACTTGTCAAGAACTGAAGATAATACAATATAGTAGTGAAATATAAAATGTTCCATTAAAAAAAATTAACTTTGATCAGGCATAGAGTTTGAAAAAAACTAAAGAACACACTTTTCCGCAAATCGCTAGTAAATTTTGACATTCCAGACAAAATTTCTTAAAGAAAAACTCAAGATTTCCTTATAGTTATTAGTGTTCTACATCAATTATTGAAAACACATTGTTTATAAGGAATTGATCCATTTTGCAGCAATTTTTCTCATGTCCAAATTGCGGGAACTATATGATTAACGCGTTCGTATGAAATATTCAGTGCTTCAGACATCCATTTTAACCCAATTCGACGGTTTGATAAAATCATGTCATGAACTGCATCGATATTTTCGGGGACTGACACAGAAACTGGCCTTCCCGATCGGTCATCATCTTCAGTGGAAAATTTACCTCTTTTGAAGCTTGCAGTCCAATTTTTTACGGTCGCATACGAAGTACATTGATCACCAAGGGTATTAAGCATAACTTCGTAAATCTGCTTACCTCTTAACCCTTTTAAATACAGGTACTTGATGATGGGTCGATACTCCAATTTTTCGATTTTCACAATTTCGGTGGACATCTTTTTTCTTTTAATTTATTGCGTAACTCTGGTTTACTTTTTTGACGTCAAACTTCACACTGACACTTCTAATGAGTTATTGTTCGTTGCTATGGTAACGCAATATTTTGTTTATGCATGGAACTGGTCTAGGCTAACTAGATATCAATACATCCTCGTATGTAACGTTTTTGACACTTGACAGCTTGGGTGGGTCAACGGTAAATTTGGTGAAAATGTTTCTGCTCTTGTTTGAATTCACTATAATGCACCGTTTTCGAAATACGTATATCAATTTTTTCTCATTACCTTCAACTTAAATAAACCGTTACCAGTTGAATTACATTAAATAACCTGAAAATTGGCGGTATTTTCGATGGTTCAGTGCTATCATATTATAGAGTGCGAGTACCTAAAAAATGGAAATTCATTCTTAACGCGGAATGTATTTCTTATTTTTCTCACATCAGAATGTTGAACTAGAGGCTATTTAAAATGATCTCCTAAAAAACGTGGGAACAGTTTTACAAATTTGAATTAAAGATATGTACTTTGTCTTTCAAGATACATAATGATTTCTTTTGTTTAACAGTAATCCACTGTCTTGAAATGATTTAATTAAAGAATTAATTCTACACTTTTTAGACAACGTAGTAGACTCCGTTTCATGTAAGAAGAATAAGCCACTTGAAGTTGCGCGAACTTGTCAAAACCCATGCCATGTAAAATTGATATTCGACTTTAGATCAGTAGTGTAATGTTTTCACATTTTGTAGGTTAACATAAGATTATGTGTTATTCTATGACTGTTGAAAAATAGACCCTTTTTATGTAACATTTTTGTTAAGTAACTGGATGCATTACACAAAACAAGCCACGCCCCGTTGTGTAAAGAGCCATTACACAATAGCTATGGCCCATCAGGGTAAAAGTAGATTCACTACCTACAAAACAATTAACACCAGTTGTACAAAATTGAAATAGAATATGGGGCGTGCAGTGCAATGTTTGACTCGCCATGAAATGTCATAATTTGACAATATACCTACCCACCTGAGGTTATTTAGGGCTGACTTTTTGTTAAACTGGATATAGAAAGCGAAAACGAATTCATTTGCACTCCACCAGAAGTTCTACAAGCTACCAGTTTTAGTACAATTAGCCTTTTGCATGAAGAATCTAAAAAAAAGTATGAAATGGTTTATAGTTGACGTAAAACATATGGTGTTGCTATATAATCTTATATTCCCTTTAAGTTAGGTTGATGAGCTAAACTCTGAAAGGTATTTATATTATTTTTTGTCTATTCACCTATCGTGTGTATCATACCAAGTTTCGTCCAAATAGATAATTGGCCGGTTTTCTTCACTATACTTAGTTACTTATTCCAAGTATGTATACCGCATATCCACTATTCTTCTGCTTTCCATGACTGTTTGACGTTTATTAATCGTTTTGAATTTGAATCCCAATTTTTTAATCCAGTTTTCAATGGTTTTCTTACAGCAATTTACATTACGGCCGACATTTGTCAATTTATTTCTTATTATTTCAATCGCAGGTAACTTATTACTTTTGTAACAGTCATATATGGTGGTTTTTAATAATTTTATCAAAGACATATATCTAAGGGTTCGACCAATCCCTTATCACATCGCTTCTTGCGTTCAAAAGGCCCATTCTTGGCTATTTACGTATAGTTAACAGGTACTGTTTCCATTAATTCTGTTTTTCATCGAAACCAAACTTTTCTCGTATATTCTTATACACATTGAAACATATTTTCTGTGCTTCCAAATTTAAATGTCGTCGAATCCTGTTTCCATTACTTTCACTATTACTAAAATCATCACTCTCATCACCATTATTTAAATTTTCGTCGTTGTTACACACAATATTTTGGACCGAACTCGATATTTCTCAAGGACGCCACATGGTAAATATATAAGTTTTAACTAAAAATATAATTGCTAATAAATATATGGATACTAGGTTACAATTTCCACACAAAAACACACATTTTCTTTATGTCAGACCACCGACTAAAGAAAACACCTGCAACCCTTTCTCAAAAATAGTTATAGTTCAGTCAAACTATTAATGGCACTCAGTCACTCGCAGGCAGCACTTTTTCTGAAACTTCCGAACCCAGAATTATATACAAGATCATTTGCCACCATTTTAGTTGACGCAGGATGTTATTTAACATTATTAAAACGGCACGGATGAAGTTATTATTGCAGTTAGCGTCTCAGAGTGCCAATTCAAGTTTTAATGTCAATTACGTGTCCAACTTTTTGTTTCATACATTTTATAAGTAAATAATAGAAAAAGAAAAAGGAACTTCGGATATTTATCCTCATCCTTATCCATTCACTTCTCTCGATCAAACACCAGGTACAGCAGAGAATTTTAATCCCTGCAGCTCCCAGTTTGTAGATAAATATCTACGTCCCGTTGCATATAATTTTTAAAACAAACCTAAAATTTGCACTATTTACCATTAGAAACAATTACAGACTTCTTCATTATTGACACAAAAAAAAATGTGAAATTTCATCGATCAGAATTTCATAACCTGTTATGAGCAACAAAAGGATTCTATACCAACGTGCATGCTTATTACCTTCCGACTAGTTAATTGTTGATACAACATTACTGTGTGAGAGAAAAATCTCCGTGATATCTAATTAATCTTTCAACATTCTCGAACAAGATATAGTCAATTGTTATTTTCGCCGTTCTAGGTTAATTCGTTGTTACATAAATCAGCCGCATTTTTCTCACAATTCATTTCAAAAACGCCTTGCTTTGTCACTACGTTGTACTAATTGGGACATTTCAATGTTATAATCACAATTTTTCAAATAAAAACAGTCCTTCTATAAAATTAATACGACAATAAAAAAAAATATTTAAAAAGGCACGTAGAATTTCTTATTTTGAAAAACTATCATGTAGAAGCCTCATAAAACGCTTTAACTTTATTAGGAAAAGATCTTAATCAATGTAGAAATATTCAAATTTTAAAGTTCTCTAGATGAAAACTACGACGCCCGGTGATATCAATCTAATTTTCAATTACTATTTAGACCATTGATTCCCAAAGTGGTCTAGGCGGACCCCCAGGAGTCCACGGGAGACTCGACCAGTGACAAAAAAATTATAGTGAAGAACTAAAAAGTTGACAGATAATATTTTAGGAAGCTCAGAGATTAAATTAGATTAAAATAGGAGTAGCTCTTTGTCCTATCCCACTACGACCTTTGCAGATCTATTGTGGTCCTCCCTATCCTTAGAGCTCGATATCTAGCTTTATTCTTTTTGTTACACCTATTAGCCTGGATACCACCTCCCGTGCATAGTTTTCTGCCCTCGGTTTTTCTTCTCCGAATAGGTGAAACCGCACCCTTACTAGGCCTTCGCACTCGCAGAGTATGTGCTCCACGGTTTCGTTTTCTTCATGGCAAAACCTACATAGGCTGTCATCTGCTAGGCCAATTGTGTGCATATGTTTCCTCAGCCTACAATGTCCGGTCAGCATTCCCACTATCGTCCTCGTCGTCGACTTTGACATAGTAGGCCGCGTGACATTTTGGCCGAATGGCTCTTCCATTCCATTGGTGGATGCTCTCCTTAGAAAGGTTTTTTGCAATTCCACAGGAAGGTTCTGGCCCTATCATGACCTCAGTCGCTCCCTGCTTGGCTAATTCATCGGCCTTTTCATTGCCTTCATTGGCACCCGGTCTAGGGTCACTCTATTATGACTACCTAGTCTGTTGTGGGCCTATCGACACTCCCACACCAGATTTAACAGTGGCATGTATCCCTAGGCTTAGCGAGATCGTGATCTTCTCTTGTACCCCATATATTCTGGCTCCTACTCCTGAGTCTGTTCAAAATAAAAAAAAACCCTTTTTACATTATTTCTACTACATCTTTTACTCCAACTATACTTATTTTCTCGCTTATATTTTCACAACTAACTCTGTTACTTATTATAAAAGAGGTAATGCTATAATATTCCAACTTTATATTTTCGTTTATGTCTTCAAAACTTTTAATTCCTTCTGATTACATTTAAAAGGGGAAACCGGATGATCGTTCTATGGTGCTTGTTTTGTGATTTCTCAAAAGTTTTCATAACTTTCTGGATGCAGTTTAAATGCTGGAGTTACTACCGGAATTATGGGTTGTTGTGTTTAACTTTAAAATAGATAAAGCTTTTTAAATTTGTCCTAAGATATTATACTAAAGTCGGTTTTAAATAACAATAATTACCCGACAGAATTTATAAACAAAGACATTACGGTTTTGTAGGTTATTTACTTGATTACAGTTTCCTGTATCAATTGTCATAGTAAAGCGTGTTATGAATATACTATATATTGCCCGAGAAGTAGATGTTGCTTCCTGGTGAACGGTCTATCCTTTGGAAAGTATTTTTCTAATTTGCAAAGCATAGTTTTACTCTATTATTTTTACGTATAAAGACATTAAGAATATAGAGAATGGCTGATTGTTAATACACAATAATAATAATAACAACACCTCCTTGAAATTTGAAAATGAACCCGTTGTCAAGAGATAAAAACGCTTCCAGACTATCTCGGAACCTATCTCGAGTGATTCGAATAAGCCCAAGCCCTAATAATAATAGTAATAGTGTTTTTTGTGTGAAATATTAGGTAATTTTTATCATTCTTCTACGTAACTACAAACAAACAAAAAATTCTTCGTCGGACGGGATATACAAAGGGACAAATTGTTAGTCTTCAGCAGAATTTATATATCAAGGGTTACATACGATTATTCAAGTTGGTTTCCAAGGGGTATAAAATATTGCTGTTGCTAAACCGCAACCTAAAATTTCTGTGCTTTGTTTATATACCGAATTCTTGTTGAGAAATTTTTGTGGTATATTCAATGTACTGAATATATATCGATGTTAAAAAAACATGTTCTGTTGAGGCGAGAAACAATTTCACAGTTACTTCAAATTTGTAAATTTATGATAAAGATGGAAAAATGTAGTTGTAGTAGATAATAAAAATGCGAATACAACGTATTTTCGGCAAAATTATTGGATGTATGTATGTATGGGTGACATTTACTGAGACCTAAAAGATCTATTGTGTCCCCTTACTTCTACTTAGCTCTGAGCGTCTTAGAGACTAGTAGCTCCTTTACTCCTAGGAATTTTAGGATATCTGCAGGCTTCAACATAGGTAAATGTCCCTTTTCTATCCAATAATTCGGAAGTTTGTGGATGGAGGTTTCTTCTTCCATCCCACAGAATCTACATTCTGCTTCCTCCACTACTTTGATCTTTTTCAGGTGCCCGTTCAGGTGGCAATGTCCCGTTACGATCCCTGTTAAAACTCTTAGTGCAGTTTTACTTTGACTTATGCTTTTATTTGATCTCAGAATCTATCTAGGCCCTACTAGATCTTTCCAATGGTCAGATCTCTTTTCTTCGGTTTTCCTATTTCTTCCAATATTACAATGGGTCTGATACCGCAAAAGGGTTCCGGCCTCCAAAAGGGTTTTTCAGTCCTTGCTAGTCCATCTGCTATTCCATGTCCCTCTATTCCAGTGTGTCCTGGAATCCACAGTAAGGTTACTATATTATTCTCGCCTAGATCATTGAGTATGCCTAGACATTCCCACACCATTTTGGAACTGATTACACAGGAGCTCAGTGCTTTAATGGCTTTTTGACTATCCGACGTTATGATAATATTTTGCCTTCTATATCCTTTGTCAATATTAAACTGGGCACACCTCCTTATTGCGTGAATGTTTTCTTAAAAGATACTTGAGGTTTTTCACAAGCTTTCAGAGTGTTTGGTTCCTGGCCCGTACACTCCTATCCCAGTTCCTTTTTCTGCTTTTGAGCTGTCTGTACCATTGAATGGCATTATTTCCAAGTCTGCTAATGGTATTTGGATCCCCTTAATAGGATAATTGGGAGCGACAATACTTTGGTAAAATTGGAAAATGCATATCTCTCGTTTTTTCAAGTTAGAGCGTTAAAACTTCGTAAAAAACAAGTCCTTTGTAGGCACTTCATGTGCGTGAAGATCAGGTATCATGGAAAAACGAGGAAGATATGAATTTTTGTAAACAAAGAATTTTTCAGTTTTTCCGAGTTTTCTGAGCTCCTGTTTATCCGATTACTTCCCTAAAAAATGCGGTGTATTCGTATTTTTTTATCTACAATTCATCTCTTGAAATTATTACGATTATTTGATCAGCTTTCGTGTTATTAACAAAAAACTAAGAAAATGACATTTTTTTTGGTTTTAAATGTTTATAACAATTTCGTGAACAACATTATTTGCGAGTCGAAAATATATCAGGCTCATACTACATATAGTTACAAGATTTGGAGATATTCTGTCTCTTTTAATAAATATTTCTAGATGATCCTTAATAGTCCAGTAAATAAATACCGAGAAACCCCCCAACCTGTTCATCTAATTATTGTCGGACTTTTTTTTGCAACTTGTAGGTATTCACTGGTAGATTACTCTCTGAAAATATGTCCTCAGCGAAATTTGCGGAAGGGGCTGAAAAATGGCCAATAATCCCAAAAATTGAGTTTTCCGCCGATATCTCCGGAAATATGACACTTAGAGAAGTGGGGTTTTGCTAGGAATGGAGAGCAGTTTATTATCTACAAAAATGATCCTTATCATTTTTGTCAAAAGTTTTTCGAGATAAACGGGCCCAAGCGTACCTTGGATTTCGAGCTGCTGCGCGGCGTCTCCGAGAGCACGCTCCGTGAATGTAGGCATGGGAGGGCGGGCAAATTGGCCCATAACTTGAGTAAAAATGAATCTTTTTCATGATTCAAAGTGCATATGAAAGGAGGGACCTGTACCTATAACATCGTGTAACTTTTTCGTTTTTTTTTATTTTCCAGGAATATTGAAAAAACTGGCCTAACTTTATTTTTCCTGAATATTTGACCGCCCTTATCAATACGTTCATATTTTTTAAATTAAGCGTAGTTTTACCGAAACCTTTTGGATAATGGGACTTTGATAGGTGGTGAATGTATTCCGAAAGAATGAATAAATAATTTTTGTGTATTTTTATAAACAACATGTTTTTCTTGGGACGTTTTTTTTGATTTCCGGAGTTTTCTGAAAATTCTCGGGTCTACCGCAAATTGATAAACAATGATTGGCAATATCGGTCTTTAATGCACACCATTGGAAAGCTGAAAATGTCCTCTTTTCGATGGTTTTTAAAATTTTTGGCTTAGTTTTTTAGTTTTCCGGAAAATTTTTGCAAGCCTTTTTTGAAAGAAATATTGATCCAGGGACAAAAATGATGGGGGCCATTTATGTAGGTAATGAACTGTACTTCATTTCTAGCAAAACCCCACTTCTCTAAGTAGCATATTTCGGGAGACATCGGCCAAAAACTGAATTTTCGGGTTCATTTTCCAGCCCCTTCCGCAAATCCCGCGGAGGACATATTTTCAGAGAGTAATCTACACATGAATACCTACAAGTTGCAAAAAAAAAGTGCGACAATAATGAGATGAACAGGTTGGTGCCTTAATTTACTGGACTATAAGCAAGCTACTAAACACAAAGATGTTTACCCGGCGCGCTCACCATAATTTGAATTTTGCTCGTATTGACAAGGAAATTCGCCAATTTTCAAAACAAAGATTGAAATCTTCATATTATTAACGTTTGTATCAGAAAAGGTTTGAATCACTTTATGATTATATTAAATAATTAAGAATAATTAAAAAAAATGGTAGATTGTATAACCAGACTATACAGGATGGTCTAACTAAACTTGTTTAAAAGTAAACAGGACAAAAAAATTACAAATTGCTTTTTTAATTATAGAAATTTCATTGTGTCATGTTTTTTTTATTTGTTTCAGGTGAGTCAGAAATATACAGTACAGTTATACACAACCACAGTAAGTTTTTGAAAAAATTTTACGTATTTAAAGCAATATAATTATGAAATTTTATTGTATTGTAGAGATTCTTAATTGTTTCCGATAGGTGGCTCTTTAGTTGGGCTCAAATAGAGCTCTTCCTAAGCGGCTGGATCGATTTCTATGGAATTTTGCTTAAGGGGATTTTTTCGAACGGTCATTTAAAAAAAATGTTTTAACTGAAAATTGGAAGACATTTCAGGTTACATTTTCAAGGATATGCTAGAACAACGTCTTTGGAGTACTCCAAGTTTATATACAGATTGCGAAAGGGCTTTTCGAACCGTACGATTTATACAAGTACGACAAGGAAAATATGAGAAAAACAGCTTGAAAGAGAGAGAAATAACAACTGTGCGTGGCCAGCAAGGGCGTGTATTTAGTTCCAGAGGCTGGCCGAATGTCCACTGCCCCCCCATTTCAACCGCTGTTGCCAGAAGCGCAGACTAATTTGTACAAATGATATTTTTGTCTCGTCATCGTTGACTTCTTTTCGAGCTCATGCACTATTAGGTAAAACCAAACACCTCCATCCGGCAACGTGATCAACGTTTGTAGCGAAAAGACCTATGAATAGCAATTTAAATGTGAATTCTCTCTGTAAAAGACACTGTTGCCGGATGGAGGTGTTTGGTTTTGCCTAATAGTGCATGAGCTCGAAAAGGAGTCAACGATGACGAGACAAAAATATCATTTGTACAAATTAGACTGCGTTTTTTGCAACAGCGGTTGAAATGGGGGGGTAGTGGACAATCGGCCGGCCTCTGGAACTAAATACACTCTCTTTCAAGCTGTTTTTCTCATATTTTGTTGATTATTCAAATATTTAGAACAAACCTACCATAGAAAATTGTTACTAGTTGCATTTTGTCATTTACTGGTAATTTTATTTAAATTCGCATCTCCTTGTAATTCATTGCTGGCAACAGATGTTTTACCGCAGCCATTTCCCGAGGTTATACCACTGATTATTCTTTATTACCTTTCTACCTTTGATTTACAGTTAATAGCCTCTGCTGCTGTACTTTAATGGAACCACATTTTCGGCGTCTCGTTAAAAATTTCGCGAGGCTGCGGAAACCTCCATCCTTCGAAATATACAATAATGGGAATATGTTCCTATGTATACGTCGGGAATGTACAAAACGTATAAAATTGTGGGTGATAGAAAAAATGGACAGGGCAATCCCATTTTTTGTAGAGGGAGCTGTCTGGTTTTATTTTCGACCCCCTCGAGAAGTGGATTGACTGAATCGTAAAATTTGATATGATTTAGGTGGCAAAATATACAGTGTCTACATAAAGTAACGTAATTTGCTAATATTTCTAATTCCGTTAGGTTTACAGAAAAAAATGTTGAATAAAAGTTTTTACAAATAATCCAGACCATCTGCATAAGTCGATTAGAAGTATACAGGGTGCAGCGTTGCTCCAAAATAATAATATATATTTTCTGTTTTTCATAATCTATTAAATTACAAATACAACCGTCAAGACAGCATAATTCTAGCTTTAATAATTCCAAAGTTACATTGGTTTGAATCTAAAATTATAAAAAAATTGTTCATTCAAAAAAGTAGTAGGTTTTTCTGTGATTAATGTTAATTAATATAGTTTTAGGTTTCTTGCCAAAATTACCAAGTTTCCCGGCAAAATTTCAGGTTTTCCGGCAAAATTTCAGGTTTCCCGCTAAAAATTTCAGGTTTTCCGTAAAGAAATTCCAGTTTCCCGCTAAAAATTTCAGGTTTTCCGTAAAGAAATTCCAGTTTCCCGCTCAAATTTTAGATTTCCCGACCAAATTTTAATGGAAAACCTGAAATTTTGTGCGAAAACCCTGAAATTTGGGCGGAAAACCTGAAATTTCGGCGGGAAACCTAAAATTTGGGCGCAAAACTTGAAATTCTCCACGGGAAACCTGAAATTTTTAGCGGAAAACCTGAAATGTTGGCGGGAAACTTGGAATTTCAGGCGAGAAACCTAAAACTTTAATTATTAATATTAAGAAAAACCTACTGCTTTTTTGAAAAACAATTTTTTTACAATTTTAGATCCAAACAAATGTAACTTTGGAATTATTAAAGTTAGAATTGTGCAGTCTTGACGGTTGTATTTGTAATTTAACAGATTATGAAAAACTGAAAATATATACAAGGTGTACTATTTAAAAAATATGTTAATAAGCTATTTTGGAACAACTGTGTATACTTCTAGTCGAATTATTTGAAAAAACTTTTATTCAAATTTTTTTTTGTATCTAACGGAAATCGAAATATTAGCAAGTTACGTGACTTTATGCACACACTGTATTTATTTACTTCAAAAAGGGTTTAAAAATTGAAATTTGAATAATTATGGCCCATTTACCATGGGCGTACAATAAAATTTTTAAAACATTGATTTTTTGTATAAAAACCATAAGAATTTTATAGATAACATGATAACATGATGATTTTTTTGGGGACTGAAGAGACAGTCACATACTTATTTTATTTTTGAACTTTTATAGCTGAGATACGGGGTTTTTACTGAAACCTATCACATGAATAAAGTCGTTTTAGGAAAAGTGTACCACTAATATCCTAAATAAAAACCTTTAATATCCCATTAACTGAAAAAACGATTCTAATGAAAGCAAAAAAATAAATATACCACTTTGACGTTAATTCTTTCCTCTCTCTGTTGGTTTTTCCGGAGTAAAAGTAATTTGTAATGATATAAAATGACAGATAAATGGTTATGTAGAAACAGATTACATAAATGAGCCTGCCAGAGAATTATATACGAATGATTTGTTATGTTTAAGTAAAAACGTTTCTTTCTCTTGCATCAAAAGGGCTCCGGGCGAACGTAAAAAGGGCGCAAAAAGTAAATTATATTTTTTGAACTGATATAATTTAGAAAAATTTATTATACATGGTGTAGCCGACATTGATAGACATGTGAAATTGTCTGGAATACATTCGGGTATTTATCCAGTGCGAGATTTGAAATAACAAATCATTTTCCCGTTTAAAACAAGACCAAGTGTGAAAAGGAGCTGAAAAAAGAAGGATTTCATTGTAAATATCAATCTCTACAGGTATAATTGAGGTACAATTGAGCTAACGAACATTGAGGCAATATAATGAAGTCCTGTGCCCCTTCACGATGTGCGAAATATACGTAATCTTGGATGTAGTGGTACCTAGTAAGACATCAGTAATATTTCTCTTCATTGAAAACTAAAGAAACCAAACGTTAGCTCCCTGTAAGTGCATACTAAATTATTATAACCTTGGCTTGCGCCTCGACAAGCAATCTTCACTGTCTTTAGAGAATGCTACACTTTCCATACCAGCTACACAAGATATTACGAGCACCGTAGAAAACTTTTAATCACCATTGTTTTTCAAAGTAATCTTCACGAAAATAAATACAATTTTTCATCCTTTGGAAACAAATCTGGAATCCTTGTTGGCTGGTAGATTCAAAATAGAGCCACTTCGTCAGCATGCTGAGGGGATAACAGCCGACCAAAGTAATCAAAGACAAAAAAGTAGGTTTTTAAGAGAAAACCCCTTCAAACACTGAGGAATTTTTTTTTAAATGCACTTTATATCCAGATTTGATCACTAGTCATTTCGGAAAATCTAAATAAATGCTGATAGTAAAGAGAAATGTTAGACATACTATGAAGTTAAGTAATGTAGCTTCGTAATCATATAAACGATGTTTTTAATTTTTTTTTTTCACCTTCCTTGTGCAACAATAAGAATTAATTCGTTCCTATTGATAGAACTTACGCAACTATAACTAATAGGATACTTTTCCACGGGTTAACAAACAATAGAATTGAAAAAAAATCATTTTAAATACGATTTTCCCATGGTCTGTATCTGAAGAAACGTTGTGGATCTAAATACAAAAGTTGGTGACATAATACTGATTTCAAGCGTTGTTATTCGAAAAATTTTAATTTGTTCTAATTTAAGAAAAATATATAGGTGTATTTTATTTTTGGAAAATATAGTGTTTAGACTTTCCTCTACATCTTATTTATCTACCCCAATATAACAAAATAAAAATCAGAAACCTCACTCTACATTTCCCTTTTTTCTTATTTTTTGGGAATCAAACCACAATAATGTTTTTTTTATTTTTTATTTCGACGTTTCGGTAGCGTTCCAGCTACCGTTGTCAAGATTAACTGGTATAGAAATAATTTTTTGGTCCCTATCTGACACAACAAAAAAATTTGACAACTAGACAATCAATAATATTTTGAAGTTTAAGGGCCAACTGCACCGGTTCTACTTAAGGATTTAAGTAACACTTAGGAAATGTGTGTGACTGCACCGCGTCGTAAGTCGTTCTTAACGTAAGTCGAAGTCTAGGTTCTACTTAAGTCCCACTTATGTGAAAGTGAGGTTATGTCTCGGCAGACCAAACTGTCAAAATATAGAGTAGAGAGGTTAGTTTATAAAATCAAGCAAAATGGAATTATTAATAATGGATATAGAGCTTTTTGATGACCTTTACGAAATGGAATTGATTGAATTTGGTGTTCCCAGGAATATAATTCCCAGACAAGACTTCTACAACAGCCTTTCAGATTATACATTTTTTAAAAAGTTTCGATTACGAAAAGAAACAGTTAGGGCCGCGGCGGGCACGCACTGCCTTTGTAGTTTTATCCATTTTAATCACTGGGTGTCGCAAACCAAAGATTATATATTATACACACTTCAATATTGATTATATTTTGTATTGTCATTTTCATGATTAATTAGTGTCATATCTGTCACATTTCAATTTTTACCAAAACCAAAATCCCTGTCCGCCTGTCCACATCCTGTGTTTAGTCGACTTAGCTAAATAAGACGCGGTGCAGTTGAATTACACTGAGTATTACTTAAGGAATAAAGTTTCACTTACGAAAGTATTACTTAGAAGAAGAAACGGTGCAGTTGGCCCTAAGACTACAAAACGTTGTTGTCAAATTTTATTAAGGTCCATTCATAGTAGATCACACCTCTCTAGTTGTCAAATTTTTTCGTTGTGTCAGATAGGGACCAAAAAATTATGTCTATACTATAAATAGTTAATCTTGACAACGGTAGCTGGAACGCTACCGAAACGTCGAAATAAAAAATAAAAAAAAAACATGATTGTGGTTTGATTCCCAAAAAAATAAGAAAAAAGAATAAGTAATGCCACAAGGAACTTATAGAAGATATCTACATTTCCCATTTTGATGAAGCTTTCGATACCTTTCAAACCATTTCCAATTCCAATGTTTTCAGAAAATTTTGAGAATACATTTATCTGAATTCCACTTTTCGTAAATTTCCACCAACCATTTCCTAAATTTTGGTAATAGTTAAATACATCCGGGAATTTAGCGCTTTTCATAAAACAATGTGCGTACCTTTTGTTGAGTCCGCATCCTATCACCAACATCAATAGTTATTTAGAAAATTAACAACCGAGACGAGTTTCCAGACTTGAATGTATTTATTTTTGTGTATATCATGGGTGCCGGCACATGATTGGATTGCAGGTGATGAAATGGCTGACCAGTTAGCTAAAGAAGGTTCTAAAGAAAACTTCATGGGCCCGGAACAGTTTTGTGGAGGAGAAATCGGGAACTGGCTAGATAGGGAACTTCCATATAAAAAGTTTACTGAACAAGGTAGACAAGGAACTCTCAACCAGGCTATTGAAACCGAGTAAGAGACATTTGAAGACAGTTACCGACCTGATGATTGGATACTGCATCCTTAGGAAACATCTGCACAAAATGGGCAACGTTAGTGAATCTATGTACAGGAAATATGAACTCTATGATGAAATACCTACTTACATACTCTGCTTCTGCGCGAACTTACATGGAATCCAATGAATTAATGTGTATATAATTTTTTTTTCACGAATGATGTCGCAATTAGATAAATCAATTCGTACTAACTACTTTGGGATCTCTCAACAAGACTGTTATTGATTTTTATTTATCGATAGATAACAGTGAATCATATTGTATAAAGTACATTTTTTTCAAGTTCATTGTACTGTGTATATGTAAATGATTCGCAAGATCTTTGAATTACAGTTACTCGACGATCGTTCATATCATATTTCTATATTTATTTTGCAAAAACCAAAACCGCAATGTTAACTATCATATAAATTTATGAAATGAAAATAATAATTTTATAGTTATCGAGGTTCAAATTCCGAGTAAAAAAATGATCAAGACAAACACAATAGACTCAAATTTTTTATAGAACAATATTAATAACTTAACTACCATTCCTCTTTCGCTATTATACAGTGCTATTCAATAGTCCCCTCCCCCCCTCGTATCTTTTGAACGGCTACACTTACATTAATAAAATTTGGAGCGTGAAAATAAAGTGTTGTAAACTTCTCTATGAATGGTAACAGGTGACGTAATAGTAATAGATGACGTCACAGTGCCACTCTGGCCAATAATTTTAAATAGGACGTTATGGCAAGTGATATCTCGTTTAAAAGGCATTGACATTGGCTACACAGCCATATTAATTTTGTTTGGGTTTAAACTAATTTTGACGGATAAATTAAATAAATACCAAAATTATTATTTCGCATTTGAGTATTGAAGATTTTTCAGTACGCCTCTGGTTAGTTGTCAAAACAATTGACGTTTTTAATTTAATAGTATTTGTTGCTTTGTAAAGTTTTGCTAAATAGCTTAAATATTTAATTTTACGTTTAAGAGTTTACATAGGCAAAATGGTACGTACTCAAGCCGACAAAGTAGCAGCTATCTTAATAATTGGTGAATCTGGAAAGAATCTACATGAAGCGGAACGTTTATTTAATGAGAGATACCCAGATCGACCTATCTCGAGAGCTTATTTGAGGGAGCTTCTTCACAAGTTTGAAGCAACAGGTAGTGTTCAAGATGCCAATTGATCTGGTCGACCAACATTTAGTGATGATAAAAAAATTTATTTAGTTGCTGAAATGGTAGTAAACCCTACTTCCTCTTTAACTAAAGTTGCGTCTATCTGTGAAGTAAGTAAAAGTACAGTACAGAGAGTGCTGGCTAAAAATAAATTTCATCCATACAAGTTAAAAATGGTGCACCACCTTTCGGATGACGACCCCGACAGAAGACTCGAATTCTGTGAATGTATGACAAATAAAATTAGCCAAAACCCACATTACACAAAAACAATTTGTTTTAGTGACGAAAGTACTTTTTGCCTCAATGGAAATGTGAATACACAAAATGTAAGGTATTGGAGTGACACAAATCCACACACCTTTCGTGAACAACATACCCAATTTCCAGAAAAAGTCAATGTTTGGACAGGTATTTTGGGAAACCACATAGTTGGTCCTGTTTTCCTAAATTCAAATTTAAGCGGTGAAGTGTATCTGGAGATGTTACAAAATACAATTGAGCCGTTAATTCTTGAAATTCTGGAAGATAATCCAGATGAATTCGGCCATCTGGAAATAACATTTCAACAAGATGGTGCTCCTGCACATTATTATGGTGCAGTAAGACGTTACCTGGATGAAGAATATCGAAGTAGAGGGATCGGCCGGCGAGGACCTATAGAATGGCCACCTCGATCACCAGATCTGACACCATTAGATTTTTGTCTATGGGGGAATTTGAAATCCAAGGTTTATACTACGGCACCAGATAGCATTGGCGTATTGAAAGAAAGAATTATTGAAGAATGCAATGCAATTTCAGCTGACACATTCGACCGAGTACGACAAGAGTTTACTAATAGGATGTATTACTGTCAGGAAGTAGACGGAGCACATTTTGAACACTTGCTATAAGAATCTATTGTTGATATTTGATTAATTAAATTTAAAAAAATAATTTCAATAATTTTGGTATTTATTTAATTTATCCGTCAAAATTAGTTTAAACCCAAACAAAATTAATATGGCTATGTAGCCAATGTCAATACCTTTCAAACGAGATATCACTTGCCATAAGGTCCTATTTAAAATTATTGGCCAGAGTGGCACTGTGACGTCATCTATTACTATTACGTCACCTGTTACCATTCGTAAAGAAGTTTACAACACTTTATTTTCACCCTCCAAATTTTATTAATGTAAGTGTAGCCGTTCAAAAGATACGAGGGGACTTTTGAATAGCACTGTATTTTTATATTATATTTAATAAACATTCAATGACGCGTGCTGACCTTGTTTTTTCGACAAGTAGAGTCCGGCCACAATAACTTTGGGACACCACGTGATTCAACATAGGGCCGCCTCAAATGCGATGCTGATCTCTGACTGGTTGCGGCTTCGAGACAGCGGCGGAGCAGTGGGCGCTTTATTTTATGTAGCTTTTTCATTTTCATTTCAGTGTCGACAGCAGACCAGACAGTACTTTGCTTTCGGTCTTCTTGTGCGATTTTTTTTGCTGCGATCATTGAATTTTTCATGTTTTGGAACTTTTTGTGTCATGTCTCCCAAGAGAGTGACACAAGGTACAGCTTTGCATAGTCAAGTAAAGAAAATTATAGATCGGGTTGCTGCATTTATGCCCACTTATCTATTGGACGAATTGAACCCTATTGAAAAAATATGGGCATCAGTCAAAAATTGGGTAGCAGCTCATGATACTACATTTGTTTTAAAGGATGTTGAAGCATTATCCCGAAAAAGGTTCGACGAGTTGCCACTTAGTGAATGGACGAATATTTGTCGACACGTCAAAGAATATGAAAACTCACAAATAGAACGAGAACATTCATTCATTTATTTTTTAACGTTAATACTGGTTTTTCTGATGAAAGTTTCTCAGATCTTGATAGCGACAGTAGTACACCTGCACAACCATTACAATCAGCTGATGACTCAGATTATATTTATTAAATTTAGTGTGAAAATTACATTTTTATATGCAAGTCAGTAACGCCACTGGCTGATACGCCACACCCGCGACCCCGTGGCGTCCCAAAGTTAATGTGGTCGGACTCTACATCATCTTTCATCCACTTTCAGACATTTACTGAGATTTAGCTGAGATTTTCCATTTTAAAATTGCTAATACAACTTTTAAACCTGCTCTAAATAATTCACTATATTCCATTTACTCCGCAAATTTTTGTTTTCATCAATATCAAGTATGTATTTTTCGCAAAACACTCCAGTTGGAAAAGCACCTTAACAAAATAAAACAACCTCGCTACGTTATAACAGCGACGTACATCGCTACGGGTTCGAAATTTCCATATTATAATTCTTTTTCGTAAAATTGATTTCAATTGAGACTAAAATACTCACTAGAACTCGATTTTTGCATTTATCAAAAATCCCAAGCCAATTTTTTATAAATGCACCACTTCACCCTACAAAGCAGGTCTACTTTTCGCTACAAAATTGAAAACGGACCAATCACAAACTGCCTAAAAAAATGTGCTATTTCTCGCCCTAAACTTAAAACTAAGTAATATCTTTACAGAATCTTGCACTGCACAAAAAACTCTCTGTTAGTGTGTCTCAGTCCCAATTGAACAGCCACTTAAAACTCATAATTCCCTAAGTTGAACTACATCCTTAGGACGTACGAATCTGCTCCTAGGGTTTAGTCCGACTCTTTCAACAGTCACACAATAGTATATTTACCTTCATCTATGCAGAGACGACATTCGGAGTTTTCGACCAACCCTATTCTGACCAGATGATAGTTTAGATCGCAGTGTCTAGTAAGGATTCCAGTTAGAGACCTGATCTCTTCCATGTCTATACTTCTGCTTCGAGTTTTGAAGGTTTTTTTTGCAATAAGACACTTTGCAATCCATAAGGTTGTGAATTGCCTTGCAGTCTATCTGGTTAAGATAATTCTCTTCACCAGATTCACTACTTCGTTACCCAGGAACCTGGTGTAACCCGGAATCTATACAACCTCATTCATTGCAAAGTGTCCTTATTGAAGCCTGGCTGACCATAGAATGAAAAATATCTTCCAACTTCCCAATTCTTTACCATTATTCCTACACAAAAGTCGGTATATGCTGAAGTTTTTCGGTGTTGCCGTATAAATGGTTGGCCTTCGAAAAAATTATATTACAATTGACCAAACTATCTTTTACAAAGTGACAAGATACACAAAAATATATAATGTTAGTGAGTCTCATGAAAAATATTCCTGTTACTCTTCATGATGTCCATGGATACAGACACAAAATAAATAATAATAATGAGTAACATCCTGCATATTACTTAGAGATTAATAAAAATCAACCGTTTGTACGGTAGGTACGACACTGTGTATTTTCCAAAGGATGAAAGTACATAAACGAAAATGGTAGCAAAGGTAATGAAACGAAGTACAAAAGGGCATTTTGAAAATGAAGACATTACTGAGAGAACGCTGCTGGTCGATGTTATGGCTACGCAATGGATAAAGAGGACAGATAGAGAGGGCGGATAGAGTCTTAATTAAAACGATATATTTCATTTATACTGTGGAACCCGTTAACCTAGATATGTGTAATGTCCAATGAGGCTTTGCGTGATTTCTATTTACCGAGACATATTTATATAATTCAAGCAATTAGATTGTCTTACAAAGGTCAGAAACAAAATATCCGTAAAATGCCGCAAAAAACACAAAAATCTTGAAAATTCAAAATTGAGTATTTAAAAGGGTTTTGATTAACATGAGAAAAACTTTACGATGCTAGGCATGCGATTTTCCGGAAAATCGTCGAGTGAAAATTTTTGTTTTTTCACTCTAATTGTTTAAATAATGAAAACACAGAAAAATGTTCAAATCAAAAATTGTAGTTAATACATTTATCTACAAAATTTGTCTGAACATTTTTTTGTATCTGCATTAGTTTTTAAAATATATACGAAATTTCCATGGTAGTCATCAGTAGACATCAATTTTCATGTTTTTAATTTTACGATAGTAAATAAAAAAAGACATTTAGAAAAAAAAATTTTTATATGAAATGTGTTCTAAAATGGGGTATCTACAAATACATTGAAAAAAAAAGTATTTTTTTAAATTTTTTAATGTACTATTATCGATTTTCCACGCTCTCTCACCTGCTTTTTCACCTTTATTTGTGCTCCCTTCTCTTTCTTACCTGAGCCATAGGTGTGTTCTTTTGTATCGCGATCACTTCTTAATAGGTTCATTATAAAGTTCACAAATTTTTAGATAATATCATAAACGGTATAAAAAGTTATAGAAGGTTTGCTGACAGACCTCTGATTTAAGTATTTATTTTTCTTATTTAAAAAATTTGATATTTATAGAAAAACTGTATAGTAGTTTCGAAAGTAGATGCTTCAAAGTGTTTAGTAGTAAAGTTTCATTGAATTATATTAATTTCTAGAAAAGATATAATTGAATGAAGTCTGAAAAAAACAAGTAAAATTAAGCATGCAAAAAAAACAGCTTTTTAAGAAGCATTCGTTTAAAATTTTAAATATTGATGGCTTTACTTTTATAATAATAATGTTTTATGCTCATTTGAAATGCTAAACCCAAAAGGAATTTTCGCTGGGATAAGTATTAATTAAATAAGAATTATAATAAACTGATATTACAGTCAGAAAATCTACTTTTTCAAATATGAAAGTATTTCTATCTAAAAGTTCAGATCTTTTTTCATGAGTTTATTTATTTTTTCAGAATGTTATAAGCCCAAAATTATTAACTTTTAAGTCGAGCGGTTAATAAATTTGGCTCACGGGCCGTTCGCGCGTAACCACGAATCGAATACCACTGAAATTCATTTTATCTCGTAAACTTTTTAATTTACAGAAAAACTTTTCAGACCAAATTTGTAGATAAATGCATCAGCTACAAATTTTGAATTGGGAAGTTTTTCTGTATATTTATTATTTAAACAATTAGAGCGAAAAAACAAAAATTTTCACTCGACGATTTTCCGGAAAATCGCATGCCTAACATCGTAAACTTTTTCTCATGCTAAACACCACCCTTTTAAATACCCAATTTCGAATTTTCAAGTTTTTTGTATTTTTTGTGAGGTATTATGTGTACTTTGATTAGGCTACAAGGGTTACAAGCTACCTCAAAAAGCCAAATTGATACAGCTTATTCAAAAAAGTTTAATATTTTCAAATCTAAGACGTGTGTGTTGTTTTATATACAAAATCCATTTTGTACGTACCGTATTTGAGTTTCTATTTCTGAATACGTCACATTTTTCTTTATGACGTGCAGAATTTGTTTTGTGACACAGCACCCGGTTTTTTTTTGTTTCACCAATTTGCCGTTGTTTGCACAAATCCTTATTTATTCTCCTGTTCGGTAGTGTATTCCACACAATAGTGTCCGGAATTTAGATTAAACGGTCGGTGTGGAACTGTTGTGACAAATCCTCGTATGAGGTGAATGGATGCTGTGTCGTTTTCCATAATGAAAGTATATCCTCCACGCCAGCCCATAAATACAGCAGTGCTTTTGTATAAATAACAAACGATATAAAATGTTCTAGCAATCAACAGACACGAAACACTGGCAGTATCTGCATATATACACACACACATTGTACTCGTGCGAATTGTGTCAACCACGTATGTAAACGGTGAATTTCCTGGGAGAAAGGTTTTATCGAGATGTAAGGAAGCTCTTTCGGAGTTTTCCGATGGTATTTGTTGGAGAAAATTGTAGGTCGTTCTAAATATATATATTTTGTCGGTGTGTGAAAAAGGAAAAATCTAAAAGGTGTAGAGAAATGGTTGAACAAACATTATTGTTTATTATTATTAAACTAGGGCAAGAAAGGAGGGAGTGGTGTTTCAAATGTAATCTGAACTATTGTTGTGGGCGATTCTCCATTTAAATTTGAGAAGGAAACTTCTTATAAACGTGTGATAAGTTTTGTGGTTAATGAGATACAGGGTTTACACTTTTTTGTAATAAACGAGTGAAACAATTAAAGCTTATTACAGTTTTCTGTAATATGTCGTATTTAATAAAGTGATTTATCAACAGATGTCGAAAGAATAATAATACTAAATTTTTTAAATTTCTTGTACGTATACAATATCTACACAATATATATAAATTATATCGATTTTATATAATTGCTTTATCAGTTTATGATATTTAACTTTTGTTTTATTAATTTTTATGTAATTATATTTTCATTTTATTATTTATTTAATTTTAATTGTTAATTTATTACAAAAATTCTTATCTCAGGGTTTTGGGTTCAATATTCAAATTATTTTTTAATTCAATTCATTTTCAAATATTTATTTCAACAATTTAATTAAACATTAAAAACTTTCTAAATTGCATATTATTCTTATTATTTTTTTTATAATTGATTTATGTTCCAAATATTTAATCAAAATTTCTTATTTTTATTAAATCTTCTATTTTATTCCCTACAAATTTCGATGCTACTCCGGTATTCAAAAAATATTTTCTATTATTCATTATTTCCAAATGTTTTTTCTAGTATTTGCTCAAATTTATTCGTTATTTGAATAATTGAAATTTTACTAATATATTCCAATTAAATAAGTTTCTTTTTAAATCCATTGGGTTAATTTAATTTAATTTTTAACTTTTCTATGGTCAAAAGTTTCTCTTCCTCAATTTAATAATAATCCACACCGTAACCACCCACATTCAATTTCTACCCGGACAACTATATTATGAAATTTTACTTTCAAATTGACATTTCTTTATATCACAAGTGACGTTTTTCGTCCTCATTTTTTTTCGGTCCGTCGTTTAATACAATAAAGAGAGCGATAAATATAGAGCGAGACTATGCGAAAAACAAACTGTTTCTAGGAGTAACACGAATTCAATCATTAGAAAATATGTTTCGCAAATATTTGACTGGAAATGATCTCGTCAGCAAATTGCTAGATCGTTGAAATACCGTGTACATACTCTTTCCATTTTAACTTTTTGGGTTTAACTAATTCGAAATGGTTATTAGCGAAAGGTCTCGTCCATTAGTGCCAGTATATTTGTACAAGAACTGGTAGCGCCGAGGAAATTTCGAATAAAAAAAGTTGAGGTTAATTATTTTTCTCAGTAATTCTTCCAAATCTCAAAATTAACAATCTGTACATTTTAATTTTTTTATATAACGTAAATTTAAGTATTCCGTCGACGAGAAAGTCAAATCAAAATCGAGAATTTCTTCGTAATTTTCCTAAATTTAACTAATTTATTGCTAAAATTCATTGAAGATTGAGAATTCGTTCGTCAATTTCTCCAAAATTTGCAATAATCAACATTTTTTATGGAAATTTTATCGAAAAAACATATTTGAAATTTTTTCGTATAATTCTCGTAAATAAAAAAATATTTCGAAATATTTTATCAAAATTAAGAATTTTCTAGTTTAATTCATTCAAAATTGAAAATTTCTACGTATTTTTAGGAATTTCAACTAATTTATTGTTAAATAATTCTCGTAAGTGAAAAAATCTTTCCAAATATTACATCACAATCAAGAATTTTCTTGTTTAACTCCTTAAAAACTGAAAATTTCTTCGTATTTTTAGAATTTTCAGCTAATTTATTGCTAAAATTCATTGAAAATCGAAAATTCGTTCGTCAATTTCTGCAAAATTTGCAATAATCAACATTTTTTGAGGAATTTGTATCTAAAATTCATGAAAAATTTGAAATTTTTTCGTATAATTCTCGTAAATAAAAAAATCTTTCGACAAATTACATCAAAATCAAGATTTCGTATTTTTAGAATTTCCAACTAGTCTATTGCTAAAATCCATTGGAAACTGAGTTTTTTTTCCAAAATTTTGAATTTTTTCTAAAACACTAGCAAAATGTAACATTTTTATCCAATTTTTGAAAAATCCAGGATTTCTTCCTAAAATACATGCAAAATTCAGATTTTTTTGGAAAATTATTTCTTGGTATTGTTCCAAATTTAAGAATTTCAACGTGAATTTTTTTTGTCTCTTCATAGAGAAAAGGTTCCATTCATTTTTGTTGTATTTCCGTTTTATATAATATTTAGGTAAGTGGCAATTTGTTGTCGAAGTAGATGCTTTCACGTTTCCAAT
This sequence comes from Lochmaea capreae, assembly GCA_949126875.1. Taxonomy (NCBI): domain Eukaryota; kingdom Metazoa; phylum Arthropoda; class Insecta; order Coleoptera; family Chrysomelidae; genus Lochmaea; species Lochmaea capreae. Next base: position 4,670,262 of record OX421408.1, read on the forward strand.
ATAACCAAAACTGGGATCTATTTCGAATCAAGAGAAAAGCAATAAAAATGTACCCTCTAGGAAACATTTCCTTTTTACATAAACAAATTAAAAGAATACTTTTCGTTTTACGACCGGCAATCAAAGAAACAACAGTAGCATACGTACAATAAGATTCACTCGTTTTTATATACAGGGTGTTTAAAAATTTGGCTGTATCAATTGTGTAAATCGAGTGGTGAATTTGTAGAAAAAAATTTAGACTAATTCCAAAAAATGCCAAATAATTCTTAAGGATGCAAAAACATTTCAGAAAATTCCAATTCTTTTCTCACATTTGAAGAATCAAATTCAATTCTAAAAAATATAAATAAATTCCAAAAAAAATTTAAAGATTTCAAAATTCGGTAAAAAATTTAATCAGTGCCTAATAAATTCACTAAAATACGAAAATTATTTTGAAAATCAAAATAAATGCAACTTTCCAAAAAAATGCCAAATACATTGAATTATTTTAAAAAATCACAAATAATTCTAGAAAATTCCAATAAATATCACAAATTCCAAAATTTACAATTTAATACGAGAATTATAATGAAAAATTCACATAAATTGTAATAACATCATGATTAAAAAATAAATAAAAATGCCAGTGATTCCAACAAAAATACAAACTTATTCCAAATCTATTAAGTTATTTCAAAAAATCACTATTAATTTTGAAGAAATCCAATAAATTCCGAATATTTTGAATATCCCAAAAATTCACAAAAAAAATTCTATAATAATGCCCAAAATATCACAGAGATACGAAAATTATCATAAAAATGAAAAAAAACGCCACGTAATTTTTAAAAAAAAGCAAATATATTCCAGAAACTGTCAAATATATGAATTTATTATAAAAAATAACCCATTTTTAAAAAAAATAATAAATCCCTAATAATTTTGGAATCTTCAAAGTGCACAATTTAAAAAATGTATTAATAATACCCAATAAAAATACTAAATTATTCCAAAAATTAGAATAAATTCCAAAATTTTCCAAATGATTCCATCAAAAAGTGATAATTACAGAATTATTTTGAAAATAATTCCAATACTTTCCAAAAATGCTAAAATCGGGAAAAGAAGGATTACGTGCTAAACAAAACAATACCACACTACCACTAGAGAATCCCCCTCGCGGAAGTCTTGATATATCCCTCACTGGAAAATTGAATTTCACTTTAAAACTTAATTGGATCTGACGTGATTATCAGAAAAAATCTCTTTTGATAAAAACCTCACTTTATCTTCGAAAATTTAACCCACAAAGGATGCTACAAAGGAAAAGTGAAAACAAACGGAAGAAACAGAACAATTTTTGTATGTTTACTGTGACACAGGTCAATGCGCCGTTGCCAAACACAGATTCTGTCTACTTACCTATCTAGGACTATTTTAGCTAATTAATAGCTCCCGAATCGTTAAAAAGTGGCCATTCTATGCGACGTTAACTTTTGTAGTATAGATAACTGGCTATCTTCAGCAGGATACGAGATGTTGAAGCTCATTCATTGTTAGACCACTCTGTGTTACACAATAACCAGATAAGTATGAGCGTTTTGTCCCCTATCGGACAAAAAGTTTATTCTAATTAATAGAAAGTGATAAGGAGTTTGTTTGTATGAATGTTTAGATTGGGAAATGTGTTGATTAACACGTAGTTATGAGTTTTATTTTTATCTGGAATAGACGGAAATAAATTTTTTTTTAAAGTAACAGGAAAATGCAAAAATTTATTCGCTTAAAGTTGAAATTTTTCATGCAAAATTTGAAACTTTTTGTCTAATTCTTGCAACTCAGGAATTCTACAGAAATATTTTATAAAATTGGATAATTGTATGTTATAATTCATTTAAAATTATTATCGAAAATGTCCTTTAAAATTATGCTGGATTGTTAAAAATCTAGAATTCTCACAGAATTTTCAAAAAAATCAATATTTTGAGTAAATTTTTGGAAAACGTAGAATTTTTTTATAAAATTCATGCAAAACTTGTAACTTTTTGTCGTAAAACTCGTGAAAATTCAAGAAATTTTTTTCAAATTCTTGCAAAATCAAGAATTTCTTCGTATATTATTGTAAAAATCAAAAATATGATCAAATGTTCCTGCGAAATTTAGTATGTTTCATAAAACACCGACAAAATCGATAATTTTTTTGTAAAATGAGAATGGAAAAATGTGATGAATTTCTTCGTAAAATTCGATTAAAAATGGGAATTTTTTATCCCAATTCCTGAAATTTTGGGAGTTTTTTGTGAATTTTCTGCAATTCAAAGATTCCGTCGAAATTTTTATCAGCCTATTAATTTTTTCTCACATTATTCTTATAAATTCAAAAATAAAAGCACATAATCCAGAATTTCTTCGTAAACCTAGTGCAAAATTGACAATTTTCAGAATTTTTCATCAATATCTTGCAAAGTATAGAATTTCGTCTTAAAATTATAGTAAAATAAAAAATTACGCGAAATATCTGCAATCTCAAGTATTCCTTCGATTATTCGTTGTTGTATAACTAAGAATATCAATCTATAATATCAAACAAGTAATTATAATTTAAAAAAAAATTTCACATCTTTTAATCGTCTGCGAAATTTCAACTCTATTACCAAAACACTCTGTATTTATTATGCAACCCTCGTCTAGACGTTCTCCTATCCATGCTACGATCGATTTGATTATCTTCTGGAATTTCCGGTTAATTCCTTTAACAAAGAGGCATCTCTACAGAACCTCACTATCAGCTTAAATTTAAACACAAGCAATATACTGGGTAAAATGAAAACTTGACCAGCCACAAACTTGAGAGCAAATATAGTTTAGACTTCTTCCAATGCCGAGGTAAACGCAAACTTCAGGGCTCTCTAGGATGTCTACATTCTTCCCTCCTACCTCACCCAACAAAGATGCTAATGATCATTTTCATCCTACAGACCCTATAACAAAATAATTAGAAATTAGAAGACACTTTAGAGATTCGCAATAGGAAGTCGTCAATGAAGAGATTAATCTAGGCAGCTCTCCAATTTTAAACTGTTGGCCACAATTAACGACAACCATCCAGCTAAACTAGGATGGGTTGGAAGCATGCAGTCAGGAAGGAACGTTTTTGTGGTAGTCAGATGGATCTAAGATTGACATTGGAACAGGAGCTGGAGTCCGTGGTGCTAGACCCAGGTGCAATATCCACGCATCGTTGGGGAAATCTACGCTATCGAAATGAATATCGAAAGGGGGTATAGATGCCAAAAAATCCTTATACTCTCTGATAGTCAGACAGCACTAAAATCTTTAACATGTCCCCAGATCAGATCCAGACTGGTCAGGGACTGTCTACAAAAACTATTAATCCTGGCTAACTATAATAGATTTACTCTTAAGTAGGTCCCGGGGCACAAGGGCATTGTAGGAAATGAAAAGGCAGACATCCTACCAAAGCTAGGGTCTGAGACTGCATTCACTGGTCCTGGTCCTGGTGTGCTGAACCAATCAATCCATCAAGCTTTCTTCTTATTTTTTCTATTCAGTCACTAGATAGGTCACTATTTGGTCTAGCGAAAATATTAAACATCAAGTGGCCATCACATAAAATGTAAATCTGTCATTCTGACGATATGTCAATATCGAAATAATTGTCAATAATATTTTAGAATTTTCATTATTTTTTTCATTTAAAAGGGTAATAAGAGTAGATTCCACGAAATAAGGGTCCAAACAGTAAATTCAATTTGTAGTCGTAATAAATTCCGCAACACTCCCACCACTCTAACAAAACCGGCACCGTCGCATTGAAGCTAGGACGGCGAACTTTCCTCTTGGTGCTAGGGGAAAATCAGTCGTCGAGACGCTCCGTCTCAAAGCGCCGCTTTCTCATCCAATGCTATGCGTCGTCGTCTATCGTCGCTCGGCGTCACCAACAGAATGACACATGTTAATCATGTCCAATTGGTGGACATATGTCGGTGTTCGTTCAGAGAGTACGATGTTCGGTCGTTTTATACAGTTTATCCGCGTACGCGAGAATACCATTCGGGAACAAATAATTATTGTTAACATGCGAGTCACTGAAGCAAATTTTTAATAATAAAAATACATCGCGCGTTGTAAAAAAAATTTTTATAGTGAATTTATAGTGTTGAAGAGAGTCTAGTTATTGTTGTTACAAAAATAGTGCTTTTATCCTATTGTTATATTGTTGAAATAACGTTCTAAGTTTATTTCTTTGTTATTATCATTATAGAGTTTGACCAGTTTTATTATTGATGCTACAATAATTGAAATATAAAAGAGCAAACAAAGCAGTATTCTAAAATAGGGTAGTTGAATTTAAAATTAATGATATCGATTCGCTTGAGAATCTTCACCTTTGATCGACTAGCAGATCTTTTCTTCTTTCTTCGCACGTGTTAGATAACAGGTAATATATATTTTTATTTGTGGAATTTAGTGTACAAGGCTGTCACGAATTCAGGAAGGTTACAGGTTAGCACCAGAATTTGTTAAATTGTATCGTTTTGAAATTGAAAAAAAAATATTTGATGAATGAAAATTAAAAGTACAGTTTTTATAATTTTTTGCGTTGTCAAATCCAAGCGTAAATGCCTACTTTGGATACCGATTGTAGAAAAAATTAATATTATTAACAAAATACTATAGTTGAAACTTTACTATTTTTTTCGTATTTAAAATTACCACTGGAATTAAGGTGGGCCCGTATGTAATGAATAACCCTATATACACGTAAACTATTGAATAAAAATTTGTTAAAATTGATCATTTAATAACAATAAATTACTCGAATAGAGAACGGTTCCAAAAAGGCTCCACACTTAAATACTTCGTAGTAGTTTCGTTTTTATTGGCCATCCTGTATACGAGGATGTATTGATATCTAGTTAGCCTATACCAGTTCCATGCATAAACAAAATATTGCCTTAATATAGCAACGAACAATAACTTATTAGAAGTGTTAGTGGGAAGTTTGACGTCAAAAAAAGTAAACCAGAGTTACGCAATAAATTAAAAGAAAAAAGATGTCCACCGAAATTGTGAAAATCGAAAAATTGGAGTATCGAGCCATCATCAAGTACCTGTATTTAAAAGGGTTAACAGGTAAGCAGATTGACGAAGATATGCTTAATACCCTTGGTGATCAATGTCCTTTGTATGCGACCGTGAAAAATTGGACTGCAAGCTTCAAAAGAGGTACATTTTTGATGACCGATCGGGAAAGCCAGTTTCTGTGTCAGTCCCCGAAAATATCGATGCAGTTCATGACATGATTTTATCAGAACGTCGAATTGGGCTAAAACGGATATCTGAAGCACTGAATATTTCATACGAACGCGTTTATCATATAGTTCACGTCAATTTAGACATGAGAAAAATTGTTGCAAAATGGATCCCCAAATGTTTGAATGTTGACCAAAAGCGTGCAAGGGTTCGATCTGTGCTCGATTTGAAAACGATGTAGACTTCTCAAACCGAATTGTTACTATGGATGAGACTTGGGTACATTTCTACGATCCAGAAACAAAGCAACAATCGATGGAATGGCGACACTCAGGTTCTCCAAGACCTAAGAAGTTTCGTGTCCAAAAATCTGCTGGAAAAGTTCTTGCTTCAGTTTTCTTGGGGCTGCCATGGAGTAATCATGATTGATTTTTTGGATAAGGGTAGAACAATAATTGGAGATTACTATTCGACATCACTGACCACTATACGAGAAAAAATTAAAGAGAAAAGACGCGGAAAGCTATCCAATAGTGTTTTGTTTTTGCAGGACAACGCCCCTGCACACAAATCTCATGTTGCCATGCAAAAAATTCGTGATTTAAGGTTTGAATTACTAGAAGACACCCCTTATTCACCAGATTTGGCTCCGTCCGACTATCATCTCTTTCCTCAACTGAAAAAAAGTTTAAAAGGTCGTAAGTTTTCTTCCAACGAGGAGGTAATAAAAGCTGTGGAGGTCTGGTTTGCAGAGCAAGAAGAAACATTTTTTTTGAAAGGTCTAGAGACGTTGCAGGTTCGCTGTAATAAATGTATCCAATTGATAGGAGAATATGTCGAGTAATAAAATATTTTGACATTGAAATTTTGTTTGGTTCTATAGTAAGCTAAGAACTTTTCAATACATCCTCGTATATTAGATACTTTCAAATATCTAAAGTGTCTGCTTCACACTAATTGGGTCACGAAATTCCAAACATCGTGATTCATGTGTAGTGAAATTAAAGTTTGATAAAAACTCGCTTTGAATTATTTATAATTCTAAAGATAGACATCGATAACAAATTCAATTTCAACAAGAAAAAAAACTTAATTACAATCCTTACTTTCGTTTTAAAAAATTCCACTCATCCCCTTTTTAAATTATACCTCGTGCTCATTGGTATAATACCTGCGAACTGTGATATGCTACTCACCCTAGTAGTTAGTCTAAAGTGTTCCGTTGCTACGACGGTGTTAACCCAGTGGTCACCCATCCAAGTACTAACCGCGTTCGACACAGCTTCACCGTAATGAATGCTTCAGAGGCGTTCCTCTAGAGTGATAGGTCAACGTCGTTTTTAAATTAGTTGAAAAATATATAGGATGTCCCTGGAGTTCGTACCAAAACTTGAGAGATAATATAGGGGTTGAAAATAATGAGAGTACTTGATATAGAATGTGTGCATTATTCCATACAGTTGTTATAAATGAATCAAAATTTTCTTTATGTATCATGGAAAGGGTAGAATTGGAATCAATTGCGATGTACAGAAAAATCTAAAACACCATCCACATAATAAATAATGTACTACAGTTAATAGTCCTCGACAAGATAGACAGGGAAGACGATGACATTGATGGATGTACAACCTAGGACGGAACTTCGATTTTCATTTGTCTGAATATTTAGAAAGGTCGTTAACAAAATTAAAGTTGTCGTATTAAAGCCACAACGTATTTAATACAAGGGTTGTCTTTTATATTTTGTATATAGAGCTAGAACAAAAACAATAAATAACTTGTAAACATTATTGTTTTTCAAATACCCCAAATACTAACAAGTGTAATTCATTGTCCGTCGGGGCCTATAGCCCGGGTAGTAGTAGTTTCTTCTTAGTTATACGTTACTGTTTTTGAAACATATTTTACAAAATTCTGTAAAACGTTTTTCCTTGCGCCAAATTATCACTTTTCTAAATTCATTGTTTCGCTACATAAACATTTTATTGTTCACCTTTTTCGTTTACGCCTTGTATATAATAAATATTTGATAGTGTACCCCTACACCATCAACATACATAAACTCTTCACGTTCAGTTACATTTGCAGAATATAATGACGTCCAAAGTGGCAAATGTTTACGGTAATTTGGTCCCTTCTGAAAGGGTTTATGTTTCTCGTATATAGTTGTGAGTAAAATTAGTTTGCAATGTTTCACAATAAAGTAACAGTATGCAGCAAAGTCTCTTTGAGGGTTATAAAGCCGAAAAGATAAAAAAAGCCATAAATCATTTCTAGTCTTGACTTACCCACAAGCGAACGATTGATTTTCATTGGTAGCTTCCGATTGGTCTATGAAAATTTACTTGAATTGTTAGTCCGCATGGACTGTTAACATCCCAGGGTGGGTTTAGTTCGTTTCTGTTATTTACGATTTCAAAAACATCCATTATTACAGTTATCGGTAAAACAACTGCTAGTCATCGGAAAAAGAGAGTACAGATTGCCGACAAATTGTGAAACAGTCCAAATTAATTTTACTCACAACTATACATTTGGAAACATTAAAATTCAACGTTTTTAATAAACTTTTGTTGAAAGTGAGAAGTTGAAAATTCCCTTTTTGTTTAAAAATAAACATAAACAGCACTGCTGCTGCTATACTTTTTAACGGTAGGACCCATAAAACAGGGTTAAAAATTGTATTACAAACTCCATTTTACATAAAACTCCTAACCTAAAATTTCCACCTTCTAGTTAGAAAACGTAGACTTCTTGGATGTCGACTGTGTCCCGTAGCACATCATTCATGTAGGATTAATTTTAGAATCTTCCTTACGTCGAGAAAACGGAAAATCTTTTATATATAATAGGGAAAATTAGAATGTCCCTTTTATTTGGTAGGTAGATAAATCTATTTTTTTTATTTTCTGTAACTCGTAGCTTTCTGCTGACTTAGGAGAACTGACTCTCGGTGGAGATGTATGAAAAGTGGCTTAGGGATGTATTTAAACGAGAGTATAAATAAATTTGGTCGGATTTTGGGAGTTTTGGGGGAAATAAAAGGACGTGGAATCTGAAAATGGGAAAAATAATTGTGTTGTTAACCATAATTTTTTTTTATTATGTTGAAGTGTGGAAAATTGGAAATTCGTATCTACATACTAGGAGTTCAAGTGCTGTATGTACTCTCATTTCACATTTTCACTTAGTGTCATGAAATTTTCGAAAAAACATAAAACCCTTGAGGAACGTCTCAGAGACTAGTAGCTCCTTTAGTCCTATTTCCCTGAGGAATTTGAGGATAACTGCAGACTTCAACTTAAGTAAATGTCCCTCTTCTATTCAATAATCTCCTAGGTACTGTGACCTATGATTCTCAATTGCAGTGCAATTCTCAAATATGTTGATCCTTTTAACCATGACCTGGTGGAGCATCTGGGAATGCCCACAGAGGGTTCGGGTCCGTTCATCAGGTCCGTTCATCCGTTCGGGTTCGTTCATCAGGTTCGGATCCTGCTCTTGCCAGTTCGTCAGCTTTTTCATTGCCAGCGATTCCTTTGGGACCCACTCCAGTGTTACAGTGTTCCGAGTCTCCAGTCTTTTAAGTTCTTCGTCGCATTCCCATACCAGCCGAGATGTTATCTTAGAGCTCTGAAGTGCTTTAAGAAATTGACAAACATGTCATTAAAAGTGTACCCAAAAACACGAAAAAGATTAAGAATAGTATACGGAGACAATTTATATTATTGTGCGACGAAAAAAAAATACAAATTCGATGGAGAGACTCGTTCTTCGAACTCGTGGAATTATTAACAACAAGCTTCCATGGAAATTATCGGTAATTTTTAAGCTCCCGTGGTATTGCCTCCGAAAATTTTTCATATATGAGTGAATTTTGAATCGACATTAAAGGTGATACTAAAGAGCAATTTAAATCGCGAAGTATTTCCCTTTGTTCAAAATTAAAAAAAAAATAATTCGTAACCAGGGGTTTTTTGACATATCTACTGGAGCTTTCATATATCGTCACCCTAATTATCTAACCTCGTAACTACAAAATCACAAAATTTACAGGAAACACAAAAAACATTCCAAAAAATTCAGATAAGTTGCTATCATTTGAATTTTTTTGTAGTTTTTCAAAGTACATTAATTACTATAAAAGTAAGTAATTTTATATTATTATATTTAATTTTAATAATTTTTCGGGAGATACGAGTTTTTCTGGAATTAAAGCTAAATAAATATAGGAGATACGAGGTTTTATTTTTCAAGCTAGTTCAGTGTTTAAGTTTAAAAAATTAAAAACTACTATTTTATACAAAAATACAAAATTAACTAGTTATTACAAAAAATTAAACGCTTTTTTTATAAATTTACAAAACAATTTTTGCCAAATTACTCGTGAGTAAAGGAATCGTAAAACCCGTGGTAATCACTGTCAAGACTTTTTTTTTAGTTGTTGCAAGTTTATATTTTTCGGTTTTAATTTTCAACCTAGAATCATATAATGGTGGAATGTTCTCACTCGTAGTAGTAGTTTTTCTATTTATTCGTATCGGAAGCTCCTTCCATTCTTCAGAATGCCTTAGTTTAAAATCAATGGTATACCACTTGGATTATACTTCAACGCACGAATATCTGTTACTACTGGATCTCCCACCTTACCCGGTCTCTTTCAAAATAGCTCTCTTTTCTTGAAGTCCTTTTATTTTTCTGCTTTGCTCCTTTATCTTCCTGTCCAGTAACGTGTTCTTTTTCATGAGCAGCCTTTTCTTTTTCCATGAGTTTTCATAAGCGTACCGTCCATTCCCCCATATCCATTGTGTTCAAACACATTTTTTTGCATACCTTGATCACCTCATTATCTTTTCATAAATATTAGATAAATGAGTTGGTTCTCCTTGATTTGTTTTCATTTTTTCTATCTCTTTGTGTTTTAGTACTGGACACCTTTACATGCAGCTGAATAAATAAATGTTTTTCCTTCCAATTCAATTGCCAAAAGTCATTAAACAATTTTTTTCTATTGTCTTCTGTAAGTAGATAACATTTTAAGGTGTTTTTTCTTGTTTTTCCCGTTATTTTTTCAGAATTTTTACATCTTATTTTCATATTTCGCTTTTCTTTTGAAAAATCGTACTTCCATCCAGTGTCTACCAGTTTTTTTCCATTATACTCCTTTCCGGATTCACGATTTTTTTTTATTTTTCTCTCTTTTCCAAGTACTCTGTTTCACATGTCTTACTTTTCTTCTTTTTTTTTAAAGGTTCCTCTTCAGTTTCACTTTTGTTTCCGATGTTGGTAGATACATTTTCATGATTTGGATCTTCACTCTCTATTGTTGCATCAGGGCGTTGTACATTATTTGACAAAGGCGCAGTGTCGGAATCAGAGAGTGCATTTTCTGCAGGAAGGGAATCATTTTTTACAATGGTATATATCGGTATGTCACCATCAGTATTTACAGTACTGGTCCCAGTAACAGAATCTTCAAAAATTAATTCATGTTGGAGTGCCATTTCCAAAAATTTTTGAGCGCGAGACATTCTGAAAGTTTATTTACAATTTGTTTACGCTATTGAACAAAAGTAATACCAGTGACTTACCTCTCTTTTTTTATTATTTAACGTAAAGCACAATTAATACACTATTAAAGCTTCTATCAAACCAAATATTATAATAAATTTTGTCTTTTAAAATTTTTAGGTTAGAGATCATGGAGTTACGAGGTATTCTAGAGCACGCGGTTGTATATGGAGTTAAGAGGTTTTCTCTTCTTTCCATATTATTAAAATAAAGTAATGTGGAGTTACATGGTTTTCTCCATCATAGGTAGTTTTTTTATCTCTCACAGATGGCACTAAAATCTCATTTTTTACCAAAATTGGAGTTACGAGGCTTTATAACTAGGGTAACGATATGATATTTATCCACTTCTTCGTACTTGACAAGTTTACAATCATCTTAATCTGACGAAAAAATAAACCATAGTTGAATATTCTGAGTAAATAGATGTTACAATGCAATCGTATATTTGTACTACAGTATTATCCACATTGTTTTCTTTCTACATCGTATGTATATACAAATCAAAATGATAACACAGTCTCGATTGATACATAAACATTGAAAGACAATTGAAACGATCTTTACCGGGAAGTAGAAAACGTTGTAAACAATACAAGAAAATACAAATAAACCAGAATTCCAAGAAAAAAGGAGTGCTTGTTTTCTTTATCTCTTTACAAGAAAGATATGCATTGAAACACTACTATACTTTTGTTGGCAACTGCAACTATACAGAGTAAAAAGTGTGTTACTATAGTTGTGAGTAAAATTAATTTGCACCGTTTCACAATAAAATAACAGCAAGGTCTCTTTGAGGATTAAAAACCCGAAAAGATAAAAAAGCCATAAATCATTTCTAGTCTTGACCTACCCACAATTGTTTCTCATTGGTGCAATGTAGCTTCCGATTGGTCTATGAAAAATTTACTTGAATTGTTAGTCTACATGGACTGTTAACGTCCCAGTGTGGGTTTAGTTAATTTCTTTTATTTACAAGATATTATGTTCTTAAGGTGCGTACTAACTTGAGCATCTTTATGCACACAAACAGTTTGCGCGCACATACGTTCGTGCGAGTTATTTTAGTTTCGACATAAATTGTTCATATTTGTGCGCGAAAATATGTGCTCCAGTTGAGCAGAGCTAAATATTTATTTATTTTATTTTTTCGATATTATTACTTCACTTAACTTTCATTTTTAATTATACGCAATTCTTTTCGTACTCATCGATTAATTGCAACGCCTTTTCGTTGGTCCACTCCATTTTAAATTTGTTTAATTGCACTTTATTTCTAGTATTATTGTAAATAACAAAATAGGTAAGTACCTATGTTTTTTTTTTTATTAAATACACCAACTTTTCTCGACAAAATTAAGAATTATATTCTGATTATTTTAAAATTAAACAAACGAATACAACACACACAAATTTACAACGACAAACCCGTCCAAACTGAGCACACAATCCTTTTGATCTTTCTTTAAAAACCGACAATCGACGGATACCTTGCGTGCGCGCACAAGATTTTTTAGGCAGTACTGACTAAAGCAAATTTTCACACACATTGTTTGTGTGCATGAAAATACTCAAGTCAGTACGTACCTTCAGATGTTGCTTCAAAGTTTGAAGTTCAAACGTATTGGAAATATATAGTATCTTGTTTATTCTATATATTCGGAGTTGCCAACCAAAGTAGTTGTTAATTTCTTTTAAAGAAAGGGTCAACGAACAAATACTTCTTTTGTTCACGACCACTTAATAATAAGTCAATATTTTACCTGCTAACAAAAGGTATATGGTACTAGAGTGAATTATGAACTCATAATTCACACTTCTGCATTTAAATAACATGCCATGACAACTCAACACTCATTTATTTTTCTCGGAAACGGTTCATGATATCGATTTGAAAGAAGAGAACATTTTTTATGAAAATTATCTTGAATCGTCCAAATTCGGTTTCGGATACCTAAAAAACTTGAAAACAAAATTTTTTTAATAAAAATACCTGTTGGTCCCCCCGACTGACACGCTTGTGATGGATCTGAAAAAAATTGATTTACTGTTTATTGATTATACCAAGTTTGAATATTTTAAGTAACGGTATTTTTGAATAATTTGAAGAAAACTCATATGAGGACGTCTTCTTCAAAGGACTGTAGCTCCGTTAGGAAGCATTTTCGGATTAAGGTAATTTGAGCTAAATCGACTTAAAATCAACTCTAGTAACTGTAGTTTCCGTTTGGCAGGAGAGTTTCTGGACACCCTGTATATTATTTTTATTTTAACACACAACGGGTCGATTAAAAAAGCAATCTTGAAATTGTATACTCCGTTTTTTTTGTTGACTATTTATATAAGAGATAAAAAAATAAAAACACCTCTCCTCTCAACAGAAGGTTTTCAGAAATAAGAAAATAAAAGGAAAAAGTTTCTCTTCCATCTTTCCGCAGGTTTTCAAAATCTCATTTACTCTGTAAATGCGGGAAATGAACCCTTATGGCATATTAAGCACAACGCTCTTTCTTGGTATTCTCAAATGGGATAATTGAGATTGTTCCAGATACTAAACTTAATATATTGTTACTCGGTAGACTCTATCGTTTGTTGTTGTTGATTAGTAAAACTATAGATACAAGGGTCATTCGAAAAGTGTTTTTAAGATCTATAGATAGTATTCAACTGTCAAAAAACTCAATAGCCTTGAATCTTTGTACTATTTCCCATGTTTGACTAGTTTTACTGGAGGGATTTTCAGTAGTTGTAATATTTGTATAATTTCCATTCTAAAGTGCTTCCGTCTGAGTCCATGTAAGTTCTCGCAGAAGCAGAGACATTTTCTACACAAAGGTTCACTAATTTTGTGCAGATGCTTTCTCAGGGTACAATGCCCAGTCACCAGGTCGGTAACTACCGGGCTGCACTAAAGGCACTAGATTCCTGTCAGATCAATTCACGACTGGTATGGGACTGTGTGCGTGCCCTATCTGAGCTAGAAAGTCATAATAAACTATTTCTGGGTACCAGGGCACAAAGAACACAAGGGCAATGAAGAAGCTGACGAACTGGCTCGAGAAGGGGCAAATTCATTGGCCACCAACCCTTTTGTAGCTAACGTTTACAAAAAGGCAGCCATTGAAAAATGGAGGCAAACTAAGTTTCTGAAATGGTGAACAGCTCCTAAACCGATTGGCCTATTTTAAAGAAATTTCATGTGTGTGTTTAAGTGAGTAACTGGGTGGTTTATATTCACAATTAGTCCCGGTAGGCGGTGCTGCAATCCGGTTGAATTGAATTAACAATAAAGATGGACAGAAAACAATATAGCCGATAGCTATGAAAAGCAATGTTCATGTGATATTATGTGTTGGCTCAGGCTCTGTAGCAGAATAGCGCTGGATATAAATAGCGCTGGTGAAAATAGCGCTGGTCAAAAACAGCGCAGGACAAAAAAGCGCTGGACAAAAACAGCGCAGGACAAAATAGCGCTGGACAAAAACAGCGCTCCATAAAATAGCGCCGGTTGAAATATCCTTACAAAATCAACTATTACAGTAGGATGTGAAAATTAAGTTTCACCGCGAAGCATCAACCTTCCTTTACAACAAACAATATCAGAATATAGGGAACGGAAAACAAGTAAGAGCAACAATCAATATTTTTCATCATACTTCAACACATATCGCTTCCCGACCAACTGACACAGATCAAAGTGTAAACAACTACTTGTCAGTGTCATATCTATTTAAAGTCTAAAAAAATGCAATTTCACGTTGTTTGTCATTTCTGTAATCATATCCTTCGTGGAATAATGTATCACCTCCTTTCTGAGACTTGCCAAATTGCATTTTTTTAGACTTTAAATAAATATGACACTGACAAGTAGTTGTTTACACTTTGATCTGTGTCAGTTGGTCGGGAAGCGATATGTGTTGAAGTATGATGAAAAATATTGATTGTTGTCCTTATATTCTGATATTGTTATAGACAGTTACCAACACTTTGATCACTGTCAGCTGATCGGGAAGCGATGTTGAATTGACGAATTGAATTAGGAAAACTATTGACTGTAATTTTTGAAAAATATGTTATTCCTAATTATGCTAATTCGGTACTATAGTCTATTTTCATGTATGAGACAGTAGTAAAATAAAGAATAATTATCTTTGGGCGGCGCTATTTTATGGAGCGCTGTTTTTATCCTGCGCTATTTTGTCCTGCGCTGTTTTTGTCCAGCGCTATTTTTGACCAGCGCTATTCTGCTACAGAGCCGTTGGCTCAACAGAACAACTAGTATAAAATGAAATTTAAAATAATACCTCCATTTACTTTAAAAAAAGGACTGAAAACCACATCATTTCATTGAAATTTATATGAGCTATTTTTACGAAAATTCAAGAGAGAGAGAAAACTCAACTTCCATAACGTTGGACCACTTTCTTTTAAAAATATCCATCTAAACGGGAACTGTCGTTGATTGATCACTTATCGTTTCACTTCATTATTTCATAACTTTGAAAAAAAAAACAACGCAAGAGTTCCTGGTAATCTTTTTGATTTACGAGTAAACAACTAGCTTTCAGAAAAGCTTAAAAAGCTCGTATGTAATATCGATATTTTATATTCAGTTGTTTTTACAAGACAAACACACTTCTAAACCGACAAAGTTTATCAATTGTAGAGGAAAGTTTTCGTCGTCAAGAGAGTTGGTTTGAAGAAAATACCAAACTAGGTTTGATAATGTAAATTTTAATAAATTCTTTGCGGATGCTTTCGGTACTGAAGTTTATGATTATTTGCACCATTTGTCAAAGGTTTTCGTTCATATTTATGTGGTATGAAAACTTTAATATTTATATTTAAAATAAAATGAAATATTCAAAATTCAATAAAATGATGAGATTATAAAATTACCAAAAGAAGAGTGAAATATAATTTTTCTCCTCCCTATATTGAAAACAATGCATTTTAACACTGTTTTGAAAGACGTAACAATTACCAAAAAGGTATCAATTGTCCTTGACGACGGGTGGTAAGTCTACTTAATAGTACAATTATTACAATAATTATACGGGGTTGGGATAAAGTATGGAACCAAGTAAATATATTTTAAACGAAAAAAACGATGTTTATTAAAATTTGCAGGTAAGTGCAATGGAACAAAATGCATCTGATGTACATTTTTTTGTTAATAATATACTTCCGGTTTAACCGGAAATGCCATCAACTTCTTTAATTTAAATGGGACACCTTATATATTTTTACAGATTTTGAAAGAGCTTGTTATATTGAATTCATACATATTGAGTTTAGTGTAAAAAAATGTGTTAAAACGGGGAATAACTCACTGTTACTTCTACAATAGGTGTACATTTCATTATTTTAGAATAATGAGAAACAAAATTACTTCAAATGTTCAAAATGCTCGCCGTTTACTTGCTGACAATATGCCATCCTATTAACAAATTCTTCTTGAGTCACTTTTTCTAAGATTTCTCCACGTATTAGTTCACTTTCATCAATAATTATTTGTCTCAATTCCTGTAAGTTTGTTGGTCGTCTAACGTAAACACGTGATTTTAGATAACCCCAGAGAAAAATTCTAACGGGCTAAGATCCGGAGAACGAGCAGGCGACTCTATGAATCCTCTACGTCCAATCCATCGATTTGGAAAATTCGCATCCGGAAAATCCGTAACCCGTCTATTATAGCGGGGAGGTGCTCCATCTTGTTGAAACCAAACATTTTGTGGTAATTGCCCATTCTGTTGAAGTGCAGGAATAATTTCGTTATTTAGTAGATCCAAATACTTGTCACTATTCAAGTTTCCTTCGATAAAAAATGGGCCTATAAGCCTATTTTCGACAATTCCCATCCAAACATTTAACTTCTGTGGATGCTGGGTATGTGCTTCATGAATCCAATGAGGATTCTCATTTGACCAATAGCTTGAGTTATGGCGATTAACTGTTCCATTTAAACAAAAAGTTGCCTCATCGGAAAAAACAAAATTGTCGTCGACATTACAGATGTCCATTAGCCGTTCGCAAAATTCCAGCCGTCGGTCAAAATCATCGTCTGACAATTCTTGAACCAACTGTACCTTATACGGATGATACTTTTCACTTTTTAATATCTTTCCTACAGAACGTCGACTGATACCATGGTTTAGTGCCAAATTTGTGGTGGAAGTTTGAGGTGATTCTTCTAAATCGATCGCAATATTTTATTTAACAGTTTAGTTCGTTGCAGTCCGCGGTCTTCCAGGTTTTTGCAAATTTTTCACCATCACACAAAATAACAAGCTCTTTCAAAACCTGTAAAAATATATAGGGTGCCCCATTTAAATTAAAGAAGTTGATGGCATTTCTGGTTAAACCGGAAGTGTATTTTTAACAAAAAAATGTGCATCAGATGCATTTTGTTCCATTGCACTTACCTGCAAATTTTCATAAATATCGTTCTTTTCATTTAAAATATATTTAGGCGGTTCCATACTTTATCCCAACCCCGTATATATAATCTAAACCTATGTACCCGAAGGTGTAAGGTGGGAAAATTTGGCTTAATCATTGTATATGAAAGCTCTCCATGTGATTTTGTTTCTTGCTTTGGTTCGTGCTTCAGCTAAAGTTATAACTTTGCTTTTCAAATTGTTTTTATCCTATCATCCCATATTTTCCTTGGTCTTCCCCTGCCTCTGCTTTTTGCCACCCATATCTGTTTTACTGGCAAGTTGTTGCTTAATCTAGTTAAGTACCCAAATCATTTTAATTGTCGATCTTGTATTATCTGTATTACTGGTAGTGCATAAATTTACGTGCCATTCCATTTTTGGAAATAGGAATAGTAACAATTATGACTTCATGCCTTAATTCAATATTGTACATTTTCATTGCACAGTGTTCACTAGAACGGCACGCTTTAGCGATTCCCATTATCATTACAATTTTCATCAGTAAATAAATATCATCGGTGACTTCAAACAAGAATTTATTTATATCTTCTCTGTCATTAGATTTTTTGGGTTGACATCCGTCATTTCGTTGATTTTAAACAAAGTGGTTAGGACAGGATTGTACGAAAAACTAAATTTCGCTTATTTCTTGTTCCTCTCTATTAAATTCCAAAATAGTCTCTAGTATTAAAGCCATATACGATATTTCATTAAATTCTTTTTACTGATACAATATTTGCTTTTGAAAATATGATTTTTCTCGATATTTTAACTTATGCTTCATAACTCATATTCTTATTATCTATTTGATAAAAATTTTATATAAAATTCCTTGTCGAAATTTTCATATTCGAACATTATTTGAAAATTTTGTCGATCCTGAATTCCTTTGAAAAAAAAAATTGAAATGCCGTTTCAATCAATTTTTGCAGAATTTCAATCTCGAATCAAATTATTTGAACCACTTGATTTTAGAATATTTTAGTTGTTTATGTGTTCGTATTTCTTTGTGAAACTGTCTTCTCTCTTTCTGTTGTTTTATAATGCTAACAAACATCCCGACTCCATTAGCAAACTTCATTTTTTTGGGTAAACAAGAGTAGATACTAAAAGCTTAAGAATGTAAGAAATTTTTAAAACTGACAGGTTGCCAAAAATATGAAGATACATTCTAAATTTATTTTTGTTACATGTAATAATAAAACAATTTTCGACCAATGAACCTACTAGAAAAGTAAACATACATATTATCTGGAACCGACTTAAAAATATTTTTATATAGTCTGCTCCTACCTATAGTGAAGTGATTAATTAAACTGTGGGATTAGGTTAGGTTATGTTCTATGTCACCTCCACTGCAACCCCCGTTAAGTCTATTGTGGCTCACCCCTTGGGATTATAATTCACCCCACAAGCCTGTGCGTCTGACGAAGACCTTACCCTGCCCAAAGCTGGGCATGAGCATAATACGTGCTCTTCAGTTTCGTCCTCCAAATTACAGAAACGACAATCCGAGGTCTGAACCAGACTCATCTGCTTTAAGTGGCAATTTAGTTGTCAATGTCCTGTAAGCAGTTCCGACAGAATGCGTAGGTTTGTTCAATTCCATTCCAGGATCTGCTTATTTTTTGTACTCGAAGGGTTGTATATGAACACCTTCGAGTGAGAGAACCCCGGTATGTCTCACTCGAGCAGTGATTTCCGCAATGCCAAAAAATGTTTCAGGTCCGATAAATGGAGACTCTGGTCCCTTTTTTGCCAGAGTGTTGGCCTTCTCGTTGCCCTCCACTCCTCGATGCCCCGGTACCCAGGTCAAAATGACTCTGTTTTCCGTACCTAATATTTCAAGGGATTGTAGACAGTTAAGTACCAGCTTAGATTTTATCCTGTATACAGGATGTGTATGTTCTTTTTTACAACAGGTTGATTCATCAGCACCCTTACAGCCATTTCAATGGCGTATACTTCAGCCTGAAAGACGGTAGCGTACCTATCCGAATTGTAGGATTAAATGTATAGGGTCTTTGACATTTCCTGTATACTATATATATAGAAAGTGGCTTAACACTCCCGTAGGAGTAGCGCCGCTCTTGCGAGCTTTCTAGATCCTTTTGTTATGGTGGATCAGACCATATTTACTTTTTTATATTTTTTCTACTATTTGTAGCCATTGCTTCCTGTCCTGAGTTTTCTCTTCCCAGTGTTTAATTCCTATTGTATTGAGATCACCTACTACCTCCTGCAACCAATTTATCCTGGGTCTTCCCCTTCTTCTCTTACTACAAGGCTTCCACTCTAACATTGAGTATATTATTGATCTCTTACCTGCTCTCCATATGTGTCCCAACCATTTTAATCTTTGCTCCTTAATTTTTCTTGATATAGTTCCATATTTGTTCTTCTTTTATATTCTTCACCTATTTTTTTGGTCCTAATATTGTTCTTAGTATTCTCATATATCCTCTTGTTGTTTTTTATTCATAGTTAATGTTTCTGCCCCATACATCATCACCGGTCTGATTATTGTATTATATATTCTTATTTTTGTGCGCTTGCTAATTATTTTATTTTTTAATAATTTTTTGTTTGCCTGAAATGCTTTTTTTTGTTGCAACGATTCTTTCCCTTATCTCAGACTCTCTGTCTCCGTTACTAATTATTGTTATTCCTGTATACTACTGTATTCAATAATAATTTTTATTCCACGAATAATAATTTTACATCTTTTTATTTATTGTCATAGTATATCAGTGAAATTTCCTTTTCTATGCCTCTCACGATATTGTTTCAATGACGAAAGCTCGAATTTCATTTAAATTCTGTTATGATAACGCAACATGTGTCAATGTAAACGCCACGTTAACTTAGTCATTTTGTTTATAATTATACAGTTAATTAAGTGCATTGTTCCAAATTAAGATGTGTGTATGTGTTGTCCATATTCGTATGATTAATATGACAAACCCAGTACGAAGAAAACATATATTCACATTATAACCAGACAGAATTCCTGATAAATATTTTAAATTATAAATTGTTGGTATGTTGTTGCCTTAAAGAAGTTACTTTTCTCAATTTTTAAAAGATCTTATAGGATCACTCTGGCGTTTGTCTGTCGTATCCAACATTATTTCAAATAAAGTGGAACAGTTCGTTTTTTAATGCTCTGGGCTGACTGTAATTTTCAATCTTATTACAAATTAATAAAATGTTAAATAAGAGGGTTCTCAAAGTCCAAACCACAATAATTTAATTTGTCCACTAAAAGGACAATCAATCTGCTACTAGTTTCGGTAAATTAATTACCATCATCAGGCTATAATAGAAACGGTATACTCAATATAAAGATCTTCTGTTATAATATTGAAACAAACCATCACAATAAAATTGTGATGAAACTGATGCTCTAAATTTAAATTTACAAGATAATAATATTAAACTTATTAAATTACATTTAAATGTTGTTGCAAAACAAATAAAGAATAAAAGTAGTTGTGAAAGTACAAAATTTTTTAAAATTATCTAAAAAATCCAATTAATAGGATCACAAAATAAGTATAGTTACCTTCATGAAACATATACAACTGGAAAAATCATAGGTTGTTGTCACCAAAATTATTCATTATGATATTAAAGTAAGATCCTTGAATGAAAAAACCAATCAAACGTGGTATGGAAAACAAGAAAAGAAAATAGAAAAATTAGAAATGACACTAATATATAGAAGTTTTCTCATGAGAAATAATTTAAAAAAATAAAATAAAATTTAAAAAAAAAATTGAACCCTCTTATTTGGATTTGAAAACCACATTTGAGATATGGATGAGCTCTTGGAGTTAATAAAATTATTATTAGATATCGAAGAATAAATATATTTTTGTATGACTGTTGAAAAATGGAGCATTTTTATGAAAAAAAAATTATTTTTCATCAGTTTTCATGTTTAAAATTACAATTTTTATGAATTTTTCATAAAAAAAGGATTTTTCATTAACTTTCATGTTTAAAATAAGAGTTTTTATGAATTTCTTATTGGAAAAAAACATTTTTCGTCAATGTTCATCTCTAAAATACCAGTTATTATGAACTTTACATTGAAAAAAAAAACGTTTTTCATCTATTTTCATGTTTAAAATTGCAGTTTTTATTAATTTCCTATTGAAAAAGATCATTTTTCATTAACTTTTATGCTAAAAATAGCAGTTTCTATAAATTTTACATTGGAAAAAAACATTTTCATGAATTTTCATGTTTAAAATAGAAGTTTTTATGAATTTTTGATTGAAAAAAACATTTTTGTCAATGTTCATCTCTAAAATACCAGTTATTGTCAATTTTACATTGAAAAAAACCGTTTTTCATCAACTTTTATGCTAAAAATGCAATTTCTATAAATTTTACATTGGAAAAAAACATTTTCATGAATTTTCATGTTTAAAATAGCAGTTTTTAAAAAAAATTTATTGAAAAAAAGCATTTTTCATCAACTTTCATGTTTAAAATATCAGTTTTTATTAATTTCTTATTGGAAAAAACCATTTTTCATGTTTAAAATAACAGTTTTTATGAATTTTTGATTGAAAAACACATTTTTGTCAATGTTCATCTCTAAAATACCAGTTATTATGAATTTTACATTGAAAAAAAACGTTTTTCAACTATTTTCATGTTTAAAATTGCAGATTTTATTAATTTCCTATTGAAAAAGATCATTTTTCATCAACTTTTATGCTAAAAATAGCAGTTTCTATAAATTTTACATCGGAAAAAAACATTTTCATGAATTTTCATGTTTAAAACAGCAGTTTTTATGAATTTCACAAATTGAGAATCACTGGCCTAGCCAATTGCGCTAAAATGCGATATATTTACATTTTACATTAAATCTCTGATAATATTGACAATTTAAGATAATATTAATCAAAACATTATAATAGTCTAGGAGGAATCGGCGCATGAGTACCGAAAACTATTTGACCTCAATTTTTTTATGCGATCCTCTTCAAATTGCCCTCCTTATGATATAAATGCATGTTGCCATGGCGCAACCCGGTGCCATATTGTTTATACCGAAATTGTTTAAACAATTGCAAGGAATTGTTATTTTTCAACCGGACAAATTTTTTTTATATTCTTTATTGAAATACCAATAAAAAAGGTCCTATGACTTTTAACGATAAAGTTAATATTTTTAAAGATATGAATTTTTAAAGGTTCGAAAAATCTCAAATTTAGGTACTTTCGACCCATGAAAAATATATTAAAAAAAAAACATAATGTCTAAGTAATATTTTTTTTTAGATTCTCTATACAATTGTTAATAATATTGTTAAAAGAGATTTAAAAAAATTTCATTGTTTATATCTTTTTTTTAATTGTTAATTCCGCGCGCTCACAAGTATGCGTCGCTTACCTTTAAGTATCGCTGTCTCTCTCTGACTCATGCGTTGCATCGGCCTCTCTGTGTCTTGAATCATTATTTATCATTTATCTTGAAAACTATCAACTTTATCAAGATTGTTAAAGAGAGCAATGTTATTAATAATTAAATTGTCTACAATTTGTTTTTAATACATTTTTTTCTGAAATCAATTTTTCAAAAGTTATTTAAGCATAAATCTAAACATGTAATTAAAATTACTTTTTTTATCAGTTTATATTACTTTTTTGTTATTATTATTATTGTTGATATAAAGGCAAAAATTACTATATATACTAATAATACTAATGATAATATACTATACTATATATATACTAAAGATAAATGATAAATTATGATTCTAGACAGAGAGGCCGATGCAACGCATGAGTCAGAGAGAGACAGCGATACTTAAAGGTAAGCGACGCATACTTGTGAGCGCGCGGAATTAACAATTAAAAAAAAGATATAAACAATGAAATTTTTTTAAATCTCTTTTAACAATATTATTAACAATTGTATAGAGAATTTAAAAAAAAATATTACTTAGACATTATGTTTTTTTTTAATATATTTTTCATGGGTCGAAAGTACCTAAATTTAAGATTTTTCGAACCTTTAAAAATTCATATCTTTAAAAATATTAACTTTATCGTTAAAAGTCATAGGACCTTTTTTATTGGTATTTCAATAAAGAATACAAAAAAAATTTGTCCGGTTGAAAAATAACAATTCCTTGCAATTGTTTAAACAATTTCGGTTTAAACAATATGGCACCGGGTTGCGCCATGGCAACATGCATTTATATCATAAGGAGGGCAATTTGAAGAGGATCGCATAAAAAAATTGAGGTCAAATAGTTTTCGGTACTCATGCGCCGATTCCTCCTAGACTATAATGAATTGTTTGTATTCTTTAACGATGTAATTAAAAAGCAATCTATCAAGTTGTCATTAATGATGTCAATTACCTTCCGTTCGAAAGAGTAATGTGAACGAAAGATAGTCGATTTAATATTCAAATAAGCCTTTCGATTCAATATCGAATACACTTTTATTCATATCGTTGATAAATGTCGATTTATAACGTGAAGGATTATTATTTCTACTAATGTGAATGCTTCTTTCCATACGCAACAGGAAAGTGATTTATTATAGTCTAGATCGGGGTTTTTAGATATTTACGAACACTATTAGGGAACCCTCATAAGTATTGTTCAAATCCAAAAAGTTGTCAGTTTTTCCAACCATACTGTAATATACAGTTTCAGGTCATTAACTTTGATTGACAGTTTCATTGGTTCTGTACCACCAGCCAGAGGCTTAGAGTCCTCGGTGCCTTCAGGCTTTTTGTGCTGTTTATGTGAAGAGACCAGTAGCCCTTATCAGACTCAACAGTCTTTTCACTAGATCCTTCTTAGAGAAATCCTCCCTTGAATGTTCTAGTCCTGTGAGTCTATATCTCCGATGAGATAATGCTTCACAATCAAAGATAATGTGAGAGGCTGTTTCCTCCTCTTCCATGCACAACCGACAGATAGGTTCCTCCCCCTATATATGTCGATTGTATGCATGTGCTTCCTTAGGGTACAGTGACCGGTGAGTAAACCCGTCACTATCCTTATCTTACCCCTGCGAAGGTTTAGTTTTCCTCTGAGAGTTTTTTTATCAGGATTTTGCTGTGTTCCTGTTTTGGCACATTTCTCTAGGACGACTGATGTTTAGTTTGAGTCCACCGAGATGTACAACCACCTGCAGCAGTTTTAGATATCCCAAACACTGGTTCAGGACCAGTGAATGCAGTCTCAGACCCTAGTTTCGCTAGGATGTCTGCCTTTTCACTTCCTACAATGCCCTTGTGCCCCGGGACCCACTTAAGAGTAACTCTATTGTGGTTAATAGTTTTTGTAGACAGTCTCTGACCAGTCTAGACCTGATGTTGGGACGTGCTAAAGATTTTAGTGCTGCCTGACTATCAGAGAGTATAAGGATCTTTTGGCCTCTATACCCCCTTTTCGATATTCAATTGCAAACACATATCGATAGCGTAGATTTCTGCCTGGAATACAGATGCAAGATTCCCCAACGTTGCGTGGATATTGCACCTGGGTCTAGCACCACGGACTCCAGCTCCTGTTCCAATGTCAGTTTTAGACTAAAATTTCAAGATTAATTTTTGGCAACCGCAGCAGCTGCTTCCCAACATCTAATTGGGGTCGAAAACCACAGAAAATTGAAAACCCGTTAAAAACAATTGAGAAAAGAGGTTTTTTTCGCGAACTTTATTGTAAATAAGTGTATTTTGGTTATGGGGTTAAATTAAAAAATAAAAAACACAAACTGTACGATGCGATGTATGAATAAAAGGGATTGATGTAAGGTTAACAAAAATTTATTTTTTATAAATCTAGAATGAATAGGAAAATTCTTATTTCTGAAACTACCGAGCTAGATTTTTTTTTAAATACAGAAAATAGTTCAAACTGAAAAAAATTATTTTAAAAATCACAAAAATAAAGATAAAAGGTTTTGGGATACCCCTGTATACTTTTATTAAATTTTTTTTGTTTTATTTAATTCTTTTTTCAAAAACCCTTGTTTACAGTAGTTAATGTGGACAATTTTGTAACAATTAAATTTGTCAACAACACAAAACAACGGAACTCATCGTTGTGAAAACCAAAACTAGATTATTCTATAATTGTTTTCAGAGTTATATTACTACTGAGACCTCGTGGAATTAGACAATTACTCTGTTGTCGCTAGAAGGGCAATTATCTGTCTCTGAGGGCATCCAAAATTACAACAAGCCTCGCATCACTCAGACAATAAACATCGACTCGTCTCAGTAATTTTGACCATTTTTTCGTACAAAGCCAAAGCAAACTTACCAAAGGAAATATTATCATCTCTTCTCTTCCATCATAGTCCAGCCAAATAATAACACTTTTACACAGATGGGAACAGTTAAAAATAGTAAATAGGCGTATAATAAACGTAAAAAAAATAAATGCGTGAGCAGGGGTGTTTCCAGATATATTTGGGGGGTGAAAAGGGATGGAATTTTGGATTATTGTGATTTCCAGCGAAAGTTGACGTCGGAGAGAAAAGTGTAGATTATAAAAGTTGTAGATCATAAGAAGGTCTACAACTTTTGTATAGATGATTAAATCATATAACCTCAAAATCTCCGAGAAAAATGTGAAAAACCGCATTTATCGTTTTTTATTTTTCATGTACACAATAACAATTTTATTTTGACGAAACTTGGTGTAAGTATACCTTTTTGTGTCCGAAAAGTCCACAAATTTTTTCAGATAAAAATATCAAAAGACTTCCAAGATAATCACGTTTCTCGGCACAAAAAAATATTTTTCAAATTAAAATTCTCCTTTGGAAAATTGTCGTAGAGACTTCATTCATGTCGCCATTTTTTCGTATTGAGTTATACGTTCTTGTGAAATAATAAAACAATACAGTCCCTATTTAGAAACATGTTCAAAATTGGAAAAATCAAAAAATTATTTCTGCATCCATCTTTTTTTTTACTGAATGTTAATAATTTGTTTAAATTTTCAAATGATTCTTAAAAACCAATTACACTATTCAATTGTACGGAAAAAAACAAAAGATCCTTAGTGTTATTATTTGATGCAAAACTTTATTATACAGGGTGAATCACGACTAACGGGACGGAGGTTTATAGTGAAACGGTAAGAGTTTTGAAATGTTTGTCACTTCAGTAGTTTGTACATTCATATAGGCTACATTTTAAAATTATTTTGAAATATACAGGATGTTCCAATAAAGTGTGGCGTATCAAAGTTATATTTTTTCTCATGGAACACCCTATATTTTATTGCATTTTCTAATTGCCCCTAAAAAATAAAATACTGTTTCATGTTGGTTCCCTATACCTAAATACAGAGGGTTCCGAGTTATGTTGACTTTTTTAAAAATGTGAACATTTCGAAAAAAATTAATAACTCATTGATATAATAAATTCTAGCAAATTTTCTCTCACAGCTCAATAGTCGGACATTCGTTGAATGTATTCTACGATTGAGCACTAAACATTTCTTTACAGGGTGTTCAGAATTTTCAATTAAATTATTAGATCATTCAATGTATAATATCGGTCTTATTTTAAACGGAACACCCTGTATTTTGATAATTCACCATATTCAAAAAAATGTCCCCTTTCGAATGGTATAAGGGTGTCCTATACCTAGGTATTATACTTTTCGTGTAATTTTCTTAAATCGTATGGTAAATCGATTCTAAAACATCTGCAATTCTCTTTAATTTTAAACTGATGATCTGTAAAAGAAACAGTGAAGCTGCTAATGAATATGTACACTTGTAATTTCTGAGGTACACTAATTTTTTTTTACCGATATAAGTGACAAACATTTCAAAATTTTCACCGTTTCTCGATAAACCTCCGTCCCGTTAGTCGTGATTCACCCTGTATATTTACCTTAACAATTAGTAAATTAATGAAACTACATCAATCGAGGTTTTTTAAATACGTTTGTAGATTGATCATCTATTTCTTCAATATTGTTTCTATTTGTAATTTCATTATCTTCTTCTTCTTCTTCAATATCGCTCGGATAACCTGAGGATTCTTCTGATAATTGATTTTCAGTGATTGAGCAAATGGCCCGGCTGCTCCATTTCATCAGAATTATCTTCAGATTCATCGAAATCTTCTGAAATATTTTCAACATTCAAACAATTGTCTGAACTACGACATTTTGTACATAAATCAGTACATCGAAGCCCGTGCTTTCGACAACCACATCTGTATGGAATCTTGTATACTAAACACGGACAGCGGGAGATTCAAATGGAAAATCATTATTCGACTTGTATGTTCATAGTAATAATTATTAACATTCAGTAAAAAAAAGATGGTTGCAGAATTCATTTTTTGATTTTTCCAATTTTTGAGCATGTTTCTAAATGGAGACTGTATATTTTTATTATTTCACAAGAAAGTATAACTCAAGACAAAAAAATGGCAACATGAATGAAGTCTCTGCGACAATTTTCCAAAGGAGAATTTCAATTTGAAAAATATTTTTTTGGGCCGAGAAACGTGATTATCTCGGAAGTCTCTTGATATTTTTATCTAAAAAAATTTTTGGACTTTTCGGACACAAAAAGGTATACTTTCACCAAGTTTCGTCAAAATAAAATTATTATTTTGTAAATGAAAAATAAAAAACGATAAATGCGGTTTTTCACATTTTTCTCGGAGATTTTGAGGTTATATGAAAAAATCATCTACACAAAAGTTGTAGACCTTTTTGTGATCTACAACTTTTTTGTTGTACACTTTTCTCTCCGACGTCAACTTTCGCTGAAAATCGCAATAATCCAAAATTCCACCCCTTTTCACCCCCCAAATATATCTGGAAACACTCCTGCTCACGCATTTATTTTTTTTACGTCTATTCACGCCTATTTACCATTTTTAACTGTTCCCATCCTGTTAACAATTTTGTTGTTTTTTTCTCTTCAAAGTAAACTAATTCGACTAGTCTATCAGTTGAAAAACTGTCATAAATTCAGCCAGTGTCAATAAATTTTTGACCGTAATATTGTACTGTATTTCCCATACCCATCATATTTGCCTTTGTATGGTATAAAAAAATTGTATAGATTAAGTTCTGTTTTCTGCGTACATAATTCTGTAACAATTCCAAACTCACCCTCAATGGAAAAGGGATGAATAACGATGCTGAAAACTTTCTAGGCTGTTCGTTTTATCTGTCAGTTTTTATTGTGGACCACAATGTAAAACTGAGAATAATTAAATCTCCTTCCAAAGATATAAATTAAAAATGATGCTTTCTGAGGATTATCTGTCATTTTTAGAGTGATATCGAAAAGATGATATCTTTTTATATTCTGATATAAAATCAAAAGAGCAGGAAGACGATCGTAAGCTGGGAAAATTGGGAAGTTTTGAAAGATATTTTATCGGTTGATGCTTTTTAAGCCAATAAAGTCGCTTTTAGAGGTTTTAAATTTGTATTAAAACTTATCGAATCAGATACTCTAAGTATTTTCTTAATTAGTTGGCATTAAACATTTAAATTGAATTGGATATTTTTTTCTATTCGAAAACTCGATGGATTCTATCCTTAAAATTCCCATTTAAGGCACAAACTTTTTTTGGTATTATTTTAGTACATACTCTTTTTTGGATCTTCACCCTATAGGGGGTTACGAATAAGTACCAGCGCAGGCAGACATCAGCCGCTCGAGCCAGGACAGGGATCATATACATAACTGTTATTCTAATTTATATTTCCTTTGAAAAATTTTTATTTTCGTACGAATATTTTCCACATCTGCCTTGTTTGTGACATCATTAATTACATTTTTGAAATATTAAATATTTCTTTGACGAACAAACAATAAAAATGTTGTATTTTATTTATATTTTTATGAAAATAACATTCCTCTAACGTCGGAGTGTTTATGAATTGTCATAAAAGAAATATTTTATTTACAAACTTGTTATGTTTGTCTAAAAGTGTTTACGATCCAACTTTATGTAACTGTCAACTTTCCGACGATTTAAATTGGAATAATTTTTCTTTGGAAGTTTTTCCATGTTTGTAAATTCTATGTTTATATTTTCAAATATACAAGGAGTGACAGGATGTAGGCGAAATTTTAATCAGTTAAACCCAGGGCTGCGTTTTGGATAAAAAATGGCTTCTATGTTAGAAAGGGGCGTGACTTACAATGCCATTGTGATAGGAAATTTTCCCACATCCAATTGCAGTGATACTAGAACTAAATGGGAAAGTGGCATTTTTTCAATAAAATAATGAAAGCAGTCAATAACAAACACACACCTAGTGTTAGTTGATAGTTATGTAACTATATTATCTACAATAATATTTTATTGTTTGGTTCAAGTATTTTGCCTTTACATAATTATATCTCCTGATACATTAAAAAATTATTCAATGAAAAAGTAATTGACAGTTATTATTTTTATATTAAAATTGTCATCAAGCAAAATATTCTACCCTTTTACGAACCTTTCCATACATCTTTACAAAACCTTTCCATACACCTTTACACAACCTTTCCATACACCTTTACAAAACCTTTCCATACACCTTTACATACACCTTTACATACACCTTTACATACACCTTTACATACACCTTTACACAACCTTTCCATACACCTTTATAAAACCTTTCCATACACCTTTACACAACCTTTCCATACACCTTTACACAACCTTTCCATACACCTTTACACAACCTTTCCATACACCTTTACACAACCTTTCCATACACCTTTACACAACCTTTCCATACACCTTTACACAACCTTTCCATACACCTTTACACAACCTTTCCATACACCTTTACAAAACCTTGCCATACACTTTTCCAGCATTTTTTTAATAAACTACACTAATTATCTTTAAACCGAAATAGTGACCAAGCAAACTATTCTAGAATATATTTTTGCTTGTTGACAATTTTCTTTTATTTAACAAGAATAAATATTTTTCGCAGTATAAAATAAATAGTTCAAATAGTAACTCTGCTATAAACGTTTAACCCTCCAAACAGTGAAATTAAGAAACGTGAGACGGGGTCCAAAATTCGGACAATAAAGAAAACTATTCTCTAAAGTGTTTGTTTTAAAAAGTATGAGCTCGGGCTCCATTTTATCATCGGCGTCGAGTTGTTATTATTGTTGTTGTTATTTACCGCTTTGGTGATGGAGAGTTTGGAAGACGTAATTGCCAGAGAAGAGGCAGAAAGACAACAAAGTTTGAGAGATTTAGAGCAGCTATACGAGTGGCTGCAACAATTCGAAGATCCGCCGCCGGCGCCTCGGCCACCGCCCCCTTATCAATTCAGAAACGGTACGTTACCTACAAATATGTTTATTTATTTTTTTAGTTTAATAGAAAATGATTTATCTTGTAAGGATGTAAATTTGTAATATAACAACTATATTGCATTAAAAGGTCAAAGTTTATTTTAACAGTGTGACTAGAGGTCCTCCGGCGGAGCTATGATTTTAAAATTAGAATTCCCATTTGAGGCGGATATTTATACCAAATATTCAGAAATTCGCCGAAAATGCTACAACTCGTTCAAGCGCGGCGAAACATTACATTACATAGCTAGTTTGCTAGTCCTGATTGCACCGGATGTGGACGGCTGACATAATTCCGTCTAACGGCGGGCTGAAGTGTATTTTTTCAAGAATTCCGTCCGAGTCCAGAGTTCCATTTGCAACCCCAAGAAAAAAGGAATTATAAACAAATTTATATAATTCCCTTACATTGTGTATTTGAAGAAGGGGAAGGAAATATAATCATTGCATTCACCCTTCCTCTTAAAATGATACTAAACCAAATTGCGGACGGAATTCTTACAAAATTAAACTTTAATCCGCCGTTGGGCGGCGCAAAGCATATATCAGGCGGAATTTTAGCCACACTGTTATTTTAAAGCCTTGTTAATTTTAATTCCAAATAGGGACTTGTGAATTATTTTTATTATAAAATTGGGGTTACTTTCACTGGTGTACTTAGAGCTGGACATATGTTTTTGTTTTTATAAACCGCCTAATTTGGAAAAGATAATTATTATTTTAAAATTCAAGTTCCATTAATTACGTTGATTTAAGATTGTAGGAGGTGAATTTATAAAGGTCGCCGTTTATACGGTTTTGAGTTATAAAAAGTAATAATAATACTAAATTTATTATGCTAGTGTTAAAAGTGGTATTTTATTATGTGTGTGCAAAATATAGCCAAGCCCATTTTATACTTACATATTGTATGTTAATTAAAAGTTCCTATAATTGGGACAGCAGAAATAAAAGTCAACCATTTTTTTCCAAAATTACCCATAAAACAAAAAAATTTTAGGGTTTTCAAAAACCTGCAACCAAGTGGATTTTTTTCTCTCTTTTTGTTTCAATCGATTTTTATAAATAAATTTTTTTATATATAGGTACATAAAATTAAATAATATTTAAGTGCAGGATTAATCCCGTTTTAAAATGTTTCTTCCCGTTCATGCGGCTAACAGTATCAGACCTATTAACTCCTGAATAAAAATGGGATCTCGGCATTTTGGTATAATAAATAAAACCTAATCTACTGCTGTGCAGAGAGAGAGAGAAAGCCGCTTGTAAAGTTTTAAATTCCACCGCACTTAGGGTATTTAGATTGCAACGGAAAAGGGGGTTTTACTCAAGTAGCTTTGTGCCAGGTTCAGGAAAATCAGCAACAGAATGAAAATTCAAATTAAAGCATGAAGTCTTGAATGAAGAGGCATGTTAAACCTACCGAGTTAAAAAAGGAAGTCTTAAAGGATCAGCACAGTCCTGACAAGGTATTTACATCATTTTTTTAATTTGATACTATTATTAGAATATGCGAGAGAAAGTAGGTTAATATCAAATGCTGATACTGGAAGTACGAAAAAATGAAGAGGCAACGCTTTAAAAACTTTGTCAAACGTACAGACAAGAGAAGAGACAAGCTGAGAAGGTTGATAAAAATTACACTGGTAAAAACAGGAAATCTTGCGTTTTGCTTTGCATTGCACGTTGTATTGCACCTTGTCAAGCGTCCTTTACAATTTTTTCACTGACAATTTAATTCATGTATAAAAAATTCCATAAACCGGGTGATTTTGTCATTATGACAGCGAAAAAAGTTTGCCCTAACTTTTCCAGCGACAATAACGAAACCTAACTTTTGACAGCATGATAACCAGCATTGTAAACAAATTTTTTATGTCAATTTTTTTCAAACTTGCGTTGTCAAAAATGTTTTCATTTGTGGAAATGTCGCGATTGGGAGAGTCTTCGAGTGGAGAAATTGAAAAATCCATCAATGATAATGTGCCTCGCAATACTGTGAATTCAACTACATCAATTTGGCGACAATTTGCGATGTTTTGTTTGGAAAAAAAAATATGAACTCATTACAGAAACTTCCACTGAAGAGTTAGCTTCTATTTTATGTGACTGGGCATTCAACATGAAGAAAAACAATGGAGAAGATTATAAAGAGAGAGCAGTTAAGACGATTTGGAACCCTTCAATAAAAATGTTACAAGAGAAGTACTTTAAAGGTTATAAAAGAATTTTTAATCCGTTCACGGACATACAGTTTAAGAAAACGAGAAATGCACGCGACACAAATGGCAAAATTTTACAAGCAATCCCAGAAAAAAGGAAGGTGAGTTCTAATGCTCTCACAAAACGATAAATTTTTGAAGTGAAGTGAAGAAGAACCTGTAGGCATCCAAAGAAAATTTTATCACATTGCTGCGTATGAATTAGCTTGGAGAGGTGGAGAAGCAGCAAATTGTAAGATATTCTATTTTAAAATCGAGACAGACAACCGTGAAAGAGTTGAATATAACCCAGTGTTTACGAAGACAGCACAAGGGGGGAATCAGAAGTTGGCCGGCAGTAAATGGTTGGTAGCAAACACTGCAGAATATTGTGAATGTCCAGTAAGATTGTTTAAACAAATTAGGGGAAGACGGGGAAACCATATCACATGTGAAAATTTTTTTTTTCACTCCAAATCCTTTCTGGCAAAAAACAAATTCGAAAGAATGGTATAAGAATTCTCCTATCGGGATCAACGAAATATCTAAATGGACCAAATCTTCGTCGAAAAATATTGGATAACAGCCAAAATTACATTGAAAGTATGTTACAAGAAAAAGAGTCCGACTCTGCATACCAAGCAACAACAAATGGGATTTCTTTTCTTCGAGTAGCATTACCAAATTTAGCAATTGTTTCCTAGTACGAAGCCAGTGGGCGTTAGCTCCACAAAGATTTCAACAAACGATCGTATAGATAAACACAAGATGTTATCAATAACTGCTGGTAGTATACACACCGTTTGTATACAAATAAACTGGAACCTGAAATATGCGGAACGTAAAAGGTCTTCGGTTCTCACAATCCAGTTTTTTTTGTTTGAACTATTACAGGAAATTAGTTTGATTTGTTGTTTTAAGTTGTCAACTCTTAAACATTGTAAATTATTATTAGAAAGAAGTATGGGAAAATAAGGACCGAGCTCAACGTATTTCCGGGTAGATGGGACGTTAATTGTATGCCCATTACAGAAATTAAAAATAAAAGCTGATAACTAATGAAGTATATTACAAAGAGTCCTCTATGGGTTTTCGCGAGTCATCTACGGTTTCATCTTAAATGAACTCTTTTAGCTTTGCGTGCTCGACTGGTCCAATTAGTATAGTTGTGAGCAGAATTAGTTTGCACTGTTTCACAATAAAATAACAGTATGCGGCAAGGTTTCTTTGAGGATTAAAAAGCCATAAATCATTTATAGTCTTCACCTACCCACAAGCGAACAATTGATTTACTTGAATTGTTAGTCCACATGGACTGTTAACGTCCCAGGGTGGGTTTAGTTCGTTTCTGTTATTTACGAGGTATTGTGTTCTTAGATATTGCTGTGATTGAGATTTTGTTTCATTGACTAAAACTATTTTGTTCGTAATAATCAAAATTATGGCTTTTTGGCGACCATTCGAAGAGGAAGAAGAGGAAGAAGAGGAAGCTTTTTGTTTGCGCTGAATCCGAATTTTATGTTAAAAACGACCACCCGAATACCTGGTGCACCCTAACCTGTCCCTGAACGTCATTCCCGAGAGGTTTCCAGACTTAATTGAAAAAAAAACCCGAAAATCGTTACGGGAGGTTTTTTGGCTCGCAGAAATCAAATATGGCACCGGCCAACAACCCACGGACACCTGGTGCACCCTAACCTGGCTCTTAACGTCATCCCCGAGGGTTTTCCAGACACAATTGATAAATACCAACCAAAAATATTAACTGGAGGTTTTTCGGGTCGCTGAATTTATATATAGCACCGCCGAACACCCCACAGACACCTGGTGCGCCCTAACCTGGCTCTGAACGTCATCCCCGAGGGTTTTCCAGACACAATTGAAAAAGATCAACCAAAAATCTTCACTGGGGGTTTTTCGGGTCGCTGAATTCAAATGTGGCACCGACGAACACCCCACGGACACCTGGTGCGCCCTCGGGGAAGACGTTCAGAGCCAGGGTAGGGCGCACCAGGTGCCCGTGGGGTGTTCGTCGGTGCCATATTTAATTTCAGCCAGCTAAAAAAACCCCGAAACTATTTTCGGGTGGTTTTTTTCAATTATGTCTGGAAAACCTTCGG
Source organism: Lochmaea capreae (assembly GCA_949126875.1). Classification (NCBI taxonomy): domain Eukaryota; kingdom Metazoa; phylum Arthropoda; class Insecta; order Coleoptera; family Chrysomelidae; genus Lochmaea; species Lochmaea capreae. The sequence continues at coordinate 4,705,212 of OX421408.1, forward strand.
GGATGACCTACAGGTGCCCGTGGGGTGTTCGTCGGTGCCATATTTAATTTCAGCCAGCTAAAAAACCCCCGAAACTATTTTCGGGTGGTTTTTTTCAATTATGTCTGGAAAACCTTCGGGGATGACCTACAGGGCCAGGTTGGGGCGCACCAGGTGCTCGGGTGGTCGTTTTCAACATAAAATTCGGATTCACCGAACACAAAAAGCCCCCATAACGATTTTCGGTTCGTTATTGTCGATATTTCCAGAAAAATTCTCGAAGATGACGTCCGCGTCCAGGTTGGGGCCCACCAGGTGTCCGTGGGGTGTTCGCCGATGGTACCCGACTTGAGCCAATTCTGACTCTTATTTACGAAGTTAATGAATTTGCCAAAATGACTCTCAAAAGATGCATTTTTGGATGCATTTTTGGCTGCAGCAATGTAACTTCCGGTTTGTAATAGGTACAAATAATGTAAATAATTCCGATACGTCCTATCCTAAAAGATTTCCTATCTTTGGCCTTTTTAGTGCTTCCTTGCCTCGATTAATTGGAAAGGGCTGACTCAGTTTATAGTTATAGACAGAGTCCCGAATAATTAATTGCAATAAAACTAAACAAATTTGATGGTATAAATGAATAGTTTCAAATTGACAGCTTAGACTTTGCCTAAGAGTATTTAAAAGCGTTATTTAAATTTCTTACATTGATGATGCTTATATTCAAAATTGATAATTATTAACGAAACAGAAGCATTTAAAAAATCTGACAAGTACTCAGAAGTTCTCTACGGGTGTGCACAGTCAGATAAAGATCTTGTGCGGAGGTGGTAACCCTTGTTAACCCACTTCTAGGTCTTTTTGTCACGTTTCCAATTGCTCGATATCTACGGAGAACCCTGAAGACGACTCGTTTCAAACATACTACCTTAATCCGCGCGGCGTTATTGAAAATATAATTGAATAGCAAAGAGCTCAAGAAACCCAGGCAAGTGAAGTCAAATATTACAAACTTTACTACTGCAATCAATACAATCGTCAATGAGAAAAACACTAATATACTGTATAATAAGTAAGAATTAATTGTTATTATTCATTAATTTTCGTTGCCAAGGCATCGTCGACTTCAAGAACTTTCAAAGCATTCCTACATACCCATTATTAACACAATAATATTCCTGAACAACGCAAGGTCCTTTTCAAATTTAATTTTGCGAACAAAGGCGAGGCTGAGATTTTATTTCGAACTTAACTAAAGAATACCGGGGGGTATAATTCTTTGACATTGTTTGTTTTTTAATGTGGGTAGAGATTTTGAGATAGACAAGCGAATAGTTAATTTATTATTGCAAATAGTTTATAATTATAATAAATTAGTGTCGTGAAAGAAAAACTTATGAATCTTGCGAAAGAAAATTGGACTAGCTGACCTTGAACGGTGATAATTACATAATTGAAGATTAATCATTTTTTTATGATATTATTCATTTAATTATTTTTTCATAATGTTTGGTTCCTGGCCCGTACACTCCTATCCCAGTTCCTTCTATTACTTTTGAGCCGTCTGTGTACCATTGAATGGCATTCTTTCCAAGTCTGGTAATGGTATTTGGATCCCATTCCTTCTTGTTGTTTAATTCCGTAACTAATTTCTTTGAAAAGTTTAACATTTTCATCATTACATCTTGTGGCATGTCCAAGGTTTTTGTTTTCTAAGAAGTAAGGAGGTGGTTTTTTGTTTAATGATTTCCTCTCTACTTAGTTTGTGTCTCGTTCTTTCTGCAACACTTTCCACCACCATATGTAGTGGCGTGGGGTTGAGAATCACCTCCAAGAACTTTCTACAGTTTCTACCCCAACTTTGGAGGCAAATCGATCAATACTACCTCAACGACCTTATTGAAAGTAAACAGAAGAATTTAATAAAATTAAAAAGGTACAAAACCACAATTTGTTGCTATTTTTGTTTAAAACTGAAAACTTATTCGGCAATGTATTATTTTTTGTGGAGCAGTTTGTTATTGACCTCACATTCAAACATTGCACCTACCTCATCGAGAAGTGAATCACAGTGTTAATAAATGAATAGTTTTAATGAGTAACAATAAAAAAAATTACGATTCAAATAAACAGTTCCAAAAATAGACCTTAGTTCATATAAATAATGAATGTTCTGCACTACAGTCAATGCATACTTGCTCGCATTTTCAGTACATACTTAAATCTCGAAACAAATATATTTATTTGAAAGCTCACTGATATTTTTTCATCTTGGGCAGATTTATTTCGAATATAAAGGACCCTGCACCATTTTATAGGTAATCCTGGTTTTCGTTCGATTTTCGATTTTTTTTTATATGTTGTAGTCTTAATGGTAACTAAGAGATCGTGATGGGTTAAAACTGTGCAGGCCCTCCGGTTTGGCGGTGATGGTGTCTTGAAGTTGCGTCCTGAGCATAACATTTTGCCTCCTAGCACTATAAATCTCGCAATAATAGCAAATGTCTTGTATGTCGGGGGCTCATGAGCAGGTCTGCCACACTTCTGTGTCATCAGAATCGCAATTTCTCCAGAGGGTGCCTCCGCAATGGTCAATTTGTTATGCCGATGTTTTAACAGCAAGCGGAAGCAATGAAACCGAACAAAATCATCAACAATCACGTTAGGTAGGTTAGTTGGATCCATCTAACTCCCAAATTCCTCACGAGTGGGCCCCAAAAGACTTTTTAACATTTTCTTGATCCCACACACCCATCTCTAGTAGTAGATACTTCATGAAAAATCCGGTAGTTCGGATAGATACTGGGATAGATATTTGTCAAAAGAGCCATCACCCGCGACAGGCGTCAGTCGGAAATTGTCAGACATTTTCTTGTTGTCTTCTATGTTCTGACGCTGCGTATTTTTATTTTTTTTTCCTTTGGCATAAGCGGAACGACCTACTTGCATCCTCAGTTGTGTATATCCCATGTACATCTACTTTCCAATGTCTGATCTTCAATTATCTAATACGTATGGGTATTGTGGAGTCTATAGTATTCGTTTCGACAATTACAAGCAGACAGCTGTTGATTGAAACAAAAAGCCACTGGAATTATGTTGGCAGTATTTGTTAAGACTGGCTGGCGAATTACTGCTACGGCCGAGACCAAAACATCCAACGAAGTAGAACCTCATGTGGATGGAGGTTTCTTCTTCTTCCATGCCACAGAATCTACAATCTTCTTCCTCCACTATTTTGAGCTTTTTCAGGTGCCCGACCAGGCGGCAATGTCCCTGTTAAAACTCTTAGTGCAGTTTTACTTTGACTTTTGCATTCATTTGATCTTATTATTTCTCAAACAACCATGTAGTACGAACGCTTTTTGGAACCGCTCTGTAGTTCGCGCTGTTTTTTAAACAGTTCCGAGATCTATGAAGGAACCATGTCTAATTTTGTTTCAACATGCGCGCTATCTAGTCGCATCTTACAACAAAATGGACCAGTGAAGTATTGCGAACAAAAATTTTGCATACACTGGTTCAATACTTATATTAGTCTGGCACATGCGCCGTCTAGTGAATCTACTGAGAATTACCAGATTCTCTTTCCTTTCATCGATTTTCACTTATTTAACCCAGCGTTTTAGTCGCACGAATCTATATATCATCCCGAAGAAAAAAAAAGGGAAAAGAAAAACTATGATTGCCTCGAGTTTCAGACGCAATTTATCTCGAGATAAATGTGTTAATCTTTTTTCACCATACGAGAGAAACAAAAGGATACAAATCGAGTTCAAGAACCCGAATGAAAGCAATAAAAGTAAATGATATTCATATCTCGGGATGCCATGGGATGCATAACCCGAGCTCGGTGCGCCTTTCCAAAGAAACAACAACAGGATGAGTGAAATACGATATCACTTAACGCGTCCCCTGGGTATATAACAATAATAGCTGGTACAAATAAAAAAAAATGAGCCGTTGCTGGAAGACGTCGTTAACTTCAACTTTTTGAAAGAAGAATGGGAAACTCGACGAAAATATTTTCTGAATTACCTTGACATGAAAAAACATGTAAGAATTTTTGTTCTTCGACGGAGAAATCTTAATAAATTTGAATTTTAAAGACATCCCTTTTATTACAGATAGATTTCTTATTTTAACTACAGTTTCCTGTAAAAAATTGTCATTTTAGTAAATTAGCATTAAAATATCTAGTATTCAACTACTATCTTTGACATCTATAGATTATATAGTATAACAATTAAAATTTTAACAGCAGTTAAGTAATTTTAACACTTGTTATAGTTGACGTAAAACATATTGTGCAGCTATCTAATCGTATATCTCCTTTAAGTTATGTTGCGGAGCTAAACTCTGAAAGGTATTAATATTATTTTTGCGTACTTACCAAACATAATTCTATATTGTATTTTGACCCATCAGTCCATCTTTTCTTAACCGTATCGTGTGTATCATACCAAGTTTCGTCCAAATAGATAATTAGTCGGTTTTCTTCTCTATACTTAGTTACTACTACCTACTACTAATTTAGTCAGGCGAACCTTGGCCAAGACAAACTCAAGCCAAGCAGTGCCCAGGAGTCCTGCTATCTTTTTTAACCTACTCCTTGGTAGTTCTAGAGCAGCTCTAGCATGTCCATCAGTCCATCCCCTCAATAGGAGCTTGGACTGCCTGAAACCATGTAGAGCTCTCCAGTGAGCAAGGTGCTGGTTTCTCAACCAGTTTCTCGTCTCCTTACGGATTGTTTGTTTTGTAAGGCACAAGGTCGGGGCCCGGGCCGTTAAAAGGAGTAGCCGCCCCTTCATTGCCTTCAAAACCAGAGTGGCCCGGAATCCATTCTAGCCACACTGTTCCTTGTTCCAAATATGTATACCGCATATCCACTATTCTGTGCTTTCCATGACTGTTTGACATTTATTAATAGTTTTGAATTTGAATCCCAATTTTTTAATCCAGTTTTCAATGGTTTTCTTACAGAAATTTACATTACGGCCGGCGTTTGTCAATTTATTTCTTATTATTTCATTCGTAGGTACTTATTACTTTTATAACAGTCATATATGGTGGTTTTTAATAAGTTTATCAATTACACATCTGAAGGTTTGACCAATCCCTTATCACATCGTTTCTTGCGTTCATAAGGCCCATTCTTGGCCATTTTACGTATATTTGACAGGGGAACTTCTGTTAAAACTTTTCTCGTAGATTCTTATACACATTGAAACATATTTTCTGTGCTTCCAAATTTAAATGTCGTCGAATCCTGTTTTCATTACTTTCTCTATTACTAAAATCATCACTCTCATCACCATTATTTAAACTTTCGTCGTTTTTACACACAATATTTTGGACCTACTTACAATTTCCACAAAAAAACACACACTCTTTCTTGATGTCAGACCACCGACTAAAGAGAACACCTGCAACCCTCTCTCAAAAATAGTTATAGTTCAGTAAAACTATTAAAGGCAGTCACTCGCTATCGCTCGTTCGTACTTTAAACAGTTTCGTTTATTAATCGCCTTCATTAACAAACTAGTTTATTAAATAACTATTGACAATTATTAGTTGAAATTATAACATTAAATGAATTTATCGTCAAGTAAGTAAGCATTTTAAATAATTATAATATTGAGTGGGCTATGAGTCAAACAAAAAGCTAACAACTTTAAGTTCGCACTATATGTTTTACATCAACTATACCGGCAACTGAAACAAAAAAATAATGAGAAAGCATGGAACTGCTTAAAGAATACAGTTTAAAAAAAAATCATTACAGTTATCGGTAAAACGACTGCTATTCATCGGAAAAAGAGAGTACAGCAATCGCTAGCGCGTCGGGATCCTGCGATAATGAAAAGTCTGTCTGAAACCGGTTCTGCTTCCGACAAATTGTGAAACGGTGCAAACCAATTTTACTCACAACTATAAAGGCAACTATTATTATTCCACTAACAGGTACTGTTGAATATGTAGGTCGTCTCAAATGTAAGTTCAGCATCGCTTAAATTCCCCTTTGTGTAATTTTAGGGGCTTGAAATGATGTCGTTAGATTCGCTTTCGTAGTCATATATTTTATTTAAAGTGTCCCGACGACACCTTCTTCCCCCTTATCGTACAAATAAGACGTGAGTGATGTACGGAAACTCCCAACAGAAAATGCTCGTTTGTGTTTAAATTAGATTCCTTCGGGAGTATCAATAATTCGTCAATTTCAAGAATATTTTTCCCTTTTATTTGGTCAAAACAAGTTATTTCTCACGCCATCTCTGTACATCATTGTACCAATAGTCCTTCGCATTTTGGCTAAAATACCTGCCAAATAATTCACGTCAGCTCTCGAATCCCAACATCCTTTACATAAAGGATGACTCTAGATTTACTTTGATAGGGCACATTTGTGCTCGATTCTAGAACGTAGATGCTAATTGAAAAAAAGGGTTTACAACTTTAACAAACTTTCTTAACGAATTCGTCATTTTGTTTCAACATTCAAATTTGGAGGAATGGCAAAAAAATGGAAAAACTGCCAAAAGGTTTAATTGAAAATATAGGAACTGGATAACATTGTATAGGCTCAAACGGAACCGGTTTTGATTACAATTAATGAAGATTGGAGTAACTCTAAATCGAGTAAATGTATACTTTTATATGATTGGTTTTTTATATGGTACTATGCATACCTTCAATTTTTGTTAAGTACGTCAAAATTGACATTTTTATTAACTATGAGCGTATGTGAAACCCCAACAAAGAAAGAAGTGGCTACCAATAGTTACAGAACATGATTATAATCCGTAATAAAACACGAAACAAGTTTTTACTGTTCTTAAAATTTTCAGATAATATATTTTTAAAACCTTTTCCTCCACTCTCTTCTTTTGAACCATTAATTGTAGTTTCTCTCCAATGAGTCACGGCGATTCTAAATCGTTTTATTTAAAAATGAAGCCCCGTCAAAAAAATGTTTTACTACTTCTTTGGTTTGATTTGACTTTTTTGTGTTTAACCGATTTTCTCAACGCGAAGTCGACAGTTACACATGGTAATTTAGACGAATGGAATCGGCTTTATTTGATAGGATTCGTTTCTAATTTATGATTGGATTAGAACGGGTTTTATTAAAACACACGGGACCAATTTATTATTCGGAAGATATTTTAAATATTGTCCTCAAAAATAGATCAAATGCATCATATTCAATACCCAAACTTAAAGGAAATTATAGAAATGATGATACAAAAAGAAAAATGCTAATTTGGAAGATTTTTTGAACTTAAAACTTCTTAAGGCGCGTTGAGCACTTTTTTGGGTGAACAAAAATCAAGGAATTCGCGTCATCGTCACGAAAGGTCATCGTCATCGAACAAAAAGCGTGAAAATGAAATTCTATTGGGGTATTAGCAGAAATTTTCATCTAGCATGGGCGTACGATAAAATTTGTATGAGGGATCAATTTATTTGTGAAAATATCAATATAATGTGCGTACGATAAAATTTTTATGAGGGATCAATTTATTTGTGAAAATGCGTCCGATAAAATTTATTGAGGTATCGGTTTAATGGTAAAAAATTCCATCTAGCATGGGCGTACGATAAAATTTGTATGAGGGATCAATTGATTTGTGAAAATATCAAGATTATGTGCGTACGATAAAATTTTATTGAGGTATTAGCAAACATTTTCATCTAGCATGGGCGTACGATAAAATGTTAATAAGGGTTTCATTTATTTGTAAAAGTTTCCTTCTCTCATAGGCTTACGATAACGTTATTATAAGGGATCAATTTATTTGTAAAAATATCAATATTTCCATCTAGCATGGGCGTACGATAAAAAATTTATAAGGGATCAATTTCAGTCTAATTATTTGTGTTTTCATTTCAGTCGGTAGTCCTCATTACTACAGGTTTTTTAATAATCTACTGGTTGAGATCTTACTACCGCGGCACTACATTTTCAGACTTACTCTGTAGCCCTGTATTTCTTCCGTCGAAATCGTTTTTGACATCATCAGCACATTTCGATATCGGAATCTGTCACTAACCATGCAATTGTCAATTTGACATTTCATATGCATTTCAGGTAAACCCCAAAAAACAGTTTTTTACTTTTATTTTCTGATAAAAATGGATTTTGTGATGGATATTCTGCAATAGTTTTTTTCCGTTTTCCCAAATACCTTTATTCTTTAGTTACAGAATAGATCCGAATATCTAATAGCATGTAAGCTGGGCTTCACTAATTTGGTACAGGCTGGCGCTGCGGATTTCGGCAAGCCGCTGCATTTTATTGTGATTGCTAGTAGATTATTTTTCCAAATTTCCAATCGAAATAAAGACTAAAAAATTCTAAATCAAATAATAGTCATTCAAGTACCAAGAATGAAAAACTGTCTATGATAGTCGAGTCTACAAATTGATAGTCGAGGCGTAGCCGAGATTAGCAATCAAACGAGTTTTATGCATAAATCAGGTAGCTCCATTTTTGCCAATTTTTACCCACCCCTCCCCCATGTAGCTTACCGTACCTTTCGGTTAAGCCCCACCTCTAAGAAACTACGTAGCACTTCAAAATCAAATTTATTATATTACATTTAAAAAAATAATATCATCTTTATTGCTCGAAGATATCGTTCAGTACAAATGGTAAAACAAGCCAATCATGTAAGTTATCAATTACAGGCAAATTTGTCTCAGCATTCTCTTCGCTCTCTACTGGAATATTCACGAAATTCAAAGATCTTCTTCCTCAAACCATTCTATAATAGGCTCCATCGTATCAAGCTCGCACAAAAATTCACTGTCTCGTTTTTAGTACCATTTTTACTTTTAGTTTCTCATTGTTTACTATAAAATTAAAAAAGCTACGTACAGTTTGACAAATGCAGGAGTGAATGTCGAGAAACGTACGAGAGGCGCGAAGTTGAAATGAGAAAGTATTCGGATGACAAAGAGGGTAAATATGCGCTTGGTGAATTAGTACGGTAAATAATCAAAGTATATTAAGTAATATTCTTTAATTATTCAGGAGACGTAAATGAAGGTATTAATCACAATTATCCAACCTGTTTTGGGTTATTTTTATGTTTTTGTTTGTAGTAGAAAATGATGAAGATTCCCCATTTTCTATTTGCCTCATCTCCTTTTCAATATTTGAAATCGTATGCACACTGACACCTGTGGCAATAGCAACACGTTCTTGAACTTTTTGAATGTCCTTTATAGGTTTATTTTCTGATGCTTCCCGGCGCATAAAATAAATTATATTTGCAAAATTTATCGACTCTGTCCAGTCAAAACTTTTCTTTTCACTTTTATTAATATCTTTATTTTGCACCAATAAATATTTTTTTCGGTATCCAGTAAAAACAATGAAAGCAGGTACCCACGCAGTGCTCTTCACTATCTAACAGACACAATAGAACTGACAATAATAGTCAAGTATATCTGCTTCAGGGACCGTACTAATCCCTACTACCATCATTTAGTAACGCGCATTAACGAGTGTGGCTATTTCACATTCATTCCTGTATTTGCCAAAGTGTACCACGGTTTATGACCCCCCCAGTTTGACCTAGCCTAGTCTTAGATCGACCCCCCCAAAAAAAAATTGGCTACGTGATTTATGAACACTAATATTTCCACCAAGGTGTTATTCACAAGTAAAATCTAGCGGATTCTTGCACCGTGCGTATGTCATTTTTAGTAAATGTCGACGAAAGAGTATATTGATATACAAATACAAACTTCCATTTCGACTGGAAAATCAATCTATCCCAAAGCTTAATATCGTTCAGATAAACTGATTTGATTATTCAGTCGAGCGAACTATAGCCGAAACTTTTGATATTGTTCCTTTTTCCAAGCCGTGTTTCACTTCTAACGAAAGTACGGTAAAGAGAAGAAAAAAATATATTTTTACTAAAAAGGTGAATTTTGTTTACCCTAATTCGGCGTCATAAATCAATATTGTGAAAAAGAAAATGAAGTTACTTTGTCACTGTCAGGATTAAAATTTCTATTATTTTTAAGGATATCATTCGCTAGAGGAAGTTCAATACCAGACAATATCCGATACACTATTTAGGCCAATCGATAGGGGTCACAACTACAAGTAATTAGCAATACGGCTGATTTTTTTTTATAAGTACCTTAAAGTATGTAGATTAATATAAAAAAAAATTTACCAGTCTATCGATTTCCCAAATTAAAAAAAAAATCAAAAATCTTTTTTTAGAAATTATTTAATATTTCGCGCTGGGAGGAAGGTAGAGAAAAATAAAAAACCACCACCACTGTGTAGGGGAAGTGTTTTGCAATGAAAAAGGTCTCTTACATTTTTTTCGACCGAGCAATGGTTTGTCCGGAAAAAATGCGGTAAACTAAGTTTGTATTTGGCATCCGCGCGACTCTGCCACACGGCAAAAAACCTATTTTCGGAAGCGCGGCGGAGTACATTATAAACTATTGTACAGTTATAATGTAATATATAAATAATTGTAATAGGGTGATTTGAAGAGGGAAGTGTCAGCTTTAAGATGACATTTTTTTTGTTATAGCACATCAGCATTTAGCAAATTACTCATATAAATATATATATATTCTAATCAAAAACCAAGTATCTCAATAAAAAATATATTATATAATAAGGAGGAATTGAAACAATTTTTCGAACGATGGAAACTGTTATTTAAGAGGTCTCTTCCATAAATAAAATTTACGGATAATTAATTTTTCCTAATTACGAAATACGACACTTTTCATTATCTTGTAAATTTTAGGAATCTTGAATTTACAAGAAAATATATATATTAAGTACTGTAACTTTAATAAAAATAAAGTAATTTTAATGGGGTTTGACTAGAAATGTTGGGGAAACTTCTAAGATCAAGAATATATAATCACAAAATTAATTAATTTACATACATTTTTGGATTTAATGATTTTTCTTCTTTATTTTTTCAAAATAAAATTTGATACTCCTGTAATATAAAGATGAATATTCAAGGAACAGAATGTATATAGTGAAAAGGTATAAAAGTATCCAGGTATAAAGTATTTTATAAATGACAACAGGTATAATAATGCACAAGATGCAGATGATTAATTTATAATTTTAAGATATAATTTTTTGCATACCTTTCTCCAATAAAAATATGCAAAAATTAATTTATCACCTTTTATTTATTATTTACAACCTTGACTCTTACCAAAAATAAAAAAAAATTCTGATTAAATATTTATATTTTTTTCGCGATTCAGAAAGTAGGTCTTCCGCAGTGCAGCAGAGTCGCGCGGATGCGGAATACATACTTAGTTTACCGAATTTTCTCCGGACAAACCATTGCTCGGACGAAAAGAACGCAGGAGACCTTTCTTATCGCAAAACAATTCCCCTACACGGTGGTGTTTTTTATTTTTCTCTACTCTACCTTTCTCCCAGCGCGAAATAGTAAAGGATTTCGAAAAAAAAAAGTTCTTTGATTTTTTTTTTAATTTGGGACTGGTAAACTTTTTTTTATATTAATCTACATACTTTAAGGTACTGGCCTAATTCTGGCATTCGCAAGAAAAATGACTTTGTTGATATCAAAGAAAAAGTACAAATTTTCCACGTGTTAAAATTTGAAAACGAAAAAAATACATCCAAGAAAAAACTGAAAATTAAACAAATGGACTATTTGGGATGAAAACTTCGAACGTGGATTTTATTTGGACAATTTGTATAAGGGTTGTCTTTTATATTTTGCATATACAGCTATAAAAATACTGTAGTAACTTTTAAACAGTATTATTATTATTATTCTCCACGAACAACCCCCCCCCGCAACGTGACCCGGCGTAGTCTTGGATCGAAACCCCCCCCCCCCAAATTGGCTATGTGATTTATGAACAGCCCCTTATTATATTTCTGTTGATAAATTTGTTATTTATTTGACAAAATTAATCTCTCCGATTTACTATAAAACTTTCCACCATCTACGGTTGGCAGGACTCTCCGTCCAAAGGATTTATGAAACTCTCTCGCCATACCACCGTTTTCGGAAATTCTTATTATCCCAGCAATTATTTTCACTTTTATTGCTCTTACTCCAAATAATTTCCTTATTGGAAAATTTCTGCATCGTCTAAACAATTTATGATTTTCAATTATGCAGATTCGACTATTGGTAAGGATTAACATTCTCTCGTAAATCTTTTAATGTACCTTACCATAAAATGAACGGGCGTATTTTTATTGTTAATTGTTTTCGCTCAACTATGCTCAGGCGAACGAGCATTTTATTTTAAAAGAGTTTTTGCTACGGAATGGAATACGCCGCTCTCACAGACAGACAAATCGGAAGGGTTATGTTACTTTAATCTTGCTCGTAAAATGTAGACAGCTTGTCCGATATACGTTGAAAATAATCTTGTAAAAAGTGCGGCTAAGTTCCATAAGCGATTTCATTTAAGAACCTGTCTTACACTACAGTGTGTTTGATTCAAATAAGTAAATAAGTTACTTGCTCTATCTACAGAAACTCTCCTGTCAAGTTTAACATTATCTTCTACTAAGAAACTTCAAATAATTTCTGTTAAACCCTTTTTCTACTACCTTGTCGACCAAAGTAATACATCTAATACTCTTTTCTACCTCGTCCTAAAGAACTCTCAATCTCACACACATTTTGCACAAAATGGAAAACAATTATTTCCTTTGTAACGCGGCATAACAATAATTTTTGTCTAAAATCCGGCATAATAAGTTTCTAATGCCGCCTTTCCTTTGATGTAAGATACAGGTGTTTAAATTATCAATGCTACCGATAACCCGCTCCCAATTTTATATGGACCATTAAATAGCTGGAAATTAATGTATACTTGGAGCTGTCATATTATTTTTCGTAGCAAAAATTTAATCAGATACAAATTTTTCGTGTCACACGAGCTTCTAGAAACAAACACATGGAATTAATATAGTGAGTAGCAGTACGTTGTTCATTAATAAATTGGCAAATAGGACACGTGAGCTATAAACGCTATTTTTAGTTTCCGGTGTATACACACAGTCGGTGAACCTTTTAACATTATGTAATTTAATGGAATTAAATTTGATACGTATATACTTGACATCGAATTGACTTGTTTTTTTTTTATAACGAAGCCGTGCTAAAATCACTTAACCTTTAAATTAAATATGACAATTTATTTACAAGCGGACAACGTCCATTTTCTACGTAAGCTGATCCAAGAAGAATGACATCGTGAAACAATAATATTTAGCTGCACACTATATTTTTTCTACGACTTGTAAAAAATTATTTGTTTGTTGAGGTTTTTTTTACGAAAAACTTGGAGAAACAATCAGTTTTCATTTTCTCAGCAATTGCTCCAAAAATAAAAACTGGGTGACAGCAGTAGAACTGATAATTTTCTTTTATTTTCAGGTGACATCACACAAAAAGGATATGAGAAGAAGCGAACTAGACTACTTACCCCCTACATTCCTAAACATAACCCAAGTAAGTTTTCCTTTCCGCTTTTCTCTGTAAAAGAAAATTTCATGGTTGAATTCAACCAGTAAATTCCGGTGAAGAATTTTCTCTTTTATCTTGTAAAACTTTTTTTTTTCTAAAAATTATTACACTCAGGGAGGAACGTTTATTTTTTTTTAACAAGATAACTGAATGCTTCTGGTATTTTTTAAATGTACGCTTTTCCTCTTATTGGAACAAATTTTTAGGTTTTCCTTATTCTTTATTGACAGAAATTTAAAAAAACATATAATATTCAGGACTTCGTAACAAATACTTGGGAGATAATAAAGAGACTAGGATAATTATAGTATAGTTGTGAGTAAAATTAGTTTGCACTGTTTCACAATAAAATAACAGTATGCGGCAAGGTCTCGTTGAGGTTTAAAAACCCGAAAAGATAATCATTTCGAGTCTTGACCTTCCCACAAGCGAACTATTGATTCCTATTGGTGCAATGTAGCTTCCGATTGGTCTATCCAAAATTTACTTGAATTGTTAGTGCACATTGACGCCAAAAAGTGTGCAATTATTTTCAATAAGCCGTTTAAAAATTATAAATAAAAAGACATTTTTAATTCCCAACTTTAGAGCCCTATAGTTCGTTAACGAAGAGCGCAAGATATGAAGTACTATAATTTTTTTTTAGTCTCCATATAATCTTCCAAGTTTTTGTCCTAGGTCATCCTGTAAAACCATAAATTCTTTCACTTTTGATATATTTCTGGAACTTTTGGGTCACCCGGTATTAAAAACTTCATGTTCAACAACTTGTATAATCTACAACATATCCGCATTTCAAGCAAATCTCTCAGGAAGCCATATCTCATACATTTAGTGATAAATCTTTTGTGAAAATATACGTAAACAATTTTGTAAAGCTAATCCTGATTTTACAAGCCACAAAACAAACACAATCTCCTGGAAAATGGTCCAGCTGACTTAATAATTGGGTTGATTATCGACGAATCCTAGTTTTGTCGATATCACCACAATGTGTAATTTTAATGAACCACTTAGCGATGTTACAAAGTTGCTTTTAATGCGTTTCCCTTGTTTTTCTCCAAGTAACTTTCGTCTTGGTACAACGACTCACGTTGAACCGTCCCAGATTTAATTTTTGTTAGAAAAATTTCTTTTAAAGCTTTCATTTCACTAATTAAACACAAAATTGATGTGTTCATATTCAATTTTAATTTTTTTTTTCAAATTTCGAATGAAAAGTTGTGGATTGTTCCATTTTTAGCGATTTCGATTTCATTTAATTTCAGGTAAAATTCCTTTAAGAAGGTTGTAAATGGTCGTATGTAGATGATTATTGGCAAAAGCTAATACGATATACTTTGAGACAAACTATACCGTATTTTCACATGATTCTATTGAGCATATTATGTGGGATACATTAGGAAGACAAGTTAGACAGAACTACCGAGAGTTTCCAGATCTGGATCCATTACCACAGGCATTGATCAACGAGTGGCACAACCTAATCGAATAAATGAATGAAGTTAAGCGTAATTTGCAACTTTCTGGGCGACCCTGTATATCATCAAATCCATTCGAACTTTTTGCGAAATCGATAGGGGGTAATGGAAGGGTCCACAATTTGACAAAAAATTATTAAAATTCATGAAAACGTTTTTGCCTGTCCCGTTAATTTTTCAGTGTAAGAGGGTAATTCACAAGAATTGTTTATGTCACAATGACCATTGTTTGTTAAAAAAACGTAAACCGTTCCTTCCAAAATTGATTTATTTCAAAATGAAAAGATTCAATCTGTATCTGCACCTATAAATAAAAATAATAAATGATTAAGCACAACAAGGAAGGAGCAGGAGATATAGGATAATAAAGTTGAAAGCTGAAGATTTTTTTTAGATACACTCCCACATTGAACGCTGCAGGGTTGTACAATATACCAAGTTCAAGTTTGTAAATAGCGGTTTTTATAGTTTGCGTTTGGCAGGAGACTATATGGACACACTGTATCATTAAAAAAATCGATTCGCAAACATTATTTTTTTCAACTTTAGACTCCTATATCTCATCAAACGATTAACTACGATAATTATTGTAGTTGACATCCGACGTATCGTTTATAAAATTTTTTTTAAAAGATCACGTTTTATATACACACAAAAAAATAAACTCTTACATTAACATTAACTAATTTTGTTCTCTATATTGTTCTGATTATTTAGTGAAACTGTTTGTCTTTTTCTATCTTTGCATTGTTATTTTTAATTATTAATAAATAGGTTGAGGTACCTTTTAAAAAAAATGTATGTCAGTAAATAAACATAATGCAGGTGCTTTTCATATACAGAGTGTTTGAAAAACAATAACAAAGTAAATCGTGCAAATCGGATGTTTCATTAAAGGTGTCGTATTTTTCGGAACGCTCTGTATATTAGTAAGGAATATTGAAAATCAAATTGAACTTCAACATATTCATATTCAAAAATTCAGTGATGAATTTTCAAATTATCATTTTCACTCTTTCTGAAATCAACGTGAAGAGAGAGATTTTCAATCACATCACTGATATTCATTAAACATTCATTAGAGTAACTTGGCATTAGTTTAAGCCTGCATTGCAATAACTATTATATAGAGGGCGTTGTTTGTTTTGGGTTCATACTCTTGTTCACTTTTATCTAAAATTAATAAGATTGTTGTTAAACGGGAACCTCTATTCCAATTATAAATCTTTAAAATGTAGCATACCTTTGAAATTCCCTAGGATCGCAACTGTATTTACCAATCTCACAGAACAGAAGCTTTAAAATCACCTAGCTCTTACCGTGGTAACGTCAAAATTAATATCAAACTGACAAGACAGGCTTATCATGTTGATATCCCCCATCAAAACTATAACGTACTGTTTTAGCATTTAAATCGAATTGTGGAGATGTAGGCATTGAACAAATTACTTTATACTTAGTAGAGTATCAAAGAAGTCCTTTAAAAACCAACAATTTTAAGGACATTCCCTTCGTCGAGCCCTTCAGAACTGCCACCATTATTGACCTTTTGTTCTTGAACCTTCTAATTGGGATATTCAAGAATTCAATTTTGCTAGCAAAACAAAATCCTCCTAAAAGGCTTCCTTTCCACCCCCTTGTGCGTCAGTTATGCCTATCCCAAATCTTTTAGCCTAAATCGATCTAGAAGGTGTTCGGCGAATTGGATTTCTGATTCACAAAGCCTGCACCTGTTGTTGTCTTCAGTCCCATTTTTTTGAGGTGATATCTCACCAGGGAATGTCCATTGAGCAGCTCTTATAAATGTCTTCGCCTGTTTTGGTTCTGATTTATTGTGCCAGTGTGTTTTCTTGCTCTCTACTTCCCAGTTTTGGACCTCCAACTTCCTATGTCTTTAGGGCAGCTTACAAAATGATGCAGGTCCAGCCAGTGGCGTTCGTGAGCCTAGTTTATCAACTATTTCATAACTTTAATGACTTGTAACTCAGTGCCTTAGAGTTTTCTTGTCCTCTACTTCCAGTTTTGGACCTCCAATTTCCTATGTCTTTAGGGCAGCTTACAGAATGATGCAGGTCCAGCCAGGGGCGTTCATGAGAATAGTTTAACAACTATTTCATTAGTTGATTGACTTGGAACCCAGTGCCAGAGTGTTTTATTGCTCTCTACGGCCCAATTTTGGACCTCCAACTTCCTAAGTATTTAAGGCAGCTTACAGAATGATGCAGGTCCAGCCAGGGGTGTTTGTGAGCCTAGTTTATCAACTATTTCATAACTTCAATGACTTCTAACCCATTGCCAGATTATTTTCTTGCTCTCTACTTCCCATTTTTGGACCTCCAACTACCTGTGTGTTCAGGACAGCTTAGAGAATGATGCAGATCCAGCCAGAGGCTTTTGTGAGCCTAGTTTATCAACTATTTTTTCACTTTAACGACCTGGTACCCACTGCCATAGTGTTTTGTTGCCCTCTACTTCCAGTTTTGGACCTCCAACTTCCTATGTCTTTAAGGTAGCTCACAGATTGATGCAGGTCCGACCAGGGGTGTTTGTGAGCCTAGTTTATCAATTATTTCATTACTTGAATGACTTGGAACCCAGTGACAGAGTGTTTTATTGCTCTCTTTGTCCCATTTTTGGACCTCCAACCCACTATGTCTTAAGGATAGCCAGGAGCGTTCATGAGCATAGTTCATCAACTATTTTATTACTTTAATGTCAGTGTCCTAGTGTTTTCTTGCTCTCCACGTTCCATTTTTGAACCTCCAAACTTATGTATTTAGGACAGCTCACAGAATGATGTAGGTCCAGCCAGTTGTTTCATAACTTTAATGACCTAGCACTCAGTGAAGTTCAATTTTGTTGTGACTTGCCACTTTCTTGAGAGATTGTCCGCATTTCCATCTGGATACAGTGCTTCTGTTGGACATTATAATGATATTCTTACCGTCGAAGGTACCAGCTCTGCGTAGTGAACTCTAAACTAGATTCGAGTCCTAGTACCTCATTTTGGTACTTTTAGTCTGAACAATATTATATTTTTTCTAATTGTTACTAAAATAACCAACGTTTTCTATATATATACTAACAGGAATCCCATAGAATGTCTCTATAGCCAATAAATCATTTATATTTGCATTCATAATACAAAAAATTGCTTTACTAACAGTTTACGATCGAAGATGGTAAATGGTATCTAGATAATTAATTGAAAGGTTATTATATTATTAACTATATACAGGGTGTTTTACCATGGTACTTTACCTTCTTCGGTCGTCGACATTAAGCACTCACCTCTTATTTGGTATGCTATTTAGCTGGTAGCGGTGGCGCAGGGGATAACAGCGGTGGTGGAAACAGTGGCGGTGATGGCAGCGGTGGTGGTATCAATGTTTTGACCGGAAATGGGAAACAACATCATACTCGACGACGTACCCAACGTCGAGTCACGCACAACGAAAAACGGTATCACTCAGGTGTGGGAAATTTTTTTTTAAATGAATCTTCCGTTAATCGCTGGAATTTTGTATATTGCTTGTTTGTATTTGAATTTTTTACGCGATTCTATGTATATTGAAATATCTCTTAAATGTACCCAATAATTTCAACCATTTTCACATTTTTCTTGGAAAGCACTACAAAGAAACTAGGTACTAAAAAGCCTCAATAAAGCATTTTAATTTTATAGTTAAAAATGTTATGTTGTGAAATAATATAATATATTTTGTTCACCACGGTTAAATACCTGTTTATAAATGAATTTATTTTTTTTAGGAAGGGATTATTAATAGGCTTTCATATATAATTCTTTCTACTTTTCTGGCAATAAATCTAAGGATACTATTTATTCTCTTTATCTATTTTTGTCGAGGTAGCATTTATTTCAGTTTCTCATTCGCTTACCACATTATATTTTCCAGTAATTTCAATTGCTTGATGTATTATTATATACAGGGTGCGCCAATTATTTCCACTCGATCTCTAGCACCGAAACTAAAAGAGGTATCAACAAGATTTCTTGTAGGTTTATACGGTGTCACTCGGACTACAATTGTAAAATATTTTGATGTATACAGGGTGGCTAATTTTTGTGGAATGAAAATTAATTTGGTTTTTTTAAATTGAACACCCTGTATACGATTATGTCTTCTGATTCTACTTAATATTAGCTTTACGGTAGTTTTTTGAATTTGTAAATCCGACGCGGCGTTGACAAGTTATTCCTATTATAAGCAGATTTAATGAAAAAACAGCACTTCAGAAATACTAGCACAATAAACACATTTTTTCAAAAATTCCTCCAAAAGGCTACTATGATGTAAATGAAACATACACCTACCACAATAATTACCCAACATCTTCACCTGTTGCACAGGGTGTTTGCCGATGGCGTGCAAATAGTCTAGTTTTCAAATTGCAATAACTTAATTTTTTCAAATGGGACACCCTGTATATTTTTCTTCAGTTAGAAGCTCTCCTTAATACACATTAAAAAAATATAGGGTTTTGGACATCTAACTTTACTATTTACTTTAATAATTGACGTTAAATGAGAAATAACATATTTTACACAATTTTTAATAAGAAAACAAGTTATCTATGAAAATGACAGTAGGTATATTTTGTTGTAGCATTAATTGTCAACATAAAATTTTGTATTATATCACGTCTACTATATTTAATCGGTATTAGGTATAAAAAATGGATTACAATAAGAATTATATTGTTCAAGAAAATATTGATATGATATGGATACTGGGTGAATGTAAAAAAAATGCGTTTCTTGCTAGTAGGGTCTATCGTCAAAGATACCCAGAAAGACGTCATCCACAAAAGGATACTTTTGAGAATTTAAAGAATAGATTTGATAGAACGGGAACCGTTAAGTATGAAAGACATTCACGTGATGCTACAGCTGTTACTGTTGACAACGAATATAAAGTAATGATCAGTATAGTTGAAGATCCCAATGTAAGCACAAGGCAATTAAGCAATCAGTTAGATATTTCCAATAACACAATTAGACGCATAATAAAGAAGAATAAATATCACCCTTACCATATCCAGCTTCACCAAGAATTGTTACCGCGTGATTTCGCGCGTAGAGAAGAATACTGTAGATGGTTAATAAACAAGATAAATACAGAGCGTAACTTTTTAAACAAAGTTTTATTCTCCGACGAAGCCACATTTCATAAGAACGGTTGTGTAAATAGACACAACTTCCATTATTATTTCTGAGTTCCGAGATTTTTACAGTTAAAATGGGTCAGAAACTTCTGTCAAAATCGAGCACACACAATTACCGTCCATCTTAGTGTTGAGAACAAAGTACGACACTTTTTTTTAGAATAAAATCATCGATTCGTTGGTATGTTAAATGATCGAATCTTTAAACCAAGTCTCGCCACACTTTACACAAGAGGAAGTTTTCTAATTAAAATTTCATTTAACAATAAAAAAAAAGGAAATGCGTAACTTTTGTATCTCAAATTGTGGTTTTGTAAATTAAACAGCAAGTAATAATTCGTCGTCAGTTCGTTCGAAAGTTTCTCTTCTAAAGTATGAATGTTTTAATTGTATTGTGTACTTTTTTGTTGGAATTAGTGTCGGCAAGCGGGATATGTATAACACAAGAATCTGCGAAATCTTACGCCATTTATCGACCTGGAGAGACACCCCGAAGTGTAGTGGCTTATTCTCTGTGTTCAGACAAATATATTGAGAAAGTAGGTACAATAGTTTGCAATCCAGAATCGAAATGCGACGTGTCTCTTAATTCGTTGTTTAAAAGTAAAGAAGAATTCGTCAACATTTTAAATCAAATGTACATCAAAAACCCGAATTTTGAAAAAACAATCTGCAAGAGTAAATTGAATAACTGGAATAAAACAGAACTTGACTTGACTCGTTTCGTTGTAGATTTCGAACAAGGATACTATTTCGATAAAAAAGGTGAAAATGTTTTTGCTTGGAACACAGACATTAATAAAACTGATATATTTCGAGGTATTTCTGAAGAAATAGTACTTTCCAATGGTGCGAAATATTTTAGATTCGACTATAACGACAACACTTACAATATTCAGTTGGTAAACAACATCACCAAAGAAAAATGGACTACAAATCTGGAAGGCGTAAAAGTAAGACAAATCGATTCTACCAAATTTTTTCTCAACGAAAAATATTTGAAGGATTTAAAAACAACGAATGAGACTTTTGAACGGTGTATTGCGAACAATGTTGAACAAAAAAGTGACAACGGTGGAAAAGTGATAAATTTGTTACTGTACGTTTCGGCGGGAATAAATATTGTATTTATAGCCGTTGGAGGTATATGTTTATGCAAAAACTGTGCGCCGAAGCTGTGCAAATCTGAGGAAAATACTTACTTCAGTATTGTAGCTAACGACAGAGTTAAAATGAACAAGACGATAATCGATGATGGTAATCCTAGAACTGCTCGTAAAAATCCTTACATCAAGTTTAACATTTCTGAGATGAAACAGGTTGCAGATAAGATCAAACAGGTTGAAGTTAGTAATGAAAATATCTATGATGAAGTGAAATTGTAAGTTTTTTTTGTGGATAAATACATTAAACGAATTCAAATAATGGATAATCTTTTTTTATAGTTATAATAAAAAATATTTTTCAAAAATAGTGGCCGTTCAACTAAGAAGAAACAACTACTTCCCGTGCCATAGGCACCGACGAATATTGAATCACACATCAAAGTCAAACGGGGTTGATATATCTACAAAATATTTAACAGCAACCATTCTGGTTTACAATTAGAAGGAACAACATAACTTCATTCATTCGATTGGGTTGTGCTCAACAGCCCAGGCACTTCAACTGAATCTTTGTACGAGGATATATTGAAAAATTATTAGTCTACTATAGAACCAAACAAAATTTCAATGACAAAATATTTTATTACTCCACCTGCAACGTCTCTAGACCTTTCAAAAAAAATGTTTCTTCTTGCTCTGCAAACCAGACAGCCACAGCATTTATTACCTCCTCGTTGGAAGAAAATTTACGACCTTTTAAACTTTTTTTCAGTTGAGGAAAGAGATGATAGTCGGACGGAGCCAACTCTGGGGAATAAGGGGGGTGTTCTAGTAATTCAAACCCTAAATCACGAATTTTTTGCATGGCAACATGACATTTGTGTGCAGAGGCGTTGTCCTGCAAAAACAAAACACCTTTGGACAGCTTTCCGCGTCTTTTCTCTTTAATTTTTTCCCGTAGAGTGGTCAGTAATGTCGAATAGTAATCTCCAGTTATTGTTCTACCCTTATCCAAAAAATCAATCATGAATACTCCATGGCAATCCCAAAAAACTGATGCAAGAACTTTTCCAGCAGATTTTTGGACACGAAATTTCTTATGTCTTGGAGAACCAGAGTGTCGCCATTCCATCGATTGTTGCTTTGTTTCTGGATCGTAGAAATGTACCCAAGTCTCATCCATAGTAACAATTCGGTTTCAGAAGTCTACATCGTTTTCAGATCGAACGAGATGCTTCTACCCTTGCACGCTTTTGGTCAACATTCAAACATTTGGGGATCCATTTTGCAGCAATTTTTCTCATGTCCAAATTGACGTGAACTATATGATGAACGCATTCGTATGAAATATTCAGTGCTTCAGATATCCGTTTTAGCCCAATTCGACGGTCTGATAAAATCATGTCAGGAACTGGATCGATATTTTCGGGGACTGACACAGAAACTGGTCTTCCCGATCGGTCATCATCTTCAATGGAAAATTTACCTCTTTTGAAGCTTGCAGTCCAATTTTTCACGGTCGCATACGAAAGACATTGATCACCTAGGGTATTAAGCATATCTTCGTAAATCTGCTTACCTCTTAACCCTTTTAAATACAGGTACTTGATGATGGGTCGATACTCCAATTTTTCAATTTTCACAATTTCGGTGGACATCTTTTTTCTTTTAATTTATTGCGTAACTCTGGTTTACTTTTTTGACGTCAAACTTCACTCTGACACTTCTAATGAGTTATTGTTTGTTGCTATGGTAACGCAATATTTTGTTTATGCATGGAACTGGTCTAGCCTAACTAGATATCAATACATCCTCGTACCATTTCACATGTTATCTACTTCCATGTCTTCTATGTAGGCCACTAGTTTGACTGGAAGGAGTTTCAGTAGTTGTAATGGTTGAATTATTTCCTCTCCAAAGTGCTTCCGTCTGAGTCAATGTAAGTTCTCGCAGAAGCAGAGTATCTGTTTCATCATAAAGTTCACAAAGTATACTATTAAATCCGCTCGTAACTTTAAACTACATAAGACATACGGTATGTGTATTCGCAACAATTGGTAGATTTTTTTTACAGCATTTTGCAAGGATAAAAGGACTATTAAGCCGAGCGATAGAAGTTTTCGAGAGAAATTAAATTTAAAGGCAATGGAAGTAGATATCTACCTACTGTTGAAAATTACACAGAATCTCGTTTAGGTAAAATTAACTTGAACATAATGGTAAAAGTTTCTAATTTTTCTACAGGAATTTAATCCTGTGCAAATCTTCAACTAGCTAGAACTCTCGAACGGAACTTAGTCTATCGTTCTTTCGTTTATTAGATAAATCGCTGATTGTAGAAAGGGGACAAGTCCACAATATTAAAGGCAGCATCGTTATCCTTACATGTATCCGCATGTTTTCTATGAAAATGAGACATTCTAAGCGGATGAATGATGAATTCGAAACATAGTTGAGAGCATGACCCCTTTCTACATTCAAACCTTTGTCCCTTTTTCGATTGAGGAAATACACCTATTCTGCGATAATGGTGGGGGGCAGAACAAGAACCACGCCTTGATAAGAACGATCATGGCATGGGTCGAATCAAAGTATGTTTTCCTTGGAGAGATCACTCCAAAAAAAATTAAAAAATATTGACAGGATGTATCTTCTTGATGAGTATATTAATATGGTGGTAAATTCTTTTAATATTGATGGAACATTCAGGGTAATGATCGTGAATAGTTCAATAATATACAATTATCTGCAATGGTTTCCCTCTTACGTCAAAAATACCACTTCAATTGAATCAAGAGGGTTGCCCCTCAAAGACAGGAAGAAATTTTTGATATCTTCGTATAATTATTTTGAGTGTTGCGACCAAAGTCCTGGCACTATTGTGACTTAATAAAGATTTAGGTTTCTCGACAAAATTTCAGGTTTCCCGTTAAGAATTTCAAGTTTCCCACTCAAATTTTAGGTTTCCTCCCCATTTCAGGTTTTCCGCCAAAAATTTCAAGTTTTTTTATGTACACACTGTACATTTTATATGAAGTACTATCAGTATTCCCCCAAATATTTGGTACAAATCCCTGGACAATTCCAAAAAACATTTTTTTCTTTTTTAATCAATTTAAAAGGGGCATTCCGTATCTGTTCGATGCGGCATTCCGACGATTTAATCGAGATTTTGAAACATCTAGGAACACGGACTATAGCGTGAACCAATTTCGACTAAATCCTTCCACACGAATTACGCCATTACATGTAACGAAGTTCTATTTCGCGTGAATGAAACCAACTATAACTACAGAACTGACGAATGAACTGCATGATATAATAACTCTCGTGATCACAGTAATTTTTCGCATTAATCCTATTTCTAGTGAAACATTCCGCATTCTTTTAAAAACATAAAAATTTACAATTCATACAATGCTGAATTTGCAATATATAGGGAAAAAACGAAATTCCTATCGCGACATCAATATTTTTTTTTTGGGAATATTTAAAAAAAAAACCAAGAAAATCGTATTTTCTTTTTTAAACCACTCTGTATACAGATATTCGTCGATGATTGAAGAATAATGAAGGAATAATTGTATGGGAAATATTTCTCAAAAATAAAAGAGCATCAATACAATTTTTTTGGGAATAAAAAAAAACCAAGAGAATCATATTTTCTTTTTTAAACCACTCTGTATATAGATATTCGTCGATTATTGAAGACTAATGAAGGAATAATTGACTCACACTGTGTATCCTGTGAATGGTATGTTTCACAAAAATAACAGGGAATAAATACAATTTTTTTGGGAATATTTAAAGAAAAAACTAAAAAATCATATTTTTTTTAACTCACCTCGTATACAGATATTCGTCGATGATTGAAGAATAATGAAGGAATAATTGTAAGGGAAATATTTCTCAAAAATAAAAGAGCATCAATACAATTTTTTTGGGAATATTTAAAAAAAAAAGAAAATCATATTTTCTTGTTTACACCACTCTGTATACAGATATTCGTCGATAATTGAAGACTAATGAAGAAATAATTGACTCACACTGTATATCATGTGAATGGTATGTTTCACAAAAATAAAAGGGAATAAATACAATTTTTTGGAATATTTAAAAAAAAACTAAAAAAATCAAATTTTTTTTAACTCACCCCGTATACAGATAATCGTCGATTATTGAAGACCAATGAAGGAATAATTGACTCACACTGTATATCCCGTGAAGGGAATGTTTCCCATATATAAAAGGGAATAAGGAAAAAAACTAGAAAATCATATTTTCTTTTTCAAACTAATCTGTATACAGATATTCATCGATGATTGAAGACTAATGAAGGAGTAGAAGGAATAATTGTCTCACACTGTATATCCTGTGAATGGAATGTTTCACATAATAAAAGGACATAAATAAAAATTTTTTGGGAATATTTAAAGACAAAACGAAAAAATCATATTTTTTTCAAACCACTCTGTATACAAATATTCGGCGGTGATTTTAAGAAAAATGAACTGTATATCCTGTAAAGGGAATGTTTCCCAAAAATAAAAGAGCATAAATAGAATTTTGGGAATATTTAAAAAAAAAACGAGATAATCATCTCTTGTTTTTTGAACCACTCTGTATACAGATATTCGTCGATGATTGAAGACTAATGAGGGAATAATTGACTCACACTGTATATCCCGTAAAGGGAATGTTTCCCATATATAAAAGGGAATAAATACAATTTTTTGGGGAATATTTAATGAAAAAAAACAAGAAAATCATGTTTTCTTTAACTCACCCTGTATACAGGTTACAATGTTTTAATAATATCACCACATTCTTCAACTTATTATGCAAAATAAATAATTATTTCTTCATATACAGAGTGTTTATTTCAGATCAGTTAAGATATAAAAATATGTTCACAACTTTTTAAATACCCTATATTATTTTATATAACTCAATATTGGGAAAAAGAAATTTTTATAAGAAAATATATAGGGTGACCTATTTAAAAAAAAAAGTATGTTTGTGTTACTACGCGGTTATGCGCTACCTTGTAAAGATCGGCATATTTTCAAAGTGAGTTACACTGTTTTCGATGATTCCTATAATGATGAAATTATGTACTTTGTACATGTGTGTATTCGCAGTAAAAATGGAACACCTGGTATTAAACACTTACGCAGTTACTAATAATTATACACAAAATATCTCCTTACAGGTGTTACTAAAAACAGAACTATCCAGCATGCAACATTAATACAAGACGGTAATGACTCATATTATGTGTTTACATTTTATTTTAGTAAATAGTTCACTGACATTCGCACCGAACTCCTTGTACTGAAACGGTCTATTCTCGTCGTTCACTTTATATTCCAACACAAAGTGACCAAAACTAGACAACAAATAATATTTATTTACTTTATGTGCCAAATTGCCATAGAAATAAAACCTTGAGATTTAAACTTGTTTTGTTTTGTAAATGCCTCGTACGTTATAACAGACATTTATTCATGTACGCCCTGTAGAAACAATTGATCCGTAGTCGTTAATTAGTTGTAATCAAATTTATAAAGTACTACTCGGGTTAATTGTATCCCTCGGCCGTTTTTGCAGCTCTGTTCTATAGCCGTTAATTACCATCTTTTTTCAATTAAAGGAATAACATAAAATGGTACATTTAAGAGATTTATTTACTTAAAAACCCCTATTAGCTTCGTTGTTACCGTTGTAACATTAGCGTCGATTGGTACAAAATTGTCTGCTCGTCTTAGCATGTTGTTGTTTTTTCGTATTTTCGTCTTGTTTCTGGAATGAATGTATTGTTAAGCATGCTAATTTTTCTAACAATTTCTTTTCTGTTTCTTGAAAAAAAACGTGATCGAATAATTTTACACGAATTGCGCAAAAAAAGAGTATCTTAAAAACATACATAATAAATAAACTGTTTTATGTCAAAATTTACATAACTCTATTAAATGTGTATGTTTTTAATATTTAAAATAATTACGTCTAAAATGTTTATCCGCTTTGTGAATATTTGGATCTTTTCACAAACACACTTCATGACACTCAAAACACACAATTATATAAAATAAATATTGTAACATAACTATACACAAACAACAAAAAGTACAAGCACAATTTAAAGAAACATGAACAAACACCAAAAATCACAGATATTGAACACATAAACAAAACAACATTTAAAAAGTAAACACAGTCTAACATTACAGCACTTAACACTAGATGTAAAAACAAATAAACACAAACACACCTACTTATAAACAAACAAACAACAAAAACATGGCACTGAACACAAAATTACATAAATATTCGAACTTGACTACACACAAACAACAAAATGTACGAGCACACTTTAAAGAAACGTGAACAAACACCCAAAATCACAGATGTTGGACACATAAACAAAACAACATTTAAAAAGCAAACACAGTCTGGCATTACAGCACTTAACACTAGATGTAAAAACAAATAAACACAAACAGACCTACTTATAAACAAACAAACATCAAAAACATGGCACTGAGCACAAAATTACATAAATATTCGAACTTTACTACACACAAACAACAAAATGTACGAGCACACTTTAAAGAAACATGAACAAACACCAAAAATCACAGATATTGAACACATAAACAAAACAACATTTAAAAAGCAAACACAGTCTAACATTACAGCACTTAACACTAGATGTAAAAACAAATAAACACAAACACACCTACTTATAAACAAACAAACATCAAAAACATGGCACTGAGCACAAAATTACATAAATATTCGAACTTGACTACACACAAACAACAAAATGTACGAGCACACTTTAAAGAAACGTGAACAAACACACAAAATCGCAGATACTGAACACAAACACAACAAAAGATAAAGACTTAAACACAAACAACTAATACACATAAAAACACCAAAAAATAAAATGCTCATGAATCTAATTTTTGCCTTAATCAATTCATTTATATTTTCACAAAACGCGATAGACATTTTTTCCGTAAAGCTATTGTATTCATTTTTATTTTTTTCGGAATTTGACTTTGTTTAATTTTATTTTCCAAGCCGAAAATGCATTTCGTAAGTGAATCCATGTTTCATGTGCGAATTTTACTCACTCACTATCGGAAAATTTTTAATCATACCAATTTAATATTGACTGGTATATTAAATTTCACAACGAAACGCTTTCATACCGAAAAAGTTTTATTATTATTTTTATTTTTAATTAAAATGCATTTTCGGATGGGAAATTTTGAAGCGTAAGTCGTTCGCATGTGGATCAGTGTTGTTTTGCATGTATAGATGTGGTTGAAGAACATCAAACAAAGGATTCCGTCAGTGGGGTTAGTCCTGCGAGCCGCGCCATGCGCAGGGGAAACAGAAGACTTACTCGTAACGAAAGCAGGTATCATTCAGGTAAGAAACGAATAGTTAATATAGGTAGAACTGTACACAAATTAAAAACAATAAATTTTTTGATTCGGCATAACAAAATAACCATTCCGGATTGATGTCACTGACAGGTCGGACATATTGCCGTGGGTCCTCTTGTCATATTCTGTTTCGTATTCAATGTTTACTGGTAAACAACAGATGATAATTAGACTTTAATTATTAATAAGTCCAGCTGATCGGAGGACCCAGCCAAATATTGCCGACCTGTCAAAGTCAGGTGGAATGGTCCATAGACCATTCCAGACTTTGACATGTCGGCCACATTCTACTGAATGGCAACTAAATCGATTAGTTGGCTTACAACCTTGTGTGTTTTCGGATGTGCTTAGCTTAAAAATGTAGTTTTCTGGTGTTATTTACATAAAATTGTAGCAAATATGTCTCGAAGTGGGTATTATTTATCTCATTGTACACTTAACAACACTACGGAACGGTGGAATTTTTGTAAAATAAATAGTGTACCCTCCAGCCAAATATGGCCGACCTGTCATCGACGTCATTCTGGAATGGTCTATAGATGTTGCCAACTTGTGTTTGTTAGAGCCACAAAACTAAACATTAGTTCTGTGGTTTGATATTTGAAACGTCAGCAAATGTTATTTAAACTTGGAGAAAACTGCTAGACATTTGCTCTGTCAAACTTTATTGTTCAGATGTTGTGTCAGTCTTTACCTGTTTATTGGTTAATACAACACATCCAGTCACCATGCTTTTGCTTATTCATTTCATATCATAAATTGAAAAGAAAATACCTTCAGAGGAATTTTCAGTATTCAGTATTTCCATGGATAACGAATTTCGAATTTTCACTATTGTTTTTTAGAGTAATAAACAAAGATTTATTATTAATTCTATAATATACAGTCGTGAGGGTTTTGGATCGAATTTTCTAATTGTGTACGCCACTGACAGTGGCTATAATAACGAACGAAGTCATGGGGGCTTCAGATCGAATTTTAGTATTGTGTACGCCACTGACACTGACAACATTGAGAAAAGGAAATAAAAGTTTTCCCTTCTCCAAAGCTTCCGCGTCAATTGTACGTTTTTTATTTACAAATTTTATAAAAATAGAAAAAAAATATTAACTGAAGAAAAAAAAATTATTTATCTTGCAGTGAATCATTTTACGATAATGAACATTTAGTGGTGTTTACTTTTAAAATTGAATATAATTTTTATAAATCTAACCGCAACTATATATTTATAAACATAATCCTTTAAATATAACTGCTTACCTTTTCAATTCTATCTAGAATACAGTGTTTGTCAATGGTATGTTACATCGTCTTTTATTTTTGAATGACTGAACTTAATCAAAAACCATTTTCGTGCAATAATTTCTTTACCACTAAAATACAAACAATACATCAATGAACTTAAGTCGACGTTTGGCGATGAAATATTATCTGTATGTCAGTAAAAGTAGTCAAGATTAATAGATAGATTTTTTTGACTACATTACATGTTTTACAACGTTTGTAGCAAGTCAAAGATACAAAATAAAAAATGTATAACATTGAACATACGAGGATATATTGAAAAATTCTTAGCCTACTATAGAACCAAACAAAATTTCAATGTCAAAATATTTTATTACTCGACATATTCTCCTCTCAATTGGATACATTTATTACAGCGAACCTGCAACGTCTCTAGACCTTTCAAAAAAAATGTTTCTTGTTGCTCTGCAAACCAGACCGCCACAGCTTTTATTACCTCCTCGTTGGAAGAAAATTTACGACCTTTTAAACTTTTTTTCAGTTGAGGAAAGAGATGATAGTCGGACGTAGCCAAATCTGGTGAATAAGGAGGGTGTTCTAGTAATTCAAACCCTAAATCACGAATTTTTTTGCATGGCAACATGAGATTTGTGTGCAGGGGCAAAGACAAAACACCTTTGGATAGCTTTCCGCGTCTTTTCTCTTTAATTGTTTCCCGTAGAGTGGTCTTTAATGTCGAATAGTAATTTCCAGTCCCTTATCCAAAAAATCAATTATGATTACTCCATGGCAATCCCAAAAAACTGAAGCAAGAACTTTTCCAGCAGATTTTTGGACACGAAACTTCTTAGGTCTTGGAGAACCAGAGTGTCGCCATTCCATCGATTGTTGCTTTGTTTCTGGATCGTAGAAATGTACCCAAGTCTCATCCATAGTAACAATTCGGTTTAAGAAGTCTACATCGTTTTCAAATCGAGCACAGATCTAACGCGATGCTTCTACCCTTGCACGCTTTTGGTCAACATTCAAACATTTGGGGATCCATTTTGCAGCAATATTTCTCATGTCCAAATTGACGTGAACTATTTGATGAACGCGTTCGTATGAAATATTCAGTGCTTCAGATATCCGTTTTAGCCCAATTCGACGGTCTGATAAAATCATGTCATGAACTGCATCGATATTTTCGGGGACTGACACAGAAACTGGCCTTCCCGATCGGTCATCATCTTCAATGGAAAATTTACTTCTTTTCAAGCTTGCAGTCCAATTTTTCACGGTTGCATACGAAGGACATTGATCACCAAGGGTATTAAGCATAACTTCGTAAATCTGCTTACCTCTTAACCCTTTTAAGTACAGGTACTTGATGATGGGTCGATACTCCAATTTTTCGATTTTCACAATTTCGGTGGACATCTTTTTTCTTCTAATCTATTGCGTAACTCTGGTTTACTTTTTTGACGTCAAACTTCACACTGACACTTCTAATAATTTATTGTTCGTTGCTATCGTAACGCAATAGTTTGTTTATACATGGAACTGGTCTAGGCTAACTAGATATTAATACATCCTCGTATAGAAACACGTAATGGAATATCCAATGAGCATGAATATATTTTAGAAATTCTATATATTCTGACAGTTTTCAATGTACTCGTTGACAGAGCAAAAACAAAATCGAATTAAATACGTTTTTAAACTCCTCTTAAATTTATTCAAACTGAAAACATTCATTTCTGCTGGTAGGATATAATAAAGAGAATAGTTGAGTGAATTCTTCTGTGACCTTGTCAGACGAAACTGATTCATACGAATATTACATGCTTGTCTAGTATTGTAATTATGGATATCTGAACACCCTATTACATGAAGATATGTCGACAATAATAACAGCCGATCTTAACTCTATTAAAAAGTTCACAATATGAAAAAGATTAACTGTAACAAGATTATTTCGTGGTCTTCTAGGTATTGTATAATATGTGTCGCAGAATCTGCTCGCTGTCAAGCCGTACCGTATAAAATAACAAGTTACTTTTATTACTTTTTGTAGCTAAATAGCTCGTTGTTTTGCACCTCACGAAATAATCAAACAGTTAACTAGATTTTTCCTTGTCTATGTCTAGGGTATTGTGTTTCGTCGTGTCTTATTAACTTTTGGTCTCAACTAAACTTGCAAGTATTTCTTTACTTTTATCCATTGGCGTGCGTTAAGTTATACAGAAGTTTTTTTTTTAAATCGACATTGTATATTCTATTCTAATTTATAAGACAATCCAGCGACCTGTCAAATAAAATTCAATATGACATCCCAGGGCAAACAAAAGTATGAATGTATGTATGATGGGGTGACATTCACTGAGACCTAAAATATCTATTGTGCAATTCAAATATGCGATTCTTATATTTATTAACATATGGGGTCACGTGATCTGCCTAATTGATAAGTGTCAATTGATAGCGTACAAAATAATAATTTCATTGCTAGATTTTCTGAGCTCACCTCGTAACAATATTATAATGGTACATTACATCATTATATTTTAATATCTAGATGAAAATATCATTTCTATGAATGCTGACACTACTTTTGACCTTCTACTATTTCACATTTTTTTAATATATAGGGAGTTTATAAATTCAAACGGAAAAATTCAGGTGTTTGCCCCTATAAAATTATTATTGGTTTTCCCCCGATTCCACCCCGATACCACCCCTAAAAAAGGCTCAGGAAAATTAAAATTCCACAAAATTCAATATCGAAGATATTTTTCCGAATTTTTATTTTTCAAGTTAAAAATATTTTTCACAATAAATGGTTGACCACCATTTACAAAATCTATAGTACAAAATGTGGCCATTATTAAACTGCATATTTTTAATTTAAAACATCTGCAAAGCGTATAAGGTGGGCCACCCTGTATGTTTCACCAGTAAAAATTAAATTTGTTTCTAAAAAATTCAGTATAACCTCGAGCTAAAATCTAATACTTTTTTCCGTTGTATAATAAATAACTATCTATTATTAAGTGACCGTACAAAATTGGTCAGAATTACCCAAACTTGTTAGAACCACCCAGTACATTTAAACATGGTTAGGTTATGATTGAAACGAAGTATATAAGCTTTAAGACAGTACGAAATACCTCCGAACTAACTATACCAAACTATTTGTACCTCTCGACATAAAGTCTAATCCGCTGTCTCGACTTCTTTTATTACACGGTACAGGTAGTAATCTGTCTGTCGCTGTTAATAATTCCTTCTTTGCTTGCGAATGAAATCATCATAACTAATAGTTAAAACGTATTAGAATATCTTCAAGTTATCATTTCACATAAAAATATCAACAAAAACATACTGAGAAATGACTGTTATCTGGAAATGTGTTCACAGTATAATGAGTTATTAATTTAGAACGTTGGATGTGGTAAAGTTGAAATTGCAGTTAACCAGTGAAAACAAGTGTCATTTCGAATAATTACTATCGCCGAATACGTAGGAAATCCTAACCTTAGTTTCCTCTGTGGTAATTAACATGCAGAGCACTTAGTAGAAACGTTAGTAGAAAGCAAGTCTGAAGTTTATTTTATTTTATTTTATTTTATTTTATTTTATTAGTTGTCGTTTAATGTGTATCTGTAGATGTCTATCTGCATTTATTTGTTGTGGTCAGTGTTTTTATCTAAATCTGAAATTAATTTTGTTTGTCTTTTGAATCGTAGAAGTTCGGCAAGAGGCCGTTCAACAGGCGCTCGCACAAGCTTTGCAAAATAGACACAAACCTTCTATGCCTATGCCGTCCAAGAGAACCTCCGTGATGGCGAGGAGTCCCGATCGAGACAGACACGACTCTGGTAAGAATTTATTTTATTTTAATATTTTTTTGTAGTAAATATAATATATTTTACGACATTTTAATTTATATCTATTATTCAAAACGAAGTAAGTATGTACCGGGTGTCTGATTATAAAAATAACAGCGTCATCGTTTTGAAGAGTCACTTCAATATTTCCTAGCCCTAGTTTTCGATCTATTTCAACTATGACGCTAGGACTTTTAGTAACTTGGTTTTATCTTTAACTCCCTGTATCTCAGAAACTATTTATCGTTCTGCTTAGAGAAAAAAATATGTATTACCAACTCGCATAAACGACAGGAAATTATTTGCAAGTTTTCCACTACACTGCTAGAGGACGAACTTCACAATATCACAGAAACATCTTTTTCCGAAGAATACACGACAACAAGAAATCCTTGGTTATGTCTTAGACCGCTCATTCGAATTTTTGTTTTTTGGTTATGAATTGTAGGTCAATGATTTTGTTTTGATGTAAAGTTCAATTTTAAAATACGCGGGGTCATAAATGCGATGATTTTTTTTACCCGAACTTTGAAACACCCTGTAAAATGTAGCAACTATAACGCACCCCGTATTTTTTCAAATTTCAACTACAAGCTACAAAAAAATTAATTTACAATTCACAAATGAGTAGTTCAAGTGAAAAGCATGTTTGAAAATGCGTCAAATTTTTGGTAGACGAATTTTTTTGACCAAGCCTATATCACACGATATATTTTTTATATTTCAGAATCTTCGTCGGACGAAGATAGCATTGTAAATGAAGAGACAGTAGAAAGTACTCCAGAAAGAGAACGCGTACGAGACCGTAGTACTCCTCAGATGTTTCCACCTCCGCCACTATCAGACACCAGCAGTACCGGCTCTCCTCCACCGTTACATCACAGACCTCGAATGCCGCCGCCTACTAACTGGGAAGATAAAAGAAGAATAGAAATCACGGAAATCAGCGACGTACTTCAAAATTTCCGACCATGTAAGTATTAAAATATAAAGTGTTAGCCAACTAATCTATTTTCAACGTTCAATATTCTAGATTCTCAACCTCCAGATGTTACTCATAATACGGCGGCACTAGGAGGTCGTAGACCGGCAGCTGATCGAGTTAATCGATACGGATCGTCCGGTTCGGATGATACCGTCGGTACCGGTACCGGTAGGTGGAAGGTATCGACTAAAATTCAACAATTATTGAATACGCTCAAAAGACCGAAACGTAGACCGTTACCTGAATTCTATGAAGATGACGATATAGAATTGGAAATAGCGGCCAACCCAAAAGATCCAAACGCTCCTAAACCAGAAGGTAAGTTATAAATTGTATAGTTGGATGCTATTATTTTTTTTAATTCAATTCCAGGCAGCGGTATGAGTCCAGCAGTAGGTGAACAACTGGTAGTACCATCGGGGCTACCAAGAAGTTTAGAAGCCGCCATAACTAGATATGGAAATGGTACTTTCAAAGCCCCCGTTGCTACTGTATTAGATCCTAATGGAAAATTATTAGTAACATTAACATACGGTAAGTACTTTGTTAATTAAACAAGTTCATGCTCGGTCAATGTTTTACTGTACTGTAACCCTTTAAATATAATCCCAACTATAGAGTATCTTCATTGGGTGTGTGAAGAGCTTTAAGCTTTTGATTCACATTTTAAATAATTGAGAAACTTCAAGTTCATGCTTGGTCAATATTTAACTGTACTGTAATCATTTAAATATAATCCCAATTAGAGACTCTACCTTCAGAGGGTGTGTAGAGGTTAAAGCTTTTGGTTCACATTTTAGATCATTGAGAAACTGCCAGTCCACGTTCGGTCAATATTTTACCCTTTAAATATAATCCCAGCTGGAGATTTTGGGTCACAGAGAAACTGCATGACTTTATCTCGAATTGAGTACATTCCGTATTAATTTTTTTATTTGATTTTTTGTTTTAGGTAAACTTTTAAGCCGGTCGCACAAAATAGCATACGCACTTTTGACCAAATCGTTTAGCAAAAATGGTGATACTAGTCTAAAATGTGGTGATCGAGTAGCTCTAGTCTATCCAAATAATGATCCAATCAACTTTCTTTGTGCTTTTTATGGATGTCTACAAGCAGGCATCGTACCAGTGCCAATAGAAGTGCCTATTACTAGACGAGATGCCGGATCCTTACAGATCGGATTTTTATTAGGCAGTTGCGCCATACAAGTCGCTCTAACATCGGAGGCTTGTTTAAAAGGTCTACCGAAAACTGCTTCGGGCGAAGTTATCCAATTCAAAGGTTGGCCCAAATTAAATTGGTTCGTTACTGAACATTTGACTAAAACTCCAAAAGACTGGTCTCCGACGCCTAGGTAAGAGTATCTGTTGTAACAAGTTTTCAATTTTGCGAGCTTATTTCCTTTTATATTTGTAGATTAACCGACGAGACACCCGCATACATAGAATACAGCACAGATCGTGATGGCTCAGTAATGGGCGTAACAATAACACGCACAGCGATGGTACAACATTGCAGAATGCTAACAATGTCGTGTAACTACACGGAAGGAGAGAATATGGTTTGCGTATTGGATTTCAAACGAGAAGTAGGACTTTGGCATTCGGTATTAACGAGCGTTTTAAACGGCATGCACGTTATATACATCCCATATGCTCTAATGAAAGTAAATCCGGCGAGTTGGATGCAGATGATTACCAAACACCGTGCCTCCGTAGCTGTAGTTAAATCCAGAGATCTGCATTGGGGTTTGTTAGCAACCAAAGACCACAAAGACGTCAATTTAGGTAAGAAGCAACTGAGTACTAAGCTATGCTTAGGTTAGGGTAGGTTATATGGGCGACCAGGTCCTTTCCGGCCCCGGTCCACTCAGAGGTCCTAGGCCCATAGTGATACCGTTTGGCTCATGGTGTTGAGCCATCCTGTTTTCACCTATCCTTAGTCCTTTATATATTTCCTTTCATTCCTTGTCTTAGGCATCTCCATCCTCCTATAAAGTTCTTCAAATTTCCGATGTCCATGTCTGGTGCCTCTACTAGACTCTCAAGTCGTTTACTCCCCGAATACCTCTGGCGCTTACCTGCCAGGGCAGGGCATAGATACATGAGATTTTCCACCGCCTCTTCCTCTTCCTCGCATTCATTGCACAGATCATCCAGTTTTACCTTGATTTTCCGGAGTCATGCCCCTACTGTGCAGTGTCCAGTGATCACTCCAGTGATCTTCTGAATTGAGTCCTTTCTATATTCTATCTAGGATCTCTCTTGTTCTTTCCTTGTTTATTCTTGGCCAGAGCTGTCGCGAGGTGAAGCAATCGCTTCTCTCGCTCCATCCCCTCCCGTGTTCTGCCGCTGTTAAATCTTCTATGGTATCCTTCAGTAGTTGAATCGGTGGTCTTGGTATGCCTAACGCTTCTGCCCAGTCCTTCTTCGCTCCTTCCTTTGCGAGGCTATCTGCTTTTTGGTTCCCTTCCACACCACTGTGTGCATAGACTCACCCTTCTGTCGCGTATCCAGGACAGGGCTTCGCGACAGCTCATTACCGATCTCGATCCCACCGTTTTTGACATCATCGCGTTCAGAGCTGAAAGATTGTCGGTGAAAATAACGGCTGGTTTTGCCGTTTTATCCTTCTCCTGTAGTAGTATCGCTGCTAGCTCTGCTTAACTTGAAATTGTTTTCAGGCTCTTTGAGGATGCTACTCGTAGCCGACGGTGCTAATCCTTGGTCTTTGAGTTCCTGTGATCAATTTTTATCAGTATTCCAAGCAAAAGGACTCAAAGCCGACGCTATTTGTCCTTGCGCTAGTTCCAGTGAAGTCTTAACAGTTTCCGTTAGAAGACCTGGAAGAGCGGGGGTTAACGCTACGGGAAGAGGAGTATTGTCGATGCAAGGTTTAAGTTACGGCGTAGTAAGGGTGGATCAAGAAAACAGTTTGACTTCTTTAACTTTGCAAGACTGCGGGCAAGTAATGCCAGGTAAGCAAGGTATATTTTTTACAAAGAAAAAACAGTTATTAATAATCTTTTTTTTCCAGGATGTGTGATAGTAGTAGTAAAAATGGAAGGACCTTCTTACATCTGCAAAACGGACGAAGTCGGTGAGATCTGCGTTAATTCAGGCGCTACCGGTACTCAGTATTGGGGCTTACAAGGACTCAGTAACAGTACGTTTAAAGTACAACCTCTGGGAACGGACGGAAAGCCCATATCGGATGCCGAATACACCCGATCTGGTCTATTAGGATTTTTGGGACCTGGAGGCTTGGTATTTGTATGCGGATCACGCGACGGATTGATGACGGTGACAGGAAGAAAACATAACGTCGACGACATCATCGCTACCGTATTAGCAGTGGAACCGATGAAATTTATCTATCGAGGACGCATTGCCGTTTTTAGTATCAAAGTTTTGAGGGACGAAAGGATATGCGTGATTGCAGAACAACGACCTGACTGTAGCGAAGAAGAGGTAAGCGAAATAAAAGATCTTGGATATAATTGAGATAATTTTAATATAAGCTTGGGAAAATGTCCTGTTCACAACATAAAATACTCCAAAGTAAATATTTAATATTGTACTGAACACGCAGTTTAATGAATCACGAGCTGCACGTAATCCTCAACGTAAAATCGTCAAGCACAATTTCTTGTGTTGCATAATCATTCTGGATCACTGAAAACTGCTAACATCTTACTGAAACCTGTCTTTGGCTCAATTTAAGACTGTTATAGTCGATTAACAATTTGTAAACTCAATTTTTCAGTCATTCCAATGGATGTCGAGAGTACTTCAAGCAGTGGATTCCATACACCAAGTAGGTCTTTATTGCTTGGCATTGGTACCACCAAATTATCTTCCGAAGACTCCTCTCGGAGGAATTCACTTGTCAGAAACTAAAAGGAGATTCATGGACGGCAATCTACATCCCGCCAATGTTTTGATGTGTCCCCACACTTGCGTTACCAACTTACCAAAGCCGAGAGAAGTCCATTCAGGTGAATATAACATTTTTTTTTAAATCTTCGAATCTATCTTTATTATTTGTTAATTTTTTATCACTAAAATTAGGTACTTATTATACTTAAGGTTATTCAATGATGTCTTTAGTTGTGCTGGTTGATTGTTGACAATAACGAAGATGCACTAAGCTTCTTTTATAACACAAAACGTGGGTTTTGGTACTTTTTTTTTCTTTGAATGTGGTGTTGCAGCTAAGAAAGTTCTACGTTGTTTTCAACTCAGTCCTCTTGCTATTCCATGATCTACTTAGATATTTACATTAATGTCTTTGGTATAACACCGTACTGTCTGTATTTTAGGTTTAATCCCGCCTTTTTCGTCTTGACATGCTTTTCTATAATAAATTCAATTCCAAGCTGCCAAAAAAGTAAACAACCACTCGCGTTGGTGGTTGCTTACAATGTCCACAGCTTGAGTATGGATTTAGAATAGTACCAATAATTTCAATTGATAAAGAAGGTGTTTTTCTTTTGCCCGGTAACTAAATTTTATCCCAAATCTACACTTTTTGTGCTCTTAGTTCTACCGTTTAATGTTCCAATGTTTCTTATTAGGCTGAACAATCTTTTCACTATGCCCTACTTCTTCATGCAAAAAAATTATAGGTACTCAGACTCATACAGATTGCGAAAAGTCTATTCGCGCCATACGATTTACACAAGTACGACAAGGAAAATATGAGCAAAACTACTTGAAAGAGATAGAAGAATAATTGTGCGCTTAGCGTTGGGCGTGTAAAAGTTTAAATGTGAATTCTCTCTGTAAAGGACACTGTAGCCGGATGAAAGTATTTAGTTTTACCTAATAGTGCGTGAGCTCGAAAAAAGTTAACGATAATCTGCGCGTTTGGTAGCTGGAACTGAACACATGCCCGTCGCTGAGCGCACAATTATTCTTCTCTCTCTTTCAAGTAGTTTTGCTCATAGTTTCCTTGTCGTACTTGTGTAAATCGTATGGCGCGAATAGACTTTTCGCAATCTGTATATCTTAATATACAGTAAGTAACAGTATTCTTCTAATCCGAAAGTATCTGAATGTAGCTCAGTTGTCATGCTGTTTGTGAGCTAATATACCCTTCCAATATTTTATACAGCCTGCGCCACCCATAGTATTTGTCGATTTATTGCATTCAGTATATATCTTGCAGTAGTACGGAAAATCTTTTGTAAATATACAGTAAAAAAAGTAGTTGTTAGTTATTTGTATGTATTTCCTATTAGATTGGTAATTGTACTTCTTTCCTGGGTGCTAAATTAACTATCCCACTACTAATATTGTTTTTCTATACTTTTATTCTATCGAGCAGTTTTCACACACCAATGTGT
Organism: Lochmaea capreae; assembly: GCA_949126875.1. Classification (NCBI taxonomy): domain Eukaryota; kingdom Metazoa; phylum Arthropoda; class Insecta; order Coleoptera; family Chrysomelidae; genus Lochmaea; species Lochmaea capreae. Next base: position 4,745,401 of record OX421408.1, read on the forward strand.
AGGTTTCCATCTAAACTCTCAAGTCTATATTCAATGATCCTTTTATATGTACCTCGTTCTCACCATTACTTCATACCTGTTCTCCAAGCATTTCTTCATCAGTTATTGACACTTTTAATATCGTTAGCATGTCAAAAGTGTTTCTTTAAGTTATGTTTCTATGTCACTGATATTCAATTGGTAACATCAGCTGTCATGTTATCCGTATTGATTCTTCAATGTCAACTAAGGAGCGTTATACATTTCGAACTGTAATGAAATTGATTTTTTAATGTCAGTGAAGAAGCATTCTACTTTTTGAACTGTCATATGTCACCAAATATGCTTCCAGAGTTCATAATAATTCAGTTGAGTACAACCTTTTCATTAGTTTTATATCCTAAAATATACAATTTAACCTAAAATAATCATAGAAATTATTTAACATAGCACTTAGTTTTAAGAGTTTTTTACTATGTAATATAAATTTGGAGAATAGTACCAGTTAATTTCGTTGTAAAATGTAATTTACCCCAAAGGGGGTTTTGGGTAGAACAGAAAATACTTCCTCTGTTCTGTATATATTTATAACTTCTCTTTTTTATTCAATATACAGCACCCTCACCTTCTGGCAGTACCTAATTGTGTTCGTAGATGTAGATTTAGCTACACTTAACAAATTCTGAGGATTTAATAGAAAAACATTACCGTTGGACGTATTTTATTAGATCCTTATTTTAAACAAACGTCTTTGAAAGACTGTTTGTTGAGTGTTGCATTCCTTCAAAAAAATACTGACTATAACAATGATCGCTGATGGCTGTCAACCAGCATAGTGGGACCTACGCTTAACAGTGTTCGGCAGTTTCAAGTAGTCATTGTTTTTTTGAAAGGAAACTTTTCAGTTTTCACATACACACCTTTTGATCAACTAACATATACCAAAAAAGCTTTCTGCTTGTTGCTACAGCATGTTGTCCTTTCTGCGTTTCAGCAACGGAATGTGTTTCAGACGTGGGACCGGCGTCTGTAATCGTCGGAAATCTTGTTCAAGGAAATAGACTTGCTAGCGCTCAAGGTAGAGAAGTTGGAGGGCTTCTCGATGAAGAAGCCGACTCTTCCAAAAAGGTAAATACTTTATTTGTTTGTGAAATACTGTGGAGATGAAACTAAACAAAATTTGATATTTTTAGCAACAATTCATCGCAGAAATTCTTCGATGGAGAGCTCAAGGTACTTCGGACCACATCCTCTTCACTTTACTTAACAGCAAAGGTGCGGTAGCTAAAGTTCTCTCATGTTCCGAACTTCATAAAAAAGCTGAAAGAATAGGAAATCTTTTGGTAGAGAAAGGGAAAATCAACACCGGTGATCATGTAGCTTTAATTTTCCCTCCCGGTTTAGACTTAATTTGTGCTTTCTATGGTTGTTTATACGTTGGTGCTGTCCCGGTTACCATTCGACCCCCTCATCCTCAAAATTTACAAACAACGCTACCAACAGTAAGGTAAGTTCCGGGTTTCAAGGACAATCTCTAACAATTCGCTTTTACTTTAATTTTATTTTTTAGGATGATAGTTGATGTATCTAAATCTGTACTGGTGCTGTCAATACAGGCTGTGATCAAACTTCTTCGATCTAAAGAAGCAAGTAACGTGGTGGATATCAAATCATGGCCGCTCATTTTGGATACGGACGATATGCCCAAGAAGAAACTACCAGTGCCATATAGAGCTCCGACGGCTGAAATGATGGCTTATTTAGATTTTAGCGTTTCGACGACTGGCATGTTGGCGGGAATTAAAATGTCTCACGCCGCCGTCACGAATTTATGTAAAAGTATGAAATTGGCTTGCGAATTGTACCCCAGTAGACACATTGCTTTGTGTTTGGATCCTTATTGTGGCCTAGGATTCGCTCTTTGGTAAGAAACGTTTAAAAAGAGTAAAAAATTTTAATTAATCGCAAATATTTACAGGTGCTTAAGCAGTATCTACTCCGGTCACCATTCCATTTTGATTCCACCGTCGGAAGTAGAAGTGAATCCCGCTCTCTGGCTCAGTGCCGTTAGTCAATACAAAGTCCGCGACACTTTCTGCTCCTACGGCGTCATGGAACTGTGTACAAAAGGTCTCGGTTCTTCGGTTAACCAGCTCAAATCTCGAGGCATTAACTTGGGTTGCGTTCGAACGTGTGTCGTAGTGGCAGAAGAACGTCCGAGAATGAACTTAACGACGAGTTTTTCGAAATTGTTCAGTGCGCTAGGACTTAGTCCGAGAGCAGTATCGACATCTTTCGGATGTAGAGTGAACGTAGCTATTTGTTTACAAGGCGCTTCTAGTCCCGAACCTTCGACGGTTTACGTCGATTTAAGAGCACTACGAAACGATAGAGTGAGTCTGGTTGAAAGGGGCAGTCCGCATAGTTTGTGTTTGATGGAAAGCGGAAAATTATTACCCGGCGTAAAAGTTATCATCGCCAATCCCGAAAGTAAAGGACAATGCGGAGATTCGCATCTCGGAGAAATCTGGGTGCAAAGCGGACACAACGCTAGCGGATACTTTACAATTTACGGAGACGAGAGCGAATACGGAGATCATTTCAACGCGCATTTAGTCACCGGTAAGTTTTGATTTCTATTTTTACATAAATTTAGTTTGTACTTGCATATTTTCTAGGAAATACTGGAGAGGTGTACGCTAGGACGGGTTACTTGGGTTTCTTAAGAAGAACGGAAATGTCTGAAATTAGTTGCGCTACCGACGAAACTATCATCGCCAGAGAAAGTGACAACGAATCTTTAGGATCTTCGCATCACGTCGTACCGACCGATTCGCCGGAATTACACGATGCTGTTTTCGTAGTAGGTGCTCTTGATGAAACAATAATGCTGCGCGGGATGAGGTATCATCCCATAGATATAGAAAATAGCGTTCTGAGGTGCCATAAAAAAATTGCAGAATGGTAAGTCGAAAAAATTCGTTTTTACTTTAGTCTTCTTTTACATTGCGTCTGTAGAGGTTATTCTTCATCATCATTTTCTTCTTGTTTATCTTTTGGCTGCTCTATATTAGTTCAAATGTCTCACGTTGGACGTACTCCTGACTGAGGGAGTGAAGCTTGGGAATCTGGCGATTATCGAACCCATACATCACTTTGGGCACAACGAAGTCGCGCGGCTTAAGCGCTTCTGACTCAGCCATTGCGGTTGGTTTCATGATGCCTGAAGAATTAACCTGATGGCCAAGATATTAAAATCATCTACTAATGCTTCCCGCCAGCCAAACAATATCAGAGTATGCATCCTATTGACACTGACCTTCCACTCGACGCATGCAAACGAGATCTTCTCCGGATTGAGAGCGATCCCTCTTTTGGTGAAGATCTCCTCCGCCTCGGCAAGCAGAAAGGGCTTCATCCTCTCAGGCTTGTCGAAAAAAATAATAATGTAAAGTAATGTTCTTATACCAGGTTGCCTCAGCCTGTATGTGTACACTTTTCTTCCAGTCTTCCCTACGTGGTATAGTTATTTGGAACGGATATTTTGTCTTAATCACTTCACTGCATAGTAACCAGGCAAAATAAAGACAAAATGTGTGTTCTACACTCCCACAGTCAAGAATACGTCACCTGATCAAGTGGCAAGTAGTCTACTTCCTCTTGAAAAAAAAAAAAATGGGGAGTGGTGGTGGATTCAGCAAGTCCTCTATCGCACTTGTGGGTTCCCGTAATACAAAGTTTTTATGTGCTACTTAGCAACCTTACAGGGTACTGCTGTCTGAGGAAACGCCTTTTTAAGCTACGTTTAGAGGAAAGCCCCCTATGCAGGTGTTGCGGCATGGCTGACGAAACGTCGGACCATGTTCTCCTCGGATGTTTACATTGGGCTGTGCTACGCAGGCGAGTCTTCGGAGTCCCTGTTATTGTCTCTGGGGACATAAACAGGCATCTACTGAAGAGGATTGAGTCGTTCATCGAGGGACTCGGCTTCATAGATGCATAAGTAGCAGGAATTGCACAATGGCCTCAGTGCCGGAACCTTGGCTTGAATTTTTCTTGGCCAAGGTTCGCCTGACTAAATTAGTAGTTAGTAGTAGTAGCAACCTTTCAGCTCCTATTTTGTATTGTTTTTGACATCACTACTCATCTATTGGTTCAATTTTGGGTCGAGCTCCCAGTTTTTTCCACACCTTCTGTATTTGATTAGTAGTTTTCTGTATCGTCTTCTAAAGGTGCGTGTTTCATGGAAGCCTTTAATCAAAATTTACTCCTAGGTATTTTGTTTCTTTGGCAAATGGAACCAAATGGGGTTAGAAAATGTTATTTTTCTAACTAGTGAGGAAAGAGAATAGTGATACTTTTCCGCACAGGACTGTAGTTGTCTAAACGACGCGAAGTTTTTACGCCCCAACCGATCAACATGAAATGTTGTACTCACATTGTCAAGGGTACGAAGAAGGACGTATGGTACCTTTCATCCAGAATAATTGACCCCGGGATTAGAAAAAACCATTTTTAAGACGTAAATCAACGCGTGCAAAACCTACAGTAGAAACGGTGGAGCTTTACCATCACATGACCCAATTTACGACATTTCATAACACCTAAAATACCGTGAGACGGGAATATTACAATGCCTATTTTACTACTTATTAATTTTGGACTTTGTAACTTATTCACTCAGTATATCGATAGTTTTAGTAAATATGTCGATGTTAACCATATAAATAAAATAAATACAATTGAAAAGTTAAATTTCTTGTTTAGTTACCAACTCGTAAAAGGCCTACCTTTGGAATATTAGTCATAACGATTATTTCTATTGAGTTGACAGAAGTTTTGATTTGATTCAATGAATATTGCTGCTGACGTAACAGTCACGTAAAGTTCCACCGTTTCTACTGTAGCTAGTTTTCCCTTAATAGTCGTTATTTGGCGCTGTGAAAGTTGAAGTCACAAAACGAAGCCGGAGACACTCATATATTTTTATTATCCACATTACTCCTATTTCTTCTGTATCGTTTTTCCACCTTTCGGAAGCGTTGCAGCATTAAAAAAAGGAACTTGTATTTGAATTAATTTTGATTGAAAATTATTTTTTCCAGTGCTGTATTTACGTGGACAAATCTGCTGGTTGTAGTAGTAGAATTAGACGGCAACGAAAGCGAAGCTCTAGATCTCGTTCCTTTGGTAACGAATACTGTTTTGGAGGAACACCATCTTATCGTCGGCGTCGTCGTAGTGGTCGATCCGGGAGTTGTGCCCATCAATTCACGTGGAGAAAAACAACGTATGCATTTGCGAGACGGTTTTCTAGCCGACCAATTAGATCCAATTTATGTGGCTTATAATATGTAAAAGGTATCAAGTGGAATTTTTTTCTTGTCAGATTCATATAAAAATAATGGAAACGTGGTGAAATTTTATTCATATTTTGGAAAAATATGAATATTTAGTTATTTTACAAAAAGTTTATGTTAATTCAAAAGTTGTCGTTTGGTCTATGATACTTGTATCATCAGTTATTTGGTCCATTGTTTTTAACAAAATTGTGCATTTGGAATTTGCATAATTAGTCGTGGATCTGGCATTAAAACAGTGATTTATTTGCAAATAAAGCCCAATAATTAATTTCCCGCTTATATTTTTATAACTGTCTTGACAATACGATTTTATTATAGTTTAATGTTCCCTTTATGTATTGCCCAGATAGCCCTTTAAAGCAATTTGATTGTTAATTTTTTTTTCCAAATTCATGCGTTGTATAAAAAAAATAATTGCCATGGTTTTACTCGTGATTTGATTGAAAGTAACTCAAAGTGTCTCAAAGTTCTAGAACCAAATTACCAATTTGTCGATACAGAAAAATATTTAAGGCAAAAATGGAAAATTATACGCAAGAACTTTGGGTCGCTTTAAAAAAATCCTGCTCAATTTTCTTTATAAAGCAAGTGTATATTGATCAAAAAAATATGTATAAGCCGACAAGATATAGATGTAAATAAGGCCATTTAATAGGCTCTAATATGTATCTTTTTCCTTGTAATATTATTTGTAGGTTGTATATTATGACTTGTTTAATTCGCTTAGTGCAATTATTGAATTCACCTTTTTTTTCTTTTCCCTTTTCTAAAGCGGTCCACAGAACTTCCAATGAGTCGCAAAATTAATAAATAACTCATTTGACATTGTCGTGACAAGTGAGGTGAAATTTGACGCTTTTACTTTCTATATTCAAGCTCAAGAGGCCACCGATGTAAACAAACTCACATACGTCCGTCCATGTTCTACAATAACGATAATTTTTAGCTAATAGCAAGGCAACCTTCATGTGGACGAAATTATGTCGTTGCGTTGGTGTTTGTTTACATCGGTGGCCTTTTGGATTTGAATAGAATGTAGAATGTTCATTCCACGGATATTTTGCTATTTATCTATCGACGACAACTTTAATTGGCACTTTTTTCATAGATTTTGGTAATTTCTGTGGTCTATATGCATTTATTTGACATAAATATATCCGTGTTAGAGTCCACTTGATGTTATAGCTGATCACTACAATAAAAATTTAAGGGTTTTCATTTTTCCGAGTATTAATTCTCTTTGTGTACAATTTTAACGGTAAATACGATCGATTTATTAAATATTAACTTTTTTTTCTCATTTAAACATTTAGTGGTTTCAAAAATTACTAGCAGGAATTTTAATTTGTGACTTAAACCATAACAAACTCAAAATGAACAAAAATAACAAGCTATACAATGCAATGTTCACCGCCAAATTTTGAATACTAATTTTTGTTTTACCAAATCTATTAATTATGTGCCCCTGTATAATATTTACCGTTTCTAATGTACATGACTCTAGTCTTACAATTTAGTACATATTTGGCTGCTTATTGATATTTTCCATAAATATTGTGTTTTATTATAATTATTATTATTTTTTTGGAGAGGTTGTGTCCTTTTTGTTACGTTGAAAAATTTATTTAAAAAAATTTTATTTCTATTATTAATAGTGCTGTTTTTATTTTCATTTTCTTACATTTTCATTATGAATGGGCTTTTTTACAATGCTCAATCGGAGTTGAGGAAAAAATGTTGTATTTATTATAATTAGTTTTGCACAGACTTATGTTGATATACAGATGTGACAATAGTTAATTTTTATGTACATATTTTAACATAGTTTGTAGAGTTTTAAAATATTAAACTTCACAATTGAATGTCCCTTTTTAGTTAATATGTAAAATGAATCTACATACATTGTGTCACAGTTGAGAAATTATGATTAAATGTATCTTTATAATTGCTTGGTTTTTTTTTATTTCCTACTCCACTCATTCCTTCCTATTACAACAAACGACCACAATATTAGTATAGATAGAATAAACTAATATATTTACGATGTGGGCGTAGATACCACCCTCTATGAATGGGTAGCCCAACTACATTTTTCAACTTTTCAAACTCAACAAAACTATCTTTTCATCTTTAACAAACTCAACAAAACTGTCTTTTTACACCAAAAGAGTTGGGTTTTCCTCAGTAAATAATGCACATTGAAAGAGAGTCGGGTATTGGAGATGTGTTGTTTGGTCGAGGCCCGCCCACCACTAGCTTTCCCAGCCTTTCGATGACTTACTTACATAGCTGAAAGTAATAAATTTACGATGTGGGCGTAGATACCACCCTCTATGAATGGGTAGCCCAACTACATTTTTCAACTTTTCAAACTCAACAAAACTATCTTTTCATCTTTAACAAACTCAACAAAACTGTCTTTTTACACCAAAAGAGTTGGGTTTTCCTCAGTAAATAATGCACATTGAAAGAGAGTCGGGTATTGGAGATGTGTTGTTTGGTCGAGGCCCGCCCACCACTAACTTTCCCAGCCTTTCGATGACTTACTTACATAGCTGAAAGTAATAAATTTACGATGTGGGCGTAGATACCACCCTCTATGAATGGGTAGCCCAACTACATTTTTCAACTTTTCAAACTCAACAAAACTATCTTTTCATCTTTAACAAACTCAACAAAACTGTCTTTTTACACCAAAAGAGTTGGGTTTTCCTCAATAAATAATGCACATTGAAAGAGAGTCGGGTATTGGAGATGTGTTGTTTGGTCGAGGCCCGCCCACCACTAGCTTTCCCAGCCTTTCGATGACTTACTTACATAGCTGAAAGTAATAAATTTACGATGTGGGCGTAGATACCGCCCTCTACGAATGGGTAGCCCAACTACATTTTTCAACTTTTCAAACTCAACAAAACTATCTTTTCATCTTTAACAAACTCAACAAAACTGTCTTTTTACACCAAAAGAGTTGGGTTTTCCTCAATAAATAATGCACATTGAAAGAGAGTCGGGTATTGGAGATGTGTTGTTTGGTCGAGGCCCACCCACCACTAGCTTTCCCAGCCTTTCGATGACTTACTTACATAGCTGAAAGTAATAAATTTACGATGTGGGCGTAGATACCACCCTCTATGAATGGGTAGCCCAACTACATTTTTCAACTTTTCAAACTCAACAAAACTATCTTTTCATCTTTAACAAACTCAACAAAACTGTCTTTTTACACCAAAAGAGTTGGGTTTTCCTCAATAAATAATGCACATTGAAAGAGAGTCGGGTATTGGAGATGTGTTGTTTGGTCGAGGCCCGCCCACCACTAGCTTTCCCAGCCTTTCGATGACTTACTTAGAAAAAATAAAACAAAGAATAATTTTAAAATTATTTATTAACTGAAAAATTTGCTTCACCAACAATAAAAAAACGGAGAACTACCTAGTCGAGCTCACTGATTTTGCCATCCCTTCCTTCATCGTACATATCCCACCCATATATGATTCTTAGTAGTGGGCATCTGAAAAAATAAAAATACGAATATTTTAAATTATATTAAATTATTCACAGTCATTGTTTTGATAAAATCATTCTTTCGTATTCAAATAGTGTAATGAAATTTTCGAAAAAATACATTTCCCACATAAAAAGTCTTGTAATTACCACAAAACTATGAATTTCGGACTGAAATTTCACGAGAGTATTTGCAAAAGGCTAATCAAATGGGGAAAAAAAATTCAAAACCATAAATTGGAGGGTTTCCGTCTTAAGGTCAAGCCACACCAAACATCCATCCATCCTTAGGATGGACGGGCTGGATGTTCAAAAAAGATCGCTCGCCAGCTTGGCAAATAGCGCAACGCAGACCGACATCCGTCCGTCCAATGGACGTTAAAAAGTCCAATGAATGGATGTTTTGGAATCGCCGGGGAAGCGATTTTTCCTTCGCATGAGCTCTGGGCCCGGTCCCACGCGCTCCACTAGGTATCAGACAAAACTACCCTAGTCCACATGGTTTCTCTGAAAACATATTCGTGTAGGATTCATGAAAACATCCGTCCACTGGATGGATGCTTTCGGTGTGAATCACAGACCACTTACCCTATATATAGACACCCCACGCCCGTTATAGAACGTCGTACACATTATATAGTTCTAATCCTGATCATCGGATGTCGCTAGTAGCTTCTGGCACCTGCTAAGTAGGCAACTTACAATTTTAGGAGCGTCAAGATCCATCTGTTGTTCTGCGTCAAAAGTAACAAGAATGGCGCAAAATTCAAATCCAACGATGGCGCGAAATTCAAACCCAATAAGAATAACGTGAGAGTACGGAAAAAATAAAACAATTACAAATTTTCTTTTTTTATTTATTCGTTGCAATAATACAAATCTAACAAAGTATCTTAACACTTAGAAATACATAGAAATTTAAACTACAAACCACAATTAACTTATATACAAAAAAAATCATATCTAGCTATTTAACTTCCAAGGACATCACTGAATAAACCCCTCTACATTGTATATAAAAAGAAGAAAAATAAAAATCTATTACCTCTTTTAAGCATTCTATTACGTTTTTGCGTGGAATTTTGTTACCAAAAAATTTTTCCTAGGAACAACGCTGTACCCCACTAACGCAATGAGGCACGCAACACTTTTTGAATGAAGGCATTTTGTCTATTTTTATAATCACTATTACTTAACTTATAGTAGCTAGTAGCACACACAACTGGCAATATTAAAAAAAAAGTAAATAGTTCAACAACGGTAAGCAAAAACAAAGACAAGTCCCAACTGAGAATAACAACGATAAAATATGGAACCACACCTAAACAGCGACATCACTTTAGATTCGTTTAATAAGAGAACTCCCGATTATGGCAACCAGCATTACAATCGTGAGCTATGATATTTGCCTACTCAGACTACTAGCGACATCCGATGATCAGGATTGTAACTATATTTTCGTTCAAGGTCTTGTAACCTGCGCGGGCTGTCTATAGGTCTATGAATCGGAGCGCTCCGTGGACGTCCGAGGTCGGACGTGCAGCCGTAAAATATCGGATAGTATACATGGAGTATCGATATATTAACATTCGATACTCCACTGTATCGATACCTTACGTTCCGTATCTGTATCGATACCTAATATCGCTTTTATTAATTAGGTGCACCCGAACCATAGAACTATATCACGGAGTCACAGAACATAATACACTGTTATTATTTTGTTTGTTGCATACGTTGAACTCTTTACTACATTAGTATTCAGTTCAATGGTTGCATACAGCTAGAACATGAACTTCCATACCACAGACCACTAACCGCTCTCTAAACGCTCCACGACAAGAAGCTAAATCGAACGCGACATCGACCAATGAGAGGCCAGATAGCCATGTGTATGGCTGGTTGCATAGTTGAGTTAGAGTTGTATTATTCACATTTTAATATATAACTGTTTGAGATTAGCTTCTCATTGATGGATTCCGCGTTCGATTTAGCTTCTTGTCGTGGAGCGGTTACAGAGAGGTTAGTGATCTATGGTATGAAAGTTCATGTTCTAGTAGCTTGAAAACATTGAACTCGATACTAATGTAGTTAAGAGTTCAAAGTATGCAACAAATAAAATGTTCTGTGACTTCGTGATATAGTTCTGTGGTTCCAGTGCACTGGACTGTCATCTGTCACTGTCACCTTAAAAAAGTCAATTCGTAAAGTTCTTTTAAACAATTTTTGACTTTTTATTTTTCAGTTCAATTTTAAAGTTGTTTTTGAACTCCATTATTAGTATAAAAAATGGAAAGTGATGATGAGGCAGATTTGAAAAAAATAGTAGATATTATAACGGTGTCCCAAGAAGTAAGTGATATTATTTTACTGTTCAAAGTATATTTGTAATACAATATTTTATATTCTAGGATAGTTCCACTCAATTAGAATATCAGGAATTTATAAATTCAGACGACAGTGACGATGAAGACGAGATTGTTAGTAGTATAATAAAGACCACTAATAATTATATCATTTTATACCTTTCGACTTTTTCAGGATTCCTCTGAAAATGATAAAAATGAGGATGTTGATAAAACTTACAAAATTGATATTTCAACGATTTATAAATATAGTCCCAATGCTTCATTAAAACCAGAAGAAAAGGCAATAATAGATTTATGTGAGGACTTTGAATTAAAAAACATACTTATTCTAAATAGACAAAAAAATATACAACTGATACAGCTATATAAAAAATTTAAAGATCTCTTAATTGAATGTAAACAAAATTTAGTAGATAAAAACGACTTGATAAAACAATATTCCAACGCCCACAAAGCACAGTCTCAATCGTCAGGATCTTGGCGTTTGGGAGCTCCTTATTTTAAAGACAAAGCATTCTATGTAGCTCCCGCGAACGATGATGTATTAAGAAAGAAAGCTAATAGCGAGCTAAGTTACTATGATTTCCAGCTACCTAAAAAATGGACTAAATTTGAATATGATAGACTTATAAATGCAGTAAAATTCAATTATAACTCCAATCAAATTTTAGAAGTTAAGAGAAACATCAATCAACTGAGTAGCTCTGATGATGCAGAAAAAGAAACTAAGATTAAGGATTTAGAATTGAGATTGAAGGAATTGAATGATACAGATAATTTGGAAGTGCCACCATTAGGATCAGATAAGAATATTAATTGGATTAGAGTAGCTGAAACGTTTTTGAAAGGTAAGTGTGAGTTTGGTACTTCAGGCTTTTTGTTCTCTTAGTGCTTATCAGTGTTAACAGTCCTTTCACTAGATATTTCTTGGTGAAATCCTTTCTTATGCACTTTACCCCTAGGAGTTTATATCCTCAATGAGGTTTGACAGTTTGGCTCTTAGGACTTCATTCTCTACATCCCTTTTAAGTAGTGTTTACAATAGTTAACCAGTATATACTTTAAATTTTATCACTTTTTGTACTTAATTTTTTAGATAGATATTCAGATTTTGAGTGTCGGTCATGTTGGAATATGGTTGCTCATCCGGCAATTAATAAATCCAAATGGACAGCAAAAGAAAATAAGCAATTATTGGCTCTTGTGAGAAAGTACCACAGTCAAAATTGGATTCAAATAGCAAAAGAACTAAGTACTAACAGGACATGTTTAAATGTTTGCCAACACTATTTCAGTCAATTCTATGACAGCCTTAAAAAGGGAGAATTTACATTCAATGAAGATAAGAAGTTGTTACAATTGGTGAACGAATATAGGTTAGTAACGCAAAAGAACAAATATTTTTCAATTGTTTTAAATGCACTTTTTTAGGATGGGTAATATTATACCTTGGACTAAAATTAGCAGACATTTCAAAAATCGATCTAGGGTTCAACTACATCACAGATTCATTTACTATTTGAATCAGTCAGATAAAAAAAGAGGAAAGTTCTCTGATGCCGAAGATGTCATAATCTTATTATGTGTGAAGAAGTTTGGAAGGCAATTTAAAAAATGTGCAGAGTATCTGCCAGATCGTTCCACATCACAAATAAAAACCAGGTAAGTACATTATTTACAAGGATGCACATAAAGTTGTTCAAGAAGGAGAATGGAAAAATAGACCCTTAACTATGTTTTAGATACACATCTAGTTTAAAATCTGGAGTGAAAAGAGGAACATGGACTGTTGAAGAAGACCGACAAATCTATGAATTTGCTCAAAAACATGGTTCGATGTGGACAGAACTCTCCCAACAAAAAGATATCCAAAGGGCAGCAGGTCAACTCCGCCAAAGATATGTTACTATATGTGATTATTTTAAATCACATCCAAACGCTAAAATTGAGGATATTCCCAGGAGAAAACATTCTCTTGACGTTAATTTTGCAGATAAATTTGATTTAATAAAGTAAGCTATTTTTAAACTCTTTTTTTTTATATAAATATCTTTTATTTACAATTTTTTAGTGAAGCAATAAATAGATTCACGGATAGCCCCCTTATCCCATCGCTAAGGGAAGTAGAAGACATGCTACTTGATATAAAAGAAGTGCCCTTTGTCAAAGTTGAATCGTACGAACAGGATTTTTTCGAAGAGCGAAAACCTTTCACAGACGTCGATAGTTTGTTGACTGATTTTTTCTGGAACAATTCAGATCAAGAAATAAAAGTCGTATCTCGACCAATTTTAAAAAAGACGATCGAAGAGGCTGAAATAGTTTTAGACATTCTAAGAGCAAACTTACACATTCCCGAAGATTTAAGTACATATCCAATGTTGGATACCCTGGACAAAGACATCTTGAAAGAACTTCGTAAAAGCGAACGTATACACAACAATTCCACCGTTAGTGCAGCAATTCCACCGAATTTTTTCTCGACCACCGGAATCAGAAGTTTATTAGTAAAAAATTATAAATTCATAAATTCCCCGAAAGATAGAATTTTCTGCGATATGGACGTACCGCTATCGGTTAAAAGTAGAGTTAAAAGCGAAATGGACAAAGAACTTTGTCAGATGAATTCAACAGAAAAACAAAACGTTGAATTAGACAGGGCGTTGTTTTATGAAAGATTTTTATCGTTATTTAAATGGCCAGCTATTTTAACATTGGACGATCCTTCTAGAGAACTTTTAAGCATTTCGGAAAATTTACAAAACGAATTTAGACCGTTAGTTAAAAGAACGTACAGTAGAATAAAGAACCCTGAAGAAAAAGTTGGTACAGCGAAAAAGATTAAAGTGATAGAAAACAAAGAATCTCTGAAATTGACACCTGTCACTGATAAAAGTATTATCATGAACCTTATGAAGGACACCAGTAAAAAGTTGTTCCGATTGAATCAAGTTCAATTCGGAGATCAAACAAAGACTGTTATAGAAGAAGTTGATGTACGAAATATACAGTCTACATCAAAGAGTTCTGTTAAGAAGATAGTTAAACCAAAGAAAAGAAAAAAAGGTGCGTTACGTTTAAGTAAACTAGGTAGGAAAGTTTTGGATACAACCGAAGATTCTGCGACTCCTAAAAAGAATACCCAAAGTACTCAGCTGTTGAAAGATGAAGCTTGTAATTCTGTTGATGTCAAAGCTAGTACTTTGATGGATGTTACTGACAATTCTGACGCAGGTTAGTTGTTAATTAACAATAATATAACATCTGATGACGAAAGTTATTTATTTCATACGTAAACATAGTACATCCCTGATTATACTTTTTTTTCATTTACAGTCGACGATGATTTGACGGATCTTCAAAAGCTGTCCGAATTTATAAAAGCAGAAAAACATCGTGAATAAATCACAACTGCGTAATGTACGTTATATAATATTTTGTTGTTGATGAATTAAATATTTATTTTTACTCAAGCCCTAATAAATTCATTTGAACATTTCCTCTTTTCTATTGTATTTCCTCCACTATCCCTGCAGATAATAATAATAATAATTTATTGCTTCTGAAATATGTTACAGCAAGGTACAAATATAATTCTATAAACAGATAGGGTAAAAAATAAAAAAGGTTGAGTGAATCTTGAATACCACAAACAAAACATTCATTTAAGACAAAAAAGCGTAGTTTCGATATTTTCTATGTGATCTAAAAGAAGGATTATTCAAATTGTTCCATATATGGTCACAATCAATTCAACTAAACTAACTATAGCTATACTTCACATCTGTAGAGTTGACCAAACGCAATTGTTGTTTAAAACAGAGCTTAGGATAGCGATGATTATCCATTGTAATTATTTTTTGTATCCAGTTAAGGGACATTGTAAAAATATTAAATGCAAACTTGACTAAGAAAATACTTTTCAGGAAATATAGTTGAACTCTGTCTAATATATCTAAATATCTCACTCCGCAAACAGCAATACAATTGAACATGACACTGAGAGCAAGTGACTCCTACAATTTGATTCTAAGTTGCCAAGTATCAATTTTAGTTTAAGCCGTTCCGGAAGGAGAGAACCATAGATAAAGGATTATATATAACGAGATAATAAGGAAACTGCTCACATTATTTTTGAACACTGCGGACAGCGCCACCTTGCGGGTTTAGGAAATAACTCAGACTAAAAATTTGGCGGGATGCTTAAAAGTTTCACTTCAAATCAATATTCAGGTTAATTTTTGAACATTTCGATTAAGGAAAGCAAACACTTCTACAATATATTATTTTTATTAACACTAAGTATATAATTACATAGGAAAAATACTTAAATTATATTCAAAAATTTTAGTTTTTTCATGGGCAAGAATGTATAACATGAATGTTAGGATAAAGTTAATGGAATATTCTTCCGCTTACCACTTGCTCTTTTGGAAAAATATGCATTTGGGCATCCTTGTTATAATTGTTACAACACTTAACGCAACAATTAAAAATCATGTCGAAAAAGTTCTCAATCAATAAGCATAAGTTTTAAATAACAAAAAAAACTGCGGATTTCAAATGAAAGAATAACACAAAAATTTTTACGCACAAATCAAACTAACAAACACAAATAATGAAATAAAAATAATAATACTTGTTGCTGTACCTCTCAGCTGATCGATTGATAAACGCTGGTACACAATGCGCAATCGCGGAGCTTTGTTTCGCCCTCTGGTGAGTTTAGGAAATAAAAATGTTTAGTGAACTAACACGCTAATTGAAGTTACCAGAGCATGGAGAGAACCTACAGTTGGGAAAAGTATTGGGATCACTTTACTCCACTTATTGATTAAACTTTGTAAAATAAAACATAAAACTAACATAAACTTAAAGACCATTTTTATTCTTCCATCACAGAACTACACAATGACTACTGACAGTCGTGACATTTACATTGACACCAAATAGGTAACATAGACTATATGTGCAAAGAGTATACACTCTATGAGAAATCATAGAGTTGAGTTACAACACTACTACCTTTTTTGACACTTAATAGGGCCATATCATTAAAAAGACTAAAGCCAGCTTGACATTATGGCAAAAGATTACATTCGTCTGCCCATTGTGTGACAGTCTGTTTAAAATAAGGTAAGTGAATATTTTCCTTCTTGTATTAATTTTCAACATTGAGAAGAAAACTTCATTCAAAAACCTACCTACTTGAAGAATGAATGGAATTATACAATCTCCAGATAGAAGAAGAAGACTTATCCAAAATGAAGCCAGTATGGATATCTTAAAATTTCACCAAATAATAATAAAAGAACTTCTAGTCTCAGACTTTCCTCATAAATTGAGCAGATAGAGGCAGCACAATCAATATTTATGTTAATATGTGAAGATGTAATTTATTTATATGTATTAATTGATTTTAATATTATATCTAAAACCCAATGTCGGTAGGAGATAGTTATTTTAAATAATAAATAACAATTCTTTATTAAATTTGAAAGTAAAATCACTATATAAGATAGAGCCAAAATCATTCTCCAATGATTATGAATTCACACAGGAAAAAACTTTACTAAAGTCAGTTTTAAATAATAATAATAATTACTCGACAAAGAAAATTAGAGTTATAAGCAATAGTACTCACTTATTTTGAAGATTTTACGTCGAAAAATTTGTGGATTATTTAGAATTTCCAGAAAAAGATCCAATAAAAGATTTCTTTTTCAACCTATGGCAACTACTTCGTCCTATATTTCCAATAAAAGGAAACTATTCGAAATCATATTTTCTTTTTTCTTCTGGAAAAAAATTCCTTTTTATTTTCTCTCCAAATTTTAATCTAAATATATTTGGTCCGGTGAACTATACCGAGCCGAGTTTTTGACTGATTTTGCAAAAAATTCATAGTACTCACCTATTATGAAGATCATCCGTTGAAAAATTTAGGGGTTATTCAGAATTTCTAGAGAAAAATCCAAAATTTTTTTTTAACATTTCAACCATCTCATTTTGGCCCGATATTTAATACAAAAAACAGTTTAAATGTGTCGAATTGTATCGGAGACTATTAAAAAACATTTTCTATTAAGTTATAACGAATAGTTGGATTATTTTCCTTACAATATCATTAAAAAAACCACTTGTACAAGAACGTATTTACATTGTATTTAAATAACAAATGTCAGGAAAAGAATAGGCTTAGGCTAGAGGTGGGCCAATTTTTAGTTCCGTTATTTTAAATATTTTAATTTATAGATTGATATAATTTTGGAAGACCAGAGTTTTAAATTTTGTATTTTATCTCACTAAAAAAACGTAATGTCTATAGATTATTCGATATTTTTCACATTTTCCGTTCTTGAAGAATATTAGTATTGAAAATTTTGACATATACCTATTATCACCAGCACAATAGACAAACAGACAAACATAGAATACTAACTACTCCTTTTGTGGGTTGCATAACAGTTTATTTATACAGGCTAATGACTTAATACTTTGATAGATTTGTTTCTTTGCTATAGTCAGTATAGAATAAAAGGAGTCAAACAATAAATAGTTTTTTTTCATATATCCAACTTTGAAACAGTTCAGTTCTTGATACTTTAGGAAGCTGAATAATCCCATCTCTACTTACAGTTGTACAACTAAAATACCTATTTGACATCATTTCATATCACTTTTTAATAAAAAAGATATTTACAATAAGTACCTACCTTATAAAATATTATATTTAGACAGATTTAGATCAATATTAAAGAGAAAACAAAGGGAATTTTTTTTCGAATAGAAAGGAACATGATTCTGAGTAGTTTCCTGTATAATGTGACTCGTTTAAAATGTGTTTTTCCGCAAACGTCAAAAAAAGTAGACATTATTAACGTCAATTCATGATGTTGAAGTATGATTTCACAGACACCACTTTTTTGTACGGCCGTGAGCGGACAAAAAAGTACTTTTTTGTACGCTGACGGCCGTACAAAAAAGTAGAATTTTTAACAGGGAAAATAATTATTAGTTGAACTTTTAAACTTTATTAACGATAATAATTATTAATAGTAAAATTACAACAAACGAAATTTTGATGCTCAAGTACTTACCAAAAATGCACAGTCCAATTGTTGCTTTAAATCACTTACAATATTTCTGACATTATAAAATATTATTGAACTGTCAAATTTGTTTTGACTTGGCAATCACAAACCCAGTAACCACGGAAATGTAGTGCGCAGTTTTATAATTATTATTCTCTGAATTTATCAACTTCGTTGCAATCGTTTTGAATTTTTATTTAAATATTAATTAGTTCTATAGTCTGGATGCACTTTGCGGAAAAAATAGCATGTTTCATTCGGAGCAAAAGCACTTTTTGTGGCTCGTCTGAAATTGTCGGCCTCACTAACGTTCGGCCATCAAACATTCAGACTCGCCACAAAAAGTTATACTTTTACTCCTAATAAAACAATATACTATTTATTGAAGATATCAGACAAAATAGTTATGAAATGTTGAAAAAAAATCTTTTTTTGCAAAATCAGTCAAAAATTCGTGGCTCCGTATAGCTCTCCGGACCCGTTTTTAACTTTTATGCATTATTTTAAAGGAATAACGACCAAATAGCGACAAGAAAGATTTTTTATATTAATGTACGTAAAGTATTACTAATAGTACCTACTTACCGAGTGTTTAATATGGTTATTTATGAAAGCATCAAGTTTTTGTTGTTTCCCCACAGCTGTCAATTTCATATTGTGACAATTCCACGCAGGGCATTCTTAATTTTGTTTATACAAATCGGAGAGCAACAATCAACATGTTACCTAAGCAAACGCTTCAGACTGACTAACATGGCACCAGCTGACACTGACCACTCGGTTTAGACCAATCTGATGCCTTAAAAATTCCAATGATGACTTGATTTTTAACAATTTTTTAGATATTTCAATAAAATATACCTACATAACCTATATATTAATATCTATTTAGTTTTCATAAAACTAAAATGTATTTGGATATTCTTAAAAAGCACAATTATACTAGTATTCATTCCGAATTTAGTTTAATTTTATTCACTAATAATAAAGATATGGCTGTTTAAAGTTTTTAATAGCTGTATTTTTTAGGACACAGAATAAACCTAGGTAATTAAACTGTTTTTAACAAATCACATTATTAAATCCAGATACGAATACAATCTAAATATAACTATAAACATTGTGTACAACAATCTGGTATAGGTTTATTAAATTATTCATAGGTCCTATGGTACATATTATTATTCTGATAACATAAATTTACTCAATCTTCTACAGGTTGTTCTACCTTTCAGAAAGATTGTAATTCCCCAATCTAATGATAAATAAGTCCCTTGTAGTTTCTTATTTAAGCATAGTTACTACTTTAGTATTGCAAAATTGATTTTATATAAACAAATTTTAAATAAACTCAAGCTATCATGTACAATGGTCACCATAATGTGTTGGTCATAGTTTCATTTATAGTTGAGAATTCATATTGGAATATGTTAATAAATTGCTTATTAATATGTAATAAACATATATTCTTTATCTTTTGTGTCTTACTGTTTGATAATTAATACTTAGTTGAAACGGTTGGTTAAGTTTTGGAAGAAAATAATACAAACAATAAAAAACAAACGAATTTAATAGAAATAATAATTATAGTACATTTAGGTACATATTTACAGCTTAATACAAACATGGCGAGTCTTTTAACAATAATTAATACAATAATATATTTGTTTATAATGTAACTATAGCTACAAGTAAAACAAAATAATTAGGAAAACAATAATAAAAAGTAGAAAACTGGGCAATGCAATATATTTATACCTATCTATATTAATATTTATTATTAAAAAAATTTGACTTTATTAAACTGCACTCACACTAATTCGGCTTGCAATTTAAAGTTCTTTTAATGTAAAATATGAAAGAAGTTTAAATAACAAAATGTTGGGGTAAATTCTGAAGCTACCGGCTAGAACTCTATTATAGACAGATGATTTAAATTGTATTTTTAATAGTAGGTACAGTTTAATACCGTTCAACTTTCTAGCTTTGCTTTGCTTATTTTTAATATTACACAGGCATTTATATATTCACTTCAAGCAATAATTCTTATACAATTGGTCATTGACATTATAAACTACAATTAGCTGAAAAATTTACATGAATCATTTTGTAAAAAGTGAATATATTTAACACAATTCGATAATATATCGAATCTAGTCCTATATTTATTAATATTGAATGAGCACCTTTGGTTTGGTATTAAAATAACTGTGTTTGGAATGTTTCTAATATTTATTTTATTAAAAACTGTCTAATTTCAGGATTTTCATTTAAGGAATTAGCAAGCAGAGAGAGGTACTGAAATACTAATATGGGGAATGTAATTCTTTTGTGGTAGGTCAGCAAGAAATAATATTTGAAGATACTACTGTGCAAAGAATACAATCAGAGCTGGGTAAAGCACTTTTGGAAAGTGCTTTAATGGAGTGCTTGAAGCACATTCGGTGCTTTAAGCCATGTGCTTCAATTACTTCTGGAAAAGAGTATTTGGTGCTTTGTAATTAAAGCACTTTGTACAAATGCTTGTGGCTTTCAAGCCTTTTAAGAAAAAAAGAGAATTTTGTTATGTTCTTAAAATTAGTTCTATTTTTTTGAAACGACTTTTAAAGCTCATTTAAAAGGCTTCA
Source organism: Lochmaea capreae (assembly GCA_949126875.1). Classification (NCBI taxonomy): domain Eukaryota; kingdom Metazoa; phylum Arthropoda; class Insecta; order Coleoptera; family Chrysomelidae; genus Lochmaea; species Lochmaea capreae. Next base: position 4,766,337 of record OX421408.1, read on the forward strand.
AGTACTCTTAAAGGGCTTTAAGTTTGGAGATTTATCAAATATTTTTAACGTTTTAAGGGCTTCAAATACTTTGGGTATTAGATGCTTGGTGATTGACAGTACTTTCAAAATAAAAAGTATTTGGCATGTTCAACACTAAAGCACTCGATTGAAGTGCTTTGTGCTTGGTAATTGAACCACTTTCCAAAAGTGCATTACCCAGCTCTGAATACAATGCACTAAGTTTTGACAAGATCCATTCTCTGAGATTTTTCTCAGGATGTCAATAGAAGAATGTGATGTAAAAGATCTTTGTGTGTAAGTAAACATTGTATATCACCCAACGTTAGTGCGACACCTGTTGGCGACGTTATTTAATACATGAATACAGTAAGATAGTTATGGAGGGTAGAAGTAAGAAGGACAATCTCAGTGTATTAAAAAGTGTCCATTGAAAGGGGGCCTATTAAGGTGGCATAATTTACCAGGATTGGTTGCTTTTATACATCCTTCGAAACAATTGTTAGACTATAAATGGCATGACCTACGTTGTCCAACAAGCCACTGTTATCTGAATCATCATATGCTAAAACTTGGCCTATCGGAAGATCCGACTTACCGTCTTTGTCTGGAAGATGATGAAACAGCGGAGCATATAATTTGTGCCTGCTCCGCCGCGGCTGGAATCAGGTATCCGATGTTTGGCAGGGTCTCTCTTACTCGCCCTCGGACCTGAAATATCATTCACCAAATAAACTAATCGGCTTTGTTAACAAGCTGAATTTGTTTGGAGAAATCTGGATAGGTCTGAGCCACAATAGACTCTTGCGAGTCGCAGTAGAGGGCGTTACAGACTCACTCACCATAAACCTAACCTAACCTTCATAGGTTATTATTTCCTAAATTACAGTAAATAGTTGAGATTTTAAATACTGTTTATTTCTTAACTACACAAGTCGAAAAAAAAAATTACATTTTTCAACCCATCATACTTTACTCTGTTTATAACTGCTATATTTATATCATTTCCATTTCCTACACTAGCGCTATTCCGAATAATAATTATCACCCATACAAAACGGTTCTTCTTACTTCTAGCCTCCATAGTTGGTTGATAAACCAAATGGCGGTCACTTCCTGTAAATGAACTTCCTAAAGTCAAAGTTTCAGTATTTATTCCACAAGTTTAGGATTGTTCATGGTATTAAGATAACAAATAGAGGAATGGCAATCAAAAAGTTGACAAAAGAGAAATCTAAAAGTATTAATTCATTTCTGGCATTGCCGTCTTGTCACGTATCATTTGTACTCTGATATCTGCATGATTGGTTATGGTAAAATATTGACAAAGGATATAGAAGGCAAAAGATTATCATCGGATAGTCAAGCAGCCATTAAAGCACTGTGGATTCCAGGACACACTGGAATAGAAGGAAATGAAATGGTAGATGGATTAGCAAAGAGGGGGACTCAAAGACCCTTTTGGGGACCAGAACCCTTTTGCGGTATCAGCCCCAATGTAATATTGGAAGAAAGAGGCAAAGCCGAAGAAAAGAGAAGATCTGACCATTGGAAATATCTAATAGGGCTTATACAATCAAAGATTCTGATGGGTGACTACAACCCGTTGAGATCAAAGTAAAACTGCACTAAGAGTTTTAACAGGGATCCTAACGGGACATTGTCGCCTGAACGGGCATTTGAAAAAGCTCAAAATAGTGGAGGAAAAACCTCCATCCACATACTTGCGAATTGCACAGCAATCCAGAATCCTGGGCACAGCATCTAGCAGATTATTGGAAGAAGAGGGACATTTACCTAAATTAAATCCTGCAGATATCCAAAAATTCCTCAGGGAAATAGGACTAAAGGAACTACTAGTCTCTGAGACGTTCCTCACGAACATGCATAATTCCACCTGTGGGATTCTCGATTAAACAATTCTTATTCAATTTCATATACAACGTAATTTTTAATTCTTTAGGATATTTTCAGTGACGTGACCGAAGAAAATTTCCCTTTCATCGGTGGGAAGAAGCGTGAATATAATTATTTAGAAATCGAATAATTACCCAATTATACTCGTACCAATTAAATTTATTATTAATTACAGCTAATTTAGACATGAAAATTCCTTTTAATTAGATACCGATTCGGAAAAAATATTGTTCGGTAAGCACGGGCAAATCCGCCATTCAGATACCTACACAGTTAATTTTTTTTTTTTAATCATGATTGATGGATACAAAGCGTTCACTGGAAACAACTACGATTGTACATCAACTCACACGTTTCTTCTATTAAGATGAATATTATGGTATAATAAGCACGAAGTACAATCCAAAATTACATACGTTATAAAAAAAAATTTGTTCATAGTTAGTTATCTATAATGACGTAATTTGACAAATAATTATTTTTTCAATAAAATAGCTTTACATTTTTTGGAGGACGCAATTTTATTTTTGGGACATGTGTCAATAGAAGCTTAACCCCAAGTTTGTGGGGTAGCCGCACTTGTCCCCTGGCCGCTATCTTGGAAAAAGGAGTGCCAACACCTTTTTCGCGATATCTCAGAAACTATGCGTCCTACAAAAATTTCGTGAAGATATAATTTGTAGCAAATTGCTTTGCCTACAAATATGTTCATATAACTTTTTGCCGTAAATGAAATTAAAGAAGTTATAAGCAAAAAAGTGAGAAAATTTCTATAAACATTTTCTTTTCTGCTCTATAACTTTTTTTAAATATATTTTACAAAAAAATGATCCCAGACCAATCTTGTAGATGGTTTTTTGAGGAAAATTTTTCACCATAATTTTTTTATTAATTTCATTCATTTAAAACGCTGTTACAGCGCTCCAAAGTTGACCGGGTTCGTCAATGCTCATGAGAATCCGGTCATAAGGAAATGGATTAGGGCGGCAACACCACAAACTTGGGGTTAAGCTGCTATTAACACATGTCCCAAAAATAAAATTGCGTCCTATAAAAAATTCAACATTAGGTCATCGATTATGAAAATAAATAAGGGTTAAGTTGAAAGTTACTATGCGCAAGTCAGTTGAAAATCCGTCTGTTCTGAATGTCAAAAAAGCAATTTCATTTTCTTGTTGAGGGTCAACTTTCGTTTAGCTGAAATCAGTTATGGATAAACTGTTGCCATGGTAACGGGTACACAAAAACCTAAATCATGTGGAGGGAAAATGCGTCGTTGCCAACTTGACCCCACTTTCGTTTAGCTGAAATCAGTAAAGGAAAAACTGTTACCATATAATTTTTAAATAAATATCACGTTTGGGTCTTTTCATTTTATTTTATACTTTATACCAAGAAACCATAACTTGAAAATTGATATCAGTGGCGTATATATACCGATATGCAACCTACAAAACATAAAACAGAATACAATACTTTGTAGCATGGTTGCCAGCTGTAATCAACTACTTCAGAATGCGATTTTAGATTCTAGAAGGGGAAAGGTGAATCCAATGATTATATTCCCTTTCCATTCTTGAATAACTTAATGTACATTACAAAGTATTGGATATTTTTCATGAAGGGGAAGGACCATGCGTCAAGTTGGCAACCACGCATTTCCCCACCATATGGTTTAGGTTTTTGTGTACCCGTTTTTCCATAACTGATTTCAGCTAAACGAAAGTGGTCAAACCGGCAACTTCTTCACCATATGTTTTGGGTTTTTGTTTACTACTAATCATAACAACCGTTGACATGACAACAGTTTTTCCATAACTGATTTCAGCTAAATGAAAGTTGAGCCCTTATTGAATGCACAATTTGAAATCCATAATGGCAGTTTACAGTTTGAAATCCGTAATTGCACTACATGAACAATAAAAAGCTAATGCGCTTGCGTCTGATTCGAATGTATTGATGACGATGTTACGCTGGGCGATGTTGCAACAAATAATGCGTCCTCTAGTGTTCTGTCTGGAGAGTAGGGAAGGTGAGAAAGGCCCACAGCACTTAAGCCACATGTGACCCTTTGTAAATCCTCCTGTCTAAATTCTTTTTCTGGTTAGTTGTGGCAATTGAGATAACAGGCAGTTCTGTTTGAACCACGCTGGTGTTTTTTCCAATTTCCCACTTAATGCGTCCTATAGAGTGATTGGAATATTAGTTATTTATAATTCGAATTATCGAAATCACTCATAACCTGATAATCCGATTATTGAAATAATGCGCCCATCTCTAGAAACAACCCTCCAAACTAAACGTCAGAAAATTAACTAAATAATCATGCGCAGAGTGTAGATAAAAATGTGAGCTTCTCTGTCTGTATTAGTTCTATGGAAGTGGCATACTAACATTTTTGGATTGTACGACGTATGCATATTTTGATGGTTTTTAGCAATTTGTACAATTTATCACATTTTAGGCTTTTGAAACTTGTTTTTGTTTATTCAATTAATGAAAATGGATCTCTGACGAAACATCAAAAATAGGGTAACATAATATTTTGTTAAAATTTATTTCTCGAAAAAAAAAATAAAAATCGTTTCTGGGAGACATAAAAATAGACAAAAACAATATTTGCATTGAAAACCTTGCAAGGATAGGCGACATATTCAAAATAAACAGCGTAAATATATATATACAATGCAAGATGACACACACATCGAGATATTTGGCAAGTACCTGTTGTATTTTTGGAAAAATGTGAACAAATAGATGATAGGAATTACAAATTTGATACAAGGTGAATATTTAGTAGATGTAGCCAAATGTTTGAGGGAATCAGAAACAAAATATAAAAGCTATTTTCCGTTCGAAATTACTTTGCAAAAATATATCTCCTTATACACGACCTTGAGCGTTGTTCTACATGTCAAAAGCTGATGCTCAAAGTTGTGCTCAACCTTGAATGTTGTTTAAAAACAAGGACATTAGCATGTTTAGTCATCTAGCTAGCTTACACCATAACTAATATGAAAATTAAAACGGGTAACATCTTATAAACCTGGTCTTTCTAGTTTTTACAAACAATGCAAAAGTCTAAATATCTTAAAAATGTTCTATATTTCCGTTATCTAATATTATTTATATCTTAGCTGGTCTATCAAAAAATACTAAACGTTTTTGTTTTCAATATGTCGTTTGGTCTAACTAGTGGTAACTGTCGAAAGTAGGTATCGTGTAAAAGAAAGAGATATAGACATAATTATATAATTTCTTAATTCAAATAACGCGTAAACCTACGTTTATAGCTCTTTTTTTGACGAGTAATTAAAGTATTACAATACCACATGAGCTGAAGCAAAGGCAGAACTTATTTCACCACTATCGCTCCTCACTTCTTTTTAAAAAAGTAAGCAAGTTAAATCCGGATTTGCGTAGCAGCGATATAATAGCCACTGCTTCTGTTCTTTCAAAATTGATTCTTCTCACTTCACTGAACTTTTTAATAATATGTTGTCGGTATCACTTTGCTTCACTATATCTCTTGCTCGTCCAACTTACACAAACTGCTGGGTGTCCATATAAGTGAATACATCAAAATTTTGATTGGTGTTCTGTATGAATTTATTTTCTTCCTGAATTGTGAAATTTTACATTGCTTGTGGTTATTAAAACCACAGTTTTCTGCAATCAATTTGGAAGGTGTTATATTTGGACCAGATTTCGACACTAACCGCTAGATCGCGCTCCTTCGTAAAACGGTCATCATTATTATAATGGTACCAAAAAATTTCTGTTTGTACTTTTTGAAAGACCTGATAAACACATTTAGAATTTTTTTTGACTATACGTAGTTGGTACAAAATTACCGATAACAATTGAAAGATACCTACTTAAAGCCAATATCGACTTCAAACTAGCATGATATTTAATAGAATTAAAAAAGGATAGATATTTTTTATTTTGAATATTTCCACTTTGTAGAAATAATATTGTTTTAATACACCCTGTAGTTATAAAAACAAGTATAATGTTTTTTTTTAATAAATTCCTATATAAAATATATGATAGGCTAAAAACAATTTTTTAACATAATTTCAAGAAAAATAGGGTTAGATTGAGTCATTTTGTTGTAGTCCAGTAAATAAAGACCGAGAAACCCCCCAACCTGTTCATCTCATTATTGTCGGACTTTTTTTTTTGCAACTTGTAGGTATTCACGGGTAGATTACTCTCTGAAAATATGTCCTCCGCGGAATTTGCGGAAGGGGCTGAAAAATGGCCAATAATCCCAAAAATTGAGTTTTCCGCCGATAGCTCCGGAAATATGACACTTAGAGAAGTGGGGTTTTGCTAGGAAGGGAGAACAGTTTATTATCTACAAAAATGATCCTTATCATTTTTGTCAAAAGTTTAACCGTTTTCGAGATAAACGGGCCCAAGCGTACCTCGAGCTGCTGCGCTGCGTCTCCGGGAGCACGCATGGGAGGGCGGGCAAATTGACCCATAACTTGAGTAAAAATGAATTTTTTTCAAGATTCAAAGTGCATATGAAAGGAGGGACCTGTACCTATAACATCGTGTAACTTTTTCGTTTTTTTTATTTTCCAGGAATATTGAAAAAACTGGCCAAACTTTATTTTTCCTGAATATTTGACCGCCCTTATCAATCCGTTCATATTTTTTAAATTAAGCGTAGTTTTACCGAAACCTTTTGGATAATGGGACTTTGATAGGTGTTGAATGTATTCCGAAAGAATGAATAAATAATTTTTGTGTATTCTTATAAACAACATGTTTTTCTTGGGACGTTTTTTTTTTGATTTCCGGAGTTTTCTGAAAATTCTCGGGTCTACCGCAAATTGATAAACAGTGATTGGCAATATCGGTCTTGAATGCACACCATTGGAAAGCTGAAAATGTCCTCTTTTCGATGGTTTTTAAAATTTTTGGCTTAGTTTTTTAGTTTTCCGGAAAATTTTTGCAAACCTTTTTTTGCAAGAAATATTGATCCAGGGACAAAAATGATGGGGACCATTTTTGTAGGTAATGAAACGTACTTCATTTCTAGCAGAACCCCACTTCTCTAAGTAGCATATTTCGGGAGATATCGGCCAAAAACTGAATTTTCGGGATCATGGGCCATTTTCCAGCTCCTTCCGCAATTCCCGCGGAGGACATATTTTCAGAGAGTAATCTACACATGAATACCTACAAGTTGCAAAAAAAAAGTCCGACAATAATGAGATGAACAGGTTGGTGCCTTTATTTACTGGACTATTGGTACATAATTCAGAAATTTTGGAAATTTTGAAAATTAGAATAGGAAAACTATTCAAAAATTGGAGCTATAAAGGACAGATACTACAACAAAACATGACGAGAAGTATCCAAAAAAACTGTACAAGTTTTTTTCTTAACATAACTAACAATTGACTGATTCCTAATTTTTGTACCATATTGAATTCGTTTTCTGTTTAATTATTAAGAATTAAAATTTTCGTGTACGATGGGGCAAGTAGTTTTACTTTATAAATTACAACTCAGTCTAAATAATACTTATAACGTTGAGTGAAAATCACTCAACGCTTATAATAACATAGAAACTGTAAACTTACCGTTTTTTTCGTAATTTGGTACATAACTTTATAAACGACAAAATTCGTCATTTGGTTCATAACAATGAAACAATTTAAAACAAATACTGAAAACATTTTCCTCGCTACTTTTTTTTGAGTATAAATTCTAAGAAAGCTGCATCACAACAATAACTACCAAAAAAAATACAACCGTATCATGGATTTAACTTACAGTTCTATAAGTCTGACAGTCGACAAATTGAGCCCAAAAAATTTACAGCACTAAACTTCATCTGCCCTTTTTCTTCCGTTCTTTCGCCAACTTTCTTCTTTTCAAGATCATTTCGTACAAAACCTCCAAGCCCTCGTGCAAACCGTCACCGGTAATAGCACAAGCTGGTTGAACGTGCCAAAGATGGCTACCTGGAGCTCCTCCGTTTCCTAATTCTGAGAGCCCCAACAGTTTTTCCAATTCTCGAGGTTCCCGGGCTCCCGGCAGATCTTGTTTGTTAGCTAGCACTAAAATTGGAACTGTAGAGTTTTCTGGAGCTTTGACAGTTCGTATAAGTTCCATCTTGGCCTCCTCCATTCGCTCCATATCTACGCTATCTAAGACAAAAACTATACCATCAGTGCATCGAGTATAAGACTTCCAAAGAGGTCTAAGCTTTTCTTGACCACCAACGTCCCAAACGAGAAAGTTTATACCTGTAACAATTGTAATAAGTACTATTAGTGAATATTTCAAAAATTCTTTTACTCTATTACCCTTTGCTTTCCCAATCATCCCTTTAACTTTTTCACAGTTAAATCCTATGGTAGGTACGGTGTTTAGATACTGGTCGAATTTCAGCCTGTAAAGAGCAGTCGTTTTACCGGCAGAATCCAATCCCAGCATGACCACGTGTAACGTTCCTTGTCCGGATGGTAAAGCATCTAAGAGAGATGCATTTTTACCCATATTGGCACCCATTGGTTAGAAGAATTTATCGTTTGGGTAACTAGGCAAGAAAAATAGCAGTCTTCAAATTACATTTTGATTTTTGGTTCATCGAGTTCGAACTTTATGGGGACGTTGATTTACGACACTCGTAATTGGTGTTTTAACATGGTATTGTCTGTAAGAAATAAAAAAAAACCACTTAATTTCGACTAGAAGAAAAATACCATACATGTAAACAGACGCGACTTTGACAGGTCGGCCATATTGGTCTAGAGGACAACCGAATCGATTAGTTGGAGTTGAGCCTTGTGTTGTATGTGCTGTAAAATATTTTAGATAAATTTAGCTTGTAGTGAAGTCAGTTGGTTGTCAGACAGACTTGAAGAACCTGGCTTAAAGTCTAACAATTTTAACAATGTAAACTAAATTGAATTTGTGACCTCCAGCACAATATGGCCGACCTGTCAGTGACGTCTTTCTGGAATGATCTCAGTTTGTGGTTGTCAGTTGTAGTTCAGGGCGTGAAACAAACATAAATTTTACATTATATAAACGCTCTTAAGGTCATTTTAGATTAGACGATTTTTCGTGCAATATTTAGTTTAAGTTTTGGAACAAAAGTAATAAATGTCTATTTTCTCAAAGATGAAAATAATTCAGTTCCAATCATTAGTTTAGATCCTTCTCAGAATCATAAAAATATTCTTTAACCATTTTAAGACATAACCACAAATTATCCAGATTAATGACATTTTCATAGAACATTTTCATCATGAAACACAAACAATACAATCAAATTGTTAAGAAAATAGAAGCTGTTCTATTTTTTTTTACAATTTGACAGGGTAGACAATCTTTAATACAATTTTTAATTTTAAACTTGAACTAAATTTTGTACCAGAAATTGTCTAATCTAAAATGACCTTTAGATGGCAATGTAGGAAGAAAATAAGCACACTGAGCATGCGCCTGACGTCTCTTTAGTAGTAAAAGTGTGTGTTAGAACAAACATTTACCAACAGGAATATATTTATTGTGATTTTGTGATATATTAAAACTGAATCACTTTTTTCTGATGTAATAATTTTTAACTTGTTCAATTAAAAAAAAACATTCAGTTAATTAAAAATGTTTATGTAAATAAATAATAATTTTAATAAAGTGACTTAAATTAATGTTCGTCTAACTCATAATATACATTATAGAACAGAGTATTTTATTCATTTCTCAATTTTAATTACTTTTTCTTCGTGACTGGTTGCTTACGATCATGTTCCTTATCCCAATGTGTAACCATATGATTAATATAAACTGTGACCTTTTAATATACAGGGTGTTACAAAACCGTACGACTGTGACATAAGTTTAGAAAAGAAATATAAAAGTTTCAATAAAGTCCATTTTCCACGGTGCGAGTTGACGCTGCAACTCGAAAAATTGCATGCAAATTGGCGTTTTTTTTCGTTGGGTGCGTCGGTCGCATGAATTAGAACTTGCTCTATTTTCGAGCGAGAAGTCGCTGCGACTTGGTAACTTTTCTGGTGGATTTTGTCGCACCAACCCAAAATTTATATTGGCTGACATTGCTGTCACAGGATTTCTTCTATGTTTTCTTCTCGTAGAGCAGCACAGGCCATAATACTAATTACTGTTACTAAAACAATGCCCTCAAAGTTTTCCTCATCCATTCTGTTAACTTCAAGACTTCTACTCCTATTTTCTTTATTATCACGAGCTAATTTTTTTCACACAGTGAGGTTATGAAACCAGAACTGCCAATTTTTTAACGAAGTTGGCAACACGTAACGTTTCCCCTATGCCTGGATGAGTCGCAGCAACAAACTATCGATGTGCTGATTGTACTTTTTCTCGCACCAATTTGTCCCAGCAACAAGTCGCTGCGATTTGTCGCAACGTGGAAAATATACGTTACTCTTTTAAGTTTAAATTTACCGCCATGTCATGTTATGTTAGCGGATGTACTTGTCAAGTGATACACTTCATTCTAACAGGTAGGTGATCTGTGGTCTGTGATTGATTATAACAGAAGAATGGTAGAGAGTGATGGAGAAAGCATGAGCAAAAATACAATAAGCCATTAGGCTGCAGCGTATCGGAGACGGGCTCGAAAAAAAAACCGTATATAGAATAGTAGATAAACGTTATAACAGTTAATGAATCATCCTGTACACATATAAATATGAGCATCCTTTCCCTTCTGCATTCAACAACTAGATAATTTATGACATCTAGATAAGTACTGTCCCACTTAGAAAAAAAAACCTTTTGCATAATAACAATTTTACGTATAAGGTGTACCGCTTTGGTTGCCGTGAGAAATTTTATGATCAAATTCCTTTTAAACAGAATGAATGATGTTATGAAATGGACCCTGGTTAAAAGTTACAACAATCATATTCGAATTAGGAGGTCAGGATGCATTCCGTTTTTACAGAATATGTGTGAAAGTTTTGGAATGGTAACATAGTTGAATAAAATTAATATTATTTATGGTATTTGTGGAATTTAATACAGTGTTCGCCAACTAACTTGATGTCGTAAATGCTTTCTAGGGAGCTATTGACGCCGCCCATCCGATAACTGTAGTGCCCTGCAAGTTCTGAGGATACGCTTTCTGTTACAAATTATATGATCCTAACTTAATAAATAATATTTAATTATTTGTTATAATTATTGGTATATTGATTTTAATAGAAACGGATTTGCTTTATACCTGAATTCTGAGTACATAAATACTATTTTAACAATAAGGTAGGTTACAATAACATGTTATTTATCTAATTGAAGATTATAACACTCTATATATCACTTGACGAGTTCAGTGTCCTTCAGTACATTTACGATTTTCTTCATTAACGGCTAATATTTTTACAAACACTTTATTGTACAAAGCAGAAACAATAACTGTGTGACGCTACGCTACTGAAAATCACACCTGATAAGGTTCGATGCAATTGGCGTTTGTCAAAATTTTACCACCAATAGCAGACGACTAGGCAGGGCACTATTACTCTGTCTCTCTTAGTTGGTAATTTCTGGGACATCAAGCTAGTTTTCGAATACTGTACAAATGTATAGGAAAGGAAGTATAAGTATTATGACCCAGAAATTGTAGGACAACAGGATTGCGACTCTGCACCCTATATAATTCTACTATCGACTCTATTTACACGTCCTAGGAGTCTATATCTCCAATGAGATAATGATTCACAATCGAAGATAATGTGAGAAGCTGTTTCCTCCTCTTCCATCCACAACCGACAGATAGGTTCTTCCCTATATATGTCGATAGTATACATGTGCTTCCTTAGGGTACAGTGACCGGTGAGTAAACCCGTCACTATCCTTATCTGGCCCTATTAAGGTTTAGTATTTTATTATTCATCGTCTCCGAGGGTTTTTGGACCAGTAGTTTACTGTGTTCCTGTTTTGGCACGTGTCTCCAGTACGACTGATATTTAGTTTGACTCCACCAAGATATACAACCACGTACAGCAGTTTTAGATATCCTAAATATAGGTTCAGGACCAGTAAATGCAGTCTCAAACCATAGCTTTGCTAGGATGTCGGCCTTTTCATTTCCTACAACGCCCTTGTGCACCGGGACCCACTTAAGAGTAACTCTATTATGGTTAGCCATAGTTAATAGTTTTTGTAGCCAGTCCCAGACCAGTCTAGATCTGATCTTAGGACATACTAAAGATTTTAGTGCTACCTGTATCAGAGAGTATAAGGATCCTTTGGCCTCTGTACCCCTTTCGATATTCAATTGCAAACACATGTCGATAGCGTAGATGAATGGATATTGCACCTGCGTCTAGCACCATGCACTCCAGCTCCTGTTTCAATGTCAGTCTTAGATCCGTCTGTGTATCACACCAACGTTCCTTCATGGGGCAATATTCTTGACTGAGGGAGTGAAGCTTCCCGAGAGAAAAGATCTTTTGTCTTTGTCACTGAAGTGACAGAGTAACCAAGCGAAAAAGACAAAAAATGTGTTCTCTTGGGAAGCTCTACTCCATCAGTCAAGAATACACACACTGGCAGCATGCTTCCAACCCATCCCAGCTGGATATGGTTGGTTGGTTGTGATTATGTGATTGCCCTTGCTGCAGATGCGTTGGGATTATACTATCTGGTCCAGGAGCTTTGTATGTCTCAACAGAGTAGATGGCCCAGTTCAATTTGCATTGGGTTATTACTTTGTTGGCAAACGGGCATACATAGTGAGGTAAGGATGTGGAAATTTGAAGAAATATTTATTTTGGAAGCATAAACATATTCACAATAGGCCAGGATATCGTAAATTTAATTATTTAGCTTTAAACATAGCGTGTTAAATCATCATACAATAGACCCACAATAATATGTAAATTAGATGCAAGTGAGAGAGTTTTGGATTTTTACGATTCCAAACCAGATGGCTCGATTTTCTTTACACACACACCCATCATACGAAGAACACTGTGTTACGAATATCAGGTGCTAGCAGTTACTTTCGAATAATTATTAATATAAATCTGACACAAAAACACATTTTATCAGACTGTTGTGCAGATGCGATGAGATCGTTGCAAGGTAGTTTCATTCAACAAATAAAATATCATGTTCAGGAGAAATTCCACGCTCATAACTTTGTTTACACTTTCTGCGGGTGATAATCTCAGAAGATTCGCCGACATACTTCCGATTCTATGTGAAGAATTAATTAGGTATTCAGATTTTATACGAAAAATGTTTAAAAATAGATTTATTTGTTTTCTATTTTAATAAGTTTTCATTATACCAGTTTTTGGGCATATTTTAATAATAATACTAATATAATAATGATAAAACTTAACTTAGATGGACGTGACTCTAATCTAGATTTATTTTTCAATGCCAAACAACATTTCCCGAAATTTTTAGTATTAAGGGCACTTTATTCTTGTCTCGAGATCAAATTTTCTGTTTAGTTTTCGAGGATGCACAGACTTTTATCAGGAATAACAATGTAAATAAATATTAATCTATAGACTGATTAGTTTTCTGTCATTGTTCATAAACCGTGTGAATTTTTGTTTCATTATTTATGTTAAGATTAACATTTCATGTTAAACATAAAGTTCGGGTCAACTATTATTAATAAAACGTTTGATTCAATATTGTTAATTAATCGAAAACATATTACTAAATTAAATAAATAAACATTCCATTTAGTTTTATCGGCGTTTAATTATAATAAATTGAACTGATTTGTAAATAAATAAATTCAACACGTGTTGTTTTTTGAAATCTTACCAGTTACCAAGTTATTTCAAGATCATGTACAATTTTATGTATTTTTTTCAAAATAATTTCGGATATAAGGAATTTTAATTTATTGTCAATTATGTAAAAAAGTATTTATTTTGAAATTATAAAAAATATATATTTTAAAACTTCCCAATAAGCACTTTCATTTGATACGTCACACGGCACAGTTTGGAAAAAAATTTTATTTATAGTTTACCCCCTAAAATGTGCCCAAATATCCAAAATTCAATGAGGTGTACATAGGTGAGAAAGCAGAAAAAGGCTTTGTTATAATGAATAATTTAAGGGTCGTCTATTTGCAATTCCACATGACTTTGACAAGTCGGCCATATTGTTCTGGAAGGTAACCGATCAGTTGGAGTTGAATCTCTTGTGTGTTTTGGCATGTGCTGTAAGTCAGTTGATTGTCAGACAATCTTTATACAACAATGTCAATGTAATACATATTTTATTTAAATAATAAAAACTTTACAAATATAACATGGCGCAGTCAGTAAACTGTCCCTGTATTGAATTAAATAATAGCTAAAATGTCAGACGACGAAAAAATCAATCAACAAAGGAATTATGTCAAGAGCACAAAGGTACCGTATATCTTTGCTCCCCACTTTTCACACTCAACAACACTAAAAAATGATACCAGTAAACAACAATAAAAACTAAATTGTGCCCTCCAGGACAATATGGCCGACCTGTCAATGACGTCATTCTGGAATTAATTTTTTTTCAGTGAAACCCATGCTTCAAATTCTTTTAGCTGATAAAACATCTAATCAGAAAGTTGCTAACTTCATCTTTAATTATATGATGATTTGAATTGAGAATTGCAAATATATAGGAATTCTTAATTTCCAGTACCGGAAAAGGACCGTATTATTATTTTTGGGATGCTACGAGGGTTCCATATTTTCATTCAGACTGTAAAACCAAAATTGATTCTAACTAGGACTAAATATTTTATAACAATTATCATATTTATTATAAAAAACATTCTCCATATCGTGCAACATAACATCTTACTGAGAAATGTTCTCAGAAAATATTTTAAAACAAAACCAGCAGTGTTTGTTTTTAAATTTTAATTTGAAGATAAAACGAGAGGCGGTCACGACATGAACGGTCAGTAAAATATTCATATATCAACTGATGACTATGCAACATATTTTTTAATAAGTTCACCGCACGTTAGCAAAGTGTACAGTGGGTTTTAGCAAGGATTAAAGATAAAGGCGTAATTTGTTTAATACCAGGGGAAGCATAAAAATGTTCCATATATTATTATATATACATCTACATACAAACCATCATTTTACTTAAATTATCCATATACAGCAAAATGTTTGTTGATAAGTTTAATGTTTTGACGATCCCATTATTTTTTTGGTCCTTCGAGCCGGATAAAAAAGGAATTTTACTATTTACTAGTAATTGGAAACCATTTCCCTCCACCAGAGGCAGAGATACAATAAAAATTAAGCAAAGGCATCTATAAAGATAAACAAGTAAATTTTTCATTGTACGACCATTATTTGTCCTTTATATATCGTGTACAGAAAGTTCATTGACTATGAATAAAAAAAAAGTCATCTAGTAAACAATTAAAATGCCTCGCACGCGTTTTCGCTTTGTTAATTCGTATTACATCATGTTTAACATTCTAATTGGGCTACTAGAGACACCGGCGGAGTTATGAATTTTGTATTAAACGTATGCGCATTGCGCATAGCATAGTTATCGAATTATACATGACCTTAGACTGGAAGGATTCTCCGATTATTACAGACGTGTTGACTATTTTTACTTCAACCACCGTCCTAAACATTATTTTCGCACTAAATACTAAACTCTTCATTCGTTATCGAATGTCCGAAATATCTGGAAGAGTCTTCTGGAAGATCGAGTTTGCAACGTAGTTTCCAAAGCCTCGGACAACATTATTAGCCCTATATCAAAGGGTACGCTTTTTAGTGGGTGGGTTAAGTAATGGGAATTGTGCGAAAATGGAAAAATATATTCAATTTCGACACGCGCGCGTAACAATATTATACTCTAACTAAAGTCAGTGTGATGACCATAAAATAAAGCAATGTTGTCAGATATATTTTCTAAAATTGTTAGGCTCGCTACACAAATGTTTCTCTTACTTCACTAAACTGTTAGTTCGTGATGTTATAAGAAAGCTAGTTTGGAAATATTTTTAAAAAAATACATAATGTAAATTTATTAGTAAACATTAAAATAAGTCGCTTGAAATTACTGAAAAAAGAAAAATTAATTAAAACCACTTTTTATATGTTACTATATTTAAGAAAATTTTGAAGAGTTGGCAACGTATTGCACGTGCAGTCAAGACTTCGGAACAACCAATCATCAACTGCAGTATTCATCGCATTATAACGAAATAACCGAAGTATACTCCGTTTGACGTTTTTGGCAGAAAAAATTCTACGGTCTTGAGAGTGTTCGGGGGGGGTTGTGTTGCGGTTCGGCTTATAATCCATTAGTATCATTCAGTGTCGGGTGTGAATTTTGTTTTAAAGAAATATTTAATATAACATCTATTTCTTGGTTGAGTGAGTTTAGTGAATTGTTATAGGTATTTATAGGAAAGTGTAGGTGATCTAGTGTAGAAAGGTATCATTAATATAAAACCTTTTTGATAGTGTAGTGGTTAGGTCGCGTCAGTGAATTGATATTAATATAATATTCATTTGTTCGTAGACGTTAGGGTAAGTTTTATAATATAATTAATTAGAATGTCATTTTGGAGACCATTTGAAACAACAGTCCAAGATGATGCGCGGGATTATTGAATTGTGGATTTTAATATAAGAAGTTAGATAATCGAATGGTAATAATGGAGTCTCGGCATATCGCTGAACTCAGACAGGAGTATTTGCGCAAAACAAAAGGGTACCGTGATTCAAATAGAACTATAATTTATTTAGACGAAACTTGGTTTGATACACATGATGTTGTCAAGTGTTTATTCATTTATTTGTTATTCAAACAATCATTACGGTTTTATTACATGAATAAATATATAAAACAAAATACATTTTAACTTAATATGTAAGAAAATAGTAGTAATGGTAATTATATTATAATTAAAACTGTATGAGGATATACACCCACCTTTAAAATATGGTTGGGTTGACGATGACGATACAAAAAACTGTTCTTTAGATACTCCGTGTTCTATAGGAAAGCGCTTTATTATGAATTTTGTATGCAGGTTAATTTTTTTCATTCAAATTGATATAGTAGATTAACATTATTTCACAATATTCGAATTTATAAAAAATTTATATGCACGCCATTGGGCGGCTTTTTCCTTCAAAGGGATTAAAAATATGGGTGATCACATTAACTTTGGAAGAACTTTAACAATATTACTGGATTTTCATATCACTTAAGATCACACGTGTACATCTAAGATCAATTTACAATAAGCCATCTGGTTTTTGTTTGTTACTGCGACCAATACTGAATAAACGCTCAACAATCAAACAAAAGACATTTGATTATATTGTCTGACGTCTCTTTGTTTATTCAACTCACAGATTGTGCACCCGCATAATTTGAATGTGGGTTTTATTGCTCTTTAATCAAACGTTTCAATGTTGGATTTATTGACGAGGTTCAATCAAAATTTGAATAATTTGATAGTATTTGATGTCACCGGATTACACACCAGTCGAGTTTATTAACTTAATTAAAAGATAATTGAATTATATATACGGGATATCAATAGATTTGAATAAAATTAGTGTCGGGTTTGTTGGAAAATCGATAATATCGTCCGGAATGTTTGTCTTTAAATCCAGTTTTTCAGCTAGCTGGCCTTATTCGAGTTCTTATTATAATAATTAATAGTCGTCTTATATAATCTTGATCAAAACTTTTATTATGCTCACGAATCACTTTGACTTTGTTTTTTGATAAATATATCTAATGAATATTGTTCGCTGGACGTTAGCGTCCAGCGTTAGTTACTTGGTAGAGTGCAGACGAGCGACCGACGACATTTCGAAGAATCTGCGTCCACTTCAAAGAGACACAGAAGTCAGAATGTAGTTGGCGTTCAGTGCAGTCTTGTAAGAACTATACAATTTATATAAATGTTTCGTGTGGATGCAACGTCTACTTGACGTCACTGGACGCAGACTGTCAAATGGACTTTAGTCGCCTATCTACAGTGATCCTTTAAAATCACTATTTAGGAAATATGCTATTACTAAGTGGGTTGATTTAGATTTATTTAGGATTATTAGGAAATGTATCGCTACAATTTATAAAATATAAAATCCAAGGTAACTTTTGTTGGTCGGTAAAGTGTTAATAATAGTATTATTTTATTTAAGTTTGAAAAAAATGGTACCTACTTATTTAACGCTTGACACATTTTGTAAATAGATTGATTTTAAAAAAACCAGAGTCAATTTAAAATCGTCTAAACATATTTCAGTACGATATACGGGGTTGGGATAAAGTATGTAAATATCTTTTAAACGAAAAGAACGATATTTATGAAAATTTGCAGGTAAGTGCAATGGAACAAAATGCATCTAATGTACATTTTTTTGTTAATAATATACTTCCGGTTTAACCGGAAATGCCATCAACTTCTTTAATTTAAATGGGACACCCTATATATTTTTACAGATTTTGAAAGAACTTGTAATTTTGAATTCATACATACCGAGTTTAGTGTGAAAAATTTTGTAAAAACGAGGAATATAGCACTTTAATCAACATCCTTTGATTTTCTTGCGTTAGAGCAGAAAACTATTTAGATAAACTAATTGATGTCGTTTGTATGCATAGTAATTAATAAACGAGTACTGTCTAGTACGTCTTTTGTTCTCCAAGTATCAAATTCTAATTGACGGAAATAAATTTTACAATTTAGAATGGTTCAATTAAGTGAAAAAGAGCGTATTGAAATTTTAATGATGATCGGTTATGGTGATCGTGTTAGAACTCATGAAGAAGTGTGTCATATTTTTAATAATTTGAATCCGGAGAGAAATTCTATATCACGCTCAACAGTAACTAAAACATTACAACGTTTTAATACAACTGGGATGGTAAAAAATTTGCTGAAGCCTGGAAGACCGCGGACTGCAACGAACGAAACTGTTAAATAAAATATTGCAATCTATTTAGAAGCATCACCTCAAACTTCCACCACAAATTTGGCACTAAACCATCAGTCGACGTTCTGTAGGAAAGATATTAAAAAGTAAAAAGTATCATCCGTATAAGGTACAGTTGGTTCAAGAATTGTCAGATAATGATTTTGACAGACGGCTGGAATTTTGCGAACGGCTAATGGACATCTGTAAGGTAGACGACAATTTTGCTTCTAACATAGTTTTATCCGATGAAGCAACTTTTTGTTTAAATGGAACAGCTAATCGCCATAACTCAAGGTATTGGTCAAATGAGAATCCTCATTGGATTCATGAAGCACATACCCAGCATCCACAGAAGTTAAATGTTTGGATGGAAATTGTCGAAAATAGGCTTATAGGCCCATTTTTTATCGACGGAAACTTGAATGGTGACAAGTATTTGGATCTACTAAATAACGAAATTATTCCTGCACTTCAACAGAATGGGCACTTACCACAAAATGTTTGGTTTCAACAAGATGGAGCACCTCCTCACTAAGATAGACGAGTTAGGGATTTTCTGGATGCGAATTTTCCAAATCGATGGATTGGACGTAGAGTGGCCTGCTCGTTCTTCTGATCTCCTTCTTTGGGATTATCTAAAATCACGTGTTTACTTTAGACGATCAACAAACTTACAGGAATTGAGACAAAGAATTATTGATGAATGTGAACTAATACGTGGAGAAGTCTTGGAAAGAGTGACTCAAGAATTTGTTAATAGGATGGCATATTATCAGCAAGTAAACGGCGAGCATTTTGAACATTTAAAGTAATTTTGTTTCTCATTATTCTAAAATAATGAAATGTGTAATATTTAATATCTTTTGTATAATTAATTTATTCAAGCTAAGACGTAATCTTTATGTTTATTTCCATTTTTCCTTTCCTTCAGTTTTCTTTAAAAAAACATTCTCAACTTTTTAATCAAAAAAATAATTTATAACAACAAACGGTTTCTAATCTAAAAGTTAAGAACCTCAAAAGAAACTTTATAAGTAAAAAAAACTACAGACAGCTGGTAGCTGGTAATGCTTCCCCTTTAAAAGAAAACTTCTCCGATGAAAAGATGATGTGCGGAAGTTCCCAAGACAGGCGATTCAATAAACTCGACACCACCGCTGATTGAATATACAGGGTGATTCATAAGTAATGGGCCAAATTGTAAATCTACGTCCAGAAGGCCAAAATAATAATATTTTCATTAACAATAATGGGTCTTAGTCTGCTCCTTACTGAGGTACAGGATGTTAAAGCGAAAAAAATAAAATAGATTTTTGTTAATAGATCAGCTTCTTTTCTACGTAATGACTTGAAAATTGGGTATGAACTAGTTTTTGTAAGGGTAAACAAGAATGTGTGAGAGGATTTGAGTTAACTCGTAGATGTCGCCACATGCGCCATATGAATTAGATGAAATCAGCTACAAATTTTTTATCGCTCATTATTTTACAACTTACTTATTTAATTTGGATAGCCCCATCATTTCTGTAGAAAAAAGCTATACTTCTTTGATCTTCAAAATATTAACGATTTTCGAGATATTTGAATTTTACTAATTCACTACACTACATTTCACGGTGGTCGACGTAGCATTAATCTGTTAAGATACAAGCATGCCATGGAATGTTGACAGTGACAGTAACAACGTGTGTAGTAAAGCTTTGACGTTTAATGAAGAGCTGAAAACATTTTATTGTTAGGTAAACTGATTCATTCTTGTCCTAACATAAATAAAATTTCCGAGACATAATCACTTTTCAAACGAAGAAATGAGAGACATGTTATGCGTTTACGCACAAGAACGTTTTTCTGGGCAAGCAGCATCCAGAAAATATCGTGAAATGTACCCTTACAGAAGGCAGCCAAACCGGAAGATATTTCAAAATATTTATAATCGATTGGGTGAAACAGGTTCATTTCGTCCAAAATATCATACAGGGCATCCTAAAATTATCACTCCGCAGCAAGAAGAAGAAATTTTGGTAAGAATTGCGCAAAATTCTGAAATAAGCACTCGTCGATTGTCTACAGCTATTGGAATAAGCCAACCGTCCGTGATTAGAATTTTGCACAAGGAAAATTTATATCCCTATAAATACACGAGACGAGTTATGAAATAGAATTCAAGATGCAGCCAATTCAATACGAAATAATCCTGCTACATTTTTTAAAGTCAGACAACCCTTAACCAAACGGTTAAATGCGTGTATAAATGCTGGTGGTGGCCATGTTGAAAACCTTTTGCAGTAGGTCATTATTAAGCACAACTTTAATAAGTAGGTTTTGATAAGAGTTGTAAGTGGTCCTAGTTGCTGTCTTCGTTTTATCAACTGGCGTACAATAAATGTGTTTTATTACGTAATGTTTGTATGGTTTCATTTTAATATTATTACCAATTATGAATTACGGTTAGGTAAATGTCAACATTCCATGGCATGCTTGTGTCTTAACAGATTAATGCTAGGTCGACCACCGTGAAATGTAGTGTGATGAATTAGTAAAATTCAAATATCTCGAAAATCGTTAATATTTTGAAGATCAAAGACAGAAATGATGGGGCTATCCAAATTAAATAAGTAAGTTGTAAAATAATGAGCGATAAAAAATTTGTAGCTGATTTCATCTAATTCATATGGCGCATGTGGCGACATCTACGAGTTAACTCAAATCCTCCCACACATTCTTGTTTACCCTTACAAAAACTAGTTCATACCCAATTTTTAAGTCATTATGTGGAAAAGTAGCTGATCTATTAACAAAAATCTATTTTATTTTTTTCGCTTTAACATCCTGTACCTCAGTAAGGAGCAGACTAAGACCCATTATTGTTAATGAAAATATTATTATTTTGGCCTTTTGAACATAGATTTACAATTTGGCCCATTACTTATGAATCACCTTGTATTATATAAAACCGTCGAGATTTCTGTCTTCAAACACGTTATTTTTATAAATAGACAGTATAATCTCCCGACTGTTTGTTCCCTTTTTGCCAACGTTATTTACTATGCAATAACATAATATACTAGCTGTATGCTTTATCTGTTGTAATAAGGAAGCATTAGGGACTTTAAAAATGTTTGTATTAACTTACGAGGTAGATGTGATAAGTTTTTACTTGTCTATTTGGCTTATGGTTAAATTTCTGAAAAAATGCAGACCATTTCCTGATAATCTGTCACCGGAGCAACCGTACTTTTATTCTGGGAAGTTTTCGTTTTATTGTTTGTTTATTGTAAATTAAAATTATCGTTTTCACGTTTTGTTTGGTGCAAGAAGAGGTTAAAGAAGAGGAGAAAATGTGGGATCTCGACTACTTGATCGATCGGACCGTCGACCCGTTAATTATAGACAGTTCCTCAGATGACGAAGAATATTATGATTTTTTATAATTTAATTTCTGTATAATGTATTTTTTGTATAATGTTCAATAAAAAATAAGTATACCTAATATTATGTACATAATGCCTAATTTTTATTCTGTTAAAATAAAATTCTTTCCTTTTTACGAGTATCCTACCGGCACGCATTTGGCACACTATTTTCAGTGTTTGTGAATGGATAACAATAGGCTAAACCCATATATTGACCCCAGCCCGGGTAGTACTACCTACACTTGATAAAAAGAAAGAATTTTACAATGAAATCAATTAAATATTCGTTGGGTCACTCCCTTTGCATACCTAATGAGGTTTTATTACCCTATACCTTTCTGAAATAAACAATAAATTGATTATAAATCGAAGTATTCGGTCTATATGCCCCTGAGGACGACTACCACTCTTACCCTATTTCCCCGGTATCGACATCATCTGTTAATCTATTTAAAAATCAAACCATATGGGTTGTTTACCGTTCATAAAGACTATTTACTACCTTTGTCGTAATATACAAGAAATAAGACAGTCTTTCAACACATGTTTGATAGGAAACTAGTTGGTTTGTTTTATTATTATCACGCACAGATGTTTATATATTGTTTGTTTGAATTAATTAACACAAATAAGTAATGACCACGCGCGTATTTAATTTATTAATTGAAAAGAATTAGGAAAAAACATTTCATGTTCTGAGGTTACCACTCCTGATTTTGCTCGTCTTTGTTTATGTATTTTGTGGTGATAAATCAAAATTTAACCAATTAGGGATTCATTAATTCGATTGGGTTGTGCTCAACAGCCGAGGCACTTGAACTGAATCTTTGTACCATTTCCCATGTTATCCACTTCCATTCCAGAAGCTTTGTGTCTTCTATATAGGCCACTAGTTTGACTGGAGGGATTTTCAGTAGTTGTAATGGTTGTATTATTTCCTCTCCAAAGTTCTTCCGTCTGAGTCCATTCCATGTAAGTTCTCGCAGAAGGGCAGAAGGAGAGTATACAGATTGCGTAAATTACATCCGAACCGTCCGGATTACACAAGTACGACAGAAAAACAGCTGAAAGAGAGAGAGTTTATATTTTATGTTTAGAATAGGTGTAGGTACCTACTTATTTTATTTTTTCAATTTAATTTATTAATGGAAGGGAGAGTTCATATTTTCCACTTCGCCCATTTTGTGCAGATGTTTCCTCAGGGTGCCGTGTCCAGACACCAGGTCGGTAACTGTTTCAAATATCTCTTACTCAGTTTCAATAGCCTGGTTGAGAGTCCCTTGTCTACATTGTTCAGTAAACTCTTTGTATGGACGTGTCCTTGTGTCGAGCTCCATTTGAGTTGGTGTTCCCTATTTAGCCAGTTCCCGATTTCCCCTCTTATGCAATCTTTTGTGATTCCGGACCTATGAAGTCTCTTTTAGAACCTTCTCTTAACTGGTCAGCGATTTCACTACCTGCAATCCCCTCATGTGACACTTTGTTGTCTGTTGTCAGCCTGTTGAGCGATTATTTACAGTTATTCACCACTTTGGGCATTTTTATAAATATTGGAATGCTTTATACGCGAAAAGATCTTAGAGAACAACGCTGCGGTGGTGAAATTTAGTACTATATTGTACGGTATTTTCTCATATCTAAAACCTGTTAGGGTTATAAGTAAATAAAAAAAAGTTGATACGAGATGAAGTGATATGGGGAGGTGTTTAGTGGTCGAAAGGAATTTTATGAATTTTGCGTCAAAATATGATCTCCTAGCGGAATCCATACCAACTTTTGTAGGACACATTTTTCAACATAACCTAACATTTTTAAGATACTGATAGAAAACCGGTTTTTTAGCTTTTATTTTTTTTATGTCAGTTGATAATAATTTTATTAGTAAGAATCTTAGTGGAAGTATAGTTCGTAACTTATAAATATCACCCCACGTGATCAAAGTGCCAAAAAAGAGACGTTCGCTTGTATTATGTCATTCTTTTGCTGATGTCAATTTACGCAATCTGTATATCTTTTTATGCGTTGAATGAGTACGATTTTTTTCAAATGAAAAAAAACATTTTTGGGACATTTATGTAAATTTTGTTTAAATCCTTTCATCTTCAACGGAAAACTTTATTGGTGTTTTTAATTTTGTTTATTTATTTTCGTTGTAAAATAGATTAATCTCGAGAAATAAAAAAAGCTTATCTCAGAATTCTAATCTAGCTCAAATTAAAAAAAAAACATGTAGGATTATACCAAAAAAAGCCGACAAATTCCAAGCTGAGTCATAACGTTAATTTCACTATAAATTTTATACACCTACTGAAAGAAAGATAGAAATTATTTTCTTTTTCCCTTTATAGCGCCTAACGTCCGGACTTGTAGGCGTTCTAACGATTTGGATTGTACTTTTTCGTGTTCAGACAAAATTTTATTTCGTAAATTACATCATAACGACTTGAAGACATTTTCTACATCAAAGTTTCACTAATCTGACGTAGAATAGGTTAGAAAATCCCATACTACAATTTACTGAGCTGACCAAAATCAAAAATCCTTAATTCTACGATATTTTGGGAAAATACAGTTTTTCTACGTTCATTCAAAAAACAAAATATTGAACTCATTCATCTTTATTGCATTCATCTGTCAATTTACTGCAGCAGTTTGCCATCATGACAAACATAAACATTCATTTTGAGTCCATTTAGAGCAACCTAAATAAGACATTTTTTGGTTTTTGCATGAACGTAGAAAAAATATATACAACTCGTGCAAAAAGTGTTTATTGCACTCAACGTGTTGTCCTAACGGCCTCGTTGGACAATTTCACGTCGTTTGCAATCAGCTTTCTTTGTGTACACTTAATGTTGACATAAGCCTTTGAATATGTAGTTAATCTCTTGATTTCATATTCTAGACCCAACTGAATCGTAGGATTAGGAACTACCTAAGTTTTTGGCATAACTGACATATTACCACAAAAATTGCTATCCTTTCCACCTAATTTTATACCCTCTTCAATGAAACTGTACTACTATAACTGTACTTTTTATTTTCATTACAATTATTATATAAAAATAAATCCGGAATATCTACCTGTTAAGATCAACTGGTATGAAATTGTTTTGTACCATACCGGAACTAAGTATTCGGTTGACTGACTATGCGGGAAATGTTAATACATTTTGATATTATTTTTTTTTTATTTCCTCTGTTGTTTGGTGCGATTAAAAAGAGAAAAGAGGATGAGCAAAATTGGTATGAGGCCGGAAATAGGAAGACTACAATAATTGGGGACATTTAGGGCTCTTTATTAGGCGTAGCAAGTGGTGGCAAGGTCGGATCGGTGTAGTATACAGGTTGTCCTTAATAATTTTAAATATAAAATAAACTAAATGGTAAAGGTATTTGTACATTTATTTCAGGAATACTCTCTACTCTATCGAGAGTACTACTACATATAAACTTGCCATACTATATCTCCACCGTTTCCAGAGCCTGTTGCATCAGCTTCCATATAACATTAGGGAATTTCCCCAGTACAAGTATTGTCAGATCATCTGCATAACCCTATTCAGTTCCACCAGGATATCGTCTATGACGAGGTCTCACACCAAAGGTGATAGGACTCCTCCCTCTGGAGGAGTCCTTCATTATAGATACCTCCATGGAGTCTCCAAATAAGATTGTTGTTGCTATTCTGTTGAAAAGCATGTTATTCATCCACCGACTTGTGGTGTCGTCTGTTCCACGCCTTGCAACAGCAGCTATCATGGAATCAAAGGAGGTGTGGTAAAACGCTCCTTCTATATCCCCAGTGGTAGAAAAATATGAAATTTTTTGGGTTGGCAACTTGGACCAAAGTTCCCCAGACTAGATAGTATAAAAAAGATGGATTTTGTTGATGTTTTGAACTTTCTATCAGGGTATAATTTCGGTCCGTTATTTATTTTTATCCTTCCAGTACCAATTAGAAAATAAAATAAATGACCGGCACTCAAAATTGTAGACATGTTTTCATTGTCCAATCCAACCTTTTTTGATATTAAATAAATTTTTATTCCCTCCAACCTGTCTCCTTATACCTGTTCTGCTAAATGAAACTGAACTTGGTTTAACTACTTTCATTTTCAAGTTTCAAGTTTTTTTTTTTTCGTTTAATTGATCGCTAAACAATCATTATGGTATCTCTTTAAGATCTTTGAAGCGTTTTCTATACGCACGTAAAGTAGTTCCGTTCGTTGTTGGATATCGTTAAAATGGAAAGTATTTTGGTCATACAGTTGGACGAGCAGATAGCCATTGAGAGGAACATTATTAAATCGGACGTTTTTTAAGGCCCGACTAAACGTCCTACTTTTCAAAGAACGAGATGAAGGACGGAACTGCTATTTTGTAACTGTAAATTTTATAAATAACAGGTAGCTGTCTATAGATATACTGCCCTACTAAGCCGAAAGGCGCTATCTCTGAGATACGCCCTTTTAGTGATTTTATACCATTCACTAGCAATAATAATTTTGCATCTAATGGTATAAGCCAAATAGCACTATCGAACTTAAAACATTTTGAGTTTTAACATCTCTAAAAAGTTTTGTGCGAAAATACAATTTACAAAAAGTCGATTTTCTCAAAACTTACTCCGATTGAGATACGCTTTTTGGCTTATTGGGGCAGTATAGTTCTTCCAAAGTTAATGTAATGACCCTTATTTTTAATCCCTACTATATCAATTTGGATGAAAAAAATTAACCTGCATACAAAATTTGTAATACAATAATAACGCGTTTTCCTCTAGAACACGGAGTATCTAAAGAACAGTTTTTTGTATCGTCAACCCAACCATACTTGACAACATCTTGCGTATCAAACCAAGTTTCCTTTTATTTTGCGCAAATACTCCTGCCTAAGTTCAGTGAGATTCCATTATTACCATTCGATTATCTAACTTCTTATATTTAAATCCACAATTCAATAATCCCGCGCATCATCTTGGACTGTCGTTTCAAATGGTCTCCAAAATGCCATTCTAATTAATTATATTATAAAACTTACCCTAACGTCTACGAACAAATGAATATTATATTAATATCAATTCACTGACGCCACTTAACCACTACACCATCAAAAAGGTATTATATTAATGATACTTTTCTACACTAGATCACCTACACTTTCCTATAAATACCTATAACAATTCACTAAACTCACTCAACCAAGAAATAGATATTATAAATATTTCTTTGAAACAAAATTCACACCCGACACTGAATGTAACTACTGGATTA
The DNA here is from genome assembly GCA_949126875.1 of Lochmaea capreae. NCBI lineage: Eukaryota > Metazoa > Arthropoda > Insecta > Coleoptera > Chrysomelidae > Lochmaea > Lochmaea capreae. The sequence goes on from OX421408.1 coordinate 4,793,907, forward strand.
TAAGCCGAACCACAACACAACCCCTCCGAACACCCTCAAGACCGTAGAATTTTTTCTGCCAAAAACGTCAAACGGAGTATACTTCGGTTATTTCGTTATATTGCGATGAATACTGCAGTTGATGATTGGTTGTTTCGAAGTCTTGACTGCACGTGCAACTACGTTGCCATCTCTTCAAAATTTTCTTAAATATAGTAACATATTATTATAAAAAGTGGTTTTAATTAATTTTTCTTTTTTCAACAATTTCAAGCGACTTATTTTAATGTTTACTAATAAATTTATATTGTGTATTTTTTTAAAAATATTTCCAAACTAGCTTTCTTATAACCTCACGAACTAACAGTTTACTGAAGTAAGGGGAACATTTGTGCAGCAAGCCTAACAATTTTAGAAAATATATCTGACAACATTGCTTTATTTTATGGTCATTACACTGACAATAGTTAGACTATACTAGATATAATTTTCTAATATCTAATCTAACGTATCCAGGTATTTTTACAAAAAAAATATTTTGATAGGTTTTAATTTTCCATCTGAATTGAAACTATTTCTATGGCTTTTCTGGTTAATTTCTATCTATTTTCAAACTCGCAGATGCTGCTATAAAATAGCGGTTGAAGAAAATTACTTTCCTATCTCGTTGCTTTGTGCCTTTTGTTATGGCTTTTAATTAATGCTCCATGTAACTGTTTCAGGGTGATACATACTAGAAATTCAATTTAAATACTTGCACACAACCATTTAACAAACTATTGAATTGAATTCCAGGAATTAAAAGTTTTTCTTTTTGGTCGTTTTATGTAAAATAAAAGTTATAAGATATCAAAACAAAACAGAATTTCATATTTCACCAAATATTTTGCACCTACGCCCATGATCCAGTTCCAAGGAACGAGAATAGAACATTTTCTTCATAATTGCTTTTTTTAAATAAAATATAGCTTGACTATTATATTATATACCTTTTTTTTACAGAATAGCGAACGCTGTGGCTTGTCATTGCAAATTTACATTTAATACCCCAGCTTCTAAGTAAGCAGGCAATATTTTTGTTGAATATAATCTCCATTTTAAAAATAACAGTGTATCAATTTCGTTTGAAATCCAAGACACGCTTATCTGAACCACGACAATGTATTTATTTTTATACTTTTAATAATAATTTAACTTGTAAAAAATATCTGTCTAAAATTTTCTGTAAAATTGTCGACGACTTGTCTTTGTTTTTGTATATAATTTACCGTAAATTCAGATGCAATCCACGTGATGAGAATCTAAAGCAGCTGTTCACACTCCCCTAACATCAAATATCGGTATTCCACGGGAAATCTCCTCCCTTCAAGTCAAACCGGGTAGAATTTCTAGGTCTATTCCTAGACGTTAATAGATTATAACAGTAATACCAGGGTTTTAAGATATTTATTATGAAACGTTTTTCCACTTAGGTATTCATTTTTTAATCAATTTTTGCAGAGTCTGTTTCAGAAATAAATCGATTGACATTTTCGTCAATAATTTATGTATTTTCAAAAGTAAAATGGTATTTTTAGTCGTTCCAGTTTCAGTTCCAATAAATTTTGTTTGTTTTGCTTTGCAGAAAAAGTCCCCCGTAAGATTGGGTTCTATAACAGGAAGTCTATTTTTGAAACTTCACAGTTAAGGTGATAAATTCACATATAAATCTTCGAGTTTTGGATTATTTCTGGATAACACAATTTTCTTTTACAAATCTACAGGGTAGATTTATTTATATTACATGAAACGTAGAAATATTGTTCATGTTTAATCATTTTTTAACCACATTATGCCGCTGTTTGCCAATTGGCAAAGCCGATTCGATATAGACACGACCGTTGGTACGTGCCAAAAAGCCAGCCGTGTCCCAATGAAAATCGCTGAAGTTTCGGTCTCCTTCAAAGGAAGTCAATGAGAACGGAGAGTGGGGACGGGCCAACCACTGGCCTCTCGCGGCTTAAGTTGTGATTCAGACTGCCTACCAGTTAGCACGTGCTTCCAAATGGAGTGGACGAACGGGAAAGTTTTAACCTAAATAAATGCCAACACATATTATGTACACGTTTTTACAGTTGTTGGCTTTGCCAATTGTCATTTCTAACGGCAAAACGAGGCATTGTGTGGACGCTCCTTAAGACATTAAATTTACGAAATTTTTAATCTTTCCCGAAATAGTTTTTCATGTATCAAGGACGAAAAACTGTTTATTCTACTCGAACCTGCAAATTGATAAGCTGGCGAGACACTTAACAGTATTCGAGTTGCATATTACATTTTTTCGGCGACCTTTAGTACCTAAAATGTAATTTTTTGTAAAGGTCGACGAAAAAATCATTTTTCACAAGAAGTAGCCAAGTGCGATTGTAAAAAACCTCTTTCGTATAAGTGATTTATACTATTTTTCCTACAATCATGTGAAAATTTTACCAAATGAAGTCAAATTTGACGTCTATTATTCATATATAAAGACGTACCGCAAAAAACGGTCGCTGAAAAACACGTGCACCATATAGGTATTCGGGAGGATGTAATTTGGGCGCTAAAGGATTAATGCACTTTTTACAACATGTAAACTAGGCGCCAAGACCGAAGGATCATTTTAATCCTATGTGTATTTTGGGCGCTAACCGACTGAAGTACGTGATTTATGAAATAGTTATTTATTAAATCATCGACATTTATAATAAGATATATTTTTGTAAAGTAAATTATAATAATTTTCAATAATAACCCAACCAAACCTACCCCTACCAAACCACCTTCGTATTTTTAGTCAATTTTTGAAGAATAAATTATAATGTCTGGCTGACTCGACCTACCTGCACTTTTTAGCGGCGAAAATACATGTCGGATTATCTACCCTTCTTGGTCAGACAGGTAAAGAAGGATGGTTAGCGCCTAAAATAAAGGTATTCAGGGATTTCGAGATTTACTACCTTCATAGCTTTTTAATTTATTGATTGAGTTTTGGTACGGGGGCGGATAAAAACATACGTTGTTAGAAAACGTTGTAATTCCACTCTGGATGAATGTTTTCACTTTCTAAAAATTGTTACACATAAAAATTAATTTATTCATTTTAAAACGAATTAAAACCGAAAAATACATCTTAACCACTGGGAATCTATTATTTTCTCATTTAAATTTTGATTTCCATCTGTGGTTTCGTTAAAAACTTAATAATAAAAATGATTACAAATATTTATCGAAAGACCACAAAATGTCTAATTTTTTATAGCTTGAGAATCAAAGCCAACAATAAGTTACTGTATTATCCGATCAATCATGTAAAATATGGCAAATTGATAATCTATTATAACCTTGAAATCAAGGATTATACTTTTTTTGGCATCGCTAGCACAACATCTCATTTTAATCCGAAATATGCCTCTAAAAAGTTGAGCGATAGACCTAGCATTTCATTCACTCATTCATTCGATTGGGTTGTGCTCAACAACCCAGGCACTTGAACTGAATATTTGTATAGTTGATGTAAAAGATATTGTGCAGCTATCTAATCGTATATCCCCTTTAAGTTATGTTGCGGAGCTAAACTCTGAATGGTATTAATATTATTTTGGCTACTTGGCTATATTGTATTTGTATTTTGACCCATCAATCCATCCTTTCTTAACTGTATCGTGTGTATCATACCAAGTTTCGTCCAAATAGATAATCGGCCGGATTTCTTCTCTAGGGTGCGTTCACAAAGAAAGCTGATTACAACACTTAATGTCAAGCGCTTGCTCCAAGCGCTTGAGAATTTTGTTGGGTGTACACAACAAACGCTTGCATTTCAAGCTTAGTGTTTTCTCAGCTCTCGTTGAGACAATGTCTTCCTCAAGTGATGAAGAGTTATTTTTGCTTGAAAATGTCGAATTCGTAGAAGGAAAGTCGGTGTTCATGCAATTAACCGTGGAAGAGGTAGGTTTGGGGAATACCACCATCTATTTCCTCAATTGAAATTGGATAAAGTGAGGTTTTTTTTTTCTTATATGAGAATGGAGTTAACCACGTTTAGTTACATCCTCAAGAAAATTGAAAGCGTTTTAGTCAAGTTTTGGGGAAATTGGCATAAGCAACCTATCCATGCCGAAGAACGACTAGTTATTTGTTTAAGGTGAGTGCATAGTGTCTTTGATTTTTGTAATAAATACTTATCATAACATTTATTTATAGAATATATCTTACAACTAGCTATACAATATAACACATCTAATAGTATACAGGGTGTTTTAATTATTTTTGTTATTTTAAATTTAGCAACCGGGTAAGTCCTGAGGAGTCTTCATTTCCATGATCTTGAGATCCTTCATATTCATCTATGGATACGCTCTGGTTTGAAGTACCAACACGTGAAAATGAAGTACTGTTTGTTGGTGTAGACCCAACACTATAAGACATGGGATACGCAAATTGCTGGACTATATCCTGAATTTTTGCACGAAATGGAAAGATGTGTTCTGGACGAATCTTTCGTACATGAGGCATGAGAATGTAGTTTGAGGCGTTTGTCCCAAATAGCCCCTTTTCTAAAGACTTGAGATATCAGTTCATCGACATCCATACTGCACAGTTGTTTGTTACTGACTGGTTCGGTCAACAAGAGCCGGAAAACAAGTACAAAACGTTCAGAACGCTCAGAACTTGTAGCAAGCGCTTGCTAGCCGGGACAGGCTTTGTATGTGAACGCACACGCTTGATACGATGTAGACTTTTCTCACGTCGGCTGGAGCTTGCAAGCGCTTGTAACCAGCTTTCTTTGGGAACGCACCCATTATACTTAGTTACTTGTTCCAAGTATGTATACTTACTTATAATTTCTACACATACGTTCTTGATGTCAGAATACGACTAAAGAGAACACCTGTTCGAGTAAAGTAAATAAACCCTCTCTCAAAAATAGTTATTTGAAATATTATTTGAAATTTATATTATTTCTACTTCTTAATAAAACGAGACATAAGGTAGTGTTAACTGTTAGTTGTCTGGAATTATATTTTAAGATGTTTTTAAATATAAATAGGTTAATATTGTTTAAAGCATTGTTTGATATTCGGGTTATAAATAGCAGAGGAAAGAACAAAGAGATTTTAGATTGAAAGAAACCATGAATACATCAAAAGAAAGCTCGAGTCGTCGTTTAGGTAAAGATTTATTAAAAAATGTGTTTTGTTATATACATTAACGCTAAGGCCACTTTCAGAGAGGACTGATGATTTGTACTGATGATCAGTCGTGATTCTACGTCATTGGTATGGAGTTGACATTATTGTCTCCTAATAATCTTTGTGGAAAAGTGAATTTTGTTACAACAAAAGAATTTACGGTCAACGAAAAAATATTGTAATCAACTCATTTGTTAATGAGCGTTTAATAAACTCAACTATTAAAGGCATTCACACGCTATCGCTCGTTCGTGCTTTAAACAGTTTCGTTTATTAATCGCCTTTATTAACAAACTAGTTTATTATTAAACTATTAACGATTATTAGTTAAAATTATAACATTAAATGAATTTATCGTCATCTAAATAAGCATTTTAAATTATAATATTGTCTGGGCTATGACGGTATACTCTTAAGAGTCAAACAACAAAAAGCCGACAACTTTAACTTCGCACTATATCGTTTACGTCAACTATACCATTAGACCTAGCATAAAGCCAATTCGAATAGACGATTTGTACTGTAAATGCCAATAAGTCAGACTATAAGTCATATAGGCTTCGTGCTCCTAAACGTCATAAATCAACGAGACCTCTCTGTAGTAGATCGTTGTCGGTGGAATACCGAAACTCCCTGTAAATATTCCAAGAAAGTGAAAAGGATCGTAAACAGCCAAATTTATTATGATCATTATTACCGATGACTCACTTGTGAAGAATGATTTTGAAAGGATTTTTCGTACGAATATTGAACCTGTTCGATGCACATTAGGTTCTTGAATATTTCGATTTATTGGGGATTCCCAGAATACCGGTAAGAAATATAATACCTTGTTAGTCACAGAGTAGAGATACGGGATATCCAAGCAGTTTTTGTATAAAATATTACAATCATAAACAGATCGCGAAGTAGGGTTTTTAATAATGAATTTTTTCCTACCAGTACCTATAGTAATTGGTAGCAAAATTGTTTCCACAATGTGGTATGTTGCTAAGCTTTGCTCAATCCTTCTAAAGGATGTCCACAAAAACAGAGCCATCTGGTGGGGTTCTTTGTATATAATCTCATCTATGGTTTGGCAAACCTATCCGAAGCTACGCGGCATCAATAAGGGGTGAGGAAACATGGCCGATATCTGTCATAAATCTACCATTGACGTACGATTTATTATTTTCTCCAAAAGGTTAAAAATCGTATTTGAATTCAATACAATATTTATAATATTTATTTTGTAGCATTTTACCGGTGGTGTTCTAAATTGTTTTAACTACCGCTTCTTTGTAGTCTTCTCCGTCTCATTTTCGCATATTAAAAGCCCAATCTTGCAATATTAAATTCAATTTCTTAATAGAAGTATCTGGCTCAAATTTATATCGTTTAATATCGCAAAAAGTAAAAAACTGTCGCCAGATTGATGATTGAACTGTATTAACAGGTATTAACAATTTAACTAATTTCATTGTTCGTAGACTTACCGAATCGACCTCAGATTAATACATTAAAAAGATACATTTGTTTACATTTAAAAGTGAACCAAACATTACATCACATACTAAGGTAACTTGCCGACCCTTTGCCAGATGTCTCTCCTTTCATCTGTAAGTAAATAGTTCTATTGGCCAGTGAAACTGTCCGACAGTTTCTCCCCACTCCTTGAAAGCCATTGATGAAAACATATGTATGGAGATAGAATGTTAGCCGTCTTTTCGGATAGTTTTATGAATGACTAGTAGTATTACTCTAAGGAATCGACTCATTGTTAATATTTAATAATTTGATAAGACAAGAATGTCAACCGGCGACCTTTTCTGTGACATTTCAATGTCAAACATTATTGACATTACTAACCTATGAAACAAATAAATATTCTTAGTTTTTAAATATTGAATAAAAAAAGGATTCAAGTTGTGCAGTCGACAGAAAAGTTTTGTAACTAACACGAGTATTAAATGGACGACTAACAATTTCAATAACGCGCGAGCAAATATTTCAAATTGAATTATCTTTACGCTGACGGAACATTATAATGTGGCTTCCTTTAAGTTACAGTAATGTGATCTAGCAATTAACGCTCTTTTAACCTGCTTTATTTCGATTAAAAATGTGACATTTACATTTACAGTTGTACCAACTGAATACTTCTTAAGTTCTTAATCGGATGCTGGCCGCTGGCTAGCTATATTGCGGCCGTTAACGGACTTTTCAAAGTCATTGAGTTAGTGTTACGATATATTTTCATTGTCTACTTATATACTATTCCACTTTTATCGGGAAATAATTCTTGTGTGATCACTTAACTGAAGAAAAAAAAAAAAGAACAATTTAAAATATCTTGTAATCGTTAATTACCGGAGGCGTTTAAAAAAAATTCAGTGAATAAGTAGGTTAGGTTGTACTGTACCGGATGTCCCTTTTTTATTCACGCATTTTATTAAATTACGTTGGCACGTGACTAACAAATAATTTGGGTAGGAACTTAGGAAGGAGTATCGGTCAATGCGAAGGTTAATCATATGCAAACACCCATATTAATTCGAATTCCTTTTAGAGAGATGTTGCTTTCGGTATGATGCACACTTTGGAATGAGTAGGTGCTGTGGAGGATGAAGAAGAACTGCATTTACGCATATCAACAGTGGCAAACGATAACTTATTTCGGAAGGGTTAGTAAGTTGTCTAGAAACTGGTTCACAATGTGGCGGCGTTGAAACCATATTTTGAGGTCTGGAGTATTGGCAATTTGGATTTCAAGGAAAAGCTGGAGAAAATCAGGAATTAATGTACATGCCTAACGTTTCTGAATAAAATTAACAACTACTCAACTGTTTTTGATTTAGTTTAAGATACATGAACAAAATGTTGACGTATTTTTTGACCAAGTCCGGATTTCTGTGCTGTATTTCAAAAAAAACATTGTAGAATCTGTAATCATGATTAAATTTTCATTTCTTTTATTTTCAGTTGAAGATATTTCAACAACATATACAATGTTAAAATAACAAACAGCTTGTGCGTTGCGTTTGTCCATCCTTTTTCAATTTGAATATACTTGTGATACGAAAAATTATTCTTTTAAAAAATAGTAAATTCAAATCTTTAAACGCCCTGTATAACAGCATCCAAAATCCTCATAGTCTCTATATTAACGGCCGATTTCATAATGAAAAACTAAAGTCCACTTTACCGAAAGGAGACTTTATACTAAAGTCCCCTTTAAAGTAGCTGTTAGTGATGAGCAAAATAATTGTTCTTGGTGTTGGTCTTGCGAAACCGAGACCGAGACCAAAACCATTCTTCTACTCGCAAGACCAAGACAGTATGAACAAGAACAAGACTAATACCAAGACCGACTATGCAAGACCAAGACTAAATACGCAACAGCAAATCCAGGATATTCTCCCTACAAACCCATTATATTATATTACAAAGTCTCATAAGTGATCAATACCATGAAAATATCCATTTAATACATTAACCGACAGCTCGTCAAATATGTTATACTAACTGTAGGTAGGTTACCCTGAAATACTTTTCTAGTGCGTGGTATTCTCTCTCTCTCTCTAAAGTGCAATAAAATAAAAGTATTTTACAAAATAATGATTGATTTTAAACTATCTATTCACAATCCATCTTTGAATAACAATAAGAAATAATATCCTAATGAACTTTTTTTAATTCAAAGATAGTAAATGTAGGTTTAAGAATGTTTGTTGAATAAAAATAAAATGTTTACAAAATGTTTTGAAAGATGTTCGTTAAGAAATTATGGCAAGACCAAGACTAAAGCCAAGACCAAACAAAATACAGCAAGACCAAGACCAAGACGAGGTAAGCAAGACTAAGACCAAGACCAAGGCCGAGACCAGACAGATTTGAGCAAGACTAAGACTGTTCGAGTCTTGATCTTGGTCTTGCTTTGCTCATCACTAGTAGCTGTTGACGTCGTTTGGTGCCATAATGAATATTAAAGTGACCTTTCCATAAAATATCTTTTAAGTAATTTTTAAAGTGTTGGTTAACCTGGAATTCATGGATTTTGACATGAAATAGAAATATCTGTCATATTTGGCTCGTTTTTCCGTTCCCGTCTAAATAAATAAGGTTAAGTAGTATTTGGAAAAAAATGGAAATTTTGAAAAATAATAAGAAAGTTGGCTCTTCAAATTTTTCTCGAGAAGAAGAGATGAGATTGATTCAAGAAATTGAAAAATTTAAGCTCATTATATTTTTCAAAACAGTCTGATCTTTTCCTATACACTTTTAATATAATAATTTGAATATAAATAAATTTTTCATCAGATGAACTTGAACTAGAACTAGAGGTTTGAAAATTATTCATATTATGATCAACGACTAAACTAACACAGAACTAGCAAACGTAGCTGGTGGCACAAAAAATCACAAAAATAAATCGACACTAACCTTAAAGGATACTTTAAGTTTAAAGCTTATTTTAAATTGGTTATGAAATCAATAATATTTATTAAAGTATCCATTATGTTTCTTTATGAAATCGGCCGTAAGTAGCATCGTGATATTTGAAGAGAACGATTACATATTTTTACGTATAAAAAATAACCGGTCCCTCTATAAAAGAAAAAACATCGCCACCACTGCCAATGAACATAATAAGAGTCTGGTCCCCACGGCAAGTAGGTATATACCTACCTATGAGTAGGTTATTTATTATAATCTTTTTTTTCTTGTACCATCGAGCCATTTCGTTGGTTATCATTAGATATGCATTAGTATCTTTATACCTAGTCCTGTAAACAATCTGCTTTCATACGCATAAGGATACCAGTACTTATTGGGTAATTAAGACGTTATTTCTTCCTATTTTGGCATTTTTACTCTACATCGACATATATTATAACTTACATTCTGGGTTAAGTATTGTTGTATAGTTTGTCTCAAAATATATCGTCTTATCGTCAATAGCTGCTGTAGAAGAAATCACCAGTGGCGGACTATTTAAAATTACTGTAAAAAGGATCAAATTCAATTGTCAATTTTACGATATTTGAATCCCATTTTACCAATAACTCTATGGAGGGTGGCCCGGCAAATAAGTAGGAACAATCTGGCTTTCATAGAGGGAATATATTTTTCTTCTTATTATATCCTGTCGGCCATTGTCCCGAAGATGAGATTGAAAATCACTACGTTTTTTTCTTCCACTTAATTTTTCAACAGTAAAAACACAAGAGCTTTTTTTTATCGGATAAATTTAACGACAGAATATATGGATGAACAACAACAATAATTATCTTTATTAATACAATAAACTACAGAATATATGATTCATCTTTTGGGTTTTTATATCAACAAAGTTAAATAATTACCAAACCGATTCAAAATAAAAGCACTATATGTTTAAAATTCAAAAATCTGACAGACTAACTGACAGTTTTTGCAGTTTTGCCAACACTTAATTGCTGTGAAATTGTAAGTAACCAAACTTGCGACTCATTGTCATTGTGTAAAAGTGACGTCCGCTTACTAGATATTGAGGAAGAGAAGTTTTTATCCGACAATTTAATTCATGTATAAAAAATCGCATATGCCACAGTGCAATTGTCACTTTGACAGCGGCAAAAGTTAGCTATAACTTTTACAGCGACAAATACACTAGTGGTGTTTTCACTTATTCATTTGTTCATCAATTATCGCGGTGTTGGTTATCAGAATAAATAGTTTGGCATGTTTGTCAACAACTTATTGAATTTTCAAGAACTAACAATGAGTCGATTCGGTGTGTCTACGAACGCCGAAATTAGTCAAATTGTTAATACCTGTGTGTCTACTTATACAGTTGCGACGCAATCATCAATCTGGCGACAATTTTCTACGTTTTGCGATGCAAAAAGATACACATTTGAGCCAGATACTTCCATCGAGAAATTGAATGTAATATTGTAAGATTGGGCATTTAATATGCGAAAAAGTAACGGAGAAGACTACAAAGAACCGGAAGTTAAAACAATTTGGAACACCACCGCTAAAATGCTACAAAGTAAATATTATACCGAATTTAATATTGTATTCAACCCTTTCACCGATGTTCAGTTTAATTCATCACGAGCTGCACGTAATGCTAAACGTAAAATCCTACAAGCACAACCCGAAAAGAGAAAATGTAGTGCATCAGCTCTTAATAAATCTGAAGTATTTGCAATGGCCAGATTATATAAGGAAAATGAACCGGAAGGACTTCAAAATAAATTATATCACATTTTGACGTTTGAACTAGCTTGCCGCGGAGGAGAAGCAGCTTACTGCAAAACCACTTATTTCGTATCTGAAATTGAAAATAATGGAAAAGAAACTGGACGTATCGAGTATAATCCTCTATTTTCGAAAACGAGACAAGGCGGCAACAATAAATTATGTGACAGCAAATGGATCACGCCTAATATTTTCGACGAAGATATTTGCCCAATACGTTTATTCAAAAAGTTAATGGAAAAACGAAACACTTTTATAACTTCGGACAGAGTATTTCTTACACCAAATCCCTTTTGGAAAAATAAAAATTCTAAAGGTTGGTACAAAAATTTGCCGATTGGAATTAATGAAATTTCCAAATGGACTAAACGATCAGCACAACGCATTGATTTAGATGTCAAACGTGTCAAAATTACAAATCACTCAAATCGAGCGGCAGCAGTTAGCGAATTAAGTAAAAGCGGAATTGAAGAACAAGCTCTAATAAAAATAACAGGACACAGCAATTCATCATCAATAAAACCATACTTACAAGTTGACAAAGAGTATCATTCAAGCATTATTCAATCAATTCGTTTGGAAAATGAAAAAACTTCAACATCTACTACAGAAACGATTAGCAGTGGCACCCGCAGCGATATCACTGTTCCTAGTATGAATTTCAATAACTGCGTTTTTAATAATAATTGTACCTACATTAAAATAAAAATGTGTTTATTTTTAATGTTTCAGAAATAAAGTTTGCATTGATATGTTTCCAAATTTCTCATTCATTAAATTGTCCTGCCGAATTACACTCGAGGTTTGTATTGATATTCGGTAAATTTGTGTTGTTCAAATTCTAAACTGTTTCCTAGCAATTTGACGAGAATAACTGTCAACTATTAAAAAGGATGCACCTTTTTTATCGATGTCAAAGTGACAATAACATTTCCAGGTATATGACATTTTAACATTGGAGTTAATTTTATCACTGTTAATAATATCCTTTATACAGGATATTGGTGCCAACTGAATTCAATGCAGCCATCGTACTAACCCGAAACAAACCTGATGGCCTACGCTTGCCTTGTCACTCGACTGTTCTTAAGTTTCATTTCAGGTAAAATTCTTTTAAGGAGGCCGTAAATGGTCGTATTTAGACGATTGCCGGCAAAAGCTAACACGATATATTTTGAGACAAAGTATACAATAACAAAATTATTGGTACCAAGATAACAAAATCTAATCTCTCTTCGGCATAAATAAATTAATTGTTTTTTTACCTTTTATCAATTTTTAACACTCCAACCGGTATCTCGTGAAATGATGTGACGATGCGCCGTAACAAATTTGAAAGTGGGGAAACAGCAAAGCCAATCGTGCGGTAGACGTTATGCAGTGGGCAGCTCGATATTGGCCCAATACGTTCTCTTTCTGCGTACTGGAAGCTCCGCCTTGTCACGAGATACCAGTTTACCTGTACCCAAGACCACGGAGTACATCCAAGTACCTGGCATCCATAAGTTAAGTTCTAGGAACCACATTTATGACTTAACTACAGTTTTCACAGAAATTTCAAGTGATCTAACCTACAAATATTGTATACTTTACTGTTTGTGAATATATTGTTACGATATTTGAATTCAAACATGTTTTTTTTCTAAAAAAAAAATCGTTCATTTTATTTTATACAAGTCAGTGAAGCTTAACGAATTCAAAGATGCTGGAAGAGGTACCACCTGCCTCAGATTTTGATTTGAAAGATAGAGTATATAAATAAAAATCAAAATGTGGAAAAAACCCTGCGGTCAGGTAGGTAGATACGATTTTGTACAGGGCGTCCTTTGTTTCAACTATAAAAACGTTTGTTAGTTCAAGACGTAAGCAAAATTGTTTCCTTTTCGGAATGTTCGCCACTCAAAAACAGCATTTTGGGAACAGATTTAATACTATTATTACACTATACAAAGTTTTTGAAAATTACTATTCAAAGAACAAGAAGCAACAGCTACTTCTCGAGCTATGTGCCCCGACAGACATTGAAATACAATTCCAAGTTAAACGGGGTTGGTATATATGAAAATATAGAACCAACCATTCTGGTTTATAATTTAGAAGGGACAATATCACTTGTAGACCGGTTTCGGCGTATTTGCGCCTCATCAGAACCAGGTAGATATTACCCGTCATGAAGCTCTAAGAGCATAATCCTGGAATGAAGACAACGCTGAAATCACATTAATACATTAAACCCTGTGAAGGGAATGCCAAGAAGAAAATTCTTTATTGACAAAAAACCATCTCGGTTTTGTAGTTATTTATTCGATTACAATTTTATACTATTATTTTGACTTATATTGATAAGACGCTTTACTAAAATATGATCATTTTTACAGGAAACTGTAGTTAAGTAAATAAGGCTTTTGGGTTACATATTTTCAAAATAAATAGTAATTACATCAAATTTCCACACTAAATATATGAAAAGGATAATTTTTGAACTCATTTTATTTTTTGGAAAAGGTTTTTGCACTTTTTGGCTCCATATATTATAAGGTAAACGATGAAGTAAACGTTAAATTTCCAGACAAACTAAGGAAAATCACTACAGCCGTTTTTGTGACAAAATGGAAACTTATATTTGCGACATTCCAGAGAATTTTCCGTACATTTTCATGGAAACTTCTTTCTTATTCAATCTCAATTTCATTTTATTTTCAATTAACCAAAATTTTAATTATTATTTATGTGGACCACCCCGTAAATACACCTGGGGTTTTATCGATAAAAGAGCTAGGTAGACGTGAAGCGTTGCTAACCTGACACGAAATGGGCACCCCATCCCAAGCGCCCCCGTTCGGCTTGCGGGTATATCAATCTAACATGCAATGATATTTACAATTTAAAAAACAGCATTTGGTATACAACTTTAATACAATTAGTCAGAAATTGTTGAAAAATTGGCAAATTCTTCGCGAGTATAGGAACGTTTTTTTTACATCATTTATTTACGGAGACGTCAGTCTCCGCTGCAACGACATGTTAGAGTCATCAGTGGCACATAAAAAAAAAACGCAGTTGTTGTTTACATCATTCATCATTATATCTGACAACTGACAATCGATACCACTAGAAATTTTTTGAATTTCTAACGCTGTTAACAGTGCAGTCAATACTTCATCACATTCTAAATTGATTTCTATTTATTCGTCCATTTTTCTAATAATTCGTTATAACCGCTTCAAATCTTACTTTTTTGAGGTTAAGCCTTCTTTTTGTAAGACACCAAATTTACCCACCACATCGAAACAGCGGTGGAATTATATGCAATTTTGGTTGATGCAAATGAACGCGTCATTTCTTCAATCTAAAATCCACCAATGAATATAAAAACGCAGTTGGTGGATCTACCGGTGAATAAAAAAACATGCCTTATATGAATTGTATAGTTCATAAGAAATATCAGATCAACGCAACGCACAGCCAAAACAGCTGATCATAGAGACCTGAAACTTGATGGCTTTTCGGAAACTATGTTCGGGTTAACCCGATCATGATTTGAATGTTCGGAAAGTAATCCGGATCACGATCACTTACGTTCGGAAACTGAACGAATTGAGCGGGTCATAGTCATATGATTGGATCCTTTCTACCCAAAGGGGGGTTCGATTTGCAGACTCTTTTCACTCCGTAAGCTCTTTTCGCTCCAAAACCGTTCGAGATGCCCCTTTGGAGCGAAAAATGCGGCGCACCCCGCGTTCGTTTTTGTGATTTCAGAGTGAACGGAATTCACTCCTAAAACCCTACCTCGACAGGGTGGCACGATCGGAGTGGAGTGGACATGCGTGTTACAAACTTTCGTCTGATTTTTAGGGTTTGTTATTGTTTTTTTTTATATAATCGGCCAAGGTTACTAAAAAAGTAACCTTGATAATCGGCATATTATTCAGAAGAAAAGCATTAAAGCAATGTTTAATTCTACTGTTAATTTTTCTGGTATTGTGAAATACGTTCTAAGCGGACTCGAACAATACTTATTATATACCATTTAAAAAATAATAACGCTGTACTTACCAACAACAAACTATGCAAATTATTTAAACAAACTATAATTATATTATTTAAATAGTTATATTTAGTAAATCAAAGCAACTCAATATTAAGTTTTTTTAGCTTTGGTCTTAAAAATGATAAAAGACGAACAACAAAATAAATAAATTATAAAAGTAGATAAAAGAAGTGAGGTTACATTATTTTTAAACACTCTCAAATACCCAAATCCACTCCAACGCGTTCGAGATAGACTTTCTCACTCCAAACGCTCCGGTATCACGTGATTGATACGCCGCTCTCACTCCGCTCCAGCACCATATGACCAAATCGAACCCACCTCAAGTATACCAGTGGGTAAATGCGATCAGCTGACGTGTTGTTCCGTTTTAATCGTTTTCTTTAACCTCTAACCACAAACCAAATATGTAAAACAACATTACCAAAATCAGTGTATCTAGATATAACTCTCTCAAAGTAATTGGTAATACATTTTCGCCTTTTTGAAGCATTTAATGCATATATCAATAAATATTCCTCCTCGTCTTCCTCATCCTCCTCAAAAATAATAGTTTGGACGTATTGTATAAAAAATCTGTCCATGTTTGTAATTCGCTAATAACTGCTTAATAATAATTATTGAACAACTAAAATCTTTTTTACAACTGAATAAAGGGTCAAAGGGTCTATAAACACAGAAAAACTATAAAAAATCTATCCACGATACTTTTAATAATAAAAGGTTTGTAGGTTAAGTTTTAAGTTTGCCATTTCCACAAAAACAGCTCGCGTCGTTCGGAAACTCAGATGAAAATCTCGTTCATGGTTAGGATCCGCAACCAGCTGATAGGTGATATATCTGATCCAGGATTACGGTTTCCGAAAAGCCCTATTGTTGCTTGTAAAGTTGACAGATTTACTGTTAGACAATTTTGTTCATTCTATAATTGATAACATTGCAAGTGTAATAAACTGTACCGCAATGATAAAACACCGCATAATAATAAGCCCTCTGAAAATACCAGTTCACAGTTCAGTATTACCAATAATGAACCAAACGGACTTTTTTTGAAATCTGTAATAAATACAATTAAAACGACTATACGGGTATACATAATCCAAGTTAACCATGCAACTGACATTGTCTGTCGTCAGTTGTCAGTTTCTAATGACTTTGCGTGATAGGTGCAGCGTAAATCTAAAACTATTTCAGGATCGTTACGTTACAGGGACTCTAAAACGCTACTACGTACACTACGCTCATTGTCGGTTATGAAAGAATATTACATGATTCAAAGACTATTAAATAATCAATTTTCTACTAGCACGAAAGAAACGATACTATAGAATTTTTGTCAAATCTATTTTGAAAAACTTGAATCTTATTTAATTTTATGGGGTTTCAGAACAAGCAAAACTTTTTATCAATAATGACATTTTTCACTAAAAACATTTTTCACCTATAGGATACCCCATCCGTGGACACGCTGTATAATATTCTAAAAATCTATTTTACTCTGAATTCACTAATTTACTTAATACTATTGAATTGAATAATTATAAATTTTCACCAATTTTATGAATTATTAGAATATAGTTTATACCAATACCAAGATGAAAGTGTGTTGTTTTGCATTAAAATATCTTGATACGCCCATGAGAGTTTGTAATTTCAATCAATTATGTATGGGAAATTATGAATTTCAACCTAGATTCCAAAGGGTGTATCTTCATTTATTCACGCATCATGGTAAGTACAATCGATGGTACTTTCTCTAAGAATGTATAAGGATTGTTGCATATAACAACATTTGATGATTTTTAGCGAGTTGTTGGTTATAACCCAGTGGTTATTTGCGGTAACTGTCGTTTGTGCACTCGTTAAAATGAAGTGTTGACCATAATTTGTTTTAAATGTCACAACATAACCCCAAAAGTTAGTGTTTTTACGTAATACAAGATTCACGTTAGTTTCAAAGTATATCGTCCTCACTTTTGCCGGCAATCATAAAATTAATGGGCCAATTGCAATAAATCATATGGCCAATAGCTGCTGTAGAAGATAATGCCAGTGGCGGACTATTTAAAATTATTTAAAAAAGGATCAAATTCACAAAAATCTATATTTTTATATTCTTATACATCCTTTGTTTTTTATTTAATATGTGAAGACCAGTTCTGTAAACTTTTTTTCTTTTTCCTCCTAAATGAGAGATTTTCTGCTCTCAACTTTGATTTTACTTGATGCCACAAATGCTCTATGGGGTTGAATATACAATGGTATATTGGCCCAGTGTATCTACTGTAGTTACATAATCCAAATTTACAGTTATTAATCTATTTTATTTTGGTTGTGTCCAGTATTTTTGGGGGTGGAAATACTGAACGTCCCACTATAATTTTTGTTATCTGAGAAATAAGTACCCATATCTATAAAACCCTTTTTAACCACTGCTACAAACACTATGCTATCTGTCAATAATTTTCAAATAGACTATAAACATTGAGTTTTGTCGCGGTAGGTAATGAATCAAAGTCTATTTTTGAACTGGGAGGAGCACGACAATATTCAATTATACAAATGAGATCGTAAGGCCTATATTAGAACGAAGAGAGGCGCGCGGGCGTTGGGCAACATTGAAGAAAGCAAACCTACATGGGCATAGTTTAACGAGCTCGGAATGGTACTAATTTCCCACGGGTATGACAATTGCTATGCTATAATTTTCATAAATAAATTTCAAAGCGTACGATACTGGCATATTATAACTTAAGGCAACCAATTTCTTACTGATTGTATTAAAATTTCATTTACTATTTATACAGAGAAACCACAAGATTAAAAAAAGTCATTCAACTCAAAATGTGTTCCCAGATTTTTTGGGAAAATTTCTCAACAAAAAAAGGATTTAGTATACTCCATTCCAAGATATTTCGTTTCAACTTAACACCAACGTGATTGATTCAAGAGAAAAATGTTGTAATTTAGCCCAAAATATAAAGGCTGTTACGCCACTGCTTGTAGGTATTTGTAGCGAAAGGTCCCTTTCAGTTTTAGGGCCATGTGTTTTAGGTACTTGTAACTTTTGCTTGTAAAAGCGTAAAATAATAAAGTTAGTCTGTGTTGAGAAACCAACCATCGTGTTTCATTTCTAACAAAAAACCCACAGCAGGTAGTCGTGAATCTGATAACAATAGCACCGTATCGTATCTACGAAAAGATAATGCCTAAAAGTATGATTATTTTACTGAAGTGTTTGGATTGTAAAGTGAATGTTTCTTTTAATATATAAATTTTACCGACGACGGATATGTTACTGTTTACAATGAGGGATTTATATAGTTTTATTAAATCCTTAAGACGGGATATCGAGTTAACAAAATATTGTGAAATATACTTTACTTAAAACCGAATCATTTCGTATTTTAATACACTTTCCTCATTCAAATTGTCTCAAACCCCCCCCCCCTTATTGTATTCCATGCTTTGACAACTTTATCAATATCATATCAAAGCGTTTATTCAACCTATGGTATTGCCTCGTTCAAGGAGATATTAAATTTATTTTTGGTAAAGTGAAATATTTAAAATTATAAAAAAATATTAATTATACCTTTCTCAGTTTTTGTTTGATTCCGACACGTAACACTAGCAGCATGACAAACGTATGCTTATATAGTTGTGATTAATATAATGTTCATTGAGTCGGTATATAAACGTTATTATGCCGGCATTGAAAAAATAAATTTTTTCCGTTTTGCAAAAAGGGAGATAAGAAACGATTTAAAAAAAAATGACAAACTATTTTTGAAAGAAAAATATAATTTTGGTCTACAGAGTTGAAGAAATAAATTAAACTTACAAACATCCTTCGAGATAAAATAGAAAGTGAGTGAGGTTGTTTTTGTTTTTCGTGTTTCTTAGTACTCGTACAGTTGCATTTTTCAAAGAACTGATTGGACAGTAATATAGTAATTATGTAAAAGTAAAACAACTGTAGAGAAATCTATTCGTTTATTGAAAATTATTGATTTCTTTGAATCAGGTTAATTGATATAATAATAGAGAAAGAAGGCTGATGTTGACATAGATATGGATAAATATGAAATTATATCCTTTCCACATTTTTTTTTTGGAATCGCACAATTTTCTTTCAACTACTCTGTGACTCAGAAGATTTGAGAGAGCCAAGGTGATACCTATGGAATCATATTTTTCGAAACACTATTCTTACATATTACTAGCGATGTCGAAATAACGAGTCGATAGAAGGATTTCTCAATCAAATATATGGTTTTGAAAAAAATAAATAAAAAGAATTACATGTGATTGTTACTTGGTTATTATATTCAATTTATTTTTACGTAATTCATTGTGATTATAATTTCTTCATAACTAGCTAGTTATTAAAAATATTTATTTACAGAAACTAGATACAATGGGTTGTTTGTTATATACAGGATGTCTCTAAATACATGCAAAAACATTCAGGAGAAGATTTCGCTTTAATACTCCCCCTACTATTCAGTAAACAATGTAAAACAACCCGAGGAACCAGTTTAGAACGATAAAAAATTAAATTTGAATAACTTTTATCATAACTCCGATATTTCTGGAGTTGCTACTTGTCGATTATAGGCGTCTTGAAGAGTGAATGTGGAGCCTTCCTAATATTGAAAAAACAAACATTTTTTGATACACCGTACACTGCAGTATTATTCAAGATATTACCACTGGCGGCTTTGTGATATAAGACTATGAAGAAACTGACTTACATTAAAAAGTTAACTGTGTGTTTTTGCTTACATGGTAATTTTATTGACAATTTAATTCATGTATAAATACTCGCATATGCCACAGTGCAATTGTCACTTTGACAGCGGCAAAAGTTAGCTTTAACTTTTACAGCGACAAATACACTAGTGGTGTTTTCACTTATTCATTTGTTCATCAATTATCGCGGTGTTGGTTACCAGAATAAATAGTTTGGCATGTTTGTCAACAACTTATTGAATTTTTAAGAACTAACAATAAGTCGATTCGGTGTGTCTACGAACGCCGAAATTAGTCAAATTGTTAATACCTGTGTGTCTACTAATACAGTTGCGACGCAATCATCAATCTGGCGACAATTTTCTACGTTTTGCGATGCAAAAAGATACACATTTGAGCCAGATACTTCTATCGAGAAATTGAATGTAATATTGCAAGATTGGGCATTTAATATGCGAAAAAGTAACGGAGAAGACTACAAAGAAGCGGTAGTTAAAACAATTTGGAACACCACCGCTAAAATGCTACAAAGTAAATATAACGAATTTAATATTGTGTTCAACCCTTTCACCGATGTTCAGTTTAATTCATCACGAGCTGCACGTAATGCTAAACGTAAAATCCTACAAGCACAACCGGAAAAGAGAAAATGTTGTGCATCAGCTCTTAATAAATCTGAAGTATTTGCAATGGCCAGATTATATAAAGGAAGGACTTCAAAAGAAATTATATCACATTTTGGCGTTTGAACTAGCTTGGCGCAGAGGAGAAGCAGCTTACTGCAAAACCACTTATTTCGTATCTGAAATTGAAAATAATGGAAAAGAAACTGGACGTATCGAGTATAATCCTATATTTTCGAAAACGAGACAAGGCGGCAACAATAAATTATGTGACAGCAAATGGATCACGCCTAATATTTTCAACGAAGACATTTGCCCAATACGTTTATTCAAAAAGTTAATGGAAAAACGAAACACTTTTATAACTTCGGACAGAGTATTTCTTACACCAAATCCCTTTTGGAAAAAGAAAAATTCTAAAGGTTGGTACAAGAATTTGCCGATTGGAATTAATGAAATTCCCAAATGGACTAAACGCTCAGCACAACGCATTGGTTTAGATGTCAAACGTGTCAAAATTACAAATCACTCAAATCGAGCGGCAGCAGTTAGCGAATTGAGTTGTTCAAATTCTAAACTGTTTCCTTTAGCAATTTGATTCGAATAACTGTCAACCTAAAAACACTCCACCTTCGGTGTCGTGTTCGGTGTTTTTAATAGTTGACAGTTATTCTCGTCAAATTGCTAGGAAACAGTTTCTCATTAAACAACCCAAATTTACCCGTAATACAAACCACTTGTGCAATTATAAGTGAAAAATTCACTCATGTCACTTTGGAGCTGACTTAACCGGATGATGCGATTATACGGTACGAAACGGTACCTTGAATTAAATTATTAAACATAGTGTATGTTTTGTATTTGTTGATTATCCGTACAGGTATCTGATTATTATTTGTCACGTAACCTTGATAGGTGTATGATCAAATATTTTGGTTTGAAAAATAATAACCGATCTTTTTTTAAATCTTATCTTTTATATTTTGCAAATAGAGCTAGAAAAAAAAGTTGTGTGGGAACTTGCATTGTCTTGGTGGAGGACCATTGTGAGGTTATGTTAATTTGTAGTAAAAAATTGAATAGATGAGGCTTTTACTTGATGAAGATTCATACTTAACTATGAAATAAAACAATAAAAATTTTTGTTTAAACCTTCATTATAATGAAGTACGTGACAATTGACAGATGATATGAAACATGTGACAGTTGTCAGTTGACAAGATATTCAGGTACTAGCCAAACATAACAAACGTTGGGGCGTTCCTAAGCCCCGCTATCCTAAGCACATGATTAGTATAGTAGCATTGACATGTGACAGTTGACATCAGAGACACATTGGAAAATACTAGCACATCATGATTACTGGAAAGTAGACATCGCACAACGTATGAAGAAGTACAGGATTGCTATTAAAACTGTCACTAGCTCTGTCACTGTCACTATAGCTTATTGTATAAAACAACTGTTGAAAAGCCAAAAGAAAAGAAGGAAAAAAATGGATTTTGTGTATTGCAGATGGGGCAATAATTTCGCACAAAACCATAATAAACACACACTGTATAATGTAGACACTGCAGAAATAGATTTGTTGACTACAAAGTATATTTATTTATATGTTTATAATAAAATTTTGCAAACATAAATACATCTCCGACGTAAATATGGCAGTAAACTAATTGGTTATAAAATAATTTTCAATCTTGATAACGATTCGATTATTTTTAATGAGTTTTGTATCTGTCGCCACATGTTCAAATTTACACAACATAATAAACGATTAATTAATTTATAAGTTTTATATACCTAGTAGAACTGGATATTTGACAAATGATTTCTATATTAGTAGTCTTGGTATTGTACTGTATCTTAAAGCGAAGATTCACTTGTGCCACAAAATAACTCAGATTCGGAACAAATTGGGTTATATATTTACGTATATTAATGAAACATCCCTGTATATATGTATATAATTCCAATTAAATGATTATTAAAATTTGTTTTAACTCTAAAACATTTTTTTACACTTAATAATCGAATTTATTTAAATGTTAGCTGGTTATTAACCATAAGGCTTCTAGCTTCCAACCAAGGTCATTTATGAACTAATATCACACACTGTCAAAATTATATAAAACCGCAAAATATGCATTTAGGTAAATTGTAACTCAAATTTCCGGATTCGAGACGATATTCTCTTTTGTGGTAATTATTGAATATAATATAGGAACATAAAAGTGTATATTTCTAATATACCTACTGTCTGAAATAAAACGTAAATATGACAACGTAGCAGATAAGATAGAAGTTAAATAAATAAACTGGCAATAAAACAAAAAGATTATTCCCAGAATATCACACCTAACTTATCATTTTAAAAAAATTTGTAAGATCTGTTTTAAAAAATTATTCATGAATTCATCTTATCTTAGAAAGTTCTCAGGCGGTAAATTTTTTTGTATCGGTTTTTACTAAAATTCGTTTTCTTCTTTCAACTTTTGACATCTTATTTAAAACCAATTTTTATTTTGATTACTTTCAACTATTGAATATAGAGCAACAAGTGTATGAAAAAGCTTACTTAATGTCGTTACCTCACTTATAAACCAATTCAATCCAAGTTCTTTAACAGTTATTAACAATATACCTAAGTGGGATAAGAGCCTTATCCGAAATTTTATAGTGTTAGTTGTTTTCTCACGGACTTGATAAGGAGGATACGCTGTAGCCAATTTTAGTGGTAAAAATACACCTTCACATTCGATATCATATATATACCATACACTCTCATTTAATATTTTAAAAATAAAACGTGCCATATAGGTAATAACCAAGACACCAACCTATCAGTAAACAATATTATGTATTATTTATAATAATAAGATCTTAGTTGAGATAACTTAAACCAAGGTTTCTTAACTTATTTCTAAAATACCTTGTGTTATAAGATTCAAATTAAAATACTGCTAATGTATTTCTATTATTCTAAAAACTTTTTTTTAATAGTAGATCAATCACTTCACGTTGGCAGATTCGACTTTA
This sequence comes from Lochmaea capreae, assembly GCA_949126875.1. Classification (NCBI taxonomy): domain Eukaryota; kingdom Metazoa; phylum Arthropoda; class Insecta; order Coleoptera; family Chrysomelidae; genus Lochmaea; species Lochmaea capreae. The sequence continues at coordinate 4,817,792 of OX421408.1, forward strand.
ATTAACGAAGAATCAATAACAAATATACTTTTAAATTTTTACATGGATCAATAAGAAATTTTAGTTTTCTTTCCATTTTACGTAATGACCTAATTTTCTTCACTAGTTTCGTAAAACCAGCTGACAGTGAACTCTTAAAATATGTAAAATGCAATTTAGATTTTATTGATTTTGCGAACACTGACCAACATTTACAAAAACAATATCGAACTACCCAACCAACTGGAAAGCGGTAATAACAGAAAGTGTCTGCACTTACTTTATAACAATAATCAATGTTCGAACAAAAAGAACATGAGATCACTCACACTAGTTGATTAAATAAACTGTCACAAAGAGTTATTTACTAAATTTAAGAGGTCACAGAAAAGGTCAGTCAAAATTTGATCGAATCCTTCACAAACTAACACGTACACCCCTTACCAGCACATTTTATCAACTGACAAGAACACAAGTCGAAAACTCAAACATTTAAAAGGTAATTTTCAACAATCGAACATGTATCGATTCAAAGTTTTACGATTTTAGGAAGAAATAGTCGTATTTATCAGTTATCATACAAATAGGACTATACAATCCCAAATCGCTTATTTTTGGTGCTTAATAGAAAGAAATTATTTAATTATGTTGGGAAAATAATTATATACAAAACATAAATCGATTATAATTTAATCGAGATGGGATCTATGCAACTAGTGGAATTTTTGTCACTAGAATATAGGCAACAGTTTGTACAAACAGAAATAATATGTGTTGCTTTATTCTTTCATTAGTGACTGTGATATAACTTTGTATGGCGATAAAACTTGTAACTGAAACAACAAGTTAATTCTTGTAAATTTTTATTGCGAGGTATAATTCCAAAAACGATACATTCAGTGCCTTCAAAAAGTAATATAATAATTAAAAATTACATTATTTGTTAATCCCTAGCCAGCCAAATATCAGATGTACAGTCACCTCCAGGGTACCTAAAAAATTCAACAATTTTCAATTTGTTTACGTTTAAATAAAATCAATACCAACCTGATTTCATGAGCTAACAGTGGTCCATCTGACCCTTCTCCAAAATCAACCAAAAAGTTTTCATCTAGCTTCATACCGCCATTCTCAACATCAATATCAATTTTCATCATCCTTGTTCCAACATTCACCAAGTCCGGATAGAATTGCCTATCCCAAGGAGACAATAGACTAGAATTTACATACAACCTTTTACCATCCAGAGAAAGCTGTATCATTTGAGGACCTCCTTCAAATCTTTTTCCCTTAACATAGACAGGATCAGGCTGTTTATCGAGCTCTTGGTCTTCAATTACTTTTATATCAGAGTCGGAAAGAATTTTACCACCCAAAAATAATTGACCTTAAACATTTGTAATAAAATGTTATCAAAGTGGACAAGAGAAAATTGTTTTAGTTCAAACGGGGCAAAAGTCGTTGTACGGATTGATTTGATAAAAAGTACCTGTCAATTTAGGACGAGCTCTATCAGTTATATCATATTGTCTAACATCCCCATGTAACCAATTATTGAAGTATAAATATTTGTCGTCCAAGGATATTAAAATATCAGTAACCAAACCTGAAATTATTAGAATTAGAAATTATAGTCTATTTCGGAAAGGTATAGGGTAATAAAATGGGGAATTCCGTCCAGTTCGGCTCAATTTCGGTGTCGGCCATAGGCGTCGGTCTTGAAATAGTATTGTTTGTAATTAGGAAAACTATGTTTTCTGGCCTGAAGTGTCAATATCGAAATATTGTGTAGGGATTACTTAGGTAATAGACTATACAGTTACGTTTTGCGTTTAACATGTACCGTTTAACCTTCTATTATAGTGCCTCTGCCTAATTCTAACCCTATTTCAGATTCGGCTTAACCATGCGCCGCAAGGTGCCCTACCCAAAATTTTTTAGACCTTTATAAGTATTATTTGTTTAGTTTAACGCATCAGTATTTGCTGTTAAGCGGTAAATAATGTACACAGTTTTATAAGATTAGTAATAAAATGGCGACATTTACACCAACGAAAAGATGTTCCAATAATTCTCCACTATCAGTGAATGAAAAACTTATTATTGTAAATGTACACGATTGCATAAAATACGATTACCCGAAATTTACTGTACAAGAAACTGTCGACCGATGTTCCCGAATGACTGGAGTTGGAAAGTCCACCGTTTTTAAATTATTGTGGGGGAGAAAGATAGCAGGCCAAGTGGAGCCTCCCAAGAAAAGTCCAGGCAGACCAGTAAAAGTCCTTGATGAAAACACCAAAAGTGTAATTCGAAGAAAAGTTCACTCTTTTTATTTTAAAAAAGAAATACCCACCCTAGATAAGATTTTAATGGAACTTGGCCAGGATGACAGTATTCCGTTGATAACTAAAAAACTTTTATTGACCACTTTGAGAAATATTGATTTTGCCTGGGAAAAGCATAACCGTAAAGAACTTTTACTGGAAAGCGATGAAATTGTTTGCTGGCGACTCTGAAGTAGTCGAAATTTAATCAAATGGACAGAAAAACTGAAATGGATTTGTTTATTGTTTTCCCCATTCCACTGACAGCTTTGACATATACTGTAGCGACCACTATCGGAAAAATTTACTCAAATATGTGTCCGTAAAGTATGGAACAAATTCATTTTTAGCTAAACAGACCATTTTAAGAAATAATCCTGAAACACGTAGATTTTTGATTTTAATTTACCGTATTTTAAAATAATAATCTAATATACAGGGTGAATTACTTTCGAGTAATGACAACACAGCCATTTTTTTTAAATGGAACACCCCCATTTTGTCTCAATTTTCGGATTACTCTAGCTGAGCTGATTTCAAAAATGTATCACATGTTGATTCCAATTGGTACAGGGTGGATAAAAATACAATAGTTTTGTGTGTGCTCATAAAGTAATTCTGGAGGTTTTGATGAAAGTTTATTATTTCAACAGGATATGGTGCACCTCCACATTATGCTGTAGATGTTAGAAGGTACCTAGATGAAATGTTTCCCAACAGGTGGATTGGTAGACCTGGACCTATTGAATGACCAGCGAGGTCACCAGATTTCAATCCTTTGGATTATTTTATGTGGGGCCATCTGAAGAATGTTGTGTATCAAACGAAACCAGCAAATATTCAAGAATTAAAAGAGAGAATTCAGACAGCAATAAACAATATTTCTCAAGACACAATAAACAAGAATTTTTACACCGTTTGGGTTACTGTCAAATACAGCAAGAGCTGCAGTTTGAACATTTATAAAGTCATGTATTTCATCATATTCTGTCCGCTAGACAATAAGTATTTTTGATAATAAACTATTGTATTTTTGTCCACCCTGTACCAATTGGAATCAACATGTGATACATTTTTGGAATCAGCTCAGCTGGAGTAATCCGAAAATTGAGACAAAATGGGGGTGTTCCATTTAAAAAAAATGACGGTGACGTCATTACTCGAAAGTAATGCACCCTGTATATTAGAATGTTATTTTAAAATACGGTAAATTAAAATCAAAAATCGACGTGTTTCAGGATTATTTCTTAAAATGGCCTGTTTAACTAAAAATGAATTTGTTCCATACTTTACGGACACAGTGTATAAAATAGGTTTGTTCGTTGGTCAATCACGGTTGGAAACTGTACGACACATGCGTAGAGTCTCTCAGTGAACTATTTTTATACTCTGCACATGAGTAGTCCAGTTTTCGACCGTTTGTGACTGCACTACGAATAGACCTAACCTAACCTACAGGAATGTACTGTCACAATACTACCACTTTAAATACAAATAATGAGTAACTTGGTGCTGCCCTTTATTCACCTTGAATGTACGGAGTGATCCATCCAGTAACTTTTTTACCAGGGACATCTATAACTTTGTCAGCTGTCCAAGATCCATCTTGTTTTCGGTAAAACCTAATCGTACAGAAAAATTACTTAAAAAAATATTCAATATGCAAAATTCGAATCCATCCCTTAGAAAACTAAAATAAATCTGACAGAAGTTTACCTGTAAATATTGGCATCAATGGCAGACCCTGTATATCCCTGAGGTTCTTTGGGATTATGCAAAAACCTAACTTCCAGCGGAGCGATTCCTTCTTCACCCAAATTAATACTTTGTATCAGTTCTCTTTTTTTCCATGAAAAAAAATTGATAGAACGACCGTAGCTTTCAGGGGCAGTATCAGAAAGATCAAAACCACGTTTAAATAATTTTGGAGCACCCCATTCAGTGGACGCCATCACGTCGAAATAAGGCTGGTACCAAAAATCGTAGTTAAATTTCGGCGATTGCTTGCCTTTTATCCAAGTTCCTTAAAAAAGTATTGTTGATAATATCTGAATAGATCTTAATTAACGAATATTTCACCTTTGACTTCAAAAGTTTTCGCATCTAGAAGGATAAAATCTGATTTTGGATTTCCTTCGTTGTCACCCAGAATCGAAATCATTATCTCTCCATTTGCTAAACAATGTGCCGTGTGGGGAGTTCTGCAATTGTATTTTTGTAATTCACTTCCTTCAATAACCTAAATGAAAGATGAAAATAATTTAAAATACGAGGATGTATTGATATCTAGTTAGCCTAGACCAGTTCCATGCATAAACAAAATATTGCGTTACCATAGCAACGAACAATAACTTTTATTAGAAGTGTCAGTGTGAAGTTTGACGTCAAAAAAGTAAACCAGAATTACGCAAGAAATTAAAAGAAAAAAGATGTCCACCGGAATTGTGAAAATCGAAAGATTGGAGTATAAGCCATCATCAAGTACCTGTATTTAAAAGGATTAAGAGGTAAGCAGATTTACGAAGATAGTCTTAATACCCTTGGTGATCAATGTCCTTCGTATGCGACCGTGAAAAATTGGACTGCAAACTTCAAAAGAGGTAAATTTTCCATTGAAGTTGATGACCGATCGGTAAGCCAGTTTCTGTGTCAGTCCCCGAAAATATCGATGCAGTTCATGACATGATTTTATCAGACCGTCGAATTGGGCTAAAACGGATATCTGAAGCACTGAATATTTCATACGCGTTCATCATATAGTTCACGTCAATTTGGAAATGAGAAAAATTGCTGCAAAATGGATCCCCAAATGTTTGAATGTTGACTAAAAGCGTGCAAGGGTAGAAGCATCGCGTTCGATCTGTACTCGATTTGAAAACGATGTAGACTTCTTAAACCGAATTGTTACTATGGATGAGACTTGGGTACATTTCTATGATCCAGAAACAAAGCAACAATCGATGGAATGGCGACACTCTGGTTCTCCAAGACCTAAGAAGTTTCGTGTCCAAAAATCTGCTGGAAAAGTTCTTGCTTCAGTTTTTTGGGATTGCCATAGAGTAATCATGATTGATTTTTTGGATAAGGGTAGAACAATAACTGGAGATTACTATTCGACATTACTGACCACTCTACGGGAAAAAATTAAAGAGAAAAGTCGCGGAAAGCTATACAAAGGTGTTTTGTTTTTGCAGGACAATGCCCCTGCACACAAATCTCATGTTGCCATGCAAAATATTCGCGATTTAGGGTTTGAATTACTAGAAGATCCCCCTTATTCACCAGATTTGGCTCCGTCCGACTATCATATCTTTCTTCAACTGAGAAAAACTTTAAAAGGTCGTAAATTTTCTTCCAACGAGGAGGTAATAAAAGCTGTGGAGGTCTGGTTCGCAGAACAAGAAGAAACATTTTATTTGAAAGGTCTAGAGACGTTGCAGGTTCGCTGTTTTAAATGTATCCAATTAAGAGGAGAATATGTTGGGTAATAAAATATTTTGACATTGAAATTTTGTTTGGTTGTAGGCTAAGAATTTTTCTATATATCCTCGTATATTTTAACGCAGCGATATTTATAAAACTTAAATTTTATGTTAAGTATGTTTGGTTGCATATACTATAATCGTTTACTTACATCTACCTTAATATTACTCAAACAATAACATTACCTTATGAAATGTTGGAGCTCTCTCGTTTTTCCCAACATCTACTACGTATATCCTGTCTGATCCTATTGCTGGTAGGATTAGTTTATCACGTACGAGACCACGGTGATTATGACAACTGGAACATACATTCCATCCAGAATGGTGTAATTCATCATCTTTATTACCAGTCCTTAAACGATGAATTATCTAAATAAAAAATAACAGACTGTTTAAGACAATCCATAAAGTAACTTTTCAAGACAGCTCCAAAAGGAATAAAAAGTTACATGTTCATTTTCTTTAATTTAACTCTTTCAAAATGTATACTCACTTGACAATATGTTGGAGATTCTGGGTCGACGTCAACTGTGGCTAAAAGATCTGTTTTGTCATCTCCTTTGTTCGGATTGATACAAACTACATACAGGATTTTTTCTTTTGGACCATGTTTCATAGCATCCAAAGGACTAGCGTATCCGGGGCCACATTTCACATCATCCAACGGACGACCACACTTAGAATCTAAACAAATTTAAATTTGCTTCGTCAAACAATGTTTATTTACAAATACTATTTGAAAGTAAATGGAAGACTGACTGGGTAGGCAACTCAATTTACTAACAGGACCCATAAGTGTCACTTCAGTATAAATATGAACAAACTATAACACCTATAAAATATGTTATGTACTTAGAAAATACGTCATTTGTGATTAAAAAGTGTTAATTTGAAAGATGAATATTTTTGAAAGCAATTTTTTTAAGATGTATGTATGTATGTATGTATGTATGTATTTTGGGGTAACATTCACTTAGACCTAAAAGATCTATTGTGCCCCCTTACTTCTACTTAGTTTCTGAGGAGAGTCTCAGATACTAGTAGCTCCTTTAGTCCTATTTCCCGGAGGAATTTTAGGATATCTGCAGGCCTCAACTTAGGTAACTGTCCCTCTTCTATCCAGTAGTCTCCCAGGTACTGTGCCCTAGGATTCTGAAATACTGTGCAGTTCGCAAGTATGTGGATGGAGGTTTCTTCTTCCATTCCACAAAATCTACAATCTTCTTCCTCCACTATTTTGAGCTTTTTAAGGTGTCCATTCAGGCGACAATGTCCCGTTAGGATTCCTGTTAAAACTCTTAGTGCAGTTTTGCTTTGACTTATGCATTCATTTGATCTCAACAGGTTGTAGTCACCCAGAAGAATCTTTGATTGCCTAAGCCCTACTAGATCTTTCCAATTGTCAGATATTCTCTTTTCTTCGGCTTTGCCTATTTCTTCCAATATTACATTGGAGCTGATTCCGCAAAAAGGTTCCGGCCCCCAAAAGGGTATTTCACTCTCCCTTTTTGCTAGTTCATCTGCTATTTCGTTTCCTTCTATTCCAGTGTGTCCTGGAATCCACAGTAAGGTGACTATATTGTTCTTGCCTAGTTCATTAAGTTTGCCTAGGCATTCCCACACCATTTTGGAACTGATTACACAAGAACTCAGCGCTTTAATTGCTGCTTGACTATCAGACATTATGATAATCCTTTGCCTTCTATATCCTTTGTCAATATTGAACTGGGTTATGTACTTAGAAAATACGTCATTTGTGATTAAAAAGTGTTAATTTGAAAGATGAATATTTTTGAAAGCAATTTTTTTAAGATAGTTATCAGGGTAGAAATTTGAATGTGGGTGGTGATGGTGATGAATAATTATTAAGATTGAGGGGATTTGAGAGATTTTTGACAGGAAGAAAAAGCTAAAAAAAATTCAAAAAGCCCATAAATTATTTTTGGAATATTGATTTGGAATTTAAAATTGTATTGAAAGTAATTTAGAACTTTTTTGATGAAGATGTAAAATAATATTATCACAAATGATGGATTTAAGATAAAATATGGAAAATTAGAAGTAAGAATCTACCTAATAACTACAGGAAAGTAGCATTTCAATATAATTTCAGGAAGAATTTAAAGACTTAAAATAATAGTATTTGGAAAACAAATTTTAAAACATTATAATAATCGAAATTTAACATTTTTACATAAGAAATCTAATACCGGACATTAAAAAAAATCAATTCTTTAAAATATATACCTAGATAGAATACAGATATTTATTCATGATTTCGAAATTTGTAATTTTTAATAAATAAGGATATATGAAACAGAATTTGATTTAAAAGGAATTTAGTATTGAACCCAACCCTGAAATAGGAATTTTTTAAATAAATAAGCAATTAAAATTAAATTATCATTAACAAAAAGAACAAATATAAAAATCGATATACAGTATATCTCCAGTTAATAACCAGTTTACTTACTGGGGTTTTCCATCTTGTTTGCTAGAGGTCACGGATAGACTGAGTCTTGATTGTTGTACGCGTAGCTTTTAATATTCACATGCGCTATCGATAATTGATAAGAAATATAAACCTTTCATTAAGAGGAATGATAATTTTTTTGCTACTTTCTTTGTATTAAAATAATTATAAATAGCATTTGATATACAGGATGTTTCTAAATTTATCCGTAAAAATGCAAGATTTCTCGTTTAAAATTACGATAGGTCTTATCATCCCTAAACGGGATGAAATCACATGAATTTAATTCTGGAGATAGAGGAGGGCAATGGAAATACAAACAAGTATTAAAAAAAACGGAAATATATTTTAATTGAAAATAACAAAAGCATTTTCGTTGAGGTTATCAAAAATAATGAATTATTCTTGTGCCAGCCAGATATCTGAAGTACAGTCTCCACCAGGATATCTGAAAATGAAAAAAAAAAAAATTTTTGAATGTCGTTTTTGACATTTCTCTAAATTTATTTAGAGCATCTATTTAAAATCTGTGGACATAAAATAGATAGTAAAAGTCACGAATGTTTCTCGTTAGGTCATAACTCACAAACACGAGAAACAATCGTGACTTTTACTTTTTTTTAAACTAACCTTGGTTCATGTGCGAGTAGAGGACCATCTGGGCCTTCTCCGAAATCAACCAAAAAATCTTCATCGAGTTTCATTCCTCCCTTAATAGGATCAATGTCGAGTTTAACCATTTTAGTGCCACTTTTAATACACTCCGGATAAAACTGTCTGTCCCAAGTAGACAAAATACTGGAAGTTACGTACATTCTTTTCCCGTCCAATGAAAGTTGCATCATTTGAGGTCCTGCTGCGAATCGTTTACCTTTAATATAAACGGGTTCAGGTTGCTTTTTCAACTCTTGATCTTGTACAACTTTAAGGTCCGAGTCGCTCAAAACTCTTCCTCCGAGGAACACTTGACCTAAGAAAAAAATAAAAATTACCGACCACAAAACGATGACCCCCTTTGAAAAAGTTTATCGTACGTCTATGGGAAATGGAAATTTTTATAAATAAATTTACCTCCTTAAAAAATTTTATCAAACGCCAATGATATATATATAGAAATGTTTACAAAATACATAAACACTTTACCCTTAAAAAAATGGTCGTTTTGGCATGTTGGTGACGGTAACGCAATGATGGTTACGCGGTGACGAAATATTTATTGATGTGGTTGACAAAAAAGGACAAAACGCAGGATAGTCACTGTTATCTTTATGGGAAATCTTCATTTCCCTAATTATTTTTATAAATATGCATTAAAAATGACAGTGGGTAACTGTACCTGTTAATTTTGGGTGTGCTCTATCTGTTATATCGTATTGTCTAATATCCCCGTGCAGCCAGTTGTTCAAATACAAATACTTGTCATCCAAAGAAATTAAAATGTCAGTTATCATTCCTGTAACAACAAATCAATATAAAATATCAGTTTAACATACGAAGGACATCCGGTATAATATAAAACATTCATGAACCTACCTTGTATATAAGGACCATCCCAACCAGTTACTTTTTTAGGTGGAATGTCTATTACTTTATCGGCAGCCCAAGTACCATCTTCTTTAAGATAAAATCTACATACAAAAACAGAATTTGGAATACGTGACTTTGACCGATCGGTCATATTGTGCTGGAGGGCAACCGAATCGATTCGTGAAAATTATTTTAGACAAATCTAGATTATAGTGAAGAGCCGGAAATTGAAAAAAAGATATCTTATCTCTTTCTCCCCGCATTCCACATTTAACAAAACCACGAAAAGATGGCATTTTAAACCTAATGGTTAATTAATGTCAAACTATTTGTCAGAGGTTAATGTGAACCTCTCCTTAGATACCGTTGGTATCACTTGACACATGTCATGTAACGTCAAATTATTTTATTCCAGTTCACGTTTAGCAGTCAGTTGCCGTCCTACTGACTGCGCCATGTTGATATCTGTTTGACATCTTTTATGGGAGCTGGGTGTATGAATCAAACAAGGTTTGGATAGCAGATGACTTTATTGACTGCTAAATGTGAACTGGAATAAAATGATTCGACGTTACTTGACATGTGTCGGTGTTTACCAGTCAATAATAAAAACTAAAAGGAGTGTGTGCCCTCCAGCACAATATGGCCGACTTGCCAGTGACATCATTCTGGAACAGTCTCAAATAAATTCCTAATTTTACGGTATGCAAACAAGAAAAACAAAGCAAAGCATAGCAAGTTTTTGTTCAAAATTCAACTAAAATTGGTACTGAAACCTACCTGTAAATATTAGCATTTACAGCACATCCTACATAACCTTGAGGTTCCTTCGGATTATGCAAAAACCTAACCTCCAAAGGAGTAATCCCCTCTTTTCCTAAATTAATAGATTGTATCAATTCTCTTTTACTCCAAGAATAGAAATTTAGACTACGTCCGTAGATTTCGGGGTCTTCGGAATGTGACGTATGGTACCCGGGCTTAAATAATTTTGGTACTCCCCATTCTGTGGCGATCATTACGTCAAAGTAAGGTTGGTACCAGAAATCATAGTTGTATTTGGCTGATTTTCCATTTTTCACCCACGTTCCTGGAAAAATATTGTTCAAATATACAAAGAATACCAAACTAAATTCAAACCCATGCTGCCGACTATGTAAACAAACACTAAAGCACGACATACGTCCGATAACGACAAATGACAGATCATCTTTCACGTTGACGGACGTGTATGTCATGCGCTAGCTTCACAGCTTGGGTTTACATTTAGTATAGTTGAACTATTGTTTACCATTGATCTCGAATGTTTTGCTGTCCAGAAGAATGAAGTCGGACTTGGCATTTCCTTCATTATCTCCCATGATGGATATCATTATTTCGCCGCTAGCAAGACAATGTGTAGTGTGGGGGGTTCTGCAGTTAAATTTCCTCATTTCAGTACCTTCCACGACCTAAACGTTAGACAAGAAATACATAGAAGCTTGGACAAATATTTGGGAGAGCAGAAATCGTTGGGAAATTGAGGGCAAATACGATAAGACCTACGATAGAACATACAGATTAAATTAGTGCTGCTTGGCGGAGTAGATGACGATTCTTTGGTTATCCACCTCCCGTCTCATCAACTCTTCTGCACAGCATTGCACCGCCATTACCTCTTCCTGAAAGACAGTGGCATGTTTCCCTAGGCTCTTACTCCAAAGTCTGTTTTAGAGCCATCAGTGTACCAGTTGAGATTCGCTGTTATAGGAGGTCCTGCTTCCCAGTTCTTTCTCTTACAGGGTAGGTAAAAAGTCCTACGATTTATATGTACGTCTACTCTCGATCTATGTCAAGTAGTGACTGCCACTCGGTAAATCTCTTTTCTCTCTTCTCTTTTCTTTGGTGCAAATGCTTGAGCGACTGAGTGTTTGTAAAAGTGCCAAGTTTAAATATTTGAAACAACATAATATACCTTGTAAAATTCTGGAGCTCTTGGATTTTTTCCCACATCTACTACGTAGATTCTGTCAGATCCTAGTGCCGGCAAAACAAGTTTGTCACGTACAAGTCCCGTTGAACAATGTTTGCTTGAACACACGTTCCAACCAGAGTGATGGAGTTCATCGTCTTTATTTCCTGTTCTCAACCTATGAATGATCTGAAATTGCATCAAAGTTTAATAGTTAAATAAAAATTGTTGGTATTTAAGAAGATCTGGGAAATATATGACATGTTTGGTGCAATTAATTAATCCTTAAGTACCAACTCTTCTAGAACTGTGTCATGTTTGCATTACAACCACAGAACCAAATGCTAATTCTCTGGCATGGACATATGACATAAAACTGACAGTACAGTATGTGCAACTTAGATTTAGGAAACAACGTGTTACCAATATGTGATCCCCTAGCATGGCGTTAATGTAGTAGGTGATATTTTAGCTAAAACCCTTTAAATCGGTCAATAAGTTTTTGACTGAAAGATTGATTTCTTCTTTGAATACATTTTTCAAAAATTTCGATAATTTTTGTTGATATTTTATTCTTGTATATCCTCTCACCTTTCTTGTTTCATTTATATTTATATTTATTATCGATCTGTCAACAAAAACATTTTGTTTTGTATATTTTTATCAGCCCCTGACCTCTACTAACAAAAACAATATACATTTTGAGATTAAAAATCTTTATTTCACTCTAATTTAATTAGAAACAGTAATCAACACTATTGGGTAATCAAAAGTTAAATAAACAAGTTATATAAATATGATGTTGCATAAATAAATTCTCATATCGTTAATATATTTATCCAGTTTCAGGCTCAAACGTCTGGTAGATATGAAAAGTACGTTATAGTTTGTCTCAAAGTATATCGTCTTTGCTTTTGCAGATGTTTTTCTGTCTTTATCTGTGTCTATAGCATGCGGGATATTAGAGAAAGACAGCCAGCAGTGATTTTATGTCCATCTAACCTACTATTTTTTAAGCATATCTCAAATTTTAGTATTTTTGTGTTACCTGACAATATTCAGCTGAATTTGGATCAACATCAACTGTTGCTAAAAGATCTTCACCTCCATTGGGATTCACACAAACTACATATAATAGTTTTTCTCTTGGTCCATTTTTCATGGCATCCAACGGTGTAGCATATCCAGGACCTCCTAATAAATAAAGCGTGAAAGGATAAAATTACAGCTTAATTTAAACTATGAAAAAGAAGAAAATTAGTATATTGTGCAACAAGTGGGAAAAGTACTTTCTCCACATGTTGCACACTATACTTTTTCTACAACTGCGCAAATTTAAAGAAACTTAACATTTATGTTTATGGTTATTAGTTCTACTAAGTTTTTGTCGATTTTATTTGATTCTCCATATAAATGTACGTGGAGTGGGCAAAGTGCTGTGAGAAATGATATTTCTCATAGTATGAGCAATATTTGGTTTTGAAATTAAGTAAGGTATGAGAAATACGTCACTTTTCTTAGCAGTTGTAGAAAAAGTTTAATACATAACCGGGTGGCTCTATGGAGTTCAATTTTGAGGTTGTAAAGTTTGTTATAATCAATTGTTCATAATTTTTTTATTATGAAACAGTTTTTAGATCAAACTTTTTATGTATTAAAAAATTTACATATTAAACAAAAGGTAAAATATATCTGTTAAAATGGCTTACCAGATTTCGACATACTGTCCGTTACTTACAACACTTCACTAACAAGAAATTGCTGATAAATGTATTATTAATTCCAATTATACGAACATGCTTGGATATCGTTTTTGTTTATTATTGTGACATCGTTAAAGATATCCTATAATAACTAGAAATAAAAATTAAATTAATAAAAACAATATGATACACTAACTTTGTTCTTCAAACATTATATTTCCCCGTGAAACTTGTAAGATTCTAGTCATTGTCAATGTGCCAATGTAATCTAAAAATCTAGAAACATTATTTTAAAAAATGTTAAATATGGCTCAGTTAATAGGATAGATCAAATATTATCTTTTAGTTAAATAGCTGATTGATATTTTCAAAGAAATTCATGTACTTGAACTACTTTCGTTATTTGGTATACCATTTTAAAGAGGAGTAGCATCCCCATTAATGTGGAGTCTGACGGTTGACGAACTCCTGTGTGGTTTGACGGACCTCGGAATATCCTGCCAAGGATATGCCGATGATATTGTCATAACAGCCAGGGGAAAATTCGAAAACACCCTTTGTGACATCGTACAAAAGGGTCTGAACTATACAAATAGCTGGTGTAGGCAAGTGGGACTCAGCATCAACCCCACCAAAACCATCTTGATAGCCTTCACTAAGAAAAGAAAACTCAACCTCAAAACCATTAAACTTGATGGGAACGACGTTGAATGGAGACAAGAAGTCAAGTATCTAGGTTTGACTCTAGACAGCAAACTCCTGTGGAACAAACACGAGAAGGAGATTACATACAAAGCAAAAATGGCTCTAATGGTGTGCAGGAATCTGGCAGGGAGAAACTGGGGTTGTAACCCAAAAATCCTGAGCTGGATGTACACTGCCATAGTGAGACCAATTATCACTTATGGAGCCATTGCGTGGAGTAGTAGAACTAGCCTCTTGACGACGAGAGAAAACCTCTCTAAAATTCAAAGACTAGCCTGTATATGCATAACAGGAGGAATGAGTACATGCCCAACGGCAGCAATGGAACCTCGCACCATTACATATGGTGGTGGAGAGTGTTGCAGAAAGAACAAGATACAGACTAAGTAGAGAGGGAATCATTAAAAAGAAAACCACCTCTTCACTTCTTAGAAATCAGACAACCTGGGACATGCCACAAGATGGTATGATGAAAAAGTATAACTTTTCAAAGAAATTCGTTACGGAATTAAGCAACAAGAAGGAATGGGATCCAAATACCATTACCATACTTGGAAAGAATGCCATTCAATGGTACACAGACGGCTCAAAAGCAATAGAAGGAACTGGGATAGGAGTGTACGGGCCCGGCACCAAACACTCTGAAAGCTTGGGAAAAACCCCAAGTATCTTTCAAGCGGAAATTCACGCAATAAGAAAGTGTGCCCAGTTCAATATTGACAAAGGATATAGAAGGCAAAGGATTATCATAATGTCTGATAGTCAAGCAGCCATTAAAGCGCTGAGTTCTTGTGTAATCAGTTCCAAAATGGTGTGGGAATGCCTAGGCAAACTTAATGAACTAGGCAAGAACAATATAGTCACCTTACTGTGGATTCCAGGACACACTGGAATAGAAGGAAACGAAATAGCAGATGAACTAGCAAAGAGGGGGAGTGAAATACCCTTTTGGGGGCCGGAACCTTTTTGCGGAATCAGCTCCAATGTAATATTGGAAGAAATAGGCAAAGCCGAAGAAAAGAGAAGATCTGACAATTGGAAAGATCTAGTAGGGCTTAGGCAATCAAAGATTCTTCTGGGTGACTACAACCTGTTGAGATCAAATGAATGCATAAGTCAAAGCAAAACTGCACTAAGAGTTTTAACAGGAATCCTAACGGGACATTGTCGCCTGAATGGGCACCTTAAAAAGCTCAAAATAGTGGAGGAAGCAGATTGTAGGTTTTGTGGAATGGAAGAAGAATCCTCCATCCACATACTTGCGAACTGCACAGCAATTCAGAATCCTAGGGCACAGCACCTGGGAGACTACTGGATAGAAGAGGGACAGTTACCTAAGTTGAAGCCTGCAGATATCCTAAAATTCCTCGGGGAAATAGGACTAAAGGAGCTACTAGTCTCTGAGACTCTCCTCCGAAACTAAGTAGAAGTAAGGGGGCACAATAGATCTTTTAGGTCTCAGTGAATGTTACCCCAAAAGACATACATACCATTTTAAAGTTGTACTAAAGACAGGCGAATTGCCGAGTACCGACGAATTATGTGACGTGACTTAAAGGCTGATATTTACTTCAAAATTATAAAACAATAATTACATAATTATCTGTAATTTCTTAGGCGAGGGGCCTAAGGCACCCGAGAGAATAATGGCCATAAATTGCGAGTTGAATACTATACTTTTAATATGTTTATTGTTAATAGTTCATAGTTATTATAGCACATATATACAAAAACCAAAGAAGGCCTAAGTGCCCTCACCCTCCCTACTCTACAGACAGACATTATAGTGGTTATTTTGTAGAAATAAAAATTAAGTTAAAGATTTTCTTTTATATTTTATTTCTTACTGTTTGTATAAAAAAGTATTAAAAAATTAAATTTCCTTTTCGTAGAAAAAATATTGTATAAAATTGAGTTTTTGTCCTCACATTTCATCTGTATTTTAAATCAGATAATTATTGCGGTAAAACGACAAACACAAACGATTACATCGATAAGGAAAATAATAATTTGAACATTGATCTACATATTTTCTAATTTGGAGTGTAACCGTGTAAAGTTAACTAAATGTTATACAAAAGTACTTACATATTCGCTACTTGAATTACTAGTTTTTCGATTGCATTACAACAATGTATGGTAGTGGAGGCTGTATGTTCTACTTTCACGAAGTGCACTACGGATGACCCTGAGAAGTACACCCATTTCTTAATGGATACTATCATTTATCATCAATTTAAAAGTTTTATTCATTCATAGATAAAATGATATTTTCATAGTATTATCGGCTGTACAGTGTACAGGGTGGGGCAATCTTCTGACATCGGAGGATTACATAGTTGTGGTGAGCTATCTCGAGAAATATTGACTTTATCGTTATGAGAAAAGAGTACTTCATTTACGTAAAAAGTATTGGAGAATCGAAAAATTGTGCTAAAATTTACATTCCGCCAGTGGCGTAGAATTTGTGAACGATTAACCTGCCACTTGCCCCTGTAGTACGCCTCTGGTAGTAGCCAGAAACGTTTGCTTAACATAATTTAGTAGGGTGTGCAGTGTCTACACTTTCTGCCAAATATGAAATAAATACTTAAAACAGTTTTAAAGTACTGGGCACAAATAGTTTTTAAATGTTTAAACAAAACACCCTGTAAGTAAGTAAGCAGCTACATTTTATTTGGGTGTTTTGGGTTAAATCTTCATAATTTGAAGTCAGGATTCAACTGTTAAATTATTTCCAATTAGTAATGGATCACCCTGTATTTTATAAATTTTGGGTAGAAGTTGTCTGCTTGATAGTGGGATAATTGAAAATCATAATATGTACCTAAAGAAATTGACTCAAATCATTTTCATTTTTTTTAATAAATTCTATTTTAGATGTATCACTAATAATTAATAGTTTTGTATAATAATATAATAAACCTATGTGCCAGTCAAAAACTAGGAATATTCTATTAGAGAAGTAAGCATTTGACAAAATAGCTTTTCAATATAAATATTTTCCATATAACTGTATGTTTGGTTGCCTATATTCTCAAACAGTGACATTTTTTGTCGCATGCGAGATTGTACTTTTTTGTATACATTCTTGATTGAATAGGCCCCCTGGTCTCTTCAATATATTGCATCTACTTTTAAAATGAGTCTTACATACAGAAGGAAAATCGCTTCGGTGCCGTCGAAAGGTCAGAAATACTACCCTCAATATTCAAAAAAATGATTTCAGCCCGAAGGAAACGAGAACTCAGGTTGAAGTTTATACTAAAAATGAACATACTGATAAGGATCCTACTTACAGAAGAAAAATCGCTTCGGAGCCGTCGAAGGGGTACAAATTCTACCCTCAATATTTAAAAAAATGATTTCAACCCGAAGGAAACGAGAACTCAGGTTGAAATGTATACAAAAAATGAACATACTGACAAGGATTCCACTACCAGAAGGAAAATCGCGTCGATGCTATCGAAAGGGTAGAAATGCTATTTTCAATATTTCTCTCAATAATATAATATAATTAAATATCTTAGTTCTTCTTCATTTTGTAAATCAGTGAAACAGATTAAAGTAAAATATCCCCTCGAACGCATAAATAAAATATTTCCCCATGTATAAGCCAGGTAAATTATCCCCTGTTAAAGAAAAAGAAGAAGCTAACAAATATTCCTTAGTCTCTTCTTCTTTCCGTGAATCACACAAACATATGAAGGTAAAATATCCCTTCTAATACATGTTAATTGTATCGATATATACACTGCTCGCCAAAATGATACTGAAAATAGAATTCACAATAACTATTTTCTTGTAAATTCTTTGAATATTTAGAAAATTTTATTTATTAATTATTTTCGAACTTTTCTACTTTCCCTGTATACTAAAAATATGAAAAAGAATAGAAAAACGTTTTTCAAAATAATCTATCTTTATATTTTTAAATAGGGCGGCCAGTGTATATTGAATTCTCATCGATGACAAACACTTGTTTATGACAAATGGCGTGACTAATGAATTAATATCTTGCTTTCAGTAACGAATGAATTTTTAAATCGGACGGTCGTGTCGGGAGTGTATATTCTTAATTTACGGGAATATAAGTGTGTGTTTTCGAATATTCGGGAGTGCACCTTTGTTCGAAATTATTTTCGGTAGTGAAATTGTGTGTGTCTTCGAAATTTTGGATAGTGTACCTAAGTGTAGTTCGAATTTTTGGTCATGATTTCCAAGGATTATAATTTTATATATAAGGTAAGTCTGTATTTTATTATTTGGTAGTTACTATGGCACTAAACAAATACTCTATTTATTCATTTTCCATATATTTTTTTTCAAAAGACATAGGTAAACTAGGTTGGTATCTATATTTTACCCGTATTTTATCCTTTTTTTACTTGCTTTGCTAGCAATATATGAATAATTCAGTGTATTTAAAAAGACTTTTATAAGATTTTGGATCTTTTACAAATAATTTTCATACAAAAATTTTAACCGGATTCTTAATTTATCAACAAATTGAGTACTTTATTGGATTTTTAAATAGTTTAAAACATTCATCAATAAAGTAAGTTATACAGTGTGTCCGCGTAAGTTGGCTACATATGGAAAACTATGTTAATATTGATTTTATGAAAAACAGGTATTCTTCATAAAAAGTTCTGCATATTCTAAAACCCAAAATTCAACCATCAGATATTAAATGTTATCAGCCGTATACGCGGTGGGTCAAAAAACATGATTTTTGTTCAAGAGTAAAGTACCTTCATTTTTGACCATATCGAAAATGTTTAATAAGAAAAGATGTTGAGGATTAAATAGTTTTGAAATATTGTTTTTTTATTTTTTAAAAAATATTATTTTTACATTTTCTCTGCGTTAACATTGAAAGTTCAAGTTTGAAAATTAATACATTATTAATCTAGGAGGCACTTGTCAGTGAACGTCAAAACGTAATACCTCGTTGTGATATTGTTGTAAAGTTTTATTTTTGAAAGTATTTGTTTATGAAAAGGTAGAAATGCCAGCAACATTAAGTATGGACGATAAAATTGAAATTGTGTTAATAGTGGGTGATAAGTATAAAACATATCGAGAAGCTGCAGAAATATTTAATACCCGACATCCAGATAAAGATGTTCATTTTACAACAGTACGAAAAATTTATAATAAATTTAGGACTTATACCTACTTTACTCTTGAACAAAAATCATGTTTTTTGACCCACCGCGTATACGGCTGATAACATTTAATATCTGATGGTTGAATTTTGGGTTTTAGAATATGCAGAATTTTTTATGAAGAATACCTTTTTTCCATAAAATCAATATTAACATAGTTTTCCATATGTAGCCAACTTACGCGGACACACTGTATACTTTCCGAATCTTTTTAGTTATTATATAGTCAGTTACTTATTTTATATAATTTATTCTGTATTTATTTATTTACCATTTACCATAGGATAGCTATGTTGTTTGCTATAGAAGTCACAATAATAGTATAAAACTATTAAAACGCTTTACAAATTAGTAAATTACTTTCCAAAGGATAGACCTTTCACTAGGAAGCAACATATCTACTTCTCGGGAAATATGCTATATGGGAAGCAGCAGGAAACATATAGCTCGAGAAGTAGATGTTGCTTCCTAGTGAACGGTCTATCCTTTTGAAATTAATTTTATAATTTGTAAAGCTTTTTAATAGTATTACACTATTATTTTAACTTCTATTCATATTCTACTCATATTAGTTTGTTGATAAATTATAAATCGGTTACACTTATTGTATGAAAATTATTTTGTAAAAGATCCATAATATTTTAAATACAGTGTATTTATTTATTGCTAGTAGTAGTGAGAAATAAAAGTGATGGTAATATTTTGGGAAATATAGGAAACAACATACCTTTTCTTGTGTCTTTGGAAAAAAATATTTGGGAAATAAATCAATACAGAATGGATTTTATAAAATAAGTAACCAACTGTAGGTACAATAAATAAAAAGATCCAAAAAATATATAACTTACTGTATCAAAGAGTATTCTAAACTATTTCAAAATCAAATAAGAAAGTATACTCAGTTTGTTGATGAATTTTATATCAGTTAAACTTTTTGTATAAAAATTATTTGTAAAAGATCCAAAATATTTTAAATACAGTGTGTATATTTATTTATTGCTAGTGGTAGTGAGAAATAAAGAGAGGATAATATTTTGGGAAAAACATAGCAAACAATTTACTTTATTACAGTTTCCTGTAACATACTTGATTACAGTTTTCTGTAACTTAACCTAACAGTGATTACAGTTTCCAGTAATAATTGTCATATTTAAGTAAAGGGTGTTATCAATAGAAGTTAAAATAATAGTATAAATTTAAAAGCTTTACAAATTAGTAAATTACTTTCCAAAGGATAGACCGTTCATTAGGAAGCAACATCTACTTCTTGGGCTCTATGCTTCCTGTTGCTTCCTATATAGCATATATCCTGACAAGGAAATGTTGCTTCTAGTGAACAGTCTATCCTTTGGAAAGTAATTTTCTAATTTGTAAAGTGTTTTAATAGTTTTATACTATTATTTTAACTTCTATTGATAACATGCTTTACTTAAATATGACAATTGTTACAGGAAACTGTAATCAAATAAATTGTTAGCTATATTTTCCCAAAATATTATCCTCTCTTTATTTCTCACTCCCACTAGCAATAAATAAATATACACATTGTATTTAAAATATTTTGTATCTTTTACAAATAATTTGTATACAAAAAGTTTAACTGATATAAAATTCATCAACAAACTGAGTACTTTCTTATTTGATTTTGAAATAGTTTAGAATACTCTTTGATATAGTAAGTTATATGATTTTCGAATCTTTTTAGTTATTGTACAGTTGGTTACTTATTTTGTATTAATTTATTTCCCAAATATTTCTTTCCAAAGACATAGGATAGCTATGTTGTTTGCCGTAGAAGTCAAAATAATAGTATAAAACTATTAAAATGCTTTACATATTAGAAAATTACTTTCCAAAGGATAGAGAGTAAACTATTGCAAAATCAAATATTCTACTCATATCAGTTTGTTGATAAATTATAAAACGGTTAAACTTATTGTATGAAAATTATTTTAAAAGATCCGTATTTTAAATACAGTGTACTTATTCATTGTTAGTAGTAGTGAGAAATAAAGAGATGATAATATTTTGGGAAATATAGGAAACAACATACCTTGTGTCATTGAAAAAAAATATTTGGGAAATAAACCAATACAGAATGGATTTTATAAAATAAGTAACCAACTGTACAATAACTAAAAAGATTTGGAAAGTATATAACTTACAGTATCAAAGAGTTTTCTAAACTATTTCAAAATCAAATAAGAAAATAGGTACCTACTCAGTTTGTTGATTAATTTTATATCAGTTAAACTTTTTGTGTACTTAAAAATTATTTGTAAAAGATCCAAAGTATTTTAAATACAGTGTATTTATTTATTGCTGGTCATACTGAGAAATAAAGAGAGGATAATATTGATGATTACAGTTTCCTGTAACAATTGTCATATTTAAGTAAAGAGTGCTATCAATGTAAGTCAAAATAATAGTATAAATTTATTTAAATGCTTTACAAATTAGTAAATTACTTTCCAAAGGATAGACCGTTCACTAGGAAGCAACATCTACTTCTCGGGCTATATGCTTCCTGTTCCTATATATCCCGAGACATAAATGTTGCTTCCTAGTGAACTGTCTATCCTTTGGAAAGTAATTTACTAATTTCTAAAGCATTTTAATAGTTTTATACTATTATTTTAACGTCTATTGATAACACACTTTACTTAAAATATGACAATATGATACAGGAAACTATAATCAAGTAAATTGTTTGCTATATTTTACCAAAATATTATCCTCTCTTTATTTCTCACCACCACTCTAAGTAGGTACCAGCAATAAATAAATATACACACTGTATTTAACATATTTTGGATCTTTTACAAATAATTTTTATACAAAAAGTTTAACTGATATAAAATTCATCAACAAACTGAGTATACTTTCTTATTTGATTTTGAAATAGTTTATAATACTCTTCGCGATACGGTTCGAATCTTTTTAGTTATTGTACAATTGGTTACTTATTTTATAAAACCCATTCTGTATTGATTTGTTTCCCAAATATTTTTTCCAGACATGGGATAGCTATGTTGTTTCTTATATTTCCCAAAATATTACCATCTCTTTTATTTCTCACTACTACCAGCAATAAATAAATGCACTGTATTTGAAATATTATGGATCTTTTACAATGAATTTTCATACAATAGGTTTAACCGATTTATAATTTATCAACAAACTGATATGAGTAGGTACCTACTTATTTGATTTTGCAATAGTTTAGAACACTCTTCTATAGAGTAAGTTATATACTGCATGTAAATAATTGCCTACTGCTGATTATTAACATACCTATATGAACTTGGAATATTGTTACAAATTAGGTATGTACTAGAATTTAACACTGTTTATGCACTTAATTTTCAAAAAAAGCGAGTAAATTGTAACATGTATACAAATGAGATCTTTTACAAATAATTTTTATACAAAAAGTTTAACTTGTATAAAATTCATCAACAAACTGAGTACTTTCTTATTTGATTTTGAAATAGTTTAGAATACTCTTTGATACATTAAGTGATATACTTTTCGAATCTTTTTAGTTATTGTACAGTCGATTACTTATTTTATAAAATCCATTCTGTATTGTTTTATTTCCCAAAGACAAATGATAGCTATGTTATTTCCTATATTTCCCAAAATATTATATTCTCTTTATTTCTCACTACTAGCAATAAATAAATACACTGCATTTAAAATATTATGGATCTTTTACAAATAATTTTCATACAATAAGTTTAACCAATCTATAATTTATCTACTCTGCTTCTGCGAGAGCTTACATGGTCTCAGACAGCACATTCCAATCGAATGAATGAATGAATTTATCAACAAACTGATATGAGGAGGATTTCATTTTGTAATAGGTTAGAACACTCTTCGATAGAGTAAGTTAATAATAATAATAATAATAATTGTCTTTATTATTTTCAAAATATAAATGTTTACAATAAAATAAATGCAAAAACAAATTTGTTAATGGAAAATAAAAGGCGAATTCCATTTTTATGATGCATTAAGCACCATAAACGTCGCTCTACCACTTAACCTTAAAGAGTGTACATGCTTAAATAAAGAAAGAAAATAAAAAATTAAAAATGCAAAAGTTGGTATCCAGACTTAGTTAAGGAATTATAGCTTGAAACATTTTTTTTTATTATCTATGGCCACTCGCATGGGAGCAATTACATTAAATTAATATAAACATATTCAAAATTTACAATAGGATAGGGTTAAAGTTTGAGGTACACTGCAATTTCTTTGAAGAACTTCAGTACTGCCTTAAATTGGGTTGAGTCGCTAAGTACTTCTATGTAGCTGCGGTTTAGTTTGGGTTGTTGCCTTTTTGCATTATATTGGTGGCATTCAGAGAGAATGTGTTTAATGCTTAGTCGGCATTGACAACTTTGGCAGCAGGGACTGGGGGTTGATGACATCAGGTGACCATGGGTGATCTTTGTGTGACCAAATAAATTAATAAAGTAATTAACAGAGTGTTCAGGTTTGAGTAGTGAAAAGATATTTAGCAACAGATACTTAAAACTTACTAATTTTATGACTTTTAAGATCTGTAGGAAGTCCGTTATAGACATGGCTGATTTAAAATCTGAAAGTTATAATACTGCATGTGAATAATTGCCTAAACTGCTGATTATTACCATATATATGAACTTGGAATATTGTTACAAATTATGTATTACAATTTGAAACTGTTTAAGCAATTAATTTTCAAAAGATACGAGTTAGCTATATTGTTTTACATATTTTCCCAATTATTATCACTTCTATGTATGCCTTTTTCCAAAAGACATAGGTTAGTTTACCTTTTGGTGAAAATATTATTGAAAATGTAGGTCCTACCTATTTACATGTAAATATTTTATTGATATTTAACATACTGTTTTTATAATTCCTGATTTTGAATTCATGTTTGTACATTTTCATTCCTACACTTTGCCAGTAAAGACAAATTTCTGCTAGGTTACAGCCGATAGAAAACAACCTATGAGCCGGCGGGGAATATTTTCCGTCGGTTGTAGATTTTTTACCGATTGATTATATTTTCTGCTGGCTGGGGTCATCTTCCAGCCATGGGGGACAAACTTCCATCTACGCAAGGCAACTTTCAGCCTTAATTGCTTAACTTTTCCAAAAACATATCCAAGTTAGCGATGTCGTTCCTAATTTTTCTAAATATTGTCCTCCATTTCTTTTACGTGCTGGTTATTTTTCATAAGACATAGGTAAGCTATGTCGTTCCTCAGCTTTTTAAATATTGTCCTCCATTTCTTTTAAACTTTGGTTATTTTTTTAAAAGACATAGGTAAGCTGTGTCGTTCCTAATTTTTCCAAATATTGTCCTCCATTTCTTTTAAAAGTTGGTTATTTTTTCAAAAGACATAGGTAAGCTATGTCGTTCCTCAGCTTTCTAAATATTGTCCTCCATTTCTTTTAAACTTTGGTTATTTTTTTAAAAGACATAGGTAAGCTGTGTCGTTTCTAATTTTTCCAAATATTGTCCTCCATTTCTTTTAAAAGTTGGTTATTCTTTCAAAAGACATAGGTGAGCTATGTCGTTCCTCAATTTTCTGAATATTGTCCTGCCTTTCTTTCACAACTTGATTCATCCTTTAACAGACATTGCTAAGCTTTTTATTTTACATGTCAAGGACACTACATGTAATCACTAGGTTGCTTCCGATTGACTTTTTCCTTCACGGATGCACGTAGTACCACACTGTGGGAAAGTGCTCGTTCCCTAGGTTGTCCGTCAGTCTCGTTTGCAAAGCGGGCAGTCAGCCAGATGGGGCGAGTGCGCTTAAGTGTTTTCCGTTTGTTGAATGGGTATGGATGAACAAGTTGGGGAAATTGTTGCCCAGTATGGGCTATCAAAATATCGTAGAAGCCAAAGCTGATACATGCAAAGTGACTACTTGACAGATTCTGACTAACAACTAACAATAGGTAAACTATGACGTTCCTCATTTTCCTAAATATTGTCCTCCCTTTGTTTAACAAGGTGTTTATTTTCTCAAAAGACATAGGTAAGCTATGTTGTTCCTCATTTTTCTAAACATTGTCCTCCCATTCTCTTATGAATTGCTTATTTTCTCAAAAGACATAGGTAAGCTATGTCGTTCCTCATTTTTCTAAATATTGTCCTCCCATTCTCTTGGGAATTGCTTATTTTCTCAAAAGACATAGGTAAGCTATGTTGTTCCTCATTTTTCTAAATATTGTCCTGCCTTCCTTTCACAAGTTGGTTCTTTTTTCAAACAGACATTGGTAAGCATTTTATTTTACTTGTCAAGGACGCCACATGTAACCACTTGTGTGCTTACGATTGACTTTTTCCTTCACGGATGCACGCAGTACCACACTGTGGGAAAGTGCTCGTTCACTAGGTTGTCGGTCAGTCTCGTTTGCAAAGCGGGCGGTCATCCAGATGGGGCGAGTGCGCTTAAGTGTTTTCCGTTTGTTGAATGGGTATGGATTAACAAGTTGGAGAAATTGTTGCCCAGTATGGGCTATCAAAATATCGTAGAAGCCAAAGCTGTTACATGCAAAATGGCTACTTGGCAGGTTCTGACTAACTACTAACAATTTTTTTCAGCGCTTCCTTTTCAGCACACTAACACTCTCTTACAGGCTTCAAGATTCCAACGGATTTTTGTTGAATTTTTTAATTTTGTTTGATTTTCTGTTCTAGAAATTTTACCAGCGATGGATATGCTCTTCAGAATTTATTTGGAATATATCGATATATTCAAACTTGCTGATAGGCCTATTTCAAAAATTATAAAAAATTTTGATACTTTTTTTTCATGAATATAATTTAATTTAATTTTTTTCAGCGCTTCCTTTTCAGCACACTAACACTCTTTTACAGGCTTCAAGATTCCATCGGATTTTTGTTGAATTTTTTTAATTTTTTTTTATTTTCTGTTCTAGAAATTTTACCAGCGATGGATATACTCTTCAGAATTTATTTGTAATATAACGATATATTTAAACTTGCTCATAGGCCTATCTCAAAAATAATCAAAAATTTTAGATAATTTTTTTTATCATTAATTTAATTTTTTGTTCCAGAATTTCTTTCAGGAAAGGATTTTTCAGGTTACAAAAGTTATCTTTGACTTTTTCAATTTGGAGCTCCAGATTTTTTTCCAGTACTATTAATAAATCAAAATTTCCATTCTAATTCATTAAAAGGCTTATATTATTTGGTAAAGTACATATTATTTGCATGTTTATTTTCTTATCTGCATGGGTTTAATATTTGCATGCTCAAGCTTGAGTGTGGTAGGGGTTGGTGAAGTAGTGGTGATATTGGGGTGTTAATATGTTAATTTTAAAATATATTATGCTGTGTAATTTGTGTTTGATATTTTTGGTTAAAATATTGTATTAAATGTACATTGTTAATTTTTTGTTGATATTTGACATATAATGTTTTATAATTGTTGATTTTGAATTTGTTCCTGATTGTATATTTTTATTACTGCACTTTGCTAGTAAAGACAAACTTCTAGCAGGGTGCAGCCGGTAGAAAACATCCTGTAAGCCGGTGGGGAATATTTTCTGTCGGTTGTATATTTTTTTGACCGATTGATTATATTTTCTGCCGGCTGGGGTCATCTTCCAGCCATGGGGGACAAACTTCCATCTACGCAAGGCAACTTTCAGCCTTAATTGCTTAACTTTTCCAAAAACATATCCAAGTTAGCGATGTCGTTCCTAATTTTTCTAAATATTGTCCTCCATTTCTTTTACGTGCTGGTTATTTTTCATAAGACATAGGTAAGCTATGTCGTTCCTCAGCTTTTTAAATATTGTCCTCCATTTCTTTTAAACTTTGGTTATTTTTTTAAAAGACATAGGTAAGCTGTGTCGTTCCTAATTTTTCCAAATATTGTCCTCCATTTCTTTTAAAAGTTGGTTATTTTTTCAAAAGACATAGGTAAGCTATGTCGTTCCTCAGCTTTCTAAATATTGTCCTCCATTTCTTTTAAACTTTGGTTATTTTTTTAAAAGACATAGGTAAGCTGTGTCGTTTCTAATTTTTCCAAATATTGTCCTCCATTTCTTTTAAAAGTTGGTTATTCTTTCAAAAGACATAGGTGAGCTATGTCGTTCCTCAATTTTCTGAATATTGTCCTGCCTTTCTTTCACAACTTGATTCATCCTTTAACAGACATTGCTAAGCTTTTTATTTTACATGTCAAGGACACTACATGTAATCACTAGGTTGCTTCCGATTGACTTTTTCCTTCACGGATGCACGTAGTACCACACTGTGGGAAAGTGCTCGTTCCCTAGGTTGTCCGTCAGTCTCGTTTGCAAAGCGGGCAGTCAGCCAGATGGGGCGAGTGCGCTTAAGTGTTTTCCGTTTGTTGAATGGGTATGGATGAACAAGTTGGGGAAATTGTTGCCCAGTATGGGCTATCAAAATATCGTAGAAGCCAAAGCTGATACATGCAAAGTGACTACTTGACAGATTCTGACTAATAACTAACAATAGGTAAACTATGACGTTCCTCATTTTCCTAAATATTGTCCTCCCTTTGTTTAACAAGGTGTTTATTTTCTCAAAAGACATAGGTAAGCTATGTTGTTCCTCATTTTTCTAAACATTGTCCTCCCATTCTCTTATGAATTGCTTATTTTCTCAAAAGACATAGGTAAGCTATGTCGTTCCTCATTTTTCTAAACATTGTCCTCCCATTCTCTTAGGAATTGCTTATTTTCTCAAAAGACATAGGTAAGCTATGTTGTTCCTCATTTTTCTAAATATTGTCCTGCGTTCCTTTCACAAGTTGGTTCTTTTTTCAAACAGACATTGGTAAGCATTTTATTTTACTTGTCAAGGACGCCACATGTAACCACTTGTGTGCTTACGATTGACTTTTTCCTTCACGGATGCACGCAGTACCACACTGTGGGAAAGTGCTCGTTCACTAGGTTGTCGGTCAGTCTCGTTTGCAAAGCGGGCGGTCATCCAGATGGGGCGAGTGCGCTTAAGTGTTTTCCGTTTGTTGAATGGGTATGGATGAACAAGTTGGGGAAATTGTTGCCCAGTATGGGCTATCAAAATATCGTAGAAGCCAAAGCTGTTACATGCAAAATGGCTACTTGGCAGGTTCTGACTAACTACTAACAATTTTTTTCAGCGCTTCCTTTTCAGCACACTAACACTCTCTTACAGGCTTCAAGATTCCAACGGATTTTTGTTGAATTTTTTAATTTTGTTTGATTTTCTGTTCTAGAAATTTTACCAGCGATGGATATGCTCTTCAGAATTTATTTGGAATATATCGATATATTCAAACTTGCTGATAGGCCTATTTCAAAAATTATAAAAAATTTTGATACTTTTTTTTCATGAATATAATTTAATTTAATTTTTTTCAGCGCTTCCTTTTCAGCACACTAACACTCTTTTACAGGCTTCAAGATTCCATCGGATTTTTGTTGAATTTTTTAATTTTTTTTTATTTTCTGTTCTAGAAATTTTACCAGCGATGGATATACTCTTCAGAATTTATTTGTAATATAACGATATATTTAAACTTGCTCATAGGCCTATCTCAAAAATAATCAAAAATTTTAGATAATTTTTTTTATCATTAATTTAATTTTTTGTTCCAGAATTTCTTTCAGGAAAGGATTTTTCAGGTTACAAAAGTTATCTTTGACTTTTTCAATTTGGAGCTCCAGATTTTTTTCCAGTACTATTAATAAATCAAAATTTCCATTCTAATTCATTATAAGGCTTATATTATTTGGTAAAGTACATATTATTTGCATGTTTATTTTCTTATCTGCATGGGTTTAATATTTGCATGCTCAAGCTTGAGTGTGGTAGGGGTTGGTGAAGTGGTTGGAGTGTTAATATAATATGTTAATTTTAAAATATCTTTATGCTGTGTAATTCGTGTTTGATATTTTTGTTTAAAATATTGTAATAAATATAGGTAGATGTTAATATTTTGTTAAGATCTCACTTATAATTTTTTATAATTGTTAAGTTTGAATTTATTTGTTCCTGTATTCTGCACTTTGCTAGTAAAGACAAACTTCTGGCAGGGTGCAGCCGGTAGAAAACATCCTGTAAACCGGTGGGGAATATTTTCTGTCGGTTGTAGATTTTTTGGACCGATTGATTATATTTTCTACTGGCTAGGATCATCTTCCAACCATGGAGGACAAGCATCCATCTACTAGGACCAGCTCCAGACACAATTTTACTGATATTTGTTTATATAATGCTTTGTGTACTCTGTTAACTTCAGTTTTACAATAAAAAATATAATTATTTGGTCTATATTTGCCTTTTCAGAAGGATCAGGTCTTGGAGAAAAGTTATCTTGCTACTAAATGCCTGATTGGCAAATAAGTATTTCTATAATGGAGTGTGAAAGGAGAAGCACAATCAGATATTTTCATAGAGGAATTAGATCATTTTTATTCGAACGGTCAACACAAATAATGAATGGCAGAATGAGAAAACATCAAAACCAGCTTCGATATAACTTACAGTACACTACATTATATCGCCTTCAATGTCGATAAATATTATAAAATGTCTTGGTATTAACTTTGAATTAAAAATGAA
This sequence comes from Lochmaea capreae, assembly GCA_949126875.1. Lineage (NCBI taxonomy): Eukaryota > Metazoa > Arthropoda > Insecta > Coleoptera > Chrysomelidae > Lochmaea > Lochmaea capreae. Next base: position 4,847,734 of record OX421408.1, read on the forward strand.
AATTTACAGTTTTTCGAAGTGAAAGTGTCAAAAATAAGAATTGGTATATAATGGCTAATAGTGTGGTGAGGATTTAGGATTAGTTCAGTTTTAAATTTATTCAGGATTTTAGTTCTAATAAAGGGAATAAAAGTAAAATGTCATCACCAGGTATAATTCTTCATAGTTATATTGCAAAAAATTGTAATAGTAAATATTTTTGACAACTTCGCAATTTGAAGTTGAAGAACCAAACATTTTTCAAATACCAACAGATGTCAAAGAATTTTTTATTCCAACGTTTCATATACAGTTTTGAAAAATAGTGACTGTTCAATATTACAGGAAAATGTAATAATCTTTATTGTTTCAAGTCCACAAATTGGAGGTGAAGATAACGCTACTGTCACAATCTTTACATTTCCGCTACTGGAAGACATGTATTGATTGTGATTGAAGTGTACTCTTCACTCCGGGATTAGAGATTCTCGGACGGATATCATATACCTTGTACTGATGAGGCGCAAATACGCCGAAACCGGTCTACAAGTTGTGTTGTCCCTTCTAATTGCAAGCCAGAATAATTGGTTTTAAAATATCTTGTAGATATACCAACTTCGCTTGATATTTAGAAAAGTAATTCAATATCCGTCGGTGCATATATAGCACGCGAAGTAGTTGTTTCTTCTCAGTTGAACGGTCACTGTTTTTGAAAAATATTTTTGAAAACTGTATAAAAATAATTATTCTTAGACATAGTATTAGTATTAATTTTGTTCCCGTTTACTAAACCTTTACAATACAGGCATGTTTTAAACAAGTAAATCGAACTAAAATAGTAACACTTAAATAAATATCCTCGAACGGCACTGACACAACAATATTCTGACACACAAATTTATTTCACGCATAATATTAAATTCGCTTTTATATAAACCAGTTTGTGTTGTTTAATTAACAATCTTTTGACAAAAAATGGATATTACTGCTGGATAAATCACAGAGCGTATGTATGTTGAAATTATTTTATACTACAGGGTGTAACAGTTTGACAATATGAATATCGTCGGAGGGTCGGTTTTAGGAAGATTATTCCGTTTAGAAACGATTTATTAATTCACAAAAACTTATGGATACAAAATGGTTATAAAAATAAAGGTAAATGACAATCGAAATAGGAATGAGAAAAGCCGGTAACTGAAAAAGAGTTTTCATATGCTTACCCTTGAGAACTAATTAACACACTATTCCAACGGACAGTTCACAAGGCGGGTCAACCAAAAAGCGCAGTTGCCACGTTGGATTAATCGAAAAGGAATCTTGCTACAAGGGTTTAAAAAGAAAATTGAATCCCATCAAAGATATTACATGAAAAAATACATATCTTCTACCGCAAAAGTTTATTGTAAAATTTATTCAGTACCGATCTATGGGAGCATTTATTCAACCAGGGCCGTCTTTAGCTATCTCGAGTCCCTTAGCACTTTTGAATTTGGGGCCCCTATCCCGATTTTTTAAAATGGCAAAAAAGACAACAATCACTTGGAACAGAATTTATTTATATAAAAAATAACAAAATGAAACGCACAAGCCTGAACAAATAAGTTACCTTTATTCATAGAATATATTAATAATTAAAAGGTTTATAAGTCTTATTTTAAAAGAACGTTTACAAAATAAACCAAAATGATTATTTACATAGATGCAAATGACTTCTTCCTCGATTTTTTATGTGCAAAATCGTTTATTACGTCTTCAAAATCTATTTCATATAGTATGTCGTATAGAGGCATTACGATATTAAGTACTGTGTTAAAAGTTTATGAAAGGATTCTTGAAAGAAGACTAAAAACCACAATAGAACATCAACTAGAAGAATCACAGAGTGCTTTTCGTAAGGGTAGAGGTGTTCAGGATCACATCTTTACAGTGAGACAGTTAATTGAAAAAATGCTAGAAACAATATATATGTTGCTTTTTTGGATATAGAGAAAGCGTTTGACAGTGTCCCCAGACTGCAAATATGGGCTAGTCTAAAGAAGAGAGGAGTAAACCAGAGTTTAATCGAGGGTATAAAAAGTATATACAAAAATACGAGGAATTATGTAAGAACCGGAAACCTACAATCTGAAGAGTTTACTACACAAGAGGGTTTAAGGCAGGGGGGAGTCTTAAGTCCTACTCTGTTCAATGTGATAATGGACGATATAATAAAAGAGGTAAAAGTTCAAGTAAAGAAATTCACTGTGGGATATAGAAATATGGAACTTATACAGATATCCGAATGCGCCTTTGCTGACGATTTAGTGGTATATGCTAAAAACGAAAAAGATCTTAAAAAAAATCTAGACATCTGGAAAAGAGCTCTTCAAGGTAGAAATCTAAAAATAAATGCAGAGAAAACAAAAGTAATAGTAATAGGGCAAGAAAACAAGAATCTCGAAATACAGCTAAACGAAGAACAAGTACAGCAAGTGGATACATTTAAATATTTGGGAGTGAAAATTCATAAAGAAGGGAAAAATAACGCTGAGATTAATGGACGCATTGAAAGTGCCCTGAATCTATTTTATGCCATGAGTAATACTTTCATTCGCAAAAAAGAAATGTCAAAGAGAACAAAAATGACAGTCTATAAAACCGTTTTTAAACCCATTTTAACTTATGGGAGTGAAAGCTGGGTTCTTACGAGAGAGACAAAAAGAAAATTACAATCGGTTGAGATGAAGTATCTAAGAGCAGTATTGGGAATTACAAGAAGGGACAAAATTCGAAATGATTACATAAGAGAACAGCTAGAAGTAGAACCCCTAGAAAGAAGCATAGAAAGGAATCAGTTAAGGTGGTTTGGCCTCTTAGTACGCATGAAAAATGAGCAACAAGCAAAAATGATATGGCAAACAAAAACATGTGGAAGACGACCCAGGGGAAGACCACGAAAAACCTGGGATGATGCAGTAGCGGAAATCCTGAGAGATCGGGGACTAAACTGGCAGGAGGCGAAGTTAAAGGCTGGAAATAAACGGGAATGGGCTAAATTTGTACATATAAAAACACCTTAACACCTTAGGGTACATTAAGGTTCTGATTATATATATATATGTCGTTTTCTATGCTCATAAGAGACAAACTATTTAGCAATATCTGCAGATGCGTCGTGATGCAAAGGCAAATTAGCTTCAGCAAATAAATAATAGATGGTAGGACAGTGGCTTATAAATATTGAAATAATTATTATTTGAATATTATTTCATCTGAAACCTGTGAATGAGGGATGAAGACAGAGGCCCTGTATAACAACTTTGTCAAAAATTAAATACACACGATATTATTTATGTCTGTATGTTTATAAATATATTATAAAAAGAACTGGACAAAAAATGGAGTTATAAATACCAACAACTAGATATTATTATAAAAACGGTTTAGAATCTCACACATACAGAGTTCGGCAAAAGTCCGGGACCGGACGAATATTGATGAAAATATGAATTTTGCGAAAAATCTTTTTATACCACAAATTTTACTCCAACTTAAACTATAATTTGAAAATATTTTGAAATATTCCAATAAAGTGTGGCGTATCAGTTATATTTTTTCTCATGGAACACCCTATATTTTATTGCATTTTCTGATTGCCTCTAAAAAATATAATACTCATCCATAATGGTTCCCTATACCTAAATACAGAGGGTTCCGAGTTATGCTGACTTTTTTTAAAATGTGAACATTTCGAAAAAAATTAATAACTCATTTATATAACAAATTCTAGCAAATTTTCTCTTACATCTAAATAGTTGGACATTCGTTGAATGTATTCCACGATTGAGTTCTAAATATCTCTTTACAGGGTGTTCAGAATTTTCAGTACCATTATTAGATCATTCAATGTGCAGTATCAGGCTTATTTTAAATGGAACACCCTGTGTTTTAATGATTCACCATATTCAAAAAAATGTCCTCTTTCGAATGGTATGAGGGTGTCCTACACCTAGGTATTATACTTTTCGTGCAATTTACAATTTTCTTAAATTGTATGATAAATCGATTTTAAAACATCTGCAATTCTCTTCTAAATTTTATACTAATTATCTTGACATAGTTGTTGTAAGAGACTAAATAGATCACGTTTCAAGCCTTCAGAAAATATAGGGTTTTACTATCCTATACCGAGTGGTTAAAAAGATATAGCCACTCTCACAGAAAAATCACTATCCACTTAGAGACATTTTAAGAAATAAAAAAAAAACAAAAAGGTTGTTTTAAACATTAAAAAACTTCAAAAAAAAGGTTTCTAGTATTAATTTCAATAACATACTAGACCTTATCTATTAATAGTAATAATTAGTAAGTATTTCGCAATAATGAATATTTTAAAATAATGATCAACATAAGTACATAATTATCCTCTAGAGTCTAGTGAATAATTAAGATATTTAGTAGCCGTGAAGCATGCCATGGAACTGTCATTATTAAAACGTCAAACATAAGTTTCGTTATGGTGTCTTGTTAAATTTTTTAGTAGCAATCAGAAAATGCAATAAAATTATATCAATGAGTTATTAATTTTTTTCGAAATTTTTAAAAAAGTCAGCTTAACTCTGAACCCTCTGTATTTTGGTATAGGGAACCATTATTTTTAGACGCAATAAAATATAGGGTGTTCCATGAGAAAAATATAACTTTGATACGCCACACTTTATTAAAAATATTTTCAAATTATAGTTTAAGTTGGAGTAAAATTTTTGGTGTAAAAAGATTTTCCAAAAAATTTATATTTTCTTCGATATTTGTCCGGTCCCGGACTTTTGCCGAACTCTGTATAGTACAAATATTGAAAAAAAAAAGATATTAATTGCTCAAATTTTCTTTAAATCAATTTTTTAACGGTTTTACTTTAAAACGTAGTCAGGTATCACAGAATTTACTGAACCATATCAGTTATATTACATAACAAGAGTAGTTTGTCCGTATTGTATTTTATAAAAATGTTAGTCGTTGTCCTAATATTTCACCATTAATTATGCACAGAAAGCGTAGGTTTTGAAATGTCTATTTTCACCACCAATAAAACATATCTAATCAAGGGAATAGGCGATATACAGGGTGTTTCTAAATTCATGCGACTAAATTCAGGAGGTGATTTTTCGTATGAAATCAAGATGGGTCTTTCCTGTAACAAAATTTCCTCAGCCCACCCCTTTCCGACATAAATTATAATTTATGATGTTCATTTTTTTTCTCTGCAGCTATTGGTTTTGGGAAAAACATTTAGGAACAAAAAAAGTTTCTAAATAAAACAAGGGTTTTAAGTTAAATTTAATTTAATAAAACTTCATCTCGAAAAAAAGTTTTGATATGAAATAAAGTGAGGGTTGCTAATTTCACCCCCTTATACTGTAACAGAAATATTGAAAAAATACCTTTAGGTAGTCCTTTGCGAGTGCACGAAAATTACAGAATTTCAAGTTTCTAGCTTTACTGAAATTTTAGAAAAATAATAAAAACTCTATTTTAGTCATCACCTTTTTAAGGGGTGGGCTGAGGAAATTTTGTTTTGTTATAGGAAAGACCTAAGTTAATTACATACGAGCAATCATCTCCTGAATTTTGTCGCATGAATTTAGAAACACCCTGTATGTATATATCGCTTCATTAGTTTTTGAATGCTGTATTCCCGGGCTAAGATACGTCTGAGTGCGAATTCCGATAAATTAGAAGTAACATGCAATTTACTTAAATTGTGGAAAGTGAATATAAGGGGGAGAGATACACCAGGTGTTTAAATAACAATTATTAATACAATTTGTTCCAACACATCAAGAAACCGTTCTTGGAACGGTGACGGGCATGTGAAATAGCAAAAATGCGTTCCAACCACGATAGAACCGTTTAGCGAACGATAATTGTTTTGTTCCAACCCGATTTGGTTTCGTTATGGAACCGGTTCAAAAACGATGATTTCGATACTTGACTAGGTTTGTTCCAACACACAAATTGTAATCGTTCCTGAATCGTTATCGATATCGTTCTTAGGGATTTGTTAAGCAGTCGCCAAGTGTTTACCGTTCTAATAACGATTCTAAAATAAATCATCGTTTGAACGGTTTGGTTACTGACTCGTATCATAAATCTGGAACGTATCAAACATAACCATACTTTTATGTTTATGTGGTACATGTTGTTAAGTAAAAAATTGTTTGTTTGTAACAGATAGCACACAGACAAATATAAATAAGTTCGTTCCCACAAAATTCAACAAATACAAAAACAACAAATCAAGGCAACTAACCTAGATATGCTTATATGTACTGCGCAAGTCAGTTCCCTTGATACCTGCTTTCAGTCAAGTATCGAAATCATCGTTCCTGAACCGGTTCCATAACGATACCAAATCGGGTTGGAACACAACAATTATCGTTCGCTAAACGGTTCTCTCGTGGTTGGAACGCATTTTTGTTCTTTCACATGCGCGTCACCGTTCCAAGAACGTTATCAAGGTACTGACTTGCGTAGTACATATATCCATATCTAGTTAGGTTAGTTGCCTTGATTTGTTGTTTTTGTGGAAGCGAAGTTATTTATATTTATTTGTGCTATCTGTTATAAATAAACAGTTTTTTAATTAACAACATGTACCATATAAACATAAAAGTATGGTTATGTTTGATACGTTCCAGATTTATGATTTGAGTCAGTAACCAAACCGTTCCAACCATTATTTATTTTAGAATCGTTATTAGAACGGTAAATACTTGGCGACTGCGTAACAAATCCCTAAGAACGATATCGATAACGATTACAATTTGTGTGTTGGAACAAACCTAATAGGTGTATAATTGAACAACTGTTTGAAGGGTTACCATGACTAAAAATGTAATTTAATTAAAGAAATGCAGTTGTGGGAATTTTAAACAAATCATTGACTGAAAACGCCGCCGACAAAAATCACGTGGACACAATAAATCTGTACATCTTGTCCTTTCTAGTACATATTATACATAATAATAGAAACTGTAGCAAGGACGACAACAGATCGACTAAGATTAAGAATTGTGGTGATTAATGAATATCATTATTTACAGTTTCTTTTTATATATATACCGTAGCAGGTTTTGAATCGGGTCATAGTAAATGCATTTATTATTATTATAAATTTAAATTTGCAACTAAAAACTTGTGGTTCATTTTTTTGTTTTATTCTATTACTTATTATGTGAATGGATTAATATATGATTTTTATAGTTGGATATTTTCTAGCACTCAATTTTCTTCATTTCTGCAGCTGCTTTAGTGAATTTTTACCATCCCTTACAACTCTGAACTCAAGAGTACAAATTTATGTTGCAATCATTTTTGTTGATTGAAAATTAATTGGAATATATCCAAGCTCTCGCTTTAATCAACCCTGTATTTCATTTAAAAGTTTTATAAGTAGTTATAGATACAAATTTTACAGAAATAAAAATATATATCGCCCAATCAAAACACGCAGTTAAAGAAAAAAAATAATAGTAAGATGAAACCCATTGGAAAAGAAGGAGAATATTATAAAAATGAGAGGAAAAATAATTTTCGGGCGATCTGAGGTCGGGAAGGAGAAGGGAGTGAGTTTTTAAGGGTAAAAGACGGTTTATCTCGATTTCCGGCAAAACTACAAGTCCTATGGAAAAAAAACACATTGCAAAGTTGTAGGTAATAAAAAGATCTACAACTTTTGTATTTACAATTTTTTCACATAACTTCAAAATTTATGCGGAAAATTAAAAAAACTAAGTTTTTGGTTTTTTATTTTTATCTTCAACAAAAAAAATTTTTTTTTAACGAAATATGGTGAAAACTTACCTTTTTATGTCCCTAATACTGTATGCTGTAATTTATTTGATTTGAAATATTTATTTTTTCACCTTATTTTGACTTAATATCGAGAAAGCACCCTAATTTTCAATCGAAAATTCACCCGTCAAAATATCAGCTTTTTTCAAAAAGTTGGTGTGCTTTCTGTTAGTTGAAATCTCCTCTTTCTGATGGTGTAAAAAAATATATTACTATAGTAAATCTTCTCAGAAAATTTTTCGAGTTTTTTTCGATTATTTGCTTTTTCTGAGAAGATTTACTATAGTAATTTATTTTTTTATAAGGTGAAAAAATAAATATTTCTAATCAAATAAATTACAGTGTATTAGGGACATAAAAAGGTAAGTTTTCACCATATTTCGTTAAAAAAAAATTTTTTTTGTTGAAGATAAAAATGAAAAACCAAAAACTTGGCTTTTTGAATTTTTCACATAAATTTTGAGGTTATGTGAAAAAAGTGTTAATACAAAAGCTGTAGATCTTTTTATTACCTACAACTTTGTCGCTTATCTTTTTTCCATAGGACTTGTAGTTTTGGAGTTAAACCGTTTTTTAACCTTTAAAAGTCACCCCTTACCCCTCAGATCGTCCGTAAATTATTTTTCCTTTCATTTTTATAATATTCTCCTCCTTTTCCAATGGGCTTCATCCTACTATTATTTTTTTTTCACTGTTTATTATTTTTGTTCCCTTTTTATTATTTTTAAAGGCTTCTACCTTGCTCAAACACTCTTACAAACGCCTCTACATTTTTCGATTAAACCGTAATCCTAGACTAAAATTTAGTGAGACGCCACTGGTTTGGATCAAAAATTGATTCAACGCCTATTTGTTGTCTGGTAAGGTAAGAATTTTTCTTAAAAGTAAAAGAAAGGACGTGCCCTACTTACGTGGAGGGCAAGTGATTGAGTACCAGTGGGGCAACCATATATAATAACAGATATCGTTTGGTGATAATTACACACTTTTTTCTTCTTCATTGCGTGTTACTTGACAACTCACCGACAATATGTTGAAATTGGTAAGTATTTTTTCGATATACTTTTTTTTTAATAATCAACGAATAACTTTAAAAAAAAACTACTTCAACAAACATTTGAAAAATGCCAGCAGTCACTGTCAGAACGACATAAAATTTTGACACGTATCGTTTGAAAGCTGGTACTGTCCATAAATCATTATGAATATGTCAACAGTGTTGCCATATATGTGAAATAAAGATCCAATGGAGAGCAACTCTATGTTAGAGATAAATCAAAAAGCTTTTAATCTTATTTTTTACAGTTCGTACTTGCAGTGCTACTTTGCACCGTCAACGCTGGTATAATTCTGGAACACAAGCCGATTATCGCCGTGTCCCACGGAGCCACGTCGCATCAAAACAGCAACTCGCTTTCGATTCACCCTGTTCCCGTTGTAGCACATAAAATAGCTGTTGCGCACGCTCCTATTGCTGTTGCACATGCTCCTATTGCTGTAGCTCACGCTCCTATAGCTGTAGCCCACGCTCCTATAGCTGTAGCACACCATTCCGTTGCTGTCGCACATCATCCAGTAGCTGTCGCACATCATCCAGTTGCTATTCTGCATCATTAGACCATATACAAGAAATATACTAGGAGATGAGCAACAAAAATTATTTATTTTTTATATATTCTGTAAATATAGTCAATAAAATTTAAAAAAAAAAAAGAGATTCAGTGTAAGTTTTTTTTAAATTACAACCCTGTATAAATGTCTTATAATGAGCTAGTAAATACTAACACAGTGGAGGGAAAATATGATGGACTAAATCCACGGATCGTACACTGGTTGTACACAACTATGGTGAGATCCATGGTCACCTATGGGGCCTTAGTTTTGTGGCCAAAAACAGATCAGAGGAAATCCGAATTGGAGGTATCAAAACTTCAGAGGCTTGCCTGTCTGTGCATAACGGGTTCTATGAGAAGCAGCACGACTGCGGCAATGGAAGCAATTCTCGATCTTCCGCTTCTTTCTCTGCACGTTAAGGCGGAAGCGAGAGTGGCTGCATACAGTCTGGAAGGCAATGGGAACTGGCCAACACCCATAGTCATTCCAGAATCACAGATGTTATCACAAACTCGCTTCTTGAAATGAGAAGTGACAACATGTTGGCCACAACTAACGACAACCATCCATACCATATCTAGCTAAACTGGGATGGGTTGGAAGCATGCAGTCAGGTTGGTGTGGTACACAGACGGATCTAAGACTGACATTGGAACAAGAGATAGAGTCCATGGGGCTAGACTTAAATATTTAATTTTATTATTGTTTAACGAAACGTTTAACAGTTTACATAGGCAAAATGGTACGTACTCAAGCCGACAAAGTAGCAGCTATCTTAATAATTGGTGAATCTGGAAAGAATATCCATGAAGCGGAACGTTTATTTAATGAGAGATACCTAGATTGCCCTATCTCGAGAACTTATTTGAGGGAGCTTCTTCACAAGTTTGAAGCAACAGGTAGTGTTCAAGATGCCAAACGATCTGGTCGACCAGCATTAAGTGATGATAAAAAAATTGATATAGTTGCTGAAGTGGTAGTACCTAAACCGTACTTCCTCTTCAACTAAAGCTGCGTCTATCTGTGAAGTAAGTAAAAGTACAGTACAGAGAGTGTTGGCTAAAAATAAATTTCATCCATACAAGTTAAAAATGGTGCACCACCTTTCGGATGACGACCCCGACAGAAGACTCGAATTCTTTGAATGTATGACAAATAAAATTAGTCAAAACCCACATTACACAACAACAATTTGTTTTAGTGACGAAAGTACTTTTTGCCTCAATGGAAATGTGAATACACAAAATGTAAGGTATTGGAATGACACAAATCCTCACACCTTTCGTGAACAACATACCCAATTTCCAGAAAAAGTCAATGTTTGGGCAGGTATTTTGAGAAGCCACATAGTTGGTCCTGTTTTCCTAAATTCAAATTTAAGCGGTGAAGTGTATCTGGAGATGTTACAAAATGCAATTGAGCCGTTAATTCTTGAAATTCTGGAAGATAATCCAGATGAATTCGGCCATCTGGAAATAACATTTCAGCAAGATGGTGCTCCTGCACATTATTATGGTGCAGTAAGACGTTACCTGGATGAAGAATATTGAGGTAGATGGATCGGCCGGCGAGGTCCTATAGAATGGCCACCTCGGTCACCAGATCTGACACCATTAGATTTTTTTCTATGGGGGTACTTGAAATCCAACGTTTATACTACGGCACCAGATAGCATTGGTGTTTTGAAAGAAAGAATTATTGAAGAATGCAATGCAATTTCAGCTGACACATTCGAACGAGTACGACAAGAGTTTACTAATAGGATGTATTACTCTCAGGAAGTAGACGGAGCACATTTCGAACACTTGCTATAAGAATCCATTGTTGATATTTGATTAATTAAATTTAAAAAAATAATTTCAATAATTTTGGTATTTATTTAATTTATCCGTCAAAATTAGTTTAAACCCAAACAAAATTAATATAGCTATGTAGCCAATGTCAATGTCTTTCAAACGAGATATCACTTGCCATAAGGTCCTATTTAAAATTATTGGCCAGAGTGACACTGTGACGTCATCTATTACTATTACGTCACCTGTTACCATTCGTAGAGAAGTTTACAACACTTTATTTTCACTCTCCAAATTTTATTAATGTAAGTGTAGCCGTTCAAAAGATACGAGGGGGGGAGGGGACTTTTGAATAGCACTGAATATAACATTACAAGATTGAACTAAAATAAATCAAAAAAATATAATCTTTGTCTACTACACAGTTTCCAAGTACAAGAGCATTCAAAGACTAAAGTATCTATTACTATTTAATAAATAATCTGAGTAGGAAGCAGCATTTTACAGGTAGCCGTAAATCAATTTTTATTTACGTTTGATAAAGAACAGTCATATTGCAATACCACAACGTTTAGTATGTACCATTAATAATACATTACAATCGGACATTTTCTCGGAGAACAACAAAAATTTGGATAAATCGGTCAAGTAAACTGCTCGAGTCAAGATCTACATCTAATAGAAGATACAGGTCCGGACTAAAATATAAATTTTCATAACTCGGGGTATATTTTAAAACTAAGGAATGAAAATATATATGCTTAGGACTTTTTTGTTTCCAAAAATGTCTCATGCAGCTACGAAAAGTCTACGGCCACGATTGAATTTTGTATAGCAGCTTTCTGATGATATTTTAAGGCCAAACATAAAAATAAAAATCCACCACGTAAATGATATACAATATTTTTATTAAATAACTTTAAAAATCAGTACGTCACTGATATTGTTGGAATCTGCTGCTGCTAATCTTGATTTGGAATGAAATAATCCACTAATATGTTGATTCTATACATTTTGGATTGTCCATTAATCATGATGTCATTTGTGCTGCCTATAGTTTTTTTAACGCTTTGTGTAATTCACCTGTATATATATTATCTGCTCTTCGTTTCATATTAATATCTAAAACGTACAAAGCCGGTCCTGTACGGAAACTGTTAAATGTTGTAATAAGCTCTTTTTTTTCTTTCATTACCGAGGACTGAATTTTAAAAACTTCTATCCCCCTTAAAACATCCATTGTGCCGGTGTGTACTGATCTAGTTTAGTGATTTTAATAAACTTGATTCATAGAGTTTCGGTGGGGCGTATCACAATTCCTATAAAATAATGCAGCAAACAGATGCAGATCATTGTATCCTACAGTGCCTTAAGTGTATTATATTCAGTGTATCTACGTTTATTCTAAAAAGAAAAATCAAAAATGATCCGTTTGGTAAGTTGAAGTTTTTTATTTTATTTTATACAAATATCAAAAATTTGCATCGGCTTGCTTCTTCTACCTAGAAATTTTACGACGTGCAGTTATTATATTTTGAGTTATTGGTAATTTTTTATGTCTTATTGACATTAAAGATACACTTAAATTGGCATTTAGTATAGGCAACCAAACATACATAAAAACATTAAAACTAACATCTGTCACTATCAATACACTTTTTTAAATTATTCCTATAGAAATTATTATTAATACTACAAAATAACCCTTTAAGAAAGAAGCCACTCTTTCGCTTTTAATCAATTTCAATAATCTCATTTTATTGTTTATGGCTGCTATGTAAAAAGTAGGCAACCCACGGCACTTATCACTTGTATCAAGGTTGAATAAGTGAATATAAATCGAATTTGCCATCATTTTCTGATTCAACATGATTTTTTACAGTGTGTCCTCGCTTTGGTTATCTGTACCGCCAACGCCGGAGTTATTGGCCTAGGATCTTATGATGATGGCCATGGTCTCTTAGCTGCCGCTCCATTAGCTCTAGCTCCATCTTATGCAGTAGCCCATGCACCAGCAGTAGCTGTAGCTCATGCTCCAGCGGTAGCTGTAGCTCATGGAGCTACCTCTTGGCAAAACAACAACTTGCTAGCTCTTAATCCAACAGCTGTTGTTACTAAAGTTGCTGCGCCAGTTGCTGTCCACGCTCCAGTTATTACCAAAGTCGCTGCTCCTATTGCTTATGCATCTGCACCATGGGGACTTGGTAAGAATATAATTGATCCCTTTGTTAGTTCTAGAAAACTGTATATTTGACTATTTCAAAAATTGACACTTTTTTGACATAATATTATTTACAATGTTATCTCGAAACTTGACACCAGCTGGTGTTTTATTGATACACTACTACATCCTGAAAAATTGACTAGACAACTTTGCATCATCTAATTTTTCATCCATTCGTTCCAGGTTTGGGCAAAAGTTTGGCTTTGGGATACCACTAAAGAGTTATCTCAAAGAATTGGATTATTTTCTACTGAACAAAAATTTTGAGTGCATGAGATGAGCAACATTGTGTTAATTATTTATTGATTATAATAAATTTTAGTAAAAAAAATATATTGTTTTTATTTAAAACAGCTCCCTCTATCGCTAGTCGAGGCAATGAACTACTAAAAAGGCCAAAGATAGGAAATCTTTTAGGATAGGACGTATCGGAATGCGGTTTTTTGCATTCGCATGCAAAAATTATTTATATCATTTGTACCTACTTTGTACCTATTACAAACCGGAAGTTGCATTGCTGCAGCCAAAAATGCAAAAAATAAATCTTTTGAGAGGCATTTTGGCAAATTTAATAACTTCGTAAATAAGAGTCAGAATTGGCTCAAGTCGGGTACCCGGGGGTTTTCGAGGACGCTGATCACGATTATGATATTCAAATTGACCCCCCGAACACCTGGAGCTCAGGAACGCCGACGAACGTCATCTCCGGGGACTATCCCGAACTTTATGCGAGAGAGGAGAGAAACTGGGTACTCGGGGGTTTTTTTGGTCACTGAAATCGAATATACCATCGGCGAACACACTTCGGACACCTGGTGGGCCCCAACCTGGAGAATTTTTCTGGAAATAACGAACCGAAAATCGTTATGGGGGCTTTTTGTGTGCGTTGAATCCGAATTTTATGTTGAAAACGACCACCCGAACACCTGGCGTGCCCTAACCTGGCCCTAAACGTCATCCCCGAGGGTTTTCTAGACATAATTGAAAAAAACCACCCGAAAATCGTTACGGGGGGTTTTTTAGCTCGCTGAAATCAAATATGGCACCGGCCAACACCCCACAGACACCTGGTGCTACCTAACCTGGCTCTGAACGTCATCCCCGAGGGTTTTCCAGACACAATTGAAAAAGACCAACCAAAAATCTTTACTGGGGGTTTTTCGGGTCGATGAATTCAAATATGGCACCGACGAACGCCCCATAGACACCTGGTGCGCCCTAACCTGGATCTGAACGTCTTCCCCGAGGGCGCACCAGGTACCACATTTGAATTCAGCGACCCGACAAACCCCCGTGAAGATTTTTGGTTGGTTTTTTTCATTTATGTCTGGAAACCCCTCGGGGATGACGTACAAGGTCAGGTTAGGGCACACCAGGTGTTCGGGTGGTCGTTTTCAACATAAAATTCTTATTCAGCGCACACAAAAAGCCCCCATAACGATTTTCGGTTCGTTATTGTCGATATTTCCAGAAAAATGTTGGTGGTAGATAGGTACACCAAAAACGAATTGGATTAATAATAAATAACTACGTGCTATGAAACAAATTTATTCAGCCTATTTACACATCACAAAATGTCTTCTAGTCTTTAAAGTAAATAAGGTGCAGTAAGATATGGTGATGCATATCTGTAACTAGCTAGTAGAGGAGCAGCTGGGGCTGCTACCAAAGGTGCTGGAGCAGCTACCAAGGGAGCGGGTGCTACCAGAGGAGATGCTAAAGCATTGTATTGGCGAGCGAAGACTTGAGAACTTTGTGCGGTAACTACTGCTGGTGCTATTGCCGGGGCTACTGCATACGGAGCTGCTACGAAGCTTGGATCTGGTTTGGCCACTGGGTTAGCTAAGGCAGATACAGCTAGAGCCAAGATAACAATCTGGAAAGAATTTAGTAAATAAATATTCACTTGTTTGTTTAAAGATGGAATATATACAATGATTCAAGAGTTTTTTAAAAACTTATAATTCTTTTCCTTTGAATTAAAGCAAATCTTTAAATAAAAAAAATAAAAATAAAAACATTATTGTGGTTTGATTCCCAAAAAAAAATAAGAGAAAAAAGAATAAGTAATGCCACAAGGAACTTACAGAAAATAATAAAATATTAAACATATAAATTAATATCTTCCTATCTTGAAAAATATAAAAAATAATTAAAAAACATATTACTTACGTAGTGAAACATGTTTAAACGATTAGATGTTTTCGGTATGCTTCCTTAGAACAAAGCAAAGCCTTTTATATTGATGACAATCCCACCCTACATTTTTAAGTATCTATGATTTTAGGTCACTTTTTCAATTTTCGTAAGTAACCAAAATTGATATGCAAAGCATCGTCTAGTTGGATGATATGTTTGTAATTGACATGCAACAAAATCATTTATTATACAATGATGTCTAATTCGCGTATGGAATACGTAGATAGGTACATTGATAAATAATTTTAGGCGACCAGAACATTTTCTAAAAAGTGAAAACTCGATTTAGGTACACTGGGAAGAATCAGAGACGAATAACTGATGTAATACACTCAAAGTTTAATAGTATATTTTCGTTTCAATTAAATTACATGCATATGACAGATTTTCTCTATTTTCAATGACATACACACCAACATAAATATGGAATGACTATTTAGTACTCTTCTCTTTAGAAAAACTAACATAGTACCAGCTCTTGAACTAATCTTGCTATCTGGCATTACAGCCTTTTTGCAGCAACTTTATTGCAGGCAATATAAATTGCATGCAAAGTTTCTTTTTATTTAAAGGAGCCGTCACTTCGCTGGCACCACCTCAGCCTCTTGGGCTTATTGTGGATCCTCCTAGTGTTCCGACTACAGCCTATTCAGCCAATCCGTTCCCTGTATTAGCCCATACAGGTTCTTTACTGGTTGTTTGTAGAAGTCTTCTGGAGTCATTTGGGGTCTTCCATACAGCTTCTGCCTCCTGTGGTCCAGCGTCTCACAGTTGCAGAGCTGTTTCGGTGTCCTTTTTGCATCTTCGGCATGTAAGGTCTCCGTTATACAGCCCTATTTTGTTCAGGTGCTCCTGTACAAATAACACTTGGCAATGTCAGTAAACTGTCTCAGATTTGAATTAAATAATAATTGATCTGATTCAAGAGCAACAGATTCAGGTGCACAGAGAGATTAATTAAATAGCCACCACAGCCGGAAATCGAAAAAGAGATACTTTATAATTTTAACCTTTTAAGATGTTCAATTTCAAGGTCATTATCAATATATTTTCATGACCATAATTATTGTATATTAATTTTTTACTTAATACATCCTATTAAACTATAATTTGTAGGTCAATGCGATGTACATTGACGCTTTGCCAATGAAAGTGTTATATAAAATATTATCTAATAAATCATTGGTTAATTCGATGTTTTGATAATCAAAAAACTATCACGTATAGGACAAGAATATATGTACCAATTTCACATTTCTTTGGAAGTAATTAGAAATTATTTAGAGTAGGTATATATACATATATAAACAAGTAATATCTTGTCAGAACAATAGTCTTTCGATTGCTTTTGAAAACAATCACCTACCAAGATGCTTTCAAAAATTGTAAGTAAAATACCTGCCGATAAGTTATCATTATAGTCTTGTTTTTATTTTTTAGATCCCACTGCTACTCCTTACCATCTACACCCTTCAAATTGACTCCAGCGTAGCTCCCATAGCGCCCCCTCTACGTTACACGTTAATAACACCTCTAAACATTCGACCATTTGCCGCTCAAGTCAGCACTTTCACCAAAGGCCTTGACGTTTTATCAGCTCCTTTAGCAGCAGGAGTTTTAAACCCACCCGCTATCGTTTCTAAAACTATTGCAGTTCCTCATCTAGTTCCTGGACCAGCAGCTCCAATTGCTTTACCAGCACCAATTCCTGCTCCTGTCGCAGCTCCTTCATATTTACCTGCACCTGTAGCAGGTCTTTCATTTTTGCCAGCACCTCATTCTTATTTACCTGCACCTGTAGCAAGTCCTTCATTTTTGCCAGCACCAATTTCTGCTCCTGCATTTTATGCAACTCCAGAAGCACCTCCTGCTCACGTACTACCAGTACCTAATGCCAGATCTGTGCACGCAGTGGCTCCAGCTTTATGGTAGGTTTGTAGAGAGTTTTAAGATATATTTTTGTTTTTGCATTGACTGAATATCTGTTGAAATCGTTTTATTATGTGATATATTGTAAGATTTCTTTTTATATTAAAACATTGTTTTTAAGAAGGTGTATTTTTTTCTTTCGTTCCATTAAGAAGTTTCCAATTAAAAATCTTACACCGAGGAGACTACTAAATAGAATGAGGGTTACTTCAATAGCGGGAGTAGCTAATACGGTTTAAAATTATAGGCGACTAATTGTATATTTTGAAAAGGAAAAGGAGGCGATGAGTTATGATAATTAATTAGATGTGTGCACGTCAAAATGGTACACCCTATACATTATTGCATTCTCCTCTATAAGAGAATTACAAAAATGTATAATACGGTAAAAGGTGAGAAGTCAATCTGTTGGGAGAAACGGATAATTCCAATTTACTAATAATAACATTTTAATTCGTTACAAATCAGCAAATACAATATGAAAGTATTTTATAAGGTATTCAAATTTACTTCTATTGGTCTCCATACAATGATACAATCGAGTGTATTGATTTAATGATACATAGTACCTAACTGCCAGTCAATAAAATAATTTTTCTCTTCACAGAAACTTCAATATCTTTTCACGTAGTGTAAAGAAATGTTATCACTTAATAATTTTAACTCTAACAATATCAATGTGTCATCTCTCTTTTTCCAAGAAAATGTTGAATTTTTACTAACAAATAAAACTTGGAATCAAAATATTTTTGTTTTATTAATATAAAATCATACTATTTAATTCAACTTTGCACCTACCGTAAAAACAAGGTTATTAAAATTTTTACTTTTGTTCCACTAGGCGGTAATCTATATTGTTAACATAAATAATGTATCCCCTCCCTCGAAGATGTCAGCAGCTGCTTACTCATTCCGATTGCTTAGGTTATTCTAACAAACTGCTGAAACCTAGTGTGTTTAGCTTAGGATCACCAGACGCATATAGTTCATTCTGAACAGCGTTGAACAAACGCTACACCATAGACAAAATAAAAGAGACGGATTGAAGTATAGGCAATATAAGGCATAGCGTTTCTGCTCAACTGACCCGCGCATCGAGTCGCTGCGGTCACGCGAACTACAAGACTTCTTACACAAGCAGAATAGAATAAAATCGTTTAAAATAACATAAATTACATTACACTTCAACGTTTCGCCTTTAATGTTGATAAATATTATAAAATATCATTGTATATTAACTTCCAAGTCATTAAAAATGAAAATATACAAAATCAATCATATATTGGTTGGTGTGAATCTGACTTCTGTTTGTCAAAGTGAAAGTGAAAGTGTCAAAAATTAGTAATGGATGATGAGGATTGTATATATTATTTTTGTGATGAGGTGAGTTGGATTTAATATTAGTTTAGTTTTAAATTCATTCGATTTTAGTTCTAATAAAGGAAATAAATGTAAGTGAACCTTTAAAATGTCATCACCAGGTATAATTCGTCATAGTTGTATTGCAAAAAATTGTAATAGCAAATATTTTTGGCCACTTCGCAATTTAGAATAAAATATTTTTCAAATCTCCATCTGATATTAATCAAAGGGAACAGTAGTACAAAATTTTAGAACTTCCTTATACATTCAAAGATCAAAGGTTGTGTGAAGATCATTTCGATAATAATGCATTTAAAAGTTCATTACAAGTACAAGTACCTAGTTGAACATAATAATAATAATACCCAATGTGTGAAGATCATTTCGATAATAATGCATTTACAAGTTCATTACTAGTACCTAGTTGAACATAATAATACCCAAGCTTTTGAAAATACTGTATTTTGCCTGTAAGACGAATATTTTATTCTGACAATAATGGTAGTAAGAGGTGTAGAAAACAAAAATAATTATTTTGTCTTTGTAACTTAATGTACTGCATTTAATTTTTTTGGTTTCAGACCTGTTCCTGGCCTCGTGGAAATGGATAATATTTGTTTTTTTTTGTCAATTATTTTAAAATAATGTGCAATTTGATATGATATTGGATTAACTTTCTTAATAAATAATGTAATTTTAGTAGTGCAGTTTAATAAAATTTTTAAAAGTGTGTTGATTTCTTATTTATCTAAATTGTGTCTTGAAATTGTTTAATTATAATCATTTCATTAGAAAAAATGGAATATAATTTAATTTTTTCTAATGAAATAATTATATAATAAACAATTTTTAGACAGATTGTAAAATTCTACTACCAATAATCCAAACTAACAAGTTTAAATATCCCGCCTTTAAAAATTAGTTCCGACAGCCCTTCCTGGTGCGCTTCGATCAACGTGATGCCAACTGTTAATACAGGATCGACAACTCTCATTATATATTATTTCTCTATGCGCTACACGTTCTTAATGAACAGCGTCTTCCCAATTAAACATAACTAGGGTGGATAAACCATAAATGATTGTAGTGATCTACTCCTTTTCTCGAGAGATGTACATATTGAGAGAAGTTGAGAAGACAGACATGATCAACGTTTATCAGCCTTCCGCTGTGCGATTAACAGGTTATTAAAACTTGGATGAGGATTTCTAAGTTACAAAATTTTATTATAATCCAAACAAAATATTTTAGGTTAGTGTGACAAATATAAAATGGCATAGTTGATAAATTTATACAGCCACCAGCAGATTTTTGTATACCCAGTGTGCAAAACAAAATGTTACAATCCAAACGAAATGGGGAAATGGGTTAGGATCTTCTATCAACAGGTCTAAAATAGCCGGTCGACTAAACAGTCACCTGCATATTTTTGTATACCCAGTGTGCAAATAAAATATATCCAAACAAAATAGGTTGGTGTGCAAAATGAATGAATTAAAAATATTATTTTAACTAAAAAGGGTAGCAAAGTCTTATTCGATGTTCCAAACCAAGTGTTTAATCATATCTGCCCGAACATAGACGACATTTAACAATAAAATTATTTATACGTATGCATAAAAATATGAATAAATAAAATATAGAAATCATTCCATCTCTCAATCCTTTATTTATATTCAATTGTTAAAGAATATTTTATTTTGCACACTGTGTATAAAAGTTGATACCCAGTGTGCAAAATAAAATATTACAATCCAAACTATAAAATCTTTTATCATCAGGTCTAAAATGGTCTGAGGTTATCTATGGACTTATATTATATAGCTACCAGCATAATTTGTATACCCAGTGTGCAAAATAAAATATTCTTCAGCAATTAAATATGAATTTTTTGTACACTGTGTATAAAACGTTGATACCCAGTGTTCAAAATAAAATATTACTATCCAAACAAAATAGGTTAGAATCTTCTATCATCAGGTATCTAATGAATAACTAAGCATCATTTGTATATACCCAGTGTGCAAAATAAAATATTCTTCAACAATTAAATATGAATTTTTTGTACACTGTGTATAAAACGTTGATACCCAGTGTGCAAAATAAAATATTACTATCCAAACAAAATAGGTTAGAATCTTCTATCATCAGGTATCTAATGAATAACTAAGCATAATTTGTATATGCCCAGTGTGCAAAATAAAATATTCTTCAACAATTAAATATGAATTAAAGAAATAACATTGAGAGATGGAATGATTTTTATATTTATTTGTCCACGACTACTTAATGATAAGTCAATATTTTACCTCCTAACAAAGGTATATGGTACATATCTACTAGAGGGAATTGCATTTAAATAACATGCCATGACAACTCAACACTCACATCGTTTCGGTACATAAATTGCTCGTTTAATAATTAATATACTATTATCAATTCATATTTTTATGCATATTATAGTCCATAGTCTTCATTAGTCGACCAGACCAATTTTAGACCTGATGATAGAATCTAACCTATTTTGTTTAGATTGTAATATTTTATTTTGCACACTGGGTACAAAAAAATATATTGGTTGCTGTATAATTTGTCCGTATAGTCGACCAAGCCATTTTAGACCTGTTGATAGATTCTATCTAACCTATTTTGTTTAGAATGTAATATTTTATTTGGCACACTGGGTATACAAATTATGCATATATTATTCATTAGTCGACCAGACCATTTTAAACTTTATGAGATTCTAATCTATTTTGTTTGGATTGTATGTAATCGATTTTGCACACTGGGTATACAAAAATATGCAAGTGGCAAGGCCATTTCAGACCTGTAAGATAGAAGATAACCTATTTTGTTTGGATAGTAATATTTTATTTTGCACACTGGGTATCAACGTTTTATACGCAGTGTGCAAAATAAAATATTCTTTAACAATTAAATATAAATTAAAGGAATTGAAACATTGAGAGATGGAATGATTTCTATATTTATTTGTGAATTCATATTTTTATGCATACGTATAATGATTGTCAGCTATGTTCGGGCAGATATGATTATACTAGGTTAGGAACATAGAAGATCTATTTGCTACCCTTTTTATCTTTATTTTGTTTAGTTAAAATAATATTTTTAATTCATTGTATGTTAATCATAATGTGCCCGAACATAGACTGACATTTAACAACAATTATACATATGCATAAAAATATGAATTGATAAATAAATATAAAAATCATCCTATCTCTCAATGTTTGAATTCCTTACATATTTAATTGTTGAAGAATATTTTATTTTGCACACTGGGTATACAAATTATGCTGGTGGCGATATAATATATAAGTCCATAGATAAACCTCAGACCATTTTAGACCTGATGATAAAAGATTTTATAGTTTGGATTGTAATATTTTATTTTGCACACTGGGTATCAACTTTTATACACAAATAAAGAATTGAGAGATGGAATGATTTCTATATTTTATTTATTCATACTTTTATGCATACGTATTAGTATATTACGTAACAAGAGTTGTAAGTAACCCATTACGTACGAAGTAAAAAAGTTTACGCACGAAGCCGCGCAGCGGCGAGTGCGTAAATTACAACTTGTGTAACGTACTATACTTTTTCTACGCCCATCTATTTTCTTCTCAGTGCTCATAATTTCATCTTTTTTATTACTAACAGTCATATTCATAGGTAAAATGTGTTGCCGACATTTAGGGGCATCACTCTTTTAATCTAAAATGTATTTCACTAATGCTAAGAGCTTTTATGTTTTTCAATTGATTAAAAGTATGTAAATAAACCAAATAAAGTATTACGTAAATGAAAATTTGATTGCAATTTCATTCAACAAAGAAATCTAAGTTTTTCTATCTAAACGCACATGTATGTTATGAGATTTTCATTACGTGCATGTTATTGTTAAATGTCATTTACAAGGAATGTTGTCAGAGCGATTTTTGACGTTTACAGACATGGGCGTAGAAAAAAATAATTATTGTTAAATGTCGTCTATGTTCGGGCAGATATGATTAAACTTGGTTTGGAACATCGAATAAGACTTTGCTACCCTTTTTAGTTAAAATAATATTTTTAATTCAAACTATTAATCATAATCTGCCCGAACACAGACTGACATTTAACAACAATAATTATATGTATGCATAAAAATATGAATTGATAAAAATCATTCCATCCCTCAATGTTTGAATTCCTTTAATTCATATTTAATTGTTAAAGAATCATTTTGCACACCAACCTATTTTGTTTGGATATATTTTATTTGCACACTGGGTATACAAAAATCTGCTGGTGGCTGTATAAATTTGTCGACTATGCCATTTTATAATTGTCACACTAACCTATTTTGTTTGGATTATATTAAAATTTTGTAACTTGGAAATCCACATCCAAGTTTTAATAACCTGTTAATCGCACAGCGAAAGGCTGATAAACGTTGATCATGTCTGTCTTCTCAACTTCTCTCAATATGTACATCTCTCGAGAATAGGAGAAGAACTCGACTAACGTTTATGGTTTATACACCCTAATTATGTTTAATAGGGAGAACGCTGATTTTTAAGAACGTGTGGTGTTTGTTCAACGCTGTACAGAATGAACTATATGCGTCTGGTGATCCGGGTAATCCTAAGCAAAACACACTAGGTTTCAGCAATTTGTTAGAATAACCTAAGCAATCGGAATGAGTAAGCAGCTGCTGACATCTTCGAGGGAGGGGATACATTATTTATGTTAACAATATAGATTACTGCCTAGTGGAACAAAAGTAAAAATTTTAATAACCTTGTTTTTACGGTAGGTGGAAAGTTGAATTAAATAGTATGATTTATATTATAAATAAAATAAAAATATTTTAATTTCAAGTTTTCACTACGTGAAAAGATATTGAAGTTCCTGATGTGGAGAAAAAAATTATTTTATTTACTGGCAGTTAGGTACTATATGTATCATTAAATCAATACACTCGATTGTATCGTTGTATGGAAGCCAATAGAAGTCAATTTGAGCACCTTATAAAATACTTTCATATTGTATTTGCTGATTTGTAACGAATTAAAATGTTACTATTAGTAAATTGGAATTATCCGTTTCTCCCAACTGATTGACTTTTCACTGTATTATACATTTTTGTAATTCTCTTGTAGAGAGAATGCAATAATGTATAGGGTGTACCATTGTGACGTGTCTTTTCATAAAAGTGACGACTTCAGAATTATATCGGGTAATTAGTTTTCATTGAAATGCTCTCGTGAAATATACAGGGGAAATGGGAAAGGTACCTAGAAAGAGAAAATTTATGACTAATCAGTTGGTTAGGTTTTTATGAAATAAAACAGAAAAATAAGATTTTTTAAATATATTTTAAAAATGGTCCCCAAAAGATAACATTCCACTGACTAAGTATACAAAAAAAAAACCTTTCACGTTACATAGAAAATTACTTAAAAAATATTGAATTACTTATAAAATTAGGTTAATTTTTTTTCTTCCAACAATTAAACTCGCCGTCATAAATAAATTGAACTAGAGCTTAAAATACAAAATAATAATAAATTAATTTATATAAAAAAAAAACAGTTTTTTATATCTTTATTATACAAAATATGTTTTTTAAAAAGTACACCCTGTAGTTAGTTTTATAAAACATCAAATAACAAAACATTATTAAAAATACGAATATCAAAAACCAATCACAAGGTTTATTTACAATTGTACAATATACAGGGTGTCATTCAAAAACTAGGTTTGTAATTCCAAAAAACAGGAAAAATGTACACATTTTCGTACAAAATAAAAATTCATTATCGTTTGTAAATCTTCCTAATATTATGCAAACATATACGGCATGTTACGAAAACAAATATATACAGTATTAGCAAATAATAAGGATGGGATAATTTTTTGCACTGTATATTAAGCTGCTGTTGACCAGCAAAGTGTTCGTTTTTGAAAAACATTTAGATTTTGTCATATATTTACTACTATGGTCCATATGAAAGCTCTTCACAACGATTACAGAAGATGAATCGCTAACAGCGCTTGACATTCTATAATTCAATAATTCTGATCACTATAATAAATAATATAGGACCCTACCTTTTGACATATCCATAAGAAATGCAAGATTTGACATATAAGAAATGTCAGTGAAGTAGTGGGCGGAGCAAATACCGGAAATTAAGATCTTGTGATACTAAAGATCATGTTTTTGACAACTGGCAAAATTAAATGACATTCGACTGTAAAAATGGTTTGTTTGATAATGTCAAATGGGGTACGTCGTAAAAACTTGCTTCGAAACAAGCACAATTTAAAAATTTGCTAGTTTCTACGGGTTACAAAAACAATTGGAAGACATACAATTTACAGCTTAAAACTCACAAATGAGTAAGTACATCTATATATCGCAAAAATATATTCTTAAACACATTAGGGTTTTGTTAATTTGCCAAATATAAGGCCATTTATTTTCATTGAATAAGTTTAGTTTGTCGTTTTTTCAGTTTCTTTAAAAAAAACAATGCAAGTATTCCAAGTTGAAAGAGAAATTATCTGATAAAGACACTTTATCTGACAGCAAGATTAGATGTATGCAAATATTCATTGATAATTTTGTTCTGTACTTGCACTATTTTTTTCAGAAACCCTTTAGAGTGTCCACACAGTGAAAATTAACAATGTAACTAAAAAAAAGCAAATATTAATATTTATTAGTTTTTATTTTGACTCTTACTTTCCGGAATATTCCACTAAAGTATATTTATAATGGAAATGGACAATTATTTCAAAACTATTAAAATATATTATCTACTTCCGAAACATTTTGTTTTTAAAATCCTTTAGCAACAATCTAGTATAAACTAATTTTGTTACAATTACAATGTTGCCAAGAAACTGTTAAATTTATTAAATAAATTGTAATAAAACCACGAGTTATGACTAATATTTGTTGGCAGACACCCTGTTTTCGTTAATTTGCAATATTACTTTAGTTCTTTGTTAATTTTGGCACATGGTCTATGCTACTAAAAGTTTTAAACCATTGGAATGCTGAATTGCCAACTAGACAAATGTTTTTACACAGTTGACACACACACACACACACACCATACCTAATTACTAAGGAATGGGGTTGCAAAAAAAATGTTCCATTGTTCATTCTAAATAAATAATATAACAAAGTAACATAATCTCCATTGAATACCGCGTTTTACTAACCAACGATTATCTGTATGTAACTATAATTGAGAAGATGGTGGATATGACATAAGGCTTGTCACTTGTCAAAGTAGATATACACTTCAATAGTCACTTGAAACAGTTTCCTGTTTTCAAGGAATATGCAATCATGATTAACGAGATAAAAATTTCGAAAACATTTCAAAGTTCATGTATGATGATAAAGGAATTATCAGCGATATCTATAAATAAACATTTGGAATGTTATCAACAAAAATATTACCCTTAGATTTTTCAACAAAAAACAAGAATTTTAAAAAAGCTACAATGAAATAAAACTTAATTATAGCCTTTGCCAAATGTGTGATTAGTAAACTAGGTAATTAGTGCAAAAAATGCCAATAAAACAAAGAAAAAACATTTGTTGTTAGAAATTTAATGATATGTAGCATTCCGAGTGTTAAATTCTCCTAGGAAGATCTAGTGAAGTTACTAAATCCTGCTACAGATGTCTTTTCACGTAATATACCACTATATTTTCAACCAATCGCAACAATGAAACGTAAAAAAAAATTCTTGGGATTACATCCAGATATACATAAAAAAATCAACCAAACATAAAAAAAACAACAGTACCAGGTACTATCTTATATAAAATCACATAATAACGACTAAAAATTATAATAAAAATGCAACATTTTTTTTATGCAACCCATATTATAAGCTCTTTTGACATAGTATCAAGATAGGCTAAGAAATATATCTACCTAAAATTAACTTACTTGAATTAAAAAAATACATCTGAAACTTAACTTCTCTGAAGTAATCATCCCCTTTTCTACGTTACATACCACAGAGCCAAACAAAATAAAGAAAAAACACTTTTTGATTATCATCTTAGCACCCAAAAGCAAAATGCAGATGCTTGTTGTAGTAACAAAAAACCTAATTCAGTTCCGAACAATGTCAATAGCGTTCAAAAATGAAATTACAGGCCTCGTATTATTGAATCATTTCTTGTTAAGCAAGGAATTGTCAGTTATCGATACTACGAAAACTATTCTTTATCATCTCCTATCGACAACTGGGATATTTACACATTTTAGTGATTTTTTCTTCAATGTATCAAGCTCTGCAATTATCAAGGTCATATATACGGTAGCCACACTGTCAAATAAAATTATTTTTTCAAAAATATTAACATCTGACTCAGTACTTTATATATTATAAAAATATACATAAAAAAAAACCAGTACTGATACATACTACTTAGTAACTACATTAAAATAATCTCTCAAATATGACTAAAAAGTAGATCAGCAGAAAAACTATATGTGATGAAATTGAAAAATAAAAAAACAATTTTCGACAATGGCTATTTTAAACGACTTGGTATATACAGGGTGATCAATAGTTAAGTCTTTTAATATTGGGTAATGAGATCCGAGTCTCGTAGCTAGATGCTTCTGGTTTTGTAATCACATTTACCTGTCACTCTTGAGCCCTAGTGTACAGGGTGAAATAGTTTTCTTTTAAGTCTCTGATGATTTATTTTAGTTGTCTCTGCGAGCTTTTTTCTTACTCGTTTTCTTAGTTGCCTTGGAATCAGTCCAGGTATCTAAAAGTTAGGAAATCGCTATAGACTCATCTCAGAAACTATTAAAAACTAAACTTTCTATAAAATTAAATGCACTCACCTCCCAATTCATCAAATACAGGAGCAGTTTCTTGAGGGGCCACAATTACGGGTTCCTCAATTTTTTCAGGTACTGCAACTTTTGGTGGAGCTACCTTCTTAGGTTCACTTTTAACCTCTTTCTTCACTACTTCCTGCTTGATTTTTACTTCTTGTACAGGTGTTTCAACAATTTCCTTTTTGGGTTTCTTTTCTTTCTTCTTTTTGTCTTTCTTTTCTTCTACATTGACAACTTCTTCAATCTTAATAGGTTCTTCTGGCTTTTTTACTTCAATTATTACTTCTTTTTCTTTTTCTCTGAGCTCCTTGTTAACAGCATCTTTTACAAGTTTTTCTATTTCAGCTTTTTCTATTTTTGTTTCTTTTTCTTTTTTAGCTGCTTTTTTGTCCTTCTTTATAGGAGATTGTTCTTTCTTTTTTTTGTCTGATTTGAGTGGCACTGTTTCCCAATTGCCATCATCAAAATCTACTGGTTTTTCAGATGCTTTGCTTACGTTCTTCTTGTTTTTGATTTCTTCAATTTTTTTGGTTTCCTGCTTTTTAGATTTTTCATTTTGCCTTTCAGATTTCTTCTCTTTCTTCTCCAATTTTGGTTCAGCAGGTTCCTTTTGTGGTGACTTTTTGGATTCTTTAGATGGAGACTTGTCTGATTTCTGATCTCCACCAACAATATGGCCGTTAGCAGTCAGTTTCTTAACAAAAAACAAAATTGTATATAATCAACGATACATTTTGGTCAAATAAATCAATATATGATATTTATGGAAAATAAACATTTTCATAAAGTACCTATTTTAAAAGAAGAAATCTATCTATTGCTGTGCAAATACTAAGTACAATAATTTCAAATTAATAACTTCATAGATATTAATAGAACCTTAAAATCTAGCTATTTATATTCAATATTGCTGTTGATATAAAACTTGGATATATTCCATATAATCTTGTGTGGCTGAATGAAATCTGCTAAATTAGTAGATTCAGCAGATAATTGAAACAGTTATTATTAGAAGAATAGTAAAACTTCATTTACATTTAGGTTAATATGTTTATTCCTGTCATGACAAAATCAAAACTTTTACAATATGGAAACAAAGAACATTATTTCAAAGTGATCTTAGTATAATTATCTGTATTAAAATAAGTAATAAATACATAAGTATAGCAGCATGATCTTTAAAAAACTTATTTAAATCAAAAACTTCCTTTATAAACTTAAAATTTGAATTAAAAGTCAAGAAAAATCAACAGAAAGTGTAGGTATGATTGGTTTAAGAATACAAAACGTACGTGTAATGTATGAAAAAGTGATGTATTTTAACTTAAACATCATGCTACCCTATAACTAGTGCAAGTAAATTAAATTAAAGCATTTACCTCAACTAAAAGTGCAAGTTCTCATTGTGAGCATACCAAATATCAAGTATGATAAGCATATGGTTGTGAAATATGTCTCTAATAAATAACGTTAAAATTGAAAACAATGTTAAATCAAATAAAGTATGTTTCTTTTACCTTTTCCTTGAGTTTCCTTTTTTTCCCAGCTGATTTTCTATCATCTAAAGTTAATTTGTCAAAGGGTGGTTGTACAGCAGGTTTGAATCCAAAAGTAAATACCAGAATTGCCCCGATTATTACCAAAGCTATGGGTATATAAAGAATATATTGGCTGGAAAATTCCTGTACAATTTCCATGGTTATATTATATTAAATCTGCGACAAACAGACACCTCCAAGAAAAAGATATAACTAAAATTTTTTGGTGACGCGGCCGTGACGTAAACATTAGTTTTCCTATTTCTGCGACACGTATTTGCGCATGCAATGTATTATGAGTCTGCGCCTAATCAACATTCAGGATCTAAAAAATCAAATGCTTCTTTCTTTTTTTAATATAAGTATTTCGTGAAGATAGATATACACTTTGTACCGGTTAAGCCACATGAGGCATTTTATCGACTGTTTTTGGATTAATAACAAATGCTCAACGAACTAATGTCTTGAATTTAATATAAAATAATACTCCCTTTTTTCAAGCCTCGCTGAACCAGCAATTTTTTTTGTAATTTCATCAAACATAATCACTCGAACTGGCGCAAATATTGGAATTGTCTGTTTATATGAGAAAAAGCATCGCTAATAATTGTCTAAAGCCACTTTTCTTTGAACTTGACCACACAAACCGGGTTAACTATAAGTTAACCAGTCAATATTCCTAGACTTGTATTCCAAACCATGACGTACCAGTTAACCAACCACACAAACCAGCTCACTGAGTTTGACAAAGTAGTTAGAATATCTTATTGGAGGCTAGGTGTTTGTTTATTTCAGGGTTTCCACAAACCGTTACGTCATAAAAGTTAACCATGACGTCATGGAATTGTTAACCCGGTTTGCGTGGTTAAGTTCAAAGAAAAATGGCTTAATAATATTTTCAAATTATGTCAATGTCAAAATAAAAGTAAGGTTATTGTGGACAGATTTAAAAATTAAAATCCATAATCTAATATATCTGGATTTAAAAGACCTCTCTTATAATTAAGTCGGATGTGAATAAAGAAGGAAAAAATCAATTAACTTAACAGTGGCGTAAGTTGTGACGTATTTTTTTAGAAATATTGAATAATTTCGGATTTTCTAAAAATAGGAAATTTATATAATGTTCATTCAGTATGGACGAAATAGGAAAAAAAGTTAAAAAATTGAATCCATTGGATTATGCTCTTGCTGGAGGTGGTTCTGGATTCATTACTCGAGCGATTACTCAGCCACTTGACGTCTTAAAAATCAGATTACAGCTTCAAGTTGAACCTATAACTGGCGATACAGTGTCCAAATATAAATCTTTACATCAAGCAGCTAATTTAATACTACATGAAGAAAGTTTTAAAGCATTTTGGAAGGGTCATATACCTGCACAACTGCTTTCTATTAGCTATGGCATGTTACAATTTTCCACTTTTGAGCTTTTAGTTAATAAAGCTGAATTATTAAATATAAATAAAAATTATTCATTTTTGATTCATTTTTTAAGTGGATCTGTAGCAGGTAATGTTTAATATTATTATAAATTAAGAACTAACACATTTTTTTGCTTTTTATTTTTTTAGGAAGTGTGGCAACAGTAGTTTCTTTTCCATTTGATGTAATACGAACGCGTTTGGTAGCTCAGAGTGAACAGAAAATGATTTACAATGGGCTTTTACAATCATGTAGATATATCGCTCAACATGAGGGAGTGCTTAAATTATTTCGTGGTCTTTTACCTACTATTGTACAAGTAGCACCACATGCTGGTGTTCAGTTTATGTCATACAAACTTTTTAATAAATTATATAAAACTTTATTAGTACACGATGATGTAACTTTATATAATAGTCTTGTATCAGGTAGCTTAGCAGGATTATGTGCAAAAACTGTAATATATCCTTTAGATCTGGTTAAAAAGAGAATGCAAGTACAAGGATTTGAGGAAGGTAGAACTATTTTTGGTAAATTGTTCAAATGTACAGGAATGGTGGACGCAATTAGTACTGTTTATAAAGTTGAAGGCTTTGGTGGGTTTTATAAGGGACTATCACCTAGTCTGCTCAAAGCTTGTATTACATCTGCCCTGTATTTTGGCACTTATGAAATGTGTTGTGATATTATAGAGTTTTTAAAGTACAAATAACGGACTAAGAAACTGTTGTATGCTGTTTTAAATCAAACAAATATGGTATAACAATAATTTTTATAGTATGCATCTCCAATTAGGGTTGAGTTGACTCCGGAAAAGGGTTGAGTTGTCTCCCGTTATTGACAAAACTGTAAATAATATACAAGATTTTTTGGGTACAAAATCCAGGTGTATATAACATTTTTTCTTTTTGCCAAAAATGAATTTTACTAGATCAAATCGTACTATCTTTATAATATTGTTATTCGAATAAGCGTTATTTTATAGAAATAATTTATTCAAAGCAATTATTTACAAATTGTGATCTAACCAATGGTTCTACCTTTCTTCAAATTTGAAGGAATTATTAATTTATTTAATTTATTCAAGTACAAAATACACATATTTAAGAAGTAATTGAATAGTAGAAATAAAGAATGTATAGCAATTTTCATTATTAAGATTATTTATGCAGTGTAGACATCAGGCCCGAGTACATTCCGATGATTTAAATTTTAACGTACGTTTCTCCTACATACAAAAATATGCAGCATGGAGGCTGCCGACAGAAACAAATTAACCCACTTTAAAATTTTCATCGTACGACCATGATAAAGAGATTTTTAGAAATAAATTAATTCGTTATAAACGCCTACTACAGGGGCATCTCCTGTAGCCTTAAGTAACATGCTGAATCTGTAGCATAGGTAACAGAAATAAGATCTGTAGGTGCTTGGAGCAATACTTCTCCTAAAATGAATGACAAAATGTTATAATTTTTTCAAACAGTTTAGCTTTGGGAAACCATCGAAAGGTCGAACCGTAATATGAGTTGCCTATACTGTCAGGGAATTGTGAAGTTGGCGTCTTTCTGAAAAACGTAGCCAGCTTCATAGATAACCTACTTGTCAGAGTCAAGTGTCAAAACATCTGTCTGACGGTCACCAAAACTGGATCTATAGAAATTTCCACATAAATATATTTATTTTCCTTATCTTGCAAACAAGTGGGATAACAAGTAATAAACACTTTGAAGAGATTAGTTGCGAGCTATGGAACATATTAAAACTCCAAAGGTAATCATAGTTTTAATACCATCAAATTGTCTTACAAATTAATTTTTTTAATATTAACATTTAATCTTTTTAAGGTGGAAACTGTTCGGATGCTTGACAGATACTCAAAGACACCATCACAAGGAACATTGTATTTAACTGCAACCCATTTAATTTTTGTAGAACCAGATGAAAAAAAGGAAACTTGGGTGTGTATAATAGACAAGTAGTAGTATTTTGAGATACCATTTACTCCAGATATACTATTTTGACAATGAATAAAAAAGTTGTAAGGGCAGTTATAATTCTTGAGTTATTAGTACAGAAAGTGTGAAAAATTAAAATTTTTTGGATAGTATTGCCCTACATATCTTAAATGACTACATAGATAATCTGTTAGTATGTAAAAGTTTTAATTATAGTTAAGTGGGTCACAAACTTCAAACAATGTAATGTATAAATAAAATAAGATTGTACAAATTACAAAAAGACTAAAACATACTTCTAGCGATAGGAGAAAATAAGCCAATCAATATATTTGAAAAAATCTAATCCCTATATATTTTATCTTTCTATATAGTAATTTTTTTCATTTTTTCAGATTCTTCATATGCATATAGCTACCTTAGAAAAACTTCCTTTATCGACAACTGGTTCTCCTCTATTGATTAGAACAAAAACATTTTTATCTGTTACCTTTGTTATACCTAAGGAAAGGGACTGTCATGATGTATATGTTACTTTACAGCAACTGTCACAACCAACTAGCATTGAAGAATTGTATTGTTTTTCCTATACACCCCCTATAGAAGAAATTCAAAGATCCGTAGGATGGAGTTTTCATGATTTACAATCAGAATACCAAAGAATGGGGGTGTCAAATGATGAGTGGTGTATCACAAATTTAAATATAAATTACGAGGTTGGTTATTAAATCATTTCAAATTTTATTCCTAACTGCTAACATTATGTTTTTAGCTATGTGATACATATCCAAAACTTCTTTATGTCCCAAGTAAAGCAAGTACTAATGTTTTAACAGGCAGCTCAAGATTTCGCTCAAAAGGGAGGCTGCCGGTTTTATCATATTTATATAAGAACAAAGCAAGTATAAGTAGGTGTAGTCAGCCTTTATCAGGGTTTAGTGCAAGGTGTTTAGAAGATGAGACAATGTTGAATCATGTTCTTAAAACAAATCCTAATGCTACTTATATGTATGTAGTAGACACAAGACCAAAGGTAAGAAATTTTTATAAAATATAATGATTATTAAAAAAATGGTCAGGTATATACAAATTCTGTTTTTAGATTAATGCTATGGCAAATAGAGCTGCCGGTAAAGGATATGAAAATGAAGCTTTCTATGAAAACATTAAATTTCATTTTCTCGGTATCGAGAATATACATGTGATGCGAAATAGTCTTTCAAAAGTTGTTGAAAGTAAGTTATAATTTTTAAAATATATAGTTATAGTTGAGAAAATAATATATTTATATTGTTATTAGCGTGTGAACAAAGAAATCCAACAATGTCGAGTTTTCTAAGTGGTCTTGAATCTAGCGGTTGGCTGAGACATATAAAGTCCATATTGGATACTTCATTATTTATATCAGAGGCACTCATCGAGGGTATAAGTGCCTTAGTGCATTGCTCAGATGGTTGGGATAGAACTGCACAAGTTTGCTCATTGGCTTCGATTCTATTAGATCCCTATTATAGAACAATATCAGGATATCAAGTAAGATAAATAAAAATAAAAAAGCAATACAGATGAAATGTTAACATATAACCAACAGGTATTTGTTTATTTTTAATTATTTCATTTTCCAGACATTGATTGAAAAAGACTGGTTAGCCTTTGGTCACAAATTTTCAGAACGTTGTGGACATACACAAACTGAAAATAAAGAAAACTCACCGATATTCACCCAGCTTTTAGATGCAACTTGGCAATTGATGCAACAATTTCCGATGTCTTTTCAATTCAATGAGACATTTTTGTTCACATTACACGATCACGTACACTCTTGTCAGTTTGGGACTTTTATTGGAAATTGTGAAAAAGACAGATTAGATTTAAGGTAAGTGAAGTTTCATAAAGATTAACAAACATAAAAATGTTTGTTTCAGATTATCAAAAAGAACGTTTTCACTTTGGGGATATATGGCAAATCATCTTAACGAGTATATAAATCCATTGTATAGTTTAGAAGAAAGTCCTGAAGTGCTGATACCAAATTTAATACCTCAAAACATTAAGTAAATTTATTTTTAGCTACTTAATAATATTTAGTGAATGTTTTTTTTTAAATTCTAGATTTTGGAGAAGTATGTACTGTAGATTTGAAAGCGGAATACATCCTAGAGAACCACAAACTGATTTACTACAAGTCACTTCAGATTATGTGTTTTCTTTAGACGAACATGTCAAATATTTAACTAAGGTGAGTATTTCAAAGTCTGGGGGCTGTAAATTTGTAAATATCATAATTTTAAGAGATTATCATCGGTGAAATCCCTCATTACAAGAACTGTAGAAAAGAAGAAAAATAAGCCAAAGCGAGATCAATTGTGTAACAACGTGTATTTGGATAATAAGATGCAATACGAAAAAAAGACATCAAAAGAAATGGAAAATGCTGAACAAGACCATCCATTGAAAGTACAAAATAAAGTATCTGAAGAGCTTTTAGATATGGATCTCCTCGCTAAAGAAGTTGATTCAGTTGCAATTGATTGGAAAACGTTGAGAAATACTAACGAGTGTAGTTGTTCTCTATCGTTAGACCAGTTAAGTAAGAAGGTGAGTGATTTTTTAGATTAAGTTGTAGTACAAAGTTTCAATATTATTGTTTTGTTTAAGATGCATTGTCGGAAATGCGGGGACGTGTTCTGTCAACGTTGCATAACGAAAAAAGTTGCCCTACCTGGACATTTATCTCAGACACCAGTACCTGTTTGCAAGCCTTGCTTCGATACCGTGACTTCATCCGCACAGACTTAGCGTATAAATTATAAGTAAAGATAAAATTGTGACAAGAACAAGGCATTATGTGATTTACTTTGTATTTAGATTTATATTATTTTAAGCAAGTGTTACATTACAGAATTGTTGAAGAGTATTAGTTGATTTTGATAAACACTGTTGTAATTGAAGTGAATGTATTTTCGTTTTTATTAATTAAATTTCTAAAAATCTACTGTAATGTAAAACCTTTCTTGCTTTAGGATTTCATAGGAACAAATTTTTATGTTAAAGTGGTTTGATTACTATTATTAGTACAAAGAAATACTGAATTTTCAGATATTATTAGAAACAGCTTCTTCTGTAGATATTTAAAATAGCAATTGTGTTACATTTTACTGTAATACTAGTCGTTATATGGATTTACACAATAATTTAAATGTTCACTAGTCAATAAGACAAATTGTGTATAATAACCACTTTTTCAATAAAACAATAAACTTGTTACGCCGGCGAAGCTCGGACAGTTATACTTTTAAGTTCGTTGGACTTTTTCAGCAGTTGAGACTGAAACGTTTTCAGTCTTAGCTGGAGATTACAAAAAAACTAAAATTATTTATTTTTGTAAACAATAATCTAGCAATATATTTTCTGGCTAGTGCACTGTAATTTTTAATTTATTTGGTATGTAAATTTGCAATAAATGTTTGAAAATATTCCCATATTTTGTTATTTGACTTCCAACCACACAATTATTCAATTTATTGATCAGATTTAAACTAATATTTACAAAAAACAAAACAAACCTATGATATAAGATTATTACAACTACTTTTTAGCTTTAGAGGGTCCTCCCATCTCCTCCAGTTCATTTTTAAGGGTATTAAGTTCAGCATCAGGAATATACCTAACTTCCTCATCTGATTCTTCATGTGGTCTAATTTGTACAGTCACCCCTGCTGGAAGACTTGCTTCTATTGCTCTAATAATTATAGGAAGCTAAAAACAATTTGTTAAATACTCTTGATAACATTGAACATATTTAAAACTCAACCTGTATTGATGAAATATCCGTCATTTGTACAACTCTTTCATAAATTTTTAGATTATATTGAGCATGAACAATTTCACTTTTTGGTTTCAATGATGTAATTTTCATGTGTTGAGCAGGAGCTGACCAGCATTCTTCAACATTG
Organism: Lochmaea capreae; assembly: GCA_949126875.1. NCBI lineage: Eukaryota > Metazoa > Arthropoda > Insecta > Coleoptera > Chrysomelidae > Lochmaea > Lochmaea capreae. Next base: position 4,884,450 of record OX421408.1, read on the forward strand.
ACCTCTATATTTTTTAACATATTATGAAGAAACTTTTGGTAATGTTCTAATGTATGGTAATTATAACCTTTCAACTGAATATTGAGAGCATCATATAAAGGAATTTTAGATTTCATTCCCTAAAACAATTATAATTAGTACTTTGCAACTTAGATTTATGCACCTACCTCCAAATAACTAGGTTCATAGACCCCTGTGCTTTGATATCTTACAGAAATATGTTTCGTATGGAAAAATAACTTTTCTAAAGAACCTTTTCTTAAAGCTTGCATTTTATTTTTAAAATATGTAATTAAAAATTTGAATTTTTAAAAACTTAGGTTATAATGACAATCCACATGACATCTATTATCTAGGCATTTCTTCGCTCCTATAAAAGTTTGCATAGTTTCTAACTTTGACAGAACAAAACATTAACGAACTGGATAATGTTTTGTGTTTGAAATTATAAGAAAATGAATATAAATATTAAATTGTTTTGACGGGTAAATCACTAAATCATCTACATCTCATATAATGACAATAAAAACATTTATTATTTGCATACAACAAAACTAAAATGGTACGACGCGAATAATAGCAATCATCAGTTACGACAGTTACTAAACTGTCATTTGTGTTTTTGCCTTGGATGTAAACAAGCGAGTACGTGTAGCCAGTGGGCATGCAATTTGTATGAAGTAAATTAACTTATTGACCTTATTTATATTTTAACCGTACATTTACCACTATGCTTTTTGTTTGATTTACAGCATCAAAAGAAAACGTACACTTAAATAAAATTTTGGTGGCACCAAATGAAAAAATAACAGTATTTTAGTTATAGTCCCAACTTCAATGAGTAATAAAAGTTTAAGAAGTATGAAGGATGAACATCAAATTAGTACTATTTATTACGGAGTTTATACTCCAAATGATAACAGAGACTACAATGGATCGCCTAATGTGTTTGAGGACAAAACTGAAGCACTCAAAATCGCTAAGAAGAACAAGAAATCAAGATTCAAAGCATTTCATTTTTATCATGAAGCCGTAGAATTTGCTTTAAACGGCTCCGAATTTCCAAATAATATCACTTCTTTAAATATTTCTTCAACCAATAAGCCTACAGAATCTGCAAATAATGTTGGAGAAAAAGCTAGTCCTTTTAAGGGGCCAAAACCACAAGAACTTGTAGAATTGAGAAAACATATTGAAAATGGTAATTTTAAAGTGGTTAAGGATACCATATGGCAGAATCCAAGATACCTAGTTAGTAGTGGAGATACACCATCTATACTACAGGTTTGATTTTTGAATTTTCTTATTCTGTTTAGTTTAAACACAATATTATGCTCATATAATTGGCAATAATCCAAAGCTTTCATGTCAGATGTTATCCTAAATCTAAATTATATCCAGATGTTACTAAAATCAATATTTTTATTGGAATATTTCAATTTAAAGAATAGAAGTTCAATTATGCAGTATATAAAATAATTTTTTAATGTTTGGAGAATTCATAAACTTTCAACTTCAAATTTCAGTTAGTTTAGATATCTTTGCAATAAACCTTTATTGAGTTTTACATAATTTATGTAAGTTATTTAGTAGTTTTGGATTATTTGGCAAAATAATTATCCTTATCAGCAACACATGTGTTAAAAAATGTCAATAAGCCTTATCAATTGATTAAAGTTATTATTATATGTACGTCTTTTCATATATTAACAGCAAATATACAGGATATTTCACTATACTGATAATTTTGGAAGTTAGTTCTTACAATTACATACAACATATTTAAACATATACTTGGGTCACACTTTCAGCCATCTCATTGACTGTTTGGATTTGTTTCTAATTTTCAGGAGGGTCCTCGCTACAACTCGTTACACGTCGCAGCCAAATCAAAAAACGCCGAAATAACCGAACTGATATTAAATACTATTTCAAATCCCGAATTCGTGAAGCTACTAAACGGGGACGATAACCAACAGAACGCAGATTACAGAACTGCTGTTTTACTCGATCTCTATTTGAACACTCCAAATAAAGGCCTAAATGAAACTCCGCTTCATTTCGCTTCGAAACATGGCGCAGTTGAAGTTGTTGAGATTTTAGTGTCTTATCCACAGTGTGATAAAACTTTAAAAAATAAATTCAAGAAAACTGCTGATCAGGTAAAGTATAAGTTAGTAATTAATATTAAATTTTTGTTGCTTTCCATTTTCACTATACAAATCTTGTTCCTGAAGGTTCTTTAGTAGTCAGTGAAAGTATAGTTGAGTTATACTATGTCTTATCAATATTATTAGTAGTGGCTTTAATTCTAAACTAAAAGGCAAAGCTTTGACAAGCCAAACTAGGGAAGTAGTTGCAAACATTATATTTTTTATGCAGCAGGAGGCAAAAGGTAACAAGCAAGAACTTGTAGCCATAGGAACTGGTGTAAGTTTGTCCACAATTAAATTTCCATGTCTCTTCCCATGTTTGACAAGCTGTAACTCTTATTCAAGGTCTTGTAAGTTACATGACATGACATATCATGTAGCAAATTAATGTGAATCCACAGTTACTTGAAATTTCTTACAAGGAGGGCTTTTATTTTTTTATATTTCAGATTATATGTGAAAGAGCCGATGGAGAGAACATATCAGCTGCTAAAAAGGCGATTGAAACTCTACTTCAAGATAGTTATTATGTTCCAGTATTGAGATCAGAAGATGAAAGTATGCCACCACTTATAGGAGAACCTTTTTCACCTTCTAGCCCACCTGTAAGCGTAAAATTCTAATTACTTTTTAATCTTTTATATAATATTCTTGATATTTTTAGGTAATTAATTTAGATCCTTTAAGTCCACGTCTGGAAATCCACGCTTACGCCGGTCCTATGGATAGAAAAGAAGCTCAACAATTTAGAAAAGTATGGAAAACACCACCTCGAAGTTTAAATTGTTCTTTACCCGGTTCGAAATCAAAAGACTTTAATATCGTATCACTTAAATATAAAGATCAGAAGAAAGGTTTAGAAAGAATAGGCAAGCGATTGGCAAATGCATACGAAGTTAATTGGAAAGAATATTGGCCGTTTTTGGATAACTTTATCGATTTGGGATCTGAAGATGGACTAAATTCACTAGAATCTTACCTAGCTGAAAAGAACGCAGTGTTGAATATTTCTTTGTTAGAAGAATCGAAAAAAAGTTCTCCGGATTTTAACGGTAGTAATGCCTTAAGTCCAATAACGAATTTATGTGAAGCTTTGTCTGCTTGTCGTTTAAATGATTCGTATGACCTAGACTCGATTAATTACATAGACAAAGCTTGTAGAGTATTTGCTAATAGAATTTCGAACGATATTCTTTATATTTTGTGCAGTGAAGACAATATTTTACAAATTCTAGAAACGGAAATAAAGCAACTAGAATTACTGATGTCAAGTTATATGGACGATACTAGATTTTCAATGATTAACTTTCAGAAGATCCATTCCCGATTGGGAATTCTAGTCGGACAAAAACTTTACAATAATTTGAAAGAAAACGTTCGCGTCTTTTTGTGCGGAAAATTAGAAACGATGCTGGAACATTTAACGAAAAGTATCGATTGCTTTTCTTCGGATGATGAAAGTCACAATTTCGACGTTTCCGAAACGCGTAAACCCACGATTTATAAACGACAGTTAATTTGTCTTCTTCATTTTATCTTAAACGTTTTATCGCAAAATTTCGATTGTAAACAAGGTACGGAAGATGGTGGCTGTGTTAAAGATTGGGACAAAGCGGAACCTTGTTCGTGCGTTTATCATTCCAGGAAATCGAAAAGGAATACTAGCGTATCTAGGAGTAATAGTTTTAAAAATAGTTCGAAAATTTTTGATACTTCCAGCTTTGATTGTGCGTCTAGAAAATTGTCTTTTAGCGAAACTGATGGAAATTACCCAGATTGTGGTATGTATGACAATTTAAAATTAATTGTGTCAATGAACTGTCCAAATCACATGCTCTAATCATTATGGCCACTTCACTTATTAGTAGACCAGGGTAGAAGCCTTTAAAAATAATAAAAAGTGAAAAAAAATAAAACCCATTGGAAAAGGAGGAGAGTATTATAAAAATGAAAGGAAAAATAATTTACGGGCGATCTGAGATCGGGAAGGGGAAGGAGGTGAGTTTTTAAGGGTTTATCTCGATTTCCGGAAAAACTACAAGTCCTATGGAAAAAAGTCAAATGGCAGAGTTGTAGGTAATAAAAAGATCTACAACTTTTGTATTTACATTTTTTCACGTAACCTCCAAATTTATGTGGAAAATTGAAAAAACTAAATTTTTGGTTTTTCTATTTTTATCTTCTACAAAAAATTATTTTTTTCCACGAAATTTGGTGAAAACTTACCTTTTTATGTCCCAAATACACTGTAATTTATTTGATTTGAAATATTAATTTTTCCACCATATTTTGACTTAATATCGAAAAAATACCATAATTTTCAATCGAAAATTCACCCGTCGAAATATCAGCTTTTTTCAAAAAGTTGGTGTGCTTTCTGTTCGTTGAAATATCTACTTTCCGATGGTGTAAAAAAATATATATATTACTATAGTAAATCTTCTCAGAAAATGCAAAAAATATTGTAAGGAATAATCAGAATAAAGTATCTAAATTCAATAGTACGATTTACATTTATTTTTATATATTATGAGATTTTCTATGACATAAATGTAACTAGAATTTAATAAATCAAATTTTTAATTGAAAAAAATTGCATTTTTTAGATGAAATTGTATAAAAATGGCAAAAAAAATAATTTTCGAATTCGAGATTTTTGCATTTTCTAAGAAGATTTACTGTAGTAATATATTTTTTTTCACACCATCGGAAAGTAGAGATTTCAACGAACAGAAAACACACCAACTTTTTGAAGAAAGCTGGTATTTTGAAGGGTAAATTTTCGATTGAAAATTAGGGTGCTTTTCGATACCAAGTCAGAATAAGGTGAAAAAGTTAATATTTCAAATCAAATAAATTACAGTGTATTTGGGACATAAAAAGGTAAGTTTCCACCAAATTTCGTTAAAAAAAATTTTTTTTTGTAGAAGATAGAAATAAAAAACCAAAAACGTGGTTTTTTAAATTTTCCACATAAATTTTGAGGTTATGTGAAAAAAGTGTAAAGACAAAAGTTGTAGATCTTTTTATTACCTACAACTTTGTCATTTGACTTTTTTCCATAAAATTTGTAGTTTTGCCGGAAATCGAGATAAACCGTTTTTTACCCTTAAAAACACCCCCTTCCTCTTCCCGACCTCAGATCGCCCATATATTATTTTTCCTTTAATTTTTATAATATTCTCCTCCTTTTCCAATGGGTTTCATCCTACTATTATTTTTTTCTCACTTTTTATTGATATTACCAGTACCCATTTCAAATGTGTAGATTTTTGTCACTCGAGATTAACTAAACTGTCATATACCAAAATTATTCTTTGACAGCTTAGGATCTATTTAAAAACGTCCAAAATACAAAAAAAAAACAATAATACAAATATCTCGAATTAACCCAATTGATTGACAATGTTTAGGGGCACTTTACTTATCGATTCTGCCGTTTCAAACAATTGATTCTCTGTTAACCATTTTAAAAGTTTAAATTTTCGATAATAGATGTCCTCATCTGTTGTCAGTCTCTAACTGAACTTTCATATGCCAAAAACATTATTTTTTGCTCAGAATTTATTTAAAAACGGATTATTTTGGTGTAAAAATATGTATTTGTTACTTTTCATACGTCTATAGATTCTACTGATGATTTTTCAGTTCCAAACGGTTTTAATGTAAGCAGTCTTAGGGATTCATCTGAATCCAGTTCGGATGATGAATCTGAAGAAAGGGAAGAAAAGTTTTACACACCACCATCTAGTCCTAGTTTTTTAAACAGCGATTCCGAATCAGAAGATGAATTTATGGATTCACAATTACCAAAGCACGACGTATTTTTAGATGGGTGAGTCTTTACTACAACTAAAATCTCTAATTTGAAATTTATCGTTTTTAACAAAATTTCTGTGAAAAGGATTCATAAATGCTGAAGAAAGTCCGTTTTTTACATAATATTCCCTAGCTAGATTAACTATATCTATAGACAGACGCCCTTTATGTCTTTTAGCGCCATCTACTGAATTTCTTTGGATATTCTCAATGAAAATGTGGCGGAAAATTTGAATTTACTGTATTTAGACAGTTAACTAACTAAGCACTTACTCATCTTGTCTTTATCACTCAGCAACAATAATAACAATCTAGAATAATAAATAACAAAAAAAAAACGTTAAAATAACGAGGCGCACCCAAAATGAGTAGCAACCGACAAGGACAAATGTCAAAGAAACAATAAAAATGGGTTTTACAGATTTCTTAGCAATCAAGCTATTTTAAGTTTCCGGATAATGATAATGAAACTGATATAATCCAATTGCCATGTGAAAGTTTCACTGTGAAACCCAGAAGTATCGAGTAGGGAATCTTTTTTTAAAAAAACATAGAATAAATGTGAATTATCCATAATAAATTTATCTGGGTTGGTAGTTTGTCTTCTTAAAAAACCGTTTTTTTGAAATTTTACTGGGCATAAGCAAGAAAACTGCAGCATACATATACAAAAGTATCTGTAGACCAATACTCGAGTATGGCCATATAATATACCAGACAATAAGAAGACCCATATGGAAAACACTATAGACAGCAGAGACAACAACCTTAAGAGCCATCACAAAAATGAGACATCCATTAAACCCTCTCCACAATCCATCAAACAAACTTCTATACCAAACCACAAAGGTACAGCCCCTAAATGGTAGATTGACAAGTTTGTCCCAAACATTCTCCAAGTGGATGCATAATAAAGACATAATGGACACACTATGCATAGAACGAAATCACACACAACAGTCGAAGGAAGGAAAATGAACAACAATAACTTTTTTTTTTCTTTGGCCTTTGGTTTTTTTCCTTTTTTTAATGATTTATATTTTTTTTTATATACGCACAATGTTACTTTTATTACTATTAAGTCTATTATATTAAATAATGTAAATAATACTGGCTGAAGGACCTTGGTCGATGACCACTTGGTTGTACCAATAAATGTCGTTTATTATTATTATTATTTATTTCATTTTTCAGCGAAAAACCTACCAAGTTAGACTGTGAAGTATTTAACGCTCTTTGTTATTCAGAGGTTAAATTAGATAATAAGAAATATCCAAATATTTATAAATGGTACCATACTGTTAGTTTATTTAGCCAAGAAGAAAGACAAAGGTAAGATTTTGTTATACCTATTTGTAGTATTACCTATAACAAGCTTCTATTTATTTAACGATTTAAATTATTTGACATTTTCAGCTGGATGAGTGACAAGGACCAACATAAAACCAAAACTTATTTACCGAATACGTCTGTAAATCAATCTTTCAACTTGGATTCTCCTCATACGAGTACCCCTTCCAAATCCTGGTTGAGGATAACCGGTGCCTATTCCCCTAAACCAGCTTTAAAATCTAGAAGTTTATTATTCTAAGAAACAGAAGAAAAGTTTAAATATTTCATTAATCCGCTCATTGTGCAATCTTTGATGGTATTTAGCGATTTAAATACACATTAAAAGGTATTTTTTTTAAAGTATGTTATTTATTTAACGAAAATTTTCATTTCGAATAGTAAGTCTATAAGATGGTTTTTTAAAACATTGTTATTTATTAAACGTTTGTACTTTTCACTTTTTTTTTATTTAATAAATTTTAGTTTAGCTGAAAGGTTTACAGTTGTCAAATATCTAGTGTTAGATTTGTCGTACCGTACAAGACTCTTTAATTACAAAAGTTGGGAGCTTTTTCTCAGTTTCAGCAAAGTGAAGTGCAATTTTCAATATTTACATCTGACAGAAGTGTCAAATGTCAGACAAAGAATTATCAGGAACTCATTTGGTTGGTCAACACTTTAAGTACAATATTTTTTTGACACCTCACCGAGTGTGTCAAAAATTGGTCTAAATAAAACTAGTAGTATTTGAAGATTTTTATTACAAGTGCTTTCAGTATCGCTAATAGTTATCATCAGAGTATTTTATTTGGGTCGAATATTGGTTACAATTAAAAATGCTACTTAGGGGAATCCCAAGCCAAAAAAACCGCTTTTAAATATGCGCACAAAAAGCTTCTGATTAAGACTTGTGACAGAAAGACTGAATGTATATTTTTTTTATTCCTCCAAAAGATCTGTTGTCACATTTTGAGTTAATTTAGTGGTATTTTTAAAATAAAGTTATTTTGAAGTGAGTGTCACCTTAAGTAGTGAATGAATTGCCTCAAAATTTGTGGGAAAAATTAATAGTAAAATAATAAATCTGATAGTCTTGTATCAATTTTAAATTTGCACAAAAAGTCCACATTTTGGCTTATTTAGAAGCGGTTCTACATTACCAGTATAAACTATAAACCACAAAAAAATAGTTATTTGTTTTACTAGACATTAAATCTGCTTTTCTGCCGTGTGAAACATATAATTTTTTCTTCAAATGTGTGCCAATTCCACGCAAAATCGACTTTTTCATATTTAAATTAAAACCAGTTTATTATCATCAGCATCATTTTGAGGTTTCTTAATGTCATTGTCAATTTTAATAACCAGTTTGATTTAAATTATTACTTGGAAGGTTGCCTAGCAACGAACTTTTTCTGCCTAGGCATTAAAAGTACAACTTCTAAGCCTGCCAAGTGTCATTAAAATGCCGCTTTTAATGTCATTTGGAGAAAAAATAATTTTGTTGTTAAAATAATGCTTGTTCTGGCTTATATTGTATATATAAAACTGTTGCGTTTTGTAGGATGAATTTTTTTAAAATTTGTAAATAATTTTCTGACTTTTTGTCGTTTTGTATTTGTAGAAAGTTTGTTTTAGTACAAAAATAAAATATATTTGTTATATCTTGAAGATGTGCTGTAAAAATTTATTATTCAATTTTCAGGTTGTGCCTATATATATATATATATTGGTCCGTAGATGAAAATGATATTGTATATTTTTTTATTTCTTTACCACTACTATTGCTAAATTATAATCAATAAAACAATGTTTTGTAACTTGGCTTTTATTTCTTTTCCCTTTTTATTATAATTAAGTAAAAAATCTAAAAATTTGAGGAAGTATTGCGCATAGGCGTAGTCACAGTATTACAGAAATATACTATTTTCACGAGCCACCATTTATATTACTCTAAAATTTTTATTGGCGGCTCCCCCCCGAGAAATATTCTCTATCTAAACAGTTCTCATCCCGGAAGAGCTACCACACATATGTATGTAACTGAATTGATGCAAAAATTTTTTGAAACAGCTGGATTAGTTGTCTATAAAAAACGCCAAACACAACGAGACTATTGAAGTTGCCGTTTCAGGACAACTTACGTTGAAAGAACAACAGTCAATATCACAAATTTCTAGTGCAGTTGGCTTCCCTTTTTGATTCTACCCTGTTATAGGAGAGTTAGTCCTCTTCGGTTTGATTTGAATTAAATTTTACTAGCATAATTTGACGGTCGCGGCAGGGACAGCTGTGGCTGTGCACCCAAAAGATGGCACATTTGGTTAATTTTCGCAGTGTATATCGCTGTTCCGAACATTGCGAAAATTAAGAAGCAGGAAAAAACCACAAAAAACCTGCATCCACATCCCGGAAAAAGGCAAGGAAGGTGTTTGTTGTGTTGTTTTTATTTTTTCAAAAGTGTGATCACTTCAGGTGTTGAAAAGTACCTGAAGTGTGAGGTGTGCATGCAGTTGGTGTTTCTCGCAGCAGTGTTTTCAGAATATCACATAAACACAAATTCCATCCTTACAAAATTAAACTAGTCCAAGAGCTACATGATGACTATTATTTGCTTGGATGGTTTTTACTTTTTCATTTAAACATGGACAAAAAAATAAAGAACTAAAAATATTTTCCGATAAGGTGAAAAATAGGGAGATAGAAGCATTGTATAAAGATTCTTTATACAATGATAGCTTATCAAGTTTCAATAAAATCGGTCAAGCCGTTCCGGAGAGAGCGAACAGATAGATAGACAGTACAATTTATATTATATATAACAGTTTTTATTAAAATAATTGAAAGAAATAAATACATTGTCAATGTCATGTGAAGGTCGAACGAAGTCAATATTGAGTATGTTTGGTTGCCTATACTAACTGCCGATAGTGCCGATTAAAAACCTTATGCATGGTGGCCTATATTATTCCCAATTGTATCGCTTTTAGGTGACATTTTTAAAAAATTATTACTTGGAAAATCATACCAAAGGTTTTATTACCTGGATCAAACAATGCAAAATGACAGAGAAACGTATCTTCCCTCAAATAATTGAACTATCGTGAGAATACCTTGATCACAACAACCTAATGTTGAATAAGTTGTGACGTTGCTCAAAATATACTGAACGCGTCTGGATAAATCATAAACCGAATATTATATGAGCAGATCCTAAGCCATTGGCACAAGGTTTCAGCGATTTGCTAGAATAACCTAAGCAATCGCGAAGAGTAATAAAATGCTGACATCTTCGAGGGAGGGGATAAACTATTTATGTTAACAATATAGCTTTCTGCCTAGTGGAACAAAAGTAAAAATTTTAATAACCTTATTTTTACGGTAGGTGGAAAGTTGAATTAAATAGTATGATTTAATATTATAGTGTACCATAAAAATATATTCAATATAAAAACATTTAGAATTGTTTTGCTGATTTTTTACGAATTAAAATGTTACTATTAGTAAATTGGAATTATCCGTAACTCCAACTTACAACTGATTAACTTTTCACATAAATGTGTTATACATTTTTGTAATCCTCTTGTAGAGGAGAATCCAACAATGCAATGATTTATAGGTATAGGGTGTTCCATTAAAAAAATTGGGATTGGTTACCATTTGGGGAGGGGATTAAAGTTATAAAGTCTACATATGATTTACGTAATTTTTCATTTTTTGATAAAAGTGACGTCTTCAGAATTATGTAGAGTTGATAGTTTTCATTGAAATGCTTTGTGTAATATATACATAATATTGGTTTTAACAATTTGAACAAAGCAGTGTTACCAAGAATCAAAAAGCTAGGCAATAAATTATATTATAGTTCGTATTTAAAGATTCAAATTTATGGTGAAGTCTCCTTAGATGGGCGCGTTCGTCAAAAAATAAGATCTTGGATTTAATATTATCAATGAGTAAGTAGTTTTTTTAGTTGTGAAGTAAAAACACTGCAAATAACAACAAATATTTTATTTTTTTTTAAATTATTCTTTACAAAACGATTGTTAAATTAGAAGCAATAATATAACATTTGATAACAATTATATCAAGGTTGGAAAGCGTAGGTAAATTAACAGAAAGTCCAGCAACTGGCCGAGTTATAACAACTACTTTAAAACATACATACAGTACATAAAGTCAGACTTATAGATATATAAAATATACATAAGTAAGAAGGTAAATTTTTGATTATTTATTTAATTACGATGAATAAAAAGTAAAAATATGTACAAATAAATTTAAAAAAAGAGGTAGAATGTTATTAGATATTAGTAGTAGAGGTAATAGCAAAAGTATAAGAAAGAATAGAAATTTAATAGATATATTGGAAGAGTACAGCTGGTTTGGCTGTGGTGATACTCAAAATAGGCGGAAATCAGTAAAAAAGAATTTTACTCTGAGGTGTACATATCTATTATTGAAAGGAAGTAGATGTCGCTGCTGCTAAAGACAAGTTCAAACCACACAAATAAAACATTGGCGTACATCTATATTTTTGTATTTAAATTTTAATTTTCTAAAGCAGCTTTGCGAAGTTTATACTAGCCAAAGTAAAAGCAATAAAATTAAAAGTAGCCAAGGTATAAAGAACCAAAATATGGCATTATAAGAAAATTGAGAATAAAATAATAATTCAAAAATGAAATTAGTCAATAGAGAGTAGCTAGAAATAATAATATAGATGAGAAAAGCACCGAAGAAGGAAAACGGTCACTAATGTTACCATGGTAGTGCGGCCTACTGAGGGTTTATTTTTAGTAAAATTAACAAAAACGAATAGTAAACGTTAAATTAAAGCTAAAATAAATAAATGAATTTTATGGTCTTTAAATCTACCTTCTTATTTAAACATTACAAACAAAATTATCGTCTAAAAGGTGTAGGTCTGAAGTTATACCTATAAGTAGATTCAGCACCAACTGGACCGTAATTATCGTATTTTTGTCCATCTCTAATTGCATTTAATTGGGCTTGTTTGTAATATTGTATCTGGACTGAAGACGGAACATAGGAATCCAGTAAACTTTTTGGTTCTCTTCTGTAAGGTAATTCGCCACCTTTGAAATTGTACGTGCTCTTACCTGATTCGAAAGCTCGTGGTTTTTCCAAATAAGTGTTAGATTCTGGCTGAGGCGATTGATATGACTGATCATTGACGTTTTCGTAGTTTTGAGTTTGTTCTGCTGCTTGATTTGGAACATAGGTAGGAATGTACATTATATACTGCAAACCTCCTGAAAAACAATAAAATATAACACTTTCTATTTATAAAGTTGAATAAATTTGATGCTCCCCAAATATAAATGAATTAAAATTTTTAGCTTATAACTCCTGGACTATAATTATGGAATGAATTATTACTGTCGCTCTAAGTCGGACTTCATCTTCCGGTCCTGCGCAGTTCCGATCTGTTCTATTATTTACGTCGTTTTGTAGAGGTTAGGTAGAGTAGAAACGTCAAAAGAATTTTTGTGTAGATCAATGGTCAAAGTTAATTTAAATTGTTGTTATAAGAGTTTTAACGTACTTATATGAAACATTTTGTTATAAATCGGTTGTGTTCCAAGTACCAGACTCTCTTCCAGATAAATGTAAGTGACTACTTTTTCTCTCTTAGTGTTGGCGAAATAAATCGCCGAAAAAACGTTAAAAAATTTGTTATTTACCTTTTGGATCTACTATAGCTTGTATGGAAGTGCTAGGTTGCTGGTACTGCTGCAAGTAATATTGCTGTTGAGAATTGTAGCCTTGCTGACCTGCAGCTTGATCAATGTTATTATCAGCGACATATTGAACATTATCATATTGTAAATACTGACTCTGCGCTTGGGGTACATAATAAGCTTGTGTCTGTGCAGGTGATTTTTCCGCTGCATCTTTCGATGGTCCCGTGTAAACTGGAGCATTGGTACCCGAAGAATACTGAGATCCTAATAAATATGATATATCAGAAGGATAATTATTTCTTCCTTGGTTATCTGCAACGTATTGTGGTTGGGCGTAGTTTATTTTTGGTTCGTTTTGGACGTAGCTAGCAGCTGTTTTGACAGGTACAAATCCAAATTGTGTGGGTGAGTTTGTTGGTGTTTTTGGTAATGGCGGAGGAGAGAGTCGAGATTTAGTAGTGATGTATCCTCGTTCTACGCCTTCTAAGGTTGTTTTCTTTTCTTTTCGCGCTGCTGAGGCGGAGAGGATGAGAAAAGGAATGATGCAGATTAATAATTGTTTCTGAAAAAAATATAATAAATTTAAAGTTTCTAGTCGCAATTTGAGGGTTTTAATTGAATCTGTAGTTGAGTGTATGTACTTAAAGTGTAATTACAGGCAGGCACTGCTACATTTTCTTGTGAATAGTTGTTACGATTTCTTTTCGGTGGTTTTTTTAATTAAAAACGGGCGTTGTATTTAACAAGGATGTAATTTAGTTTACACGCAACTTGTAAACAACGCCTCTGGTGGCGGAAAAACTAAATAAAAAGACGTGCGAGCGGGCTGCATACATATTTAAGTGGATTAAACATGGTGTCGATTTGAAAATGTTTTTATTATATATTTCAGAGTTTTGATATTAATCCTTGCTGCCCACTACATGTAATATCTTCCAGCTTAATGTTACGAATGCTTTTATATTTAAAAGTAAATAAATAATGAACTTAAAGTGCCTTTCTAATTCCTGGAATTTAATCATCGTTTATGCAAATAACAGAGTAACAATAATTGTAGGTATATTAGAGAAATTTCCCTTCGACAACATAAACACCTAATCATCTACAATTATCCATGTCTAGTATCATGCAATTACTAATACGGTTTATAAAAAAGAGCAAGAAGACGTAATAAAAACGGTAACAGGTGTGTCTTGATGAGTTATTTATTCCTATCAGTCCGGCTATCTATTAATGGTACACTTTCACTACGTAGACGACAAAATAATATGGAGTAGGTATTTTATGTACGATTACAACTGGTTTTAGCTTCTATATCAGGTTAATAAACATTTTTTGATATATCTGGCACTAGGACGGACTTCGCAATAGATGAAAGTTATCATTGCTGCCTTCATGTAATGATGATTCATTTTTTTTATTACTCAGTAGAATGGCGTTGTTATAGTTTGTTTTTATTTTGTAATAATGTAATAATTTTAGAAGAAAACTGAATATTAAGAGCTCTTAAATGTTTGCAACTTTCATTACAAATCGTCCTAAAACTAAAGATGAAGTTAAAAACTTTCTGATTAGATGTTGTATGAGCTATTTATAGTTCATTTAAAAACCAGGAGGAGTAATTTGAAAAGCCTTACTCACACCACTAAAAGTTACCAGATTAGTTACTAATGGTTGTGTTCCTAGTAAGTAGTCAACAGTCGTGTTCCAAATCTATTAAATATGTCTTGATGGACGAAGAAATCAGCCACGCCACCAACTGTTTGAGACATTTTGGATTTAAGATGAATATTTTTGGTTTTTCATCCAATATATTATATTTGTTTAAACACATTCATTGTACATTGTTTTTCTGAGAGTCCTAAATAACCTATGTTCAGCGTTTACATTGTTTTGCCGGCCTAATAAGCGAAGAGCTGTAGGGAGGGACTCGAAGTAGAAGGATCCACAATTGCATATATTCAATACAATTGCTTACTGAAGGTTTTAAAGGAACAGTTTTAACGAAATAGAGTGGAAACTAAGTAAAAATAATAAAATAACAACAGCGGATGTAATGACAAAAATAAGCATATTCATCTGTCAGAATTGTCAAAAATGGAAATTAATAAATTATCAGCTGATGTCAATGCTACGAAGTGTTGTGTGAAATTGGGCGGAATCTGACCAATCAGAGATCTACCAGAATTGCCAACATAAATTCAAATTACTCCTCCTGGTTTTTAAATGAGGTATAGCCAGTTACAAAAAGACCATTCGGCTTTGAAGTTTAAAGAACTGTTCTCACTATCTGTCAAAGTCCATATAAGCATAACCCATAGACCATTCCAGAATAAAGTCACTGACTGACTTCTAACACATGTTAAAACACACAAACTTCAACTCCAACTAATCGAGGGACCCAGCACAAAATGGCCGAATTCTAAAATTCAGATGTTGTGGAATGGTCTATACTTCTTTTGTCAGGAGTAATTACGATTTTAAAACTAAAGTCTAGCGCGTATTAAACGTAACAACGTTTTTTTAAATATTTATATATATATACATGAAAGCGATTATACAACTAATTCATTTACGGTGTATGCATTACATTCTATTATGTTTATACGTAATGGAGTCATCTTAACGTCATTAAAATTTTTCTTTTCATTGTACACGAATTACGCTAAAATTTATTTACTTATGAAATGTAGAAATTTTTGTGCTGAAAAAAAATTTAGTGAATGATCGTGTTTTTTAAAGCAGATTAATGGAAATTATAGATAGATAGAATAGTTTGGTAAAATTGGTAATATTTGCAAAATGACATAGTGGAGGCGCAGCAAGAAGTTTTCAAAGCACTATAACTCTTCCAAAAGTAGTCAGATTTTCATGTTTAAACTACTGATGGAAATATTTAATTTCTAAATTTATAATATTTATGTTTAACTTACTAAAATATTGTTTAACTACAAAGAAATTAAAAAAAACTGATAATTTGGAATGAACTGTGATTTTGCCACTGAGATAATGCAGATGTACTTTTTTGTTTACTTACATTTTCTTATTTGATACCAGCATTAAATTTATATAAAGTTTGTAGTCCATGAAATCCTTTAATAATTTTAAATTTTAAACGAAGTCGGTGGAGCGCAAATTTAAATGTAAAGCACTATCATTATTTTTAGCCCTTCTATCACCTACTAAGTTTCTGTATTTATCGGAATACAGACGAAAGACAAAATGAACATCTTATTTTAGGTATTCATTTTGTATCTAGAATCGTATTGAACAAAATTTATTTAAATTTTTTATTAATTATATGAATATAATTGTTTTTTTTTTAATATCTGGTTCTAACAAAATATTTATCTATAAAGAACATCTTTGCTTTAACATTTTTTCATATATAATATTTCAACTTGTCATTTTATAATTGCAATTAATTTAAAAGTAGTACACGAAAAAAAATAATTTTAAAATTAACTTACCATGTCGAGCTGGGTGAAATGATACACTATGGTCAAAGAACGAGCACGGATTAAAATCAACGAAGTCTCGTAACAACCATTTAAACTTTCTTCTATGGTGAATGGTAAGCTTTTGTACCCTACCTTTGCCTGTTAGATGTTCGAATTGATGGAACTTTTTTTTTCGATTGCTCTAGACAATTAACATTGCTTGGCCCAGTTCTTTTTGTGATTGATAATTAAATATTCTTCCAAAAAGCTGGGCTTATTTAATATTGAATATTTGGCATTTTCAAAACCATACATAAAAATGGGAAATAAGCATATTTTTCAGAAAAATTTCAAAAAAGTTGCAAAAGGTAATAATCTTTACTTCTGGACTATACTTCTTTAAATTCTAACTACAACACTGAATGCTACAATTCATATTACAAGAATATTCACTATAATTTTATTTCGAGTTAATTTAATTTTTCTTTAGTGAATAATTCCTGGACTATAAACTATAACTATCATACATGGATACGATCGATAGAAATCGTTTGAAGGTATATCCTTTTCCGCTTCGTCTCAGCTCTGATTGGTTAAAGCTTAGAAGAACATCCGACCTTGTAGTTGTAGATAATTTATACATACAGCTTTTGCCACGTTTTAAGTTATGCCAAATTAGATTGAGCTTTTATTAGTTAATTTTAATTAAAAAAGTACAAAATTATGAAACATTTTTATTATTAAGTTCAAACAAGACGTGGTAAGTAATTGTTTGTAATATATTGAACTAAATTAGATATTAAAACAATAATATGCTACAAAAACATGTTTGTAAAATGGCGACTATATTCTTTCAGACGCTTTGGTTTTTCCACACCTCTCCAAGGAAATTCTGGATCAGGATGAAATCAAACAAGACGTGGTAAGTAATTGTTTGTAATATATTAAACAAAATTAGATAATAAAACACTTGCTACAAAAACATGTTTGTAAAATGACGACTCAATTCTTTCAGACGCTTTGGTTTTTCCACACCTCTCCAAGGAAATTCTGCATCAGAATGAAATCAAACAGACTTATTATTGGTATTTCTAATTGCTAGCAAACCTTCCACTGAACATCGACGATTTAAGGTTAGTGATCATTTTGTTTGAACTTTTTGCAGGGTGGTTTTTGGTTTTTCTTTCACATTTTTGGATACTTCTAGTAGGTATGTACTTACCTACTATCAAAAATTATACCCTTATTTTTTCTTGATATAAAGTTGTACCCTTATTAGTATATTATAGTACACCAAGGTAGTGAAGGTGCGTGGCTTATAAATGTCTTCACCACCTGGTGTGTATATACAATTGTTTCCCACTACTAGCCAAATTTAAGACAAAAATTAAAACATTTCTGTTAAAAATTAAGTAGCACATGAGTGTAATTTCGATTTTCCACTAATAAAACAGAAAACAAGTAATCTGATGCAGATTGACATTTCTACTAGTAAAATTTTTTTCAAACAACGTTTGTAGTAATAATTATTATGTCAGTGTGATTTCCAGTTTCCATCAACAGAATACTTTCAAATTCCATTCCATTTTTTGTACATTTCAATGTCAAAACCAAATTTTGACAGTGTCGATCTACAAATCGGTAGGGAGCGCCCTAATCGCTCAAGCTGATTTACCCCGTCTGACTGACACGTACACTGTCTGTTATCTCTATGGTTTTCGCTCCTCACCCATTCCATAGATTATCAACGCACTCCTTATGTCATCAGTCATTTTTGGTTGATCGCGAATTTTAAACCAGTGGCGTTTTTATTGAATTAATTTTATCTTGTTAGATAATTTCAAGCAGCAAATATGTTGAAGACAACAAAATTATGTTGCAGAAGTGTTTGTTAAAGTACTTTCCCTGGATTCTCAAAACATTTGAATTTGTCCATTATTGACCTAGGTTAATAATAGAAAAATTATTAACCACTAATATGGAGAAATTCAACTTCTCAGTTGGCTAGGCTAGAAGACGTAATAATTGTCAACTTCACAGCTAGTAGTGGAAAAAATATTATATTTAAATTGATATCGAAACCATTCATGATGTTCAGATATATTGGTGGGTACCTACTACTGTTTCAGACGTTTTTTGTTGATTTGTAATATCAACATAATAATGGCCATTTTAATTTAATTTCCCTTCAACATTTGTCGTTTATCAATCATATTGTGCATACTTATATTCGTTTGATAATGATATTTAGTTAATTATTTTAACTTTTCTGAACATATTGGAATTATAAAAGCTCTGTATCATAATAAAATAGTGATATGCTTCCGATAGTTGACAAACCTTCTGGCCTCACACATGAAAAGTTTCCAGAATATTTGTTAATACTTTATTGCCAATTTGTACAGTCCCATATGCATCAAATATTTTCACTTATAATTGCACAAGTGGTTTGTATTTTATCGGGAAAATTTGGGTTGTTTAATGATTATTATTAGGGTGGGAATTAAACTCACTTTAAAAAGGACTAAAATCGCCTTAAAAATAAACGAATAAACATTAAAAAAAATCTTTAAAACATTAATTAAAGGTGATGCACATAAAATAATAAATGCCACTCTTGATAGACAAAATCCATTTTAAGAAAATAACATTAACCTATATTAAATCTGCTACAACATGAAAATAACAGAGTTAACTTATTGTAATAATTGTCGACTCTAAAAAAACTTAATTCACTTTAAAATATTGTATCACGCTCTTTAAAAACGGTTTGCACACTAAAATGATAGATTGCACTTTGAAACGATAGATGTGAATTGATCGAAAACAATTTATCGAATGACAATTGACCGAATACAATTTATCGAATAGGTGAATTTATCGAATAGGTGAATTTATCGAATGACAATTTTTGTAAAGTAAATTATAATAATTTTCAATAATAACCCAACCAACCTACCCCTACCAAACCACCTTCGTATTTTTAGTCAATTTTTGAAGAATAAATTATAATAATTTCCAATAATAGCCCAACCAAACCTACCCCTACCAAACCACCTTCGTATTTTTAGTCAATTTTTGAAGAATAAATTATAATAATTTCCAATAATAACCCAACCAAACCTACCCCTACCAAACCACCTTCGTATTTTTAGTCAATTTTTGAAGAATAAATTATAATAATTTCCAATAATAACCCAACCAAACCTACCCCTACCAAACCACCTTCGTATTTTTAGTCAATTTTTGAAGAATAAATTATAATAATTTCCAATAATAACCCAACCAAACCTACCCCTACCAAACCACCTTCGTATTTTTAGTCAATTTTTGAAGAATAAATTATAATAATTTCCAATAATAACCCAACCAAACCTACCCCTACCAAACCACCTTCGTATTATAGTCAATTTTTGAAGAATAAATTATAATATTTTGTTGTTTATTTTGTTGTTTATTTTCTTAATAAAAATATATACATGTGTACTTCTCTTAAAGTTTACTAGGTGTTCCAAATTCGGACCCAATCCAAAGTGCAATTCTGTTATTTCAGAGTGGATATATTCCAATCCAAAGTGCGATTCTATCATTCTGTAGTGGGTAAGGTTAAAAGTTAAAATGTACCAAAACCAAAGTGCGTTTCTATCTTTTTAATGTGATTAAGCCTAAAGTGAAGATTTAACTAATGCAGAGTGTAAACGTGCAATTTTGTAGTTTGTAGGCACAAAGTGAGAAGTATTTTTCAAGAGTGCAATTATATATTCCCCTTATTATTATTATTAAAAACACGACACCGAAGGTAGAGTGTTTTTAGGTTGACAGTTATAAGAGTCAAATTGCTAAAGGAAACAGTTTAGAATTTGAACAACACAAATTTACCCAATACCAATACAAACCTCGAGTGTAATTCGGCAGGACAATTTAATGAATGAGAAATTTGGAAACATATCAATGCAAACTTTATTTATGAAACATTAAAAATAAACACATTTTTATTTTAATGTACAATTATTAAAAACGCACTTATTGAAATTCATACTAGGAACAGTGATATCGCTGAGGGTGCCACAGCTAATCGTTTCTGTAGTAGATGTTGAAGTTTTTTCATTTTCCAAACGAATTGATTGAATAATGCTTGAATGATACTCTTTGTCAACTTGTAAGTATGGTTTTATTGATGATGAAGTGCTGTGTCCTGTTATTTTTATTAGAGCTTGTTCTTCAATTCCGCTTTTACTTAATTCGCTAACTGCTGCCGCTCGATTTGAGTGATTTGTAATTTTGACACGTTTGACATCTAAACCAATGCGTTGTGCTGAGCGTTTAGTCCATTTGGAAATTTCATTAATTCCAATCGGCAAATTCTTGTACCAACCTTTAGAATTTTTCTTTTTCCAAAAGGGATTTGGTGTAAGAAATACTCTGTCCGAAGTTATAAAAGTGTTTCGTTTTTCCATTAACTTTTTGAATAAACGTACTGGGCAAATATCTTCGTCGAAAATATTAGGCGTGATCGATTTGCTGTCACATAATTTATTGTTGCCGCCTTGTCTCGTTTTCGAAAATAGAGGATTATACTCGATACGTCCAGTTTCTTTTCCATTATTTTCAATTTCAGATACGAAATAAGTGGTTTTGCAGTAAGATGCTTCTCATCCGCGCCAAGCTAGTTCAAACGCCAAAATGTGATATAATTTCTTTTGAAGTCCTTCCGGTTCATTTTCGTTATATAATCTGGCCATTGCAAATACTTCAGATTTATTAAGAGCTGATGAACTACATTTTCTCTTTTCGGGTTGTGCTTGTAGGATTTTACGTTTAGCATTACGTGCAGCTCGTGATGAATTAAACTGTACATCGGTGAAAGGGTTGAATACAATATTAAATTCGTTATAATATTTACTTTGTAGCATTTTAGCGGTGGTGTTCCAAATTGTTTTAACTACCGCTTCTTTGTAGTCTTCTCCGTTACTTTTTCGCATATTAAATGCCCAATCTTGCAATATTACATTCAATTTCTCGATGGAAGTATCTGGCTCAAATGTGTATCTTTTTGCATCGCAAAACGTAGAAAATTGTCGCCAGATTGATGATTGCGTTGCAACTGTATTAGTAGGCACACAAGTATTAACAATTTGACTAATTTCGGCGTTCGTAGACACACCGAATCGACTCATTAATGTTAGTTCTTGAAAATTCAATAAGTTGTTGACAAACATGCCAAACTATTTATTCTGGTAACCAACACCGCGATAATTGATGAACAAATGAATAAGTGAAAAAACCACTAGTGTATTTGTCGCTGTAAAAGTTAAAGCTAACTTTTGCCGCTGTCAAAGTGACAATTGCACTGTGGCATATGCGATTTTTTATACATGAATTAAATTGTCTGAATAAATTTCTTCCTTGCAAGCTTAAAAAAAAACATCTAATTAAATTTATTATACAGGGTGGCGCACCGAAAACGAAACAGATGCATTTACTGGCAGATGATTCCTTTTTAAAAAAATCCCTCGGACCCGTCGATTTTGTTTTCGAGGGGGACACAAAATTGGCATAAAATCACAGTAACATTTGCAGCCCCCTAAGCGGGGGTGGCACCATCCCTAAAATCTTAAATGGAAAGGGGGGTCGAATGATCCATCATTTAAAAGGTCTTTCAACTCCCTTTATAATGATGTAAAATTCATGTACTTCAATTCAGTAGTTTTGGAGATTTATTGATTTAAAGTTTAAATACATCATCGTAAGAGGAGATCAATACATAGCAGCAAAGTTGTTAAAAAATAAAGAATGAACTGACCTGTCAGCCGAGTAAATGTTGAAAATGACCACCATTACTTTCCATGCAATAATAAAGATTTTGCTGAAAACGTTGCCGGACATTTTGCAATATTTGAGGAGTAATTTGATGGCACTCATTCACAATTCTTTGTCGCAAATCTTCTAAGGATGTTGGCTGAGTAGCATAGATTTTGCTTTTTAAGTAACCCCACAAAAAGAAATCCAAAGGTGATAAATCTGGCGATCTTGGGGGCCATTCAACGGCACCTCTTCTACCAATCCATTGACCTGGAAAGGTCTGATCTAAATAATGCCGAACTCTTAATGCGTAATGTGGTGGGGCACCATCCTGTTGGAACATCAACATATTCTCAACGTATCGACCATCATTCTGATTTTCAATTATATCTGTTAGCGCAGGATCTATGGCATTTTGCAGTAATTCCAAATACATTTCACCAGTCAAATTTCCAGGTAAGAAAAAAGGACCAACCAAATGATCGCCAAAAATGCCAGCCCAAACATTTAATTTTTGTGGCTGCTGTGTGTGTACCTCATGGTAAATTCTGGGATTAGAGTCCGACCAATATCGACAATTATGACGATTTACTTCGCCATTTAAAAAAAAGGAACATTCGTCGGAAAAGCAAATGTTAAATAAACATTGTTCATCGTTTGTAATTCGTTCACTCATAACTTCACAAAATTGTAATCGCTTATCAAAATCGTCTTCATTAAGTTCTTGTACAAGGTGAATTTTATACGGATGAAAATTATGTGCCTTTAGAATCCGTTGGATAGTACGTCGACTAACACCACACGAAGTTTGCAATTTGCGGGTACTTAATGTAGGATCTACAATAACTTGCCCTAAAACCCCCACTTCTGTTGCTTCGTTCCTTATAGGATTTTCAATATTACGTTTTTTATTGGCGACTGATCCAGTTTCCCGAAATTTAGCTACAAGTTCTATAACGTATTTTCGGTGCACATTATTGTTCTCATGTCGCTCATTAAAAATTTGTGCTGTTCTATTAGCGCACTGATTATTTCCGAAAAATATTTCAATAATTTCAACCCTTTCTGCCGTGGAATATACCATGGTTAATTTATGTAAAAGCAATAAATGATATTTTAACAACAAAGATTGGTCAAATCAATCGCAAACTAATGTACTATTTCCTATTTAAAATAAGTACGTGGCATTCTCTACTTATCTTTCTTCAAGAAACAACTTTTTTTGTCACAAAGGACACTTCAATTGCTATTTTTATTATTAATAAACCATGGGCGTAGTAAATAAAAGCATTTACTTATCAAGAAAATGCTTTTACTCAAATTTCTTCTGAAAGAAGTACAAACTAATTTGATGTACCTATTAAAGTCTACTTTAAACTTTAAATCAATAAAACTTCAAAACTACTGAATTGAAGTACATGAATTTTACATCATTATAAAGGGAGTTGAAAGACCTTTTAAATGATGGATCATTCGACCCCCCTTTTCATTTAAGATTTTAGGGATGATGCCACCCCCGCTTAAGGGGCTGCAAATGTTACTGTGATTTTATGCCAATTTTGTGTCCCCCTCGAAAACAAAATCGACGGGTCCGAGGGATTTTTTTAAAAAGGAATCATCTGCCAGTAAATGCATCTGTTTCGTTTTCGGTGCGCCACCCTGTATATACCATTAATAATAATGTGTTCTCTAACAGCAACAAATATCTTAATATATGGTTGTTAAAACAAATTAATAATTAATTAACATCTGTTATTCTTAATAACATGATTTTTATCAAATTATAACTGCGTCTATTGGCCGAAGGCTAATTTTTATACCAACACTGGAATAATAAGAAAATATCACGTTTTTTTTATTATTTATTCGGTGTTTATTGAATATTAAATAATCTTGAACATCAACAGTTAAATTTTATCTTATAATTCTAAATATTTGCTACTTATCCTACTAAAATTTTTATAAAAAAACCTTCACTAGCTCAAATTGCTTGGTCCTCTTCAGTCTTAGTTTACGAACTATGGCATGTAATACATTGTTCTGGAAGTTTTATATCGATTCCCCTAAAAATTATTTTACTCAACTTTGTTATACAGATACATGCAATGAGAAACTGAACATAGGGATTTTAAGAATTGTATCAGAACTGCTTTTGAACTAGTCGACCAATATCAAGCTTCAACATATTAAAAACACGATTCATTTGGACACCTACAACATATCGTACAATTCCCACCACTCCGTAGTCTCAACTATGGGCGGTCCTTAATTAGCGTCAGACAGTCAGTAAACAGCAGTCGATAACTAAGTACTGTTCAAGCCCATAACTATTGAAAATAAAATAAATTCGTAGAGAAATCAGAATGTACACCCTTCAGGAGAAAATTCAAAGTTTATCGTTGTATTTTGGAGGTCACTCACAAGATCAGCGGATTTGTCTCCAAATGATTTCTTTTTATGGGGTTTTTTAAAAAATGAAATTTATTGTCACAATTTTGAACGGGCTACATTAAATCCCTATGTTCTGTTTCTCATATGCGCGTGGTTTCTCGAATATTCGAGGGTGATCGAGCAAGATTGGTCCGATTTGTAGTAACATCGCTGCGAGCAAAGATTACAAAAATCGCTGCGATTTCTTTTTAGATTACTACTTAGTTAACTAGAATTAATCAACGGTTCTGCTACATTAAATCTCCCTACACTTTCCCGTTTTTAAATATATGATATATAACACGAGACAGTGAGAACAAAGGGATCATTTATTACACAACACTTGACAGACTTGAATGAGCCGTAATGTATATCTTGATTAGCATAAAAACTTGGAATACTTGCAACTGAACTCTTCAATTGTTTTTTCCGGATAT
Organism: Lochmaea capreae; assembly: GCA_949126875.1. NCBI lineage: Eukaryota > Metazoa > Arthropoda > Insecta > Coleoptera > Chrysomelidae > Lochmaea > Lochmaea capreae. The sequence goes on from OX421408.1 coordinate 4,909,571, forward strand.
ACAAATTTGTGTGTTCTTCGAAAACAAAGAACGTTTTTTCTTTAAGTAAAATATCCGACAACAAGTTGAAAGCAATTCTATTGTTGGATACTATACTAATAATAATGTCTAATAATTTTCTCTGAAAAAATGTATTTGGTATTTTTTTTTTATATAGGATGTACTAAAAAATTGTTTATTTGGTATTTTTTTATACAGGATGTACCAAAATATTGGGAAACGATAGACTAAAAGTAATTATAGTATAGTCTAACTATTGTCAGTGTAATGACCATAAAATAAAAAAGCAATGTTGTCAGATATATTTTCTAAAATTGTTAGGCTCGCTACACAAATGTTCCCCTTACTTCAGTAAACTGTTAGTTCGTGATGTTATAAGAAAGCTAGTTTGGATATAATTGAAAAAAATACATAATATAAATTTATTAGTAAACATTAAAATAAGTCGCTTGAAATTGTTGAAAAAAGAAAAATTAATTAAAACCACTTTTTATAATATGTTACTATATTTAAGAAAATTTTGAAGAGATGGCAACGTATTGCACGTGCAGTCAAGACTTCGAAACAACCAATCATCAACTGCAGTATTCATCGCAATATAACGAAATAACCGAAGTATACTCCGTTTGACGTTTTTGGCAGAAAAAATTCTACGGTCTTGAGGGTGTTCGGGGGGGTTGTGTTGTGGTTCGGCTTACAATCCAGTAGTTACATTCAGTGTCGGGTGTGAATTTTGTTTCAAAGAAATATTTATAATATCTATTTCTTGGTTGAGTGAGTTTAGTGAATTGTTATAGGTATTTATAGGAAAGTGTAGGTGATCTAGTGTAGAAAAGTATCATTAATATAATACCTATTTGATGGAGTAGAGGTTAAGTGGCATCAGCTGTGAATTGATGCTAATATAATATTTATTTGTTCGTAGACGTTAGGGTAAGTTTTATAATATAATTAATTAGAATGGCATTTTGGAGAGCATTTGAAACGACAGTCCAAGATGATGCGCAGGATTATTGAATTGTGGATTTAAATATAAGAAGTTAGATAATCGAATGGTAATAATGGAATCTCGGAGTATTTGCGCAAAATAAAAGGGTACCGCGATTCAAATAGAACTATAATTTATTTAGACGAAACTTGGTTTGATACGCATGATGTTGTCAAGTATGGTTGGGTTAACGATACAAAAAACTGTTCTTTAGATACTCCGTGTTCTAGAGGAAAGCGCTTTATTATTGTATTACAAATTTTATGAATTTTGTATGCAGGTTAATTTTTTTCATTCAAATTAATATAGTAGATTAACATTATTTCACAATATTCGAATTTATAAAAAAATTATATGCACGCCATTGGGCGGCTTTTTCCTTCAAATGGATTAAAAATATGGGTCATTACATTAACTTTGGAAGAACTATACTTCATACAAATTTTTTTTCGCGTCTTTTTTAATGAACTATAGGGTTTATTGGAAATTTCAATCGAATGTGATTTTTATTTTTGGGGCGACTTACATCATTAGTTTATGCTATACAAAATCGTATTCAGCCGTGGGAAAGAATTGAGGATACATGTAATGGAATTAAAGAAAAATTATAGAAACGATTTGATTGGATCGTTATGTAGACCAAATGTTATATTTTCTTGAAATATTTCATTGATAAATTGATCACACTGTATACAGAGTAAATATAAATTATTTGAACATTACTGCCATAATTTATTGCGCTTAAAAATAATGTTAACTGGAATTTATGAAACATATTTTATGAAATTATGAAAGTAAAAAGCAATCTCGTAGATCCAAGAAGTTCTATCGCTTTTATTATTAAATATACCATCCGGTTACGCATCAGTACATCGGTCTATATAGATAGTGTAGGTAGCTTCGGATCTAAAGATTCAATACGGTGATTTCTCTTCCCAATAGAATTTTTTTGAATATTTATACAGGGTTTCCCAAAAACTTGAAATTAAAATTTTAATAATTTCTATGAAATAAAACAATATAATTGAACTAAGTTCAATATACAATTTATGACTCGTTTCGCTAACACAGTATAGCTTTCTCAAACGAGTGGAGGTATAATGAAAAGTTTTTAATTTATACAGTGCATTATTAGTTAAGTATGGATCTTCATCAAGTAAAAGCCTCATCTATTTAATTTTTAATAATCTCCAATAAATAAAATAGCTATTTATGATATTAGCGTTAAAACTAACATTTTATTTTGTGAGTGAGAAAGTTAGCGAAACGAACGAATCGAGTGGAGCAAAATAAAATTTACTTTTAACACAAATATCATACATAGTTTTTTGTACAACTCCTATTTTGATAATAAAATAAAAGTATTTTAAGATAATCACATTTTGACGTCTATTGTCTGTTGATAATTTGTTTACGTTTTAACAATAATTCTCATTTCCTGTGAACTGACCAAGATAGATGACGCTGAATCACTTAGTTACCAACAAACAATATTGTTTACAGTTCTCGCTTTTTATTCAAAGTGTTTAATACTCATCTCGCTGGGGACATGCTATATTTCAGAGCTGCCTGACTATAAGGATCTTTTGGTCTCTATTCGATGTTTTCGAGAAGCGATTTTGTAATAACATCTGAGATTCTTGATGACTACTGGTGTTGGTTCCTTAGTTCCAATCCCCTTTTGCATTCCAACCTCTAGATCAGGTGGTGGGTAGAGCTGGCGTTAGCCTTCTGCCGATTCCTCTTCCTCTTGACAGAACCTGCAAAGGTCTGTATCTGCAAATTTTATAACACTCATATGACTGTTGAGTCTGCAGTAAACCTACTTATTATTCTAACAGCCTTTCTGCTTTTTAGCAGCAGGTCCTCTGTTACTTTGGCCGATGGTCGTTTGATGAACTCCTTTGGCCTGTCTCTGTTCAGGGGTTGTTCTCCACCATTCCAGAAACTTAGTTTGCTTCAATTTTTCAGTGGCTGGAAGTGCAGGAAGTATTTGCTTCTTTTCGAGCCAGTTCGTCAGCTTCTTCATTGCCCTTATGTCCTTTGTGCTCTGTTATGACTTGCTAGCTCAGATAGGGCAGTCCCATACCAGTCGTGAATTGACCTGGCAGGAATCTAGTGCCTTTAGTGCAGCCTGGCTGTTCGAGTAAATAACAATTGTTTTGTTATTCACTTCCTTCTTTGCTATTTCTCTTGCAGTGTATAATGGAAGTTAGTTCCGCCTGGAATTCTGTGACATAGGTACCTAAACTAATGTGGAATTTAGCTCTGTAGACACCGTCTCCAACTCCATTAGGGGTTTTTGAGCCGTCTGAATACCAGATGGATTGTGCCTCTATAGATGGACCGGTCTCCAAGTCCTCTCTTTCTGGTAATTTTTTGAGAATTTGTACTTCGGAATGACCATGCGGTCTACCGGAATTCCTAAGACTATGCAACCATTCTTGCTTCCGTGTTAAAATGCAGTGGAAGAGGAGAAAGATTGACCATGGCTTCCAATGCAGCAGTTGGGCTGCTTTCCATCGCACCCGTAAGTCCTGGGACACCCTCTATAAAGGTCATTTTAGATTAGACAATTTTTCGTGCAATATTTAGTCAAGTTTTGGAACAATATTTGGAATAGATTTCTTGTGTGAAATATTTTAAGCTATTTATTGAACAATATTTAGTTCTAGATTCTGCGCAGTGATTTGATCTGATGATAAAATAAACATAACCTGACATAACCTTTTCAAAAATTTCGTTTCGTTAGTTAATTATGGCCTCGCAGAAAGAAACGTGCAGACTTTAAAGCATAGATTAAAAGCGAGTATGCATTACAGTACACCTCTTCAAGACAAAGTCCAAACCATTTTGTTTCGGTATCGCGCGACATCACTAGTTTGTGGTGAATCTCCTGCAGAGTTGTTTTTACATCGGAAGATACGAATCCGTTCGGATGCAATTTTTCCTTATCTACCCAAAGCCTCACAGATTTCATACAAAACAGTACGTTCATTTCATTTCAGAATCATAATAATATTCTTCAACCATTTTAATACATAACCACAAATTATCCAGATTAATGACATTTTCATCATGAAACACAAACAATACAATCAAATTGTTGAGAAAATAGAACCTGTGTACAATTTGACAGGGTAGACAATATTTAATACAATTTTTAATTTTAGACTAAACATTGCAAAAGAAATTGTCATTTTAGACCTTAATTTGTATCTTAAAATAATCCTAAAAGATGCCATATTAATAACTGAAAATATGCTGCCCTACTAATACATCAGTTATACATTTTACTGACATGCAAGTGATTTAAAAGGATCCCATTTTATTCTTGCAAGACAGTTTTAAAAAAATTCAGTTTTTATTTTTATTACTTCCTGTATTAAGTAACGGAAATAATCTACATTAAGACTCTGATATAACATTTTAATGCGATCATCGTAATTTATTTTCAAGGTCAACATGAAAGTGTTGATAGTTTTTTCGGTTTTTCATTGGGGAACTTTTGTCCAAATTTTTTAAAAATTTTCGTTTTTAAATTGACATACTGTATACAATTAGGAACAGTGTAAGTATACTACATCGACAATTGATATTATTGAAGTGAAATCACAACTTTCAGCCAATCAAACATGATCTATACAAATATCGATATTTGGATCCAATTGCTTGATTTGAAGAGCCGAGTCGCAGCAACAAATATCAACAACTACCTTCTGTATTATCCTGATTTGATACTGGCCAACTGAAACGTTAACTTTGCGTTCAACCTTTCAGCCAATAAGTTTATCAATTAATTTCTTTAGAATTTTGATTTTTGGTGGAATAGATTATATATATTTCAATCGAAAAATTTCTAAATTATTTCACATATATAATTCTTGGTGGAATTAACTTTTGGTTCAAAAATCAATATTCTTGAGATATTTTACCGCGAAATTTAAAATTTTGAAGTATCTTTAAATAAGAACGGAAAAGGTACCGGCAGGTCTTCTCTTATCGTCTGTCGTCGAGTCAACAAGTGTGGAACTGTAATCCATAAACTATATTTTTTTTGAAATTGAAAACTAAAATTTGCCGACGTATTAACTAATAAGAATCTGGATTACTGCACAGTTTCCTGGAATACAGTTGCTCGGAGCATAGTTTCCTGGAATACAGTTTCTTGGAGTAGTTTTCCTGGAGTACCTATAGTTTCCAGTGATTATAGTTTCCTGGGATTACAGGTTCCTGGAATACAGTTTCTTGGAATAGTTTTCCTGGAGTAACTATAGTTTCCTTGAGTACAGTTTCTTGGAATAGTTTTCCTGGAGTAACTATAGTATCCTGGAGTACCGACAATTTCTTGGAATAATTTTCCTTGAGTACAGTTTCTTGGAATAGTTTTCCTGGAGTAACTATAGTATCCTGGAGTACCGACAATTTCTTGGAATAGTTTTCCTGGAGTAACTATAGTATCCTGAAGTACCGACAATTTCTTGGAATAGTTTTCCTGGAGTACCTATAGTTTCCTTGAGTACAGTTTCTTGGAATAGTTTTCCTGGAGTACCGACAATTTCTTGGAATAGTTCTCCTGGAGTAACTATAGTATCCTGAAGTACCGACAATTTCTTGGAATAGTTTTCCTGGAGTACCTATAGTTTCCTTGAGTACAGCTTCTTGGAATAGTTTGCCTGGAATAACTATAGTATCCTGGAGTACCGACAATTTCTTGGAATAGTTTTCCTGGAGTACCTATAGTTTCCTTGAGTACAGTTTCTTGGAATAGTTTTCCTGGAGTAACTATAGTATCCTGGAGTACCGAAAATTTATTGGAATAGTTTTCCTGGAGTACCTATAGGTTCCTGGAATTATAGTTTCCTCGGATTACAGTTTCCTGGAAAACAGTTTCTTGGAATAGTTTTTCTGGAATACAGTTTCTTGGAATAGCTTTCCTGGAGTACCTACAATTTTCTAGAGCATAGTTTCCTAGAATATAGTTTCCTTTAGTACCTACAATTTTCTGGAGCAGAGTTTCCTAGAGGACAGTTAATGGATAGTATGCACAATTTTTTTTGTGTAAGTCAGAAGGTGGAAAAAACCAGTTCTATCCGGTCAACGCATCAAGACCAGAATAATAGAAGAAGAAAAGAGGTTGTATCACTCTAAAGATCTTTTTTTTCAATAGGGCATGTCCATCAACTGACAGTTGACAATACCCCTGAGGAAAAACAATTATTTGCTTAGATTTCAGATTTGTAATTTGGTTGTTTGGTATTGATTCAACGATCCTTTTTATTATAAACAGTTATATATAACTTTTAAAATACCTAAGCAACTAAAACAACGTCGAAAAAAGCACTAAATCAAAATCAAATAACTATTAAGAATCACGTGTTGAGCAAAGAACGCTTGTTTATTATCAGATGTTGTATGTTCCATGTCAGATTCCCCAGGGCATGACGTCACGTGGACATGCCCTGTTGTTACAAAATTATGATGACCATTTTGTAGAATATTGTTCGTTACTAACCTTTCTAGTTACAGTTATTGTTTTGTACCACCTCCTACAGTTTTTATCTTAATTTTGACCAAGCATAATTAATTTTCGAGTAAATTGCAACCGTTGAAAGTTAGCTGATTTTTTTATTTGATTTTTTATCTAATTTTGTTTTAGGAAACAAAATTAGTGGCGCCCTTAAATTTCTTATCTTTTCTTAACTATTCTCGTTTCCTAATTTCCGTTACATAACAAAGCCCTTAGAACTGGCTTTGTTATCTCCAAATATAAAATCAGTTTGGCAAGAACCTACGTTATATGTTCCATCATTTTTTTTTAAAGTTACATTGACAATCAACTATGTTTATTCATAGACGCCCATCGTTATTATATAACATAAAAAACAACATTTTCCTTTTTCAAAAACAAATTACGATAAATAAAAGACAGAAAAGTCAACGATCAATTTTACTTGTGCACGTGCCTGAGTCGTGTTTCTTTTGATGTACCTATCTAGTCCGATTTTTCTCGATCCATTCACATTCACACCTTTCACTGGCTTTTGTGTAACGTCCTATGTAAACATATACAATTATTTTTGAGAACAATTTAAATAATCATCGACCAAAGATCTAATGTCCAAATTATTACGTCTTATAACGTTATTGTTAAAATATTTATATTGAATTATTAGTATGCAACAATAGAATTGCTTTTAATGATCGATAATTACTATTGTTACGAGTTTTTAGTATATTTTATTACATTTAAATGTAACTGGCCCAGTTGCTGCACAGGTCACTATTTGAATCGCCAAATAAAAATATTTGACATATTAATCGGAAACATTCAGAGCATGGAGATCGAGCTCCATGTATTTCAATTTTTGGTAATGGTAGAGGGCGCCAGTGTCAATACCATACCAAAAACAGCCAATCATGAGCCTTGCATACACTTTCAGTGCATGGTATTTGATTGGTTGCTAGCTCATTTGACAGTATGTTAGGTAAGTGAGGTTAGGGAACAGAAATTAAAAATTTTATGAGTAAGAAATCCGTTTTTGTTGCCGTCTTAAAAAATATCGAAAACTGCGATCGTTTGGTGGTGAAATAATTAGTTCCATTCCGTGCTGCTGAATGCTGCTACGTAATGAAAATTACAAATACGAGGGTATATTGAAAAATTCTTAGCCTACTATAGAACCGAACAAAATTTCAATGTCAAAATATTTTATTACCCAACATATTCTCCTCTTAATTGGATACATTTATTACAGCGAACCTGCAACGTCTCTAGACCTTTCAAAAAAAAATGTTTCTTCTTGCTCTGCAAACCAGACCTCCACAGCTTTTATTACCTCCTCGTTGGAAGAAAATTTACGACCTTTTAAACTTTTTTTCAGTTGAGGAAAGAAATGATAGTCGGACGGAGCCAAATCTGGTGAATAAGGGGGGTGTTCTAGTAATTCAAACCCTATATCACGAATTTTTTGCATGGCAACATGAGATTTGTGTGCAGGAGCGTTGTCCTGCAAAAACAAAACACCTTTGGATAGCTTTCCGCGTCTTTTCTCTTTAATTTTTTCCCGCAGAGTGGTCAGTAATGTCGAATAGTAATTTCCAGTTATTGTTCTACCCTTATCCAAAATATCAATCATGATTACTCCATGGCAATCCGAAAAAACTGAAGCAAGAACTTTTCCAGCAGAAACTTTTTAGGTCTTCGAGAACCACAGTGTCGCCATTCAATCGATTGTTGCTTTGTTTCTGGATCGTAGAAATGTACCCAAGTCTCATCCATAGTGACAATTCGGTTTACGAAGTCTACATCGTTTTCAAATCGAGCACAGATCGAACGCGACGCTTCTACCATTGCACGCTTTTGGTCAACATTCAAACATTTGGTGATCCATTTTGCAGCAATTTTTCTCTTGTCCAAATTGACGTGAACTATATGATGAACGCGTTCGTATGAAATATTCAGTGCTTCAGATATCCGTTTTAGCCCAATTCGACGTTCTGATAAAATCATGTCATGAACGGCATCGATATTTTCGGGGACTGACACAGAAACTGGCCTTCCCGATCGGTCATCATCTTCAATGGAAAATTTACCTCTTTTGAAGCTTGCAGTCCAATTTTTCACGGTCGCATAGGTAGGACATTGATCACCAATGGTATTGAGCATATCTTCGTAAATCTGTTTACCTCTTAACCCTTTTAAATGCAGGTACTTGATGATGGCTCGATACTCCAATTTTTCGATTTTCACAATTTCGTTGGCCATTTTTTTTCTTTTAATTTATTGCGTAACTCTGGTTTACTTTTTTGACGTCAAACTTCACACTGACACTTCTAATAAGTTATTGTTCGTTGCTATGGTAACGCAATATTTTGTTTATCAATACATCCTCGTATCTATTGTCGTATCTTAAATATGCGAAACGATGTTGAATGAATATGTCCTAAATACGGCCCTGTGGTAAAACACTTGTTAACCCCCAAAACTTCCATAAATTATCGATTTGGGAGTAAAATTTTGAAAACTAAAAACAACAGAGTAGATTCAATTTTTTCCAATGATAAGGAACAATTTTATAAAAATTCTGTATACAGGGTGTGGTATTGGGAAAGACGAGTTTTGAAATTTTCTTGCCAAACCGTATTATACCTGTATTATTTTTTGGTCATAATGGAATTTCCAGGTAATGATTATAACGTGTACCAAATTTTAAAATAATATACAGAGTAATTCGGAAAAATATGCTCGGTTAAAATACAGGTTTTTTGGAATCACCAAAGTGATGTCTATCTACAGTTGAAGTTAGGCCCTTCCTCAATGAAACACCCTGTATGAAAAATGAAATTCCTCTCGTTTTGATGCCCAAGGACGAATATTTGCAAACTATGTTTGGTAAATTGAATCTGATTGTGAAAGTGGAATGTAAAATCATTGCCGGACATTCATTGGAAGTATTGACACTAAACTAAATCAACACCCACAAAGTGAAAAATTGTAGAAAACGTAGGAGGTGAACCCAATCTATATTAATGGATTACTATACAAATTACTCTAAGAGTAGTTATTAGCTACGTAGGAAGTGTAAATACACGAATCATCAAGGAACAAAAGAAAAAAAATTGTCTGATAAACATTAAAATGAATCGTTGGGCGTGAGTTGAGCGATTACTAGAGATTATGGTGCAGCTACTCTGGTAGGTACCGTAAACACATCTCGTGCTAGTGCCGACTTACCGATACAAATATGCCTTGAAGGAAAAAAGTGTTTTAAGTTAAATTAGAAGTTCATGTAAATAAAATGTTAATTTTGTTGCGAATATATATGGAAAAATTAGTTATTCTTTCGAAAAAAATTGATTTATAAGATTAACATTGCCTGGGAGTGTTGAGAATAGAAAAAAATCGAGTTTTGAAACAGTAAAAAATTGTTATTGATGAAAATGATGTTCTGTACGAACTTAGTTTTGAATCATCAAGTATAAAAAATCAATTTCATCCTCATCGTATATTGCACTGATTCAATAAACCCATTCTCTCATTTCAAGACCAAATTATTCAATTGTCTAGTAGTAAAAACGCCAAATTAACAGAAAAAAATGTGTTCCGTTATCTCAAAGATTTTAAAAACTTCGTTACTTTAATCAAGATTAGAATGTAATGATTACTCCTATATGCTTCTGCAAAATTAGTGAATTGTAGCCCAGTCTCGCGGCCATTTGAAAGTCGGAATATAAAGTGGAATTGATATAAAGTTAGTACTTGGGTTGTGCAATCTTTGTACCATTTCCCATGTTATCCACTTCCATTCCAGAAGCTTTGTGTCTTCTATATAGTTTGACTGGAGGGATGTTCAGTAGTTGTAATGGTTGTATTATTTCCTCTCCAAAGTGCTTCTGTCTGACTCCTTGAAAGTTCTCGCAGAAGCAGAGTATGGGAGTAGGTGTTTCATCATAGAGTCCACATTTCCTGCACATAGATTCACTAATTTTGGGCAGATGTTTCCTCCAGGTGCAGTGTCCAGTAACTATCTTCAAAAGTCTCTTTCAATAGCCTCCGTCCGTCTTATCGAACATTGTTCAGTGACCATAAGTCTCACGATTTCAACCTAAGAATTGCCATCATTGCCTCCGCCCTTACTAAAAAGTTCCAAAGGAGGAAGTCGCCGACCCCGTGCTGTTCATTGCCCCGGTAATACCAAGAAGGACTTGTCTTTGGATTGCAGCTAATATATTCTCTGCAGAGGACACTTCTGTCCACCTCCACCAGACTACTGTTCCCCATGTTTTGCGCTTAACTCTTCTGCATTGCCAGAAAAGCCTAGTCGTCCTGGTAGTAATTTTTTCCAGGTGTGTTTGGAATCAAGGGTCACTCCCAGATTTTTAACTTCTTTGGATATTTCTAGTTCTTCTCTGAACATCAGTATTCTACTGTGTAGGAGAACTCTTCTAATGATGAAAGCAATTAGTTTGGTTTTTTTTTTTTGGACTAACTGGAAGGTCCTCTTTAATGCACCATTCCTCCACATTCTCAAAAAATTAATAGTCGTGAAAAATTGAAAAGTATCCCGAATAAAGGCTTTAGGCATTCAAAATCAGTTCAAGGTAGCATATTTTCGTGGCCTGATTTGTAGGGTGAAATGGTGCATTTATTAAAAATTGGATAGAGGATTTTGTTGAAGGCAAAAATAGGGCAATAGGTACAATTCAAGGTAACGAGTTTTTTGTGAAGTGGCCTGATTTGTAGGGTGAAGCGATGCATTTATGAAAAATTGTCTTTAGATCGCTTTTAAACAAAGAAATAGGATTGTCGTGGGCAATTAATAAATAATTGGGGAAGCTGATGATATTGTTTAAATTATTGTTCATAATCTCAGCTGCAATTAATCTGTTTCTGCTTCAACATCCTCTATGGATAATACAGTCAAAAATCTGACTACTAATATCTATTAAGTGATCTGGCAATATTGTAAATGTTAAATCTTGAGACATTATTTTTTCAACGACAGAAACGTTATCGAACCGTACTATAGTTACCGCCTTTCTCCAAATTAAGTTGATGATACTTTACGGAAAGTGTCATGATTAATGCCGGTTTTTTAGTTTAATAAAACCTCACGATTATTTTGATTTATAGTTCCGGTTAAATGTCATGTTAAAACTATAAAATTAAAATATATCTTTAAAAAATATATAATATAATAATCCTAATTCGTTTATGTGCTTGGTTATAGATTGCTTTTAATTATTCTGAGAACTTATATTATATAAGTTTAATATTTGAAGCGAAATCGTTTAATATTAATCGAGTTGAATTGACAAATATACGATGTGTTTCCTACTTTTAGGCCAGAGTTATAGAGGTTAAGTTAAAAATAGAAAAAAAAAACTATCACCGGAATTTCCGGCCACAAACTTTAGGCAATCCCTGTGAAATGAACGGCTGCTACCGTTGTATACATACAGATTATTATTATTACAATAAATTGTGAGCTGAGAACCAAAGTTCTATAAAACTCATATAATAAAATAAAATGAAAAAAATTAAAAATATAGCGAAAAAAAAATAGAGGGGTTTGATCTAACAGTGCGACTAGGAGTCCGCCGGCGGGGCTATGAATTTAAACTTAGAATTCGTCCTTGAGGCGGAAGTTTATACCAAATATACAGAAATTTGCTATAACTCGCGCAAGCGCGGCGGAACATTACATTACATACCTACTTTTCCGCCGTCCTGAGGCACCAGCGGCTGACATTTGATACCAAAATTCCGTCTAACGGCGGCTGAAGTTTATTTTTTCAAGAATTCCGTCCGGGTCCCGAGTTCCATTTGCTGTCAGACCTACAAACCCAAGAAAATAAATATAATTATAAACACATTTATATATGATGATATCCTCACATTGTCTATATGAAGAAGGGGAAGGAAATGTAATCATTGCATTCACCCTTCCCCTTGAAACAAAATAATATTAAACCAAATTGCGGACGGAATTCTTACAAAAATAAACTTTAATCCTCCGTTGAACAGAATTCAATCATAAAGCTGTCCACCGCGCTTGCGCAAATTATGATATTTACGGCGGATTTCTTGATGTGTCATACAAACTTTCGCTTCAAGGCGGAATTTTAACTTTAAATTCATGATTCCGCCGGTAGAGCTCTTGCCACATTGTTGATCTATTTGTGTCTGTCTCACTCGCAAGTAGTGTTGTTGGTTATCCTTGTCGTACTATTGAGGTCGGGCGATCAAGGGGGTAGTTAGTGCCAAATGCAGATATTATGGAAGTCTAAAGAATTTTTAAAATCACTATAGTCTATTTCGGAAAGGTATAGGGTAATAAAATGGGGAATTCCGTCCAGTTTGGCTCAATTTCGGTGTCGGCCATAGGCGTAGGTCTTGAAATAGTATTGTTTGTAATATTAAAATTTCAAGTAATTCCGAAAGAGAATTAGGAAAAGTATGTTTTCTGGCCTGAAGTGTCAATATCGAAATATTGTGTAGGGATTGCTTAGGTAGTAGATTATACAGTTATGTTTTGCGTTTAACAGGTACCGTTTAACCTTCTATTAGTGCCTCTGCCTAATTCCAACCCTATTTCAGATTCGGCTTAACCATGCGTCGCAAGGTGCCTTACCCAAAATTTGTAGACTTTTATAAGTATATTTGTTTAGTTTAACGTATGAGTAAATAGTGCTAACGGTATTATAAGATTAGTATTAAAATGGCGACATTTACACCAACGAAAAGATAATTCTCCACTATCAGTGAATGAAAAATTTATTATTTTAAATGTACACGATTGCATAAAATACGATTACCCGAAATTTACTGTACAAGAAACTGTCGACCGATGTTCCCGAATGACTGGAGTTGGAAAGTCCACCGTTTTTAAATTGTTGCGGGGGAGAAAGATAGCAGGCCAAGTGGAGCCTCCCAAGAAAAGTCCAGGCAGACCAGTAAAAGTCCTTGATGAAAACACCAAAAGTGTAATTCGAAGAAAAGTTCACTCTTTTTATTTTAAAAAAGAAATACCCACCCTAGGGCCTAGATAAGATTTTAATAGAGCTTAGCCAGGATGACAGTATTCCGTTGATAACTAAAAAACTTTTATGGACCACTTTGAGAAATATGGATTTTGCCTGGGGAAAGCATAACCGTAAAGCCCTTTTACTGGAAAGCGATGAAATTGTTTGCTGGCGACGAAAGTACTTAAGAAGTATAAAGCAGTACAGAACAGAGCAGAAGAAAATATTTTCTCTTGATGAGACGTGGATTAATGAAGGTTATACAGTACCAAAAATGTGGCAAGACAAAAATATAACCAGTGCTCGCCAAGCTTTCATGGAAGGCCTGTCAACGGGTATTAAGGTGCCTTCAAGTAAAGGGAAAAGACTAATAATCGTCCATATTGGAAGCGAAGAGGGATTTTTAAAAGAAGGTTTGCGAACTTCCCAGTCGTGCCATACGGGAGATTACCACGAGGACATGGATTCGGATGTTTTTGAAGACTATTTTGGTGAAATGATAAAATAAACATCTTCCGGCTGATTCAGTAGTAGTTATGGATAACGCAACTCCAACTTCATCTTGGAGAAAACAAGAAATTATTGACTGGTTAACCACCAAAAGTATTGAATTTGAAGATATTTTGATAAAAAAAGAACTATTAGCTATAGCAAATTTACACAAACATCGTTTTATGAAATACGCCGTGGAAGATATAGCAGAAAAACATAGTGTAACTGTGTTGCGCACACCGCCATATCATTGCGAACTAAATCCTATTGAACTTATATGGGAGCAAGTGAAAGGATTTGTGGCAAGACACTCAAAATGAAAGACGTTAATAGTATATATTAATAGAATATTAAAGTATAAGTGGATATTAAGGTCTTTAAAACACGCGCGATTTTTCGAGCACGACGGCGAAGCCGGAGTGCTCGAAATAGAGCAAGTGTTTTAGAGACCAGTTATCCACGAATACTTTACGCTATTTTTTTTTATTGGTGCACTTTGAAATTATAAATACTGGTATCTATTACTACTACAACAATAAGAAATGGAAATAAGAACTAATAATGTATAATGGTTGAATTCGTTATGCTACATCAGTAAACCTTGCGTTGTCATGAAAATGATAAAAACATAATAGTATTAATTTAAATACCATTTCCTCCGATTTGAAAAATGGAAATATCAATATCTCAAACAATACCAACTGTACTTTCCATTTTCATTTATAAAATTGAAATTATTGTTAAATATTGTTCGAAGAAAGGTTTTGACGTTACAAAGTACTCCTGTCAGATCAATAATAAAAAATTGTCATTTAGATTTCGTTTCTCGAGTTGTTGATGTTGCCATGGTAACTTTAAAAAACGCGCGTTTTTGAAAGTTCGATTTAAACACGCTGAGGCGTGCTTTAAATAGGTAAAATGGTTCACTAATAAAAAAAAGTATATTAAAGTATAAGTGGATATTAAGGTCTTTAAAACACGCGCGATTTTTTAGAGAGCAAGTGTTTTAGAGACCAGTTATCCACGAATACTTTACGCTATTTTTTTTTATTGGTGCTCTTTGAAATTATAAATATATACTGGTATCTATTACTACTACAACAACAAAAAATGGAAACAAGAACTAATAATGTAAAATGGTTGAATTCGTGATGCTTGCGTTGTCATGGAAATGAGAAAAACATAAACTAATTTGCATTTTGTCTTTAAGATTTATTGTTGTCACCGAAGTGCATAAAAATGAATTCTAATATCGATTTTTTAAGTAGTAAAGCAGAATCGCAGTTAATACCGCCAAAATCTGATGCGTATAAAAAAAAATTTAAATTGTTAAGTATTGTTCGAATAAAGGTTTTGACGTTACAAAGTACTCCTGTCAGATCAATAATAAAAAATTGTCATTTAGTCTTCGTTTCTCGAGTTGTTGTTGATGTTGCCATGGTAACTTTAAAAAACGCGCGTTTTTGAAAGTTCGATTTAAACACGCTGAGGCATGCTTTAAATAGGTAAAATGGTTCACCAATAAAAAAAACTACTGTTTCATCAAGCCATTAAGGAGGTGATACCAGAGAACTGGCGAAAAGCAGTCCAGCATGTCATTAAAGAAGAGGAGAAAATGTGGGATCTTGACTACTTGATCGATCGGACCGTCGACCCGTTAATTATAACGTCAAGTGGAGATGACAGTTCCTCAGTTGACGAAGAATATTATGATTTTTTATAATTTAATTTCTGTATAATGTATTTTTTGTATAATGTTCAATAAAAAATAAGTGTACCTAATACTATGTACATAATGTCTAATTTTTATTCTGTTAAAATAAAATTCTTTCCTTTTTACGAGTATCCTACCCATATATTGACCCCCAACCAGGGTGGTACTACCTGCACTTGATAAAAAGAATGAATTTTACAATGAAATCAATGCCAAACTATGAAAGTGGCTTAAATATTCGTTGGGTCACTCTGTGCTCCCTTTGCATACCTAATGAGGTTTTATTACGCTATACCTTTCTGAAATAAACTATAATTATCTTTGCGACGAATTTTGATGTTTACTTCCGTACTATACTGAATTACGAATCGCCCAAAAATGCAATTCTCTCTAGAATTCATCCCTTCCGACACTTTTGACGCCCTTGGCTGTGTATTATTAAACACTCAAGTACATTGTGTGATAAGCTCTAATTGGAATAGAAAGGTATCTATCTTGAAAGTAAAGTAATTTTCTAAGAGTAGGTACCAGTAAAATATTTACCCGAGGATACGAAAGGAACTCTCATACCGATAGTTATTATCGGATCACTACTAGCTGTTATTGAGGTTTATCAAAAATTGCATCGACAACTAGATACGATGAAATTAACTTGTACCATACATAGGCGTACGTACAAAAAATTAAAAGTTAATTATCGCTAACCATATTTAGTAAATTGTTGATTGAACGTTAGACATGAGTACAAGGGCGTACCCAGGATTTCAAATAGGGGGGGGGCAGCTCATACCTGTTTCGAGAAGATGGTTGGTCGGGTATATTGAGACAAAAAATCATGAAAATTGACTTAATAATTAGATTGTCCCTTAATTGATCATCTGATAAAGCCTTCTTCACCCATAAATTGCCAAAAATGCCATATGCCAAATGCCATAAATGCCAAAGGTCCAGTTCTCCTGTGATATCCAGGTTATAAAATTCTTGGAACGATTCTGCGTTCTTGTGTAAGTCTGTAATGCTGGTTTTGGTCATATTTCCCCACTTACCAGGAAAATTGACGTTTATTTTATCTTCTAGGGGGGGCAGCTACCCCCCTACCCCTACCTGGGTACGCCCTTGCATGAGTAATGATATAAAATAGAACCGTAACCAAGAAGGAGTCTTCGGAAATGAATGTTGAAATTATTACATATTATCATTTAAAATAAGCCAACCTCTACACATATCAACACCCTGCCCGGGCCTGAAAATGGCCCTCAAAACCTGGAAAATTGGGTTTTCACCCAATATCTCCTAAAATATGACCTTTAGAGAAATTTTGTTCAAACAAAAAATGAAGATCATTTCATTCTCTACAAAAATGGTCCTTATCATTTCTTCCGAAAAATTGACCGTTTACGAGATAAATGGGTCCAGGCGCAGCCAAAATTTTGAACCCCTGAGCTGAGTATCGGATAGCACGCTCCGTGAATTTATACATCCGCAGGCGGACAAATTTTCCAATAACTTGGGTAAAAATGCATATTTTCTCATGATTCAAAATTCATGTGAGAGAGAAAATCTGCCGCTATCATCCCCTGTCACTTGAGTCACGTTTTTACTCTTTGGCCATATTGAAAAAACGGGTCAAATTTTCTGCTCCGACGCAATTTGGACCTCGCCCACAATTTGCTCGTAATTTTTTTGTAGAACACTTATTTACTCTGAATTTTCCGGGATATGGATCCTCGAAAGGTCCATAAACATCCCAGAAAATTGGGGAAACTAATTTTCTTGCGTTTCAATAAAAAGCTTGGTTATCCTTTTCCAATTTTTCACTGTTTTTTTCCGACGTGTTTCGGGACATTTTTCCAATCACTATAGGATAAGAAATATACGGGGTAGCTCGTCTGAGATGGAACACCCTGTATAAGCAGGTCGTTGTTAGCTAATGTATTTTTGTGAAATGAAGCTAGACTTATGAAAATTTGTGTCAAGATACATTTTTTGATGCTTAATATCATATTAAAAAAAATTGAAATATGCGTTTCACTAAATCTCTGTATAAATCCAAATGATATAAAATCAATTAAACAGAATAAAAAATATATTTATCAACATAAATTACCTTTTAACTTTACAAAAAAATAACAAGTCTATTGACTAAGATAGACGTTATGATAATTTTTTTTTCTCAAAGAATATGTTGATTGATGTCCACGATTCTAGTAGATGCTTACAAAAAGTAAAGTTATTAATCACTTCTACCGTCGTGTTTGTTGACTTTGACGATTTTAATAAGAAAGCGACAAACTGACTACCGTTAACTAAGTAGTTCCTACCCAACGGCTAGTTTTATTTTGAACAATTTGTAATATTTAATGCCTCGGTAAAAAGGATTAAGAGAGTGTACAATTATTTGGATTCGGCAACTTCGAGTGGATAATTATATTTTAGCACATTTTGAACATTAGCTCTGAAATGCAATACTTTTATATTTATGTTTATCAAAGAAAACTAGGCTCGAGGGGGCCCATACAAAGAATGGATAGTAAGGGAAATGGGCTGAAGAACTACTGAATATCAGTAGGAATAAGCAGTGTCGGATTTAGGCTACCATGGCATGAACTTTTTGAAAATGGAAAGGATGAAGGTTTTCTTTATGAATAATATTCCATATGGAAGACTTGGAAATGCCAGGATACATAGCAGCGAGTCTTCTGGTGCTAACCTCAGGATTATTTTCGATTTCAATCAAAATATCGTCTTCGTATTCCATTGTCACATCAGGTCGTCTACCAGTTTCAGTATTTTTAGGTACTACTGAGCCACTTTCTCTTAATCTTTGGTGTGCGGCTACAAATATTGCGCGAGCACGAGCTTTACATTGTACTTCCCCATAAACTAAATGTAGATCAGCATATTCTTCATTCGAAAAATAAACCATTTTGATCAAATTAACTATTATTTTTTACCTTTCACAAAATAATTTGACACATTGTCAGATTTTGTTGATTTTTCAAAGCCAACTTGATATTACAGGTACAATTTTATAATCCAACATGATTTTATGTAAGAAACACAAAAAGTTTAAATTTAAACTCACATGAGGACGTCTTCTACAAAGGGCTGTAACTCCCTTAGGAAGCATTTTCGGATTGAGGTAATCTGAGCTAAATCGACTTAAAATCACCTCTAGGACTTTATGGCATGGAGACCGTAACCCATATCTTGTCTGACTGTGAGGCATTGCACTCCAGGAGACAGATAATCTTCAGAGTGGCCAATGTACCCCCTGAAACATATGGCACGCATCCAGGTAACCTATATCGTCTACTCGAAGGTATACTCTAACTATTGTCAGTGTAATGACCATAAAATAAAGCAATGTTGTCAGATATATTTTCTAAAATTGTTAGGCTCGCTACACAAATGTTCCTCTTACTTCAGTAAACTGTTTGTTCGTGATGTTATAAGAAAGCTAGTTTGGAAATATTTTTAAAAAAATACATAATGTAAATTTATTAGTAAACATTAAAATAAGTCGCTTGAAATTACTGAAAAAAAGAAGAATTAATCAAAACCACTTTTTCTATGTTACTATATTTAAGAAAATTTGCAACGTAGTTGCACGTGCAGTCAAGACTTCGAAACAACCAATTAACAACTGCAGAATTCATCCTAATATAACGAAATAACCGAAGTATACTCCGTTTGACGATTTTCGCAGAAAAAATTCTACGGTCTTGAGGGTGTTGGGGGGGTTTTGTTGTGGTTCGGCTTATAATCCATTAGTATCATTCAGTGTCGGGTGTGAATTTTGTTTTAAAGAAATATTTAATATAATATCTATTTCTTGGTTGAGTGAGTTTAGTGAATTGTTATAGGTATTTATAGGAAAGTGTAGGTGATCTAGTAGGTGATCTAGTGTAGTGGTTAGGTCGCGTCAGTGAATTGATATTAATATAATATTCATTTGTTCGTAGACGTTAGGATAAGTTTTATAATATAATGAATTAGAATGGCATTTTGGAGACCATTTGAAACAAGAGTCCAAGATGATGCGCGGGATTATTGAATTGTGGATTTAAATATAAGAAGTTAGATAATCGAATGGTAATAATGGAATCTCGGCGTATCGCTGAACTTAGACAGGAGCATTTGCGCAAAATAAAAGGGTACCGTGATTCAAATAGAACTATAATTTATTTAGACGAAACTTGGTTTGATACGCATGATGTTGTCATGTGTTTATTCATTTATTTGTTATTCAAACAATCCTTACGGTTTTTTTACATGAATAAATATATAAAACAAAATACATCTTAAATTAATATGTAAGAAAACAGTAGTAATGGTAATTATATTATAATTAAAACTGTATGAGGATATACACCCATCTTTAAAATATGGTTGGGTTGACGATACAAAAAACTGTTTTTTAGATACTCCGTGTTCTAGAGGAAAGCGCTTCATTATTGTATTACAAATTTTATGAATTTTGTATGCAGGTTAATTTTTTTCATTCAAATTGATATAGGTAGTAGATTAACATTATTTCACAATATTCGAATTTATAAAAATTTTATATGCACGCTTTTTCCTTCAATGGGATTAAAAATGTGGGTCATCACATTAACTTTGGAAGAACTATACGGGAATGGCTGAGTGGGTGGAATAAATGTGGGAGTTGAGTAGAATAAGCCAACAGGTTGCATACGAACGGGAAAAAAACTAAAATCACGGAAAAAAAGACCAAAACAAACGTACTATAAACAGTATTTTTAAACAAAAAGAAATAAATAGAAAATGTTCGTGTAGCTTTACGTTATTTACGAGCAGATTTAGAGATTTACGATGACATAACCATGTTCGTTTCGATAATATTAATAAATAATTTTGTCAAAAATATGGTTTCACTTTAACAATCTTTACCCACTTCTGAACTAGGTATGCGTGATACGATTTTTTATTTATTTCTCATGTCCCACATGACTAAACCTAAGTGTAAATTTCGTGAGTTTGATTTTTTTTTCAGACTGGACGCATCACGATATCTAATAACAGTTGATTTTGTTTTATAGGAACCTCTCTAATGAAATTCGTGAGAGGAAAAATATTTTGTGAAAAAAAATATTATTGATTACCGATAGGTTGGTATACAGTGTGTACATAAAGTAACGTAACTTGGTATACAAAAAAAATGTTGAATACAAGTTTTATCAAATAATCCAGACCATTTGCATTAGTCGATTAGAAGTATTCAGGGTGCACCGTTGCTCCAAAATAATTTATTAACATATTTTTTTAAATAGTACACCGAGAAACCTGGAATTTCGTCGGAAAACTTGAAATTTTTGGCGAAAAACCTGAAATTTTTGCGGGGAACTTGGAATTTTTGGGGAGAAACCTAAAATTTTATTAATTAATATTGATGACAGAAAAACCTACTACTTTTTTGACATGAACAATGTTTTATTTGTAATTTAATAGATTATGAAAAACTGAAAATATACATATCACACCGGCAAATTTAAAGGAACA
Source organism: Lochmaea capreae (assembly GCA_949126875.1). Taxonomy (NCBI): domain Eukaryota; kingdom Metazoa; phylum Arthropoda; class Insecta; order Coleoptera; family Chrysomelidae; genus Lochmaea; species Lochmaea capreae. Next base: position 4,930,816 of record OX421408.1, read on the forward strand.
GGCTATGAATGCAGTTTATCTCATTATTTTACTGATAATATCTAGATAGCTTTGAATGCTCCACGCAACGATTTAATTTTTTAATGTCAAAACGTCAAACGTGTGATTTGTTTTTTGTCAAAACTTCAAACATTTGTGTTGTGCCTTACATTTTAAACTCGTATTATCTCTAGATAACAAGTAAGTGGTTTTTAATTAATTTAAGTCATATGTGCCAAAAAAAGCCCTAAGACTCCAGAGACACCATCGTGTAGCGTGACTAGAATTTGCTCGTGAACATCAGAATTGGGATGATAATCAGTGGGGTCAAATTCTCTTCACGGACGAGAGCCGTTTCTATTTAAGAGTTAGTGGTGATTGATGATGGAGCACTGACTGCAGATAGGTATATCAGAGATATTCTTCAAGACCACGTGGTACCTTTTGCCCCATATAGTGGAGACAATTTCATTCTAATGCAGGATAATGCGCGCCCACACGTCGCCCGCTGTGTACAGCACTTTTTAAATGAAGTGGGCGTAACAACAATGAATTGGCCAGCGTGTTCTCCGGACATGAATCCGATCGAGCATGTATGGGACGTGCTAGGCAGAAGACTTAAGGCACGAATTCCTGCTGTTCAAAACAGTGAGGAACTAAGAATTGCATTAATTGAGGAATGGGATGGCCTCGATCAGAATAATGGGAAGAAAATTACTGCAGTTGTAAGAGCTCGTGGTGGAAACACCCGCTATTGAAGAAAAAGAAAAAATGCATTTTTTTTGTGAAACAAGCTCAAAATGTACTATAAAGTTATTCTGTTTAAAACCAGTTATTTGCTTGAGTTTGACTTCTTCGACTTGTTTTCTTCTTCAACAGGTAGCACGTGGTAGAAATTTTGTAATACCTCTTCCAATTACTTACTTTGTTTTCAAAGATTTTTTTTGAAATCCTAAAAATATGTGCACTATGGAGAAAATCATTAGATTTTGTATTTGTTCCTTTAAATATGCCGGTGTGTGTACATGGTTTAAAAAAATATGTTATTTTAGAACGGTGCACCCTGTATATTTCTAATAGACTTATGCAGATGGTCTGGATTATTTGAAAAAACTTTCATTCAGCATTTTTTTTTGTAAATCTAACAGAAATCGAAATATTAGCTTGTTACGTTACTTTATGTACACACTGTATTCATATATTTTTTTTTTAACTAATACTAACTAATTTGTGATTTTTATATCACAAAATAAAAGTATTTGCTCAACAAAATTATAATTTTTTCCTAAAAAAAAAATTAATTGAGTAATATAAAATCTAAAATAAAGTCTTCTTTATGGGATTGTTAATACGTGTTACTTAATTATAATATTTAAAATTATGCGTGATATACAGTAATATTTGATGTTAGCGAAGAACTGCCTTTCTAACAGTTACATAAACATATTAATATGAATTGATGGGTGAGATGAAATAGAAAGGTAATGGATGTATCTAGGTACATAATTAGACGAGAAATAATAGTTGATCTAATTTTAGTTGCAATTTGATTAACATTGTCTTGATGTCAATTAATATTAATTTAAGACATACCCAAATCTATAATCTGTTAGTTTCATACATTTTGTATGTAAATAATAGAGAAAGAATGTATAAAATACAAAGACAAATCGAATTAAAAAGTAAAAATAATTTTTAGGGTGCTCGATATCAATTGTTATAATGTTTTACTAGTTTTATTCCGAAATGCAGAGTTAGTGTATACATGTAGTGTGAATAATAGTTTCAGTCTTACAGTTTTTACTGGAATCAACCCATCCTTTGGATACTGTATCGTGTGTATCAAACCATGTTTCGTCCAGGTAGATTATAGATTTGTTTTCGGAAGAAAATTGAATCTCCAAGTGAGCAATCTTTGCTATTCCATGACCACTTGTTTTTTGTCAATTTGAATCCCATTTTACCAATAACTCTACGGAGGGTGGTCCGGCTAATATTTATATTGGTGTTATCTTCTTCTAACTTCCTTTTTAGATTGTCCAAAGTAGGAACAACCTGGCTTTCATAGAGGGAATATATTTTTCTTCTTATTATATCCTGTAGGCCATTGTCCTGAAGATGAGATTGAAAATCACTACGTTTTTTTCTTCCACTTAACCTGATGGCCCGCTCTTGCCTTGTTAGGCTAGGTTTATGGTGAGTGAGTCTATAAGGCACTCCACTGCGACTCGCAAGACTCTATTGTGGCTCACACCTATTCAGATTTCACCAAACAAATTTAGCTTCTTAACAAAGCCGATAAGTTTATTTGGTGAATGAAATTTCAGGTCCGAGGTCGAGAGGGAATCCCTGCCAAACATCAGATACCTGATTCGAGCCGCGGCGGGCAGGCACAAATTATATGCTCTGCTGTTTCATCATCTTCCAGACAAAGGCGGCAGGTCGGATCTTCCGACAGTCCAAGTTTTAGCATATTATGATTCAGATGACAATGGCCTGTTAGACAACGTAGGTCAGCCTGCTATAGTCTAACATTTTTTTTGATACATTATTCGAAGGATGTATGAAAGCCTTTGAATGAACTAATCCTGGTAAATTATGCCAGAAGTCTAAAGATCTTCTTGCCATCCAGGTATTCAGTGTTTGTTTGGCAAAACTTATTGCGATGCCAATTGTAGGTTCTGCTCCCCTGCAAGAGAGTCTGCCTTCTCGTTTCCTTCCATGCCAGAATGGCCAGGGATCCAGACCAGCAATACTTTATTGAGTTCTCCTATTGAGGAGAGTCTTTTTTGGCAGTCTAAAACCAATTTCGACGTTACACGGTGAGAACTATGTGCTTTCAAAGCCGCTTGGCTGTCCTGGAAAATTTTTATTGTCCTATGTATGAGATGGGTTGCTCTAATTTCTCCACACATGAAACAATGTCGTAAATTTCCGCCTGAAATACAGTTGCGTAGGATCCTAGAGAGGTTGAGATTTCTGTCCTAGGTCTGCGCCCGTATACACCTGCACCAGAGCCTGAGGGTGTTTTTGAACCGTTTGTGTACCAACAGCTGTCTGCTCTTAATAGTTCATCCTTATGGAAGACCCATTCATCTCTATTTGGAATTAGGACGGTATAAGGCAGGTCGTAGTTTACAGTTGGAGGCATTATGTCAGAGGTCATTCCCAGAATACTGTGAGTTTCAGTGTCCACTAGCATTCTGCTTCGTTCTGTATAAGCCTGATTTGTGCATTTAGAAATATGCACAATTCTGTATGTTGTCCATCTATCCTCTCTTTCCAAAAATATATGGAGAGGAGGGTAGGTCCAGGAGGATTTCCATGGCTGCTGACGGTGTGAAGCTGATAGCACCAGTAATCCCCAGGCAAGCCTGTCTCTATAAACCAAAGAGCTTTGCTTGGGCCGTTCGCTGTAAAGCTTTTGGCCACCAGGCAATAGCTCCATATGTGATCATTGGTCTAACGATGATCATCACATTTATCCAATAGATTTGTTTGGGTCCCAAGCCCCAAGATATTCCACAGATCCTACGACATGTCCACAAGGATAGTCTGGCCTTAAGGATAACTTTTTCCAAGTAAGTTTCATATCTAGGATAATCCCCAAATATTTTACTTCCGCTGCAAATGGAATAACCTCACCATTGTAGGAAAGTGGTGGAAGATCCTACAACTTTTTTTTCCTAGTGAAGGGAACTCGTATAGAAAGCTCTTTGAAAACGCACGCTAAAACGGAATATTTTTTTGTTATAACTTTCAATACCGTGAAGTTTTTTTCCCCGAAAGTTAATATTTTATTTTGTCGACAAAAACGATACATTCTACTAAACTGTTTATAAAATGCATAGGCACGTGTTCGTTAATATCCCACCGTTATCTAAACAATAGAAATCTACTTGTTAAAATAATCTCGTTTCAATTTGCGAATCACGATTCGATAAGTAATTGTAGTAGAAAGAATCTAACGCAGACCTGTAAAATATCAGTGGTCCGCAGCTTGATATGGGTGTGGCATACCATCTAAAAAGGATCAGGTTTGTTTGGTTGATTAAATCGATAGATAGATATTCATTAGTTGTTATAAAATAATGTTTTTGGAAATCGCGATACTCGGGCGGTAAAAAACCTTTTATACTGATTTAGAACGGGTGATTGACGGTAAAAAAGTTTACTCTTTCTAAAGACAATATGAAAACATGAGAATAAAGCTAGGTTGTCGTAGTATTATTTTGTCACAAGGGCAGAAAATGAGTTTTAGCAGCGAGGGCAGCTGATAATTAAGGGCTGCTAAAGCGGTTCCTGCTTGTGTTACACACTACTGTTTTTCGACTACTGAATAAACCAAACAAATAGGAAAACATAACAAGAAAAATCAAGTAAAACGTCAAATGAATTAATGAATTGTCTGCCGACTCAATGCGCGTAAACTCGACCGATTTTAGACATTATTACAAGAATTGACCGATTACAATTTATCGAAAAACAATTTATCGAATAGGTGAATTTATCGAATGACAATTTTTGTAAAGTAAATTATAATAATTCTCAATAATAACCCAACCAAACCTACCCCTACCAAACCACCTTCGTATTTTTAGTCAATTTTTGAAGAATAAATTATAATAATTTCCAATAATAACCCAACCAAACCTACCCCTACCAAACCACCTTCGTATTTTTAGTCAATTTTTGAAGAATAAATTATAATAATTTCCAATAATAACCCAACCAAACCTACCCCTACCAAACCACCTTCGTATTTTTAGTCAATTTTTGAAGAATAAATTATAATAATTTTCAATAATAACCCAACCAAACCTACCCCTACCAAACCACCTTCGTATTTTATCACCATTAGGTACCTGCCGTAATTAGGGTTAGCGTTCGGTCAAACGGTCAAATTGTCATTCGATAAATTCACCTATTCGATAAATTATTTATTCGATAAATTGTTTTTCGATAAATTGCATTCGGTCAATTGTCATTCGATAAATTGTTTTCGATAAATTCACCGCATACCCGTGAAATGAGGTGACGATGCGCCGTAACAAATTTGAAAGTGGGGATCCAGCAAAGCCAATCGTGCGGTAGACGTTATGCAGTGGGCAGCTCGATATTGGCCGAATACGTTCTCTCTGCGTACTGGAAGGTCCGCCTTGTCACGAGATACCAGTTTACCTGTACGTGTGGCTTCTCGAATATTCGAGAAGGATCGAGCAAAATTTTGCCGATTTCTAGTAATTTCCTTTTATCCATACGTTATTTCTCAACATAATCTATCGATTTAATTACGATTTAAAGATCCCGAGTTTATTAATAATTTATATTGACTTTAATGAATAATACAGATCATCGCCACATGGATAGACAGGCTTCTACTTTTACTTTTTAGGGAGCAATGGATATGTATTAGGTGAAACTGTACATTAATATAAAATGATTCCTTTTTAATATAGACAGGTATGTAATAAATTTAAAATAATTGCAATGGTGTAGGATGTAGGCGCGTCCGACATTTCTTATTTTATTCATTTTCATTTTACGACTTATTATATTACGGATATGGTTAGGAGAGTTAAAGTTTGCTTATTAAAAATGGTAGTTACTCAATTTTAATATTATGATGTTTATGTATTTTGGTTGGGTCTAGTGTTGTTCGGGGTGGACAAGCTATGGAGGCGTGAGGTATTTTTGAGGATTTTTTGACCCTCCCCCTTGGTGAGATGTAGTGAGATTTTTCTCTCTCTCTTTTATATATCGCTGTGCCCACTGCCCAGTCATGATTTACGAAACAGACCTTATACCGTACAGTTGAGAAGCAAATCGATTTCTTTTTATTCTGAAATAAGTCTCTGAAAGGTTTTTGGTTGATTGCAATAAGTTAATAATAGTATATGTGTCAAAAACGTTATTTTAGTCGCGAGTTTTCTGACAAAAGATGCTTTTGTGCTTACTATACTTTTTCTACGCCCGCGGGATCTTAATTATAGTAAAAGTCACGAATGTTTCTCGTTACGTCATAACTCATAAACATCCGAATCAAGTCGGTTTTCACCAGCGGCGCATCAATGTTATAGGGTTCGACATGTATTTCTGGTGATCTAAATATGAGAGGAAATAAATAAAATCCAAATTTAACATATCATAGTTAGGCTACAATATGAAATTCTACAATTAAATTGTTACAAAACTTACCTCTTGAATGGAATTTAACGGCAGAAGTGGTCCGCCATTACCCAATTTTTTTTTTGTAATGACAATGACGACGAACTTGGTGACAGAATGATTTCCGCATAAAGTGACGTTTCGGTTTTTAAGTACAATCGTTGTCACAACACAAGACAGAGTGACAAACCGATAAAGACGTAATGGCGTAGCTTAATTCAGGCACAAAAGACATATGTACCTTTCCATTTGTTTTAATTGAACATACGCTCTCAGTGATATTCACATAAAATCAGAGTGTCTTTGATACATTCAGGGAAGTATGACGTAACGAGAAACATTCATGACTTTTACTGTATGTTATAGTTTAATTATATTCACAAGATGACAGACAATGACTAGTGTAAAACAGAGAACATAAATTTTGACTTGATGTAATTTCAAGTTTTGTTAATAATAAGTATACAGTGTAAAACTACCTGCGGAACCAGTCTAGGAAGTTATTATAGACATAATTATATTATCTTTTGGTTTAAGACAAAAAAAACGACCAGAATGGAATTAAAAAGGATTTTATTGTTAATCTGTCTAGAATTGCTCATGCTATTTTCTAAGAAGTGCAATTCAACAGTTTTTTACACTGTTAGGAACAATTTCTCAGGACCAAATTGGCTATTTCATGCAATCAAATCCTAATAAATATAAATCATAAGAAAACGGAATTGTTTCAAATTAGTAACAACTTATTTACATCAAAGAAATCTTGGTAGAAAAAAAAACAATGTTGATCATGACTGCATTCAATTATTTTTATAAGTAATTGAAATTCTTCCTAAAAAAAACCAGAATGGGAAAGTGAAACAAATTCCCAATAAGGTGAAGTTCGTTGATACGGATAAGATTTTGTATATAATCAGCCGTAGATAAACAGATACGGTTTAAGGAGGTTTTTTTTTTTAATAATTTCGCTTTTAAATTTGGGATTTTATAAATATTTATCAGTAACTGAAGTTCGAATTTCTTTCTCGCGCAATATTTTCGCCAGATCTAGCCCCCTCGAATTATTTTTTTAATATACTTCTAATAGTGGCATATTTTGAACTGGATTTTTGTTGAACATCCTATATACAGGGCTGCTTACTTAAATTTTATAAGAAAATTTATTATAAATAGAAACAATTATCTATTCGTATAAATACACAAAACAAAAATTAGGCATATATTATACCTCTTATTCTAGGGTCAAGATGTACAAAAGTGCACACAAAAAAGGAGGCAAAATGTGCACTTTATGCTAAAGAAAACTGATTTGTTATTTTTAACTTTAACACCTTATAATTTTTTGTGTGCACTTTTGTACAGTGAGGTTCAATTGACCTACTTTTGTTACACCCTGTATACGAGAATTTGATAAGAATAGAATCATTTTCGGATCCGTGTATTATCCATAAAGATACTACAGGTAGAGGCAAAACCAGCTCGAAACCCGTCAGCATGTAAGAGAAAGATAGAAAGTCAGAGGTTTAGGTTGTCTTTTTCTAATAGCGTGCATGTTATATATACAGACAAAGACAGAAAAACCTCTGATCGTCTGTCTCTTTCTCTCTCACCACTTACACGGTGGCCTATGGCTTGTTGCCTCTATCTATAGTATCTATGGTATTATCATGATTGAACTGTGGTCTTGGCCTTGTTGGTATGTTAGCATGAAAGATGGAAAAAAGGAAGCCTTTAGAAGTGATGGGAAGCCTTGGAGTAGGTCGTACGGGACAAAAAACTAATTGAAGAGTACAGTGTCTAATGAAAAACAAGAAGACAAAATAATTCGAGTTTTCTCAGAAAGTGAAAGTGTGTAAAAGCCTCTTTGATGATTTCCTGATCGCCTTCGACATATCTTATGATTCCAAATGTATAGACGTAGATAATAATTTATTTTTGATGTTTTATTAACATTATAAATATTGAATACTGGGTGGCTAAATAAAATGGTAATTTTTAATAAAAATGCATATTTTTTTACAAAACTTTTATTAATTTCAACAACAATAAATAGATTAACATTAAAATAAACATAATAAAACGTATATATACAAATGGTAGTAGCAAATAATCTTAGAGAATACTTATTACAAAACCTAACATAAAATTTTGAATTTTTCTAACTTAATTTTTTTCAATTTCATTCTGAAAATATATAATTTCATATTAACGGTTATTGGTTGAGTATATTCGAGCAAACGCCCAACCAGTGTATAACACTCAGTAGCGTGCAAGCTGTAAGTTTGGTATCAAAGATTGGAAAGACACAATTAGAAAGGAAATATACTAAGCAAGGATACCAGGAATAAACACAAGAGTAAAGAGAAGAAAAACATGAAATGAAAAATGCAGAATAGATGACGTTCTTCTACACTCGAAACACTGTAAAATAAAATTATCACAAGATATTACTTTATAGGTACGGTAGCGCTAAATAAATTTATATGCGGATTCTCTAAAATATTTGCCACAATATTTCCAATATAAACACAAAACTGTAATATATTTTCTGTCGCCACTTTTTTCAAAAACATTTTTTTTTGCATGAAAATATACAGGAAAAAAGAATCTTCTACTTCTACTGAAAAATGAACACCATTTTTGGATTCTCCGACCAAAAAAAAACATACTAATTCGAAATTTAATCGATATTTTCATAATACATTCATATTTTGAATTGTTTCCCAGAAATTCTCTAAAAATTTTTGACATGTCCATCTTTAAATTGTTACTACATCGTAACCATCATAACTATCTAAATCATCTTGGTACCACTCGATAAGGGAAAAATATTCCTAAACGTTAAACAATATTTAATTTTGTCTATTTCATAATTAACAAAGTTATACAGGGTCAAAGTTGAAAGAATTTATTTTATGACATGCATTCCTTAACAAAAGTACCACCTATGAGATGGACCAAATAGGCATTCTGAGACAAGAGTAATTCAAGGTCAAAGATGAAAAAAATTTAGAATTAAAAAAAAAATGAACTAATTTTACATTTTACCATAATTATTCTTTTTCGAAACATTCATAATATTACTTTCGCTTCTACCACTTTTCACTTGAGGACTCGGTACGAACTCGTTACTATTCAAGCGATACTTGCTACCACTTTCAGCTTCATTTCGACCTACTAGAGGTCGTAAAGGTGATCCAAAGTGAGCAGTAAGTTGAGCTTTTATCTTTTCCTGCTGTTCCGGTGAAAAATTTTCAAACCCTGTGATGATTGGAGGTAAAGTTGGATACTCTACGTTATTTTCCCTGGTTTCCAATTGCTGGTACTGCGATTGAGGGTAGTACTGTTGCGCTGCTAACTGGGCTATTTGAGAATCTTGAGGCTGTACTTGAAATTGTTGGTTGTAAGTTTGAGAAGGTTGTATTGGTGACATGTGGGTTGTTTGAGAAATAGAAGTTTGAAAAGGTAATATTTTAGTTTGGTATTGCTGAGATTGTGCTGGGTAAGAAGCTTCTGGTTGCATGGCTTGTACTAGTGGTTGAGGGTAGTACTGTTGAGTAGGTTCTGCTCCATGAACGAATTGGTACCTGCAACAATAGAGAACCGTTTATACCAAGTCTACAAAAATTATAGTTACAGTCTTTAAATATTTTATCCACAGATATGAAGAAATAAATGAATATTATTGGGACACTTTGTACATTATTCTAATCTCTGATGTAATTATTAAGTAGCTCGCGAAAATAGACTGTGTGGTATGTTGGTACCAACATAATTTTCTATTTCAATTAGAGATAATTAAATTGCTTAAAATTAAATGTAACAAAAATAATTAAATATAAAAATATACAGGTTGTTACACTCTACCATAGAGAGCTCTGATTAATTGGTGAATTTTAGTGTATCAAAAGGTAGCGCAAATAAGTAAACAAAATCTTGGAAACTTTGTGCAATGGATATTAGGGAATGATTGCAAAAAATGTTTGAACTCTTCCTAAAAATTATGAAAAAATTTCCTTAACTGGCCAATTTGTATACATATTTTTTTTAATTTCTCAAAGGTAGCGCAAATAACCAAATTTCATGGAATCATTGTGCAATGCTTTACTTAAGAATAATCCAAATTAGTTTTTGTCTGTCTTCAAAAATACTGAAAACTTACAAATTTAAAAATATTCCCAATTGGTATTTATTCGTATTAAAGGTAGCGCAAATTTTTTTAAAAAATTTTGGAAGCTTTGTGCAATGGTTATTAACAAATTATAAAAAATAGTTTTTGACCATTCTTTAAAAATATTCGAAAAATTTAACAATATAAAACTCGATAAAATAGAAAATTTCAATTGTTAAAGGTAGCACAGAAACAAAAAAAATTCAAAAATACATGGAGGCCTTGTACAACGAAGTAATGATCGCAGAAAAATTTTGAAAGTTTTTTAGAATTCTTTCAGTTTTTAAAGGTAGCGCAAATAAGCAAAAAAAAACTTGAATCTTTGTTCAGCATATCGCAACACTCTGTAGATCGTATAAGTATCGTTAACCGGATATTTATGCGGTTTTTCTAAACCACTAACTTTGGTTTTAAAAAAAACCATTGTCTTCGCCAACTCACATTCCCTTTTCACTATCCTGTCATTAAAAAAAACTATGAAATAAACAATCTAATTTCAATGTTTTTTTTTCGAATAATAAATAGATAGTAAATGAAATGTATCAGTAGAGTGAAAGAGAAATTTTCAAAGTACTTTTACTTTATTGTATTACCTTCGGTTGTAGGCATAAAAGTGACCGGTCACTTATGTGACGAAAGGGCAAAAAATTATTGAGGATAAATAAACTGAAAGTAAAGCGGTCACTGACATCGTATCTCGGTTAAATGAACGTTTTAAATAGATGATTAGATTGGAAATGTTTTCAAGGAAGCTCAATGAGAAAATAATGATAATGATTATTACTACTAATAAAAAATGATTATTATCGATCTTGGATGTTATGGATGTATTTTTGTATTCGGAAAACATTTAAATACTCTCATAAAAATATCAAAAATGGCATGTTTTACATTTTTAAAGGTAGCGCAAATAACCAAAAAACAATCTGAAAATACAAGGCTTTGTGTAATGAATGATGGCAAAAAGTTTTTGATCCTTTTTCGAAAATACTTTCCATAAAAGACTGATTTATAATTTTTTTAAATTAATTTTTAAAGGTAGCGCAAATATTAAATAGAAGTCAGAAAAATGATGGAAACATTGTATAATAATTACAAAGGGGTCGAAAATAGTTTTATATTCCACAAAAATACTGGAAACATTCTTAAAAAATAATTAAGGATTCAAAAAGAGCATTTTTCCAATTTATTAAGGTAGCGCAAACAACCAAAACGATTCTGAAAAATTCATGAAAGCATCGTGCAATAATAACTAAGTATTTGTCAAAAATAGTTTTTGAATTTCCTTTAAATTCACTAAATACGTTCAATAATTTCCATAACAATACAAAAAAAAACATGTTTTCATTTTTAAAGGTAGCGCAAATATCCAAAAAAAAGTAAGAAAAATGTATGGAAACTTTGTGCAATGATTACTAACGGATCGAAAATAGTTTTCATATCTCCCCCAAAAATACTGGAAACATTATGGAAGATTCAAAAAGATTTTTTTCAATTTCTAAGGGTAGCGCAAATATAAAAAAAAGTCAAAAACATGTATGGAACCTTTGTGCAATGATTACTAAGAGATCGAAAATAGCTTTTATATCTCCCTAAAAAATACTGGAAACATTCTAAAATCATGGTTGAGTATTCAAAAAGAGCATTTTTCAATTTTTAAAGGAAGCGCAAATAACCAAAAAGATTCTGAAAATTTCAAAGAGGCGTGCAACGATTACTAAGGATTTGTCAAAAACAGTTTTTGTATTTTCTTCCAATTCTTTAAATACGTTCATTAATTTCCAAATAAGACAGAAAAATAGCATGTTTTCATTTTTAAAGGTAGCGCAAAAAAGAGTATAGAAACTTTGTGGAATGATTACTAAGGTATTGAAAATAGCTTTTATATCCCTCAAAAATACTGGAAACATTCTAAAATAATGAAGTATTCAAAAAGGGCATTTTTTTAATTTTTAAAGGTAGCGCAAATAACCAAAAAGATTTTTAAAAATTTATGTTGACTTATAGTACAATGACTGTTAAGAAATGATCGAAAACAGTGTACTATACTCAAAATACTAAAAAAATTTATTATTTCCATAAAATACACAAAAATTGCATTGTTTTCATTTTTCAAGGTAGCGCAAATACCAAAACACAAAAATTTATAAGTTACTTACCGTGCTTGAGGATTTCCCTGGAAGTAATTCAATAATTGTTGTGCAGTGCTAGAATAACCAGGATTAACAGGAGCATAAGCAGGTTGCGCTATAATAATCATAGCAGTAGGCTGATTACTTTGCTGAGTATTATAAAGTACTTTTTGGATTAATTGTAGAATTTGCTGTTGCGACTGTGGATGAAGCTGAGTCTGAATAGGCATCGGAATCTGCTGCATCTGATAACATCATTGTTTATGTTTATACTTAACATCCAAATTATTAAAAGTATGTAACTTACCCATGGCTGTTGATATTGAAGATTCTGCATAGTGATTTGCTGCAGCTGTTGAGGAGTAGAGGCTGAATTTTGGGTTAAATAACTAATTGGTCTTTCAGTTTGAACACCTTCATATTGTATCGATTGATACTGACTGTCTGGTTTTGCTGTACTTGAAGGGAAATTTTGTTTTTGACTAATTCGTAGTTTGCTATTAACCATAAGAGCATTGGACTTTGTAGTCACTTTTTGAGGGTAAAGTATGCATACCAGAAGAATAGTCTGAAAAAAATTAAATGTTTATAGTATATTTAACTTTAAATTGCAAAAGTGAAGTTGAATCTTTTTAGTATATCCCGGCAAAAATTTGTCAGTTTTATCCAAAAATTTTAAATAATAAAGTTTCTAACTGTTAGCATCTAGTGAAAATATTCAAAAAGAGCAATTTTTAAAGGTAGCGCAAATAACCAAAAAGGTTTTGAAAAATACATAGAAGCTGAGTGTAGTTATTACTAAGGATCTGTCAAAAATAGTTTTTGTACTTTTTAAAATTCACTCAATACGTTCAATAATTTCCTTAAAAAACAAAAATAGCATGTTTTCATTTTTAAAGGTAGCGCAAATATCCAAAAAAAAGGTATGGAAACTTTGTGCAATGATTACTAAGGGATCGAAAATAGTTTTTATATCCCTCAAAAATACTAGCAATTATTCTAAAATAATAAAAGATTCAAAAACAACAAATTATATGAATAACTATAATGCCCACAGTGAAGACAAAAATTTAACAAGAATCTAGATGAGTAGCTGATAGTATACAGTAAAGCCAAAGATTTCAAATAATAAACTAGAAATAATAATAAAAGATTCAAAAAGAGCAAGTTTTAAAGGTAGCGCAAATAACCAAAAATATTCTGAAAAATTCATGGAGGCTTAGTGCAGATATTACTAAGGATTTGTCAAAAATAGTTTTTGTACTTTTTTCAAACTCACTAAATACGTTCAATAATTTCCATAAAAAAACAGAAAAATTGCATTTTTCATTTTTAAAGGTAGCGCAAATATAAAAAACAGTAAGAAAAATGTATGGAAACTTTGTGCAATGATTACTAGAAATATTCTACAATATCCGTTTCATTATAGCTAGAATTTAATACATTTTATTTATAAAAAAAATCAATAAACTCGAAAGATGATAAGATAACATTATTATGATGATTTTCCATTTCTTCTCACAAATTTACATATTTATATGAATTATAGTTTTGTAAAACGAACTACTTGTTCTATTATAAGTACTACCGTTAATATTTACGTCTAATAAATTACGAAACACTCTCTCTTAATGTGTAGAAAATTAAATCTATGTTAAGTTTATCTTTATCTTGTATTCCTATCGTTTATTTTTTATGGCTTTTGAGTTCTTTTAATAACCGATACAAATGACTACTAATCTGTTACTTTCTCTCGAGTCGATTTCAAAGATAGAAGAGACGCAATATAATTACACCAACAATTATGAAAAATTCAAAAGGGAAATCCACGAAAAGTTAATTTTTTTAACTTAAGCTTCGCACAGACGTGAACAACAAGCAGAACCTCGAACTGAACGGCAATCAGAACACTACGAACGCGATTGCAAACATGTTCGCAAATCCTGACCATTCGGTAAATGGTTTTGTTATTTTTACAATGGAGTGGACAGAACAAATTTTTTTTAAATTCACTAAATACGTTCAATAATTTCCATAAAAGACAGAAAAATGGCATGTTTTCATTTTTAAAGGTAGCGCAAATATCCAAAAAAAAAAGATAAGAAAAATATATAGAAACTTTGTGCATAATTGCTAAGGAATCGAAAATAACTTTTATATCTCCTTTAAAACATTCTAAAATGATGATAAAATATTCAAAAAGAGCATTTTTCAATTTTGAAAGGTAGCGCAAATAACCAAAAACATTCTGAAAAATTTAGAGGCTTGGTGTATTCACTAAATACGTTCAAAAATTTCCATAACAGACAGAACGTTTTCATTTTTAAGGGTAGCACAAATATCCAAAGAAAAGTATGGAAACTGTGTGCAATGATTACTAAGGTATCGAAAATAGCTTTTATATCCCTCAAAAATACTGGAAACATTTTAAAATAATGAAATATTCCAAAAGAGCATTTTTTTAATTTTTAAAGGTAGCGCAAATAACGAAAAGTTCATCGATGCTTAGTGCAATGATAACTAAGTATTTGTCCGAAATAGTTTTTGAATTTTTTCTAAATTCATTAAATACGTTCAATAATTTCCATGAAAACAGAAAATAGCATGTTTCCATTTTTAAAGGTAGCGCAAATGTAAGAAAAATGTATGGAAACTTTGTGCAATGATTACTAACGGATCGAAAATAGTTTTCATATCTCCCCCAAAAATACTGGAAACATTATAAAAGATTCAAAAAACATTTTTTCAATTTCTAAAGGTAGCGCAAATATAAAAAAAAACTAAGAAAAATGTATAACTTTGTGAGATCGAAAATAGCTTTTATATCCCTAAAAAGTACTGGAAACATGATAGAATGTTCAAAAAGAGCATTTTTCAATTTTCAAAGGTAGCACATATATCCAAAAGGATTCTGAAAAATTCATAGAGGCTTGGTGCAATGATTACTAAGGATTAGTCAAAAACAGTTTTTGTATTTTTTTCCAATTCTCTAAATACGTTCAATAGTTTCCATGAATGACAGAAAATAACATGTTTCCATTTTCAAGGTAGCGCATATCCAAAAAAAGTAAGAAACTTTGTTGAATGATTGCTAATGGATCAAAAATCGTTTTTATATCTCTCAAAAATACTGGAAACAATCTAAAATGATAATAAAAGAATCGAAAAGAGCATTTTTTCAATTTTTAAAAGTAGCGCAAATAACCAAAAAGATTTTGAAAAATTCATAGAGGGTTAGTGCAAATGATAACTAAGTATTTGTCAAAAATAGTTTTTGAATTTTTTTAAATTCACTAAATACGTTCAATAATAAACATAGCATTTTATATTTTTAAGGGTAGCGCAAATATCCCAAAAAAGTATTGAAAAACATTGTACAATGATTACTAAGGGATCAAAAATTGCTTTTATATCTCACTCAAAAATATGAACTCCATAAATTCCTGTTTTGTGGAAAATCCAAGATCTAGTTTTGAATTATTTTGAAACAGCTTCCAAACAGTAGTACTTGAAAAATACATTTTTGTATCTAATTTTCTTATACATATTTCAAATTAATACGAAAGAAAAAAATAATGCTAGTTTCATTAAAAAAAATTTAGATATTTGACATTTTTGTGGTTGAAATTTTCACCAATTTTTCACGAACTCTGTAAAGCAGTTTTTGACCTTCCTACCAATTAACCAGACAAGCAGATTTTTTGTTATGGGGCTGTTCACCAAGAATTTTTTCGGTATAACCGAAAGTTTTACATTTTTCAAAATATTTTTAATAAATTCACCATAACATGTAACCAAATATACCAATTTTCATAAAAATCGGTCGTTTCTAATAAATAGATAGTGTAAGCTCATCGCGACATAACCTGCATATCAACCGACTCACTCTGTAAATAAATTTAATTTGACTTATATATTGAACACATTCAAATGATACCCTTAATTACATGAGAGGAAATATCTGGAAACTAACTATTTCAGAATATCTCGAAACGGACTATATTATTCCAAAATTAATTTTTTTTAAACTGTTTCACTCTGTAAAATACCTTGTGTGTTCATTAAAAATATTGTAGGTATTTCGAACAATAATTATAATTGTACGTAATAGCATGTCTCATCAACTTTCAATCCTATTAGACAGTGGATTTAAGTGTTCGTAATTACAAGATTTTTCATTGAAACTCACGCATCACTTGATTCAGTAAATAATTACCTATGAAAAAAAAAATTGGAATTTTTAGAGTGTAAAAATGTTCGACGAACGGAGAAATTGTACGAATTCTTTTGAAAAACCGATAACTTGAATGACTGTGAGGATTTTTAATTAACGATTAAATGAAATGACATTACTGGTTTGCAAAAATAAGTTTTCCGGTCTGGTGAATTCGTGATTAAAGATTATAGCCTTAACAAATCTTGCAGATTTTTTCAAGTTTTTATAGTAGAGTTATTCCCGAATGAAACCAAAGTACGTGCTCTTCGTATTTTCCTTGTGGTGTATTTATTATTATTTTTGTTAATTTTTTGAGAAATTAAACCACAGAATTTTTTAATATATTGTTATTTCAACGTTTCGGTAGCGTTCCAGCTACCGTTATCAAGAAACGTTGAATTAAAAAAATATTTTGGTTTGATTTCCAAAAAGGAAAAAGTAGGTACCTACTTACGTTTGCCTCTGTGCAAACTATGTCCATTTAACCTAATTTTCTTTATCCAAAAGTTCCTCCTAAGGTAGCTGGCACACTTTTAAGCTGTCGCTTTTAGGTCAGTTTTTTAATTATTTCAAAAAAAATAACCCTGCTGTGATAAATTGTTCACTATAAACCTGCATTTTTTATTGCCATCACAAGCATTAAGCGTGGGGGGGGGGCCAATGGGTAAATTTTTAGTTTTTTGACAATTTTTACATTGCATTCAAAAACTAACTGCTAATAATTCTGGGATCATTTTTAATTTCATCACAAGCACGTGGGGGGAGGGCAATGGGTAAATTTTTTGTTTTTTGACAATTTTTACATTAAATTCAGAAACTAACTGCTAATAATTCTGGGATCATTTTTAATTTCATTACAAGCACGTGGGGGGAGGGCAATGGGTAAATTTTTTGTTTTTTGACAATTTTTACATTAAATTCAGAAACTAACTGCTAATAATTCTGGGATCATTTTTAATTTCATTACAAGCACGTGGGGGGAGGGCAATGGGTAAATTTTTTGTTTTTTGACAATTTTTACATTGAATTCAAAAACTAACTGCTAATAATTCTGGGATCATTTTTAATTTCACTACATGCACTTTGGGGGGGGGGGGGGTTCAATGGGTAATTTTTTTATAAATGGTCGTATTTAGATGATTATCGGCAAAAGCTAAGACGATATACTTTGAGACAAACTATACACATAAAGGGGGTAGATGGTAGAGGTTGAAAAAGTGACGCTACTGCCACCCGTAAAAGCTCACAGCAAATTAATTTTGCTTCTTAACGAAGTCGTTTAAGTTTCTGAACATCTATACATATAAAATGCGTTGTTCTGAATGACTGACTGATGGATGCATAAACCGCTGATCGTAGAGACCTGCAACTTACACTCGTATGAAGTAGGCATTCGATAAAAAAGGATTTTTCGAAATTTTCCCCCCCTTGGGGGGCAAAGTTTGTATGGGACAACTTTGCATAAACATTCTTTAACAGAATGGATGGAAGACGTGTTTCGTCTTGTATTGAAACTCACCGCCTAACGGGGTTAAAAAGGGGTTATTTTGGGGGGGATTTGCATCAAAGTTAATATCAATGCTTTTGATTTATAATACATTTTCTTTTGCCACGTTTTGAAAACTTAATCCGACTTCTACGCGGACAAAACTAGTCTATAATATTCCAAGTTTTATAAATGTGGTTTTGCCTAGTTTTCGAGTTTCAATTTGGTAATTTTTTTCTGCTATGTCACTATTTATCGCTAAGATATACAAGCAATTGAGTGCAAAGTTTTTAAAAAAAAATGTTGCGACATGAAATTGGCTATAAATTGGTAACCGGGGGTTTTTTGGGACAAAAAATCGACTGGCACAGTCGGTTTTTTAATAGTCATTCTTTCGCGTTCAAATAGTGTAATGAAATTTTCGAAAAAACGCATTTTTAACATAAAAAGTCGTGTGAATACCTCAAAACTATGAATTTTGAACTGAAATTCTAGGAGAATATTTCCAAAAGAATGATCAACCGGGAAAAAAATTTACAAGAGCATAACTTGAAGGGTTTCCGTCTTGTGATTAATAAATGTGAAAGTAGGGAAAATATACGAAAATCCACTTTCTGAAACTTCATGTATCCATAACTACACTAATTGGAGAGATAGAACGGTCTAGTCTCCTCCATTGGATTCAGGGAACATTTTACATGTAGATGTGAATTTTGAGTTCATATTTCGAAGCATTAAGGGAGATAGCAGAGAGCAATTTGAATCGCGAAATATTTCCATACCTACCCCTTGCTTCAAAATTTCCTACAAAAAAAAATTTTTTCGACATGAAATTGGCTATAAATTTGTAACCGGGGGTTTTTTGGGACAAAAAATCGACTGGCACAGTCTGTTTTTTAATAAAGTCATTCTTTCGCCTTCAAATAACGTTATGAAATTTTCGAAAATACACTTTCTAAAACCAAAAATATTCATAACTCGACTATTTTTTTTTCCAAAAATTTAATCGGTTTTATTAACAACGGAGTGAAATTTTTATTTCTTCAGTTAAAATAAAAAAAAAAGATGTTTATTTTAATATCATTACTTAATTGGATTAAAATAGCATAAACCCTAATCGATTTTTATCAGAAATCTAAAAAAAATTATCAATTGAATAAATATTATATTTGTAACTTTACGCAGTTTAAAAACTTCAAATCAATGACCGTTGAACAAAGAGTTATATATCCCGGAGAGTAGTTGTCTTTGAACTGTAATTTTTTTTGAAAATTCCCAATTTATTGATGGACACTTCAATTTAATATTTTAATAAATAAGAAACTCACCATTAACACCGAAAGCTCCATTCTTTCGCCTCAGTCTCGCAACAAAATTTAATAAAAACAATTCACTCTCACTTCTGAAAAACTAGTGCAACGGAGCTTACTCTCCCTCTCTTATTTATAGCATTTACATTTCACATATTATTATTTTTCTTGTGGGTATCGCCCCAGTTGACAGATCTACTGAAATTTCACTTTCAGTTGAAAAGTTACTTTATTGTGAATGGCCGTTTGAAAAAAAAAGGATGGTAAGGACGCGGACGTGTCGGAACAACAATATTTGATTAATTTTTATGATATTGAAAAAAAATGTTTGATATTTTGTGGAGCGTAACGATAAGTTTTATAAATTGGTAATTTTGTGGTTGATATTTGAAAAAAAAGCTTATCCTGTTAATCCTTTGTATTAAAAGGATTAAAATATTTTTATTGGATTAATTTACTGAATTTAGTTATGCATGTAATTAACCTATTACTAATTTTTTTTGTTGAGTAAGAGAAAATTATGAAAAAATGTTTAGTTGTGGTGTTTTTGAAAAAAATTCTGTTTCAATTTTGCCAGGATATCAAAAAAAAAATACTTCCGAAAAATTATTTTTAGGACACTACTGGGGGGATATACAATTTTTTTGCTGATTGTTAGTACTCAAAAAAATTGTCACCTAGTATTCATGAAACCGGTGTTTCCAAGATTTTTCTTGAAATTTTTTTGGTCATCTGCACTTTTTTGAAAAAAACATGCTATTTTTGAGTTTTTTTTGAAAATTTTTTAAATTTTTCGAATCGTTATGAAATGAAAAAAATCTCCACCACTCCTTAGTACGCACGAAACTGGTGTTTCCATGATTTTTTCTAAATTAATTGGTCATCTACCTTTTTTGAAAAAAAAGGTATTTTTGAGTTTTTTTTTAATATTTTAATTTTTGAATATTTCGAGTACTTGTGAGCTGAAAAAAAAAACTCCACCACTCCTTAGTACTCAAGAAACCGGTGTTTCCATGATTTTTCTTGAAATTTTTTTGGTCATCTGCACTTTTTTGAAAAAAACATGCTATTTTTGAGTTTTTTTTGAAATTTTTTTTAAATTTTTCGAGTCCTTATGAGATGAAAAAAATCTCCACCACTCCTTAGTACGCATGAAACCGGTGTTTCCATGATTTTTCTTGAAATTTTTTTGGTCATCTGCACTTTTTTGAAAAAAACATGCTATTTTTGAGTTTTTTTTGAAATTTTTTTTAAATTTTTCGAGTCCTTATGAGATGAAAAAAATCTCCACCACTCCTTAGTACGCATGAAACCGGTGTTTCCATGATTTTTCTTGAAATTTTTTTGGTCATCTGCACTTTTTTGAAAAAAACATGCTATTTTTGAGTTTTTTTGGAAATTTTTTTCAAATTTTTCGAGTCCTTATGAGATGAAAAAAATCTCCACCACTCCTTAGTACGCATGAAACCGGTGTTTCCATGATTTTTTCTAAATTAATTGGTCATCTGCCTTTTTTGAAAAAAAAAAGGTATTTTTGAGTTTTTTTTTAATTTTTGAATATTTCGAGTACTTATGAGATGAAAAAAAATCTCCACCACACCTTAGTACTCAAGAAACCGGTGTTTCCATGATTTTTCTTGAAATTTTTTTGGTCATCTGCACTTTTTTGAAAAAAACATGCTATTTTTGAGTTTTTTTTGAAATTTTTTTTAAATTTTTCGAGTCCTTATGAGATGAAAAAAATCTCCACCACTCCTTAGTACGCATGAAACCGGTGTTTCCATGATTTTTTTGAAATTAATTGGTCATTTGCCCTTTTTTGAAAAAAAAAGAAGGTATTTTTGAGTTTTTTTTTAATTTTTCGAGTACTTATGAGATAACAAAAACTTCCACCACTCCTTAGTACTCATGAAACCGGTTTTTCCATAATTTTTTTTTAAAATTTTTGGTCACCTGCCCTTTTTGAAAAACAAAACATGCTATTTTTGAGTTTTTTTTTAAACATTGAATTTTTCGAGTGCTTATGAGAAGATGAAAAAAAAACTCCACCACTCCTTAGTACTCATTGAACTGGTGCTTCCATTTACTTAATTACAGTTTCCTGTAAAGCGTGTTATTAATATTTACTTTACCATTCTATAGTGTCCCCGTGAATTTCCTTTAAATTTTTTGAAAAATAAAAAAATATTATTTTTAGATTTTTCTAGTACTCCTATGAAGACAAAATATTTCTCTGGTCATTCCTTACAACTCATTGAACAATATCATTTCATTTATAAGAATTTTTATTTTCTATTGTATGTATTACTTCTAAAGGAATCACAAAAAAAAACTCGAAAATTTCATTTAAAAAATTTTTTAGGCTGCGCAAATAACCAAAAAAACTCAAAAACTCTTCAATTTATACTAAAGTATACTTGAAGAAAAAATTTCTGTACCCCACTTAATAAAACTGAGTAGACTCAAACATTTTTATCTTGGTGCACACCACAAAATAAGATTAGTTTTAAAAAATTGGCGAAGTCGCTCTTCATTGTATACCTATGAGATGCAATAACTATACAACCTGAAATACATCCGATCACATTCATTTTATTGAACGTCATTCACAGTTAGAGATGGGAAAACGTTTCTAGAATTAACTGTGAGAAAACTTTTATTTCTCTAATGACCGATCTTACCTTTAGATTAGGAACTTTCCTTGTCTAAGGATTTTAGCGATTCTTGGAGAAGTCCAGCCAGCAGTTGTAGCTGTAACTGTTAGCTTGCAAAACGGGTGATTTAACAGGTAAGATCGGCCTTGTAATAGAGATTAAAGAGTCTGGAACTAGATAATATTAATTTAATATCTCCTTATTTAAATATATCAATATTTTTCGTGGTAACGGTCCATATCTTGGCTTTACGTTACGTTACTTTTGAGTAACGACTCCAACTCTATTTTTTGACATTTTGTTTGCTGTTTACAAACCACAACAAATCAATTATTTAATTCCAATGATTTAGTTAATGATGTAGCTTAAGTTTACATTTCAAATAAATACAAAAAAATTATGGAATATGGGTTAACTGAGATAAAAAATGATGCTTCATTGTAAGATCAAATTACTTCTAGCTGCAGTTACAGCATCTGTGCTATTCACAATTTTATACTACATGAAAATAAATAACAATGAATACAGTTTTGAAGTCACCGAAAGAAAATTTTTAGAAATAAACCAGCAGCAAAAATTTGAAAAACTATTCCGGTTAAATAACTTTCACTATGTTTTAAATGCAAATAGATGCGAAAACGACTCGAATATTCAAGCTATCATTATAGTAACCTCGTACTATGGAAACGTAGAAACAAGAAGTGCTATGAGAAGAGCTTTTTCACAAGAAGATCTTAAACAGATTAATCTGAAAAGAATTTTTCTACTTGGTACAGCACCACTTGATAAATACACCACTCAAGCTTCTGTAGAAAATGAAAACCTTCGATTTGGTGATTTAGTACAAGGTAGTTTTATTGAAGCATACAGAAATCTAACCTACAAGCACACGATGGGTATAAAATGGGCAGCAGAAAATTGTCGTAATGCTAATTACATTATAAAAATGGATGATGATACCGTTGTTAATATAGAACGCTTACCTAATTTATTAAGATCTTTAAAAGTTTCTAAAAATTTAAATAAAAACTTTATAGCTGGGTATGTTTTAAGAAATATGAAGCCAATCCGAGAACCTGCTAATAAGTGGTATGTTACAAAAGAAGAATATGAGCTATCTTATTACCCAACATTCGTTTCTGGCTGGTTCTACATCACCACACCAAAAACAGCCGAGCAACTCTATAGATTGAGTCAAAATACAAAATATTTTTGGATAGATGACACATTTATAACAGGTATTATAGCACAACAATTGAAAATAAAACATTACGATATCAGTAAGTATTTCGCTGAACACTCTGAATATATGGAATGTTGTCTAGATGATATTCGCAGCAAAAATTTAAACTGTGATGTAATCATTGGGCCAAATGGAGGTAACAATAATTTGTTTTATGAATTTAACAATGCTATAAGTATTTGTAATTTGCATTTATGTAAAAATAGGACCAAGCCTTTGAAAGATACATGCGTAGCCAAAAAATCTGTTTATTTGGGAAAGGGACAGCCGCTTGTTAAAACTTACCGTTTACATTAATATTCACGTAGAATATATCAAATGTAAGAAGAGTTAAATTTTTCATATACAGGGTGTTAGTCCAATATCTCGATTATTGTTCACTTGAGTAATTATTATTGCCAAATTTTATACTTGTCATATGAACAGTTTGTGTATATAGATTCCACTAAAAAAATTATTTTATCTATTATGGGAAAAGGGAAACGCAGTATTTGTGAAAGTTGAAGTTGTATTGACTAATATTATATATTTTATATTAAAATTCTATTTAATTTTATACATACTCATATTCTATATTTTTAGATTTACCTGTCAAATTTTTAATATATATAGTTATACATTGTGGTTTTTTTATTCCCTGAAAAAATTCTTGAAATCAATTTTTCTAAATCATAAACATCCTATTTTTAAAAATGAGAAGGTTCTCAATTTAAATTGTATATGGACAATTCCCAATGAAACACCCTGTATGTATTTTTTTGTTTGTTTGGACATAACTTCTCTGATTAAGACCTCTGGCAAAATCGTCTGTCTTTAGTGTGAATTTAATTTGTTGGTGATGGAAAATAATAAGCAAAATAATGTTTCATATATTTATTTATTTATATATACATTAAAAATTTAAAAGTCAATTTTGTCTATAGGACTAGAAATTAATATGTTTTAAGTATCACAAATTTCAATATCCTGTATAATTGTCACTTTTATAAAATGATCTAAAAACTTGAAATAAAAATTAAGTAAATTGTAATAATTAAAATTGACGAAAATGAAGAAAAAATGCCATCAATAAATGCACCTGAACCAAAAGTATAATTTAAAGAACCATCCTGATTATGAATAAAAAAAAAAGAAAATTGTTGAAGAAAAAAAAATTAACACACATTAACTTGTGAAAAATATGGACTACCCTTTTATGCTAAATATCTACTGGGATAAAAATTTAAAGTGAAAATTTGTTTTTTCTTATTTTATACAATCACAACTGATATTTTCATTGACCTATTTAATAATAAAATTAAGAATGCATGTATTTCAATCTCATCTTATCAATCTTGGCCCAATCCATTTTAGAATGCGGATAGAGCCCATGTTTATCCTTAACAATCCAAAACCAATCTATGATTTGACCACTTTTATCATCAGAAACCTGCTCCAAGTACATATGTGTAGCGTTGTGAACCTTTAGACGAGTATATCCATAATCGCTACTTCTGAATGCCGACCATTCCGGCAGTTTCCACATAAAATGATCTCGCCCTTCTTTGCAGCCAGCCGAACCAGTAGTGAATTGAACAGGAGCCCTAAAAAGACACAAATGCTGTGTGATTTTTGCTAGGTTGGTCACTGCATACTAATGTATTGTGTCCGTATCAGGTGCTTGTTAGATGACAATACAATTTTTAAAAGGGATTAGTTTATTTGTTTTTTTACTTTTTTATTATTATAAAGTTCTTACCCTGGATTAACGTAAGGTTGTTCATAGCTTCCATTGTATACGGTGTAATTATATACAGGCCATAGTCTTTCATATGAATGTTCATGTGCCCAAATCGCCAAATCTACTCCGTAATTGTATAGTAAATCTTCTAGTCCAAAAAAGTGTAAGAAAGGTAACCCCACTCTCGTTATAGTCTCGTGGTGAGTGCAATCATCATGATCTGTGTTGGTGCAATACATTGGTCTGTGTCCCATAACTATGATCCATGGTTGCTTTTCTCGGTTTTCTGGTAGATTCGCCTTTGCCAAATCATCTTCTAACCATTCATATTGGAACACCAGTGGTTTTAATCCTTTAAAATGAAAATGTTTTCGTTTATTTCTGGAAGTTTTTCAAGGTGGAATAAAAAAACTAACCGTATTCTAAGAAATAGTAGACTTCAGTAGATATAGAAATAATATGCATTGGACCAATATTGATGCTGTACATGTAGGATTGTGGTCCACCAGGCATTGAAAATCTGGCTCGGTAGTTGCTGAAATTACTTTAAAAAAAAAGATTTGTCAAAACTGTCATACTATCCCTTTCTAGTAACCATTCTGGGCTTTTACAATCCCATGTGACTTCATTGTAAAATAAGCTAGAAGTCTGAATTTTCAGTGACCAAAAGGGACACTATATTATTGGTTTTATTACAAAATTACATTCAAAAGATTAGACTTGAAAGGATTTACTGCCCAGACTTGTCAAAAATTGTTACTTCAAAGCCTCTGAGAATAACCACAGAGAATGCTTAGACAAAGTCCCCAGTTGAAAAAAATGAGGACTATCTACAAAAAGTAGTGACATCCCATAAAGTGTTGGATAGATGCTCCCATTGATAGATAGTTGAATTTTTTACATTATGAGATTATACTTACTAGGCTTCTTCATGATTTCCTGGGCAAGTCATATATGGTACGTATGCTGCAATTGGTTCAATCTGTCTCATGAACTCATCTCCAACTTCAGCATTTTGCTGAAATTATATTGATAGGGAAATAAATAAATAAAAAGGATCAAAAATAATAATCATTTAAGATAAAATGTAAAATAATAATAATTCTTTTGTCTTAACAAATAAATATGCAAGAATAATAGATAAGATATTATAATCTAATAAATTTCGTTATTTACATATTTAATTAAATATCTATTTGTACATCCACTCAGGTGGCCAATTAACTTACCGAATCCATGTCATATGCAAAATCCCCAACATGCAATATAGCATCGTATAAACCTCTTTGAGTTTCTTCTTGTAGACGTACCAAAGATTGAGCATTTTCATTACCCATATCTCCATATACTGCTAAATGTGGTTGCCAATCGGGAGAATTTGGGGCCGTTTTGAAGTAAAATAGATTTGACCATCCCAAATCACTGCCACAGTGATATTCTGCAATATGAACATTAATATAACATTGAATATATTCAACAAATAATTTATTTTTTACTTACGGTAATTACTATTTGGGGTCAAATTGCTTAAAACAACTTTATGAATATATTGAGAGTGTTTTTGAGAACCCCCATCTGTAAACAACGTCGAAGTTCCATTAGCGGTAAGAATTAAACCACCAATACCATATTCAACAATGGATTGTTTAGTATCGTTGAAAGTAGACCAAGTTACTACAATTTCCAGTACATTTTGGCCATATGCAATATGAATTTGTTCTGGTCTATAATAATCTAAAGATGCACTTCGGTGAATAATAGCAACTAGCAATAATATTCTCGTGAACATTTTGTGGAATTAAATCCAATTCCAACTGAAATTTAATAAAACCGATAAACTAATTTTTACACAAAACTTCCTTTAATTATAGATAAATATGTGATACTAAACAAACAATAAATCATTTTTATTCAAATTTATTATCTGCGAATGATTAATATCAATGTTAATTTGTATTGTCATTTTGTTTATAAATAGAACACAAGGAAATTGACAAACCGACAAATAACATTAGTAAGAAATATTGGATTGATTACGAAAGAGTCCACCTCACCCGAAATTATAAGTATAAAAACGAATCTGGTTTAGATTCGACTAGGTCGAGAGGATGTTAAGTTATCGTTTAAATAGATAATTAATCATTATGTGCCATCTGTTTTTGATATAAATTGGAATATTAGTCGTAAGAATTTAGTTTCGAATATAGTTTTTAAAAATTGCCTAAATAAATTACTTGTCAATTGTCATTTATGTCATTGTGAGTATTCTGTTGAATATAACCCTAAAATTTCTTGATCAAGTGTTGGTTACTTTTTGAATATAAATTTAAAGATATTTCTTCTGAAATGGCAGGAGCCGACGTTGAACTTGGCTATTTAGATGGTTGTGAATCCTGGCAAGTAGAAAGTCGACTGTTTCCTAGTAAAGTAGGTGGAAAACCCGCATGGTTGAATTTGGAAAATTTACCTTCTGCCGAACAGCTACAATGCAAAAAATGCCAAGAAACAATGATATTCTTGTGCCAACTGTATGCTCCATACGAAGAAGACATTCAACAATCATTCGAAGATTATCTAAACAACTTTCATCGAACTATATTTATATTTATTTGTAGAAATAGTTCTTGCTGTGAAAGAAATAACAGCGATAATTTGAAGGTATTAAGAAGTAGTTTACAAAGAAATAATAAGTTTTACCCCTACGATCCTCCTGAAGACAAGCCTAAACCTGACTTTTGTATAAGTAAATGGGTAAATTTATGCAATATATGTGGGTGTTTATCAGAAAAACAATGCAGCAAATGCAAGAAAGTTCATTATTGTAGTAGGCACCACCAAATTTTGGACTGGAAGGAAGGACATAAAAAGGAATGTGAAAATAAAGACTATATTTCAAGAAAGTCCAAAATATTGTTTCAAGAATGGGAAATTATAACAGAACCGGAAGAAATTAACAAAGAACATACTACGGATGAAGAAGAGTTGACAAAATTTGAACAATTACAATTAGAAGGAAAAACAGGATCAATGGTCGATACTCCTGAATCCGAATTAGAAACACATGCTGTAAGTAATAATGATAAATGCTTCTCCAAATTTCAAAAGAGAGTTAAATATAATCCAGATCAAGTCATAAGGTACAAAAGAGGTGACCAACCATTGTGGATTTCTGCAGATCCTGTTCCCGATAAGATACCAGATTGTGAAACATGTAATGGTCCCAGACAATTTGAATTTCAAATTATGCCGCAGATGCTATCTTATTTAAAAGAAGTTGACATTGACTGGGGTGTTTTGATAGTGTATACTTGTAAAAATAGTTGTAATGAAGGTGACACTTACAAAGAAGAATTTATATTCAAACAAGATATATCATTAAGTTCTTAATTTTGAATATTTTGGAATTTCTTCAACTTGTGAGTTGTGGCTCAAATTGTACCTCAAAATTTAGGCATAGTAAACAATTTTTAGAAAAAAACTGCTCTTTTTAAAGCTGAATTTTTATTATTAAAATGACAATAATGTGCAAGTTAAAAATGAAAGTTAATGGTCATTCAATTAAGTGATTCCTGACATTTATAATTGAATCCAATTTATATTGACATTTACTTTTAATCTGTTCTAAGGTTAACAGAATATTATTGTGTAAAAAAGAATAAACATACTATTTAAATAATAGACATGGTATGTTTTTTTGGGTCCAAAGAAATGAGCACTTTTTCAGGTAATAAGATAATGAAAATCTTGTAATTTTTAAATATTCTTTATTAAAACATGTGAAACAACAATGAATTATAACATATGTGCAGCCTTTTTGACTAGAAACTGGTATAAAATATCATACGATTAAAAAACTGAAATTGTCTGACCAAACTCAGTTTCAATTTGTTTCTCTTCTCTTAATTTTGTCTGCAAAAGAATACATTCTAATACCCCAATTCTAACATCCATGTTGACAATTTCTGCCTTCACTTTTGCTACCGATTTTTTAATATTCACTAATGGAGCTAAAAAATAGAATATTCATATTGAACCATAACAAAAAATACATCAGTTTCTTTGGGGGGGGGGAGGGGGTTATCAAAAACACCTATTAGTACTTACTTCCATCTGTCATGGAACTACCTCTTTCTTCCATCTGTTGTTTAACAGTTTCCAATTTTTCCGTTAACTGGTACAGTTCTCTATTCCTTTCTGCAACTCCAGTACTAACATTTTTATAATTATCTTTCAACTTTGAAAGTTGGTCTTGTAAACTTCGATATTCTTCCAAAACACTTTCCAATTCTCTATTGAAATACTTTTCTCTATTATTAACTTTATCCAAAGTTGTAGCAATTTCTTTGTGTAGTTTTTCCAATTGGCATTTGGCACCACCAAAATAATTATCTATGTTGGATTGATGTTGTTTCATTTGTTCTAGATGTGATCTCCAATCTCTACTATCATTTTTGACAGTTACTTTTAATAATGGAAGTACTCTTTCAACCTAAAAAACGATAAACTTATTCACATAACAAAATATTTTATTTACTCTAAATTACCTCCAATTTCCATGTTTCTTGATCGACATTGGATTTCAATTCTGTAGGTTGAATTTCCTTTTTAACTGGTTTAAGTTCATCTAAATGAAAAATATTTTCTTCATCAGAATCATCTGAATATGCAGCGATCATTTCTTCTTCAATTCTATCTAAATTTATTTCAGATTCATCATCTAATACCTCTGTTTCGTCTTCTTTTTCCTCAGGAGGTTTAGGTCTAAAATAGTATGTTTTCAAGAGCACTAGAAAATATTATATACTTACTTCTTTAACACAACATTATTTTTGGTGAGAGCTATATTTGTCAAATAGTCGAGAATTGCAACTACATGATCACCAACACCTTGTTTAATTTTATTTGGAGGAAAATCTACAACCATTCCCTGTAAAAAAATAATTTATTCAAAATAAAATCTTCCTGATAGATGAATGTTTACATTTTCTTTGACTTCGTTTAATATCCTATCTACAGTTTCATTTGGATCGTCAAATTCCTGAGGTTGTTCAAAGGGCTTTCCATTTTTTTTTATTAACCAAGCAGCTAATAGTGAAAATAGGTAAAATTGTTCCCCTGGGTTTTTAGTTACTACGAAATAGTACCTAAAATTGGAATTTCATTGAAAATTTTGATTTTTAAAACAATATGTACTCACTTGTGTATAGGTTTAATTTTAAGGCCACTTAAAAATTCAGACTCGTAGTTCAATAATTTCAGTTTGTCCAGTAAATCTTCCATTTGCACATATGTAGAATAAGGAGATTCCTGCTCTTTCTCAGACAATATTCTTTGTTCATTTCGCATCATTTTTAATTCAAAAATGTAAATCTTCCTTATTTTCTAGTTTTGTTTTGATTGAATTGTTTGTATTAACAACTGTCAAAACATACACTTTTCTTCTTTTTTTAGTGAGTTTTGATCATAGATCTCTATGGTTGTGCTCTGTTCAGTAATTTTTTATAGTCGATTTTTTGCGACGTTCTTGATATTTACACATGTGAAGTTCAAACATATCGCCGCTAGATGGCACATGTGTAAAACGTCAGTGAAAAACTAAATAAACCAACAATGGCATGGTGTATGTATTCTGAGTCATGTTTTCTAAACTTGAATTATATTAAAAATGTGAATTAAAACGATATTGGGGTATGAGTCGTTGTGCCAAAACTGTTGTAATAGTTTTATTTGTTTTTGTTTGTTTTACGTACTCGCTATCATTTTTTTTAACATTCAGTGACAAATATTTTGCTTCCGAGTTCACAGAAGTGGAAATTTGGCTTCAACAAAATCAACTAGAACAGTACAGTGACTTATTTAAACATAAAGGTAATACTTATATATCTATAAAGTTATTGGTTTAATATAATTTTAGTTTTCTGTTACTAATATGAGTTTTAATAGATAGATATATTTTTGTCTTAAACCAACATTAGTAATAATCCGTCAAATCATTTGTTGTGGTTTTATTGTAATATTTCTGTTGTGTTTTCATATCTTGTGTTTAGGTATATTATTGAAAATATTGTTTTTATTTCTTGATCAATATTTATACAGAGACAAAGTTAAATGTATTCGTTAACAAGGACATATACCTCAGTCTTTTGGACATGTATAAATTACTTTTGATTAAAAATTTCACAACTTGTTCTTTTCACAAAACATTTATTTGTCATGTCTTGATCCCACTAAGTACATATCTACTTGCTCAGCTGACAGTTTTTGGGAACCATGTCTTGTTTATAACTTATCAGCAATTTACCTACCAACAATTGCTTTCTGTGTTTACAATTTTACAAAACTGCCAAGGAAAACCTGTTATTTTCCAACTAGATACCCAAGGGTACTTATACTTACCTTTCAATAAATTTTGGTTTATCATTATGTTGAAATATTTAAATTCTTACCAAGTCTTTGTAAGATTATTTTCTGTTATATATATAAGGTATTTTGCTGGATGATGAACTTCAAGTTACTGTAGGTAGAGAACATGGGTTTTTCTCCGAATGGGTGGGATGAGTAACTTTTTAGATGGGAAGGAAGTGAAGTTGATGGGAATTTTAACTGATTATTTTTTTGGCTTTTTACTTTTTTTTCAATCCCAAGGAGACTATAGAAGTAATAAAGGACCTTGTGATGGTGCTAACAGTTTTCAAATCACTGGGAAACCAATTTTTGGCAATAATTTTATGTATGGACAATGAGAAATAGCAAAAATAACTGAAAATTTCTTTAAAAAACTATATTATGCTACTAATTTTTAAAACCAAAGCCCTTATACCCATTGGTGTAGGTAAGGAATTTTTCTAGGGGTGCAGCCAGCCAAATGATCATCCACTATAAATTTTTAATTTTGAGTCATCTAATTAGAAATCATCCATTTTTTGAATTGGGTTGACATATTTTGAAAGTAATAAAACACTTCAAAGAGGGCTTCATAAAATTAGTAAATAGTATTAAATTTTGTTCTTAAGCAGTGACCCCCTGCTTCCCTTAACTACATCCATGTTTATACCTTATCTATGTGTTAAGAGACTTCAGTTTTTGATATTGTCGATTTTTAAAGACATAAAGAGGGAAATTATTTTTCAATTGAAATTTAAAACTGCTTTCTATATTGGGAACATAATTAAATATTTATCATTTCTTTGACAATAACTATTTGGAAGAATATATTTAATAGTAGTCATGATGCCATCCTCATAGTTATCTATAGGTCACCAGGCTAACAACATTCAGGGATGTTTGTGTAAGCTGTAATGGTGCCAAAAGAAGGCTTTGCCGCGCAACTCACCCGGTGCGTGGAGTAGTATCCCGGGAAACGAAGAAAGCTTTTCCACTGCAGCAACGGTTAGTATCCCGATACCGTCCTTTCTTGGAGTATGTTACCCTTCAGAACGAGCTTTTCGAAATTCGTTCGCGATTTTTTTTCTTTGTACAGTTTTTCTTTTCGTTCTTTCTGAAATCCCGCCTATGAATTTTATGGTCGTTAATAATTATTGTACTTGGTGAGTCATTAGATACGATGAAACAACTTGACGACAAAAAAGAGATTTTGGTTAAAATGTGTCAAACAATGGGTTACTTATAGTGTTTATGAAAATTTATATTTTTTTTCTATTTGCACTTTTTCAAATACCTTATTGATTTAAAAAAAATACATTTTTTTTTGTAACGTCACCCCTTTTAGCGCCATCCTGTCGCCGCTCATTAATATATAAATATTTGAGCATTTGTTACTGTCTTTTTAGCCATAAAAATATTGATATAACTTGGGTAAAAATAACTGGATCTTCAAAATATTCATTGTTATTTTTGATAGTTTAAATTTTGGGTCATTGAAAGACAGGACAGGACTTGAAAATTTTGGGTCAGTTTTGAAAATTTCGATTTTGTAAGAGTGTATTTGTTTGTACAAGATGTTCAAAATAAAATAACTCAAGCTATGATGTGTTATTTTTGTCTATTTGCAATATCCAAATATATTCTTCTTTTTCTAAAAAAAAAACTAATACTATACACTCTTTTATCTTTAACTCTAGACACCTATGGTTAGTTAATGAAGGTAGTAAGACACTAATTTTATATGAAATTCTATCATTATTTTTGGCGCCTCTATCATCTCCCAAGTCAAGGGTCACCCTGTATACTACCTTCTGAATGGTTTATTTGGTATTTACTTGCACTTTTCTTTTAAAATAAGCCCATAAAAATCTCGTGGTGCTAACTCCGGAGATATTGCAACCTTTTTTTTTCAAATCAACTTTTAATAAAATCTCTACCAAGATTAACTTTGCCGTTTCAAACCCCAAAGAAAGTAACCACAAGTTCGGTCACCATAATTACTGCAATTCTGGGATATTTTATAATGACACATTGTTTGAAACATTTTTTCAAACCACTTGTTTTTGATCAGATCAAATGACTCAATTGGCGTACACAAATTTTAGCTTCAACTTATTTTTACTCTTTTGACCCATTTTTGCGTTTAATTTACTTAAATCCTGGTTTGCTATTTTGCTCTGTGAATTTTGGGGACGAGTTATGTCGCTTTGGGCCGAAGAAAGCGAAATATGTTCGATAGGCATGACGATGCAGCCGTCCTCAAGTGCCTCCTCTGGTAAGCATTTCCTTTTTATAAAATATTGTAAGACACGAAGGAGAAATAGACAGTCGAACAGACAGACCGACAGAGAAAAATTAACCCCTTTTCAAAGATTTTAACGTAATCCAATGGTAAATGGAAATGTTTACTAAAAAACTAACCCCTTTTAAATTTTTTCTCGTGCGCACATTATGTAGAAATTAATTAATCCAAAAATTAGTGACACGCAAAGTTTTTGGAACCAAAAGAGGCACAGCTTCACTTTTGACATTTTGAGTGGCAGTGGCCCAAGCTGACAATTTGTTTTTTATTATTTGAACATTCTACAATCTAATCTTACTAAACGAGTTAGCAACTGTGTTCTAACCTAATTAGTTGGGTTTAAAGTTTCGAAACTAAAGTTCGACTAACACTAATCTATCAATTTATACGTGAGTAAGTTGAAAATGAAAAGAGGGGTTGGATATTTAAAAAAAAATATTTTGTTTGATTCTAGAACATGTTTTGTTGAAAGAAACGATATGACACTCTGTAGACTAAGATTTATGCATATTCAGCGGAAAAGCCATCAATTTTTTTTAGTTTTAAAATCGCAAATGAAACCTTTTGAATAGTAATTGAGTTTAACAGTCTCTGCAATATTCTGGTTGATTTCTTTTTCTATCGCCTATTCTTTTATGTGAATGAAAAGCTGAAAAAGAATCTGTGGAATTTTCAGAATCAACGCTTTAATGTAGACACAAGTGCCATTTTCGAGCGGCTTGAGGGGACGCCCCATTTATTCCGAGGTGTTGAAGAATTTTTCTTCTCGTTTGTTCTCCACCTGTTTTCCGAGGCGAACATAATAAGGGTTAATTTTTTACTTGAAATCGCAGAAATCACACGGCATTGTTAGAGAATTATGATGACAAAATGATCCCTTAAAAAATAAATAACGAATTCCACAACAGAAATATAAAATATTTATATAAATTTCACTTGAGTCTTAGTTTTCATTTCATTTTACGCGCCACATGATATTGTCAACAACATAATTATTTATTGATTGAATGACGAATCGCCCGCAAACAATATTTTAGATTACTTTGGAAACACTCAGTATATACAGAATTCGACTTGCTGACATTTCTTCTCGTATCAGTTATCGGTATTTTTTTAATACTGAATGTGGGTTTTGCCAACAGTTTTTAACACTTTCATTATTTGTTATTCAATAAAATCCAATCTAGCCGTGTTTACGAACAAGACTTCTATGTTATTAAATTTTTTCTAGTCCGTTATTGATTGACTAATGAAAATTGATGGTTAGTTCGGAGCGGGCGAACAAAAAAAAAACTTGAAAAAGGTGACTCAAAACAAATAACGTCAAGGTAGAATCAGTTGGAAAAATCAGGTTACGTGAAACTGTCATTTCCAGGTATTTTCTTTTGTTATAAGAGTCTGTTTTTATACTTTTAATTTTATTAATGGTCCTCGCATATTTTTTACCATTTCGCTACGACTATAATGAAATGACTTATCAATACATTTTTTTTTACTTATTATGAAAATATAATTTAAGTAAGATGCTAAAAAAACATTTTTTTTTCTTTTTTAATGAATTTAATTAATATTTAATAAACAAAACCTAGTTGAATTTTTTTTATTTAAAAAAATATTAAAATAGATCAGTAATTTCTGATACACCCTGTACTTCTCCCAATGACTGACTGATTGAGTTTCCAGAGTACCTATAATATTAATACTATTTTTGGTATAATAAATTTAAAATGCATAATTTACATCTAGACAATTCAGTTTATATCAAAATAGGTTTACATCGATTCCTTATTAAAAATATCAACATCGGACCTTGACTGAAATAATACATATATTATGAGGAAGTGTTAACATAGACCTTGTTATTTTGAATTAGCATTGTGTATTCATTGAGTTGTACATTTTTTATAATGTTGGTGCAAGGACTGTAGCCAGTGGCAGTCAATATTTGTGTTTGAGGCTGGAACAAGAAGTTATGGAATGGAAAATGCAATCAATTTCTATTACAAAATTATTCAAAAGTTTATGACATTTCGTTGTATCGTTTGTAATTGTTCTGTCGTATGGATCGTATTGTAGTGGTGCGTCTTGAAAGTAGGTCTAAGGAAGAAAAATAGGTAACCAGAAAGTGTTATTATTGTGGCGCCATCTACGTACGACTATTTTCAAAAAGAAATATCTCGAAACGAACTATATGTTTTGATAATTAATCTGCACAAATGCTTTTCCCCTACGGCTTTATATTGGCAATACAAATAATTCATATTTTCTCCATTGTTTCATCCCCTGTGGTTAACAATAAACTGACTGATTAATTGTAATCCAGCAGGAGCGATGATTGACCTACATATTAGCCACCTTAACAAAGAGAAAAGCAGTATAAAATATTGTTCAAAATTTTCATTCAGCGGCGTACGTTACAAATCATCCTACACAATAAAGTTGAGATTGAAGTCAATCAGATTATACATAATTATTAAGACTATACCTTGTTTTTAAACTAGGAGGAGCATTTTAGGAAACCTTAACCACACCACTAAAAGTTACTAGATTGGAAGTGTGTTTCGAAAGGGTCGTGTTCAGACTTTTTGAACTAAATGAAAATTACGTGAAATATGTATTGTACTGCTAGCTGTTATCGTGGCCAATGGGGGATAAGGCATGTCTAAATATAGAATGATGATTGGCCACAGGTCATTGCGAAAGTAGTAACCAAATGTCACATTATTGTAAAATGTTTTAAGAATTTGAGGATAAATGAGAATATAGAAATGAAATTGTATAATTAAATTTTTTATCAACATTTGAGGCTTTTGGTATAGCAAAACTAAAGGTGAACAGAAGTTTTGTTATCGAAAAATACCATAATATAGTACAACAATGTATGTAAAACTTGATGTGAAACTTATATTATTAACAAGAAAAAAGAAGCATGGAATTTTTTTAAATGAAAGGTAATAAATAATAAAAATAGCAAATACCTTGGGTAAATTATAATACTTTGTTAAAAATAAACAATAAACAACAAACGAGGTAGTAACGATTGAACTAATGGCAGCAGAAATGCCAACTTAAATTCTTAGTTTAAAAACAAGGTAAAGGAATACTAGTTGTGTCTGATTCTTAACTTTTGATCAATATTATAGTCTATTATTTTGCGTTTAACGAGTTTCAGGGTTTTTGGATGATACTTTGTTTTTGGCTTCACCTCAAAATCAAATCAATTCACTCATAAAACATCTTAAATTATGTTTGTCCTTACTTTTATATTACCAGCAACGTTTTTTTTCCAAATTCATCTCTAGACTTGCTTGCTATTTAAATAATAATAGACTGTCCTTAATAAACCTCATTTGACCTCCAGCATAAACTATTATTAGCCGATTGTTTTTAGTCGTGATTAAAAATACTATTTAGCCTCTTTAACGTAATTTTATTAAACGTTTTTTCTACTTTTTAACACAACTACAGCTTGCAGGCTACTGAGTATTTTACACTGGTTGGACGTTCGCTCGAATATGCTTAACTAATAGCCGTCGTTAAGAAACAATTGATATCGCTATCCCACATGTCTAATACATCTAAGTAATTTGCGACTACTGTATTGGTTTGGGAAATAATGATTTATTCCATACTTTACGGTTACACTGTATATTACTTTTTACTTTTTCTGCACCTGTGTATAAAAATCGACAAACTCACTTGGAAAAACTTCCTCTTACTTCTAAAAATTAACCCGAAATAAAATCTTTCCATTATTAACCCAGCGCCACTCGATCTAAAAAAAGTCATAGAACAGTTTGTTGTTTGAAATTTTTATCATTTTAAGTTCCGCCCATGATACAGTGTTCAATCGTTATTTTCTTTTTAATGGTGTTCATTTGGCAGAGATTTCAGAACTACGTCTGCTGGAATCGACTTGGAATTTCAACATTATTTATCAAACGCTTCGTTTCGATGGGTATGACACTTGGAGTTCGTTAAGTTTGCTGATCAATAATAAAGTTCATAATATCAACTATTCATAATAGTTACGAAGATAGACGTGACATCCTTTGTTTATTCGTTAAAAATGAACTTGGAGAATGGATATTTTTGAGTGAAAAAGAAATTTTTTAATACATCCACAAAAGGCACGGCACTGCAGCTGTTGGTGGTATCTGATGTTCATATCTTTGTAATTATTAATTTAAAGAAAATGTACGTGCGATGTTCATGAACAATTAAAAATCATCTCAAAAACAAGAAAATTTCAAGCTGACATTATCTTTAATGTTTGATTGATTAATGTCGTCTGAAAGACAACAGCCGCTTGTGCCTCGTTATTTTTATTCCATTCGATACTAGTATTGGAGAAACTTCGAAGTGTTAATGAAAAAATTTAATTCATAATAACGTTGGAAATGAAAATATCAAAAAACATTGTGGTTTAATATCCCGTCAAAAAAAAATTAATATACCATAAAGAACGTGCAGAAGATATAAAATGTAAATTAAGATTACGTAACTGCAACTACCAAGAGGATGTCGTCAGTGGCGCGGATGTGCTTGCTTCCTGTGTCCCTCTAGATCAATACAAATATTAGGTTTTTTAAGTTATTTCTATACATGGACAAAGCCAGTATATAGAGCTAAAGCAACCCTTAAAAATGATCCCGTTCCCTACTACTAATAAATAAACTTCTTAAACAAGCCAGAAGAGACACTTCCATTCAATTCTCGCTTAGAAATTATTGGTAAAATTTGAAACGATGAGTTAATTATCGCATACAATTTAGAAGAAAAAAATAAAATAATAATTCGGTAAGACAAATTGTTAACTGGCTTTATGATAGGCCTACCCCTTCATTATCAGCTGTACATAATACAGGGTGATTGATTAGTGTGATAAAGTTCAGTGCCTCCTTTGTCCTTTGAGATATCAATTTGAAAATTTGAGGGTTTATAGCCATCATCAGTCTCCACATTTTAAAATTATTTACAATCTTACATGGTGTTCCAGAATGCCGTGCCATATCAAAGTTACATTTTTTTAAATGAAACACCCTATATTTTATCGCATATTTGGAATCAGCTTGACCTCCCCATTACAATAATATAGGGTTGTGATGTGTTCTACGGAGTATTTAAAAAGTTATAACCAATTTTCCATAAAAATCGTAACAAGTTCAATACCCTGTACAATGTAAGAGAAATTCAAGAATAAAAATCTGTTGCGGCCAAAGCATTTGAATAGTAGTAAAAATCCTGGAAAATTATTTATTTCGTTAATATTCATTGAATCTGATACAGGGTGAATCAAAATAAGAATACATTATTTTCTCGGTTTTTTCAAATGGATTCCCCTGTATTTTATGTCAGAATCGAAAAGTACTACCAACATACTTCTTTTTTTATATAGCATTCCCTATACCTAAAATTATTAGTTCTTGAGATATTTTGATTTTTCTATGCAAAACTTTGATTATCTCAAAAAAATTGGTCCTACTTCATATTCACCAACAATACCTCCCCACACATTCAACGACCATCTAGTTTGACTGTGTGTCACTATGTGATATGGATTAGTTTATGAATAATAGTGAAAGTTGTGCCTATTAACACAACCATTTTTATGAAACGTGGCTCTTTATACTTGTGAGTGGGTTTTCAGTAACTGCCAGCAAAAGATTAATTTCATTTTCTTCTGTCACAGAAGTTTTTGTTTTGTAGGTTGCCGTCTTTCAGGAAAACGTTCATGGTATTCTCTTGCTGACAGTAAGGCGTTTTTTCTTGCATTCTCCCAATATCCAGATCATATCAATCATTTCATCACTAGTGAAATTCATTTTTGCCCTAGTTCAAATTCTTCAAAACTCCAAAAAATGTACCAAACCGCTAAATCAAAAAAAAATAATGTACCTACTGCCATGTCATGTTATTGTCAAATATCAATCACACCCAACACACAATTAATTATTAAATAATTAGATATAATCAATGTTTTGCATAGAAAAATCAAAATATCCCAAGAACTAACAATTTAAGGTATAGGGAATGCTTTATAAAAAAAGAAGTATGTTGATAGTACTTTTCGATACTCTCATGGAATACAGGGTGATCCATTTGAAAAAACGGAGAAAACAATGTATTCGTATTTTGATTCACCCTGTATTAGATTCAATGAATATTAACGAAATAAATAATTTTCCAGAATTTTTACTACTATTCGAACACTTTGGCCGCAACAGATTTTCATTCTTGAATGTCTCTTACAATGTACAGGGTATTGAACTTGTTACGATTTTTATGGAAAATTGGTTATAACTTCTTAAATACCCCGTAGAACACATCACAACTTATATTATTGTGATGGGGAGGTCAAGCTGATTCCAAATATGCGATCAAATATAGGGTGTTTCATTTCAAAAAATGTAACTTTGATATGGCGCAGCATTCTGGAACACCATGTAAAATTGTAAATAATTTAAAAATGTGGAGACTGATGATTGCCATAAACCCTCAAATTTTCAAATTGATATCTCAAAGGAGGCACAGAACTTTATCACACAAATCAATCACCCTGTAAAATTCAGAATTTTGAACAACGAGATTTTTTCAAGTCCTGTTTCGACACAGAGCTTGTCCACTTAAGGTGGACAGATGATATTTTTGGTTTCACATTTTTCCAGATCGTTTTATAAATGGTACTATCTTATGTCCCACACGTTCACCAGATTTGGCTCCATTGTATTGCTTTTAAGGGTAGTTTTGTAAATTCAGTAATTATGTTTGTGATAGCTGACCTACCAATTTGGAAAATTTGCGTGCTCGAATTTCACAAATATATAAGTATTTACAATAAAGTTCCACCCTTAAGTTATGTAAATGGAATGGTTGTTAATCGATACACACTTCAATACACAAAATCACCAAACACAAAAAAGTAACAACAAACGCGTTTTTATTAACAAAATTTCCAAAATAAGCGAAAGAAAGAAAAAAAAAGCGCTATCCCAATAAAAACCGTTCCTGGAACGTGCACTTCACTGGATTCCATTTCTAGTGGACTGCATATCGTTAGAATGTCATGAAATAAAATATTTTATTTCACATTTTACCAGAGGTGTGATCTACTATGAATGGACCTTAATAAAATTTGACAACAAAGTTTTGTAATCTTAAACTTCAAAATATTATTGATTGTCTAGTTGTCAAATTTTTTCGTTGTGTCAGATAGGGACCAAAACGCTACCGAAACGTCGAAATAAAAAAACATTGTGGTTTGATTCCCAAAAAAAAACAAGAAATAGAATGTTTGAATTATTACAATTTTTGAATATCCATGCCTATGATTGTAAGAACGATAGAAAACTCAACATACAGGTCGAAAAATAATCAAAGAATTGGTATTGTTTGTATACAGAAGTTTCAAAAATTGAAGATACATGTCAAAGGTCAAAAATAATAATATTTTAACTGACCAAACTTTATTTTTTTGCCACTACTGATGTTCGTGCCAGTGAAAAATAGTATTTTTAGAATAGCTTTTATAATACTACCCTAATCAGTAATAATGGAGGTAAATTAAAAGCATATTTAACTTCAAGGCCGGAATACTTGTGCGTCATGAACCTTTCAAATTAATGTACTTCGTATCGATTCGTTCTAGAGTTTTTTTTGTTCGATCTATTTCTACTTCTACACTGCCATAACTAGTTAAATATATAAATCTTCTAGAAAATTTAATGCACGAATCTCGTGTGAAACCAGAGATATAAGAGCCTCTAATATTTTCCCTTAGGTGATCATTAGAATCGATTTTAGTTGAAGGACAAAGAATAAAAAATATAGATATCGAAGAAAAATATATTATTCTAACACTTTACAAAGTTTTGAAATTTTTTTTTTAAAAAACGTTTATCATAATTCAATGTCCGTTTGGGCATATACGAGGATGTATTGATATCTACTTAGCCTAAACCAATTCCATGCATAAACAAAATATTGCGTTACCATAGCAACGAACAATAACTTATTAGAAGTGGCAGTGTGAAGTTTGACGTCAAAAAAGTAAACCAGAGTTACGCAATAAATTAAAAGAAAAAAGATGTTCACCGAAATTGTGAAAATCGAAAAATTGGAATATCGAGCCATCATCAAGTACCTGTATTTAAAAGGGTTAAGAGGTAAGCAGATTTACGAAGATATGCTTAATACCCTTGGTGATCAATGTCCTTCGTATGCGACCGTGAAAAATTGGACTGCAAACTTCAAAAGAGATAAATTTTCCATTGAAGATGATGACCGATCGGGAAGGCCAGTTTCTGTGTCAGTCCCCGAAAATATCGATGCAGTTCATGACATGATTTTATCAGAACGTCGAATTGGGCTAAAACGGATATCTGAAGCACTGAATATTTCATAAGAACGCGTTCATCATATAGTTTACGTCAATTTGGACATGAGAGAAATTGCTGCAAAATGGATCCCCAAATGTTTGAATGTTGACCAAAAGCGTGCAAGGGTAGAAGCGTCGCGTTCGATCTGTGCTCGATTTGAAAACGATGTAGTTTTCTTAAGCCGAATTGTTACTATGGATGAGACTTGGGTACATTTCTACGATCCAGAAACAAAGCAACAATCGATTGAATGGCGACACTGTGGTTCTCGAAGACCTAAAAAGTTTCTGCTGGAAAAGTTCTTGCTTCAGTTTTTTCGGATTGCCATGGAGTAATCATGATTGATATTTTGGATAAGGGTAGAACAATAACTGTAGATTACTATTCGACATTACTGACCACTCTACGGGAAAAAATTAAGAGAAAAGACGCGAAAAGCTATCCAAAGGTGTTTTGTTTTTGCAGGACAACGCCCCTGCACACAAATCTCATGTTGTCATGCAAAAAATTCGTGATTTAGGGTTTGAATTACTAGAACATCCCCTTTATTCACCAGATTTGGCTCCGTTCGACTATTGTCTCTTTCCTCAACTGAAAAAAAGTTTAAAAGGTCATACATTTTCTTCCAACGAGGAGGTAATAAAAGCTGTGGAGGTCTGGTATTCAGAGCAAGAAGAAACATTTTTTTTGAAAGTTCTAGAGTCGTTGCAGGTTCGCTGTAATAAATGTATCCAATTAAGTGTAATAAAATATTTTGACATTGAAATTTTGTTTGGTTCTATAGTGAGCTGAGAATTTTTCAATATATCCTCGTATAGTTGTTTCTTCTTAGTTGAACGGTCACTGTTTAAAAACAAATCCAAAACTTTGTAAAGGG
Source organism: Lochmaea capreae (assembly GCA_949126875.1). Taxonomy (NCBI): domain Eukaryota; kingdom Metazoa; phylum Arthropoda; class Insecta; order Coleoptera; family Chrysomelidae; genus Lochmaea; species Lochmaea capreae. Next base: position 4,973,836 of record OX421408.1, read on the forward strand.
TTAGTATGTGAGGACATAATAAAGAAGCAAGGTTGTCAGTATATTTTCTAAAATTGCTAAGCTCACGCCAATGCCGAACTTCCTCCGATCGCCACGAACAAAACTCCTTCTTTTTCACCATTACCATCACCTTTATATCTTATCTTTTCGCATAAATTTCTGTGGTAAATACCACCACAGCCTCAACCATGCAGTAGAACCACCCTTGAGAAGAGTGTCATGCCGGCATCTTTCTTGAGTGGCCACTCTAGCGAACATCAAGTTACAAGATGTGGACTAAAGCAGTGGGGAAGTCAAACTAAAATTTTCTAGCGTTTGTAAATAAAAAAGCAAAGTTGATTTTAAATTGACCGCTACTGCACTTTGTAACGTTTTTAATTTTAACGAATCATGATAACGAAACAAAAAATCAACTCGCAGCCAACACCAAAACTGGGATTCGCGCCAGCTTCGGTCCCCTGACACAACATAAACTGCTACAAGGCTATACGAACGCTGTTTTAATTATGCAAATATTAAATGTTCGCCCTCTTGAATGTGTATATCTCGCCGTTAACTGTGGAATACAAACTACCGAGAGGATTATATTAATATTTGAACAATGGAACAAGAACCACCTAAAATGAAAAAAATAATATTGAAAATACTTCTTTCTAGAAAACATGAAAAATGTATTAAAACTGTTCATGATAATAAATTTAGATTCCTCTAGTTTTTCGGTTACTTTTAAAAACTATACCTACATCTTCAACAAAACCGTTCTCTATATATATTTTTTTATTTCAGGAATTTCTCAGTTGGCCCAATGTGGACAACTCGGGGAATTACCAGAACTACCAGCACCCGATGAACAACGTCTTCAGAGAGCTGCGCTAATTTTGCAGCAAAGGCTAGTACTTCGTCAATGGCTTTACAAATACAACCTACATTCCTATTATCCTAAATTGCTGTCCGTAGAAGTGACCTCTCTCGAAGACGTTTATTGGTTGGAAGATAACAAGGCTAAACAGGTTGGTATCACACACTATATAGAGTTGGAAAATATAATGAGCTGCCAGAGATTGTGGATGGAATTTTTTTTTCATATTTTAGGTATTCTCCAAAGATTTTCCTCGCTGGTCTACAGCTAGACAATCTTTGCCAATTTCCAAGCAGCGTTTGGAAGTACTAAAGGCCGATCTTTGGTCAGAAGTTGTCAAAAGCAGTCATCACCAAGACGCCTGGACATGGGGTAAGTCATCAAAACGTTTGTGTTTATCTTGAGAACCTTCAAAAGTTGAAAAAATTGCTTTTAACTTTATTTTCCTAGTTTTTGATCTCATTCACAATTCTCTTCACCTGTATTTTTACATTAACCCCCGTACAAACGTTGAGTGACAATTTAAAAAGACAACTCTTAATCTGTTATTTAACGTTTCCCATTATTTGTACTAGAAATACCTAAATCAAGTTGAGCTTAATATATTTGTTTTGTATAATCTGATTTAGTAAATCGGCTTATCTGAAATTGTAGTCTAAATCCCACGGATTATGTGCTTAGTATTAGACTTAGTTTTATGTGGAATAGGGTGAAAAGATTAAAGAAATGTTTTATGGTTTTAAAGGTAAACTATAAACTGGTTAGCCGTTAATGGGTTCTTTTTACTTTGGTGACCTTCTTTACATTTTACGAGGTGTGAAAAATACACTTGAATAAAGAAAATATTATTTGGTTAGAATATTGATTTTAAATTATTTGTAAGGACACTATTTTGCGGTATCAGCCTCAATGTAATATTGGAATAGGCAAAGCCGAAGAAAAGACAAGATCTGATTATTGGAAAGATCTAGTAGGGCTTAGACAATCTAAAGTTTCTGATGGGTGGCTACAACCAAAAAAGTAAAACTGCACTAAGAGGGATCCTAACGGGACATTGCCGCTCAAAATAGTGGAGGTAGAATTATGTAGATTATGTGGCATGGAAGAAGAAACCACCAGCTACAGCAATTCAGAATCCTAAGGCACAGCAACTAGGAGATTATTGGATAGAAGAGGGACATTTACCTATGTTGAAGCCTGCAGATATCCAAAAATTCATCAGGGAAATAGGAGCTACTAGTCTCCGAGACGTTTTTCAGGATCTAAGTAGAAGTAAGGGGGCACAAAATAGATCTTTTGTAGGTCTCAGTGAATGTCACCCCATTATACATAATAATAATAATAATTTATTCTTAAAAAGCACAAAGATATATCACATTAAAATACAATAAAATAAGAATAAATTGATACTCAATAAGTGCAAAGCACTTGTTTTGAGAATTAATCGATCAATAAAATAAAATGCAATAATATATAAAATATAAAACGGATAAAACAGCTAAACAAATAAATAAAATGGATGAAACTACACAAATAAAATATAATAATAGCATCCAGGAATTTAAGGAAGTATTGATGTTAGAAAATATTGGATAAGAGGTTTCTTGGTACTTCTAACAGGAACTTTTTCACAAGTCTTTTGAATCTGGGAAGTACTTTAGTGGATCGAATTGTCTCAGGAAGAATATTAAATATTTTTGGGGAAAGGTAATAAAACGATCGTTGACTTAGAGTTTTTTTTACTGTCGGGAAAATGTGTAGTGATCTATTTCGTGTGTGGTAGGTATGGCTTGTTAATTTATGAGTTTTATTGAAGTACTTCACACTCGAGCATAAGATATAAAGTTGTCTCACATCCAAAACATTACATTCCCGGTATAATAGATTTGAGCTGTATAATCGGCTTCTTGAATGTATTAGTTTTAGGAATCGCCTTTGAAGAACTTCTACCTGGTTAATTCTCGTATCAGCAGCACTACCCCATGCCACTATTCCATATCTTATATGACTTTCAACTAACGAATAATATAATTGTTTGAGAGTTTGGAATGGTAAACATTTTTTTAAATACCTAAATGTATATAAGATACTTACAAATATTTACAAATAAATAAATAAATAAATACTTACAAATAGCTTTTACATTACCGCATTATAATTGCCAATTTTTTTAAATATTAAAATTGATATAGTATGTTATCCTTAAGAAACAGACATATGACATCTCAGACCTTTCTGTAGACCTATATAAGATACACCATTCGATCATGCATTGTTTTGTTACATCAAAGGGTTTAGGCAGCGTTTTCATTAAAAGCTCCCAGACGCTTTATTTTTTCCGACACCTCCAACAAATGTTTTATTTTAGCCAATGTATGCAAAAACTTGATAAATTATATACTAAAACCTTCTTCTCTTTTTTATCCATTGGTGAAAACCATAGTTTCGTAAATGTTTTTTTTTTGTATAAAAATTCAATTTCTTGACCTCGTATACTTTACAAATTTGGTATGAATTTTTCTTTATTTTTGCAATGTTTTCCCGCTTTAAACGATAGCACATTATTTTTAATTCGAATTGTTTAACCTTACGTAGAAAATTAAATCGCCCGTAAAATTCCAACATTTCCTATTGTTAAACGATATAACGTCATTTATGCAGTTGATAAAATAATTAAGTACCTGCTGTATACCTTAGTTTATTATCGCACTTCATGAATACACTATTAATGAGTTATTTAAGGTTATCTTCCATTTTTGAAATAAACAAAATACACGGAAATAAAACTATTTGTTTCACTTCTTCTACAGTTTTATTGAAATTAAGTGAGTAGTATATATTTATTATTTAAAAAAACACATTTCTGATTTTTCTTGGATCATCGGAACAATTATTATAGTTATTGTAGGAAAACACAAACAGCCTTATTAATAATAAATTTAGATTATTCTAACATGACTTTAAAATCAAACTAGTGAAAAAACATATTAATAAATACATTTAACATTATTTTAACATGCTATAAGTACGCTCTTAGTAACCATTAGTTAGTATGGTGTTATCGTCTTTATTATTAATAAGGCCGAAAAACTTTTTCTTTATAGGGAGTGTACTATTGGGCACAGTTTGTTGGCAAACTTATGCTTTAGCTTCTCTGATCATTGTTAGATACCTACCTAGTTTTAGCATTTTCAAGAACATGCTAATAAAGACCAACCTGTATATACTTAAGATTATAATGAAAGGTTGTAAAGTCTCTATAGGAAATTCTCAGCGGCAGACATTTAGTCAGGATCTTATAAATCCAGAACTTATATATGTTTATAGAAATTAAATAAAAACAATTTTACTGAAACAATTTATTTTCTAACATATTTAAAGCGACATATTTCCTTCAACAGTTACTTGTTACAAATTACCTTACTTTTTTTTTACATTTTTAAGTCATAAAATTACTTTAACGATCATACGTTGTTTTTTTTCCTTTCACCGCAACTGTCGAGAATAATAGACATTGTTTTATTTTCAGGAGGTATGCTGGTGGTATCCGTATCTGTTGCTGGATTGGTCACTTTGGCTGCTATGACCCAACCCTCATTAGCACCCGAAGCCAAACATTCATTACTTCAATATGTAACCGGAAAATATTTGTTGCCGTCGAACTGTAAGGTAAGGATAATATTAAAATTCATTTATTTAAAGATTACTATTTATAAATTGTGTAAATTGTTGGTTTTATCTTTTATATACTTTTTATAGAAACTGGTAATGTTCCTCAACCCTTTATCCCCTGCACCAGTTTGTACAAGTTTAAATTTGTTTAGGTATTGAATGACACTCCATGAAATTATAAATCTCCGTATTTGTCTTGGGGATTTTTACTCAGTAATGTTTGTGTTGTTCTTAGAGTAATAGATAGATTTATTTCATCACATTAAATACAAATGTACATTAGTGACAAGTCAAACTGACAAAGTAAAAAACAAACAAACAATAGTTACAATTAATATGCAATACGTCTAAAATAGTTATTTCTAAATTTGAAACAAAAAAACAAAAACTAACATGTTAAAAGATTATTGTCTCACAATTTAAATACTCTTCGATAGAATAGAAACAGTGCCTCAATAGTGAGTGCTTAACTCTAACCTTGAAATGGTTGTAACTCAAACCAGTAATGTCTGCTGGTATTTTATTGTATAAATGTATGTTGGGTGAATTTCGAGCTGATAGATCCAGTAGATGAAATTGAGGCCTCAGTTGTGCACCTCTTCGAGTTGGGTAATTATGAAAGTCAGCGTTTGTAAGATATTTTATGTATTTCTAAAACATTGTAAAGTATGAAAATACATGGCAAGGGTAGAATTTTAAGCTTTTGAAATAAAGGACGACAGTGTTCTCTTCGAGAAACATTGGCTATGATCCTGATTGCTTTTTTTGCATAAGAAAGGCTTTAATTGCATGTGAAGACTGCCCCCATAAAAGTGGCTGTTGAAAAGAGAAAAGTATATCTGTAATACCATACTTTGACTAAGACACATTTTCAGTTGTCTTAGTATGAACAGTTGTGTAGAAAGTTTTTTGCACAAACCAGCAATATGTGCTTCCCAATTTAATATTTCATCAATTTTAAAACCCAATAAATCTACATGATGCTTCGTTGTTACTTGTCGATTTGATGACAATATAATTTTCTGTGTCTTATCCCTGTTTAGTTTGAGATAATTTGAAGTTTCAGAATTATTATCTGCTCTAGAACATAGGTCCATTAAATAATTAATATTTGAGTCTGCTTCTACTGTTGATGCATCATCTGCATAGCAAAATGGTAAGCTTGGAAGTAAGAAATTGAAAATGTCATTAATATATACCACAAAAAGAGTTGGTCCCAGTATGGAACCTTGTGGTACACCATACGAAATGGATCTACATGTGCTAGAATTTCCAGCTGTATAAACAACTTGCTTTCTACCACATAAGTAGGTTTTCATTATTCATATAGTGTTGCCATATTTCAGACCGAAAAAATTATTAACACGCATTTGTTTCGTTTAAACCTCAAAAGTTTCAAACAAAAACATATTTTGATTACATAAACTACTTAGGATAATTATTTTAAAGTCGTTTCTATGTAATTTCTTGAAAGTACATTTTTATTTTGTACGTTTCTATCGTGTCCTATAATTCAGTTGTCGCATTTCGAAGTAAGACATCTGGCAAAGGGTCGGCAAGTTACCTTAGAATGTGATGTAATGTTGGATTCACTTTTTAATGTATTAATCTGAGGTGTTGCTCCTTGATCCAGATCTTGACAGTACTAGAGTCTTTGGTATACCAAAAATCTGTCCAGATTCAGGACGAGTGTCATCCGAGCTTCATTGCTATCAAAACCCTGGCGGCCTTGTACTTAGTGTCACCTTGACGTTTTCAGTACTTCGTCAATTTGAGTGCCGCCGGTCTGAGTTACTGACATTCATGGATCTGTTTGCCTTTGACAGCTCTTGTGTTCTTTTCTTTCGCGCACTGCAACACTGCGTATATTTCCTCCTAAAATAAAGAGGTGTAATTTATCAGATAACTTTCACCCCTTTCTCAACCTTATCTTCTTTCAGCTTCTATCGTATAATTGTATCCCAATTTTCTTATTGTCCGTCTTCCTGCTTCTGATTGTTTTTCAGATGATCTCTATTTGTTTTAGGTGAATTTCCAATGGGCGTGTCCTCATCCAGTGGGCCAAACAGTTTGTTTTACAGTGCAATTCTACCAACGTAATGGACAGCCTTATCCAATCTGTGATACTGATAATTTTACTGTTGAAGTTTGTGGAGGATCGAGAAAGGTAAGTTTTGACAAATCTCATAACAACAACTAATTCAATAATTTGATTTCAGTTAGCCGTTATAACGGAATTGGGATCTCCAACAGATCCGAACAGTGCCAATGTGGCAAAAGTTAAATTTACCGTCCGACACGCCGGTCAGTATCGAATTTCTGTTATGGTCGGCACACAACATGTCGCAGGAAGCCCTTTTACAACGGTATTCGTCGCTGGACCGGCGTTTGCACAAAGGACCATGGTTGTGAGGCATTGCAGCACTGTCGTATGCACTGCTAATGTTGCCCATTTACTTTACATCGAACCGAGAGATGAATACAGCAATGTTTGTCGGTATTCGTCTACCGATAATCCTACAGAGGTAATAAATTATATCATATCTTTTTTCTTACCTTTTCCTTTGATTTGTTGATGGCCTCCGAAAAAAAAAACCATTTATTGGCTTCTCCTTGGTTTAGAACTCCGTCTAAGAATTTTCTTGCCCTAAGAAGGATTCTAGAAGTTGTTGTAGCGATATTAGTTGCAGAGTTTATATACGAGTAGCTGAAAGATATGATCCAGTTTCACAAAAAATTTCCACCAGCATTAGCCTAATTTATTTCTATTCAGTCAAAAGTTAAAAGAAGATAAGAAAGTTAAGTAACATTTTGTCTATTTTATTTTAGGGTTATACTGTCGAGATAGTGCAATTAGGAAGCCAATCATATGAATCTGAATTAGAAATAGACAAAGAAAATTTTACCACAAGTTTAGATTACGATTGGGAGAGTCAACGAGTCAGCGTACAATTAAAATTTGTTAGAGAAGGTTGTTACCATTCCACAATATATTATCACGGTTCCGAATTACATAATGGAGATTTTGATATTATAGTTTTAAATAGTAAGTACATTCTGGCATTTTTATATGAACTAACGCGTTAACGTTGTGGCGCTACGTATCGCAAGACCTGTTTTCTTAATAGTAGTACAATAAAATCCAAATTTGTCTGGGAATGCTTAGAAAACTCAGTGCCACAAATAAGGTAACCCTGAAATGGGTGCCAGGTCACAAGGGAATTGAAGGGAATGAAAAAGCAGATGACCCAGCACGAGAAGGATCGGTGGGCCGGCAACCGGTGTAACAAATGCTTCGGTAAGTACCACATAAAACCAGTGGGTACACAAATACTGGCAAACAATTCCGAAGCTCAAACAGTAAACTGATACCCATACCAAACTTACTGAAGAAATCCTAAAGTTAAATAGGAGAGATATCAGGCTGGTAACCGGACACTGCAGCCTGAGAAAGCACCTTCACACAATGGGGATCTTCTAAGAAGAACCTATATGTAATGTGAGGCTCTATTCCTCCGGGAAATAGGACTAAAGGAGCTACTAGTATCTGAGACTCTCCTCAGAAACTAAGTAGAAGTAAGGGGGCACAATAGATCTTTTAGGTCTCAGTGAATGTTACATACAATGTGAGGCTCTACGTTGGTGGAGGTATAAACAGATAGGGCCGGACGATCCTGTATCCAACCTCACCAAAAGAGATATTAGGCGTTTTGCTGCGAGGTACCGGTTGACTGCCGATTCAATGAGAACGGTACTAGAGTTTGTTCAACCATCCTTTGCCGTTACGTCATACATTGTCCAGCTTTATCTTTCATTCATGAAATAGATGAGACGGAATTATGACGTCATTAACGTATTTCTTAACTAATGTCGTCGTAAATTTTATTTGTTACTTTTGACAGTTCAGTTGTCATTTTTTGATTCTTTCAGTATTTTTGCTCATTTACGCCTTTTTCAATTAATTTTTCATTGTCAAAATGCCTTTCCGGTATAATGAGAAAGAGCAAAGTTTAATTTTGAAGTTGATTAATTACTTTTCAAGAGAAAGAGATGCTGGAATGCCGCTTTTACCGTTAAATGTAATCTGAATGATCTGATCTGAATGAATCGGAATCCCACAATGATGAAGATGATTTTGTCAGTGATGAAGCTTAGACTTTGCGTATCATTTCATTACATATGCTATTTCAGTTTTTATTGGGAGTTTTTTCAGAAATAAAAAACTAAATTATGTAAAAAGGTACGCAACGTATAAAGCAAAATACAATTTTTGGCATTACCTCACATTAATTTGTAGTATTACTCTAAGGGTATTACCAATTTATTCATACAAACACACCTTAACATGCATCATTGAAAACAATTCTTCACATATATCTCATTGATTATAATTTTGAGGTTAAGTGTAAAATAACATTTACCTAATATAAGACAAACGTAAAACGGCAGAATACGTCACCGATTATGACGTAACGGCAAAGGATGGTTAAACAAACTCGTATCATTACCCTTTTTTAATGTGCTTTTATCTCTTTTTATTGGTTTCTTCGCAAAAATGCGTTGGGTCTTGTTTTGGGTCAGACAAAAGTTTGAACCGGCCTGTCGCAAAAACGTTACGGCCCCGAAAAATTGTATAACGTTGAGTCAACGGTACCACGCCGCAAAACGCCTACTGTGAAGAGACTTCTAGATCTCATCAAGGTCACAAATCTGCTCACGAACTAACAGACAAACAGGACAATACAATAAGCCAACGGCTGCAGTGTTGGGGCCTCCTAACCCGGCCTGTTTCGACCGAGTACCAACCAACCAACGCGTTAACGTTTTGTCTTCATCCTACAGGTATTGCAGTCCTGGAATATATTTGTCGTTGTCTTCAGTAAACTACGTGTTCTTCAAGTTACCGTTGTCCATTTTTCTTTCAAGGGAGCAACCATAAATGAAGTGTTCAAAACCTAATGTAGCAAATCAAAAAATAAATATTTCTTTCTTACTTAGCAGAATTCTTTTTCATTTTAGGTGTAGATTCGACTCTAGTACATAAAAACGTGGCTTCTAAAAACCATAACATTTGTTACGATGCAAAATTAGTCGGGATTCACGGAGAGAGAATACCGAAACCTAAAAAAGTTTTATGTTACGTTTCACCAAAACAACTTATTATTAAGGAACTTATTTTAAAGTTTATACCAAAAAGGCTGTTCACTTTTAGGTTATGTCCATCGACAAAGGTAAGCACTAAGAGACACAAGTAGAACTTGAGGTGCATTTCAACTAATACGCGGAACGGCGATGTGTGCCTAACCCTTTAGGTCAATTCCAGCTCGTGTATGACGTTTGACAGCGTATTGTTTCAATTCATCCGTCACTTCTATAATACAGGAGTTCAGTCTAAGGTCAGCGTGGCCAACAAAAAGTGGTTTTTCTGGCAATAATGACAGTTAATGTCTACCATTCAAAACATAAGATTTTTGCAGGTTTTTCATCATTACGAACATCTAATTTGCTTTATTAAAACAATGAATACACCCCCGAAGCGTGAATCTTAAAATTTAAAATGACGTTTTAGCTGAATAATTAACGCATCAATGACCAATACTTCTTGGAATTCTCCATTCCATCTCTGTCATTATGTCACTAGTTATGTCAGATGTCACTGGAAAAAGCAATGAGAAGAATTAAGAGATACAACTAACTAGAACTAGAAAAGTCTAATTGAAAATAAACATGAACGATTAAACGAATGTCAATAAAAACAATTAAAACCGACATCTGACATAACTAGTGACACAAAACAGAAATTAATAGGTCGATTCTGTGTTTTTCGTAATTGCTTACGAATCTGTAGCTAACGAAAGTTCTGTAAATGGGATTTTACAGAATCTGTAACTTTGCGATTCTGTGATGTCTGTAACTCACTGAATTACAGATAGACATTTGAACTACTGTACGTCAAATTTCGATACTTCTAACCTATAACTGTAACCAAATAACCAGAGACAACCTCAAACTGTACAAAAATATTCCATTTCCAACGACAGCAGTCAATACACACGTAAATATTTACCAAATCTGTAACTATTTTAAAGATTCCTGTAAGATACAGTTGTACGCAGAATAGCAATTCCCCTGTAAAGTTACAGATTATCTTACAGACGTGCACAGAATAGACCCATAAATGGTGACATACCAAAAGTAGGGCCACCGATGCGTTGAGTATTCAGCTAAAACGTGATTTTAAATTTTAAGATTCACGCTTCGGGGGTGTATTCATTTGATTTGATAGAGCAATATAGATGTTCGCAATGTTAAAAAACCTTATGTTTTGAATGGTAGGCATTAACTGTCATTCTTGTCAGAAAAACCACTTTTTGTTGGCTACACTTATCCTAGATTGAACTCCTCTATTGTAAGTTTGACGTGAAAATAGAAGAGGCCTCTATTTTCACAACAAACGTCACATCGCCGTTCAGATTGATCCTATGAGAGTTTATAATAAATGTTTGTTTATCTTTTGCAGTTTAATTTCCATGCAGACACGTTAAAATTCAGCGAATTTTATTCTACTTCATTTACCGTTGATGACGGCTGTCAGCCGAAAATCGAATTAGTGTCAAAAGATAGAAATGTCATAGCTGCTACTTTCGCGCAATTTCTTTTAAAGAATATGGGCGGATCGGAAACGTTCAAAGACAAACAAGATTTCTTTTATCACGAAGTAAGGAAATTCCATCAAAAACATTACCACGAGAAAATTTCGATGAAAGTAACTAGAGAAAAACTACTGGAATCTAGTATGAAGGCCACCAAAAATTTCTCCGTTTCCGATTGGTGTAAGAATTTCGAAGTTAATTTTCAAGGTGAACAAGGTAAGTTTTTCGAATTTTTGGTAAAGTCTAACTAAAGTCAGTGTGATGACCATAAAATAAAGCAATGTTGTCAGATATATTTTCTAAAATTGTTGGGCTCACTATACAAATGTTTCCCATTACTTCAGTAAACTGTTAGCTCGTGATGTTCTCAGAAAGCTAGTTTGAAAATATTTAAAAAAAAATACATAATATAAATTCATTAGTAAGCATTAAAAAAAATCGTTCGAAATTGCTGTAAAAAGAGAAATTAATTAAAACAACTTTTTGTATGCCTACTATATTTAAGAAAATTTTGTATGTCTGGCAATTCATTGCAGGTGTTCAGCGTTATACAATAATCAAGTACATTATTGTTTATATTATAATGGAGTAACGGGTCACTTACTAAGGCGGACTAACTAACTAAAAAAAATTAAACTCCGAGGGTGGCCTGCGATATTAGAGAGATATTAGTATTGTGTGTCGATTCAGGAGCGTGTGTGAATTTTGTTTTAAAGAAATATTTAAAATAATAGTAGCAAATGTCTAGTATCTATTTCTTGGTCGAGTGAGTTTAGTGAATCAATATAATATTTATTTGTTCGTAGACGTTATGGTGAATTTTATGATTATAATTTATTTGTAATTAATTAGAATAGCATTTTGGAGAAACGACAGTCCAAGATGATGCGCGGGAATCTAATAATTTGGCGCCACAAACAAATGCAAATGACTCGGCAATAAATGATAGCGATGATAGGGCCGAATTTAAGAACAAAGATTTACATGTTCAGAGACAACGCGTTGTTTTAAATATGTAGGCGTGTTTGAAAAAAGAAAATTCTGAAATTTCTGATAATGCGGTTATCGCGAGAATTCACGAATTAACGTTAATCGGGTTTACAACGATTTATAAAGTAATAGTACCAAGTTTAGAACTGATTCGTGATAAATTGCGGGATATTCCTGAATATACCTATCAATGTTTTATTGAATTGTGGATTCAAATATAAGAAGTTAGATAATCGAATGGTGATAATGGAATCTCGGCGTATCGTTGAACTAAGACAGGAGTATTTGCGCAAAATAAAAGGGTACCGTGATTCAAATAGAACTATCATTTATTTAGACGAAACTTGGTTTGATACGCATGATGTTGTCAAGTATGGTTGGGTTGACGATACAAAAAACTGTTCTTCAGATACTCCGTGTTCTTGAGGAAAACGAGTTATTATTGTATTACACATTTTATGAATTTTGTATGCAGGTTAATTTTTTTTCATTGAAATGGATATAGTAGATTAACATTTTTTCACAATATTTGAATTTATAAAAAATTTATATGCACGCCATTGGGCGGCTTTTTCCTTCAAGGGGATTAAAAATATGAGACGTTTTCTTGCGCCCATGTCTATTCGAATATATATTTGAAAACGATGATTTGTGACGTCACCATTTCATATTTAGTTTTAAATCTTGTTTTGTTGTCAAACAAACAACCTGAAAAAGTTTGCGTAGCACCGTGTATATTATCTCTGTGCGTAGCTGTAGATATTTTTTTTAAATTATCATTTTCATTGTATTTAAAATGGATAATATTAAAGTACATAAACTACTTACAGCAGTATTGCAATTAATAGAGGATGAAGAAACGAGGATGTACCAGAATATTTTAAATTTATGTATGTTTGCTGATACTCCTCAGAATTATTTTACTCTATTGGCGTTCAGGGAAGAATACAGCAAAATCACTTTATTTAGCCAGGAATGGTTAGAGTTTTACATTAATTCTGACTTTTTTCAGTTATTTAGAATGAGAAAGGAATACATGTTGTCTTGACTGGTGGGTTTTTTGGATGATTTCCAAATTTCTTTTTTTTTTCTTCTTCCACAATACCACCAACTTGTTGCTCATGATATTCCACAGTGGTATGTTCTACATCCCCGAATTGCTGTTCAACTTCTTTTAGATAGGCGGCAGCGAAATTAGGATATGTAAAATCATACTTGAAGCCAATGTTTAGAAAAAACATATACAGTACCTTGTAAACTCTGCAGTGTTACAGAAACTACATTTAATAAATATTTTCCAAGATTAATTTGAAACATTTTTTTCACATAAGTATAAACAAACCAAAGTAACCTAACGATAACACGAAATAATGGTGTCATGTGAGTGAAATACGTTTCAAAACCACTCTCATACTGGTTTTGAAACTGACAGCTTAAGTTTTAAAGTGATGTCACCAGTTCAACGCCAAAATGCATGTATTCAAATACTAGGCAAATACTATTCAAATACAAAGGCGCAAGAAAACGCCTATGGTTAATCACACTGACTTTAGTTAGACTTTAAAGGTTTTTACTCATACATTCCATTTTAGGTATTGACTGGGGCGGATTGAGAAGAGAATGGTTCGAATTGATATGCGAGCAACTTTTTGATGCCAAATATAATTTATTTGCTAGTTTTCATGAAGGACAACAATCTTTAGTACATCCGAACCCCTCGAGAGGTACTCATATTAAATTGAAACATTACGAGTTCGCTGGAAAAGTCGTCGGTAAATGTTTATACGAAAGCGCTTTGGGAGGATCTTATAGACAACTAGTTCGAGCTAGATTTACCAGATCTTTTTTAGCGCAAGTGATAGGACTTCGTGTACATTATAAGGTAATACGAGTAGATATATTCTTATTTCATTTTTAATTGTAAATATTTTTTAGTATTTCGAACAAGACGATCCGGATCTGTATCTGTCCAAAATAAAGTACCTTCTTGAGCATAACATCGACGAAATAGAAACGGAATTATACTTCGTCGAAGAACAATACGATTCCAACGGACAACTAGTCAAAATCGTCGAATTAGTCCCGAACGGTTCCAAAATTAAGGTCCTTAATAGTACAAAGCAACATTATTTAGACGCTCTAGCACAATTTAGGTTAGCTTCAAACATTAAAGATGAAATGGAAGCTTTTCTTAGAGGTTTAAACGAGTTGATTCCAGACAATCTTTTGAGTATATTCGATGAGAACGAATTAGAAGTAAGTATTGTTTAAAAAATGATTTTAAAAAATCCCAATTTTAAGTTTGTATTTCCATCAGTAATCTAATTCCCGTGATTAAAAATATTTGTTGCAATGGGCCTTTCAGCTTCTTCTCTGTGGCACCGGTCAGTATAGTATCGCAGATTTCAAATCCCATCATGTTGTTAATGGCAATTCTACGGAATTTCGGAGAATAGTCGGTTGGTTTTGGGCTGCAGTTGGTAATTTTACGCAAGAAGAAATGGCGAGACTGCTCCAGTTCACCACCGGTTGCTCGCAATTACCGCCGGGTGGATTTAGAGAACTAACACCGCGGTTTCAAATCACCGCTGCTCCCACATTTGGGAATCTTCCTACCGCACATACTTGGTAAGTTGAATGTTTTGTCATTATATTATGGAACTGCGTCACCAACGTGCCAATGTGTCGTGTTCCGTCTCGATTGTATCATTTATTTGTAGAAGTCGAAAGATTATAGATTAATACTATTATAACGCCTTACAAAGTTTTTAAAAAATACTATTCAAAGAATAGAGACCGTTCACTAAGAAGCAACAACTACTTCTATATATAGCTAGAAAATTGGGGCTATCTGTATCTGTAGAGTAGGGAGGGTGAGTGTAGGCTCACAGCACTTAGGCCACATGTGATCCATTGTACATCCTCCCGAGGAGTTGTCCTCCTAGGTCATCGTCCATCCTGTCCTTCCGAGTTTATCACCTTTATATCGGCAGGTGTAGGCCAAGACTCACCGAACACACACTCTCTTATTGACGATAACTCCGGGCACTCGCATAAGACATGCCTGAAAGATTCATCTTCCTGTTCACACATTCTGCATATAAGAGTGTCCACTAGCCCCATTGTATGGAGGTGTTTCCTTAATTGACAGTGGACAGTCAGAAATCCTACTGTTAAACGTAGGTTTTTACTGGTCATCGCCAAATATTTCTTCGGCTCCAGCTTCCCAGGGTCGCCCAGGGTGATCCTGGCAAAACTTTGATTCCATCCCATCTCTTAAGGGATTGAGTATGGGTGTAGCGTTTGGCTAGTTCCGCAATTGTCGAAGTCGTTAGGCCGTAGGTGTCTCTGGATCCTAAAATTTTTAGTCCAGCCGCCTCCCTGAATCGGCAATGCGATTTCCTTTACGTCGTGCCCTTCAACCCACCTCAGGATAATATTGTTATCTGCCGAGGCGTTAGCTAAATCTCGATGGCACTCTAATACTAGCCCTGAAGTAACACGTTGTCTGTTCAAGGCTAATAGGGCTTGTCTGCTATCAGTGCAGATTGTTATGTTTTTGCCAGAAATTCCTTTTCTGGTTAGTTCTTTTGTGGCAATTGAGATACCAGCCAGTTCTGTTTGAACCACGCTGGTATTGTTCCCCATTCCCCACTTAATCCTTAGGCTTAGTGCTCTGGAGTAAACTCCACATCCTGAGCCTTCTTTCATTTTTGAGCCATCATCTGTATACAGGGTGTAACAAAAAGGCAGGTCATAAATCATACCACATATTCTGGGGCTAAAAATAACTCGATCCAACCCAAGTTACCCTAGTACAAATGTGCATGCGAAAAAAGTTACAACCCTTCGAAGTTACCAAATGAAAATTGAATTTTTCAAATATTTCGACAGTTGTTCGATGTATTATAATGAAAGTTGACAAGTGGCTTTCTTATGATAAGAGCATCTTAAAAAAAAAATTAAAGATTTATTGCACCCCGTTAAAAATTTATGGGAGTTGAGATCCCCTAAACACCCCCTTCAAATTATTGTGTACGTTGCAATTTAATGCTTATTGTGGCACCATTATTCAAACACATTATTTTTGAAACTTTTTTGCCCCCTAGTACTTTTTACAATTATCAGTTTTTATCGAGATACGGCCTATTTTTCATTATGCTTCAAAAATTTCGAGTAACAAAAATTAAAGTCAATGAATTTTTTTCGAGGGTGTATGCTGTAAAAATGACGAGCGAACAACAACTGAGGAATAGAATCCTTGAGGCTGCAATTAGATATCGTCAGAAGCCATTGCTTTTCCAGAATATTCGGTTTTCGTTAGTAGAACGGTGCCGACTGTGTATTCAAGAAAATGGGGGTCATTTCGAACATCTAATAAAAACTACACATTTGCAAATAAATAAGATTTAATCAAAAATGTGGGAACCTCGAAAAAAATTCATTGACTTTAATTTTTGTTACTCGAAATTTTTGAAGCATAATGAAAAAAGGGCCGTACCTCGATAAAAACTGATAATTGTAAAAAGTACTAGGGGGCAAAAAAGTTTCAAAAATAATGTGTTTGAATAATGGTGCCACAATAAGCATTAAATTGCAACGTACACAAAAATTTTGGGGGGAGGGGAGGGGGTTAGGGGATCTCAACTCCCATAAATTGTTAACGGAGTGCAATAATTCCTTAATTTTTTTTTAAGATGCTCTTATCATAAGAAAGCCACTTGTCAACTTTCATTACAATATGTCGAACAACTGTCGAAATATTTAAAAAAAATCAATTTTTATTTGGTAACTTCGAAGGGTTGTAACTTTTTTCGCATACACATTTGTACTAGGGTAACTTGGGTTGGAGCGAGTTATTTTTAGCCCCAAAACATGTGGTATGATTTATGACCTGCCTTTTTGTTACACCCAGCATCTGACTCCGTGTTTTGTTTTATTTTTATTTTGTAGGTTTTATTAAACACAAACCTGGGTTTAATTGCATCATTAGCTGCCTGCAGCGGAGGTAGCGCAGTAAGTGGGGCTATATTCTTGACGGAGGGAATGAAGATTCCCGAGAGAACAGATAGTTTGTCTTTGTCACTGCAGTGACAGAGTAGCCAAGCAAAATAAAGACAAAATATGTGTTCTCTCGGAAAGCTTCATTCCCTCAGTAACGAATACAGCCCTTCAAATAGACCATTCTCCCTTTAAAGCTTGTTCAATATTTTTGTTAATATTCGTAGAATTTAGGATTTAGGCCCTTTTTTGCACTTTATTTCTATGTAAATTTTATAATACTTTTGACAATAATATCCTTAAAATTCTGTATTAATGCCCTGTGTATAAATTTTTCATTATACCTCTACTTCTTTGATAAAGCTACTGCGTCACAATTTTAAATTGAACAATTAGTTAAAATATATTGAACAAATTTTATAGTTTTATTTCATCTTTCAGTATGGATATTCAAAAATCTGTTATATTTTTTACAGCTTCAATCAGCTTTGTCTACCAGATTACGATTGCTACGAACACTTTGAAAAATCTCTATTGTTGGCCATAAGTGAGGGAACAGAAGGATTTGGAATGGTTTGACCACAACTGTGATTTATTTACGCTTCTAGTAATTTATTTTAACTACTTAATAAAATAAACTTGGGTAAATTTTTTAGTTAATATGGAAAAAATTTGGATTTATCTATGGGCGCTTTCCTAAAGTCAATAAAATGAATTTGTTGGACATGTAAACTTAAGATATAGAATCCAACTAAAAAGACATAAGTCAAAAGTTATGAATTAGATAACGACCAGCCTGTCAAAATATTTTGAACGAGCAGGTGACGCAGTAGTAACTTCAGAGAGCCGAGGATTGGTTTCCAAGTCCTGCTTAGAAGTAGACGTCCAGATCTTGCGTTCCTCTGATATCCTGCTTCGTTACTCCACCTATCAAATATATTCCGTGGTAAAAGTGAGAAGGGTGCTAAACTGAGGCCATCTATCGATGGGTAGCTCAACTAAACTTTGCGTGACATTTTCGCCCAACAAAACTAACTTTTTCCACCAAGAAAGTAACATGTTACAAAGACACATTATTTTTTCCACTATTACATGAAATTTAAGCATCAGATATATTCCGTGGTTTCCTTATACCCACCACCCCTCCCGCACCGTTATCTTCCCCCGCTTTTGGACACTTACTTACATAGCCACATGTGGTAAAAGTAAGAAGTGTGTTAAAGTGGGGCCATCTATCGATGGGTAGCTCAACTAAACTTAAGAAGTTGATGTCCCTTATAACTTGGGTAATGAGATCACAACAGAACAGAAGGATTTTTTGGCGAGTTACCGTTTTATACTCCATTTTTGCGAAGCAACGGTTACAGGGGAGGCATGAATAACGTCACAAATTTACGTCATGGTTTATAAGACGGTTATAGATTCTGTAACACAACTTTATAGGTGGGTTATAATGTGGTTACAAGCATAGATAAATAATAATAAACAAATATGGCGGAAAAAGAGGTGTTAGAAGCTGGCAACATGAATGACGAAAAGCAATTAGATGTTGAGAATGAAATCAACGACGAATCGCTTGTTGAAATCTGCCTAAATAATAAAGGACAGGACTATCTCATAGTAGTACCCTTACAAACAGCATCCATATTATTAAATGGTCACTCAGTTACCTCTTTTTATAACCGCAATATTTTCACGAAACCTCTGAAATTACTGTTTAAGGCTATGAGTGGGGTTATAATCGCTTGGTAACTAGCGGTTATCAACGGTAGCTCGCCAAAAAAATCCTTCAGGTGTCTCAGTCATGATCAAATAAAATAATTATGGGAAAGCGCAAAATGGTCATTAATAAACTTTTCTTTGTTCAAATGATTGTAACTGAAGAAATTCACCCATACTTGTTAATTTTGCATTTACTATTATAAACAATTTAATCTCGAACAAGTATTATTTTAAGACTTTGTACTTAATTTTAATTTTATAAATTATTAAATAAATTTTACAAGATTGAATTATAGATGCGTAAGGTATATTTATTTAATACTTATAGTACCATAATATCCCCATATCCTTCGATTTCTTCCTTCTCCAATACATTTTTCCTCCTTCTCGTACGATCAACGAAATAGTAATGAATAAATATATCTTTATTTATTAAAATACACAATAAAAATAGTAAATATAGGTGTGTTAACTTACAAGGAACATTTTTTTTTAAATGCTTGTATATTTCAATACTTGTGATAAACTTGTAACACAACTTCGGCGATTTTTTGTAGTGCAGATAAAGACAATAAAGATAGTTCTTTAGTGATTTTAAACCATCTTTTATTCTTTTCCGTCGACAACTTCTGATTCGCCTAAAAACATTCAAAAGTACAGAGAAAGTTTCTAACCAGTAGATGTGGAACTACTACGGTACAAAAATTAAGATGTCGAAGATGGCTGCCACAGGAAACAAACATTGACCATCTTATTTCACGAACTACTGTTGCTGCTTCACAAACGTGTGAAAACCTAAAGACAGTTGCAGAGCCTGAAGAGTAGGCATTATCGCTCAAACTGGACAAGGTCGGCTTGCCGCGGAATTGAATTCGACTACACCAAACTGACTTGCTGTTCCCTGGCGACGATGATGGGCATATGGCACTCATTAAAAAAGGTCCAAAGAAAGAATCTGTGATTGCAGAATTAGAAGCGAATGTTCAAAAAACGACTACCCTCCAAGATTCCTGCGATCTCTACGGGCAGTCTATACCGAAAGCACATCCGTTGGACTCTCCCAGTTTGTTGATGCCCCTGGCCTCAGAAATCAGTCAATATATTAGGAAAATATAAGATACCTCTTTGAGATCTTCTCTTATGCTAACATTTTCATCTTTCATTTCTTCGATGTTCGAAATATACATCTCCAGTTCGTCTTCTAAATGTTCGGCGCGTTCTTGAAGCTCCAACTTTGTCTTCTGCAAGGAACTAATTGTATCTTTCAGCAAAATATTTTGTTTAACTTCAATTTCCACTTGTCTAAAAAAAAAGACAGACCTAATAAGCAAAGACCGGAAAAACTGTCAAAGTCATCGTAGTAGGAATGTTAACAGGCACGCAAAGCTAATGGGGTAGACAGACGAGGCCATGGGAGGACGACTGCTTGGCGGAAGTGGTTTCTTGTACTAGGTGATGAGAAGCCACCGGCTACATGAAAGGTTCCGTTTGGATACACAAAAAGGGTCTGACTGGAGAATGTAGTTTACATTCAGGGGATATGCAAATTAGAACCTTGTTTAACCTAAAGCAGCTCATCTCTTTAGATTACGGAATGCAACGCCCTCGAAAACTGTGGCCATAGCAAGAAATATCACTGAGTAAGAGACATTTGAAGACAGTTACCAACCTGGTGACTGGACACTGCCCCTGAGGAAACATCTGCACAAAAGGGGCAAAATTAGTGAACCTATGTGCAGGAAATGTGAACTCTATAATGAAACACATACTCTGCTTCTGCGAGAACTTACATGGACTCAGATGGAAGGAAGCACTTAGGCGAGGGAATAATACAACCATTAATTACAACTACTGAAAATCCCTCCAGTGAAACTAGTGGCCTACATAGAAGACACAAAGCTTCTGAAATGGAAGTAGATAACGTGGGAAATGGTACAAAGATTCATTTCAAGTGCCTGGGCTGTTGAGCACCTAACCCAATCGGATGAACGAATGTTGATTCTTGCATTTGATTGGCTCTCACATTTTGTAAAAGACTCTTGGTGAGCATTGGAATCGATAGTCGATAAGTTAACAAATTAAAGCTCGAAATAAACAAATTCCTTGCCTTTGTATATTCATCGTTAAAGCAGCCATACCGTTTTATTTAGCGCCCTCTAGTGACGTCCTAAAAACTTACTCTTTGACTTCAATCAACTCCTTCTGTTTAATTTTATAACTTGATTCGACGTTATGTAGATTCATTTCTGTGATACTCTGCTTTTCTTGTAAGTTCAAAATAGTGGCGTTTTGGGTAAGAATTTCTTGTTCTTGACTTGCTATCTAAAAATAGTAAAATATATCCGGTTAAAGACTTTTAATTACTAACTATAGTATTTCAGAAACTTTGACGATATTCAGTCTTACTTCAGCGTTCAGGAGAAAAAAAAGCATATCACGGAACCATAACGATTCTGAGGCTTTTATAAATAATGTTTAGCAATGTAAAAGTTGAAAATAAACGTTATTAAATCTTTTAGATTTTATTTTTCCTCCTTCAATAACCAACTCCTTTTATTGTCACTGGGATCAGTGAATGAAAAAGGAAAATACAATTTAGCTCCCTTCCTACTTTTTGTATTAAATTATAACACTTTGGAAAGGAAAAGGGAATCAAATATGATTTAATCTGATAGCTATCTCCATCGATAATAACATTAAATACAACTTGAGACAGTACCCATTGACCGTTGATATTTACCCTGATCTTATATTCAAGGAGGTACTCTTGAAAAATATGATTGAATGTTTAGATCAGTGACATTTTGAAGATGAACAATACGATACTAGTTTGACAAGTCAGTGATCTTTTTAATTTCTCGAAGCTACATTCCATTTCAGTTGTCTTTGAATGACTGTCAAACACACAAGCTTAGTGACGCACAGCTTGCTCAAAATTTGACAATTTTCTATTAATACCATATGACATTTGACGAGAGTAGAAATTGCGTTTAAGATTCGAAAAGTCACCAATAGTTTGTGTTGAAATTTCATCTATTTCTTTTGTGCCATAATTAATGTGCATTTGTATGGAGATTAATAGTAATTATGACTCTTTGTTAAAAAACGTCAAACAAAATACTGAACTGTCAAATGATTATTTTTTCATATTAACAACACGTCCCAGTTGTAATTTACTATAGCTACGTAGCAATAGCAACATCAATTCCTCAATCCTATAAAATAATCTTAAATATTGCAAATCTCAACAGTTTGGGAAGAGACGTTTCTATAATTGAGACTATTCAGCAATTTAAAGACCACTGGTTAACAATATTCTGCTAGGCATGTATTACATGAGTGGCTTACGCATATTATTCATTAACAGCATCATGGATACTTATCTAAATAATCTTTATTGAAAAATATTTACCAAACACTTGTAATATATATCTGAATAATCTTATATTATCCTGCCTGGAAACTATAAGTGATTAAAGAGACTTGAGTGGATAGGTTATTATGACAGTAGAATTCTAAACTGTACTGTACTTTTGAAGATATTCCATTTGTTATTATTTCCCTTGGGGAATCAGTTTCAGATGATTCCTATTTTCGAACAGATAGATTGTGAGAGGTAGCATAACCCCGTGGTCATCAAATTCTCCTGAACTCATCATGCTAGACTTTCACCTGTTTTTAAAAATTTTCCCGAATGGCAGTAAACTAAACAGTTTTTTTGTTTTTTAAACTAGACGATTTTTGGATAGATTAAGTGGGACATCCTGTATTATGCAAAAGAGCTTGTAACTTTTTTTATTTTTAAAATAATTCTGGTAAGATGATAAACGATCGTAAAATCCGCATCAACGGTATATGTAGGTACGATATTCATTAATTCAAATTAAATAGAGGTAAAATGGGTTTGCAGTATCGCGGGAATCCCGCGTTAGGAAAGACCAGAATCAATAAACTTTAAGGCTGATATATGTAAATCACGTAATATTACCAAATAAAAATTGGAATTTCCCATTTGGATTAATTATAAGAAATAATTGCATTTAATGTAGGTGTGTAATATGTTCTAATTTTAGCACGAATTCATTCATGAATTATTTCTCATGATCTGCAATGTTGTTCAATTTAGTAATATTTACATGGTGGTTTCACAAATTCGACACAAATTTTTGGAATCATCCTCATTAATATTATATTTTGAAATAGTTCCGTAATCTTTTTTAAAACTGTCTTATCTCTACTTGAGTTTAGAAAAAACTAATCCAGACTAATAAAGATAATATAAATTTCACATACCAAATCAATATCAGTGGTAAATATTACTGCTGGGACACATGCAGCAAAGAAAAAAGTAAAAAGCGGATTAACAACCCCATTTTAAGACGAAATAGATAAATAATTCAAAACTGACAGTTAAATATAATAACCACAGAACTATACAGGAACCACAAAAATATATAATAACCACAGAAATGTACATAAAACACAGAACTATACAAAAACCAAAGAATACTCCATTCACGCAGCAGCGACATTTTCGTTCTTATTAAAAACAGGTGTAATAACTATGTGGAAAGTAAAGAACCCACGCTACTTGTTACAAGTATCAAATTGTGCATAAGTAAATGGCATTTTGGTGATGATTACTAAAATGTTTCTATGCGGTTGTCACTTTGATATTTCGTTTCATTTGTGTAGTTTTCCAGTTTATTTGCAATGTAACCGTTTACATATATTTTAAATTTAGTTATATAAAACTATTTTTGGCACAGTAAGCGATTTTTACAGTTTCATCAGTGCGTCGGAAGTTCCGATCACAAAATTGTCAAAAAGTTTTCGCTACGTACTTTTAAGAAGAAATCGAGTATTAGAACACAAATTTCACAAATAAAGGGATATGGTTAATTAGTCTACACAAACTATACAAAAAGAAAACCTGTGTAATCAATAACTTGATATGACTATTCCTCTTCCTATTTTTAATTTTAAAATTTTCACACAACTCAACAATTCCGTTTTATAATTTGATGTAATTAATAATTGAAAAGGCCTAGTTGACTTCCTCTTTGTACACGCATGCAGACGTCACGGCGCTGACTCTTTTCTCGTGCGGCGCCCGTTCCCCTGGAATCGAATGAGTCATATCGCCCTTACGACCCACTCCACCAGCCTTTCATAATAAAGTAATCCTTGTTCCTGGAATCATCTTCCAAGAAAATTCAGGCACCCTATTCCGAGAAATTTGGGAGATAAAGCGGCAGATATTCGATGCGGAACATAACAATTTTACAAGGTTTACTCAAACAGTAGTGGAAAATTATTTTGATTTCAGATAAATCGTCATCACTTATACGGGGGATGTCTTTCAAGTGTTGCATATTATATCAATATAGTTGGCGCCTGTCAACAAATGTCAAATTTAACTGTCATGTTTAGTTGTCCAGTTGTCCCAACAAGAATGCCTTACCGATTTGGTTTCTGTTTTCAATTATGAAGCACCACACATCAGTCGACAATTTCTCGTTGGTATGGAGAATTGGAACGTAGACGGATGAATCTTAGCGACGATCCAAAAACAGGTCCACCAACAACGGCAGTCATCCAGGAAAAGAACGACATGTCACGTATCAGGAAATTGAAGGGGCATTGATTGATTGGTTCAGCACCACCAGTCAGAGCCTTTAGGCTTTTTGTGTTCTTGGTTATGCCGTTTATGTCAAGAGACCAGTGTCCCTTATCAACAGTCTTTTTACTAGATCCTCCTTGGAGAAATCCTCCCTTGTATGCTCTAATCCTAGTAGTCTATATCTACAATGAGATAATGCTTCAGAATCGAAGATAATGTGAGAGGAGGCTTTTTCCTCCTTTTCCATGCATAACCGAAAGATATAGGTTCCTCCTTATACAGATTGCGAAAGGGCTTTTCGAACCCTACAATTTACACAAGTACGACAAGGAAAATATGAGAAAAACAGCTTGAAAGAGAGAAAAAGAATAATGGTGCGTGGTCAGCAAGGGCGTGTATTTGGTTCCAGAGGCTGGCCTAATGTTCATTGCCCCCCTATTTTAACCGATGTGTCCAGAAGCGCAGATTAATTTGTACAAATGATATTTTTGTCCCGTTATCGTTGACTTTTTTTCGAGCTCATGCACTATTAGGCAAAACTAAATACTTTCATCCGACAACAGTGTCCTTTACAGAGAGAATTCACTAGTTGGTGGTGTTCAGTACCTATGTTCCCAACATGGAAGGAGTGAGGGTGTTGAAAAAATAAAAAAATACAATCGTTATTACGTAACCTGTACATCTTAAAATTCAGTTTTGTCAACTTGATCGTTTCTGACCAAGTTGAAAATGAATTTCTAACTACAATAGTATATTATTTTAGCCATTGTAACTTGAAAATAAAACATTATTTCTTGAGAGAACCATAATTAATAATGTAATTATAAACAACTAAAAATCCCTTCCATTCATAAATTGAATTTAAAAAATAAAATAAGTAGGTACCTACACCTATTCTAAACATAAATGGTAAACATAATTTTAATGAATTAAGTGCTCAAATAAACCACCTTGCTGTGCCAGACAATAACCAAATCTGTGATAAAGATTTGATCTCATATCTCTAAGATTATTTGGCGTAATGCTGGCACAAACGTGCTGTATTTTCACCCTCAATTCATTTAAATTATTAGCTCTTTAAAATGCAAAGGTTTAGTATTTCGTTAGCCAGCGTCTCCGAGGGTTTTTTGACCAGGAGTATGCTGTGTTCCTGTTTTGGCACGTGTCTCCAGTACGACTGATGTTTAGTTTGACTCCACCGAAATATACAACTGCTTGTAGCAGTTTTAGATATCCCAAATACTGATTCAGGACCAGTAAATGCAGTCTCAGACCCTAGCTTTACTAGGATGTCTGCCTTTTACCATGAGGCATTTCAAAGACAACAATTAAAAAATATGTTACATGAAGATCTATCTGTACTTTCTCATTGGATACTGCATCTGCTGACGGAAGTTAATTGGAGTAAAAAAAACACTCATTCGGTTTAACGGTTCCTGGTGTTACTCTTATGAACCCAGAAATAAACGTTATTCGGCTGTTTGGGTTTTTCAAGATGAACCATTACCGACGACAGTTATCAATTCTCAAATAGTTTCGAAAAGCAATTGAGTTTTTATAGCAAGAAAATATCGAATTGTTGGACCATCCTCCATACAGTCCCGACCTAAGACCTAACGATTTTTTTACACTTTCAAAAATTAAGAGAGAACTGCGTGGTCAGAGGTTCCAGTTCCCAGAAAATGCAGTCAATTCACCTTCAAAAACTTTATTTTGAATGTACCAATAATAACTGATTCCAGAATTGGTTCGAAAGGATGCTATGCGTGGAGAATACTTTGAAATTTTTTCTAGCTCTATATGCAAAATATAAAAGACAACCCTTGTATAATAGCGTAGTCAAAGTACACAAAATATACGTAAAATGCCACAAAAAACTTGAAAATTCAAAATTGAGTATTTAAAAGGGTTGTGATTAACTTAAAAAAAACTTTAAATTTTTTAATGTATTATCATCGATTTTCCACGCTCTCTCACCTGCTTTTTCACCTTTATTTGTGCTCCCTTCTCTTTCTTACCTGAGCCATTGTGTTCTTTTGTATCGCGATCACTTCTTAATAGGTTCATTATAAAGTTCACAAATTTTTAAATAATATAAACGGTATAAAAAGTTATAGAAGGTTTGCTGACAGACCTCTGATTTAAGTATTTATTTTAAATAATTGTCTATTATTTAAAAAAATTGATATTTATAGGAAAACTATATAGTAGTTTCGAAACTAAATACTTCAAAGTGTTTAGTAGTAAAGTTTCATTGAATTATATTAATTTCGAAAAAAGTCTAAAAAAAAACAAGTAAAATTAAGCATGCAAAAAAAACAGATTTTTAAGAATCATTCGTTTAAAATTCTAAATATTGATGGCTTTGCTTTTATAATAATAATGTTTTATGCTCACTTGCAATGCTAAATCCAAAAGGAATTTTCGCTGGAATAAGTATTAATTAAATAGGAATTATAATAAACTGATATTACAGTCAGAAAATCTACTTTTTCAAATTTGAAAGTATTTCTATCTAAAAGTTGAGATCTTTCTTTACATTTTACATGAGTTTATTTATTTTTTCAGAATGTTATAAGCCCAAAATTAATAACTTTTAAGTCGAGCGGTTAATAAATTTGGCTCACGGGCCGTTCGCGTGTAACCACGAATTGAATAACACTAAAATTAATTTTATCTCGTAAAATTTTTAATTTACAGAAAAACTTTTTAGACAAAATTTGTAGATAAATGCATCAGCTACCAATTTTGATTTGGAAGTTTTTCTGTATATTTGTTATTTAAACAATTAGAGCGAAAAAACAAAAACAAAAATTTTCACTCGACATATACTTTTTCTCATGTTAAACACCACCCTTTTAAATATCCAATTTTGAATTTTCAAATTTTTTGTATTTTTTGTTAGGTTTTATGTGTACTTTGATTAGGCTATAAGTGTGCAAAGATTTAAATCAAAATCACTCTGTTTCCTCCTATAACCATATTCGCCTTCAAATTAGACACCTGTTACTGTCAATCGATATTTAAAAAAAAAGCAAACATCTTTCGACCGACAACAAACACAACCACCCTCGTTTCGACCACTTTCATAACAAATTTACCCGACATTGATCTTTGACCTATGACTCATTTCTCCTCGTCATTTTATTCTCTTTTTGAGTCGTTTTTACTCCAATTTTCCGCCGACACGTTCTATTACGTCTCCGTGACCGTCAAACAAGTTGTTTTCCGTAATTTTCATCTTTTCGCTATGACATGGATGAGTAATACTCAACATTATAGAAATGGATTTATAATCGGGATATGTGACACATCGTTTTGTGTTTACAATACCCCATTAACGTTGGATATAGCTTTTAATTATCACTTCATGTTGTTATAAACGAAAATGTCATTTTTTTAATTACCATCGTGAGTTGTCAATTTAAAAACGATGGAAATAGATAGATAAAATGTATAATGTCCGCACCTTCGAGGAAAACAACATACAGTATCATCCCCAAAGTATGAACCATATGGGAAAAAAGTTATTCTTGGTAATATACGAGGAGCCTTCGAAAATTTGATTTTGAGACAAGAGTATAGTACCCTTATTTTGAGAAATTTCGGGAAATGTTATTCAGAAAAGTTGTTCGGTATTATAAAACACAGTTATGGCAAAATAAAAGTTTTTTTTATAGCATTTTAGATAATTTTAAGAGCTAATTGTAAATTCGTTGTTTAGCAGTAAACAGTGAAAACTAAATAGAATATGACACGAGGACCAACATCAATTCGAGGTCATAGGTGGGGGGATTATGGGGGGGTCAATTGTCGAACAAAATTTTTTGCACCCCAAATTGGGAAGATTTCCAAAATATTTTTGTTTCGAATTGATGTCTTGGCGGTTCGTGAACCACAAAAAAAATATTTGGGAGTGTCAGTTTGTCAGTGATGTCATTCTGGAATGGTATATTTAGAGAAAAAAAATTGAAAAACATAAAAATTAATATAAATAATTTATCACCGTATTCAATTAATTGATGATACAATAAATTTAATTGTCATTAAGGTATTTCCAAACTGATTCTTTATATATAAAAAATCCACGGGATTTCGGAATTAAACCAATTAATATGATGCTTTTGAACAATTTACAACCATAACCACCGTTTCGAAATCTACCGTGTAAAGTAAAACCACAAACTATCGGAAAATCCAATTTCCTTTAAATTTTAAATGTATATTTCCGTTAGGTTTCCGATTTGTCGAGTATTTCGGTTACTTATTGTAAAATACGTGGAAAAATTATTTTTAACAAGTTTTCCTATAACATGAATTGGATTAAGTATAATAAATATGTTGGAATTTGTAAATAAATGGTATTATTTGGTGCAAGAGAATTCCAGAACAAATTGGAAAAAATTGACCAGGGAAAAATAAATTACTCTGTAACCTAATCTTCAAAATCAGTGAGTACTATCGATTTTTTGTAAAATCAGTCAAAAACTCGTAATTCCGTATAGTTCACCGCTCCCTTTAAATACAATTGTACAAGAAACAAAAGGCATATTTAAATTTCTTCCGGGTCTATGTTTTTCAAACATTTTTTTTCTTTTTTTTTTGTAAATCTATTTTTCGGGGTGTGTTTTTTTCCCAATTTTTGTTTTCCGATCAAATTTTTAGTCTAATTTTCCCAAATTTATTTTTCCCGGGTTTACTTTTTCCAAATCTAATTTTCGGTGATAATTTTTTCCGGGTCTAGTTTTTCCAAATATATTTTTTCCAAGCTCATTTTTTCTGGGTCTAATTTTTCCAAATATATTTTTTCCTAATTTATTTTTTGGGGATTTTTTCCAAGCTCATTTTTTGTGGGTCCAATTTTTCCGAAGCAATTTTTTTCAAGTTTACTTTCCTCGGGTCTACTTTTTCCAAATCTATTTTGCAGTGACACTTTTTTCCGGGTCAAACTTTTACAAATCTATTTTTCAGTGACAATTTTTTCAGGGTCTAACTTTTCTAAATACATTTTTTCCTAATTTTTTTTCGGGGAATTTTTTGCAAGTTTACTTTTCCCGGGTCTACTTTTTCCAAATCCATTTTTCGGTGACAATTTTTTCCGGGTCTGACTTTTACAAATATATTTTTCGAGGATTTTTACTGGGTCCAATTTTTCCGAAGCTATTTTTTTGAAAGTTTACTTTTCCTATCTATTTTTACGGTACTAATTTTCCCAAATAGGTACAAAAAAAATGTTTTCAATGAATTTTTTTACTCACCTGTGCTACCAAATCCATTTTTTCTTCCTTCCGCTTCATCAGCAACTCTTGATTCTTAGTCAATTGTTCGCAGCATTTTTTCAAATCATATTTCGTTAATTTCAAATTTTTCTTCGTGTTCACCAATTCCTCTTGGATTGTTTTCATATCCTGTATCAAAGTGTTATTAGCCAGTTCCATGACTTCGATTTTTTTCTTCATCAGTTGGTATTCGTGAAGTGCCTCATTTCGTTTGTCGCATTCGGATTGTCTCATACTTTTCAAGAAGTCAACTTGTAACTCTAGCTGGTTAATCTGAAAAGCAAATATTTTTTACAGCAACCGTGAAAAACTTAACAGGAATAAACGAGCTTCAGTTCTTCTAAAAATACTAATAATAGTCCAGGCGAAGCAAATTTTAAAAAATGTTTTTAGTGAACTCTTCGTTGTTAAATTGTCCACCCTGAATTATAGGTCCTTAATGTACTCTCCATACAAATCAAAATCCCAATTCTCTGCTCCTTCCTTCATTTTCTTCATACAACGAGCCGCTACTGATTATTAGTACAGGTAAAAATAGGCATAAGTCGATATTTTTCAATAATGATCCTATAAATAGGCATTAGTTTGTCAACCAAAGATATTTCCACTAATTCCGTCACCTATCTATTCGTCAGTAGATATTTGAGTCACATACACGACGCCTGATGAAATTCTATAACGACGCTTAGCGTCCAGACGTCGTTAATTTGCTTCCAGTGACTTTTCGGTGTTAAGTGTCTATATAATCCATAACATTAATAAAAAATAAACATTTGGTGAAATGTGCAGTTAAAAATAAACCGTAATTATAGTCTAGTTAACATGTTCTAAAAATTAAACGTCCTATACCTCAAAAAGTATGGACACAAAAGTTGCACAGAATAAATTTATCTATAAAAATGGATAAATGCATTTTTTGATTAATCAAATAATTTAAGAGTTATCGGCCGGGATAGGAAAACCGGTTCATTAAATGGGCCATAAATCGTTAACGTTAAGTTTTACAAAAAAAGTTTACAGGGATTGAAAGGCGTGAAATTTTATTCTCTACAATAATGGTCTTAATGACTTTTTGCATTTCAAGTGCATAGTTTCAGAGATTTCGGCCAAAAACGTTTTTGAAGATGGCGCTTGCGGCTCCACCGGAATCTGACAGCATTTTGTGATTTTATACTCAGTTAAGTGATCCTAAACCTAATTTTAAAAAAATTGAATATGAAATTTAGTGCTTGGTTAAGGTATGATTCCGAAGACGGCGACAGCGACAAGCGATCGCGACTCCACCGACCTTTTAGAATGAAATGGAGTAACGTCGGAGTCCGACGACAAATGCCGCGCGACAGTTTTTATCCAGCATGTCGTCCTCTAAACGACTGACGACGCTACCGGTATTTGTCCAGTACCGTCGTGTCGTCATTCGTATGCACATGCAGATTTTTGACAAAAAATGGATTTTACCGTGGAGGAAGAAGACAAATTAATTAATTTAGTATGTAAATATCATACTCTCTATGATACAAGTGTATACTAAGTACAAAGTTGAATTGCTTTTTATTTAACCGACAATAGCTTCTAAAAGTCGTCTGATCGCTGAATAAATGTTTTTTTATTAGTAACGAATAACTTCCTTCCCTAGGTCTGTTTTTAAACAGAGGTAAAATGGGTTTTCTTCTTTTCTTTGCAACAAGTAACAATAATATTTCATCCTCTTCATCATCTAACATCAGTAATTCAAGTAACACATTTTTATCAATCACGTAATCAGACATATTTATTAATTATTATAACTACTTCTCAAACGTCATTTAAACACTGACAACTACATCGTAGATCTCGCTCATATTGTCGCAGACATCGACAATGATATGACGACAGCGATAAGCGACACTGTCGCTTGTCGTTGTCGTCTGTCGCGGTCGCCGTCTTTGGAATCATACCTTTATATAAAGCTGCGTCCTCACAGAGTCGACACTGTCGATCGACAGTGTCGACTTGTTGTGTACGTAGCAATCGACGGTGTCGATCGATATGTCGAATTGTTTTCATGAACAAGACAAAGTCATATCTTTTATTGAGGCAAACAAATTAAAATCAAATCTATGGGATTTCAAAACTAATAATTATAAAAACAGAAATTGCTTATGGAAATTGCTAATGAATCTTCGTCAGACATGTTGATTAATCTGATCGACATCATTTCTGCCAACTCTGGTGTGGACGGATGCAGTTTTGTCGACTTGTTGATCGACCATGTCGACTCGGTGAGGACGCAGCTTTATATTTTTACTGGCCTAACTCTAGTATATGTTGTTTGCGTTTGGCAGGACACCCTTTATACAACAAACTTTATATTCAAAATTTTTAAAAATTTCTTAGAAATCACTTTTATTCAACTACCTGTAAGCCGATTAATTTTAGATTATTCCCAAGCTAAAACTTCAATTTGTAAAGAAAATGCGTTTACCCTTCATATACCTGCCGCCCTGACCTGGGAAGTTTATTTTTAGATATAGCTAGTTGTTCTTTTGGATTGGAAAATATACAATTTGACTGTTAAGAATAAAGGGTGTAATTTAACGAATACGTTGTTTGATCAAATTAAAAGTAGAGTAACAAATTACCTTAAAATGCGAATTTTGACACAGAGATTCGGAAATTTTGAAATATCTAATAACCAACAGTAAACAGCAAAATGATAATCACCCATTTATATATTTACGTGGAAATTATAAATTTCCATTATCACGTAGTATACAAACCTGGTTAAGTTGGCGTCCACTGGACTCCGAAAGCGTCTGTAGACGCGCCTTATATCGGCGCCAGACGCACAAAAGTAGACGCCCGTACACGGTGCAAACCGCCCAGTCTCTGGTGCAGCGCCGCGATGCCTGAACAGACGCTGTCGACGGCACCTCAAAAGGTCTCGGTGTTGCGTGCAGAGTCACATTTAAAGGGAACGTATCACGAATATCGGCGACGCCAGCGAGGTCCAATTTAATGTATGGCCTGGAAAGAAAAATAATTTGTTTATACAACAGAGAAAGTTGAATGAAAAGGTAGTAGGGTAATTTGTGAATACATATTGAAAATTTAGAGAAAAAAAATTTTGTTATTGAGAATGCTTAAATTAAAAAGGTTAACGAAGGCGCGAGGAAAACGTTGTATATGATGTAGATGTACTTCATTCCAGGGTATTTCGTTTTGACTTATCCCAACGTGCTTGATTTAAGACAAAAACCCACAGCAGGTAGTCGTTAATCCGATAACAATGGCACAGTAACGTAATCGTTTCTTCGAAAAGATTACGTATGATTATTTTACAACTGAAATGTTTGGCTAGTAAAATATTATTTGATACTAATTATTTAATTTACTCAACTAATACCAACCCTAGATTGTATAAAAAAGAGGTTAATTATAGTTCATGCTTCCTTTTCGATTCAATTTCATATCAGTTATTATTTAAAAAATGTATGTTTGATACCTTTCACTGTTTTGCAGATACCCCGTATAGTACAAAATGTTTTTAAAATGTGGCCATTATCAAACTACATATTTTTGGTTTGAAATTACATTAAATACATCCAAGCGTATACGGTGGGCCACCCTGTATGTTTCAACAGTTAATGTGTTAAATTTCAATTAATGAATAAAAGTTAAATTTGTTTTTGAAAAATTTCACAAAATAAATTCAATTTATGTTTTAGTATCTAAATAGTACCGATTACGGATCTGTTACAATGGGGGATCTTTAAACTTTTATTATTAAATACCTAAGGGTTGATGCCGAGTCAACGAAATATTGTCAAATGCTCATTTTAATTATTTTTAGCCTATCACGTCTCGAGTTTTTGGTACCCTCTATAGTGAATAACGCCCCCACAATGATTTTTGGGTTGTTTTTGACACTCTTGTCAGGAAAATTCTCGGATAGGACGTCCACGTCCTGGTTGGGGCGCACCAGGTGTCCGCGGGGTGTTCGCCGAAGCCATATTTGAATTCAGCGCCCCAAAAAACCCCCCATAATGATTTTCGGTTGGCCTTTTTAGATTGTGTCGGGAAAAGCCACGGAGATGACGTTTACGGTCAGGTTCTGGTGCACTAGGTGTTCGGGGGTAAATTTGAAAATCATATTCGTGATCAGCGACCTTGAAAACCCCCGAGTACCCGATCTGGGCCAGTTCTGACACTTATTTACCAATCTTCCAAAAGGCCTCCCAGATAATGCACTTTTGGCAGCAGCAATGCAATTTCCGGTTTCTCCCTAATGAAAATTAGGTAAATTTTTTACAAATAATTTTTGGAAGCGAATGCAAAAAACCGCATTCCGATCCGTCCAGGACGCAAAATTTTCCTTTTTATGACGTTTTTTTCGCGTATTTTGCCTCGACTAAACCTATATAAAGATTTCATCATCCAAAATATATTTTTAAAGTGTTAAACTACAACAGAACTCACTTTTTCTTAGACTTGGTCTTTGAAGGTGTAATTTCCGCAATACTTTGAGCTTTCGTAAGACAATTATGTTTTTTCGTCTTCTGTAAATCTATCAAAGCTTTTTCCAATTTCAACTTCACACCTTCATCACACTGTGTTCTTACATTGAATTTTCTCGAAGAAGGAACTGGAGTTCTTTTCCTAGTTGTCACATTCTTGATACCGTCTCCATCTCCACTATTACTCAGCTTTGGTGTCGAAAACATTTCTATGCTACTGTTATTATCATCGGTCATGTTTATACTAGTTTTTATACTGTTTGTAAACGTTTTTTTAATAAATATGTAGTTTTTTAATATAACTTCAGACAGTTATCGATTGTAAAGCTGACACATATGTCATAGCATGCTAGGTTAATATACATTAATCCTTTGAATTTGACTTAAAATGTCAATTTTACTAGCCAGTACCGGACTGGCATTACATACAATCCACGGAAATTATTCGTGACTGTTGGTCGGGTTATGATCGGTTTTTGGAGATGAAGGAAAATTGTAATTGTCTTAAGATGAATGGTATTTTCTCTATCTCTTCTAGAAAAAATATCCAATACTTCGTATTCTATATGAAGTTTTCCAAAAAGGGTATTTATGTATGATGTGGTGACATTCACTGAGAGCTAAAAGATCTTCTGTGTCTCCTTAGTTCCTGACGAACGTCTCAGAGACTAGTAGCTCCTTTAGTTCATTTTCCCTGGGTAATTTTAGGATATCTGCAGGCTTCAACCTGGGTAAATGTCCCTCTTCTATACAATAATCTCCTAGGGGATGTGATCTAGGAATCTGAATTGCGGATGGAGGTTTCCATGCCACACAATCATTTGATCTCAGCGGGTTGCCTAAACCCTACTAGATCTTTCCAAGGTTCAGATATTCTCTTTTCTTCGGCTTTCCCTAGTTCTTTCAATATTACATTGGGCGGATGAAATTTGGGCGCTAAAGGATTAATGCACTTTTTACAACATGTAAACTAGGCGCCAAGACCGAAGGGTCATTTTAATCCTATGTGTATTTTGGGCGCTAACCGACTGAAGTACGTGATTTATGAAATACAGTTATTTATTAAATCACCGACATTTATAATAAGATATATTTTTGTAAAGTAAATTATAATAATTTTCAATAATAACCCAACCAAACCTACCCTTACCAAACCACCTTCGTATTTTTAGTCAATTTTTGAAGAATAAATTATAATAATTTTCAATAATAACCCAACCAAACCACGTTCGTATTTTAATAAGATAAGTTATTTTATGACTCGACCTACCTGCACTTCTTAGCGGCGAAAATACATGTCGGATTATCTACCCTTCTTGGTCAGACAGGTAAAGAAAGGTGGTTAGCGCCTAAATTACACCCGCACACATTGGGGCTGATACCGCAGTGTGTCCTGGAATTCACGCCATAAGAAAGTGTGCCCAGTTCAATATTGACAAAGGGTATAGAAGGCAAAAGATTATCATAATATCCGATAGTCAAGCAGCCTTTAAGCAACTGAGCTCTTCTGTTATCAGTTCCAAAATGGTGTGGGATGCCTAGGCATACTCAATGAACTAGGGGAGAACAATATAGTAACCTTACTGTGGATTCCAGGACACACTGGAATAGAAGGAAATGAAATAGCAGATGGACTAGCAAAGAGGGGGAAGGAAAGACCCTTTTACCGAATACGGATCTCATACTATTTACTGAGGGATGGATAAACTAAATCCTCAAGACCAAATGCCGAGTCAACGAAATATTGTTAAACGTTATTTTACATAATGTTGTCAACACCCAATTTATCAATAAAAGCTTTAAAATGTTTATCTTGTTTGACATTTCTGGACTTTTAATGATGTCATTAGATTTAATAAGCTTACTATGTTGCTAGTATATATTTTAATGATTTGTTAACGATCTCTACAATATTATGTGTAGGTTAGTTCGACGACGTCACTTAATAAAATGTAAAACCCATGAACTGGAAGATGAAAGTTGATTTTTATATAAAACCGAAGTTTATAATTCCAACCGGAGCACAAGTGGCGACTGAATGCGTTGATGTCGGATCTTTTTAAAAATCAACAATATACAGGAAATTGTTATATAAAATACGAAATTTTGTCCTATTGGGAAAGGATATGATCGGGATTTGACACAGTTTTGTCATCATTACCCTACGTTAAGACGCGTCCATACTTTGCCGCGATTTGCCTTTGGCAATGCCAAATTGGCAAAGTCAACGACTATAGGAAACGTCTACATATGTTTTTTCTCATTTTCTTGGGAATCAAACCACAATAATGTTTTTTACTTCGACGTTTCGGTAGCGTTCCAGCTACCGTTGTCAAGATTAACTTATAAATTTGACAACTAGACAATCAATAACATTTTGAAGTTTAAGTAGTAGTAGTAGTAGATCACACCTCTGGTAAAATGTGAAATAAAATATTCTATTTTATGACATTCTAACGATATGTAGTCCACTAGATTCCATTTCATTACTATCACTAAAATCATCACTCTCATTTCTATTATTTAAATTTTCGTCGTTGTTACACACAATATTTTGAATCGAACTCGATATTTCCCGCATGGTAAATATATAATGTTTAACTAAAAATATAATTTCTAATATCTAAATATGAATATTTACCTACAATTTCCACACAAAATACAAGAGACACTACACTTTGTTGATGTTAGACCACCGACTATAAAGAGAACACCTACGTGCTCCCTCAAAATAAATAAACCCTTTCTCGAAAATAGTTATAGCTCAGTCAAAGATGTAAAAAATAATGAATTTTTTGAAATTTACTTCTTAATAAAACGAGATATAAGGTAGTGTTAATTGTTAATTGTCTGGTATTGTGTTTAAGATGTTTTTAAATATAAATAGGTCAAAATTGTTTAGTTTAAAGCAAAGTTTGATAGGTATTCGGGTTATAAATAGCAGAGGAAATAACAAATAGATATTAGATTGAAAGAAACCGTGAATACATCAAAAGAAAGCTCGAGTCGTCAATTAGGTAAAGAGTCATTAAAAAATGTGTTTTGTTCTATACATTAACGCTAGGGCCACTTTCAGATAGGACTGATGATTTGTTCAGATAGGACTGACGATCGGTCGTGATTCATTTTTTTACATTGCTTTATATATGACCGATGATACGCGGACATGTAAATGATAAATATAAAACAATGGATCAGACCGATGGACACTACTGATCATCAGTCCTTTCTGAAAGTGGCATTCGTATCTTAAAAAGTAGGATGGCGCTCCATAATTGCGGGTTAAAAATAATTAAATTAATTTATCGTCAACTAAGTAAGCATTTAAAATAATTATAATATTGACTGGGCTATGACGGTATACTCTTAGTC
The DNA here is from genome assembly GCA_949126875.1 of Lochmaea capreae. Classification (NCBI taxonomy): domain Eukaryota; kingdom Metazoa; phylum Arthropoda; class Insecta; order Coleoptera; family Chrysomelidae; genus Lochmaea; species Lochmaea capreae. Next base: position 5,011,503 of record OX421408.1, read on the forward strand.
TTAGGATCAAACAAAAAGCCGGCAACTTTAAGAAGGCACTATACCGTTTACATCGACTATACCAAAAATTCGAAACATGATAGGCTAAAAATAATTATAATGAAGAGCATTTGACATTATTTCGTTGACTCGGCATCAACCGTTAGGTATTTAATAATAAAAGATTAAAGATCCCCCATTGTAACAGATCCGTAATCGGTAAAATTTAGATACTAAAACATAAATTGAATTTACTTTGTGAAATTTAAAAACATACAGGGTGGCCCACCGTATACGCTTGGATTTATTTAATGTAATAAGTAATGCCACAAGGAACTTATAGAAGATGTCTACATATGTGTTGGCATTCATTTAGGTTAGTCGGCAGTCGCCCAATGTTCACAGATCTCGGTATAGATTTGTCAAATTAATAACTTTCCCGTTCGTCCACTCCGTTTGTAAGCACGTGCTAACTGGTAGGCAGTCTGAATCACAACTATCCGTTCTCATTGGCTTCCTTTGAAGGAGACCGAAAGTTCAGCGATTTTCATTGGCACACGGTTGGCACACAACGAATCGGCTTTGCCAATTGGCAAACAGCGGCATAAAGTGGACGCGAGATTTCGTTTCAGCACCATACATGGGACTTGAGAAAATTTCTGTCAAAAACAATAATCTGCACTGATAGCAGACAAGCATGGAGACTAGATATAAGGAGCACAAACTTGTATAGGAAAAATCTTGAAAAAGTGTCCAGCGGTAAGGTACAAATATAGTAGATGGCGCGAGAGTAGCTAGCGATTAAAATTACAGAGTGAAGTTTGCTGAACAAGTAAACCTAACAAAAAATTAAAATAGTGTTTATTTTATAGAAGTTTTTATAAAAATTTACAATGTGAAAAACGTGTGTCGTGAAAAGTTGTCCAACTAGAAGTAAAGTTAAAAATAAAAAAAATTACACACCCCAGCCCCTGTCTTATTTTCTAGCAGCAGTAAGTGGTTGATGTAGGACTCTCTGGTTAGGTTTATTGTTTTCATTACTATTTTGCAACACAATTGCCTATATAATGATATTGAAGAAACTTACCTATAACCAAACATAGCACCAGCTACGGGAAATACTTATTTTTTCCTTGAAATTTGCTAAAACCAAGCATAAAAGGTAACCGAATGAAAATAAACAAACCCTCCCTTTACATAACCTAAAATTTAACACGTCAAACATGATTTTAATCGCTAGCCTCCCCAGCGCCACCACAATTTTCCTAATTTCGACGGACACTTTTTATATACAGAGTTTGTGCTCCTTATATCTAGTCTCCAAGCAGACAAGCTCTACTAGCCTTGAACAGACAACGTGTTATATCAGGGGTAGTATTAGAGTGCCATCGAGATTTAGCTAACACCTCGGTAGATAACAATATTATGCTGAGGTGGGTTGAAGGGCACGACAGGAGCAAAGGTAACCGCATTGTTGTTTCTTTAGCCAGGGATGCGGCTGGACTAAGAATTCTTGGACCCGGCGACACCTACGGCCTGACGAATTCAACAATTGCGGAACTAGCTAAACGTTACACCCATGCTCAATCTCCAAAGAGATGGGATGAAATCAAGGGATGCAGTCTTGCCAGGATCACCCTGGGTGACCCTGGGAAGCTGGAGTCGAAAAAATATTTGGCGATGACCAGGAAAAACCTACGTTTAACGGTAGGATTTCTGACTGGCTACTGTCAATTAAGGAAACACCTCCATACAATGGGGCTAGAGAACACACCTCTATGCAGGAAGTGTGAACAGGAACATGAATCTGTCAGGCATGTCTTATGCGAGTGCTCGGAGTTATCGTCAATAAGGGAGTGTGTGTTTGGTGAGTCATGGCCTACACCTGCTGATATAAAAGAGATGTCTCCCAGTGACCTGTCCACCTTCCTGGAAAGGACAGGATGGACGATGACCTAGGAAGACAACTCCTCGGGAGGATGTACAATGGGTCACATGTGACCTAAGTGCTGTGGGCCCAACTCGCACTCCCTACTCTACAGACAGACAGAACAACGAACTTTATTTTTGTTAAACAATGTAAATACTGGGTATTCCAAAAGGTAGGACGGCTTTTTAAAATTATTGTCCGCACTAAGCTTCTTTTATTTGTATTTATTACTATTGTAGATAGTTGCCGGAACGAAACAAGTATGCATTTGGCAACGTTGAATCACGTTATATTTGTAATCAAACGGAGAAGCGGGCAAACAGTCGCAGTGAGACAACGTTTTGAGGTGTACAACAATCAGTTCGTTTCGAACGTGAGCTCTCTTCAGTTCCGCACGTGATCGTGGCATCCAATCAACAGATCGCAACTCGCGGTTTCTCGGAATTGCTGTTTGGTCATCGTTTCTTAAAATAATCCCGTGGAACGGCTTGGTTAGTTTATTTCATTTTAGCTCCGCCGTAGTTCGAATTCGAACATCGTATTATCGAATTGCAAGGAATATTTTTAGTGAAAGTTTTAATTAAGTGATTGACTACTTACTTTCATGATTTGTTTGTAGAATTAGTCAGTTAACTTTGTGTCGAGTGTTTTTGGATAACCTTGAATATTGTTTGGAATTTGTTATGTTATTTGTTAAGGTAAGATAAATAATATTAATTTAATTTTATATAAAATAAAATGCATCGCGTTCTACATGGTACTGGCGGCGATTAAGGACAAGCAGACCCTTCGTGCAAAGGGCCACAGTTCCAGACGTCGTTTTTTACACAAATTCAAACTAAAGAAATCAAAAATTGTCAAGAATATTTAATATCTCCCAAGTAGTTAGAAAAAGTATTTTTGAAATTTTTGCCAGGTTTGAATATCTCGACAAAATTTGCGGGAGGAACCCGAATCCTTATCGCCGCCACTGATGGTACATTGTTACTAAAATACACTCTTTTCTGTCAAGGCACATCAAGAATTTCCACTAGAAATATAAATATCATGGATTACCACGATTTAGGTGTGTAAATAAGTGTTATATTTTGCTGTTGGAAAGCATGATTCTTTTTTTGTTTTTCTTTTAAATATTTCAAAGGCAGTTTATGGCTGCTGATTATTTTTGTAGAATGTTTCGCCAACTAGCTAACACACTACCTATATCTATTTATATCGGTGAATGAGAATGAACTAAAAATATTTGGCAAACTATTTATTATCTAAAGTACATTTCACAATATTTCGTAAACTTGGTACCTGGTCTTAATTATTTAATAATACAACTTTATGTATCCCCTATGGTACAGTAAACAACAAATCTGTAGTCGGTAAAATTTAAATCCTGAAACTACAAAACATTATTTTATTCACAATCGGTTAGTAATATAGAGATTTCTTACCTTTAAAACGGTAGGGAAGTGACCCATTACATTACAGCACTTTTAAGCTGGTTTAAAAAAAATTAAGTGAATACCTTTCTTTGCTTGTCAACCGTAGTGTCAGCAACTTCACAGACTTCACGAGTACAGGTCCATTTGAAATTCAAGACGTTATGTACTTGTTTGAGCAAAAAAGTTAAAATTTCGTTATATTTTTTGACATAATTGTCAAAACCAATAAACTAGTGATATTGCCCAGAAACAGTTTCATGAAATTCTTTGTCGAAAAAAATATTAAATTATCTAAATTTAAATTTTAAAAGCTTGAAACTAAGCGATTGTGAATAAAATAATATACCTACATACGCCACGGCTTTTAACGGGCTTCTAACATAGCCTGGGCTGTAATGATCTACTTCCCCGCTGGGTATGTAGTATACTATTAATAGCCAAACATTTCAGTTGTAAAATAATCATATTATTAAGCCTCGTTTCCACCAAAATCGGCATAGCCGATCCGCAAAGCAGAATCTGTGGAAACGTTGACATAAAAAGGGGATCGGTTTGCCAGATAACAGATAACCACCAAAAGCCTAGCCGAATCGAAGTGGTGGCACAGAGGTTTTGGTGCGCCTCAATAAGTGCTGTACGTACTTCTGGAATGATTCTTGAAATAACTGCGGTTGAGGTTTTGAAAAGATACATGAGAAAAATCACCAGTCACTAGAAACCCTAAGGCTATAGCTAGACGATCTTGAGCAGAGATGGAGTTTCGATAATTTGTGTCCAGCTTACTAATTCTAGGTCCTATCATATCCTTATTCGGAAAAAGTTTTTGAAACCACTGTATTCTAAATTTAATACATCCTCAAATACATCACTTGCACTGTATTTTTTTCTGCTTGGAAGACTTGGTCTAACCCAAAATCTTGGTCGTCGACGACGCAATAATTATGAATGCTGCAGAGGTAATAATCGCGTCGACGTTATCAAACATTTTGATGTCGAATGGGTAAAAAATGCCAATTTGATGGAAACGGTAAAAGCGTCATATGCTTTGCAGAACAGCCTTGGATTTCGGTGGAGACGCGGCTTTAGGCATTATCTTTTCAAAGAAACGAGTAGAACTACGATACTATACTGTACTATTGTTATCGGATTAATTACTACCTGCCGTGGGTTTTTGGGGCAATGTTGATCTCGGATGATAGCCATTCGCTACCTTTGGGTTACTAGTCTAGGTAGACCATTTTGGACGGTGCTTAACGGTAGTTATTTGCCAACAAGTAGAAAATCAGATTTTCAAATCAGTTTAAATATCAAGATAAATAGTGTAAAAGTTAATTCAGATCATTAGACTGAAACTTGTGAAATTATATCAGTAGAGGATTTTACGCAAAGTTGAATCAATTTTGTTGGTGTAAAGTTAAAACGAAATATCTTGGAATGCACTATACTTATTTAAGTAGAATTTCATTTGCCTAGTTTCGTTTATCTGTAGAGTGCAACTGTATCAACTAAAATGTTTTTTTTTGTATCTTGCTCCTAATCATAAGCTTTTTGTTTGCATGTATATTTTTTTTGAAATCTATATATCGCAATTTAAATTATTTATATATACAGTATGATACAAATGAAAGAAATAAACACCAAAATGTAAGGAAAGTGAAGCTTATTGCAGTTTCCCGTAATATTGTCGTATTTAATAAAGTGATCTATCAACAGATGTCGAAAGAATAATTATTTATATTCAACACTCTATACATTTTTGAAAAATAATATTTTTCAAAAACAGTGGCCATTCAACTAAGGAGCAACAACTACTTCCCGTGCAATATGCACCGCCGGATATTGAGTTGCACTCCAAAGTCAAACGGGGTTGGTCTATTTACAAGTTATTTTAAAACCAACCATTCTGGTTTGCGATTAGAAGGGACAACACAACTTGTAGACCGGTTTCGGTGTAGATATACCAACCCCGTTTGACTTTGGAGTGTAATTCAATATCCGGCGGTGCATATTGCACGGGAAGTAGTTGTTGCTCCTTAGTTGAGCGGACACTGTTTTTGAAAAATATCATTTTTCAAACATTTATGGAGTGTTGAATATAAATAATTATTCTTTCGACATCTGTTAAGGAAAGTGCTCAAATTGTTTACTATCAGCCAAAATACAAACGAACAGCGAACTCTTGTGAAACGTTTACTATTACTTCATCAATTTCTATCCGTTCTTTCAGTTCATTAATAGTTTGTGTTCTTTCCTTTTCAAGTAACCCCATACAAAGAAATCGAGAGGGGTTAAATCAGGGTACCTCGGTGGCCACTCAATTGCTTCTCTTCTACCTTTCCACCGATTTGGGTGGCCAAAATGTGGTGCCATCTGTAGTTGTCATGATATATTAAGAGACGTAGTTAAGCAGAAATCTATCAATTTTTTGATACCTCTCAGGAACAAAATAACAATTTTAGGTTTTTTGCCTCCAATGCCTTTTTTTAAGTAGAAACCATTTTGAAAATGGTAAAATGCCAATAACCCAAAATTGTTGCTTCTGGCTTGAAAAAGTTTTATTTGAAAAATAATAAAAATTCAAGATTTAAAATTTTGATTTAGTTTATTATAAAACGAAATATTATATGTAGAACTATCAACATAACTAATCTGTTAAAAATTGAGATAGTGTTTCTGATAGCGAAGTTGTTTATATAAAATTCCAAATGATTATTTTTATCAACAGGACTAAAAATCGATACAGTTTCCCAACCTACAGAATGTGTAGGTGTAGTACACATGTTAAACAAAGACTCAAATACAGGGTTTCTGAAAAATTTTTCAAAAATCTGACACAAAACATTTAACTAAATTTACTAGCTCACAGGTTTGTAGTAAATAATTTATAACTTATGGGTTATACGATGTACCAAGTTTGAATTTTGTGGGTAGGTTAGGTAAATTAGGTTAGGACACAAAATCACATTATTTGGTATAGTTTGCGTTTGGCAGGACACCCTTTATAGACGTTTGCAAATGATAAAAATATGCGCCGTCAAACATAGTGGAATCCTTTCAATATTTATTTAATGATATGCTTTGTGCAAAACGTAAAAACTCAAGGTTTTGTATCACAACAAAATAATAATAGTGTGTATATTTTTAGCTACGACTTGATATTTATTTTATAGTTTTGATTGATAATAATTATAAAAAATCGAAATATATACAGGGTGTAACAAAAATAACTACAAATTCTGGGGCAAAAATAACTCTATTGAACGTACCTAACTTGCATTAGGAAAATTCTTCCAAAGTTAATGTGATGACCCATATTTTTAATCCCTTTGAAGGAAAAAGCCGCCCAATGGCGAATATTCGTAAATAATGTTAATCTACTATATCAATTTGAATGAAAAAAATTAACCTGCATACAAAATTCATAAAATTTGTAATACAATAATAAAGCGCTTTTCTCTAGAACACGGAGTATCTAAAGAACAGTTTTTTGTATCGTCAACCCAACCATATTTTAAAAGTGGGTGTATATCCTCATACAGTTTTAATTATAATATAATTACCATTACTACTATTTTCTTACATATTAAGTTATATTTTATATATTTATTCATGTAATAAAACCGTAAGGATTGTTTGAATAACAAATAAATGAATAAACACTTGACAACATCATGTGTATCAAACCAAGTTTCGTCTAAATAAATTATAGTTCTATTTGAATCACGGTACCCTTTTATTTTGCGCAAATACTCCTGTCTAAGTTCAGCGATACGCCGAGATTCCATTATTACCATTCGATTATCTAACTTCTTATATTTAAATCCACAATTCAATAATCCCGCGCATCATATTGAACTGTTGTTTCAAATGGTCTCCAAAATGTCATTCTAATTAATTATGTTATAAAACTTACCCTAACGTCTACGAACAAATGAATATTATATTAATATCAATTCACTGACGCGACCTAACCACTACACCATCAAAAAGGTATTATATTAATGATACCTTTCTACACTAGATCCCCTACACTTTCCTATAAATACCTATAACAATTCACTAAACTCACTCAACCAAGCAATAGATATGGTATTAAATATTTCTCTAGAACAAAATTCACACCCGACACTGAATGATACTAATGGATTATAAGCCGAACCACAACACAACCCCCCAGAACACCCTCAAGACCGTAGAATTTTTTCTGCGAAAATCGTCAAACGGAGTATACTTCGGTTATTTCGTTATATTGCGATGAATACTGCAGTTGATGATTGGTTGTTTCGAACTCTTCACTGCACGTGCGACTACGTTGCCAACTCTTCAAAATTTTCTTAAATATAGTAATATATAAAAAGTGGTTTTAATTAATTTTTCTTTTTTCAGTAATTTCAAGCGACTTATTTTAATGTTTACTAATACATTTACATTATGTATTTTTTTTTAAATATTTCCAAACTAGCTTTCTTATAACATCACGAACTAACAGTTTACTGAAGTAAGAGGAACATTTGCGTAGCGAGCTTAACAATTTTAGAAAATATATCTGACAACATTGCTTTTTTATTTTATGGTCATTACACTGACTTTAGTTAGAGTATACAAACTTTGAAGTTACCAAATAATGCAAAATGATTTTTTCAATTATTTCGACAGTTGTTTGAAAATGGAAAAGTGGCATCTTTCAAAACAAAAATGACATAAACGTAAACATTTTATGGGATTTGAGATCCCCTAAACCCCCCAAATTTTTGTGTTTCCTACAATTTCAACGAATATTGTGTCAACATGAATTAAAAATTATTTTTGAAACTACTATATGGTTTTTATTGAGATACGGACCCAAAATTTTATTTACAGCAAGGAATTTGGATTTCGTACTTAGTAGCCATCCTGTATACTAATGATGGTTTCTAACATGATCGTTTAACGAGCACAAACAGCGAAACGTACAACAAACACCACGTATGTACTTACCTGCTCAATGTGACCTAGCATTGTCTATCCACAAAACAACAGTTTAATTATAATATTATCATCGGATACATTTAATACAAAAATGAATATAAATTATACCGTTTGATTTATGCAACAAATAAAATAGTGATTAAGACCATTATGTAGGTACCTTTAATGATTAACATGTTTCAAAATCGTACTTAATGAAGATGCAAAAAATGATATAGAAATAAGTAGCTGTGTTTGGAACTTTCATTATCTTTAGTCCAGTAAATAAAGGCACCAACCTGTTCATCTCATTATTGTCGGACTTTTTTTTTGCAACTTGTAGGTATTCATGTGTAGATTATTCTCTGAAAATATGTCCTCCGCGGGATTTGCGGAAGGGGCTGGAAAATGGCCCATGATCCCGAATATTTAGTTTTTTCCGATATCTCCCGAAATATGCTACTTAGAGTAGTGGGGTTTTGCTAGAAATGAAGTACAGTTCATTACCTACAAAAATGGTTCCCATCATTTTTGTCCCTGGATCAATATTTCTTGCAAAAAAAGGCTTGCAAAAATTTTCCGGAAAACTAAAAAACTTAGCCAAAAATTTTAAAAACCATCGAAAAGAGGACATTTGCAGCTTTCCAATGGTGTGCATTAAAGACCGATATTGCCAATCATTGTTTATGAATTTGCGGTAGACCCGAGAATTTTCAGAAAACTCCGGAAATAAAAAAAAAACGTCCCAAGAAAAACATGTTGTTTATAAGAATACACAAAAATTATTTATTCATTCTTTCGGAAAACATTCACCACCTATCAAAGTCCCATTATCCAAAAGGGTTCGGTAAAACTACGCTTAATTTAAAAAATATGAACGGATTGATAAAGGCGGTCAAATATTCAGGAAAAATAAAGTTTGGCCAGTTTTTTCAATATTCCTGGAAAATAAAAAAAATAAAAAGTTACACGATGTTATAGGTACAGGTCCCTCCTTTCATATGCACTTTGAATCATGAAAAAAGATTCATTTTTACTCAAGTTATGCCCGCCCTCCCATGCCTACATTCACGGAGCGTGCTTCCGGAGACGCCGCGCAGCAGCTCGAAATCCAAGGTACGCTTGGGCCCGTTTATCTCGAAAACGGTTAAACTTTTGACAAAAACGATAAGGATCATTTTTGTAGATAATAAACTGCTCTCCATTCCTAGCAAAACCCCACTTCTCTAAGTGTCATATTTCCGGAGATATCGGCGTAAAACTCAATTTTTGGGATTATTGGCCATTTTTCAACCCCTTCCGCAAATTTCGCGGAGAACATATTTTTAGAGAGTAATCTACCCGTGAATACCTACAAGTTGCAAAAAAAAAGTCCGACATTAATGAGATGAACAGGTTGGGGGGTTTCTCGGTCTTTATTTACTGAACTACTTGGTGGAGAATCATTTGTCGTTGGGGGATAGTTTTCCAGCAAACAAATTGATATGTACCATAAGAGTTTTTAGGTCTTGCAGAGAAATTGTTGCTACATGATCCATTTTTAAGGCAAATATGGCCACCACATCTTATTCGGTCTCTATCTCTTGAATATCGAAAGATACAAAAATGAAACTTATAAAGAATTGTAGCTTTTACTTTGTTCTAAAATTAAGGTAATTCAAAGAAAATATATTTACTCCGGTATAGTGAGAAACAAGATAATATGAAGAAATTTTTTATTGAAATTATTCTAAATTTATTTATAAATTTTTTTTTTCAAAATAAAGCATGTGTTATTGTCATAACATTAACCAGTCATTTAGTTATTAATTATATATTAATGGCTGTCGTTAAAAACAAACTAAAAAACGTGATTCAAGGTAGGTATTTTACCTGTTTCGAGTTTATGGTACTTCACATAAGATTCAACCTTGAGATTTATTTTAAAAGAATGTTTATAGTTTGATTTGTATCTTTAATTTTCTCGCAACAAATTAAATTTATTGTAGAATTGATAAACAAATTATGAATTTTTGCGGATAAAAAAACTATAAAGGATGTCTCGTATATTAGAGGAATAAAAACTTTTGTCCGCAATTCTATACCAAATTTTCTACATACAAGCATGTAGTCATCATGTCAAAAATTTATAAATTTGCCTACGAATTGCTTCTCCATCCAACATATTTTCCAGATTTAACGCCTGGTGACTATTTTGTTGTTTCCAAATCTGAAGAAATGCCTTTGGTAGGAAATTTGAGTCTAAATATTTAAAAAAAAAAGTAAATATACTCTCTTAAAAGTACACTCGTGCTTGTGTTCTTGATATAACTGCGGTTGTTTTTGTCTCCTTCTAGGCATTAATCTATTCAGGGTCATTCTATTTTCGTTTGCAATTACCGAAACTGTGTAACACGTTTGCACATAAATGACAATAAAGATCAAATATAATGTCCATTAGATTTGTTGTCATCCGTTGTACGTTGCACGTGTGGTGTGTGTAAATAAAACGCTATAAATTTTCGAGGAGTTTGCTCAGTTCCTTGACTTTTCCGGCAACAAGTTTAGATGTATGGTGCGTCAAATATATTTCCAGAATGCAGCTTTAAATATTTTAATATACCTAATTGTTATCAAAATGTATGGTGGCTCTAAGAAGGATCAAATTTTCGAGGATAAATTTTCGAGGAGTTATTTCTCAATAAAATAATGTTGACGAGGTACCTACACATACACTGCCCGCTCGATCGCCCGACCTCTATCCCATCGAACATACTTGGTATAGTTGTGAGTAAAAGTACTTTGTCGGAACGATAAAGAAAAGAAATCTGTAAGCAGAAGCAGAACCGGTTTCAGACAAATTTTTCATGATTGCAGGATCACAACGTTCTAGCGATTTCTGTACTCTCTTTTTCCGATGAATAGCAGTTTTACCGATAACTGTAATAATAGATTTTTTTGAAACTTTTGTCAACTATGTATTCTTTCAGCAGCTCCATGCTTTGACCCATTATTTTCTTGTCCCCAGTAGCAATTTTTGGCATATCTCAGACACAATTTACTTGTGCCTGGATTGTGTCGACTCTTTTCGGAGCGCTTCTGTCGCAATGTGAATTCTATCTAAAATGTTCAAGTTTGTGTCGACACATTCCGAACTTATTGCGTCAAAAGGATGAGCGAGTCTAAATAGCAACATTTCAAACACATGTGTTTCAAATGTCTCTACTTTGTGTCAGTTTGGACTCTTCAAATATATTTAGACACAGGCGAGTCGACACTAAATAGACTCAAGTTTGTATAATTTGTTTCTTAACAAGACTGAAATGAGTTGAGTAGACACAATAATTTCCATTTGGGTACATTCTAAACATAGATTTTCATCGTTGTTTCTACAATGCGTCGTCCGGACACATACCTATTCATATAGAAACATCTTACCCACATAATTTCTATTTTGTTCCTTCAATGTGGACTCATCAAGGTTCAATTTCAGGTATATATTGGAAACGAAAGACACAATCCAGACACATTTTCGAAACAAAATTCTTACATTTCATACTCACTATTAGATGAATTTCAGACCATAATCAGTACACATTTTGGTCACATTTCCCACTTTTAATGGTCCAAAAGTCGACTATGTGTCTTGAAAATGTGTCGTGTCCAAATTACAGTGTCGACACTTCGCCCAAAATGAGTCAGAAATTGTTACTTGGGGTTTCAGTTGCCTGTAAATATTTTGTATCATTTCTATCTGTCTATTGCCTCAAATCCCGACTCTCCACTTTCAGAATTTTTAAAACCTTTGGTAAAAATTTTAACAATAAAATATTCATGATTTGTACATACAACAATCAAACAAGTTATTATATTCACTGCGTCATGGAATCAAGCAGAATAAATAAATAAACTTTGACATTGTTTATTACTCTTCTAGTATATTCATTGTTCGGAGCTTATAACAATATCTTCCTCTTCGAATGGTCGACAAAAGCCATAACTTTAATTATCACCAACAAAATAGTTTTAGTCAATAAAACAAAATCTCAATTACATCAACATCTAAGAACACAATATCTCGTAAATAACAGAAATACACTAAACCCATCCTGGGACGTTAACACTCCATGTGGACTAACAATTCAAGTACATTTTTCATAGACCAATCGGAAGCTACATTGCACCAATGAGAATCAATTGTTCGCTTGTGGGTAGGTCAAGACTAGAAATGATTTATGGCTTTTTAATCCTCAAAGAGACCTTGCCGCAAACTGTTATTTTATTGTGAAACAGTGCACACTAATTGTACTCACAACTATACTACCTACTAAGAGCCTTGAATTAAAATATACAAATTGTTGTTTTTGGTTAAAATGTAATTTGTTCTTTTCTCATGTTTTCTAAGCTAATTTTTTTTTCAAATTTTTATAGTCGCGGGTAAAATGTAAATAAATAATAATCAATTTGTTTACCGCTATATCGTCTAACTAAAATAAAGTCGGTTTAATGAACACCCGTCTAAACATTGGAATTTCCATTTGGTACTACCAAATTACTAAATATTATAGTATACTCATTTTAACGACAAAATGTTTTGAGTCATGGTTGTTTTAATGAATGGTATTTTTTTATACAGAGAAAGCTAATCTATAGTGAGAACGCGAAACTTGTAAATGCTTATCTCAAAATAAATATGTTTATCTGAAAGCTTACTGATCATTTTTCACCTTGTGCAGCTTTGTTTCGAATATACCTAAATGTCATAAAGTTTACAAAAACACTCGTTTGTCATGCAGGCAAGTGACGTCATAAGATCTGGAATTATGTTGGCAGTATTTATCAGAGTGGCTGGACAATTGCTGATACGGCCGAGGCCAAAACATCCAACGAAAGAAGGACTTTTGTTTGTGTATATTATTGGAAGAAATTGAGCCAGGATTTTTAATGGGTAGTGCAGAAAGTCTTCCAAAATTTGATTGTAGCATGGTGGACGAGTTTTACATGTCAAATTTACATTATTTATAAGCAGAAGTGATACACAATAACTTATTCTCCTTCAATTTATTTATAAATATTCACAACGGCAAATGTTTCTGGTTTTGGTGAACTTCTTTTGAACCTTTGCTTTTTCGAACTATGATTTTCATCTCGTGGAACACAAATCAATGTTTTGCTTGGACAATTTAGTTGGTACAGAGCGCTCTTTGAACATTTTGGAAACACTGAACCCAAAACCAAAACTAATAATCCAAACAACAGCAATATCAAACACAATATCAACATCAATTTCGAGGATAGATGAGACGTCAAAATTCAAAAACCAGGGAAGCAAACCTTACAAATCCTAAGGAAATAACGGTCTGTCGTTTTCAAGGTCGTAGGCTATTTGACGTCATGAAGGAGGAAAGAGTGACATCACGTTCAAAGCTCGCGTTTGCTTTCGGCATTTTTTATAATTTTTTTAGGCTTCAAAAACGGTTACGACTTTTTTATAAAATACTTCAAAAAAAAATTACTGAAAATGCCCATGAATGCTCATGTTCCCCACTGAGATGTAGATACAATTTCGCAATAATTATCTTTATATTTGGAATACTTTTGGTTTTTTATAAAATACCTACAACTACTGACAAGCTATTGCTAACAGATGCGATTTAAAATAACACACTGGTCATAAATAAAACTATTTATAGCGTCTGCTATGTACTTACAACATAAATGTTTATCCGTGCGAGAAGTTAGTTACACACTGTTCATTTTCTCAACATTATCACACATATACGAGGGTTAACCTTTATATTTGACATTTATAGGGCGATGTTTTGTTGCTTTAAAAACTCAATTGTTTTTCGAGCTTCCATTTCCATTGACTTGGTGGAGGATCATTCATTCGATTGAGCTGTGCTCAACCATAGAAATAATCCACATAGGGTAGGCATGCAGGGGTTGCGGCATGGTTGACGAAACGTAGGACCATGTTCTCCTCGTATGTCCACATTGGGCTGTGCTTCGCAGGCGAATCTTCGGAGTCCCTGTTATGGCCTCTGGGGACATAAGCAGGCATACACTGAAGAGCAAAATAGGCCCATCAGTGACCTCAGTGGCGGAACCTTGGCTTGAGTTTGCCTTGGCCAAGGTTCGCTTGACTACATTAGTAGTATGCCATAGGGGCTCGAGTAAGCGTATTCATCCATCCATTAGAAAGAGACGGACAACCAGTTTGGTATTGCTTTCTCTTTCTAATAGCGCATGCAATCGTATGTATAACATACATCTTAGTCTTCGCGCATGTGCACGCGATGTTAAAGAGAGACAGCATCACCAATTTCATTCGCCATCACTTTTTATTGCGTGGACGCTTCCGACTATAGTTTGTCTATTCCTCAGATTAATACATTAAAAAGATACATTTGTTTACATTTAAAAGTAAACCCAACATTACATCACATTCTAGGATAACTTGCCGACCCTTTGCCAGATGTCTTACTTTTCCTTTGAAATGCGACAACTGAATTATAGGACACGATAGAAACGTACAATATAAAAATGTACATAAAAACGACATTAAAATAATTATCCTAAGTAGTTTATGTAATAAAAATATGTTTTTGTTTGAAACAATTGAGGTTTAAACGAAACAAATGCGTGTTAATAATTTTGTCTGTCTTTAATATGGCAACACCGAGAAAAGGGCGGAAACCTTTTCACTATCAATTTTACCTGATTTTACTTCGAAGTTTCAACGTTCCTAGTTTATTGAAGCTCTTGTTTTCGACTTTTCAACTGATATTTGTGTGTGTGCGTACAGATATAATTAAAAACAATATTTTTTTGTGAAAATCATGGTTCGTCAGTGCCAAATTTGCAAAAAAAAACGTCGGAATCTTCCTAACCTCTCTTTTCACCTGTAAGTAAATAGTTCTATTGGTCAGTGGCACTGTCCGACTAGTTCGACAGTTTCTCCCCACTCCTTGAAAGTCAGTCATTGATGAAAACATATGTATTTCCTCTCCAAAGTGCTTCCGTCTGAGTCCATGTAAGTTCTCGCAGAAACAGAGTATGTGAGTAGGTATTTCATCATAGAGTTCACATTTCCTGCACATAGTTTCACTAACTTTGCCCATTTTGTACAGATGTTTCCTCAGGGTTCAGTGTCCAGTCACCAGATCGGAAACTGTCTTCAAATGTCTCTTACTCAGTTTCAATAGCCTGGTTGAGAGTTCCTTGTCCAGTAAACTCTTTGTATGGAGGATCATTCATGGTTGTGGATAGGTTTTTCGAAACTTCCGGCAAACAAATCGATATGTACCAATCAGTAACAGTTCTCAGATCTTCCAGAAGAATTGTTGCTACATGACCCGCTTTTAAAACAAATGTCGCCACAGTTTCGTCGGTTTATATCTCTTGAATACCGAAAGTTACAAATATGAAACTATAGATTGGACTTTGTGCTAGAGTTAAGGCTTCAAACGAAGCGGTCTGAAACTTTGGCGTTAAACATACGTAATGCTAAAGTGCTCGGTCGTGATACGGTGATGTGAAGCCGGGGCGGTTCGTTGGTTGGTAAATAAATATTTTTATCTTGCACCATATTATTCAAAAAAAAAGAGAATTGCTATAATTTTATTACGTCAACCTTGAGGGAGAATCGATTAAAAATCCTTCTATAATTGAATAATTGATGTGATAAAAACCCAAACGTCACACAATTCTTGAGGCATCTCCAACAAAACCACCAATATATTATCTCTGTCGCTTAGTTCATTCTAGTTCGGGTCATTTTTACCTTAATCCGTTAAGCAATGATTTTGTTCATTACAGATACTGGAACTCAAGAAGATGGAGAGCTAACCGAAGACAGTATTGAATTAAGTGATGTCAGTAAGTTTGATTTTTTTATTATTTAGAATCATTGTTTCAGTGTGTTTTTGATAAAAAAATTTGTCCGTGCAACAGTCGAATAAACCTAAGCAATCTTCAATCTGTGTCGGGTAGGTAGCTTCAACCCGTACCAGGACGAGTTTATGGTATTTTCTATTGTCAAGATATTGAAAATTATGTTATTACTGTAGTCAGTGGACTGAAAATGAAATAAGTGTTTTGAATAAATCTGAATTGTAGACGTTTTAGATCGGAACGATCAATTCTTAAACTCTTTTTAATTTTACCAATTGATTGATTTATTGCTACGAATAAATTATAGTCAACTGCTTTTGTCACTTCTTGGTTCCAGGTACTCCTTTTACTGTAAATTCTCTCTACATTATCTCAGAAGTTCACGAACTAATTTTATTCCAATAGAAAGGCGTCTTGTGCCGCTGGTCTAGGCATTTTGCTAACGATCCGTCTTTAGATGCCCGATTAAAAATAATATCCAAAATCATATTATGCAGATACATGCAATGAGAAACGGAACAGGGATTTAATGTATTTTCTGATCTAAATAGTCCACCAACAAATAATTTCTATACATTTACTTCAATAAATATCAAGTATTTAGCTGGACAGCTGGATTCAGAACTACTGTAAGAAACCCCGCATCTTCTCTTTCCAATATTTGTTAGTTACGTGCGTATGTGCGATTTAGTGTATTTTGATTTCTTTTTGCCATAACGGCTTCCAAAATAAAAATTAATTCGTAAATACAACAAAATAACATTTTTTAAATTAAAACAAATTGAAAATAAAAACCGAATCTATTGAACAAAGATAATCTTGTATCTCTGAGCTGATTCGGTGTAATGTTTGCACAATGCTGGACAATTTTCGCCCATAATTCTATCCAATTTTGAGCTCGTTCAAAATTGTGCCGATAAATTTCATTTTTTAAAAAACCCCATAAAAATAAATCATTCGGTGACAAATCCGCTGATCTTGTGAGTGACCTCCACAATACCACAATAAAATTTCAATTTTCTCCTGATTTCTCTACGAATTAATTTTATTTTTAATAGTTACGGGCTTGAACAGTTTGTGGATATCGACTGCTGTTTACTGACTGTCTGACGTTAATTAAGGACCGCCCACAGTTGAGACAACGGAGTGGTGGGAATTGTACGATATGTTGTAGGTGTCCAAATGAACGATTGTAATAATCGTGTTTAAAATCTGTAGATGCTTGATATTGGTCTAGTTCAAAAGCAATTCTGATACAATGCTTAAAATTCTATGTACCGTTTCTCATTCATGTATCTGTATACACAATCGCTCTCCATAATTAAATTATATTATTTCCTACTGCTCTTTATTTTTCTTATACAGGGTTTTTCATAGTTAAACCACCATAGGTTAACTGCAAGTAGAGGACACTTCGGTGGTTCCAAATAGACTTGGTTAATTGGTCTAACATAATTATTTTATTCATTTAGTCCAATGCTTTTGAAGGCCATAACTTTAGAACCACCCTATATATATCTTTCATTTTTGGTAAGGATATATTGCATAGATAACAGAATAAGATAGTGTAATAAAAGTAATTATAATCCAGGTCCGGTTTAAGAAAAATTTGCAAAATTCGATAATCTCCAAAACAACACCCTGTATATCAGAATTTTTAAAATCCAATAGAATATTCGAAGAGAACAGAAAAAATAGAGCGGCACCAAAATATTTTTCGAAGTGCACATCCCGTTTTACTGCTTAACTTTTAATGTCAAAGTTATTTAAATGTATCATTGACATTTTAGTACGTAATAACTTTAGAACCACCCTATAGATTTCTTTCATGTGTACTTCGAAAAATATATTGGTGGCGCTATATTTTTTCTGTTCTCTTTGAATCCATTGGATTTTAAAAATTCTGATATACAGGGTGTTCTCTATCTGTATCTGTAGAGTAGGGAGGGTGAGTGTAGGCTCACAGCACTTAGGCCACATATGACCCATTGTACATCCTCCCGAGGAGTTGTCCTCCTAGGTCATCGTCCATCCTGTCCTTCTCAGGAAGGTGAACAGGTCACCAGGAGACATCTCCTTTATATCGGCAGGTGTAGGCCAAGACTCACCGAACACACACTCTCTTATCGACGATAACTCCGGACACTCGCATAGGACATGCCTGACAGTCTCATCTTCCTGTTCACACATCCTGCATAGAGATGTGTCCACTAGCCCCATAGTATGGAGGTGTTTCCTTAGTTGACAGTGGCCAGTCAGGAATCCCACTGTTATACGTAGGTTTCTTCTGGTCATCGCCAAGTATTTTTTCGGCGCCATCTTCCCAGGGTCGCCCAGGGTGATCCTGGCAAAACTGCATCCTTTGATTGCCTCCCATCTCTCAAGGGATTGAGCATGGGTGTAACGTTTGGCTAGTTCCGCAATTGTCGAATCCGTCAGGCCGTAGGTGTCACTGGGTCCAAGAATTTTCAGTCCAGCGGCTTCCCTGGCTAGAGAATCAGCAATGCGATTTCCTTTACTCCTGTCGTGCCCTTTAACCCACCTCAGGATAATATTGTTATCTGCCGAGGCGTTAGCTAAATCTTGGTGGCACTCTAGTACTAGTCTTGACGTTGTCTGTTCAAGGCTAATAGGGCTTGTCTACTATCAGTGCAGATTATTATGTTTTTGTCAGAAATTCCTTTTCTGATTAGTTCTTTTGTGGCAATTGAGATACCAGCCAGTTCTGTTTGAACTACGCTGGTATTGTTTCCCATTCCCCACTTGATCCTTAGGCTTAGTGCTCTCGAGTAAACTCCACATCCTGAGCCTTCATTCATTTTTGAACCATCTGTATAAATGCGTATTGCATCTGCAGCATCTGGCTCTGTGTTGTGTTTTATTTGTATTTTGTAGGGTTTATTAAACAAAAATCTGGGTTTAATTGCATCATTGGCTGCCTGCAGCAGAGGTAGCGCAGTAAGCGCTTCCTGCCATAGGCTTAACCGCAAATTGCCCACTCCTACTTCGGGGTTTACACCAGCCTTGCGCAATCGTACCATGGCCATCAACGCAACCTCCTTGACATACAGGTCCAGAGGGGTCAGACCAGTAATAAGCTCCATTGCTGCGGTTGGTGTTGTTCTCATGGCTCCTGTTATGTTTAAACAGGCCATTCGCTGTATTTGATATAGTTTTTGAATGGCCGTTGCTTGTAGAACCTTCGGTCCCCATGCAATTGCTCCATACGTTAACATAGGTCTTATTATTGCAGTGTAGATCCAGGAGACCACTCGGGGTGACAGCCCCCATGTGCGTCCCACTGTTCTCCGACACTGTTCATAAGCCACATATGCTCTTTTTGCTCTGCTGTGTAGATGAGAGTTCCATGTTAGTTTCCTGTCGAGGGTAATACCAAGGTATTTCACCTCTTCCGAAAAGTTTAGTTTGCTCTTGAAGATTTCGGGGGATTTTAAACCCGATAAACTCCTTTTCCTGGTAAAAAGGACCATCTCAGTCTTCCTGGGATTGATCGAAAGTGAGTGTTCCTTACACCATGTTTCAATTAATTTGAGCCCATCCTGCGCTCTATCGCACAGTGTGTTCACAAATTTGCCTGTCTGCAAAATAACTATGTCATCTGCGTATGCAATTGTGTAGATTCCATTGTTGTTGAGGTGATTAATCAGGGTGTCCAGGACTATGTTCCACAGAAGGGGTGATAAGACCCCTCCTTGCGGACATCCCCTCAGGAATGTACCTCTGGTAGTAGGAGAATGGATACTCAAGATGCTCTCTAGTAGAGCAATAAGTATCAATGTAGAAGACATCACAGTAAGAGGACTGGTCATGAGGGGATATACAGGGTGTTGTTTTGGTGATTATCGAATTTTGCAAATTTTTCTTAAACCAGACCTGGATTATAATTATTTTTATTACATTATCGTATTGCGTTATCAATGCAATATATCCTTACCAAAAATGAAAGAAATATATAGGGTGGTTCTAAAGTTATGGCCTTCAAAAGCATTGGACTAAATGAATAAAACACCCTGTATCTCTGTTAATAATTATGTTAGATCAATTAATCAAGGCTATTTGGAACCACCAAAGTGTCTACTTGCAGTTAACCTATGGTGGTTTAACTATGAAACACCCTGTATACGGGACGAGAATTCAATGTTGCCAAGTTGTACGAATTTTCAGATAGTTTATGTACATCAAACTGATGTAGGTCATTTACAATGTTTTTTTTGCATTCGAACTTATTTTCATTGTTATAATTTTAAATTATTTTTTTTTCAGTTGAGGTTATTGAGACTGATCCAGACTTCCAAGAGTCTAAAGAATCAACACAAACTTCCGCAATGTTTAACGGAGGAGGAGAAATACCCATACCACAACAACTTACGTCTATTCAAACTGGACAGCATTCTACATTATCAGCAAAAAAGTAAGAATTATTTTCCTACCTAATCCAACAAATTATTGAAAGTCATTCATCGCGTTTAGGAAAACCCGATGCATCCGGGTGCTGGACAGTTGTCACTTGTCAAAATTTTGAAAATTTCACCGGATTTTTTATTTCAGACAAGCTCGTATAAGAATTATAGAGCAACCAGCCTCAAAAGCGCTACGATTTCGATATGAATGCGAAGGTAGGTCGGCTGGTTCCATTCCGGGAGCCAATAGCACTCCAGAAAACAAAAGTTACCCTACAATTAGGGTAGAAGGCTATCAAGGCAGGGCTGTGGTGGTTGTATCGTGTGTAACTCGAGATGAGCCGTACAGGTAAAGTTACTATTTTATTTTTGTTTGATATTAACTGAAGAATAATTTGAAATTGATTGTTGTTTTGGTGGTTTAATGTTTTTTTTTTTGAGAAAGTTTACAGTGTTGTATCAAATATTTTAATTCATTAATTCTGCTTGCTACGCCTATATTGTTATAAGCTTCGTTTACCTTAGAATAATTTTCGGGTCTACACAAACAACCAAAGTGGTGCTGCGAAAAAATTTACGTTATTTAAAAACCATCAAGATTTTATGAAAATTGAGACAATGTGGCAACATTGAAATCTAGTCCAGCATAAATTATGTTAGCATCAGTGTAAATGTGAGCAAAGTATACTTACTTGCTAGAACTTCCTTGTGAGTAGAATGGATGTTGATGATAATATACAGTGACAAAAACGGCTTATTTTGAGAGACTGAAATTTCAATTTGATTTTTTTTATACAGTGAGACCCACTTAAGATCGCAACACTCAGTTATAGCTTTTAATTGACATTTTATATACAGATTGCGTAAATTACATCGGAACCGTCCGGATTACACAAGTACGACAGAAAAACAGCTGAAAGAGAGAGAGAAAGAATAATTATGCGCGGTCATTAAGGCGCGTACTTTGTTTCACCTTAGGGGTGTATACTTATTTCCCGAGACTGGCCGAATGCTCATTGCCACCCTATTTTAACCGCTGTTGCCAGAAGCGCAGATTAATTTGTACAAATGATATTTTTGTCTCGTTATCGTTGACTTTTTTTCGAGGGTGAAAATACAGCACGTTTGTGCCAGCATTACGCCAAATAATCTTAGAGATATGAGATCAAATCTTTATCACAGATTTGGTTATTGTCTGGCACAGGAAGGTGGTTTATTTGAGCACTTAATTCATTAAAATTATGTTTACCTTTAGAATGGATTTTATTTTTATTATTTCAGGAAGTTTATATTTTATGTTTAGAATAGGTGTAGGTACCTACCTACTTATTTTATTTTTTCAATTTAATTTATTAATGGAAGGGATTTTTAGTTTATTAATTATGGTTCTCTCAAGAAATGCTGTTTTATTTTCAAGTTACAATGGCTAAAATAATAACCTATTGTAGTTAGAAATTGTCAACTTGGTCTGAAATGATAATGTTGACAAAAATGAATTTTAAGATGTACAGGTTACGTAATAACGATTGTATTTTTTTATTTCTTCAACACCCTCACTGCTTCCATGTTGGGAGCATACTGAATACCACCAACTAGTGAATTATCTCTGTAAAGGACCATTCGGCCAGTCTCGGGAAATAAGTATACACCCCTAAGATGAAACAAAGTGATGACCGCGCACAATTATTCTTTCTCTCTCTTT
The DNA here is from genome assembly GCA_949126875.1 of Lochmaea capreae. Taxonomy (NCBI): domain Eukaryota; kingdom Metazoa; phylum Arthropoda; class Insecta; order Coleoptera; family Chrysomelidae; genus Lochmaea; species Lochmaea capreae. Next base: position 5,033,790 of record OX421408.1, read on the forward strand.
CATATATCCTTGTCGTACTTGTGTAATCCGAGGCCAGGGTTCCGATGTAATTTACGCAATCTGTATGTTGGTAGCGAACATTTTTAGGATGCTTCAAAACGTCGATAAAAAATTGTTAGCGATTGGCTACCACACTGTAAAGAAAATAGTATCCCTTGAAACACCTAAAAGTAAATTTTGAGTTATGTAACTTCATCGGTTTCTGAGATGTAAGTAGTTATAAATTTAATTTTTTACTTTTGAACGTCCCTGTATTCACGCTGATTGACGTTTTATGAACTCCAAATTTTGGAAGTCAATAAAAGACAATTGGTTAAAACAGAAATTCTTCCAGAGAAACGATGCTTCTAATAACCCCGCCATCCTCTCCTTTATCCGGATATTTTCTTAAGTAAAGTGCAGTCAGTACAATAATGGTATACTACAACTAGCGCCATCTACCCAAAAACGCTCGAACTATTTTCATATCATTATTCTATCTTAAATGTTCATATATTCTTGCAGAAAAACAGTGCTTCTAACAGTTGGTTGTCCCTATGAATATTGTGGTAACCAAAAGTCCAATACAAACATCACTTTTTTTGGAAAAACCGGCTAAAAATATACGCTACTGACGAATATCAAATGTTAATAATTAAAAAAAGAAATTGAAACTTTTCCGACCTTCCAAATCACAGAATTTTGAAATTCATCAAATATCAATGTCAAAAACAAGACATGTGACATTGAATTGACAGGTTTCGTCCATGCAGCCAACGTAAAAATTCAAGTCCCCTAGGTTATTTTATTTTTCAATAGTAACATTAATAGTCCAGTTAAGATATTCGGGAACATCTGGAAATCTTTGAAATCAAAAACTATTTCTGTTTTAACTTTGAATCTTACCCAAAAAGGCCTAGAAAACCTAAGTCGTTTTAGACCCGAAAATTTTGTAGTGGCAATACTGAATTGAATCATCCATTTAAAGCTATCTTAAGTGCGTCCCACTGAGTAATGAGGAGCGTCTAAATGTAGTTCTCTTCACCAACGTTGCCAAGCGTACTCCCAAGGTTAATTTATCGAGAAGGGCAAGGAAAATGATTGAAGAAGCTATAAAGATGGGGAAGGGTGAATGAATGGTTATTAACCTTTCCCCTTCTGTATAGCTTCTTCATTCATTTTCCTTGCCTTTCTCGACAAATTAACCTTAGGCAACGTTGGTGAAGAGAGAGATGCTTCGTGATTTAGACGCTCGTCTGAGTAATGTGTAGTACAGCTTGCGCAGTATGTTTGTTTCGCAGTTTTCTGTTTTAATATTTTTGTGTTTTTATGTCGCCAAGCTTACCAGAGTAGTTTTGTATTCTTTTGATGTTTGTGCTTATATTTTTTTAATATGCATGTCATAAAAATAGTCTATCCAATAATTTAAAAAAATTTAAGGTTTTAAAACCTATTTGACAATTATTGTATTAAGTAATAGTTCCGTCCTTATTGTGATGTATACAGGGTAGGATCAAAAAGATTCTGGAACTCGCTTTCTAGAATGTCCTTCAGGGCATCTTCTACAGAGCTACATTGGAGCGGTGCTAGAACTGGACTGTAGAAGGTGTGGGACAGCATATGATTAGCCAGAACGCAGATGTGTTTGCTTACTTTATCGTTTTATTTGAACAAATTATTTAAATTACTGATATTTTTATTATTGTTTTTGGGTAAAGAGGTAATGTATTGAAAGTGGCTTAAACAGATTTAAAATTTGTAAAAAATTAACCAAAAACTATCAAAAACGACAAAGCTGACAATTTTAATATCTCTCTGATCAACTTTTAAACTCCGAAGTTTGATACTTTGTCTTGAGATACACATTTCAAAATTATTTTCTAATATACATTGATTTCATGATCACTGTTATCAACAACAGACTTCGCTTTCTTAACTTTTGCTTGAAAACAACCAAATTGTGTTAAATTGTTTAATATCCTCTTCACTGTGTGACGGCTTAATATTGGGTATAGAAACTGCCCTTATTTTCGGCATTAGAAATCCTATGAGTAGTCCCCAATATATAGATAGGGGCTGTCCATAAATCACGTAGCCAATATTTTGGGGGGAGGGGGTTCGATCTAAGACTACGCTGGGTCACGTTGGGGGGGTCATAAACTCCAAAAAAAAAAACAGAAAAGTGTTCCTGTCAAGGCGATACATGCTAAAGTAATCAATGAGAAACTAAAAGTAAAAAAAGTACTAAAAAATCGAGACAGTGGATATATTATAGATCTTGATTTGAATTTCGTAAATATTCCATTAGAGAGCGATGAGAATGCTCAGTCAAACTTGCCTGTAAATTTGTACTGAACGATATCTTCGAGCAATGAAAGTATACAATTATGTTTTTAAATGCAATATAATAAATTTGATTTTGAAGTGCTACGTAGTTTTTTAGGGGGTTGGGGGGGGGGTTGACCAAAAGGTACGGTAAGCTACATACATAGTGTAAGCTCATATGTATAGGGTGTTGACTCTGTCTACAACTGTAGGTAGTTTTTAAAAGTTATATTTTTATCTCCGTTGTCAGTGGCGGATTAACGTAGGGGCTATGATAAAAAAACTCATTCATTTGATTCTTATTAATTCGTATTTAGTCCCAGGCCCCGCAGGCATTGAATCCGCCACTGTCCGTTGTAAAATAATACAGTTAGTTTTAAAAATTACATTAATTTTATTTATTCCATGGTCATTATATACAGCGTAAATTATTTTTCGAATACAATTTAATAATCCAATAAATAACGTTGATTGGATATGGGATTTTTTTTTTAAATTGAGATTATCTTTAATATACTCAACCGAATTTGTTATCTGAGTAATAAAAAAAGAATTAGCAGGTAGTTGAAATAGTTAATTGCTATTTTTAACCTTGAATGTGTTTTCGAATTATTTAAATTTTTGACTTGAATTAATTTCGATCTTTTATTTTATTTAGAAGTACAGGGCGAGTCATTAGCAACTGTACCGGGTGTCTGATTAAGAGAGGTACACCCGCTGTATCTCAGAAACTATTTATCGTATAGCTTAGAGAAAAAATCTGTTTTACGAAACCGATTACGATAAACTACAACCGGTACTTTTTTCGCTATCCTGTAAAATAACTGTAAGGGGTGAGCGGGAAAGCTGACTCTTAGAAAATATTTATTGAGATGATGTTTCTACCGTTTTTTTAAATTCCATCCTGTTCTTCAAGTAAATGATTAAAAAATATAGCATCGCATTTGAAGATTCCCCACCCAGCGACCGTTAAAACCAGTGGAATAAAACGATGATAATATCATATTTTATTAGGGATTGTTTACTTAAAAAAATTGTCATTTTAGTGAAGCATATTGTGACATATAGAAAAATGATGTATTTGTGATATAAATGTCAACGACGCCCTCTGGCGGTGAAGTAGGAAACTTGAATAAGTTTCAGCAGTTCGTTAAATATCACTCTGTATATTGGCAAAAAAAGAACAAAGAATAATTAGATGGAAGTAATTTGGAGAAAACAATACTAATCAATAAACGATTGTTAAATGTGTATTTAACCTTGAATCCGGACCAGATCAGTGTGATCCAAGCTTAACCACTCCTATTTAAAAAAATTATCTTATCGACCTTTTAATTCTATATTTCTAAGAAAGCTGTATTTATATAAATCTCACTACTACCTACGTAACAGTTGCTTCGTAGAAATTTGAAAATTCCTGTTTTTTCTTCTTGTTTTTTTTTGAGTTAATGTTTGATGCAGTTTCTTAGAACAAAAAAGATGACAGGTGAAATAATCGCTACATAATTATAACATAAATTTTACAAAAAATAAAGTTATAAACTTACCATATATGCAAATTTCGCCACTTTCAATTCTGAAAAGAAAAAGATATCCTTTTTACTGTTATCACAAATCACTGTGGGGTTATTCAAGAAATGATACAAATAACAACATATTTATCGTTTCGCCTCTCAAAAGACATTCAATTGAAAGTACACTATATTCAATATTCGTAAAAACTTTGACTAACTGTAGATTATGTATTCAACCTTCAATATTCGTGATCACTTTCATAAATCAGTGAATATTCTCCATGAACACTTTCACTAACAACTGTAGATTATGTATTCAACCTTCAATATTCGTGATCACTTTCATAAACCAGTGAATATTATCTGCTTATTATTCATGAACACTTTCACTAACAATGTAGATTATGTTTTCAATATTTAATATTCGTGAACACTTCGACTAACAACTGTAGATTATGTATTCAACCTTCAATATTCATAAACCAGTGAATAGTATCTGCTTATTATTCATGAACACTTTCACTAACAACTGTAGATTATATTTTTAATATTCGTGTATACTTTGACTAACAACTGTAGATTATGTATTCAACCTTCAATATTCATAAATCAGTGAATATTCTCTGTTTATTATTCATGAACACTATCTCTAACAACTGTAGATTATGTTTTTAATATTCAACATTCGTAAACACTTTGACTAACAACTATAGATTATGTATTCAACCTTCAATATTCATAAATCAGTGAATATTCTCTGTTTATTATTCATGAACACTATCTCTAACAACTGTAGATTATGTTTTTAATATTCAGTATTCGTAAACACTTTGACTAACAACTGTAGATTATGTATTCAACCTTCAATATTCATAAACCAGTGAATATTCTCTGGTTATTATTCATAAACACTTTCACTAACAACTGTAGATTATGTTTTTAATATTCAATATTTGTGTACACTTTGACTAACAACTGTAGATTATGTATTCAATATTCATAAATCAGTGGATATTCTCTGGTTATTATTCATGAACACTTTCATAGATTATGTTTTTAATATTCAATATTCGTGTACACTTTGACTAATTGTAGATTATGTATTCAACCTTCGGTATTCATAAACCAGTGAATATTCTCTGGTCATTATTCATCAACACTTTCACTAACAACTGTAGATTATGTTTTTAATATTCAATATTCGTGAACACTTTAACTGTAGACTATGCTTTTCATATTCTATTCTCGTCAACACTTTCATTATCAGTTGTAGGATCTATGCTCAATATTCATTATTTCTGAATATGTTCACCAATATTTGTAGATTATACAGATTGTGAAAAACTTTAATAGGTCATATGACTTTCACAAGTATGACAAGGATAATATGAACAACACTATTTGAAGGAGAGAAATCAGAACTGTTCTGTGTGAAACTCATAATTAGATCAGTCCTCTCTACCAAAACAGATGGGCGTGTGTTAATTGCCCTTTTTACTTTTATCCATTGTGTTTCGGTAGAAGGAACTGATCTAATTGTGAGTTTCACACATAGAACATTTCTTGTTCCTCTCTTTCAAGTAGTACTGTTCGTATGATCCTTGTCGTACTTGTGTGAATCGTATGACCTAATAAACTTTTTCGCAATGACTAAACTCACTATTGAATATTCTTGAACATTTTCATCAACAGGTACAGTGGATTGTCTGCTAAATAATCAGTATCCGTGAATTGTTATGAAAAATAGTGTAATTTCAATTAATATCGTTTGATGTAAGTATAAGGTCAAGAAAAGATGTGGTTATGTTCATACTGCGAATTATCTCGGACGTAAAAATAACCATAGAGACGTAGAACGACAAAATTTATTCGTAACCAACCTGCTTCCTCTCACTTTTACTCATTATTACTTTAATTATAACAAAAATATTATATTCTTCTTTTCTTTAGGCCTAATATTTTATATTGAAACACTTTCAGGCCGCATCCGCATAATTTAGTTGGTAGAGAAGGTTGTAAGAGGGGCGTGTGTACCTTAGAAATTCCGACTGACACAATGACAGTCCATTTCTCGAATTTGGGCATTCAGTGTGTTAAGAAAAAAGACATTGAACATGCCCTAAGGGTTCGTGAGGAAATCAGGGTTGATCCCTATCGAAGTAAGTTTACCAAAAAAAAAATTGATTGGCTTTTTTGTTGTTATGTGTGTTTGTCTTTGATAGAAGATAAAACAGAAACGTTGTAGAATCTCGTTAAATTTATTTTTTCTCATTTTCTTTAATTGTACCTTGAAAATTATAAATAATTAATAATATATTGCATTCAATGATTCATGCTTGGAAACGTGATAAATAACTTTGCTTACCACAATTTCGAGATAGCCTATAAGAAACACAACCACCATAATACCTTGAACTTGAGGTAATATACTAGAAAAACTTTTTTGTTTTATCTTTTTTAAATTAATGTTACACAGCCAACGTTTAAGTTTATACAGTTCTTAATTAATTATACAGGGAGATTCCCGCAAGTTTAGTACAGTCGGCACACTTTATTTTTAATAGAACGCCCTACCAGACTTCCGCGAACCACCCTGTATATTTAAATTTAAGTTGACGCGTCCCTGCGTTTTTTGTTATTCTATAACATAAGGTAACAACGTTATTTCAGCTCAGTTTTTTTTTGAAATTTTTTCTAGGAAAATATAATCTCAAAATAATTTGATCTTAAAAACAATGTCTACTAAAAGAAAATTGCAATTTTATATAAAGAAAACTGCCTAAAATAAGATTTCGTGTATTCGCTGGCATCTGACGTTCGCTATGACGCCTTATTTGGTTTATGTTGTTGTATCTGATTATAGTAAAATCGCAATCGGTGCCGGGTAATAAAACTGTTGGAACAGGTCATTTCAGGGGTGGGTACCTATTATTATTTTTAAGGTATAGATACATTCGGATTACTGAAATATTTATTACGAATATTATTGAATGTTTATACAGTGTTATTCAAAAGTCCCTTCCCCCCCCCTCGTATCTTTTGAACGGCTACACTTACATTAATAAAATTTGGAGGGTGCAAATAAACTCTACGAATGGTAACAGGTGACGTAATAGTAATAGATGACGTCACAGTGCCACTCTGGCCAATAATTTTAAATAGGACCTTATGGCAAGTGATATCTCGTTTGAAAGGCATTGACATTGGCTACATAGCCATATTAATTTTGTTTGGGTTTAAACTAATTTTGACGGATAAATTAAATAAATACCAAAATTATCGAAATTATTTTTTAAATTTAATTAATCAAATATCAACAATTGATTCTTATAGCAAGTGTTCGAAATGTGCTCCGTCTACTTCCTGACAGTAATACACCCTATTAGCAAACTCTTGTAGTACTCGTTCGAATGAGTCACCTGAAATTACATTGCATTCTTCAATAATTCCTTCTTTCAAACCGCCAATGCTATCTGGTGCCGTAGTATAAACCTTGGATTTCAAGTACCCCCATAGAAAAAAATCTAATGGTGTCAGATCTGGTGACCGAGGTGGCCATTCTATAAGACCTCGCCGGCCGATCCATCTACCTCGATATTCTTCATCCAGGTAACGTCTTACTGCACCATAATAATGTGCAGGAGTACCATCTTGTTGAAATGTTATTTCCAGATGGCCGAATTCATCTGGATTATCTTCCAGAATTTCAAGAATTAACGGATGAATTGCATTCTGTAACATCTCCAGATACACTTCACCGCTTAAATTTGAATTTAGGAAAACAGGACCAACTATGTGGTTTCCCAAAATATCTGCCCAAACATTGACTTTTTCTGGAAATTGGGTATGTTGTTCACGAAAGGTGTGAGGATTTGTGTCATTCCAATACCTTACATTTTGTGTATTCACATTTCCATCGAGGCAAAAAGTACTTTCGTCACTAAAACAAATTGTTTTTGTGTAATGTGGGTTTTGACTAATACATTCACAGAATTCGAGTCTTCTGTCGGGGTCGTCATCCGAAAGGTGGTGCACCATTTTTAACTTGTATGGATGAAATTTATTTTTAGCCAACACTCTCTGTACTGTACTTTTACTTACTTCACAGATATACGCAACTTTAGTTGAAGAGGAAGTAGGGTTTACTACCATTTCAGCAACTATAGGTATCAATTTTTTTATCATCACTAAATGTTGGTCGACCAGATCGTTTGGCATCTTGAACACTACCTGTTGCTTCAAACTTGTGAAGAAGCTCCCACAAATAAGTTCTCGAGATAGGGCGATCTGGGTATCTCTCATTAAATAAACGTTCCGCTTCAAGTAGATTCTTTCCAGATTCACCAATTATTAAGATAGCTGCTACTTTGTCGGCTTGAGTACGTACCATTTTGCCTATGTAAACTCTTAAACGTCTCGTTAAACAATAATAAAATTAAATATTTAATTTATTTAGAAAAACTTTGTAAAGCAACAAATACTATTAAATTAAAAACTTTTTTGACAACTAACCAGAGGCGGACTGAAAAACCTTCAATATTTAAATGTGAAATAATAATTTTGGTATTTATTTAATTTATCCGTCAAAATTAGTTTAAACCCAAACAAAATTAATATAGCTATGTAGCCAATGTCAATGCCTTTCAAACGAGATATCCCTTGCCATAAGGTCCTATTTAAGATTATTGGCCAGAGTGGCACTGTGACGTCATCTATTACTATTACGTCACCTGTTACCATTCGTAGAAAAGTTTACAACACTTTATTTTCACGCTCCAAATTTTATTAATGTAAGTGTAGCCGTTCAAAAGATACGAGGGGGGGAGGGGACTTTTGAATAGCTCTGTATAATTTTGGTGTAATCAGTTGTAATTTTTTATATGAAAATATAAACGACTTGTATATTATTGTTGTTAAAACAATGTTTAAGAACTATTCCGAGTCTTAATGACCTCAGGCAGACGGAGTGGGATTATAATTTCTGAGATAATGTCCCTACCTGAGTATCGAATTTGTGTATTTTTGTTTCAAAGGTAGTTGCAGTCTGACTGTCAGCAATTATTCATTTAGTAAATTTAGAAAGAACTTGCTCGCTTGATAACTTTTATAAATTAATTATTGCGATTATTATTTTCGATCATTGTTATCTTTCTACAATATCCGTCGGCACAAATAAATTTCTTGTTTTCACAACATTCATTACAGCAGGTAGTGTAAAATTACATATTTGGTTTGGTCCACTTGTGCTGAGCAAGTCCCGTAAAATTTTGATTTATTACATGGCACCGATTGCGATTATACTATAGAATATTTAAAGTTTTTTTTTTTAATTTTCTCATTATGTGACCTTTTTGTGGCTAGGAACCAGGCATCTTAAATTGATGTCTAATGTATTACCTTTCCAAGTTTTTTTACGAAGACCTAGGACAGCCTGTATACATACAATCCTCAATAATATATACGAACATAAACTTTGTTGTCTTGTCCTTGAATTCACTTATTTTTATATTATAAGAGTGTAGTAATTATATAAACACTTGCAATTATTATCTCAATAATACACATACTGCGATTTTATAAAAAATAAATATATCGTTTGCAACAATATTATTATTATATTTTTATATCAAAGAATCTTGAAAAAATATTGTGATCTGGGTACACAAGCTAAATAAAATGCTTTGTTTTCAATGTTTTCTAAGGTGTGTGAAATGAAATACATTCTACTTTGGTATGCTTGTCAGTAAAAATAAATCGTTAGTTAACAATAATATTATTTATAAACAATAATTAAAGCTTAATTTATATAATTGCGTTTTGTGCGATTTAAACGTGTTTCTGATGGATTGCATCCATTCCTTCGAAAACGGAAAATACTGCTTGCATTCACAAATGCACTGGAAAGTTAACATACACTACATAGGAATCAAAGTTAGGCACAAAAACTTTTCAATTTTGAATATTTGAGTTACAATAATTATGTCGATATCAGAGAAAAGCGAATATTGAAGGAAATTTGTCTATTACACTTAGGAAATTTTGATATAAGTTCTTGTAAGACGCAGTCGCGATTGAATGGTAGCTTATAATACCGAACTGAACATTGATAGGTATTTATATATCAGAAGTGGGATTAGATCTACGAATTGTCCACATGAGGCCATAATATGATGTTATAGTGAGAGAGGGTGACAGGAATGGGTGTGCAGGCGTCAGGCTCGCCAGGAGAGTGAGATAGGCGTAGGCAGGCAAGGCATCAGGCTCACGAACGAGTAGGTGAGATAGGTGTACGCACAAACGTCAGGTCCAGCACTCTAGGTACCTCGAGGACGAGGAGCGGAGCAGGATGGCCGAAGCGCAGGGCTTAACGTAAGGGCTTGTAACTGAGGGGTTCCGGGTTCGAGTCCCGGTGGTTTCGCTTTTTCAATTTTCAGAATATTTAGCTTATAATTATTTTCGTAGGAATCAAAGTTAGGCACAAATTCTTTTCAATTTTGAATATTTGAGTTATAGTGAAACTAAAGTTAATGTAAAGACCATAAAATAAAGCAATGTTGTCAGATATATTTTCTAAAACTGTTGGGCTCCCTAACAAATGATTTCCATTACTTCAGTAAACTGTTAGCTCGTGTTGTTATAAGAAAGCTAGTTTGGAAATATTTAAAAAAAAATACATAATATAAATTTATTAGTAAGCATTAAAAAAGTCGCTCGAAATTGCTGTAAAAAGAGAAATTAACTAAAACAACTTTTTGTATGCCTACTATACTTAAGAAAATTTCGTATATCTGGCAACGCTCTAGAAACTCATCGCAGGTGTTCATGAAGCTACAATCATCAAGTACATTATTGTTATATTATAATGGAGTAACGGGTCACTTACTGTGGCGGACTAACTGTAACTAAGAAAAAATTAAGCTATGCAGATGGCCTGCGATATTAAGACATATTAGTATCGAGTGTCGATTCAGGGGCGTGTGTGAATTTTGTTTTAAAGAAATATTTAAAATAATAGTAGTAAATATCTAGTACCTATTTCTTGGTCGAGTGAGTTTAGTGAATTGATATCAATATAATATTTATTTGTTCGTGGACTTGAGTGAATTGATATAAATATAATATTTATTATTTGTTTGTGGAGTTGAGTGAATTGATATCAATATAATATTTATTTGTTCGTAGACGTTAGGGTGAGTTTTAAGATTATAATTTATTATCACGAAGATATGACAGCCGATTTATTTGAAAAATGGTTTGTAGAACAGCTTTTGCCTAATATTCCGCCGAGCTCGGTAATTGTAATGGACAACGCGTCGTATCATTCGCGAATATTAAATAAAATTCCCAATATCACCACGAAAAAAGACGAAATTTTAAAATTCATGAGAACTAAAAACATTAATATTCCTGAAAAGATTCCGGTGAAAAAAGAATTGATTGAAATGATAAAAAGTAGGAATTTCCAAAAAGAATATGTCATTGATAATATTTGCAGTAGGTCCGGTCATACCCTTTTGCGCTTACCTCCATACTATATTGTATCTTCAATCCAATAGAAATGGTTTGGGGTACAGTAAAAAGCCGTTTACGGAAATTTAATCAGTCGCCAACTTTGAGCGCAGTCGTCCTTGACAATATTCGGCAAGTATTTAATGAAAATTATATCGATATATGAGAAAATTGCGTGGCCCATGTAATAAAAACCGAAAAAGAATATACGGATTTACCGCCTATTGCGAACATAGCACCAATAGTTATCCAACTTGAAAACGATTCGACTTCAGAAGATTCTGACAATTCCGGTTATTAGATTATTTTAAATAAACTATATTAATTTGAATTACATTTGAAAAACATTATTTCAGAATACTCGAATTTATAAAAAAATTTTATGCACGCCATTGGGCGGCTTTTTCCTTCAAGGGGATTAAAAATATGGGTCTTCACATTAACTTTAGTTTCACTATACAATAATTATGTCTATATCAGAGAAAAGCGAATATTGAAGGAAATTTGTCTATTACACTTAGGAAATTTAGTTCTATAATTATGTTTTATGGGATATAATATTTTTTTTTGTGCTTACCTATGACATGTAACTAAAAGCAATACTTATAACCTAAAAAACTACTTCTTAAAAATATGCTGTGGCAGCGCCGGCTTATCCGCTGGGCGCACAGGGGTCCCGCCCAGGGGCCCGTATCTTATCCTAACAAAAGATTTTAAAAAGTATGTTAAAACAACTGACAACGAATAGCAATGAAGGGGTTCCCTAAATCTCCAGCGCCCAAGATCCGAAGTAACACTGTGGTGTGGTAAAATATTAAAGAAAAATCAACTGCAAAAGATACTCTGGCAGATGAAGAATGCCCTGACTAGCTAATCTTATAGAATAGTCTTCACTAGAACATCCAAAACGGATAGGTACTTAAAAAAGAAGAAAAAACAGAGATTTAGGAATTATATAAGCCACTCTGTTTGTTGCTATAGAAACTCAATTTTATCTAAATATATAATCGTAATCTAAAAACCATACTTTTGCTAAAAAAAAATTTGTTAGACATTATAATCTATGTATTCAAAATGTTTTGCACCATTACGGGATTCAATAACGTCCTTCAAGTTTTATCTATAACTAGTTTGTTTTGCAAAAGTATAAAAACAAAAGTAGGCTCTTGTCTCGAATAAAGAAACTTAGCACTTAGCCTGTGTCCCAAATAGTTATAATTAAACAGGTGATGTATGTAGACTGTAAACATCAAGATCGATTCTCAAATTATTCATTCATTAAATTTAAATTTTTGATTACCTCTATGTATAGTTGTGAGTAAAGTTAATTTGTCGGCGAGATAAAGAAATCTGTGAGCAGAAGAAGAACCGGTTTAAGATACATTTTTCATTATTGCAGGTTCCCGACGCACAAGCGATTTCTGTACTCTCTTTTTTCCGATGAATAGCAGTTTTAGCGATAACTGAAATATTTTTTTGAGTGGATAGCAACTAGAACAAGAACATACCAAATTTCTTTCTGTCTATTGTGTCAAATCCCTACTCTCCACTTTCGGAAATTTCAAAACCGTTGGTAAAAAATAAAATATTCATGTTTTATACATACAACAATCAAACTCTTATTATATTCACTGCGACATGGAATCAAGCAGAATAAATAAATAAACTTTGACATTGTTTATGTTGGCATAGAATAATTACTGTTCTAGTATATTCATTGTTTGGAGCCTACAACAATATCTTCCTCTTCGAATGGTCGCCAAAAAGCCATAATTTAGTCAATAAAACAAAATCTCAATCACAGCAACATCTAAGAACACAATATCTCGTAAATAACAGAAATTAACTAAACCCATCCGTTAACAGTCCATGTGGACCAACAATTCAAGTAAATTTTTCATAGACCAATCGGAACCTACGTTGTGCCAATGAGAATCAATTGTTCGCTTGTGGGTAGGTCAAGACTCGAAATTATTTATGGCTTCTTTATTGGCCTTGTCGCATACTGTTATTTTATTGTGAGCCAGTGCAAACTTATTTTACTCACAACTATACCGGCGGATCGTATTGTGGTGCGATCTAGCGGCGCATCTTGAAAGTAGTTAGTAGTAATGAAGAGTAGGTAACCAGATGGTGTAATTAGTGTACCCCAATCGACATTTCACTTCACAAAACCGAGACAGACACCTCTTATTAAATGAGTGAGATGTAGATAGCGGTACACTAATTACACTTACTGGTTACCAATTTTTCTACCTCTTACCTACTTTCTGCTTAAAAAAATGAGGTTTACTATTATTAAGAATGCTTTGTTTTATATATTTTAAGGCCTCATCCTTATAAATTGGTTTCGAAAGCAAATAACAAGGATTGTGAGCAAGGCATAATTTTATTAAACAACGTTTCGATCGATGGACCTCATACGTTAATTTCTTTTAAAAACGTGGGTATACAATGCGTCAAGAGAACAAAGATGGCAGAATCTTTAGAACAAAGAGAGTTGTTGGACGTTGATCCATTTTTGAGTAAGTTATTTTTAAATAAAGTTCTCCGAAATTGATAAATATGAAATTATTGAAAAAATTTTTTGTTGAAAAAACTATTAATTATCCCAATCACGAGTATGTTTTCTGAATTCCACCAAAAATTATTAGTATAAATTATTATTCTATCGCTTTACAGTTTTGAAAAAAATAATTTTCAAAATAGTGACCGTTCAACTAAGAAGAAACATCTACTTCTCGGGCTATAGGCCCCGACGGACATTGAATTACGCTTCTTAGAGCCTAATCCCGGACTGAAGAAGACACTAAAATTACAATCAATACATGTCTTCCAGTAACAGAAATGTTAAAGTTGTTACAATATCGACATCTTCACCACCAACCGCAAAATTCGAAAAAAACTTGACAAGCCCATGGGCTTGTAACAATACTCTTTTCCCTTTAAAATTGTTTTGAACATTCCTGTTCGATATATCACTTCTCTAATATTGGTATTAGTGCCTTGGTCCTGCAAGACCAAGACCGAATAATCAAGAACAAGACTAAAACCAATATTTTCCAAAACGATGGCTGTCTTTGTTCTTGCCGTGCTCATCACTAATGGGTATTATTGATAGAAAAGGAATTTATGTTTTAATTATGGATACTACTATAGAACAAGATTTTTGTTTTTCCAAATTTTATCCTTTGGCGATGGTTTAAAGAGACTGGAAGTTTGACATATTCAACAATATCAGAAAACTAACATATTTGGCAACGTTACTAAATCTGTATTTTCAGTATTCAAAAAATGACGTATTCCAACAGTTTCTTATTTTTCGTTCCACCCTGTACTCTAGTTAATTGTTATTGTACAAAGTAGGTTCATTTGCATGTATTTTAGAATTTTTTTTTCTGGGTTTCAAGGTATTAAGTACATGCCTTGCATTTTCTAAACAATAAAATCTACATAAGTATGTAATGTCAGCAAAATTCTGAAAATACAGATCTGTATACAAAAATTTCTTGATTAATGTCCAAAAAAGTTATTCATTTGACAATATGTGATGTGTAGACATTCAAGTTCGTATCCTCTTTTGGAATTGTCGTGAAATCCACAATTCCTCAATAACTACATTTCCTATTTGATTGTGTATCATCGAAGTTCAAAGTCAAATTTTAAAGTAAAAAAATTTTTTTTTTGTTTATTTTATATCCTAATTATATATATTAAATAGGAAAGATTGAATTATAACTTGGATTTTATTTAGCTTGTTACTTACCCAGTTTCAAAATAACTAGAAAAATGTATGAAATTTAAATAAATAGTAATAAATCTTTCGCGTTTTCTCCACATCTAAAAATATAATATGACTTCGATTGAAAATATGTTGGAATTTGTAACTACGAATGTTTTTAGTCCACAATTTTTTCAAGATTCTCACATTTCAAAAAGGGACATTTTTTGAAAAATTGTTTAGATCCATTTTGACACTATTTTTAATCTTCTATTAATTTAAACTACGAAATAGACAATGGCTCTTACAAAAATACCACAATAGATCAAATTATTTGAGATTAAGAAACTAACATTTTCAAAAAATTATATTCTAACGTAGAAAAAAATAGTGTGTGCAACACTTGCAAAATAAATATTTCAAACTCTTAAATAATTAGCGCTGTGTAACTTTAGATAATTTTCAAGGCCACCTTTTGAGCCAATAAGTAAACCGTTTATAGTACAGCTTCGGGAAACAAAATTATTTTTCTACTATCACTATCGAAAGTCGTCTTTTGTGCCTTGAAAGGCAACTGCAAAGTTGATGTTTTCCGCGAGCTGTCATAATTCGACATTTTTACAAACACTTTATTGTACAAAGCAGAAACAATAACTGTGAGACGCTACGCTAGTGAAAATCTAAACACCTGATAAGGTTCGATGCAATTGGCGTTTGTCAAAAGTTTACCACCAAAAGCAGTCGAGTAGGCAGGGCACTATTACTCTGTCTCTCTTAGTTGGTAATTTCTGGGACATCAAGTTGGCGAATACTGTACCAAAGTACAACTTTCTGCTCTTGATACACAAATAGCTATTTCTCGATGCAACTTTTGTTATAAATTATAATTTTGTTAACCCACAGCTGTATTATAAACGGTTTCTGATATACGGTTAAGACCCATTCATATTGGGACACCCGGTACTATCCTTATATTACTAACTAACCTCAATGATTGATTATTTTTAGCTGGTTTTAGTCATAGAAATCAACCAACTTCTATAGATTTGAATGTCGTTAGGCTGTGTTTTCAAGTTTTCTTAGAAGGAGATACTCCCGGAAAATTCTCAGTAACCGTACCACCCGTAGTCAGCCATCCTATATACGACAAGAAAGCGATGTCCGACTTGACGATAGTAAAATTGTCCCACTGCACTAGTTACGTAGACGGCGGAAGGAACGATATCATACTTTTATGTGAAAAGGTTTGTAAAATCAACTAGTTCAAACCCTTTTCGAAAATTGTATCGTACGTCCATGATAAATGGTAATTTTTAGAAATAAATTAACCCCCTCAAATATTTGTAGTGTACGCCCATGGTAAATGATAATTTTTATAAATAAAATAACCCTCTTAAAAAAAATTCCGTACGCCCATGGTAATTTGCGGTTTTCACTTCAATAACCAAAATAAATCGTTTCTATACATTATACAGAAATTATATTATAAAAAATGATAATATTCTTCGTCATCTGCACGTGAACTCTGTAACAGAATAGAAAGGAAATTTCTTTCTATGCTAGGAACACAAAACAGTCTAACCCACAAAACAGAATAAAGGTTGGACTGTTTTGTGGGTTAGACTGTTTTGTGTTACTAACATAGAAAGAAATTTCCTTTCTACTCTGTTACAGAGTTCACGTTCTGGGGAACTGTCATCTCCTCTTGACGTTATAATTAACGGGTCGACGGTCCGATCGATCAAGTAGTCAAGATCCCACATTTTCTCCTCTTCTTTAATGACATGCTGGACTGCTTTTCGCCAGTTCTCTGGTGTCGCCTCCTTTATGGCTTGGTGAAACAGTAGCTTAACGTCTTTCATTTTGAATGTCGTGTTGTGTATTTTCCCACAAATCCTTTCACTTGCGCCCATATAAGTTCTATGCAGCGCAGCACAGTTACACTATGTTTTTCTGCTATATCTTCTACGGCGTATTTCATAAAACGATGTTTGTGTAAATTTGCTATAGCTAATAGTTCTTTTTTTATCAAATTATCTTCAAATTCAATACTTTTGGTGGTTAACCAGTCAATAATTTCTTGTTTTCTCCAAGATGAAGTTGGAGTCTTCTCTATGCGTCGAGAATGATAACTTGCGTTATCCATAACTACTACTGAATCAGCCAGAAGATATTTTATCATTTTACCAAAATAGTCTTCAAAAACATCCGAATCCATGTCCTCGTGGTAATCTCCCGTATGGCACGACTGAAAGTTTAGCAAACCTTCTTTTAAAAATCCCTCTTCGCTTCCAATATGGACGATTATTAATATTTTCCCTTTACTTGAAGGCACCTTAATACCCGTTGACAGGCCTTCCATGAAAGCTTGGCGAGCACTGGTTATATTTTTGTCTTGCCACATTTTTGGTACTGTATAACCTTCATTAATCCACGTCTCATCAAGATAAAAGATTTTCTTCTGCTCTGTTCTGTACTGCTTTATACTTCTTAAGTACTTTCGTCGCCAGCAAACAATTTCATCGCTTTCCAGTAAAAGTGCTTTACGGTTATGCTTTTCCCAGGCAAAATTCATATTTCTCAAAGTGGCCCATAAAAGTTTTTTAGTTATCAACGGAATACTGTCATCCTGGCCAAGATCCATTAAAATCTTATCTAGGGTAGGTATTTCTTTTTTAAAATAAAAAGAGTGAACTTTTCTTCGTGTTTTCATCAAGGACTTTTACTGGTCTGCCTGGACTTTTCTTGGGAGGCTCCACTTGGCCTGCTATCTTTCTCCCCCGCAATAATTTCAAAACAGTGGACTTTCCAACTCCAGTCATTCTGGAACATCGGTCGACAGTTTCTTGTACAGTAAATTTCGGGTAATCGCATTTTATGCAATCGTGTACATTTAAAATAATAAGTTTTTCACTCACTGATAGTGGAGAATGATTGGAACATCTTTTCGTTGGTGTAAATGTCGCCATTTTATTACTAATCTTATAATACTGTGAACACTATTTACGGCTTAACAGCAAATACTAAACAAATATACTTATAAAGGTCTAAACATTTTGGGTAAGGCACCTTGCGCACCATTTTATTACCCTATACCTTTCCGAAATAGACTATAATGTGAAAATTTCAATTTTAGGTAGCAAAAGAAGACATACAAGTGAGATTTTTCGAAGAAAACGGAGATTGGGAAGCTCTCGCAGATTTCCAACCGTCCCAAGTGCACAAGCAGACCGCCATTTGGTTTAAAACCCCCCGATACAAGACTACTGACGTCACCGACGCCGTCAAGGTTTTCATCCAGCTGAGGAGGCCCTCTGACGGCGCCATCAGTGAACCTCTACCGTTCGAGCTGCTGCCAATAGATTCAGGTAGGCCCCCATATTGGTCATTCAGAAGAACACTAGCTAAAAAAGGAAACTATAACCTCTTTGATTCCATATTAGCGAACGATGCGAAATTAATGACAAAACGACATTTAACCTCTAAAAAAGATGTCAGTTGGAAGGAAACTGTTTTACCGACAGAAGATGTCGGTTGGAAGGAAACTGTTTTACCCACCGAAAATAACCATATCGATAACGAAGTAATATTAGTGGATAAATCTGTAGATCAAAACGTTGACGACGTTGCGGTTATTCAAATTGTTAGCGAAGTCCCGTTAAATTGGAATTCCGCCGTCGAGACCAACAACAACCAAATTATTCCCGAAACTATGGATTACTCTGAATTAAAATTGACCAAAAAAGACAGTATTTCAGAAGATAAGAAATCTTTTAACGAACTTATCAACCAAGTAGCTGAATTAGATGAAATTTATTCAGATACACAAGCTCGTTTACTTTCCCAACCGATCACCGACTACGATAAACCAGTATTAATTGATTTACCATACAATGAGTCTTTCGACGATGCTAAAACTTATTCTAGTTTACAGTTAGCTTTCAAGAATCCCGTAGATATAACTACAAGACCTACTTTTCCCCCGAAACCGACCAATAATACGTTAGCATCGAATAAAAGAGAAAACGACGCTGAAAAATTACCCCCTCTACCGCCTAAACGTACAAAAAAACTAGAAACGTTTATCGGAAGCACTAATAGTTTACAAAAACCAGATTTACACTCATCAAATTCTACTATAAGAGCAATAACAGTGAGCAGAAATAGCTCCTTTAATCTACCAAGACCGAAATCGCAGCTGGAACTGTCACCACCGCAGAAGCATTTACCTCCGACCCCGAATTATTCTACGCTACCGAATCCTAAAAAACGAGGATTCTTTTCTAAATTATTCCGTAGAGGGAAGTCCAAATCGGCGAATCCTTCTCGCGAACCTAGCGTTTCTCCTTCAACGAAAACTATAACTAGCACACAATCTTTGCATGTTCAAAGCTTGGGTAAAAGTACTGGGAACATATCAACTCACTCTTCTAACAGTATTCGTATACCTTTAAAAGATAGTCCACCTAATAGTAACGTTAATTTAGCGAATAAAGATACTGTAAACATATCTGCAGATGATATTGATATGAATTTGGATTTGACAGAAGCTGAGCATTACGCTTTGTATACAGCCATTGCGCCTCACGCTACTCAAAGTGAATTTGATGAGATGTCTTGTTATTACGCTCCAGTGGAAGGGGGAAAATTATTAACCAACGCAGAAGTATTAGCCAGACTTGCTTCGAAGACATAATATGTACAATTTTTATCCAAATATTTGACTCAATTTCAAAATTATCTCTTGGAACTACCTACTCATTTGGTGATGGAATATTTTTTGTGAATTTTATTGCTACTGAAGAATTGACCAAATGTTCACAAAAAGTATCCAATGAGTGGTTCTGGTGACATCCACTTTTGTAAAATTTTTGTTTGCCATATTTTTTGAAGTCAGTGTAGAATAGATATTTCATAGATTAGAGATAACTGAGAATCATTCTCCCCGTACCTAAGTCTCTATTACATTTTTGCTCTGCTACCTTTTTTTGAGACAAAATCCTAAAAGGGTAAAGCAAGTTAAAAGGAGATAAGATAGCGACATGAATTCAAAAATTCAAAATCTGGATTGTTTCCTACAAATAGCAAGGTTTTTTTTGCCTTCAAAATATGTGGTTTGCAAAAACAGTTACAGTATCTATCTTTATCTTTTAGTTCACATATAGTTTGTCTCAAAGTATATCGTCTTCGCTTTTGCCGGCAATCATAACATTAATGGGCCAATTGCAATAAATCATATGTAGGAAGAGATCTCCATAGGCGGAATATTTAAAATTATTTTTAAAAGGATCAAATTCACAAATATCTATTCTATCTTTTTGTATTTTTATCATACATCCTTTGTTTTTTATTTAATATGTGAAGACCATTTCTCTAAACTTTTTTTCTTTTTCCTCCTAAATGAGAGATTATTAAATACTATTAAGCTAAAAGTTAATTAAGCTATCCATTACAATTATACTGTGGTCGGGAATATTTTTCATAAGATGATTTTGAAACCAGTTTTCAAAAAGTTCTGCAGTTGTATCTTCATAATAATCCAAGCTTGAATCCTTAATCTTTGCAGACAGAAGCAGACAAATTGGAACAAATCCGTTTTCTGATCCAGCGTGAATAATGGTAATGCGCTTTCCTTTGTTTGAAGGTGCCTTAGTCTTACAGTTTTTACTGGAATCAACCCATCCTTTGGATACTGTATCGTGTGTATCAAACCATGTTTCGTCCAGATTAATGTCTAGAAGAAAATTTGAATCCCATTTTACCAAGAACTCTACGGAGGGTGGTCCGGCTAATATTTATTTTGGTGTTATCTTCTAACTTCCTTTTTAGATTGTCCAAAGTAGGAACAATCTGGCTTTCATAGAGAGAATATATTTTTCTTCTTATTATATAATATCCTGTTGGCCATTGTCCAGACGATGAGATTGAAAATCACTACGTTTTTTTCTTCCACTTAATTTTTCACTCTTAATAATATCCTTTATACAGGATATTGGTGTCTTTGTAAATAAGCAGGTTTCTTTTAAAGGTTCTTGTTTAATATCTTCTATAAGTTCCTTGTGGCATTATTTGTTATTTTTTCTTATTTTCTTGGGAATCAAACCACAATAATGTTTTTTTATTTTTTTATTTCAACGTTTCGGTAGCGTTCCAGCTACCGTTGTCAAGATTAACTAATAATGAATGAATGAAAAATTTTTGGTCCCTATCTGACACAACGAAAAAAATTGTCAAGATTAACTAATAATGAATGAATGAAAAATTTTTGGTCCCTATCTGACACAACGAAAAAAACAATTTGACAACTAGACAATCAATAATATTTTGAAGTTTAAGACTACAAAACTTTGTTGACAAATTTTATTAAGGTCCATTCATAGTAGTTAACACCTCTGGTAAAATGAGAAATAAAATATTTTATTTCATGACATTCTAACGATATGTAGTCCACTAGAAATGGAATCCAGTGAAGTGCACGTTCCAGGAACGGTTTTTATTGGGATAGCGCTTTTTTTCTTGCTTATTTTGGAAATTTTGTTAATATAAACGCGTTTGTTGTTACTTTTTTGGGTATGATTATTTTGTTTTCAAAATATGTATAACTCAGTTTGGTGATTTTGTGTATTGAAGTGTGTATCGATTAACAACCATTCCAAAGATAAATCATAAGAAAACCTGGATAAAAACTTATGATGCTATCCTGATAGCGCCGGTAATTGATTATTGGAAATTTCTCTTTCTAACATTGGTAACCAAATTTGACTACATTCGGCTGAAATACTAGCTACACATTTATCTGAATTTAGTTGTATTAAAGCACTTTCTTTGATTTTTCGTCTTTTATTATTGGGCTCTTTCAATATTTTATTTTGTCGAATCCCATTGAATTATGCCCCTCTTCCCAAGCATGTTTGCAAATACCTGACTTAAAGAACTCCCTATCTTTGATATACTTTTTATGTTCATTTATTCGGACTTTCAATGGTCTAGATGTTTCACCTAAATAGAATTTGTCGCCTTCACAAGATATCTGATATATGCAGTTTTTTGAAGATTGTTCTTCATTTTTTGGCTTCGTTTTTGTTAGAATAGATCTCAACGTATTGTTAGATTTGAAGCTAGTTCGAATATTGAATTGATTACCAATTTTCTTAATTCTTTCTGATAAACCCTTAACATACGGTTTTTAAAAATTATGTTAGCTGAATTATTAATATTATTGTTATTGTTATGGGGTATTAACAATGAGCCCTTCTCTATATTCTTAATTTCTTTATTCACAAATTCTGCCGGGTAATTATTGGCATTTAAAACATTTTTCAGCAAAGTTTTCTCCTTTGTGAATTGATTATCGTTAGAACAAATAATTTTGGCCCTATCGTATAAAGATTTTACTATTCCTTTTTTAACGCTTATAGAATGATTTGAATCAAAATTCAAATACCTATTAGTGTGTGTTGGCTTACGGTAAACACTTGTTTCATACCCTGTAGGTGTTTTATTATTAAGAACATCTAAAAATGGTAAAAAATTGTTATTTTCAATTTCAATTTCAAATTTGATGGATTTTTCTCCTTCATTTATGTTTGTTAAAAAATCATTCAGAGATACTAAGTCGTAAGGCCATATTGCAAAAATGTCGTCAACATATCTCCACCAGACAATTGGTTTTAATTTTTGATTATTTACTATTTTGGTTTCAAAATGTTCCATGTAAATATTCGATAGAATTGGTGAGAGGCAAGAGCCCATGGCAAGACCAAAATGCTGTTCATAAAAATCATTATTGAATTGAAAATATGTTTTTGTTATACATAATTTTAATAATTCTATTATTGCTGTTACGCTCAATTTGGTCCTTTCTGTAAGGGTCTGATCAATTTCTAATTTTGATTTGACAAGTTCTATTGTTTTCTGTACCGGTACATTTGTGAAGAGACTAACTACATCAAAACTGACCAAATAATGGCTTTTGTTGAACTTTAAATCTGATAGTTTTTCTAAAGAATGATTACTATTTTTGATGTATGAATCTGTCTGTCCTGCGAGGGGTTCAATGATTTTTAATATATGATTTGATAGTTTGCTGCATGGGGAATTAATAGTGCTACAAATTGGTCGTAATGGTACGTTTTGTTTATGAATTTTTGGTAGACCATAAAAATGTGGTGGTTTACTGTATTTAGGTGTTAACATTGTTCTTTCACGACTAGCAAGTTCGTTCTTGAATTTGAAAAGTGTCTTATAAATTTTGTTTTCAATTGATTTGGTAGGATCATTTGGTAGCTTAGTATAAGGGCCATTTATTAATAAATCCATTACTTTTGAATCATAATCAACTTTGTTTAAAATTACAGTAGAATTGCTCTTATCAGGCCCGCCCTTGCCTTGTCACTCAACTGTTGTTAGGTTTCATTTCTGGTAAAATTATTTTAAGAAGGTCGTAAATGGTAGTATGTAGATGATTGCCGGCAAAAGCGAAGACGATACACTTTGAGACAAACTATACATACCCTCTAATCTAGTAAAAAGTCTCTACATACTGAATAACTTGGAAGAATCCAATTTTTTTTATCTATAAAGATATATGTTTGATTTAGATAATCAAGCTCTGAACATTTTTTATTTTTGTTGATTGTTGTATTTTTCGAATCTCATTTATTATTTCATATTTTTAGAACCAGGAGTTTTAAAACATAAGCGACAAAAAATTGAGAATCCCCATCAATTTATGAACCAATTAAAGAGAGATCGTAAGTTTGAATTTTTTATCTCCAAATATATTATTGGTGGTGGGATATATATATACAATTTTTATTGTATACAGGGTGATTGATTAGTGTGATAAAGTTCAGTGCCTACTTTGTCCTTTGAGATATCAATTTGAAAATTTGAGGGTTTATAGCCATCATCAGTCTCCATCTGTGCCATATCAAAGCTACATTTTTTTAAATGAAACACCCTATATTTTATCGCATATTTGGAATCAGCTTGACCTCCCCATTACAATAATATAGGGTTGTGATGTGTTCTACGGAGTATTTAAAAAGTTATAGGTAACCAATTTTCCATAAAAATCGTAACAAGTTCAATACCCTGTACAATGTAAGAGAAATACAAGAATAAAAATCTGTTGCGACCAAAGCATTTGAATAGTAGTGAAAATCCTGGAAAATTGTTTATTTCGATAATATTCATCGAATCTGATACAGGGTGAATCAAAATAAGAATACATTATTTTCTCGGTTTTTGATATAATCAATGTTTTGCATAGAAAAATCAAAATATCTCAAGAACTAACAATTTAAGGTATATGGGATGCTTTATAAAAAAAGAAGTATGTTGATAGTACTTTTCGATATTCTCATAAAATACAGGGTGATTCATTTGAAAAAACGGAGAAAATAATGTATTCGTATTTTGATTCACCCTGTATCAGATTCAATGAATATTAATGAAATAAATAATTTTCCAGAATTTTTACCACTATTCAAATGCTTTGGCCGCAACAGATTTTCATTCTTGAATTTCTCTTACAATGTACAGGGTATTGAACTTGTTACGATTTTTATGGAAAATTGGTTATAACTTCTTAAATACCCCGTAGAACACATCACAACCCCATATTATTGTGATGGGGACGTCAAGCTGATTCCAAATATGCGATAAAATATAGGGTGTTTCATTTAAAAAAATGTAACTTTGATATGGCGCAGCATTCTGGAACACCCTGTAAGATTGTAAATAATTTAAAAATGTGAAGCCGGTTGATGGCCATAAACCCTTAAATTTTCAAATTGATATATCAAAGGACAAAGGAGGCACTGA
This sequence comes from Lochmaea capreae, assembly GCA_949126875.1. Taxonomy (NCBI): domain Eukaryota; kingdom Metazoa; phylum Arthropoda; class Insecta; order Coleoptera; family Chrysomelidae; genus Lochmaea; species Lochmaea capreae. Next base: position 5,058,666 of record OX421408.1, read on the forward strand.
ACTTTATCACACTAATCAATCACCCTGTATATACCTTTTTGATAATATACTACTGTTTTATATCGCTTTTTGTACAGTTTTGATAAAAATTTGGTAATTTATTTAATGGGAAAATTATACGAAACGTCTAACAAACTTATTTATTTTTAATTAAACATTAAACAGCTTGAAAAACGAAAACGGCATCAAAACAATCAACTCCACATGTTCTCAAATCACGTGCCAAGTTTTTTTTTTCAAATCCTATGCAACATTGCCAAGTTACATATTAATTTGTGAAATTTTTGGATTTCGCATGCTTATTATACTTAACTATGAACTCTAAATACTTATTCTTCATTTCCCAATACTTTTGGCAAATATTTGAAGCAATTTTCATTTTCAATGTTGTATTAATGTCAAATCAAAAATAAACTTTCTAAATATATGTATAGATTATATAATAATCTATCCACTTTTAAATTTAATAGATAGGTACCTATAAATTTACTATTTTCAAAATGTTGGCCAATTTTAAATATCAAAAAGTTGTACAAAATTATCCCATTAACTTTTTCTAACAATAGTTAGGCATTCCTGTTGAGGGTATACATTAAAAGAAATAAATGATAATCCAGTCTAAATTATAACTTTTTGCCAATAGGCTACTTGACACCTGAGGGTCAATAATTACTTGTCAATCTAGGACACTATAGATCTTTTAGTATCACTTTTCTATCTACCCATTCTATCAAATTTCTTCTTTCTTGTTCTAAACAAGTGTGATATTCTGTTTTCTTTTTCAAAGTTTCCATTATTTTAAATCTCTTAGGCCAACATTTTGAGATGGTTTCTAGTTGCAAATAAATATAAAAAAATATTTTGTTGTGTGATCTTGTACTTGTCACATGTTACTTACTACATACTTCTATGTTTGTGTTAGATAGCGAATAATTGTTAAAAGCACTTTTGTTACATTTTGTGATTGTTATTAGAACATTGTTTATTTATCTGTTTTTGTAAAATGAAAAACAAATGATCATTTTCTTTATTAAATTTAATTTCTATTATAGTATTTTTTTTTTCATAGATGGTTGTCTATTTAAAAAAATATTTAAACGTGTGTTAATTCTGGAGAGTTTTCTAATTAGATTGTTAGGTTTTGCGAAGCTTTATACATTTGTATTTGCTTTTATAATATTGAACAAAAATATACGTATTTTATATCCACTTGTCTTTTTATTAAAAACAAATTAAGAATTAACGGCTTTGTACAATTTCAAGTAAATTCCTTCAAACAAGGAGAAGGTATAAGATATTTAGCATTTCATATACTACTATTATGATTTCAACTACTTACATGATAAATATATCAGGATTGATTTAAATACTGTAAAATGTATATGCTGGAGAATAATCTGTTTGATCCTGAGGCTAATTAGTGCAAATTGTATCCTTTAAGGGATAGTGTAGAACAAAATTTTATTTCCAAATACCGATTGCAAAATACTTAAATAGATCATATGATTTACACAAGTACAACAAGAATAATATGAACAACACTACTAGAAAGAGAGACAAGAATTTTTCTATAATATCAGTCTCCATTACCAAAACACAACGAAAAAAAATAAGGAGAGCAGTTAACCCTCACCCACCTGATTTGGTTAAGAGGATTAAGCAAACAATTCTTCTCTCTCTTTCAAGTAATGTTCATATTATCCTTGTGTAAATCAAATGTCGAGCTAAGATTTTTGGCAATCTGTGTATAAACTCAGCTCAGTTTAATCTCGTTACTTTGTTTGTACTGCAATATATGTCAAATTTGTAGTTTCATTAATTACTCTTCAGCTTATTTTATTCTCTGGTATTTAAATTCTGCTCCTTTGGTACTAGATTTGTTCCAACCAACATTCAAAATACTGAGAAAGATCATAAAATAGGTGGTTTTAGCCAACAGCAACAAATTTTCTATCGATGCTTGTTGGGGCAAATCTATTATTAAATATTTCAGCAGCAGGGAGAAATTAATACAAGGTATATATTGTTATATTGAGTGTTTTAGATGCATGGCTTTAGTCGAATGTTTTACACCAATTATTTTGTGTTAAATGTTGTTTTTACACCTTCTTATTTGAGAAAATAGTTGGGTTTTTTAGTAAAAATTTGCAGTCTTATAATCCTTTGTTTTTTAGTTTTTGCACTAATTTTTTATGTAGCTTATCGAAAACAGATAAAGAAACATGTTTGATTTTTTTTTGCATGATTAGTATTGATGATTTCTTAGAGTAAAACCAATTTAAAGTAAAAATTGATACTAAAGACAAGTCAAATGTAGAATTCACCATGTTTCAAATAAATAACTCCCCATTCATACTATTAGACTATATAGATAATCGTCAAAAAACAAAACAAAAACTTTAATAGTTTCTCTAAGAAATGCATTATCCTATTTACAAGTTTTTGTGTGTACCTAACTTATCTAATAACAAGAAAATTAATGAATTGCTTGGTAGTTGCAGGTGGTAACCAATTTACTACAGATTATTCAATGGAAGCTGTCAAAATGGAACCAAGAGGTAAGAAAATCATTTTTCTAACCTAAGTATATTATAAATGCTTACTTTTTAATAATCTTTCACCGGTATATTGACAATTAGATATATCAACAAATACAGGTGTAAAGAAATAAATACGTACATATTAAGTTTGTCCAAAATCAATTGATTTTCGACAATTATATTTGTTACATGAAAGAGTTAACGAAATTTTCAGTTTTTCGATATTTTCCCATGATCCGTCAATAATAACAAAACAACATACCTGAAGCACTTTTATAGCAACACTTTTCCATTATCTCATACATCTCAACATTTAAAAAATCACTAAGAAGCATTTTCAACGGCAAGTTCAATTTCAAAATCACGATTTTTGTCTTACCTTATGACTCATACGATCAGAAGATGGGCGTTATGGTTCCACAGCACTCTTTTTAACATAATAAAGAGTGACGTGTTTCCGGTTAGCAAGAAACTTTCTGACCGATACAGAGTCGTAGTCCACGTTTTCTAGAAAAAATTAAAATTTCTGAAATTTGACTAGGAAATACTAAACAACAGTAAAGAAAAATATAAAGTTTTCATTAGAGCGCCGAAATATTTTTTCAATTGAATACTAGAATTTTAAAAATTTGATATTATCCCTGATGTAAATTCTTCTTTTTCTCCTTTTTTAGCAACACCTTCACCATATGGGGGATGTGTGAGTCCTTATAGTGTTGGAATCGGTACCAGTTCCTACGACGCTGTAAGCCCTGGTTATCCTTCGAATCTTTTATCACCTCCTCAAACACAGGTAAATTATACAACTAACGTTTATACAGGGTGATCAGAGAAATATATATCATCCGGTTGTACACTGGGGAAATGCCATCTTTTGGCAAGATATGTAATTTTATCTAATATTGATATTTTTTTTTAGATGGCGTGGAATTCTCCATCTTCTTCAACAGCTCCTTTGCCATCTATGGGAACTTGGAATATACAATCTAGCAACAATTTAAACGCCAACGATGATCAATTTAATCTAGTTCAAAACCTCGACAGTGGAGAAATTGTAAGACATTTTGCAGTAGATCCCCAGTCCTCTCTTTTAGAGCTAACATCACTGTCAGATATTGTACCAACAGAAGATCATAATATGACGGACTCGATAACTAAATTGGTTAACTGTCGTATCGATGAGCTTACAAAACTATAACAGTGATATAATTAGTATGTGTGGTCAAGGGGACAGTGGTGTGTGTTTTTGAGACAAAAGACAAGGTATTAAAGTGATACAGAGACAAACATTACTTATTTCTTGAAACCGTCATGGTTTTGTTTCAAAATGCAACAAAAATATAATGGAGTGCTGCACTTTAGATCAACAATCTAGATGGCTAACTGTCAATACTGATTGTTATAAGAAGTGAAGTCAACTGTTATGACGGCGTCCATTTGTAAAGAATTCAAAGTTCTACTGCAGATAGTTGATCAATATAACATTGGTACAGTTTTCTTTTTTTAATACTATCATTGTAAGAAAGCAAATATTTATATCACCTTTAAACAGCATATTTGGCATAACCGGCATAGTTATTGTTTACCAAACACTAAACGACAATAATGACACAAAACCAGCACCAGTATGGCGGATCTGATACCGTTTTTAGTCACGTGAAATCGCCTTCTTCATAATATACCTTAACAAATGGCGAAATAAAGTTTCTCCGCAGACTGATAGATAGTCATCTAGATTATGGTTTAAAATATCTGGGTGCGTTAACTTTTCAACTACATTGTCAAAATGTAACGAAGTATGTGTGAAGCATTGCTATTTTTAATAAAATAAATTTTTTGATATCGATTGTATATAGTGTACATTATTTTTGATTTTATTCATTTTTACTATTAATTATACCTTTCCATCATACTGATGGCAGGTATGAGAAATTCTAACTAGTGTTATCGAAAACTTTTTGGCAAAATAGTTACAATAAACATATACGAACTTCATCTAAATCTAGCAACTTGATTCAGTTCTCAAGCCTTACGTCATTACAAACATATCAAGAAAGTTATAGACAGTGAACTAACATTATATAGTTGACGTAAAAGATATAGTGCCAGCTATCTAATGGTATATCCCCTTTAAGTTATGTTGCAGAGCTAAACTCTGAAAGGTATTTACATTATTTTCGTCTACTTATCAAACATAATTCTATATTGTATTTGTATTTTAACCCATCAGTCCATCCTTTCTTAACCGTATCATACCGAGTTTCGTCCAAATAGATAATTGCTAATAAATATATGTATACTTACTTACAATTTCCACACAAAAACACACACACACTTTCTTGATGTCAGACCACCGACTAAAGAGAACACCTGCAAACCCTCTCTCAAAAATAGTTATAGTTCAGTCAACTCACTCACTCACTGTCGCTCGTTCGTGCTTTAAACAGTTTCGTTTATTAATCGCCTTCATTAACAAACTAGTTTATTAAATAAATATTAACGATTATTAGTTGAAATTATAACATTAAATGAATTTATCGTCAACTAAGTAAGCATTTTAAACAATTATAATATTGACAGGGCTATGAAGGTATACTCTTAAGAGTCAAACAAAAAGCCAGCAACTTTAAGTTCGCACTATACCTTTTACGTCAACTATACACTTCATACTGTCTACAATTATCTTTTTTCTTAGTGAAATAATCTAACAAATTAAATTGTTTGCAGTTAATGCTTTGTTCCATTCGTCCAGTGCCTTCAAGAAGGTAAATCTAATTAATGACATATGTTGGCATTTAATAATTATATATATAAAGCTGAAAAGACCTATACCACCAAAACTTGTAAAGGGTTATTCCTGGTGGGGTTAATTTTGTACAGTTGTTAAATACTTTTCGGTCAACTAGAACTGTCAGGTATGAACTGTAACATTGGACATCACAATTGTTATTTTTTAAGTCTTTTGGCTCGTATTAGGTAATTTATGAAATAATATATTTTCACATGTGTGATTTTGGATTTTGTTTCCAGAAATCTCAAAATGTCTTCTTTATTACGAGGCACAAAGTGTATCTAGAGCCAATTCAATTGCGGATTTTTTTAAATCTGGTATCTAAGGTTATGTTTATCCAAACTGTAGAGATATTACAACATATATTATATTATGATATTTTTGTGAATGTCCATTCTCTGGACAATTTTTTCTTTCTTGTAGAAAGCTGTATTGTCAAAATTATTGAGTGATATTATATCTTCAAACGGGAAAGTATATGTTTGTGATATCATATGGACTTCACATAAATATTAAATACAACATCTCTGAAGACCTTTGTCGTTTTCCTGGTTGATTGTAGTAAATAGTTTATACCGTCTTTCAATAATATATTTATGTTAAATGTTAAGGTGATATATATTTTTAATTACTTTTATTAAAATTTGTTGTAATTAAATATAGTGTTTTATTGTCCCAATTAAATGAGTAAAGCATCATGACAAATAATGAAATCTAATAAAACAAACAGGCGGGTAAAATATAAAAACTATTATGGACTTGGTACTATCAATTTTTTGCAAAATCAGTTCACCGGATCCCAAGTATTCCTAAATCATGGAATAAAAAAGAACAGACATAAAATTCCAAAGAAAAATAAAATAGATTTGTTTAAAAAAATATCTGCTTACCTTGTTACAAACATAGTAATAGATCTATTTACTAGTTTTGGATTGGATCCTCAATAATGGTAAAATGAATCTTGATTCATTACAAAATTTAATTAGCTTATATTTTCGGTTTTGACTCACACAAATTTGCAAATTGAGTTTATTAGGTATGTACAAAAAAACTTGATAAAATTAGCTTAACAAAAATGGTAAAAATACTATAACAAATCAATTACCCATTGAGCCTTAAAAATCAAAAATTCCGTTAACTAGATCTTTTTTTCTAAGATTTTTTTGAAGGACATGTGCATCTGCAGGCTCTATTCTCTTGTAGTAGTGTTCCTTTGTCTCTACAATTTCAAAACCAAATTTTTGATAGAAACCAATGGCCCCTTTATTGTTGACTTGAACGTGTCTATAAACAAATTTAGCTTCAGTTATAAATTAATGTAAAAGAATGATAAACACTTACAAAAATATACTATCAAAATTGCCATCCTGTTCTACATAATTTAAAACATGTTCAACCATAAGAGTACCGATACCCAACCTGCGGTATGGATATAAGCATCCCAGAGTCATAATATATAATCTCCTAGATTTTTCCGATGTATCAATTCGACAACAGACTGCACCAACTACGATATCGTTATAATAAGCGAGTTTAGCCAATTCTCCAGCTTCCAAAACGTCTTTGTAAAATTTATCATTGTAGGATACAGGAAAAACCACACTATTTAGGCGCTTCAGTTGTTTTATATTATGAGGAGTTACGTTTCCAAGTTCCGTACTTTCTCTGAAACCATATTAGAGTATTAAAACAGTGAAAAAGTTTTCCTACGAGCATTCTTTTAATTACCTGGTCATTTTAAAATTTAAATAAATAACCAAAAATTTCTAAAATTACTGGGAAAGTGACAAATGAACAACGAATGATTTGACATTGACAAATGACAGATAAAGTATGTTTGAGTTTGAGAAACCCAGATCAAATATCACTATACCCTACACTCCTCCTCTACTCTACTTTTATATTTGAAACTGTTTCACATGCTTCACCATTATCCACAACGGTAAATGAGAGGTTAATCTTGATACTCAATAAATTTCCTCAACCATGTGTATATAATCATAAGCTTTAACTTTTTTTAGAAATCGAAAGCTGTAATTATCTTTATGTTGGCTACATTTGAGTTATAACTTTGACAGATGAAAATGTTGGTACTGTGTTCAATATGGAGAAAAGTGGCAGAAATGAAAAAGGCGTCTGCAAAAACTGAAGCTGTCATAGATAATATAAATAAATAAATATTCAGTGAACTTAAATGCAAAAGACGTTTATCATTATTTATTTTGTACATCAGATGAATTTTGTGGCAATGCATCAATTAATGAAAGTGTGAAAAGTGGCCTTGCTGTGATTTTAAAGTTTATGACCTCTTTATATGAAAAGTATGGCTGAATTAAACGAATCGAAAGTGTTCCTCAACGATCCGGCTTTCATAACCCCATTGTCAGTGGAACCTCAGGAACCTCAAAACTTATTAGGGTAATTTATCTAAAACCTCACAAAATCTGGTCTGGGATTATAAAAATCCAGGGTTTCAAATATATACAACTGAAAAATTTATTTTTAGTTAATTTTGTACCAATGTTTTTAAAAATGTTTAGTTTTTACTTAACAAGTTTCTTAAAAAGTCATTAATTTAAAATTAGTGTTCATGTACCTGTTCACTACCATATACATGCTAAAACTATATTTGTAAATTAAGTTTCTCTAAAATTTGATTGCATTTTAATTATGGTATTCTATAAATATTTAGAGAGAAAGATGGTTATGTAGATGGTGATCCACTAACATTAGCAGACAATGATCAACTTACAGAAAATGAACCAGAAGCCCTTACTCCTGCCCAAGAGATGATGATAGACCAACTTCTGTCAGAATCCAACAACCTCGAAAATGACAATTCGAAAGATATCTCTAAAGATGATGTATTTAATACTCCTCCCGAGGATCATCATGTAGAGACTGTTGAGAGTCCTACAACTAGAGAAAGTTTTACATTCAAATGTATATTTTGTGACAGAGTTCTTAGTGCTGCTGATAATCCAAAGTTACTGGAGTGTCTGCATAATTCCTGTTCTAGTTGTATAGATAGTAGATTGTATGAACACTCAAATGAAGGATTGCCAGGTAAGTACATTATTTTAGTTTCAATTTGTAGTTGAGCATATAAATTATTATGAACATATTGAATGCTAAGCACATTTTGGTAACAACAAGTGAACACTTTATTAATAAATGAAGGAATCCCTCATTCTTGCAAAGGTTGTTTCAACAAAAAGGTAATGATGTTTTTGTTGTATTGATATATTTACCAAAAGACATATGACAATTTGAAATTCAATAAATACTTCCATTTAAATCACTACATACTGACATTACTGTTTATTTATGGTTAAATTTAAATTTGTGATCATTGTTTAACTTAATTTTATAACAAAACAATTTTAAGTCATTTAATTGTCATAATGTAAACAGCATGGTACCTTCAAGGTTAAATATGTCTTGAATTGTAACATTATGTATTTAAGTGGCAATGAACCTTTATTGAGATGAAATTCAAGACAAATTAATTCAACTTTATATCATATACAGGGTGGTATGTATTATAATATGGACTTGTCAAAAACTAAAAGATTCAGATCAGTTTAATGGGAAAAAATATGTTCAAATTAAAATATACTCAAATTTAATATTTTCTATAGTAACAGTTCCTGTATTTCTTGGCAAAAATATTGTCTGTAGGATTTGTTTGTATTTGAAGATATTCAAAAGACTGCAAAGGCCAGCTTCCTTTGGAATATTCTCTTCCCCAATGATATTTTTCCATTGCTGAAGATGATTTGCATCTCAAGGAACCCAAATATTTACTTAAATTAACCCCAAAAATGCAACAATACCATACAGAAGTTATTGTATTATTAGAATGCCTGAATACTATTTATATATCAAATGATAGCTTATCATGAGAGATACTATTTAAAAAAAATTTCATTAATTGCATAAACCTTTTTGAAGCCGAGTTTTGACGTTTTTTTGTTTCAAAATTCCACACTGGGCGAATGATAATTCTCTTGTAAATCTTCGATATTCTAATGCCTATTGAAGTAAACTTTAGATTTAAGATAACCCCAAAAGTAAAAAATCAAGGGTGCTAGATCAGGAGGATCTTACTGGCCACTATAAATCCTCTCCTATCTATCCATCTGTTAGGAAAAATAGTATCTATATAATCACGCACTATCGGCGCATAATGTGGTGGAGCAACGTCCTGTTGAAACCATATCAAATTACAACCATTTTGATTGTCTGGATATAATGCGGCAATGGCTGGAATAATATCATTTTGTAGCATTTCTAAATATTTTTCAGCAGTCCACATTCCTTCAAACCAAAATGTCCAAACATTAACTTTTTCAGGATACTAAGTGCAGGCCTCCATCCTCCAATAAGGATTAGTGTCTGACCAGTATCTACTCTACAGTTTTGCCTATTGACAGTACCATTTAAATAAATGTTCTACAAATTGTGGATCATTATTACATCGCTCCATCATCACTTCTCAAAATTCCACCCTTAGATCCAAATCATCATCATTGAGTTCATGAACTAAATTCACTTTGTCTACTGGATATATGTGGATTTTCTTGACCAATTAGGAGCAAATCCAACTGCTCCTCACCACCAATTGCAGAACAATCTTTATAATTATCTCTCACTATCTAAATTTTGTTCTACTTTCCATACAGTGAATTGGCGAATAGAACGATCTGGATACTATATCATTTCACAGTTCACAAACTTCTCGCTGGGTTCAGGCACGTATCCAGGGGAGGGTCCGGACCCCCCCTAAATTTTTCCCAGCACCGACAACTAGGTAATTAACAACGCAGTACTTATTTAAAAAAAACCTATTATCTTTTTTAGTAAAGTCATTTCAATAAAATTTTATAAATCAAAATTTCTGATACATTTTGTCTCTAATATGAGTAATATGGCATGTCCAACTGACAGTTGACAATAGCCCTGAGGAAAAACAATTATGTTTATCATTAGATTCCTCAGGGCGTGACATGACGTGGACTTGTGAGCGTTTCCAAGTGACGTCATCCATCACCATGTTGTCAGCTGATTACGGACAACCTTCAGAAGGATGGATGGAAATATAATTTTTTACTGATTTAAATATAAATCCAGAACAAAAGATAATTGATTGTGTACTAGTGTATAAAAACAATTTTACAATTTACGAACATATTCCATTGCTTTTTTCACTCACTACCTATCAAAATTATTCAAGCTAACAGAATTTGTTTTGTATTGACGCTTATCAACTTTGGCAGCTTATTTACCGGCCAGTGATGACCTTCCTAGAATCGTTCTTAGAGTAAACTTCCGATTAAAATATGGTCACATGAAATTATGGCCTTGGGGTAAAATTACATGAAAAGGATGGACGGTCATAAAACAATTTTTCTTAGAATACATTTGTTCAAAAGAGACCGTTTTCGATTTCCGGACTACCTAACTGTTAAATGTTTCAAGCAGGAATTAAATTTTCATTTAGTTGCATTTTTCGTGTCGACGAAGAAACAATAATGTTTGTAAGATTAAGACGTAAACATTTGTCGCTGAGAGAGAAGTTGGAAATAGTCGCGGACTATGAAAAAAACTGTACCAGTACACGTAAGCTGGCTATTAAATATCATGTGGGAAAGACACAAGTGTGTGATATTCTTAAGAATAAACAAACGCTGAGAAAAGTTTTCAAAGAAATGGGTGATATGAAACGAGTAAAATTGAAAAAATTTGTTGACGATAAAGGTAGTGTGGATAGTGTTAGTTGTAATTGTCAAATTAAGTGAATTTTAGGTCAGGAATTTAAAAAAAATATCAGTTCCTAAGTACTTTGGATTTTTTCTATCAAAAGTGCATAATCTTGGAATTTGTTCTTTTAAACTGTTGTATAGCAATAGGGCTTTCTAATAAATACAAAATATTTGCGAAATTCCGTCAGTAGCGCACTTAGTTTACCACTTTCGGATTAGAAACTTGTAGAGATAAGGTGTTCAGATAAAGTGCAAAAAACTAAGTTAAGCCAGATGAAAAGTTCACGAAACCCTGGCCTATATTAGGCCAAGCAATAGGTAAATATTTTTGACATAAATCCTAGTAGAAAACGGATAATGCCATCATACAAAAGACATTATGGTTTTTCTCGGTTCCTAATTATCCGATTGACTCGCTCTACCCCTCATTTTGTTCGTATTTTAATTATCTACAATTTATCTATGCACAACATTGATATTGCTTCTGTACTATTTACGTTATATGAAAAAAACTAAAAAAAAAAAGGTTTTTTTCGTTTTAAATGTTTATAACAAATTACTGAACAACATTTGCGTGTCCAAAACATATCAAAATGATACTACGTAATGTCTTTTATATGATGGATTTTTGTCAAAAATTACTATACTCGCAAGCTCCGTTGCTTGGCCTATATTACCCAAAAATCGCAGTTATCAAGTGCTTCTAACTAGACTAAGTTTAGGCCACTATAAGCTTCTAATCTGAAAGTCGTAAACTAAGAGCAGCCTTACTTGTTTAAATGTACTCCTGTAATTTTTGAAACAATTACAATAAAATGTACCATCTATTTTCGAATTTATAATTTATTTACATTAATTTCCAGCCCAAATAGGATGTCCCCCTTGTGGTATAATATGTAACCCAGACAACATAATCGAGAACCAGTTTTTGCTGGAATTGGCAAATAACAATGAAGACCCGAACAAAAATGCTGATATGAAATGTAGCAACTGTAGCGACGACGCCATTGCCACAAGCTACTGCACTGATTGCTCAGAATTTATTTGTGATAATTGCGTACAAGCACATCAAAGGTAAAAAAAAATTCTTATTGAAAATTAACTATATATTCAGGAGTTGTGTGATAGTTTTTATTGCTTATTTAACCATGTTTCAGACTAAAAATAACAAAGGATCATACTATAAAACCAAAAGAAGACGGACTGGTCGAATTGCATTCCGTTACAAACGGTGGCCCTGCTAATATATTTTGCATGAATCATCCACATGAAAAATTGTCGTTGTTTTGTGAAACATGCTTCAAATTAACATGTCGAGATTGTCAGTTGATAGAGCACAGAGAACACAAGTACAAATTCACTAACGAGATTGCGTCTGAAGCTAAAAAGTTTATTGCCGAAATGTTGAAAGATGTAGGGTAAGTTATCTATTATAAAAATCGTTTTACACGTAAAAAAGTGCCTATACAGAGACGTTCCTTTGTATTCGAGAGAACAAAGGGGATTGCAGGCAATGAAATGGCTGACAAGTTCGCTCATACTATTTTAAGTGCTTGGCAACATAGTTCAGTTATGACATATGTCATGGAAAAAGGTTTTAATACTGTACGAGCTACATTGTTGAAACTATAGGGTCCTTTAGTACATTTTACGTTTAATCTGTTTGCACTTGTATATTTTGATTTTAATGTTTGTTTTTTTTTGGTTTCTTAGATACAAAAGGGCTCTACTTACAAGTGCAATGAAGGTAATAGATGATCGTCAAAATTTAATAACTGACAAAAAAGGAGCTCTGGTTAATGAAATCACCCAACTGGTAGTAAAGTGAGTACTATACTGGAATTAACATTATGTATCGTTCACCCTTAATCTTCTTTTATTTTTCCGTAGATTAACAAATACAATTAATGTTCGAGGGAAACAATTAATAGCAAAATTATCAGAAGTATGCGAGTCGAAGCAAAAGACACTACAAGAAAAGAAAGTAGCATTAGAACAATTATCCAAAATGACAGACCATTGTATAGAATTCACTCAACATGCTTTAACCAATGGCAGTGACATGGCATTATTGTATAGTAAAAAACAAATGACAGAACATCTAAAAAGGATAAAATGTAAAAGAGCCGACATACCCAATCCCGAAATACCTGTCAGGATACATTTGGCATTGGATAAGGTGCCGGATTTAATTAAAGGTTGGTGTTTAGCTTTTGTAGTAAAGAATGTCCAACGGTTTAACGAAAAAATGTTTTGGTTCAGTTATTTGGTGGTTCACGTATGTTACATTTGAATATTGGACATTCTTCTTGATATACAGGCTGTACCAATCTTACGACAAAGTTAGTTATTTTAAGAGATATCAAAAAATGGTACTACTATAATATTTTTTTATATCTCTTAAAATAACTTAGTTGTAAGATTGGTACACCCTGTATTTGTTGAGATCAGTTAAAGCTTTGTTTCTCTTTTGCTTTGAAATTATAAAAATCGTTTCTACTAGTCAATTTTCAAAAAGATCGCTAAAGTTTGCAAACTGTCTCAATTATTATTTTTGGTTTTTGTGCTTACCTAAGGGCTTTCTTCAGGTAAATCTAAAACTTTTATTTGTCTGTAGACTTTTTTAAACTAAAAACTTTTGTTTCTACCAAAATTACTCACACCTTTCGCACTACATTCTTATTTTGTTCGTTTTCTTATTTAATATTTTATCTCGATAACTTTGAAATCTCTTTTGAGAATTGAGAACCACCAATTAAAAAACAGCACTCATTAACAAACTGTCAATTTGTTTTAAAATTAGGCTTAAATTTTATCTAGCTTCGTATTTTTTTTGGATTTGTTTGAAATATTTTAGTTGAATACGTATACTCACTGGTACAATCGATCTTTATCTAGTAACTACATAAGAATGATTTTCCCAGTGAATGCATGTGTTCAATTTCTACAATTTCACTCATAAACCTAATTTTTGTTAGTTATGTCAACGATCGGCCAAATTGTGGTGGATGGTCGAGTCTACCCATCTCAACCATCGTCTCCGGCAGCTTCTATACCTCCTCAAAGCTCGACAAGTCCTGGTCAAATACGACCTCCTCAACAACCTTCACCTATAAGTCCTCTCCACCAGTTACCCTCACCTTCCGGATTCCAAACTACCACAAGAATGCCTGGACCTCCACCTTATTCACAATATCAAAGCACTTCGCCATACTCGTCGGTTATGAATGTACAAAGCATGGGACAAAATCATACTCAAGGCCTAGGTCAGACCATAGGACAGGGAATGGGACCAAATATTCAATCGATGGGACAAGCTATGGGTGAGTATTTACTTATTTTTATTCCTAAATAATTCCTAACGTTTGATTTCTATATTTACAGCACAAAATCGTTTGCAAATGGGACCACCAGGAATGAGTAACATACCCCAACCATTGGCCAACACTCTCACGCAATTGAGCTTGAATCGAATGCAGAGACCACAAGCTTTACAGAGAGCGCTAATGCCTAGGCTTCCCATGGGACTTAATCAACAACAACAACAGGTATGTACCCAAAAATGTATGTAGTTTTGGTAATAAGACATTTAAAACTCATTAGACTAATTGACATTCTATTTATATGGTGACTATAATGTATCGTTAATGTATTTTAAATATCCACATTAAAAACTTGTCAACAAAAACATGTTCTTGGGAAATATAAAAAAACAGTACTTAAAACAAATCTTTTAAATCTAATTAAATGAATTTTTACTTGGTTACTTTGATCATTGACAGATCGTCTATCTTCATGGAATATTGAACAAGTTCGCCGGCTTTTTTAAAATAAAATGAAATAGCTGCATTGTTGACTCGGTGTCAGCTGTCAAAGCATTGTACAGTTCCATGTCAGCTGTCAATATTCTAAAAAGATAGTAGAGCCATTTTTCTTTGAACTTGACCACACAAACCGGGTTAACTATAAGTTAACCAGTCAATATTCCTCGACTTGTATTCCAAACCATGACGTAACAGTTAACCAACCACACAAACCAGCTCACTGACATAGTTTGACAGAGTAGGTATCTTATTGGAGGTTAGGTGTTTGTTTATTTTTCAGGGTTTCCACAAACCGTTACGTCTTGAAAGTTAACCGTGACTTCATGGTATTGTTAACCCAGTTTGCGTGGTCAAGTTCAAAGAAAAATGGCTTAGGTTACACTTGGTTAATTGATTTCCAATGTCAACTGTCGATCTTAGATTCCGTGTCACCTGTCCCGTACCTTTGTCAAGAGTGGCGGGAAGGGGTTAGTATCCACATTGCTGCGTTTGAATCTTCCTAGTACATCTACTCATTAGTTTAAGCTTTTTGAGGTGTCCATTCAAGCGGCAGTGTCCTGTTAAAACTCTTACTCTGACTTGTACATTGTTTTGATTTTGCTAGATTTTCTGCTGAAGTTGATAACGACCAATTACTAACCTCAAAACCGTGTTGTGAGACTTTTAAGATCGAAATATTTAAATTTATTTATACAGGTTTCATCGTCGACCCATCCGCAAGGGATGCTGACGGATCGTAGCAATTTAAGGCATCTTTTACAACCTAACTCGGCAAGTAATACCAACAATGGATTTAATCACGTCTACATACAAACAGGTCCCGGCCAATACCAGGCTATACAACCACATATGGCGCAGCAGTTTCAAAATCGATTTCCTGGTCAACAACAAATAAGGTAGCATGAATGATTCTAACAATATTAATTTTGAAACATTTTGAGACGTTTTTGAAGTGGTTTACGTCACACCATCACCGATATCATGCGCCTCGACTGTATCAGGTGCCTGTTATACAAAAATGTCCATCTACCATAGGCGTACGATTAACTATTTTAAAGAGGTCCGTTTATTTGCAAAAAAAATTCCATTAACCATGGGCGTACTATAACAATTTTAAAAAGGGTTAATTTTCTGCCAGGTTCAGTCAAAATAATCCAGTGAGAATGTTGATGCCAACTCAACAAAATCGAATGCCAGTTCAACAACAGCAGCAAACTCAACAGCAATCGCAGCATCAGCAACTTCAACAGCAGCAGCAGCAACAGCAGCAGCAACAACAACAGCAGCAACAACTTCAACGATTGCCTCAATATCCTAGCGGGGGAGGCGTTAAATGGCACACGCCACAACAAAGTACCTCGGGTAAGTACATGTTTTATTTCATATATACGAGGGTGGAATGAAATAGTCTCTGCGTTGAATTTATTTGTTTCAATTATAATGTATATGTGCATCCATTTAGATGTTGTGCTGTCTGCTCCTCTTCTATTTAATGATCTTTTGACAGCCTTATTTGGAGTGCCTATTGTCAAAAGCTCCTACTACAGTATACTGCGTCACTTGTATCAGTGCAGTATTCAGTCTTGGGAGTACTTGTCTAGTTTTAAAGAAATTATTTATGACAATTGATGCGTTCAAATGAAACCTGGAGATTCTTCAACCCTCCCTCGTTTAAAAACCAAAAATTGTTATTAATTAATATTTATTGTTACAAGTAATCTGATTAGTACTATCAAATAAAATATTTAGTAAGTAAAAATGTCGTACTAACCATTATTCTTTTATTAACGAATTGTTTTGATTATAGAATCGACAAATGGTAATGCAAATCGCAATATGACGTTACCATCGATAAACGACAACTTCAAAATAACACTGAGACAACAAACGCCCAACGACCCGAACAAGAATCTACCAGGAACCGTTACATCTACCATTCCAAAAACGCCGAGTCCGAACCACGTCCAAGGTAAATCCGATACCGAAAGGAATCTGGACAAGTTTTGCGAAGATTCTGTCAAGGATTTAATGGCAACCATTGCCAAGTTAGATTCAAATGGAGTACAAGTTCTTGCCGAGGGAAGGCAAAAGGTGACTATTTGAACTACTCTGGTTCAATTATATCACAATTTTTTTTTTAATTTTAAAGGGCGGATCGCCACACGTTGATAGTTCAACTGGAGATTCTGGTGTTGGTAGTGTAGGACCGAAAATAAAATCGGAATTATCCGAAACTAGTAAAGATGATCCGAACGAAGACTGGTGCGCTGTTTGCATGGACGGCGGTGAATTGGTTTGCTGTGACAAATGTCCTAAAGTTTTCCACCAATATTGTCATATTCCTAATTTGACTGTCGAGTAAGTAACATTTAAAATGTACAGTTCTTTATTACTATCGCTCAGGCCAATGAATCATTTTTTTTTTAAACTTTAGATGCATATAGTTCGTTAACGAAGCTACTAAGCCTTTTGGTATCAGTTTCTTGAACTAATTATTATTATTTTTCAGAGAAAATGATACTTGGCAATGCCTATTATGTATGAACTTTTCCGACATCCCAGAAAATATTTTGTCGGAAAAAAAGGACGGGGAGCTAAGTCTGAAGGAAAGAAAAATAGCAGAAAGACTGGTTTTAGAACTGTACTGTCAGTACGACCCCAGTTTGCCATTTAGAGAAGTAATCGGAACTGATGTAAGTTACACGTAAATTTTAAAAAGTGTCTCAATTTGTAACAATTACTTTTTATTTGTTACAGAATGAAGAATATCACTCGATTATCAAGCGACCTATAGCATTGGATTCGATAAGACAAAAATTAAATTGGAATGCAGATATACATTATCGAAATATGGAGGAGTTGGTGAGAGATGTTCGGTTAATGTTCAAAAATGCCTATTTATATAATCCGGTAAGTAAATTCTTGAAACAAAATGGTTGTAAGGTGATAATTTGACATACAGAATTGGCTCTAATCTTTGTTATTAATGTAGGTGGACTCTCTGGTTTACACGGATGCCAAAACTTTGGAAAAATTCTTTGACGAACAACTTGAAAAGTTTCTTCCCGAATATGCATATGAGATGTTCGAAGATGACGATACTCAACCGCCCAACAAAAAGTTTCGAAGGATAATAACAGACTGACAAATTGTCCATGGGGCGAATAATACCGTGTATTTCTCCCTATAACAAAAATATATAACCAATTCTCCCCAACAAAGCAAATACATAAAGTATGGCAGATTGGTTAGAAGGGAGTGCAAGTTCTGGCTGTCTATTTTGTTTATTTGTCTTGTTGTTTTTGTATACAATTAGATTGTAAGAGCTAAACAAATATTATTTTGTTTTTTTATAAAAAATCTTAGGTTTATTTATTGTATTATTTTATTAGTTTGTTGTTATGTCATGTTTTAATGATGTTATTTAATGTTAGTTCCAAACTATTAGAGTAACGAAAATATATATATTATATCTCATAATACATTATCCATAAATATCATTGTAATTTATATAATATGCAGTAGTTGACATTCAATAGTGCATATCTTCGTAAATATACACTTCATAATGCGTATGTAAGTCTTTTATTCTGAATTTTATTAAAAAAAACAATCTAAACTCTTATTTCTACTGGTAGTTCATCAAGCTCTTCAACAAAGAACTATTCTATGATATTTAGAAGATATTTTAACAGTAATAATTCTGTCAATTTCAATTCACTAACCTTTACATTATAACTAGAAATAATAAGCATATCCTTATTGTTCCAACAGTAAAACAAATTATTTCCTTCTATTCTATCAGAGTTTTTCTAAGAATATCCTTAAAATATGGAACACAATCATTTAATCTTCTCCATTAAGCAAATAAACACACAGACTGAAAAATTATCTACCCAGTAAGTATAATTTTTCTGAAGAAAGGTAATTTCTATACATATTAATCTTTAGAATTCTCACTAAATTTGGTGTTTATTTGAAATACAACGAAAATAAAAACATCTGTTAATGACAATGCATCACGGAGAGTCAAGTAGATCATATATTTGGTGTTCCGTGCCTATTCGATACCACAGAAATATATAGTTCAGTGGTTGAATTTAAGGTTGGCTAAAGTGAAAAATAAAATTTAGTTGTCGTTTTAAACGTCAAAATCTACCAATAATCGGGATTCTTTCAAAAATCAATTAAAAAAGAGGTTAAACGTTATTTAGTGCCACTTAGCTCCTTGCGGTTTATAAACATTTTTGATCAAATCTATCGTAAATTTGCATTAATTTTACATCAATAACGAATTCGGACCTACCTTGGGTACGTTTTGAAAAATTTAAAATTGTCGTTGATCCAAAATTGGTGGGGGTATTTATTCAAATCAGACATTTTGGTTGGTTGAGCCAGTCTGTTTTTATACGGTTTTTATACCTTCAGTGAGCAGAGGTAGGTTCTTATCAAAGTTTTTAGAACTAAGAATAATTTCCCTCATTAGAAAATTTATTTAACTAAATTATTATTTGACAGCATATCTTATATGTGTCATGCCTTAAGCTATACCTTTTTAGGTCTATACAATGAGTGAATCATAAATCTAGATCACTACACACTGAAGATTTTTTGTTTAATCCATACGTATCCGTAAGTTTTGTTATATTAATAATTGATAACGATGGAGGACGAAGAGTATAAGAAACTCCCAGTTGAGGAAAAGTGTGTTCATAAATTATGGAAAGCCAGGGTATGTGGGTATGAAGAAGTTACAAAACTATTTAGACAAATTGATGACGAAAAATCTCCGGAATTCAGTAAATATCTCGGTTTAGTTAAAAAATTCGTTTTGGATAGCAATGCTATGGGCCAGGAGAAAGGACTGGAGGCTACTTTGGGTAAGTAATAACAGCAATATTATTTTTTAAATTCCATTAAGGATAACAAAACCACCTTGGGTTTTGTCCTGACATTCTTTATAGTATTCTAATACTCTGTTAGTTATTTTACACTGAAATTTAAAATAGGTGTTTAATTTCAACAAATATATAATGTTAACACACAAGTATATCATTACCCTGCAAAACTAACAACCAAGAATTAAGTCGTGAATATATTTAACCCATTGGTGAATAAGCAGTTAGCAGATGACAATAGTTTTCAGTAAATGTACTAGTTTTTTAAATAACCATGTCTTTATTTTAAAATTATAGCCTATGTAGAAAATTATGCTCATGCGGGAAAAACTGTATCAGAAGTAATGTCAGGAGTTGTTGCAAAGTGCATAGCTGCACCAAAGACAAAAACTAGAGAGTTAGCACTGCAACTTACACTAATGTACATTGAAATTGAAAAGTTTGAAGCTGTTGAAGATGAACTTATCAAGGGTATGGAACTGAAAAATCCAAAAATTGTGACAGCTTGTGTAAATGCTTGTACAACTGCTTTAAGAGAATTTGGATCAAAAGTTATTAATGTTAAACCACTTTTGAAAAAAATTAGTGTTCTTTTGGCAGATAGAGATAAAAGTGTAAGAGATGAAACTAAACTTATGATTGTTGAAATGTACAGATGGATAGGAGCTGCTCTCAAGTAAGTGTGGATTTATGCAGACACATTTAACAATTATCAATTAGCATTTAACAATTAACATTTATCAATTAACAATTAGTAAAACTGCCATCGTTTATGCAGACACAATTATAAATTAGGAGAAAATAGTAATCATGCGCACGAGCCCGAGATTCTATATAGTTATTTACAATAACCATTAACCCTACATTTTCATGTCCATTTCATTATCTGTGGTCCATTTGTGCATTGGAATAATTTTGAAGAAGCTGAGATTTTGTTTCTCTTATTAATGATGCTGACGGCAAGTATGTTCTTATTGAACAAAGGCAGGAAAAGGAGATGGGCTGTCAAGCCTATTAATAGGAAAAGGAAAGAAAAGGGGATGTTTGAAAACCTTATTAAAACGATGGTTGTACAAGGCGAACAATTGAGAACACTTTTGGAATTCTTGCCAACAGATGGAGGATTCTCAGAAGGCCCTTACTTTGCGATTTGGAAACCTGTGAAAGGATTGTGCAAGCCACTGTAGTCCTTCACAATTTTGTTCAGCGTAGTGAACGTGAAATTCCTGTGTGAAAGAAGGTATTGTCCTACAGGCTATGCACAAAAACTGCAAGGAGGTTCAGAGAGACAAAATAGTTTACGAAGTGTTGGAAGGGTATAATAATCCAAAAAAAATTCTATAGAACTGAGGAATACTCTTTGCGAGTATTTTATGTCCCCAGAGGGTAGTGTATCATGGCAAATGGATAAAATTGAAAAAGGATATGTGCCACAGAATTTCATGGACACTGATCTTGTTAATAATGTATAATACACATACTATACATATCTCTTGTTTGTTTTTGTGAAAAATGTTTTTTTAAATATGCTTTTAATTTATGTTTTATTTTAAGAGGCATTACTTATTTGCTTTTTATTTAAGTTCTATTTTAATTGAAATAAAAGTTTAAATTATATTAAATTTTTATTAAAATTAGTAAATATAATACTTTTCAATAAAATATAACAAACCCAACATTCGAACAAACTTGTAAAAATGACTAAAATATAAATACACAGAGATCAAAATAATCACTAAACAAAACGTAAAACAAAATAATTCTGACTTAACTAAAATAATATCAACAAACTTGTAAAAATGACTAAAATATAAAAACATAGAGATCAAAATAATTACTATACAAAACGTAAAACAAAATAAAATAATTATGACTTAACTAAAAGAATAAATAAAAATAATATCACAAAAAATAGTAGTAGTAAATATTATCATTCATCAGATATATCATCATCCAATAGGGCCTTCTTAGCAATTTTTACTATTTCCAGTTCAGCCATATTTCTAATTTTTTTATTTTTTATTAGCATTAAATCATTCCCTACAGACTTCATTAAATTCATTGTTGATTCATTTTGATAATTTGTTGTTTGATTTGAATTAATTTTAGTTTTGAAATAATCATTTACATTATCAAAAGCCGATGAAAGTTTTGTCATAACATTATGCTCGTCTATTTTTCTCCTCTTCTTCTTCAAAGGCGGGGTTTCATTTTTTGAGTCGATAATTTGGTTAGTTGTTACCATTTCAACATTCTCTTTGTCTAAAAAAGTAATAACATTTTCTTGTATCTTTCCAATGAGTTGATGAAATTGGACAAAAAGTAATGAACCAGATATTACAATGGAATCATAAAAAATATACATCGATTAATGATACTTACCAGTGTCATCTGAGATTTGAGAACATTGACCCAGTCTTGAATTGCTCGACTCATCAAATTCTAGCCCCTGGTTAGTATTCTCTTTGACATATACAATTTCCTCAGAGCCATTACTTTCATAAATAAGATTCAATGAATCCCATGGGGATGCAGATCTCAAAGGTTCGGGTTTTCTTTGAGGAGTGGTTATATTACCTACTGTTCTATAAAAATGAAATTCATAAATCAGTTTCATGAGATCACCTAGCTTTGTATTGTAACTCATAAAGTTTTAGTTAGTTCAGTTTGTAATTTCAGAAAATAGTCTTCTAATTATATATAACATAATTAATCAAATAGCTTGCTATATTTATGCATTAATAAAACTTACTTCCTCATGACAATATGTTTTTCTAAAAAACTCATTGCTGAAAATAGATGCCATGTTTTAGTTGGTGCAGAACCTGATGGTATAAACTTATCCTTCCTTCTCTCCACAGAGTATTTAGTTCTCAAGACGTTCCATCTATTTTGAGCATTTTTTACTGAAAAACATTGAAATGTCTTTTAAATAACTTGAAACGCCAAACGCAGTGAGAAGACTCACCATCAATATTTAAAGTTGAGGCAATTGTTGTCCAGGCGTTTTCTCTCATATTTTTATCTTTGAAATGTTCACTTCCTTTATCATAAATGACGGGAAATTGTCGAACAAGATCGATAAGAGTAGCATCATCCATTTTTACAACTTGAAAATTAAAAATAAACAAAACAAACAAACACACATAACCTGTCAACCACTTTTCTATGAAAAAAATGAGGTTAAATTCAGGATCTGCGTACTAGTTGCGCACTAGATGAAAATTCGGTACAATTAATTTAAGAAGTTAAAAGTTGGCCAACTTCGTAATTGTTAAATGATAAATGATAATTGTTAATTGTGTGCATAAATGGAGTCATAGTGAAATGAGTAGTTCAACTTATAATTGATAAATGTTAATTGTTAAATGCTAATTGATAATTGTTAAATGTGTCTGCATAAATCCACACTAAGTTAATTGTTATATGTCATAAAACAAATATTACAGAAAAAATTTGTTACAATTTAGGCTACAATTACAAGCAGCTAGCTTGCAACCTGTTCAGATAACCGAATTAGAGGCTGAATTTGCAAAAATTGAAGGGCAAAAGGCTGTACCTAACAGATATATAAGATCCCAGCAAGCAAAACAGGCTAAACTTGCCGAACAAGTTGCAGCTGGTGAGGGTAAGAATTTAAATTTATTTTGTTTGTGAATATAAACATTCAATTTATATTCTCACTGTGAACAAATTAAACTTTAGTCGAAGAAGAAGAGGAGGAAGCTGAAGTTGTTCAAGAAATTGATCCTTATGAATTGGCAAGTGCTGTGGAAATCTTATCGAAAATTCCCAAAGATTTCTTTGAAAATGTGGAAGCTAAGAAATGGCAGGACAGAAGAGATGCTTTAGATGCTGTGGAAAATTTAGTAAAAACACCTAAATTGGACAATGGGGATTATGGGGACCTTGTAAGGGCTCTTAAAAAGGTACTTGAATTATTTTTTTTCAAGAAAAATTTAGTTGTATTGATGCTTAATTTGAAGGTGAAAATTTCATATAGTTTCGCCTGATTCTAGTAAATGTGTCCATTTTTTCATAATTACCAGTAACAAAGGTAAAGACTGTTCTTGCTTATAGTAAAGTGATTAATTATGAATTTAAAATATTACAGAACAGGCCTGTACTTTGCTTAGAATTAAAATATCAATATGCTATTATAATCTGGACTAATTATAAGTTCTATATTATTTGTAATGTGAATGTAGCTGTTTCTTTTAATGCTTCTTGATTGCTGACATTATCATGTTGAATCAACATTGTGTATTCTTTCTTTTGAGGGGGTTATTCACTGATATTCACTAGAGTTGCATGTATTTTCCATGACTAACACAAAATAAGAGAAATAACAATAATTACTAAGCTTAAAAAATGACCAAAATATGTTATTTAGTAGGAACCATAATTTAACTACAAAAACCAGCAACTAAATATTATTTCATTGTTAGCTTTCGTTACTTCACTGTAACTATGAACAGACCTTACCTATTATGGAAGTTACATTAAAAACTATTTAAAGAAGTTAATAACTGTGCTGACAACAAAGGCGTGGGCCAATAAATATTCCTTGTAAAACAATTACATTCGTTCAAAATCTACAACTAATAAGTATCCTTCCTCTACAATTAACCTTTTGTTTAAAATGGTAATGTTTTGTTTATGTCTATGATTTTTGTTTTGATTGACACACAATAATAAGTAGTCCTTAATATAGACCAGGTTTTAATGGGTTATTATATGGTCCACTAGGGCCATTAATTTTCTAGAGCTATTTCAAATATGGTAGAAGTTATCTAATTGGGTGAATTATTACATTATAATTAAGGTTATTAATGTTGACAGTTTAATATCGTGCCATTATGTATTCCTAGATTTAGTTTTTAGATTGTGTAAGATCGATATAATGTACAGGAATGTTACAGTTCAACGATTTAAAAAGGAATTTTACTAATTTTAGGTGGTACAAAAAGACAGTAACGTCATATGCGTCGCAATCGCCGGTCGATGCATTGCAGGACTTGCTAATGGCTTAAAAAAGAAATTCCAGACATACTCCGGATTCTGTGTACCAGCTATTTTAGAAAAATTTAAAGAGAAGAAACAAAACGTTGTCTCATCATTAAGAGATGCAATCGATGCAGTGTATTTAACTGTAAGTATTTATTATTTTTCTAACAATCTGTTGATTTACATTTCGATACTAATATTTAGCACTATTTGATATATATTCTAATACCCAAGTTATCTTGTAAATACTACCCTTACTTGCAATTTAAAAATTTAGCGTGATTTAAGGTAGCTACCAGCTCCCAGACTAATCAATCTATGATTCAACAACTCGGTGTTCAGGAATTGAGAATAAAAAAGCGATAAAGATTAAGATGATATCATCATATTACATTTCAAGTACTCCAGCACTGCTTAACTCCGCTTATCAGTTTGAATTTTTTGCAGTAGTTCATTTAGACTTATAATCAGTTTTTTTTTTTTTTAACATTGAACTCAAATAAGTTCTATTTTTGTTTTTTGTACTTTGTACTTGTTATTAAAAAAATTATACAAAACAATTTATTAGGGAATTTCTAAAATACGGTTAAAAAAAAACAATTATATGCAGGGTACCAAAAACTGGAGATGATAGAAGAACTGAAATTAATTATAGTACTTTATACAATTTTTTTTCCTTACGGTCTTCATTAACGAGCTATAGGGCTTTAAAGTTGGGAATTAAAAATGGTTTTGTTATTATTATTAAATGGCTTGTTGGAAGTTGGTAAAATTTTAACTGTTTATAAACTCTATAAATGCACAGTTCTGGTTGTGTATGCTACACTTGTGAAATCAGTTACTGACAAGCTGAATGATTGATATGGCAATTTTTTGTTTAATCATCAAACTTTTTTCAGTAATAACTGCAAAAATTAACTTTTTTAAAGAAAATTTGGACCATACTTATCTTAAACATGTAAACTCTTTATTCTATAGACGTCAAAATAATAGTGTAAAACGCTTTACAAATTAGAAAATTAATTTCCAAATGATAGACGGAAGCAACATCTACTTCTCGGTTAGGTTAGGTTTATAATTAGAAGGTTGGTAATCAGAATAGTTGGTTCTATATTTTCATATACGCCTACCCCGTCTATCTTGGAAGAGTAACTCATTGTCTGGCGGGGCATATTGCCCGAGAAGTAGATGTTGCTTCCTGGTGAACGGTCTATCCTTTGGAAATCAATTTTCTAATTTGTAAAGCGTTTTAATAATTTTACACTATTATTTTGACGTCTATTCAGAACACGCTTTACTATGACAATTGATACAGGAAACTGTAATCAAGTAAATTATCTTTATTCTATATCGCTATCTATTTATATCTTACAACCTTTTGGAAGTTCCCTTTCACAGTACCAATTATGGTTACCATTGCTCGGTTTCACGGCTTACACAGTCAGTAAATTCATATTTTGATTTGGGGCATAACTTTACTGGAGTTTCATTGAATAATTTCAAAAGTAATTTAAGAGTATTAATGAGCTAATGTTTATTATTTTATATTAGTATTTTGGTGTTTATTATGTCAACTACTACATTATGTGTAATAAATAAATAAATATCTGGCCTGTCTCAATGATATGCCAAGTCAAAGAGTGTCTTTCTGTTTTTCACAAAACTTTACTAAGAGTAATTAATTTCTAATTTTTAGACAAATCTTGAACCCATTTTAGAGGATGTATTGGAAGCACTTAATAATAAAAACCCTGCTGTCAAAATAGAAACATCATTGTTTTTAGCTAGAGCTTTCACTAAAACTGTCCCGACAACTGTAAATAAAAAATTACTTAAAGCTTTAACAACTGCGTTAACTAAAAATATAAATGAATCAGGTGAGTTATCAAATTTCGTATTGTTTCATGAATAACCCTTCAAATATGGTCATTACACAAACTTTCAATTAGGTATACTTATCAGGCATATGGAAATTTTTGAAATTGTGATGGATCTAAAAGAATCAAAACTTGATGAGTACATAAATCATGGGCAAATTTGATAGTATACATCTAAAATTATTGATCGTTTGGATTTTATTGTAAGTTTTTCAACTTTTAAAACTTCTTATCGTTTGATATTTTAGATCCAAATGTTCGAGAAGCATCTGCCGAAGCATTGGGAACCCTAATGAAACTTGTGGGTGAAAAAACGATTTGTCCATTCTTGGTAGAATTAGAAAAAGACAATTTGAAAATGGCCAAAATTAAAGAATTCTGTGATAGTGCTGTTATTGTTGTAAAAGTTCCTGGTGCTAAAAAGGAAAGAGCTCCAACTGCTCCTGCGAAAGCTCCAACTAAAGCTCCCGCTGCCGTTAGTAGAAAGCCTCCTGGTAAGAATATTCAGACCATTTTTTTTATTTTATTTAACTCAAATTGTAGACCTTACGTAAAGTATTACAAGATAAAATCATTCATTTATAGCCAGAATTCAACTTATTTTTTATTTAACTTGATAAGTTAGTTCTATATACTATACAGGGTGGCCACTTTTTAAATTTTCCTTATTATTATCTCGTAAACAATTAGAGTTATGAAATCAAAAGTTGGGTATTTTCAAGATCAATTAAGTGGTGTTTGAACATTTTTAATAACTTGTCAATTTTTGTTTTTCATCTGTACCTTTATTTTGGAAGCTAGAGATAAGGTATCTTATTTTCGATTTCCGGCTGTTTTAACCAATCGAGGTGATCTCTCCGTGCACACATAACTACTCTGTTGATTACTTTTTATATATTACATTGACATTGTTCTACAAAGCCTGTCAGAGAACCAACTGACTTACACATGTCAAAACACAAATTTCAACTCCAACTGATCGAAGGAACCAGCACTATATGGCTGACCTGTCAAAGTCAGGTGTTCTGGAATGGTCTATTTGATGGTAATTTAGCATCGGACATAGCAATAAGGAATATTTAAATAGTGTACATCATTTTACTTTTATTTATGTTGCACTTTTTACTTTATTTTTGCACAAAATATTAACAGCAAAGAAGAAACCAGAAATATCTTCAGGTACCGCCACAGTAGTCAGATCTAAAGGACCTAAAGCTTTATCAAAGTCATCATCGCAAAATATCGAGAGAGAGTTGGGTGACGAAGAAGTAGAAGGCATTGTCGGTGACGTAATTTCCGCCAATATTCTAACGGATATTGCTAACACCAATTGGAAAACAAGGTTAGTAATTTCTTTTCAGTTTCAAGATTTACCTTCTACATATCATATTCTTGTACATTTTAGATTGTCCGCCTCCGAACAACTTTTAACTGAAATAAAAGGCTTAGATTCCAAATTTGTACCTACCCAAGCTTTAGTAAAATTCATCTCTAAAAAACCCGGTCTCAAAGATACCAACTTTCAAGTGCTCAAAACAAAAATAGAAATCATCAAATATTTAGCAGAACATACCAAATTTACCATAACCTCAGCTGGTTGTTGCGTAGCTGAGATCTCCGAAAAATTTTCAGACGCCAAAAACGGCACTACCGTCGCAGAAACCCTAACCGCCATCGCCGAAGCTACTACGTTGGGACAAGTGTGCGATATGGTGTTGGACTTTTCTTTTGGACAGAGGAGTCCCAAGGTGCAACAAGAAGCGTTGCTATGGTTGGCCGGAGCTATTAAAGAATTCGGATTTTCGTAAGTTCCTAACTTGATATTTAGGCCAAGCAATAGGTAAATATTTTTGACAACAATCCTAGTAGAAAACGAATGATGCCATGTTATAAAGATTTTAAACGAAAAAAACCTCCTTTTTTTAGTTTTTTTCATATAGCGTAAAACGTACTGAAGCAATCTCAATGGTATGCAAAGATAAATTGTAGATAATTAAAATACGAACAAAATAAGGGGTATAGCGAGTCAATCGGATAATTAGGAACCGAGAAAATCAGGAAAAACCGGAAAATTGGTAAAATTCATATCTTCGTCATTTTTCAATTGCAAGAGCTGAAACTTGGTACAAATGAAGTTCTTCGTAGGCCCTTTATATGCGCGAACAGCAGATGCCAAGTGACGATTACTTTTATCGCAATTGCAATTTTAATTTTTTCATACGATAATTTTCAACGTATCTGGATGGGTGGTCGATTGTCTCGATTTTAAATTTGAAAATGGTTTTAAAAAGTGTAAATATAGAGCAACAAAACGTATATTTTCGATTTGAAATCGAGTGATGCGAAGTCGACCAAAAACACCAGGGAACATCGACGAAAATGACTGAGAGCTGGAAAGCGGCGAGAGATCGGTGACCGAGGAGAGGTATTATACATAGATATACGAGCGCGCTGACGCGCGACATATCTATGGTATTTTGACTTTGACATTTAATCGAAAACCATCTGTCAGTGTCACAATTCTCCCTATGACAGCAACTGGAGTACGTAGAATGACCGTTGGTCACGCCAGACAAAACAGGAAGATAAAGAAGAGACGCCGTGATTCATCTGCCAGCTGCTCCGAACAGAAACTATAGCTCAGACTATACACAAATCGAAGAACACATCATTTTGAATATTAAGATACACAAGTTTATTTCTTGATTATTAATAAAATCGGAGTTACTAGTCGGTTTTGTCGACTCCAGTTACTTGAAAATAAAAAAATATAATGGAATAGCTTTATTATTTGCCAAAATAATCAAACGCAAACCATAGACATGCCTCGCGTCAGCGCGCTCGTATATCTATGTATATTACCTATTCTCGGTCACCGATCTCTCGCCGCTTCCCCCACTACTCAGCTGCTTTCCAGCTCTGTCATTTTCGTCGATGTTCCCTGGCGTTTTTAGTCGACTTCGCGTCACTCGATTTCAAATCGAAAATATACGTTTTGCTGCTCTATATTTACACTTTTAAAAACCGTTTTCAAATTTAAAATCGGACTATCGACCACCCATCCAGATACGTTGAAAATTATCGTATGAAAAAATTAAAATTGCAATTGCGATAAAAGTAACCGTCACTTGGCGTCTGCTCTTCGCGCATATAAAGGGCATACGAAGAACTTATTTTGTACCAAGTTTCAGCTCTTGCAATTATTGAAAAATGAGGAAGATATGAATTTTCAATAAAATAACTAATTTTCCGGTTTTTCTTGATTTTCTCGGTTCCTAATTATCCGATCGACTCGCTCGACCCCTGATTTTGTTCGTATTTTAATTATCTACAATTTATCTATACACACCATTTAGATTGCTTTAGTACGTTTTACGCTATATGAAAAAAACCAAAAAAATGAGGTTTTTTTCGTTTAAAATGTTTATAACAAATTACTGAACAACAATTGCGTGTCCCAAACATATCAAAATGATACTACGTAATGTCTTTAATATGATGGCATTTCTACTATTTAAAAAAATCTGCAGGCAAACTTTTCATATATAAATATTTTCTTTCTAGAAATCTGAACGTCAAATGTCTCGTAGACAACTGTAAGAAAGCTTTGGGATCGACAAACCCGGCCGTTAGACAATCTGTTATAACCCTATTGGGCGTTATGTACTTATACATGGGCGCCACATTGAATGTATTTTTCGAAAATGAAAAACCTGCTTTGCGCGACCAAATTAACGCCGAATGTGATAAATATGAAGGTCAAAAGCCACCACATCCGACTAGAGGTAAGTTAACCATTCTCACACGGTGACACAAGTTAAAAAATGAAAAAATTGCAGGGGTGGTAAAGTCTGCAAGTAGTGATAGTTTGGATGTAGTAGAAGACGACGAACCGGAACAAATAAACATACAAGATCTCATTCCCAGAGTTGATATTAGCGGACAAATAACAGAGAGTCTATTGACAGAATTATCAGATAAAAATTGGAAGACCCGAAGTGAAGCAGTTTTAAAAATAGCAACGATTATAAGCGAAGCAAAGTTTATAAAACCGAATTTAGGAGATTTACCTTTAGCAATATCTATTAGATTATCAGACAGCAACGTTAAAGTTTCTCAGTCGGCTTTAGCTTTATGCGATTCACTTTGCAAAGCCATGGGACCCCAATTTAAGCAATACATCAGAACGTTTTTCCCAGCTATTTTACAAGGTTTGTTCGGTTTTTATATAAAAACTTAGATAGTATTTTCAAAACGTTATTTTATTAGGTTTGGGAGATAGTAAAGCATCTTTAAGAGCTTCTTGTATGGATACAATCAATGCGTTTGCAGAACAATGTGGATATAAGGAATTATTCGAAGGTGAAATGATAGCTGATGCGTTGAAATCTGGATCACCAGCGTTGAGAATTGAACTTTGGACTTGGTTGGCGGATAATGTACCTAAAAGTAAGTAGTATACAAATATACAGTTGAAAATCTTCTCTCTTTCTTTCTCTCAGGTGTCTGATTGGATTTCCTCTTGTACCCATTTTTTCCATTCTTTTCTGTCCCTTGCCAATGCCTTCGTCTCTCCTAATGTTTTTCCTTTGTTCTTTCCAATTTCTTCAATCTGGTCTATCTATTTCCTCCTGGGTCTTCCTCTTTGTCTTTTTCTTGATATTCCCATAACTTTTCTCGCAATTTTATCTTGCTTACTTTGTCCCATTTCGTTTTACCTGCTATTTTCTTTAAATGTTTCATTTTCATTGCATTTATTTTTGTTTCCAGCTTTTTCTGTTCTCACTAGCATAAGTTATAGTTGGTAATGTAATTTTGTTGTATATTTCCAGCTTTGTGTCCATATCAATGTGTTTATGGCTTAATAATGTTCGATTTAAGGAATAATATAACCTTGTTGATTTATTTGCTCTGTTATTAAGTTCTGCATCTATTTTCCCATCTTCTGTTATGCTGTTTTGTGATTGCATTTTAATTCCTTGTAATTACTTTGGTTTTTTCTGTATTTATTGTCATTTTCTTATTTTCTATTTCTCTTGCCGATAAGTTAATTAATTTCTGCATCTTATTATTTGATTTTGCTATGAGTACAGTATCCTCTACCTAAGGTGTTTTTAATTATGTACAAATTTAGCCCATTCCCGTTTATTTCCAGCCTTTCAGGATTTCCGCTACTGCATCATCCCAAGTTTTTCGCGGTCTCCCCCTTGGACGTTTTCCACATGTTTTTGTTTGCCATATCATTTTTGCTTGTTGCTTATTTTTCATGCGTACTAAGTGCCAAACCACCTTAACTGATTCCTTTCTATGCTTCTTTTCTACTTCTAGCTGTTCTCTTATATAATCATTTCGAATTTTGTCCGAAAATAATAATATCAATTTTAGTTCCTCCGAAGCAAATACCAAAAGATGAACTGGTTGTGTGTATTCCACATCTGTATACAAACTTGGAAGATAGAAACGCTGAGATAAGAAAAAATGCACAAGAAGCTATTCTAGGTATTATGATTCATTTGGGATACGAATCTATGGCGAAACACACTGAAAAGCTGAAACCTGGATCTAAAACTGTAGTACTAGCAGCGTTAGAAAAAGCGAGACCGAATTTACCAGTGAAACCGTTAGCCCCCAAGAAAACTGAAAAGGAGGATAAAGTTGTGAGGGGAACAAAACCTGTTGCTAATACTAAAAATGCTGTCAAATCCAAGGTTTGTTTTTTAAACACTTATATTCCTTATAGTTTAAAAATAACATATTTTTTCAGTCTGCTGCTCCAAATAAATCTGCCGCCGCAGTTCCAGCTAGAAAGAAGGATGATGACATCGATACATCACCTTTGTTGGTCGTTAATAACTTGAAACACCAAAGAACCATCGATGAACAAAAATTGAAGGTTCTTAAATGGAACTTTACGCAACCCAGAGAAGAGTTCGTAGATCTCTTAAAGGACCAAATGTCAGCTGCAAATATCAATAAAACTCTTATGTCAAACATGTTTCATTCTGATTTTAGGTAAGTTGTCTTTTACAGTGATTATTTAATGCGATATATTTGAAAATTATTTTTAGATACCACATTAGAGCACTCGAATCTCTTTCCGACGATTTGGCCGACAATAGTCAATCTTTGATGTCGAATTTGGATCTCATTTTGAAATGGTTGACGTTAAGATTCTTCGATACCAATCCTTCAGTCTTACTAAAGGGTCTAGAGTATCTACATTTCGTTTTCAACATGCTTATCGATGCAAAATATCGAATGTTAGAAAATGAAGCCTCTGCCTTTATTCCGTACCTCATTAACAAGGTAAGATGACTTATTCTATTAAAACCAGCAGTATTTTGTGCGTTATCACAGTAATAGATCGAGATTTAAATGAAAACTTGTTTATAGATCGGTGATCCAAAAGATTCTGTTCGTAATGGCGTCAAAGCTTTATTAAACCAACTCAATAGGTTGTTCCCAGTTAATAAATTGTCAACGTATGTAATGGAAGGTATAAAATCTAAAAACGCAAGGCAAAGGGCGGAGTGTCTGGAAGTTATGGGCGGCATTATCGAAGATTTCGGTAAGTATCAAGACTTTATTTTTCACAACTCAAGTTTCCATAAATGCGTCTCGAGTTCTCTTATATATTTTACCGGTAAAATCCCTTTCTTTCTCTTATACCTGTTCTAAATATTCAAGGTATTCGTCTTCTTACAGTTCTCATGTCGTTAATACACAGACAACCCTTTTTTCCTCTCTTACTAACCCATTTCCGGCATATTTATTCAGTGTAGCCACATAAATGGTTGGCCTAAAAACAAGTGAGTTATTTATCAACTCTTAAACTTCAACTAACTTTCCTTTTCTTAAATTTGTAATTATTTTTAGGGCTGGTCATATGTATGCCTACCCCAGCAGCTTGCATGAAAGAAGTCGCCAAACAAATTTCGGACAGGGATAATTCTGTAAGAAACGCTGCACTTAACTGTGTTTTACAAGTTTATAACATAGTAGGAGAAAAAGTTTATAAGCTAGTCGGTAATGTAAGTAACTTGTAATTGTTATAATCTTGACTGGCTTTATTTAAAATTCCTTTTTCTTTTTACAGATATCTGATAAAGACATGTCTCTATTGGAAGAAAGAATTAAAAGATCGAGTAGGAAAACGATGGCTCTACCTAAAGTTGAAGTTAATACAACTGTGGTGACCACTATGATATCTCCTCAAAAAGAAAACACGCCTCCCAATAGGTATCCTTTAGATGCTACACATACCGTAACCGATGTACGCAATGAAAGCGATCCAGAAGAGGATATAGAAGAAGATATTATGTTACCGCCTGTTAAGTAAGTTAGAAATACTTGGGATTATTTTAGTTTCATGATAAAATTGTTTTTTTAGTTTACCGCAAATGATTGTAAAAGAACCACCAAAGGAAACAATACAAGGTCCATTCCAGTTAGATCCTGAATTTATGAGGGAATTGGAAAAAATGAAACCTCCGAAACCTATCAAACCAACTCTTAAGTCTTATAACCTAGATTTCTTGAATGAAGAAATTCGAATTCCTACAATTGAAGAAGCAAGAGCTAGGTAAGTATTTTTATATGAAACTTATTATTGTATTATATTATTATTTCTTCTTTTAGAGTACAGGCTGGAATAACATCAACGCAACCTGTAGGTTTTGGAGAAGCCGTCACAAGACTTAGTTTTGGAAATTCACCGAGTCCTCCCAAAAAATATGATTCAGCTCTTGAGAGGTTGATTAAACAAGTGGGATCGCAAAATCCTATGGCAGCTTTAGGAGTAAGGACAAACCTAATTCCAAAATTGAGAAAACTTTTATAATATTTCATTTTCAGGGCATGACCCAATTACACGAGATACTTCCTCAAGCAAGAGGCAATGCTATGGTTGATTACGAAGACGATTTTATGAATGCCATCATTTTTCAGTTCAAACAATTGCAAGCTGCTGATCTCTCCACTGATACGTCCGCTATAAAAATGTACAGAAATTTATTGACTACATTAGATGCTGTAAGTTAATATATATTTTTATAAACGACTGCTTTACATCTGAATGTTTTGTCATTTTACTTTGGGTTTAATTAGAATTATAAAATAAAAGAAACAGAAATTGTCAATTTAGTCATTGGGAAACGTAATAGTAGTTCAAATGTACAAGTTTGGGTTTAATTAGAATTCTAAAATATAAGGAAGAGATTATTAATTTAGTCGTTGGGAAACGTAATAGTAGTTCAAATGTACCAAGTTTGGGTTTAATTAGAATTCTAAAATAAAAGAAACAGAAATTATCAATTTAGTCATTGGGAAACGTAATAGTAGTTCAACTGTACCAAGTTTTGCAAATTCAATACTTCGGTTAAATAGTAAAAGAATTGCTGCTAACTTGGTAAGGTATTTTTTGAAGAAACTTTAAGGTATTGGTCATAAGAACTTTGAAGAATTGGAGAATGATTAAATGGCAATTCCATTCAAATACTGGAAGAATTACCACTAAAGGAGAATGACAGTAGGCACACTAGAGGTTAGATGAAAACAAATGGCCAAAATCTGTTGCAGCATACTTTCTTTTCAATTGAAAATCTCAAATTCTTGATAGCAAATTATTTTTTTGATATTTCTTTTTTATCGCCAATATACTGTTGACTATTCTGTATTTAAAAAATTAATTGTTACAGTTCTACAATAATAAAACGTTGGGCAGTCATGTTTCGGTACCTGTGATCAAAGAACTGATGAATCAAATGATAACTCTATTAGTAGAGGAGCGACTAAACAAAGTTTTAAACGGCGAAGCTTACGTGAGGGTAATCAATTTACATTGCGTCAAAGTTATCGAAAGATCGGATCACACAAACACAATATGGTGAGATATATTTAATTTTTTTTGGTAAATAATAGATAATTCCATAAATATTTTAACATAACCTCTTTTTAGGCAAATTATTTCAATCAAATGCTGATGTGGATATTATTATATGCACCAGTATCAATAATAATTATTAATTTAATGTTTAAATCTTTATTATTTTCAGTGCTTTGGTGATATTAATAAACGATTGTATAAGCAACGGCAGTTCTCCTAGACAAGTCGACTTGGTGATGAAATGTCTCTGGAGGGTGATAAAGTTGATGCCACAATGGGTAGACGATATAGATTACGACTCGGTATTGTTAGAAGTACATAATTTTCTTAAAAAATTCCCGTCGCTGTGGTGGAAAACTAAAGATGTAGATACGCCGTTAAGGACTGTCAAGACTATTCTTCATTCTATTGCGAAGATGAAAGGTGGTACCATCATGTTACATTTAGGAAAGATACCGAATACCAGTGAATCAGAGGTAGAATCGTATATTTTAAGGATACTTAAGGTAATTTTTGTTATATAAATATAATAATTTCTTTAAAAAATATTTTCTTTTTCAGAGTTTGAAAATATCCGAAATCCAGCATATACCGGTGAAACAAGAGACTCAACGAAGATCACTTTCGAGGGCTAATCACAAAATGCTAACTGACATTTTCCAAAAGATCGGTAGCAAAGACGAGACCAAAGAGGGATTGAATCTTCTCTACGATTTTATGCAGCAACACCCCGAAGCCGATATCGAGCCGTTTTTGTCGAATTCTAGTAAATTTTTCCAAGATTATATCAAGAATGGACTGAAAGATATAGAAGACTCCAGAAAATCTTGCAAGACTACTATTAATGGTAAGTTATTGTAACAAATTTTTTTTTTAACCATTTCTTCGGGAAATCAATTTTAGAAAAAGCAGGTGATCATACTCAAGAGAAAATGGAAATCGCAGTTTCTCAGTCGGACCCAAATAATAAAGGTCCAGACTATTGGAAAGAAAGGCTGAACATGTGGAATCAACTATTCGACGACGTCAAACTGGGAAGAAATGTAGATGTTCCCGAATAAATCCCTAGATCTAACACTGTATTTACGCGCATACCTTTACCCGTTGATAAGTAGAGCAGATATTAAAACATTGATGTAATCTACTCTTATTCTATGACTTACTTACGTGTACCCTATTTATTTTTCT
Organism: Lochmaea capreae; assembly: GCA_949126875.1. Lineage (NCBI taxonomy): Eukaryota > Metazoa > Arthropoda > Insecta > Coleoptera > Chrysomelidae > Lochmaea > Lochmaea capreae. The sequence continues at coordinate 5,095,440 of OX421408.1, forward strand.
CTAACTATGTGATAGATACAACATTTGAGTCGTTCATGACATTTGTTTAACTTATACATTAATTATAACTTGATCTTTGTGTTTTAATCTTATTTTTTTAGACATTGGATAAGTAATCCCTTTCAGAAATTTAAAAGTAGTGTATAGTTTTATTATTTCACAATGGAAAACAATGTCAGAGTTCTTTTTCCAAAAAACAATTGTTCCACTGAACAACTTAAGAAAATATGCTTCTCTATTTTATGTATTTGACTGTAGCACATCTAGTGACAAAATAAACATCACATTTGTTGTATGGATGCAATTTTTGAGCTGCTTAACCCCATGTTTCACTATATCTGATCTAATAATGACATTCATATTTATAGATTTTTATATTAGAGCATAATCATTATTGGTTGGCTATTAATAGACTTTCTGGTGTTAGCTACTTATCTATTGTCTAATTTTAATTTATACTGAGTGCCTGTAATATTATTTTTTTTATAAGTACTTTTTTTATTGCATTGAAAAAATTGTCCCTTAAGATATTTACTAGTTTTAATAAAAATTTAATTCAAATAAGAATAAACAGTTGTTTCACTTACCCTATTCCATTGTTACACATCTAAAGTCATGGTTTTGCTAGAGGGAGGTTAGTGGTGAGTAGGACCTCCAAAGCAAATGCCTTATTCATGGAATGATATTTCAGGTCTTAGCGTGACACTTCAAATACCAGAGCCACAGGGAAGAAACTTTGAGGTATATGTTTATTTTATAGGAAACACAGTAGTTCAAATGTATTATATTTGATAGCACCTTAAAAAATTATCAAAGTAAAGCAAAATCTTGGAATTAACTCAACAAGACTAGATTTGTTGGTACACATCTAAGGATATTGTTTGGCCTCGGGACCTGGGGTTTAAGATAAATAAAAAAATGATCAATTGTATACTTTCAATTTTACTTCTACATTATAGGTTCGTTTTTTTGTAGCTGAACTAACAGTACAATTGGATACAGTGGCCATTAAGTTTTGCTACGAAACACAAACCACACAAAATACGATTGTATGAAAAATTTACTTGTCGTTTTTATTATCATTGTTTTCATCACTTTCTTCTTCGGAAGACTCTTCAGTCTCATCATCATCGTCGTCGTCGTCATCATCATCATATTCGTAGTCATCATAATCACCTCCAGCCGCTTCATTATATTCATCATCATCATCGTCATAAGAAGCTTGACCCTGTCTACCAAACTTGTGACTACGAGCTAAAAAAGAAAATGTTAATTCTTTCATTTTTCTATATAATACCATCAAGGAAAAGATGTTCTGCACAAGTAGAAAATAAAAACTTACTCGACATGCTAAGATCTTTAGTTTGAGATGTTTCAAATCCACATTTGGGGCATGGGATAGCTTTGTTTTTCTCATACTTAAACCCTTTCCTACGAACATGATCTTCACAATAACAAGTCTTACATCTAAGACATGAATATTGTCCTAATTTATTACAAGATTGACCTAAAAAATACTCATGATAAATATTTCTGTGAAAAAAATTTGATTGGATGTAACTTACACTTATAATTTTCAGACTCCAAGACTTGACAAGATGCTTGATGTTCAAATTGATCATCTTCACATAGAAAATTAGTACAAAAAGAACATCTGAATATCCTTCCACCATGATCCCAGACACCACGTTCACATTCTATGCAAATTGATTCTTGTAAGGGGCAAGTACAAGCATGACTTTGAAGGCACTTCCTACCATGACATACCCAGGCCTCGCAGAAATCACAAATGGCACCCTAAAAATATTTAATAATTTTAATAAATGCGTGAAATATGATTTAAATGAAGATTTCTTACAACCATGCCCATTCCAGTTGTATATACTCCTGGATGTCTTATTACACAATCTCCTGTTTTCAACATGCACTTCATTTTACCACATTGTGCACAAACTGGAAGTCTTTGTACATTTTGACAAAAATAGCAGAAAGCACGACTTTTTTGTTTGCTAAAATAATATAAAAAAATTATAACAAAATACATTTATTTTACAAATAACTTACCGATGACATTTTTCACATTCCATTAAAATATTACAAGGATGTTCAGCCAGCTGAATATTCTCTTTTGCAGTTCGTATTTCTTTTTGTCTTAATTTTTGCTTCTCAGCTTTTTTTCTTTGTCCCGTTTTCTTTTTAGGCATTTTAAAATATTTTAACTAAAAATCAGGACGTGACTCGACTTCAACAACTAAACGTCAATTCAAATCTAAAATTTCAAGGTTAGTATTAGCGAATGTCGCGTGTCACATGTACGTCAACATCACGTCTACTAATTTAACTAGCAGCTCTGCTATGTAACAATCGTGACGTAAAAGTGTATTACTATGTTGGCTAGCCTGTGTCAGCCACGTAAGATTGACATTGACGTTTGTGAAAATGATTATTTCTGTCCAAAAAGATTTTTCCATAAAAAATGTGTAGTGCACTAGCTATTAATTGATATATTTAATAAGAAACTATTTATTAAAAAGTAAGTTGACTTATAATTGTTAAGCAAAAGTAAGTAATTTATCTACGCAATGCTGGAAGGAGTTGTAATAAAACTTGATTAACAGAAAAGCAACTCATTCAGGTTCAAAGTCAAGTAGTTATAATTATTATTCATTTGGAGAAACTACTTAAGAAAAGGCGTGTAAGTAGAGTTATTTATCTACCAATAATTGACAGAAAATTTTGGAATTTACACGATTGTGAAGTAGTATAACGATATAATAAATAGGTCATAATAAGTGTTAAGGTCAAAATAAAGAGGATTCAGTGTTTCCACATTACAAACAGTATAAAGAAAGTATTTGTTGATTAATCAGTACTTTCACCTTGTTATAATGAAATAACAAAACTGCTTTGTTCATAAAAACAATTCAGTTTAGTCTTATGGATGTGTCATTATTAAACAATATGTGATATATGTCAAGTATTGTAATATAATTTTGCTTTATATGCCTAAAAGTACAAGTAATAGGAAAGACAGATTTAAAAAAAATTCCTCGTAATAATAATAATTATAACATTGTACTTATATTGAACAAAGGATTGTTAAATAGGAAAAGCTATTTCTGTCTTTATTTATGCAAAAAATATTATTGCTTGAAGATTTTAAAAAATACAGCAAATTAAAAACAAACAACAATTAAAAATTTAAGTTAATAATGTTCGCACATATTTTGGTAGATAAATAAAACTTACTTTCCTAATATGAAAGCTGTAATAAAATTACAGTATTGCTTTGACAATTATGTTTATATATTAAGAATTCCTTAATCTTTATTTTGTGAAAAGATGCTTCTTATCTAATATCTGATCATATTTTTCAAATAAACTTATGTAACAATAGATAGATAGACATTATGTTATCTAGTTACGCTGTTTGTTAGTTAACACATTCAAAAAATTGTTGATTAAATCTTGTACACACATTATAAACTATATTAGTTCTGCTACTTTTCTTATAGTTAGTTTTATTGTCTGTTTTTTTTAACCTATATTTATTATTTCCAGTTTCAATGTCATGATGGCTGACAAAAGCTTGAATGGAATTTCAACTAATACAGACACTCTTAAACATAATGCTGTACATGACGATAAACATCAGCAATTTAATGGAGTTCATTCTTCACAATCCTCGAGAAGTTCATCACCGGGAATGCGGTCAGGTCAAATTCCATCCTCCCAATTGCCTCCCACTAGGCCTATACCTCAATCTCAACTTCCTCCTTCTCGATCTCTAGTAGGAAATGTAACTCAACAAGTTGGAGCTTTAAATATTAATCAAGGAGCTCCTAGAGAATTTGGGACATCTAATATTGGCCAAAATCCATCTCCCATATCGAATATTTCTTTGAAAGATCATGTAAATACAAACAACGTGGTATCTACTTCTACACAACAGCCAACTTTAAATAATACTAGTTCAATACTTTTTCAATCACAGTCAGATCCGGGAAAATTTCCAAAACAACCAGGACCATTTAATGCTCAACCATTGGGAAGCATCCAAAAATCTGATTTTGAAACTCCAAGTCTGTCACAACCAACACCTAATATGAACCAACATTTACCGTTAAATCCTATACAACCGAATCAGTGGTCATCTATGGCTAGAACACAACCAAATCCAGTACAGAATACAATAGGTGTTCCAAATAAGTCAAGTGAGGCTAGAATAAGTCCAGTTCCACCTCAACAAAATTATCAGATTAGTCCGAATCGAACGCATGTAATTCAAGGAAACCAGAATAGTCAAGTTACTCCAAATAGGACGCTTCAAGGACCCTTTCCTTCGCAAAGTCAACCAAAAAATCCAGTTGGCCCATACAAGAACTTTACAGGAGCTCATGTACAACACCAGTCAAGTAAATCAGTATCACCTTTTCAACCCGTTACATCCCAGTCAGGATCTTCTTTTCATCATAGTGCATCCCATCTAAGTCAGTCGGGAATGCCTATCCAATCAAATCAACTAGGAAATCCCTTACCTATGAATCAGCAAAGAACTTATCCTCTTCAGCAACAAGATAACCAAAGATTTAATCCTATTAAAAATATCAATAATAGTGCAATGAATGCAAATTTAATTCCTCAAGTACCTCCTGTTGGTATACAGTCTCTTAATCATCCACAAACTTCTAACAGTCCCCATCAATCTCCGAATGTCGCTCAAAAAGCTAACTTGCATTCCAATAGGTACCCGACATTGCCTCCTGTGAACAATTATCAGCAACCGTCATCTGGCCAGTATCAATACCAACCACAGTCACAACAGCCAGTAATCTCCCAACAACAACCAAATGCCTACCAAAATCAGAATAATCAACAGACACCTTATCAAGGAGTGTTGAATACAGGTTTTAATAAACATTGGGGAATGGAACATATTGATCTACTTCAAGCACCAAACATATTACCAACAACGAAAATCGAGCCCCCTCAAATTCATCTCGGACAGGAGTTGTTAGATCAAGCTAATTGTAGTCCAGATGTCTTTCGTTGTACGATGACCAAGATACCAGAAAATAATTCACTGTTACAAAAATCAAGACTACCTTTAGGGGTACTAATCCATCCGTTCCGAGATCTTAACCATTTACCCGTTATTCAGTGCAACGTCATAGTGAGGTGCAGATCTTGCCGTACTTATATAAACCCTTTTGTAATATTCGTAGACAACAAACGTTGGAAATGTAATTTATGCTATAGAATCAATGAATTACCGGAAGAATTCCAGTATGATCCAATCACTAAAACGTACGGAGATCCCACCAGAAGACCGGAAATTAGGGCTAGTACTTTGGAATACATTGCTCCTGCTGAATATATGTTAAGACCACCACAACCCGCAGTATATCTGTATTTGTTAGATGTGTCTAAGTTGGCTGTTGAAAGTGGTTATTTAAATATTGTTAGTAATATTTTATTAGACGAATTGAAGAATTTGCCTGGAGATGCTAGAACGCAAATTGGATTTATTGCTTACGATTCAGCTCTACATTTTTACTCTTTGCCTGAAGGTAAGTCACATAATTTTAAGTTCAGGTTTTTGTAGACAGTCCCAGACCAGTCAAGATCTAATCTTGGGACATGCTAAATACCGGGTGTCCCAGAAGTTTCTGACCCATTTTAACTGTAAAAATCTCGGAACTCAAAAACGATAGGGAGGTGCGGTTTTCGAGGAACAATTTCTTTTTATATAAAGTTTTTTCAGTATAAATGTTTAATTAGTAAAATCTTATATAGGGTGTTTTTAAAAAATTGGTATTTTTAAATGCAAATATCGTCTATTTTTTTAATGAAACACCCTATATATTTTTATTCTATCCGAAAGCTGAACTCTTCCCCTTTCTGAAAATGTATAATTTTTTGAAGTTTAGATGAAAAATGAGTAAGTTATTTGGTTTTTAAAGATGATTGTTTGTTAAATATGTCTGGCTCATATGTTTTAAATAAAAAACAATACCTACGTTTTAAAAAAATTATACCGAATGTTTTTGAAAGAAGCACGATTTATTAGAAATATCTAAAACAATTAAACAAACTTGAAAGGTGAATCAAATTTTAATGAAAATGAACATTATAAATTATCTAATTTAATAAAAATCTTTAAGAGGTTCCAAGTGTTGTCCATTTTGATCTATACATTTTTGCAACCTGAACAAAAAGTGATCTAAAGAGTTGCGTAACATTTCCGGGGTAATTTCTTGAAATGTTCGGACAATGTTGCCTCGCAGTTGTCCCAGAGTCTCTGGAATGGGATTATAACATCTATCTTTAATAAAAATTCCAAAGCTCAATTAAACATTGACGCCTCTTTCTAGATACCTACATAACAGCCTATCATTAAAAACCAAATAACTTACTCATTTTTCATCTAAACTTCAACAAATTATACATTTTCAGAAAGGGGAAGAGTTCAGCGTTCAGATAGAATAAAAATATATAGGGTGTTTCATTAAAAAAATAGACGATATATTCATTTAAAAATACCATTTTCTTAAAAACACCCTATATAAGATTTCACTAATTAAACATTTATACTGAAAAAACTTTATAAAAAAAGAAATTGTTCCTCGAAAACCGTATCGTTTCTGAGCTCCGAGATTTTTACAGTTAAAATGGGTCAGAAACTTCTGGGACACCCGGTATTTTATTGCTGCCTAGATGCACATTTAAAAATATAAATTGTTTTAGGTATAACTCAACCGCACGAGATGACCATTCTGGACATAGATGACGTATTTCTACCCACCCCCGATAATTTATTAGTAAACTTGAAAGACAGAATGGACTTAATAGCAGATCTACTTAGACTTTTACCCACGAAATTTTCAAATACGTTCGACACGAACTCCGCTCTTGGTGCCGCCCTACAAGTAGCTTTCAAAATGATGAGTCCAACGGGGGGTAGAGTAACAGTTTTCCAAGCCTCTTTGCCAAACGTTGGTCCTGGTGCGTTATTACCAAGAGAAGACCCTGCCAAGAGGGCTGCCGCAGAAGTAGCTCATCTCAATCCGGCTAATGATTTTTATAAACGACTCGCGTTAGAATGCAGTGGTCAGCAGATTGCTATTGATATGTTTTTAGTAAATTCTCAATACGTTGATATCGCTACCATTTCGGGAATAAGTAGATTCAGCGGTGGTTGTATACATCACTTCCCATTGCTCAAGCCTTCAAGGCCGATAATATGTGATAGTTTCACACAAACTTTCAGACGTTACATCACTAGAAAAATCGGATTCGAAGCGGTGATGCGGATAAGGTGTACACGAGGATTGTCGATTCACACTTTCCATGGTAACTTCTTTGTTCGATCCACAGATTTACTTTCCTTACCCAACATAAACCCAGACGCAGGATTTGGTATGCAAATGGCTATCGATGAAAGTTTGGCTGATGTGCAAACTGTTTGTTTCCAAGCAGCGTTACTATATACTTCTAGTAAAGGAGAACGCAGAATAAGAGTGCATACAATGTGTTTACCGGTAGCGTCGACTCTTCAAGATATTATTTATTCTGCAGACCAACAGTGTATTATAGGATTGTTATCTAAAATGGCTGTAGATCGGTCTATGCAATCGAGTCTATTAGACGCCCGCGAGGCGTTCATTAACGTAGCAATAGATATACTATCCAGTTATAAAATGAGCCTTAACCAAGGTAGTCCCGTTTCGGGTCTGTTAGTGCCGAATTGTTTGCGATTATTGCCTTTGTATATATCAGCCCTACTTAAATACATTGCATTTAGAACAAATACCTCTACGAGATTAGATGACAGAGTTATGAAGATGATTGACATGAAAACGAAACCGTTATATATGCTCATCAAGGATATTTATCCCGATATGTTTCCTATACATAATCTGGAACAGCAAGAAGTTATTATGAACTCCGAAGAAGAACCTATACCGATGCCTCCTAGGTTACAACTTACTGCCAGATCTCTTGAAAATAAAGGCGCGTTTTTGTTGGATATGGGTGACAATATGATTATTTTCGTTTGTCCTAACGTTTCGTTAGAATTTTTAAACGAAGCGCTCGGGGTACAGCACTACAACTCCATCCCTGACGATATGTACAATTTACCCGTTTTAGAAAATATTAGAAATCAAAGACTACATCAATTTATTCAATATTTGAACGAGGAAAAACCTTTTACGCCGCCGATACAAGTGCTTAGAGACAATAGTGCTAATAGAGGTGTGTTTTTCGAAAGGTTAATAGAAGATCGAGTGGAAACTGCACTTTCTTATCACGAATTCTTGCAACATTTAAAAACTCAAGTGAAATAAAGTTAGGTGTATATTTATTATTTTTATCATTTTATTCAAATTATGCAAAAATATTGCTAATCAGAGGGTCACTTAGATAGGTACGAAAACGATTTTTCACCTAAAAAAAAGGAGGAGGTTTTCAATTTGAACTGTATTATATATGTTCTGTCATAACTTATTTGTTTATGAACCGATTTCAATATTGATGTTTGCATTGGGTTCAGAATAGCTCCAAGCTGGTCCTATTTTAATTTCATAGATACACGAAAAAACATTTAAATATAGTGATGCACCGAAGATCCGGCCATTTTACCGAAGATACTGTCTTAAAATCGCCCGGAGGATGGTATTAGAAGGATTATTAATAAAAAGACAATATTTTAATTCATCGGCACTCGGCAATTATTTTTGTAGTGTCCAATAAAAATAAAGATGAACCCATGCTACTTCACACTTTGAAACGTTATTTTCTTACATCTTTCAAATTATTACATTCCAAAATTTGTATTATATAGCAAGACATTTTATTTTTCGACATGAAAAAAAAGCTAGTCGCAATAAAAGTATAATATATCAAATTATTTTTTTTCGGTTGTACATAAATAATTTTTAAGTGACCCTCGTAAAACAAAATTGGACTTTGTGTAATAAAATAATTGTAAGGATAATGGTTCTTCTACTTATATCGCAACTAGTCTTCTATTTGAAATATAAATAATAATATAAACTAATTTGGATAATATTAAATTGTTTTTTTATATATATAACTCTTAAAGGTTATTCTATGTTGTTATAATACCATTTACAACGTGTTTGTTTATAAGAAAAATCGTTTTATAGATATAGGCAGGTGGACAAATACAAGTGAGAATTCAAGGTTGCAAAATTATATTTTTTCTTGAAAGATTTTTAAAGGGTTGTAGTCTTTACGAATTATCTAGTTTATGGACCATATTATAGACGGTTTGAATTCATTTTGGCAGGTCTAAATTAGATTTTTTTATTTCCTTGAACGCATTATGCTCCACACACACGTTCCGGTATAGCCGCTGCAGGCAAAACTGCACAAGAGAAGAGCAGTTTCATAGCATCTTATTTGTCAAAAATAGTTTTTCATGTTGATAAATGATATTTGCAGGGAATTTAAACAATGCCACTAACCTATTTAATTCAGAATTATAAATAAGGCGAATTATTAATATATTTTCGTTTGATAAAAAAATTTAGATACTTATATAAATGTAATTGTTCTATTACAAATGTTTAAAGTTAATAAGCATGTCTTAGGTGCGTAAAATAGGAAGAGTTTTGAAGTAACTCATTGTACAGAGCTTTCTGTGTAATTAATATTTTTATTTAATTTGAAAAATAAGACTGACGCCGAAATTTTAGTGCATCTGTTAAATATAAGATAAAACATTGTCTAAATAATATACTTTTTATGTGTAGGAATTTTAAAAATGGCAAATTCTAAAACCCTTGTTATATATTCCCAAGTTTATATTATTTTATTACGCAAAAAAATATTCAAATAGAATTTGATATTAAATTATTGTGATAAAAAAAAACCAGCAATACTTTTGCATCGAACATTGTTTTTATTTGTAATTTGCCATCTATATTTCATACTGTTTTCAATTTGTTATATCATCTAGACTATATTATTTTATTGTAAAATAGGTAATATTATATTATCTTGTCCTAATTTCATTTGTGTATTCATAATTTTGTCTGTTTGAATACAGATGGGCTGAAAATAAATTGTATATATTTAAACTGAGATTTATTCAACTAACTTGAAAACATTTTACCTAAAATGATTGAATATCTCTGGGACGGCCTCCAAAATCGCCTCAATCTCCTGTTACAAAACTTGATACATTTGAACTATTTTTACATTTCCCAACAAATAAATTGAAAATCTCTCTTACTTTTATTCCATAAACTCAACTCATATGGTTTTGTTACCGAGTATCTTTCAAAAAATACCATACCTAAGTAGCAGTAATTCATCTAATCTTTTATTAGACGTTTAGAGTTGATTGGAATTAAAATTAAATGATTCTCCAATGTTTCTGTTAGTTTGAATCTCCTTTTGGAAACGTGTTGTAAATTGTTATATTTGAACTACTATTGCGTTTTTTTTATTGTTCTTTCCTTTTCCACAATTCCAATTAAACCGAAAGTACAGCAACTAAACTTTGCATTGTTATATTATAACTATTGACTGGTATATATATATTTTTTAAGTGAATGATATTATTATAATAAATATTCCAAATATTTATAGGATATTCTAAATAATAATAAAAAATATAACAAGTGAGAATGTATTAATTTAAAATCTTTATAAACATCTAAAACTTGTACTTACAACACTTTGTAAAACATAAATAATTCTTAACTCCTAAAACTATCTATTTTGTCACATCCAGCAAATGGAATAATTAAAGCTCATCTCAACAATACAATATTCAGTTTGTTCCCATAGCGTTGTTAAAGTTGTCTCCACAATTTTGATGTTTTGTGCAATTATTATCACACTTGTGTGGACTGTTTGTAACTTTGAAGTACCTTAATATAGGGCTCCTGGGAGTTACACATTTTCTTTTAGGTATTGTCTCAAATTTAGGCGGTTTGGACAGATTACCATTTTCAGCCTTTTCGTACTCTTTGCGTAGCATTTTTTCAATTCTAATTCTCGTTAACCAATCTTGACATTTTTTCTTTGGAGGAGAATAAGTTAAATGGGGAGCAACACCATCCACTACATAATTTGGTAAGTTTATTGTTGGTGAGGATAAGTCTGGTCTCTTATTTTTGGTTGGAGTAATTTCTAATCTTGCAAATTTCATAGGAGGTTCCACATCCCATTCTTTAGAGTCACAATTTATATCTTGCTCATCAGTATCAGTACATCTTGAAATTTTACAAGGAGGTTCATAACTTTCTAAATGTAACAAGGTTTCACTGTTGCCCAAATAAGAAGCTAAAGTGTCATTCCTATCAATTTGTACAGGATTGTTCATGTTAGCAAACAGTCTTCGGGGACCAAAATCTGTTTGAAGAAATTTAGCTACACTTTCTGTATCAAAGGGATTCTTTCGTTTCGATAAGTTTTTATTACAATTTTCACAAAATGTTGCAGAAGTTGCATTATTGCATTTTTTACATTCTGTAAACAATTTTTTTGGTGCCAACTCAATATCCATTTTTAGATTTCTCTTTAACTTATTTTTGACTGGCAATACTTCAGCAATTCCTCTCCCTATTACCTCCCAATCATCAGGGAGTTCTGGTAATCCAACAGACCAAATTTTATGTGTCATATCATCAGAACAAGTCACAACAAGCATTTTCTTTGTACACCAAGCTACACATGTAACTTCTGCAGTATGGCCAGATAGTTTAACGATTGGTTCTGAAAATTTGGTGTTCCAAATATAAGCATTATCATCACTACTACCACTGATAAGATAATCACCATTTTTACTAAGTGATGATTTTACATAGAACGTACTATTTTGATAACCTGTATAATACATTAAGGGTTCATTGTTGTATGTACCAACGTCATAACAATATATAGTGTTGTCTAAGCAGTTTGCATATAACCTCATATTATTGTTATCAATAAGCAGACTGCTGTAACCATTTTTTGTAGTGTTGCCAGGATATGGTATTATATGTTTTGGAAGAGCTTCTTTTTTATGTTGACTATAATGTTTCCTTAAATCCCATATTTTTATGAGACCATCTCCTCCTCCACAAGATATAAGTGTGTTATTTTCTTGAAACACAAGACCAGTGACGGATTTTATTCGTGAATTTGTAGGAGTGTGAAATTTTTTTCTTGATTTACTTGGTGTGAATACTTTAGATATGTGAGAATTACTTATGATTCCATCTGCTTTACCTACAAAACTACTAGTGTTTGTCCGAGTGTCCCACAAAATAATATTTCCGTCCCTTCCACCAGTTGCAAAAACACTTGATTCGTCTTTTCTAAATGCAACAGTTTTAACGGATCTTGAGTGACCAGAAAATACCCTTTCTTGTCTGATTTCACCATCTCCTATGTCATACATTTTAGATGTATGATCTCCAGAAGCTGTGACTAGTTTCATGTCATCAAACATCCATGCCAGATCAAATATTGCATTATTGTGTGCATGGATACCATGCCTGAAAAAAATCTTCATTATTATTTGCAAAAATGTCAAACAACGATATATTTACCGATAGTCAGTAGAGCTGTCATGTATGGCCAGTTTTCCGTCTTCATTTGCTAAAGCTAATATATGTTCATTATTGGTATATGGAGAAAATTTACATGTAAAAATTGGTGTGTCTCTATAAAATTCATCTTGATTTCTTTGTGGAAGTAATTGAGAATACGAATTATCTTTGGTACATCTTAATCGTTTTATTGGGGCATCACAGGATTTCCACAATGCTGAAAAAATAAATAATCCAATTTCTCGTTGTCTTGCCCAAGCTCTAATATTTAAAGGGAAAGTTGAAATATGTACTTACAAGTGCCAGCTTGTTGATTTATAAATGATAGTACATCATTTATTTGCATAATTGAACTTTTTCAAGTGAATTTTTATTAAAACAACAATTAGCGGGAAAATGTTTACAGTTATAATAAATTAAATTGACAGGTCTTGACAACTGACAATCAGTCAATATTTTATAGGAGTTTCTAGTGAATGCCCAATATATTATATATTGAATCAAATTCCGACTTGGTTAAATGTGAATGTATTCTACATTCTAGGAAGTACAGAAAAAAATAAAAAGCATAAGGAATGTTACTTGAGTGTAGAAGTCGAAGCTATGAGCTCAGCTCAGACCATATATGTGCTCATCCACTGACCTATGTTGTTTATAGGTCAGTGTGCTCATCACACAGAAATGTGTATTTCTGTGGATCACCATCCATAGTAAAGAGGCACTTAACCTAACTTAGCTGTAATAAAAAAATAAAATCCAAAATATGTGTAGAATAAACATTCATAATGAATAATAATTATAAATTGCCATTTTTTAAGTTGATAAAAACATTTTCAACTAGCGTAAGACCTACTATCATACCAAATACGAATGTGATAAACGATATCGAAAACAGTGTTTATAAATTTAGAAAACATCCTGGTACTATTTTTCCTAGAACAGTTCCAATTCCGGAAACTTTTGTAAAAGCAGTAATAAATCTATTAGCTGATTATCCAGCAAAGAGTTTTGTAGAGCCTAGCGAAAAACTTAACAGACATTTAAAGTGCAGAGTGGCACCAATGGAAAAATTTGAACTTAAAGAAAAAGTAAAAAATATTCAAGAAAAAGTTATAGGACAACAAAAAAATGTTGAAAGAAACACTATCGAGGAAGAAATGAATTATAAACAGATGATTGAGAACAAAATCCAAAGAGAAATCAATGAAAAGCTGTACAACTGGAAACCAGTTAAATATGATGCCAAAAATGCTCTTTTATATTTATTAGGACGGTCAGCTGCAGAATATTCAGTTTTAGTTAAAATATTCAGTGAAATAGAGAGTAGAGATCCAGATTTCAAACCAAAAAGTGTATTTGATTATGGATCTGGTGTAGGCACAGTTACATGGGCTGCAAATATTTATTGGAGAAAATATATTCTAGAATATTTTAATGTGGATACTTCTAGGGAAATGAATGATTTGGCTCAATTGTTATTACAGGGTGGCAAAGGTACAGGAAACATGCCAATTAAAGGAGTGTTTTACAGACAATTTTTACCAGCTACACCTCTAACTTATGATTTAGTAGTTTCTGCTTATTCAATGTTTGAACTTCCATCGTTTAACAGTAGATTAGAAACTATTGTCAATTTGTGGAATAAAACTGCAAAATATTTAATCATAGTTGAACATGGAACCAATGCAGGATTCAAAGTAGTAAATGAAATTAGAGATTTTCTGCTTCAAATCAACAAAGATGGTCAAAAATGTACAGTTTTCAGCCCCTGTCCTCATGATTATACATGCCCTAGATTTTTATTAGACGATGGAACTCCTTGTAATTTCGAAACATCTTACCATTCACTTCCTATTGGCAACCATTCAAAAGTAAAAAAAGAATTATATTCATATGTAGTGTTAAAAAAATGCAAGTCAGATGATGATATTATCAAAGAAAGATGGCCCAGAATAGTTAGACCAACTTTAGTTAGATCTAAGCATACGATTTGTAGAATGTGTACAAGTAGTGGAAAACTTCAAGAAGTGATCTCAACTGCTTCTAAACATGGAAAGACAATGTACCATTGTGCAAGATCAACTAAATGGGGAGACTGTCTTCCTGTAGAAGTAAAAGATGTGGAAAAAAATGATAAAAAGGAATAAAATCATTGATTTTAACTGTTTTTTTTTTAAATAATATATTAAACATTTATATTTTCTTGTTTACAAAACATATTAATAATTCTTGGCAACAATGTTATCTGTACAGGTTTTACTTCGTAATATTCGTTATCGATGGAAAACCAAGTGTCCTGCAGATTATTTTCAGGGCTAATTTTTATAGTTTTAGCTTCTATTGTTTCTTTAATATCCTTCTTTTCCCCCTTTTCTAGTTTAATTCCATTTTTTACAAAATCCAGATATTCTACATTGTCGGGGCCAATTTCAACAATCAATTTCCGAAGAGATTCGGGAGTATGGTCTGGTGTTACATTCAGAGTTGACAGAGCAAGATCTGAAGTGCAAATTTTTTTCTCGTGATTAATTTGACATTCTGGATTACTGACTGATAGATATTTTGCATGAGGGTTATCTGTTTTGACGAACCTTTAAAAAAATGAATTCTACTAATGAACATATTCAATATATTAATGCATACTCACTTGGAGAAAAATCCCTTTCCATTAGTTTTAATTTCTGGTCTTCGGTAGCAATTAGAGCAGCCTTCACATGGAGCACTATAACTAAGCTGTGCTTCACAATGCCAGGAAAGTTTATTTTTAAACCTAAAATATTTAAATAATTCAATATATTTATTAAAATTGATCATGTTCCACAAAAAATGTAATTACCCATTGAAAATATAAGTAGCATAACTTCTAAGCGGTCCAAAGTACCAGTAACTATCCTTTTTTGCTTCAGCATCACGATATGCTCCCCATTTCAAACTACTAACAGCATAAATGGGTTTATTTAATTTTTCAGTATCTTCATTTGACAGTACCTCTATTTTCATAACATCCACAGGCCTTATTGTCTCTTCTATCACAGCCATTGTAGCATCTGCTAATGCTCTAACTCTCTCTACTTTCTTTTTCCCAGGAAATTGTACACTAGCTATTGAATTTGTTTTTCCAAGTGGTAAAATACCTTGAGAACAATACATCATATAAAAATTGAAGATCAGGCCCCATTAACACTTACCAAGGGGAATATTACTAATGTTGTCATTATTCTTTCTAAGTAATCCAGTTACTACCTCAGACAAAGTACCATCACCTCCAGCTATTACAATAGCATCTGTGCCCCCAATTTCTTCAATTAGTGTTTTAGCATGACCTTCTGATTCGGTCTTCTTTATATCAACATTAATACCTGCCAGATATAATAAAGGCGCACAATATTTCTCAAATTCATCAGTTGATTTTCGTTTATTTGCATTTGGGTTTAATATAATTGTTATGTGTCGTGGATTTTCATTTAAAGATATAGGTTCTTTTCCGTATTTAGCTGCTTTCTTGCAGTATGCTCTCATCAAATCTTGTTTCCTGAAATGAAAAATATTGAAATGTTTTGTTTTTGAAATGAAAATAAACGTACTGAATGTAGTTCTTTGTGTATACCACTCCGTACGTTATTAGTCCTGTGAAGAATACAGATTTTTTCCAGTTATTTCGCACAGTTTTGGCTACTTTTATTATAAACGGCATTGTCAATAAAATGAATTTTAAATTTTGAAGTTATTTGACATTGGGGGTTTAAGAAAGTAAGGTTATTCCCTTAATCTTTCTTAAAAATATTTTCTTAGGCAATTATTAGAGATCGAATATATTAGCTAATTAATGTTCCTATTAAAGCCAAAAACTCCATATTTCTATGAATATTTCATCAATCTTTATCGCAGAAAATAGAAGTCACATATTTGTTGTCAATTTGAAACGTCAACTGCATGCTCTGGTAACTTCAATTAGCGTGTTAGTTCACTAAACATTTTTATTTCCTAAACTCACCAGAGGGCGAAACAAAGCTCCGCGATTGCGCATTGTGTACCAGCGTTTATCAATCGATCAGCTGAGAGGTACAGCAACAAGTATTATTATTTTTATTTCATTATTTGTGTTTGGTAGTTTGCGTTAAAATGTTTGTGTTATTCTTTCATTTGAAATCCGCAGTTTTTTTTGTTATTTAAAACTTAAGCTTATTGATTGAGAACTTTTTCGACATGATTTTTAATTGTTTCGTTAAGTGTTGTAACAATTATAACAAGGATGCCCAAATGCATATGCATATATATTTTTCCAAAAGAGCAAGTGGTAAGCGGAAGAATATTCCATTAACTTCATCCTAACATTCATGTTATACATTCTTGCCCATGAAAAAACTAAAATTTTTGGATATAATTTAAGTATTTTATCTATGTAATTATATACTTAGTGTTAATAAAAATAATATATTGTAGAAGTGTTTGCTTTCCTTAATCGAAATGTTAAAAAATTAACCTGAATATTGATTTGAAGTGAAACTTTTAAGCATCCCGCCAAATCTTTAGTCGGAGTTATTTCCTAAACCCGCAAGGTGGCGCTGTCCGCAGTGTTCAAAAATAATGTGAGTAGTTTCCTATCTATCTCGTTATATATAATCCTTTATCTATGGTCAACTGTCAATACCATGCTAATTTGAATTATAATTTGTATTTGTAATAATAATGAAATTATTTTTTGAATTCAAGAAATTAAAAATGCAGAAAAATGTGCGTTATATAAGTTATAAATCACTAAGAACCTGGTACGCAAATTTAGTCAAACCAAAACCTGAAGACCCTCCATACAAACACATTGTTCAGATAGGCGACCCAAATTTGAGAATGAAGTCTGAACGAATTTCTGAAGACGAAATTCGCACCCCAGAAGTACAGTATCTTATTAAACAATTAAAATATGTAGCTAAAAGTTATAATTGTGTCGGACTCTCAGCACCTCAAATAGGAATACCTCTTCAAGTGCTCATAGCCCAATTTAACGAAAAACATTTGAAAGAATATTCAGAACAAGAAATTTTAAATAAAGAAATTACCGTTCAACCTCAAATAGTAAGTAAAATATCAAGTTTTATAGTTTCTTTAGCTATACTAATTTAAGTAAAATAATTTTTAATAAATTTATTTATGAACATAATGCCAATATTTTTTAGTTTTAGGTAATTATTAATCCATTGATGAGGATTGCAGATTATTCAAAAATTAATTTTCCTGAATCCTGTGAAAGCATGAAAGGTTATTTTGCCGATGTCAGTAGATATAAATCCATTGAGATAAAAGGTATTACTTCTTTTAGGTTTTAAGTTTAAGTAGGGGTATTTCAATAATTTTTAAATAACAAGGGTCAATTCTATAAGAAGTGGTTAAAATTTAATGGCACTTTGTTGTATTTGACAAAATTTCAGCTATTAGGAATATTTCAATCTATACATAGTTTGTTAATATTTTAAAGCTTATTATGCATATAGAATAGTGAATTGCAGTTAGCAGATTGTCTAATTTTTAACATTTACTGACATATTATAGATTTATTAAGGGCGCGTTGTATCTCACACCTAAACTCGGTTTAATTATAACTGATGTTTAGACTGATGTAATTAATGATAATAAATAAATCAATACGTCACAGTCTAAACATCAGTTATAATTAAACCGAGTTTAGGTGTGAGATACAACACACCATAAAACTGAGTACATTGACATCTGTCATACATTGTCAATTGTCAGACTAATAACAAAATTATAGTGAGCAACCATTCTAATTTCTGTTTTAGGATGGAATGAAGAGGGCAACTTTTTCTCCATTCTGGCCCATGGGTGGTGGGCAAGAATTCTTCAACACGAAATAGACCATCTACAAGGAAAAATGTATACAGACATTATGGATCCTAAAACGTTAACATGCTGTTGTTGGCACGAAGTAAATGAAAGATCAGGCAGAGTTCACTTACCTTTAGGTATCAAATAATACAAAATTTAAATCTAGCAATATATCTATTTTCTAGAATATGAATGCAAAAAGAAAAAAAATATATATACAATTACCATAACTCATCATTGCCTTTTTTACCTGGGACATTAATTTAGTCTACATACCATACACAAGTATATTTTAAATAAAAATGACATATAAAACTAATGAAATTGAAACTAAACGAATTAAGCATTAGGCGCGTGCACCCAAGCGGCAGTAGAAGTTTGTGGTTCTCCCGCTCGGATTTCATTCGGGTATGTCACTAGGAACAGTTCGTGTCCATTGATATATCTGAAAAATACATAATTAGAGTCTAATTATACTTTTTACAAGTCAAATACTTACAGATTCCTGTTTGGCACCCTTACTGTTCTTTCATCGTCTAGTTCCTCTTGTGTGTATTCAGTAAGTAACTGCCCTGCAGCCTCTTCATCTTCAATATGCAATTCGCTACTCAATTCTTCCTCTTCGATAATCTCTACCTTTTCTATCTTCGAAAGAGGCCGCAAAGTTTTGGTGTTCGTCGTCGGACCTTTAGAGTGAGTTTTTTGGTGTCTTTTCATGTCGGATCTTACGCGGAACGGTTTCCCGCATACTCCGCACATGTGTGGTTTTTCACCAGTGTGGATTTTTCGGTGATTTTGCAAATACGAAGAAGCTCGGAATGACTTGCCGCAAAATTCACATTTATAGTTTCGTTCGCCTGAAAAAGACAAATTGTACAATCACTAACATTCAAAGAAGACACTGATAAACAACCATATCGTAATAGAGGAGTTCTATATAAGGTCAATGTAGCCAACATGATAACATAAAATGACATATGAAATGGGGGTCACTGAAAGGTGTCACCTTTTATCTTAATTTTTCAGTTTTTTGAATATGAATAATGTTTTATGCAATACAATATATCTTGTACCTGAATTAAGGCACTAAAGAGATGAGTATTCTTATCCGCCATTTTGGTGCCTGAATTTTATTGTTTTGTGATGTGTCAAGTTGACATATTGTGTTGAAAAATTTTTGACATTGAACCAACATCAACGTACAAAATGGCGGACGAGAATACCTATGTCTACAGCCTACCTGAATGATAAAAAGCACGTTTCAATTTAGGGTGTTTTGCTTTCTAATGTTTACCACAAATGTCACAGGTAACTGTCAACATTGTCAGTGCAAGTGTAAATACACAACTCAATAAAACTTCGCAAATGAAATTTTCAAAATTAAATTACAATACACTGGAAAGACTTATACTATACAAACAGATAAGTTTATAAAAATAAAACCCTGCTAAGACGCTGACTTTGACAGTTCACCGACATTTGCCGTAAACCTTAAGAAACAAAATTCCCTAACTTAAAACGAGCTTTTTATTTTTTGGGTACAATATATATTATATAAAACATCAAGTATATCTGAAAGAAACAAAAAGTTAAATGGTGACCCCTTTTAGTGACCCCATTTCTTATGTCATTTTGATAATTTTAGTTTATAGTGTTGGCAGAACTCTTCTATACGCGCATTTAGTGAAAACCTCACAACTGCCATATGTCAAGTTTTTGGATGCAAACAAACTTTTATAATTGTGTTAAATTAGTAACAATAAATATATCATGTTCATACCTTTTTAATCGTTATATAGAATTAATACAATAATACAGCAAATATATTTCTAAAACACTTGTAAATAGAATAGCCAAAATTGATTGTTTGCATCCAAAGTCTTGACATATGACAATTTATGACGTGTATGCCCATAGAGATAATATACATGAAGTAGGCATGTCATAGGGGCTCGTGTAAGCGTATTCGTCCACAACCAGTTTGGTATTGCTTCCTCTTTCTAAACTCTTAAAAGGTTTGTAGTGTACAGTCTTCGCGCATGTGCATCATGCGATGTTAGAGAGAGACACCATCACCAATTTCATTCGCCATGTCTTTTTATTGCTTGGACGCTTCCGACTATAGGTTGCCTACTCTATGTATATTATCTCTATGGTATTGTCTATATTAAATGTCAGTATTCGCATAGATCTGGTTGCCTATATTGAATGTCAGTTTACACGTAGGTCTAGTTGCCTATATCAAATGTCAATTTAGAGAAGGTGTTATGAACTTTGAAAGCATTTTTAGATCCGAATACATTATGAATGAATGTTACCTGTATGAATTCTCCTATGTACAACTAGCGAATACTTTCTCGCGAATTCCTTGCCGCAATATTCGCACTGGAAATTCTTTTCGGTCGAGTGTAAGGACGTTATATGATACTTGAGGTCGCCCCATTGTCTAAATCTTTTTCCGCAGTGTTCGCAGCTATATGGTTTGTCCCCAGAATGTAGACGTAAGTGAACCTAAATGCACAAATTTGACTATTATTAGACATACAAAATACTTCCAATCTTTACCGGGAGTAGGATCTTTACTTCTACGTTAAATGAATCTTTTAATGTATTTACCTTGAGAGCACTAGAAGCGAAGAAACTTTTTCCACATTGGTCGCATTGGTGAGGTCTGATTCCCGAATGACTTCTCATGTGGTACACCAAAGAATTTTTATGTGTGAAAACTCGGTCGCATTCATTACATTCGTGTGTTGCTTTTTTCTTATTTTTCTTATTAATTTTTTTAACGATAGCCAGCGGTGCTGATTCTGAAAAATAAAAATAATATTTTTTCTGTCACGATAAAATAGAATGGACTGAAACAAAGAAAATAAAGTACATTTAAATGTACTACGTACTAACCTGTATTGCCAGTAGTGGATCTGCAAGTAACCAAATGTTGAAGTAAAATGGCTCTAAGAGGAAACGGTTGGTTGCATAAATGACAAATATGTTCGCTACCAGATTCAAGCTCTTTCAAATCTTCTTCAGTCTGATGAATTTCTTCTTCTCTGTACCATGCCTTTGAATCATCTTCATCAGCTTCTGGCTCGTTAGTGTCAACCACCATAGTGATCCCTACAATAATTATTTTGGGTAAATTATGTAATAAAACATAATATGTATCGGTTTACCTTCCATGAGATCTTCGGGTTCACTAAATTCATCCAAAGGCTCATTTTTGTTTGTATGTATGTCTCTCATATGCGCTTCAAACGTTTTTTGTCTTCTGAACGTTTTGTTACATTCAATACATGTTAAATTAAGTAAACTGGATAGCAAACTTTCTTGTCGTTCATTTTCACTTGGTTCGCTATTTTTTTCTGGTGAAGTTTTCTTTTCTGGTGATGTGGAGCTTTTTGGGGGACCTGTGGGCAAACCTCCTCCACCTGGCTCATAATGTTTTTTCAAGTGTTCAAAAAACCTTTAAGCAAAACAATACTCGTTAATGTAATTAAAATAATTGTAAATTAAAATACTTACTTTAGTTGTTCGGTAAAAGGTTCATTGCAAATTTGACAATTAAATGCATTGACTTGGTTGACAGGTGTAATTGTTGTTTGACATAACATTTCATGTTGAGCGAACTCATCATTAGAGCTGAATGATTGTTCACATAAATTACAGACTATTTTTTTGACAATTGCTACAGAATTCTTTTTAAGTTTTCTCGAGATCCGCTTTTTATGAGGCAAGCTCTTTTTTGAGGTACGGGGTTCATTTCTAAAAATAATTACATATTAAATACAAAGATAATTACTCTCAGCTTACTACTGTGCACAAGCTATACTTTTATTTATGAAATTGAAAAATAAAAGCCAAATATTACATTATCTTAAATAATCATACTTACTTTAAAGATTCTCTGTCTGAATCTACTTTTTCTTCTTCTTTCTTTGTGGGACATTTTTCTATTTCTACTTCTTCGGCATATGTTTGACCTACACTGTTCACAGTTGTAAACCTAACAGTATCAACCAATTTCGGAAGAGGTTGTTGCTCTACATAAATATTATCTGAATTAACAATTCTCAAAAAGCTGGTTCCTCCTCCTTTTTCACTACTGATTATCAGTTGTGGTTCATCTAGAATTTTTGTTCCTAGATAGAAACAAAAATAAAGTGTTAATCAAAACTCCTTACATAACACCAATAAGCAAAATGTTAATAATTAACTTTGGGAATTACCTATACCTAGGTTGGATGTTGTAACTAAAGATGGCAAAGTGGTATCTTGGAGCTGTTGTTGTTTTTGTTGTTGGCTGAGTTGCACTGCTACTAAAGCAGCGGCCAAATTTCTGTCTTCTTCAGTGAGATCTTGAGAAAGTAAGTCTTCGGATGCGTAACTAACTGGAATAAAATCATTTCCACCTAAATCTACAACTAATCCATGCTGTTGTTGTAAAAGTTCAGTAGTTAAAAGTTGCGCATTTTCTGGTACTCTCTGTATCATATACTGCGGGCTTGTTCCATCTCCAATTACAATATTTTCCAGTGTTTCCCGATCAGCTTTACTTTCCATTGTTTAAATGTTATATATATGAAAATGTTTTGATCGATGCCAAAAAAATTTAAACGAGCCGCCACTGAAATTTATATTACGTTGACACGACGTTTCAAGGTCATAATTTTCCCAGAAAATAGGAAGTTTATAGCCCTTTAAAAAACAGTTCCTTTTATTCCCAAATACTATTTACTGTAATCTCAAGAAAATACATTCCCAATTTCATAATTATTGCATCAAAAACTGTGAAGATTGCTTCAAAAACTGAAAATTGAAACTAAAATTGACAACAATGCACTAGCACTGTACACAGACGCCATTCTTATTCACAAAATGTGAGGTACGTTCCGAAAACTCGACGAGAATGACAAAGACCACTTTTTACCCACTCACATTTTTTTGAACCCTTTAATCATTTGAATATAAAAATATTATAACCAGTTGAAATTACTATATTGTAAGATAATTACGAAGAAGAATATTGAATAAACAAAAAGGTACAAGGTGAAAAATACAAGTCAGACTATTTCCTACTTTATATTTTTAATATTTAAATTAATACTTAAGATAGTAGTAAAATTTAAATTTTTGAATGTAAATGATTTATTTTGTTTTTTGTACACAATTAAACTATATTCTTTATCTTCGATTCATTTTTATGGATTTTGTTATTAATTATCTTCCGAATGACAAAGGATAGACCATTTTAAATTGTTTATAAAAATAAATATTGTATATATTTAAAATGATCTCTCTCCTTCTCTGGAAACATCTACAAATGACGAGTGTCGTAAAAAATTCCCTTAACATACGGATCACACTATTTATTATGATCATAACTTCACACTATACTATTCTGACACTCCTGACAACTGAAGTTATCGACTCCTTTTCAAACGGGATTTGAAGTAGCAGCAATGGTAAATAACTTATTTTCTAAGTTTATTAAAATCCACATCATCCATAATTCTCTTGTTTAATAATTGATTTATAAATACTTTTTTGAGTTAAATCTTTCAATTTAACACATTATTTATGTTTTTAGTCTGCCCATAAAACATTTATTATCAAGCGAAAGCTTGCCAAAAAGCTGAAGCAAAATAGGCCTATTCCTCAATGGGTTCGCATGAGAACAGGAAACACAATCAGGTAAATTGAATTATTGATCCTAGCTTATTAAATAAAACGTCTTACTGTAGTAGTACTTTATTTGAACATCATTGCAAAGTTGATGTAGTTGAAGGTTAAAATATATATATTTTACTACTATTAGATATTGCATGTACTGTTGTGTCAATTTGTTTTGTTTTCACCAATGAATGTATGCTTTTATTCTTAAATATTGGGTACTTATCAATTTATTAAATGTAAAATCAAATTACATAATTATATTATATGCAGTTACCTCAGTTGCTTGTATATGATCAATATAGAAGCCAGTGATAGTTTTATTTGGTTGATAGTGATAATTGATTTGCGATAATTTACTAAATACTCTTGTAATATACTCTGTTTCGGGCCATGATCAGGTTGATTTCTATTCTGATATAAGTGTAGAATAACCATTGAATTAAATTCTGTTTAATGGATAAAAGAATTGATATTTGAGTCGAAATTGTAATCTCTTTTTGTTTTTAGATACAATGCTAAGAGGCGTCATTGGCGTAGAACCAAGCTGAAGTTGTAAATACATCTTGTATATACAATAGGCTTTTAATTTAATAAAAATTGTTCTTAAAACTGTTTATTTGTTAATCATGACCTACTAATTTACTTCAAAAGCATATAAAAGGGAGAGAAAAATTCGAATTATAACAGTGGATAAATTTCTCATTTTATTTGTTTACTGAGTGGTACATTTTAAATAACTATTGGGAGAGGACATCAATTATTTCGTTGAAGTCTGTGACGAACCATTTAGCTTTAGACTTAACGATTGGTCTAATAACGTTGCCACCATAACCTATAAAAATATTCAATAAAAGGGACATTGAATTTTGTTAAGAAATATGCAAAATTTTTTAGACAAACAATTAGAAACTTAAAATATATAAGTTATAACTGGGAACAGTATTTTAATTACCTATGAATGCATCAGCAGGTGGAGAAGCTTCAAGATCTGTAGCTCCATCTCCAACCAGTACAATGGTTTTAAAATTGTATGTAGTTTTTAAATTATTTATAACAATAGCTTTTCCACCACTTCGAGATGTTGGTTCATTTTCATCAAATCCAGCATACTCTCCTAAAATATTTAACAATACAACCTTGGTGTAGGGGACATATCACAATATAATTAACTATAGATAGAAAATTGATGAAAGTGTCGTCTATGTTTACCTGTAAAGTAGAATTTAAGTTTATTTGCATAAATATTTTGTGTGGGAATACAGAGCTGACTGGCAATAGTTGCAATTATACACTTGAATCCCCCGGAAACTAAAAATACAGGTATGCCTTTGCCATGTAACAAATTAACTAATTTTCTGAAAATAAGTTTATTAATAAAATGTTTTGTTAAAATTTATACAGATACCTTATACCAGGAGTTAAAGTTGGTGGTTTTAAATTCAAGAATTCTTTGACTTGTGACAAGCTAGGTTTTATTATTTCCAGACGCGTTTTTAAAGATTCTTCAAATGTCATAGTACCTCCCATAGCTTTTAAAGTTCTGAAATAATAATCGAGTATCTAGGATGGAGAAGTATGTAAAGGTAATAACTAGTTCCAAATACTGTATTTTTTCAATACATTGAGATCCCAAGTTTCTTCATTTTTATTAATAAAATGTACCTATTTCTTGTTACTTACAAGTTTGAAACCTCATCGCCTTTATTACAAAATTTGGCTAATTCGTCAATTCCTTCTTCTTGGATTACAGTAGAATCAACATCAAAACAAAAGGCATCTGCATTTCGAACAATATTTAGAATTTCTGATTCCATTTGAATGAAATGTACCTACGTTATAAAAACGTAAAATGTTTCAAATAAATAATTATTTCAATGCTGTTATGTTATAAGTTAACCTTTGCTTTGACCCATACTTCTATTTGTTTATTGATGTGATTACAATTCCATCATACTTAAGTTACATGATATCATATATCAACTTGAAATTAAACATTACATGCCATTCAAAATAATGACAATTTTATAACCATGGTATAAGTTTTTTGAAGTTCAAACCATAGAGAAATCTAAAATAAGTACACAAACGTCTAGCCGACACAGGCAACAAAACCTCAGCCGAACAATAAAAATTAAAATAAATTAGGTTTGTTCTGGCATTGTTGATGTTGATTGTTGAGTCTTTGTTGCTTGTGCCCAGTGTTGCCAGCAGCGTACAAATAATTGTACTGTTTGCGGTGGGGGAAATGTACTGATTCGAGGAAAAATGTACTGACATGTCAACCATAGAAAATACACATCAAGATGTCATGCATTTTCTATGCATGACAACTAAGCTCGTCTTTTTTAGGTAGTTTTTGCACTTTTTAAAAATAGTAGGTAACGCATTATATGTATATTTATTAGACTATTTAGTTGTATTTTTCTCTATTTTCATGCTGTACTATGTGTTTGTGTTGCATAACGCGAAACGTCATTGACATTGAAGAGTGTATTTTTACTATTACTGTGCTATCCGTTACAAAATTCTAATTTCTGGAAATAACCCAATTAATAATACACATTTAGGTTTTATCATAGTTTATTTTTCTTTTTAACAGAGTTTCGGAGGGAGTCCAATCAAAACATGGCTTATTTTCTAACAACTCCTTTCCTAACAACAGTGCATTACAAGTTTCTGGCAGAAGTCGATTTCTGAGTTTTGTTTTTACATTATTTAAAGCAGAGAAAATTCTCTCTGCACATGCACTGCTGTGCGGAAGGCATAATATATCAAAAACATATAAGCATATGTTTTGGAAACAACTTTCACCTAGCACATTACGTATAGACTTTATTTGAAACCAAAACTGCTCTAAATCTAGCTGAGACAACTCAGTTTTAACAGTGGCTGAAAGGTTACATATTTCCCTGTATTCTTGTGCTATTAGTTCAATGTCGTTTTCTATAGGAAATCTAATAAACAAATCAGCAATATTACTGTTGCCACTTAAAACCTTTGTAGGTCCTAAACATTCAAAACATTTATATTGCTCTAAATTATGAAACCGTTTTTTCATTTGGCAACAGAGTTCTATATAATATGACAAACAATTCAATTTAAAATTGTGGATCTCATTATTTGTCAAATTTTTGTTAGATCTTAGTATCATTTCAACATTTGCACCTAAATAGAGGTCATCTAACGATTTGTAATATCTGGGATCAGATACGTTCACTGCCAAAAAAGGTGTTTTGTCAACATAATCATGAAGTAAAAAATTTTTGTAAATTGTTTTACATGTCATTTCTATACGAGAATAGATACTATGTAATTGAGGCTTTTCAGCCTGAAATTCTAAGTTCAGCTTATTAATAATTGGAAGAATGTAAGCTAAAAATGTGCAGTATAATTTATACGAAGGGTTGTTTAATGCATCGTGAATGGTTTGAGCAGCTGTTAGATTATCTTCCAAAACGGCAGAATTAAAAAACAACAATAATGCTGGCCATTGCTCAAGTGTTCGTTTGACTACAGCCTGGAATTAAATTTATTTTTGAGAATTACATACAAAACCATTCAAATATCAGTACATACCTCTAAAGAAAGCCAACGTGTTTGGCCAGGTTTTAAAAGTTTGTGTGGTTTTAAACGAACATATTCTTGAAACTCTTTGTACTCCGCGAGGCGCTTGGGACTAGAACTCAAATAATTATAAACGTTCCTGACGAAATCTTCTATTTCGTTTGGTAATTTTAGAGCAGCAGCAGCAGAGCACAAATGCAATGAGTGACATATACATCCCGTAACAAAAATGTTGGGATTTAATTCCTTCAGTCTTGCTTGAACACCTTGGTATTTGCCCATCATTACTGCAGCATTATCTGCGCCAAATCCAAATAAATTATTCAACGGAATCTCTAAAGTTTGGAGAGCATTCAGAATATCATTTAAAATACCCTCTGCTGTGGCAGCCTGAACTTCTACTAAGGAGCAGAGTCTATCTTTTACCTTTCTTTGGTTGGTATCTACATATCTCACCAGGATAGCTAAACATTTATGTGATGATAAGTCAGTTGTTTCATCAACGATAACTGAAAACTTTGTTTGCTGTAAAATGGCTGCTAGTTGCTTCTCACTTTCGGCCTGAAAATTCTTTAGGAGGGATGTCGTCTTTGTTCTAGAGCACTGAACACCTTTTAAAATCTTTGAATCGGATGCTGCAGATACTAACAATTTTGGTAAATGATCCATAAGTAACATAGGAAGATTATGCTCGATTATCAAGGCAGTTAATTTCAACTCGCATTCCTTCACTTTTTTTGATAGTACTTCCTGCTCATTCGTCTTTTTTTGGAAATTTCTGACATCAACTGTATACTTCATTGTTTTCTCTGCTTTTTTATGTGACGAACTGGTTTCATGTCTTAGTAAATGTGAGTAACCCCCAACAATGGTTCTTTGACAAAACTTGCATAAACTGCTGCCATCTTTGTTGACCAACCACTGAAATTTTTGTTTATACACATCACGGCATTTTTGGGTGTACTTGTTTCTATCTGATGTTTTTCGTTTCTAAGAGAAAAAAATATATTGAGAAATCAGAAACATTCAATGAACTAACATTTGTCGTACCTTTATATTTACAATCTGTGGCAAATTATTTCCATCTAGATCATATTCAGAATCGGAACCTGAACGTAACAGTGTTTCTGTTCCTCCTGTATTTCTGGTTGTTTCTTGAGAATCTGATATATCTGATTCAGGATCGTTTTCTTTCAATTCGTTGTTTTTCACTTCCTCTAATAGCAGTACTGGTTCTGGTAATGGGACTGACGTAGACGTCGACGAAACTTTTGCAAACCTAAAAAACATACTCCAGTTCAATACGCTTTAAATTTAACTGACTTGAGTAGTGAGTAGGCAGTGTAGGTATACTTAAACATTGCACACAAAGTACCGACCTGGTAATACTAGACTGTTTAGCCATGACTAATTCACTAGTAATCATCCATTGACCATCACCAATAAGTAAGAAAAAGCGTACATGCAAAAATACAAAAGCTACTGGGCTACCAATTTTGAGGAGTCTTTCACCGATCACCAACACCCTGAAGCAACCATTATATTACATATTTACATTTACAGGTTACGTTACAGCTTGTAAAAAATTACATACATACCTTGCACAGCTTTACCTTTACCACGACGATGAACGATGGTATTGTTTTTTCGTTAAATCACGTAAAACACGCCAATAATTAAAGTAAAAAGTAATGGCCACCATAAGCACAGAACACCCCCTTTTAATTTTAACCACAGTACATGTAATTATTGTACTGTGTTTTAACAATACACAACTGTCAACCATAGAAAAAGAACATAATTGTTCTATGCAGTCTACAATCCCAACCACAGATCATCACAGACAACAGTCACGACCACAGATCACCACAGATCACAGTACAGAGATAAACCCAACACCACAATACCATAAAACATAGACCACAGAGAAAGACAACATGAACGCATCAGCCTGAAAACCTGAAAAAGTACTGATTTGGTGAATGTAGTACTGACGTACTGATTTGCTGAAAAAAGTACTGGTTTCAGTACATTTGTACTGACGCTGGCAACACTGCTTGTGCCTGCTGTAAAAAAATTAAATTGTCAGGAGCACAGCACACCTGTGGTCAGGAGCATAGATGTCACCATAGAGAAATTTTTGTTTATGGATGTCACCCTTCTTTTTTCTCGATGTCACGAATTCACGATCTGTCAGTTGTCAGCTTTAGCACAGAGTATATGTACTCTGTGGCTTTAGTTTGTGCTTGTGGGTGCCATTTTTGTAATTTGTATAAGTTTGACTCATGGATAAAAATAATAATCAACAATCAAAAGTCTACTTGTGAAAATAAAATGTATTGCTGGTTGTAAGCTGAATAGTACATTTCATCCCCTTTTAGTTCCACTGGCGCCACTCAACTTCTACTTAACCTATTTATTTTGTTGTACAAATTGTTAAAATCCAAAAAGTGGAAACATCGACTTTTAGTGGTCTTTAAGCCAAATAAATTCTCTAGTGAATATGTGAATATTGTATTGGGCTTACATGTAACAAGTGTGTCGGCGAAAATTGAAAAAATGCCTCCAATAAATACTTCAAATTCTGTTGTTGGGGACCTTAGTGATAATGATATGTCTGGAAATGATTCGGAGCATTCAAATTCAAGTCATGAAAACGATGCAATACACGAGTCGACGGAAGATGAACCTGACTCGGATGATAGTTCGGAAATGGATGAAACTGAATGTGAAACAAGACGAAATACCTTGTTACAACATGTTCAAGATTTGGAAAACCAATTCAATCATCTCAGAGAACAGTTGTATAGAGAACGGTTAACACAAGTGAGTTAAAACAATTTGTAAATTTAACCTAATTCAAATAGCTTTGTTTTAGGTTGAATGCCAATTAGCTGAAGTAAAGACTGGCAAATCACACGATTATTTAATTTCATTGCAAGAGCTTCAAGAAAACATGAGAATACGAACTGAGGTGGCAGGAATTGTGAAACAATTAAAACTTCAAAACATCGATAATCAGTATGATGCTGAAGGGCAAGCAGCACTTCAAAATTTCGAGAGTGAAAAGAACTTGGCATGTGATTATTATTACAGTGAATTAATGGATACAATAAGAAGATTAGAAGAAGATAGACACAACAGCGAAATAAGTTGGGGTGAAGGTGGAGAGTGGGGATCTAGGTTCGTTATTTACTCTCATAACTATTTATTTCCATGTGTAGTTATCGATAAACTTTTTTAAAATACTTAATTATTCAGGTCAAGATCACGATCTAGAAGAAAAGCAGTTACAGTTTCTGGACCCTATATTGTATATATGTTGAAACCTCAAGATATTTTGGAAGACTGGACTATTATAAGAAAAGCTCTGAAAAGGAATTCCTGACAGTCGGATCTCAAATTGCCTAATTTTTTAAAGACTAATAGCTTTAGCATGGAGTAATTGATACATATTTCATAACTATATTAGTTTTTGACTCAGTGCAGTTCTCCAAACTAATAAATTAAGATTATATTTATTGTATGCAAATGAATTTTGTGATTATAACTTCACATAAGTCTAAAGTAACTATTGAAACTTTGATCAATAAAACAAATAAGATTGTATAAACATGTTCACGTGAAGCTAATAAAACAACTCGAGAAATTATTATTATTTATGTAATTTTACTGACAATTTCATCCCCTACATATGCAAATAGTGTAAAGTGCAAAGGCTGTGTAGTATTATGGAGCTTTTTGAAACCAACTGGGGCGTGAGACCGAGACAGATCTACTGGCTGTATGTAATGGTAGTCAGGGTCATGTGTGCTAGACTCGTGAGCGTTCTTTGGTGATTATGGGTGCAATTTGCACCACTTCTATGGCAGCACAAGAAACCATTCTCAACATAGCATCCTTTTATCTGCACTTTAAGAGGCAGTAACTTGCATAGAGTTAATGTACTATATCGATGCATTTTTACCAAAGTAACGTAAGTGACATTTCTGGTGAAATTCATCTATTTTTATTAACGCAAAGTTTTTATTGTTAAGAAGGTACTGTCAAAGTTTAGTAAGCCTAGATTATACTTTAAAATTTATTTTTAACTATTTTAAAAACGTATGTCCATAATTTTTTTGATCATGCCCGTAAAAGAAACGCGTTTTTTCTACTAATCGTTTTTGGTGACTTACGTTACTTTGGCAAATACCTATAGATATACTTTTTTTTTTTGGGTTGAAAGCTATTGTAGTTTGAAAAAATCAATTTATTTAGATATTTAAACCCATTCTTGAAATTTCATAAATAAGGAGTTACTATAAAATTAATTAACTATCAACGCTTTAGAAGATCAGGCATACAATTATGAACAAATCAAATTGGGACAATCTGCATTTAATTTAAATAAATTCACTCTAATAAATTGGCATAAATAAAGGTGGGTGAATTGGCGTGGTTGTTCAGTATGACGTCAGAGATAAGGTAAATTTGACAGAGTAAGTATGGTTTTTGTAATTTCTTAATTTATCGAAAATCGTTTGCGTCATATTTATTGCGTTGTTTGTTAAAAATCGATAATCTGGTGTATTTATAACAACGCAACGTTAAAAATTTTCTTTTTGTGTCATCCGCTTGTGTGTCTGTCAATTGAAATGACATATGTGAAAATGTCACAAAAGTTTGTATTCTTAAAATAAAAGAAAAAAATTACAAGTACCTTAAAGCAGAATTTCATTTCCAGTTTAAAAATGAATTCTGTTTATGTTTTGATTAACTTCTTATGAAACAAATTAATTGAAACATTTTCGAGTCTCAACTTTGGAATACAGCTACTGTCCAATTCCTATACCAATATGAAAATTATGAAGAAAACATGTAAAGGTATAGTGCAAAGCAAACACTGATTGTTGACATAAGCCGTAATGTTTAATTTAGATTTTAAACATGTTCTCAGAGCACAACATAGCTACTTTATGTGTATATCCCTGCTTATTTATGAAACCGAAAATTATTATAAGTGAAAATGGAAACCAAAGAGGTATTATATCTCAGATTACATAAATATTATAGATAAATTGTGTGTTTTTTAATTTGAGTTCAAAGGACTATAAAAATAATAAGTTTGAAAATGCCTAAAGACAAGTGTACATAGAATGATGAACCAGTTTGCTGACATAATGAAAGAAAGGGAGAGGGCAGATTCCTCATCTTGTGTTAAATCAGATATTCAAGATGATAACCCATCCGAGCTGGTAGAAGATGAAAATACACAATTGTCCCTTGATCCCAAAGTTCAAATGTATCTTGCTCAAATGTCTCAAGAATCAGGATGTTGGGGAAAGTATTTCCCAATTCCATTTGAAAGAGCAGATCAAAAATCATGGTGGGATCCCACTTTTGATTCAGAAATACTTGAAGAGCAGTTCAAGAAGAGCTTTAATAAAAGTAATAAAATAAAGTTCAGGTAATTTAATTTTATACTGCTTACCATATATTTTGTTACAATGAATCATTTTTTAAATCATAGAGATTTTTAAGAAAACTTGAATGGTTAGTTAAAATGGAATAATTTGAATTATATTGACTTAATATTATTTAGCTTGTCGAGTAGATCAATGTTACTTTTGCAATACTGCAACTGACCATTGTCTCAATGTGATTTGATGAAGCTGTTCTGTTTTGTGGGTGTTTGGTAACTGCTATAACCAAGAGAATGCAAAGTATATAGCACTTGGAGATGTTTATTAACAAATATTGATCATTTGTCAATCATTCAGATTCCAATTATCTCTCAAATTTATTGTAATCCTTTAATGTTTCCTTAAAAAAAAAAGATTCAAGCTGTCAGTAACATTTCATAGCCTCCAAAATTAACTTATTTTTTCTATTTCTACTATTGCAAATTTTTTCATTCTTTAGTGAGACATTGAATAACAAAGTTATTTTTATAATTTACTTTAATTTAAATCAGTTTGGATATATTTGATGAAGTTTCCTCTATTAAAAATGTTTAAACCATAATGAAGAGAAGGGTTTAAATTATAACATGTATTGTGTAAAATGAAGCATTTTCTGGTAGTATTTTAACCATGCTTTAAACTTTAACAGAATTGACCCTTATTTCATTTAAAGTAGTTATTTTCTAAGTATGGTAAGAAGAAATATAACAAAACCTAACAAAATATTAATATAGTCTACTGGTTAAGTAAATTATTATATTTTTCTTAAAACAAACTCCAATAAAATTTATATCAATATCTTTTACAGCTTACACATTCCGTTGTAGATATTTTAAAATTATCTAATTATTTTTTTTTGACTTGAAACCTAATTTATTGCCGATATTAAAATACACTTATAGGATAATATTTTATAAATATCTCCAGAAAAAGATAGATGGTATGTGTATTTTCATAGGTTTGTTTACAAAAGCAGACACTGACTTGATTGATTCTGCGAACTCATAACATTTTTACAGTTACTTTAATTTTGTAAAATCAACTTACCAGGTGATCTAGACTACTAGTAAATATTTACAAAACCCTTATTTTTATTGAAAACTATATTTATATGTTGGAAAGAGATCTGGTCAAATCTTTTTTTTAAATTGTCTGGGGGGCTATGTATTTTTATACACTTTATGAGCATGTTAATGAAGATTATGTACTTTGCTCTACACTACAAGTACCTAAACCAATTTGTATCCCTCCTGATGATAATATTTTGGCTTATTAACTGTCAAATTGTATCCTTAAAGCAAGAATTTCCATTTTGTTTTACCAATTGGTATATACACTAGAAATAGTTGCCACAAAAACATTCTAAAAAATGGAACTTAGATTGCTCTCACCACATAGTGAGGGTGATATGTCACCCTCTTAGAACCAGCCAAATGTTCTGCAATCACTGTCAGAGGAGTAGGTACTAAAAAAAAAGCATCCTTGGAACCAAAATCATGGCTAATCCTAATTCTCAAAAAACAGGGCTTAACTAAATCTACACTGAAAAATGTCACTGCCTCTTGTATATTAAACTACAGCTGATCAAAGGATCAAACTTTTACAGAAAATTACTATAATATCAGGTGCCATGTCTACTATAAATTTTAGTCTCACAATTGGAAGGGATTAAAAATATTACATTAATATATTTAGAATATACAAATACTCAGTAATAAACAAGTTGTATATATTCTTTTTATCAATCTAAAAATATACAGGTCTAGGTTACTAATCTGGTGGAAGTTGTTAATCTACCCACACATAATTTCAGTAACTAAATGTAATTTATTTTAAGTTCTCGAACTTGAATCAAAATATTTATATCACGTTACGAGGGGATTTGTTAAATATGAAAAACCAAGGATGATGCTGAAAATAATACGTGGACTTATTTTTTCTCTTTTTATTATTCAAAATTATTATTAAATGCAGTATTATGGTGGGAAGCCATAAAACACCATAAGAATACTAAAAAACTGACAGACATGGTTGAGTTAGGTTACTTATTATTGTCAGTTTTTTAGTATCTATGTTGCTTGCAATAATTTTTATAAAGTTTGTCTCTACATATTTACCAGGTATTTAAAAACCACGGTATATAAATTTTAATAAGTTGTTTTGTTTCAGGTACGCTTTAATTTACCTGATTGTGATCTCATCAGCATGGCTCACATACTACTTCGTTGTGGGATTTTTAAGAGACGAACGTGATTGGCGTTTAGTATGTGGTTTAATCATCATAGTAATACTTTGCCTCATAATATCACTAATTTTCACTTACACTAAATTCTTTGATAAATACATGACATGTCTAACGTCGTTAGTGGCTTTGCTGCTAATCGTAATGAGTTTGATATTTTTGATCATTGTACGATTTACACCAGTTGGCAATTTCGCCCTTTGCATTCAAATATCATTCTTGCTGTATACTCTGGTACCACTCAAACTTTATATCAGTCTTTTGTTGGGGATTTTTTATTCTGCAACCTACGAACTACTCTGTCATTTAATTTATCCGGAAATAAATACAGATACATCTCTTATAGCAGCCAAAACACTCACTCACTTTGCTATACATTTAATAGGTTTTCATATTTGTCTAATGAACAACGTTAGACGAAGAAATACTTTTATGAAAGTAGGACAAAGTTTATTGGTGCGTCGACAATTGGAACTGGAAAAAAGACTAAAAGAAAACATGATTCATTCACTTATGCCGAAAAGTGTTGCGGATTGGCTGAAGAAAGAAGACGAGAATTTTACACGAAGACAATCATCCGACTCAACCAACGATATTAGATCCTTATTTCGTCCTTTCAACATGGACAATATGGAAAATGTCAGTATATTATTCGCAGATATAGTCGGTTTCACAAAAATGTCCAGCAACAAAAGTGCAGAAGAATTAGTAGATATTCTCAATAATTTGTTCCAAAGATTCGATTCCTTATGTAAAGTTCATAACTGCGAAAAAATATCCACTCTAGGAGATTGTTATTACTGTGTTAGCGGCTGCCCTGAAGCCAGAGCGGATCATGCTAAATGCTGTGTAGAAATGGGCCTTAACATGATACAGGCCATTAAACAATTCGACAACGAAAGAAACGAAGGTGTCAACATGAGGGTTGGAATACATACCGGGAAAGTTTTATGTGGTATAGTCGGTACAAAAAGATTCAAGTTTGACGTTTGGAGCAATGACGTAACGTTAGCGAATAAGATGGAGTCTACAGGGAAGCCGGGGATGGTTCATGTATCGGAAAAAACAGTTGGGTTTTTAAACGATGGTTTTTTATTGGAAGACGGTGAAGATGTCATGGGTAAGTAAAATCTTATATACATTAATGTTTTTGTATCTTCAGAGTCCAAAGGTTAATATACCAATGAAAATAAAATGGGACCAACTTGGGGGTATACTAGTACGATCCTGATAATTGTTAAGTACCTATATCTTGTTTTGAAATTATCATAAACCTAATTAGGCTGAAACCTTTTGAATTAGGCAACCGCAAGAAGCAATAATTATTTTCCACAAAAAATATTCTATTTTCTATATGCATCATTGAAATTTGATAAAACTTTTTTTTTATTACTCTAACAACCAAAACAAACAATCCGTATCAAGCTGCCGCCATCTACACTGTTAAAAATAGTGACGAAACTGTAATTACAGTTTTAAACTCGTTGGACTTTCCCATTTAAAGTTTTGGCTAGTTCTCTTTGTTTTAAATCGTTGAATAATCTATGCTTTATATGCCTATAGAATCTACAACCTTTTTTGTGAACTTTCATATTTCGTTATTTTTTTTTAACAGTGTAGATGGCGGCAGATTTAGCAGCCGTTGATACGAAATGTTTGTTTTGGTTATTAGAGTAATCAAAAACAGTTTTATCAAATTTCTATGATGCATATAGAGTCCACAACATATTTTGTGAAATCTAATATTTCGTTATTTTTTTTTAACAGTGTAGATGGCGGCGGCTTTAGCAGCCGTTGATACAAAATGTTTGTTTTGGTTACTAGAGTAATCAAAAAAAGTTTTATCAAATTTCTATGATACATATAGAGTCCACAACATATTTTGTGAAATCTAATATTTCGTTATTTTGCATTAAGAATCACCCTGTATGGAATACCTCTAGAATTAGTATATTTGATGCCAAAACATTGAATATGAAGTAACTTTTTATTTCTGACCTTGTTTTCATTCAATATAAGAATTTTCTAGAATTCCAAAAATTCGTTCTTATATAATTGAGTACCACCCTGTATATGTTGACATTTTGAACAATTTATGTGTAAGTTTACGATAAACTAGAACATATCAACGGTACTATCAACTAAAAATGCATATTTATTTGTTAATAATAAAATTGCGTGGTCACGAAAAACAAGGATTGTTCAACTTTAATACCCTGTATATCGGATTTTAGTCATAGTCGAGTACAACATCATATCCAAAATTTATAACATTTGACGGAACGCCACTTTGTCATGAGAAAAGCGCGTGGTCCTTTTAATGATACATATAGAAAATAGAACTTTTTGGCATTCGGCTGCCAGTTTCAGCCTCATATAAACTTAACTACACCTTTATATTCGTAGCTACTTAGTTTTTACAAAGTTGTTGGACATATACTTCCATAGGTATATACTGAACAAGTTAACCTACTTGAGACTTGAATTTTGCCATTTTTTTAATAGATCCATGTTTTATTTCAAGTTGAAACAAAAGCATAATCTAAAAATACAACGTAATCTACGTTTGACTTTCGATATAAAATAAAGTAAAAAGTGATCTTAAAATCCCCAAGTATTTATTTTAGTTCTATCATAAATTTTATACCTTACAGGCGCGGATTACGTAGTAATAAATAAATTTGGCTCTACACATGTTTTTTTTTTATTTATATATTTGATAAATTTAATTTTATATAACGTCAGTTGTGAAATTTTATCTTATTACTTTTAATAGCTCCGGAAGCATAACCTATACTTCAAAAAATATGTTTTTTGAACCAACTAATATTGATTTTCGATGCTTATAATTTTATTATTTAACATTATGCAACAATTGACAAGAAATTTGCACGAATAAATCCATTAATAAATAATAAACAACCCTGGTTATGTCCATTTTGTTTGAATAAACATCTGAATTGATTATTTCAATCCAAAACATTAATATCACCAACAGGTGATAAATAAAAAAGGACCTACGAAGTAAATGATATTTTGGAATAGCCTGGAGTAGAATCTAAGTTCTCGACCTCAAGGGCCCTTGGGGGAGAGTCGAAAAAACTATTAATTTTCGAACTTCTTTCATTAAATCTCATATTGCTATACAAACTGTGATTATTTCGATTAGTAAACAAATAAAGTACATTTTGTTCAAAAAATAGTATATTTCCAGCTGTCATTTGTTAAACTTCTGTCTAGCCATACAAACATGCAGTTTTCGTGTATGTTTGGTTGCCTATACCAAAATCGTTCATTAAAAGTGGTTATTAACATAGAGATAATATACATAGATTAGGCATGCCATAGGGGATCGTGTAAGCGTATTCGAAAGAGATGGACAACCAGTTTGGTATTGCTTTCTCTTTCTAATATTCTTAAAAGGTTAGTAGTGTTACAGTCTTCACGCATGTGCGTCATGCGATGTTAGAGAGAGACATCATCATCAATTTCATTCGCCATCTCTTTTTATTGCGTGCACGCTTCCGACTATAGGTTGCCTACTCTATGTTTATAATCGAATTATTTTGTGTATGTTTGGTTGCATATACCAAAATCGTTTATTAAAGAGGATTATTAATGTATTATTTTGTTCGAAAATATGATATTTCCAGCTGTCATTTGTCAAAGTTCTCTCTAGCCATACAAACATGCAGTTTTAGTGTATGTTTGCTTGCCTATACCAAAATCGTTCATTAATCATTAAACAGGGTTATTAATGAATTATTTTGTGTATGTTTAGTTGCCTATACCAAAATCGTTAGGTTTAAGAGAGGTTATTGATGAATTATTTTGTGTATGTTTGGTTGCATACACCAAAATCGTTTATTAAAGAGGATTATTAATGTATTATTTTGTTCGAAAATAGGATATTTCCAGTTGTCATTTGTCAAACTTCTGTCTAGCCATACAAACATGCAGTTTTAGTGTATGTTTGGTTGTCTATACCAAAATCGTTCATTAATCATTAAAGAGGCTTATTAATGAATTATTTTGTGTATGTTTGGTTGCTTATACCAAAACCGTTCATTAAAAGGGGTTATTAATGAATTATGTTGTGTTTGTTTGGTTGCATATACCAAAATCGTTTATTAAAGAGGATTATTAATGTATTATTTTGTTCGAAAATAGGATATTTCCAGTTGTCATTTGTCAAACTTCTGTCTAGCCATACAAACATGCAGTTTTAGTGTATGTTTGGTTGTCTATACCAAAATCGTTCATTAATCATTAAAGAGGCTTATTAATGAATTATTTTGTGTATGTTTGGTTGCCTATACCAAAACCGTTCATTAAAAGGGGTTATTAATGAATTATGTTGTGTTTGTTTGGTTGCATATACCAAAATCGTTTATTAAAGAGGATTATTAATGTATTATTTTGTTCGAAAATAGGATATTTCCAGCTGTCATTTGTTAAAGTTCTGTCTAGCCATACAAATACGCAGTTTTAGTGTATGTTTGGTTGCCTATACCAAAATCGTTCATTAACCATTAAAGAGGGTTATTAATGAATTATTTTGTTTGCCTATACTATTAGTAACTGAAATTGTGTATTGATTCATATGTTTTTAGGTTTACGCACCTACTTTATCTTGGGCCGTAAAAGCGACAAAACTCCATCGTACAGTGGATCGTTTCGCGCTGAAGGTCGTCAAAAATACGTCAACTCTCTTCAACTTTTCGTATCGCCGCCTTCAAATTCCTCCTCGTCCCCGCCGTCGCGACCACGAGTTCTTTCGTGCGATACATCCTCGAACTATATCAAACCCCAACAACAATCGCAACATTTACTATCTCCCGATGTTTGTAAAATCAAAGCGAGCAGTCTTCCTAGCATTTTAGATTTGGAAAGCGACGAAACCATATGTACAAGCCCTACTAACAACGATTCATCTTGTACCGACGATATCAAAACTCCTACTAGTACAGCTAGTTCCGGAAAGTATGCGGGCAAGTTGAAGAGCTGGAAGATTCCGAAGTTTATGAGAAAGTTGTCGGATCAGAAGCAAGATTTAGAAGTTGATGTTTTTACTGTTTCACCTCTA
Organism: Lochmaea capreae; assembly: GCA_949126875.1. Classification (NCBI taxonomy): domain Eukaryota; kingdom Metazoa; phylum Arthropoda; class Insecta; order Coleoptera; family Chrysomelidae; genus Lochmaea; species Lochmaea capreae. The sequence continues at coordinate 5,135,862 of OX421408.1, forward strand.
CCATCTACAGAAGATGGTTATCAACAAGTAGGTATTTTTTGCATTAAGAACATTTTTGCTCGTTGCTGTATTTGAATGAAAAGCATTTTTTTTAAAACCTAGAAAGTTTTGGTGAAATTGCAGAAATTGAGAATGTTTGATATAGTTGTGTCATTTGTCATTATATTGTCATTTGTCATCGTATTGCCATATGTCATTGTATTGTCATTGTACTGTTATTTGTCATGGTGTGGTGTAAAGATTTAAAAAAAAACACCTGCTTACTTCTTAGAAATCAGAAAACCTGGGACATGCCACAAGATGGTGTGATGAAAAGGTATGAGTTTTCAAAGAAATTTGTTATAGTCCAGTAAACGAATGTGTCAGTCAACCTGAGCATCTGGTCCAGCGGAATTTTTTTTTTTTTTTAATGCAGGTATTCATAGGTACATTGACGCCCCAAAATGTCAGGTACCTGGAATTTGTGGAAAGGTGGGAAAATGGCTTATATTTCCGTAAATATGCCATATAGAGAATTTTTATTCGGACAAAAAATGACGGGGACTTTATTATCTACAAAAATGATCCTTATCATTTTTGTAAAAAAGTTGATAGTTTTCGAGATAAACGGTCCTGAACGCAGCCCCATTTCCAGTTCCTGCCCGGCCTCAAGAAAGTACGCTCTGAGAACATGACGCCTCCAAGCAAATTACAAAAATTTTAATAACTCCCGTTAAAATGAATATTTTTTCATGATTCAAAGTGCAGATGAAAGAAGGAACCTGTGGCTATAATATCGTGTCTTTTCCTCCCCTAATTTATTTCCCTGGATTAGTGAAAAACCCGGCCAAAGTTCGTTTTTGCCTGATTTTTCAGCCCTCCCATAAATATGTTCAAATTTTTTTCATCAAGATTAATTTTCCCGAATTCTTCTGAGTAAAGGAGCTTTGGGGGGGTGCTTAATGGATTCCAAAAAAAGTCACTCAATAATTCCTGGGTATTTTTATAAACAGCGTGTTTTTCCAAGGGCCATTTTTGTGGATTTTCGGAGCTCTTGCAAACGCTCCAGTTTATCGGCAATTTCTTGAAAATTAATGATGAAACCGGGTTTTAAAGTATAGTATACAAAAGGTTAGATTGTCCCCTTGCTGATACCAGCATTATTTTCTGTCTAAGTTTCCGAGTTTTCCGGAAAATCTTCAGCCCACTGAAAAAAGGGCATTTTTTTTGGAGGTTTTTTTCTCCTCACGTTGAAATTTTTTCCGGTCAAGGATTGTACCCGATGAAAGGTAACATTCTGACCTTTCATTTGGTGTGTATATCAATTACATTAGTGAACGCACGGAAAAGAATTTATTATCGAAAGTTGATATAATTTACGTCTCATTTATTCATTTTCTGCGCACGCCGCCACGCGCCACCCATGTATAGTGTGGTCGATGCGTTTGATACAGTGCGTGCACGCATGGATGCTTTCTGCTCCTTTGTTTGTCAACCACCTATATTTTTACATTAAGGAATTGGGTTTCCTTGATTTTTTTTACAATAAATTTATTAGTAAAGTTCAGAAAGTGAAATCAAAGTTATTATTGTCTTATTATTGTTATTATTATCATTACTATTATTGAGACAAAAAACGGGAAGATATTGAAGTTTTTTCAGTTTCTTTTTTTTTGGAGCACAGGGTGAGGTTTTATTTTTGTTCTCAAAGCTCACGAAAGATAATTAATTTATTGTGGATTAAGTAAAGTTAATAATTGGGTTAATATTATTTGTTCATGTAGAAAAATAGCGTCCATTTTCCATCCCGTTCGCATCTAATCATTTTCAAGATTTGGGTACACCAAGGGCTCATTTTTGGGGGAAGTGATAGTGGATCTGACCTCGAGAGTTGTTAAGAAAAAAGAGCATTTTCATGACTACCATTAATGGCCTTGATCATTTCGCGAGTGCGAAAAAGTATGGTGGCGCCATCTACAATTCATACTTAAAGCTCTAACCATAGGAATTGGTTTATTTGCAGGCCCCTCACCCCAGATTTTGACAGGGAAGTGCCGGATTTTAAGTTTCGGAAAACGGTGAATTTTGAACCGCCGTTTTTGCAAAAAGTAGTGGGGTAGCGAAAAAAATCATAAGGACAACTTTTGTAGGTAATGAATTGCTCTTAATTTTGTGTCTGAACAAAAATTGTCTTAGGGTCATATTTCGGCAGATATCGCCGGAAAACAGATTTTCGGCTAATTTCCAGAGCCACTTTCCCACCCTTCCACAAATTCCAGGTAACTGATATTTTGGAAATTTAATGTACCTATGGATACCTGCAAATTAAAAAAAAATTCCCGCCGGACCGGAATTGAGCAACTAGAAAGAATGGGATCCAAATACTATTACCAGACTTGGAAATAATGACATTCAATGGTACACAGACGGCTCAAAAGCAATAGAAGGAACTGGGAAAGAAGTGTACGGTCCACGAAAGCATGGGAAAAACCCAAAGTATCGTTCAAGCGGAAATTACAGTAACCTTACTGTGGATTCCAGGACACACTGGAATAGAAGGAAACGAAATAGCAGATGAACTAGCAGAGAGGGGGACCCTTTTGGAGGCCGGAACGCTTTTGCGTAATATTGGAAGAAATAGGCAAAGCCGAACAAAAGAGAAGATCCGACCATTGGAAAGATCTAGTACAGCTGAGACAATAAAACATTCTGTTGGGTGGCTACAACCCGTTGAGATCAAATCAAAGTAAAACTGCACAAAGAGTTTTAACAGGGGACACAATAGATCTTTTAGGTCTCAGTATATGTCACCCCATCATACATACATACAAATACTGATGTATATACAGTTACAGTAATTTTTGCTAATATTTTTCATTTATAGGTTCCTACAATAATCGAAGCAACTGTAAACGGCAATAAAATAGATTTATTACCAAAGACAGACATAGAAGATTTATTAAAAGACAATATAGACATTAAATCATACATCAGCCAATCCAGAAGCGATATCGGTCAATATGATTACACCACTAACAGCGAATTCATCAGAAGCGGGAGTTATCGTTCCCAATACGGTCGTTCTCCATTATCAGATTTACAATATCTACATCGGACGGGTAGTAACAGATCTAGAAGAGGTAGATCGCCGTTGTTCGATAGTTTAGAACCTCATGAGAGAGCTAGAAGCGCTACTGTTTCTTCGATTAATATACAAAGACCGAAGAGATCGTTTGAACTACCTAGTCGATTATCCAGCATCACTGGTCTAGAGGAAAATGTAAATCAGAGTCGAAAGGATTCGGGAATTCGGAGTAACAGCAGAAGGAGTAGCATTCAACAGGTGAGTTTCACTTCCTATGGTTGTAATGATCACTATTTCCACTTGAAAGGTTTTCATTTTATATACCGTCAAAGTAAAATAATAGAAAGTTATATTTCGTGGAGACTGGATACTGGTGCAGGTTATTTTCTCCTGTTAAACTGTTTGCTTCCCATCAATGTTTAGAAATACTCATTATTTTTATTTCACAATATTTTTTATAAGTTTTACAAAAAACATCGAAACCGGTCGGGTCTAAGAGTATTTTTAAACATTGATAGGTATGGATTTCACAGTGTAAGGGTTGAAACTATCAATTTGTTTGCTTCCTTCTAACCCATTGTAGACCAGGGTAGAAGCATTTAAGAATATTAAAAAGGGACAAACGTTAATAGTAGGATGAAACCCATTGGAAAAGGAGGACAATGCTATAAAAATGAAAGGAAAAATAATTTATGGCGATCTGAGGTCGGGAAGGGGAAGGGGGTGAGTTTTTAAGGGTAAAAAACGTTTTATCTTGATTTCCGGCGAAACTACAAATTCTATGGAAAAAAGTCAAATGGTAAAGTTGTAGATAATAAAAAGATCTACAACTTTTGTGTTTACACTTTTTTCACATAACCTTAAAATTTATGTGAAAAATTCAAAAAACCAAGTTTTTGGTTTTTTATTTTTATCTTTTACAAAAAAATTATTTTTTTTTCACGATATTTGTGAAAACTTACCTTTTTATATCCCAAATACACTGTAATTTATTTGATTTGAAAATTTTATTTTTTAACCTTATTTTGACGAAAAAGCACTCTAATTTTCAATCGAAAATTCACCCGTCAAAATAGCAGTTTTTTTCAAAAAGTTGGTGCGCTTTCTGTTCGTTGAAATCTCGACTTTCCAATGGTGTAAAAAAAATATATTACCATAGTAAATCTTCTCAGAAAATGCAAAAAATCGAAAAAAACTCGAATTCTAAAATTTTTTTAAATGCCATATTTATACAATTTTATCTAAAAAATATGACTGCTGCAATTTTTTTCACTTAAAAATTTGATTTATTGAATTCTAATAACATTTATATCATAGAAAATCTCATAATACATAAAAATGTACTAATAAATTTAGATACTTTATTCTGATTTTTCTTTACAATATTTTTTGCATTTTTTGAGAAGTTTCACTTTAGTAATATATTTTTTTTTACTCCACCGCAAAGTAGAGATTTCAACGAACAGAAAGCACACCAACTTTTTGAAAAAAGCTGATATTTCGACGGGTGAATTTTCGATTGAAAATTTTTTCGATATTAAGTCAAAATAAGTTGAAAAAATAAATATTTCAAATCAAATAAATTACAGTGTATTTGGGACATAAAAAGGTAAGTTTTCACAAAATTTCGCGACAACAATTTTTTTTCTGTAAAAGATAAAAATAAAAAACCATAAACTTGGTTTTTTGAATTTTCCACGTATATTTTGAGGTTATGTGAAAAAAGTATAAATACATAAGTTGTAGATCTTTTTATTACCTACAACTTTACCTTTTGATTTTTTTCCATAGGATTTGTAGTTTCTCCGGAAATCAAGATAAAACGTTTTTTACCCTTAAAAAATCACCCCCTTTCCCTTCCCGACCTCAGATCGCCCGTAAATTATTTTTCCTTTCATTTTTATAACATTCTCCTCCTTTTCCAATGGGCTTCATCCTACTATTGTTTTTGTTTTTCACTTTTTATTTAAAGTTTTCCATACATTAAGTATCTAAGATTATTTGACTACTTAATAGTTTTCCTGTATTTTTAGATCGATGCTGCCTTTGCGAATTCGGAAATGTTGCATCGCGTTTCCGGTTATTACACAGCCAGTCAGTTTTCTATAAATCACACCCCTCAAGTGCCAAGAAAATTCGGACCATTTTTCGATAAGCACGGAGCATCAATACAAATATTGCGAAAACAATCAGACCGTCAACTAATCAAATGTGTTCAAGACAATTCGAAATCGAAATGTTCGTACTTCATCAAACCACCGTTATCAGGAGTAACTCTATTTTTCAAAGACAAAGAAATGGAAATAAAGTACCGACAAAACGTACACAGAATATCCAAAAAAGACGAACAAGATATCATGACGTTAGCAAATTCGAGATTTAATACTTATTTAGACGTGGTGGTGTCGTTGGTAGTTTTCCTCTTAGTTTCCCTCGGTTCAGCTTTGCTTTATAAAGTCACCACCGTGTGGCTGATAACTTTTTTTATTTCACTCCTCCTGCAGTTTTTAGGATTCGCTTTGTGTCTTAAATCCGTAGTTCGATGGTTCGATAGAGTTTTATGGTGCTTTATAAGATTCTACCGGTGGAATTTTTTCGGCGCCGTACTCGTCGGTTTGCCCTTAATTTCGTCTATGGCAAACTTTCTTAACAATCGAGATTTTTCTCCTGGAAATCTTAACGTATTCAGTTATTTATTATTCGTAGGACTCGTTCATTTTTGCAACTTTACTCAGTTGAATTGCTGGATGAAGAATATACTCGTCACCGTAACCAGTTTAGCACTAGCGCTCGCTTTAATTTTTCTCGATAACAGTTCCTGTAGCTACGAAATAACCCACTCCTTTAATTCCACGTTACCGAAACAACAAAGATCCTGTTCGTTGTATAAGGCTGAAATAGTTTTGAATTTATTTATATTGGTCATTTTGATATGGTTGTTAACCAGAGAATTCGAAATCGGTTACCGACTGAGTTTTCACACTAATTTCGTCGCTAATAGAGATAAAAATAAAGTACAAAGTTTAAAAAATCAAGCAGATTATTTGATTTATAATATAGTACCGGAACACGTGGCCGAGCAACTGAAAAAAGACGCTAAATATTCCGAAAATTTCAAAAACGTCGCTATAATTTTCGCGAGCATTGTAAATTTCAACGAAATGTACGACGAAAGCTACGAAGGCGGCAGGGAATATTTGCGCGTCCTCAACGAATTAATCGGCGATTTCGACGAACTTTTAAACCGAATGGAATTTCGCAGCGTGGAAAAAATAAAAACGATCGGATCTACTTTTATGGCGGCGAGCGGATTAAATTCCCGCAAACGTAATTTGCAAAAAGACCCGAACGAGCATCTGTACGCTTTGATGGACTTCGCTATCGAATTGCAGCACGTCGTAAACGATTTCAATCGAGACTTGCTCGGATTCGACTTGGAATTGAGGATAGGTTACAATTTCGGTGACGTAACGGCGGCGGTTATAGGAAACACGAAGCTTTTCTACGACATTTGGGGTGATGCCGTTAACATAGCTTCGAGAATGGACAGCACCGGGGTGAAAGGAAAAATACAAGTAGGCGAGAATTGTTTGCCGGTTTTACAAGAAAAATACGAATTCGATTTGAGAGGATTAGTTTATGTAAAAGGTAAGGATAACATGAATGTTTATTTTCTCAAAAAGAAGAAAACTTCGCCGTTCCTTTTGGTTCCCGACACTTCATTGTGATGCTTAGATTAGGCTAAAGAAAATGGGAAGTTTTAAAATTTAGTTGACCGAAGTCATTTTTTTCGAAAAAAAAACTTCTATGTTTTCCCGTTTAAATCCAATTTTTATCTATTATTAATATTTATTTTTATACATTTAAATCTCGTTGTCAAAGTAGTAAATTTACAACAATAAAAAACCATCGTATGTCGATTTGTTGAGAGGAGAAAATCACAAAGTAGAAGACCCTATTTCTCCAAAACAGTCGCCTGTCACTAAAAATAATATCTTCGCATTCATATAAACGCACCAACTTGTTTCTGTACTAGAAGAGGCCAAGCGCATAACTTGTCCGCGTCAGTCTAGTTTCTAGACCGCATATCTGTGCATCGGACGTTAGGCTCGGTGCAAATTGGCGCCCAACGTTTATTTAATAGTTCCCGTCCAGTGACGACGAGTGACGTTTATTTAAATTGTACAGCTAGTTCATATACGACTACGTCGTCTCTTTAAAGTGTTCCGTGAAGTACCTGAATAGAATGGAACAGTACCAAAGAATACAGCAACAGGCAAGAAGCGAAACGCCGGAAAAAACGAATCTGCGGAAGCCATCTTTTAAATTCGTCATCATATGTCATACAATCACTTCTTTCTTACGGTCTTTTTCTCAGTTTGGCTCGAGTAAAGCTGTAAGCATTTATTATGATTCTCAGTGTATGCCAGAGTTAGCTGTCACCTTCAAGGTTAATTATTTTTGTCCATTCAACATCGAAGGATTTTCGCCGGGCCTCACTCATAGAGATACCACAGATAGAGGCAACAAGCAATAGGCCGCTGTGAAAAGTCCGTATGAACTCCGGTGAAAGTGAAAGATGCAGACGATCAGAGGTGTTTCTGTCTTTGTTTATATCTATAGTATACACGCCATTAAAGAAAGACAGCCAGAATCTCTGACTTTCTGTTTCTCCCTTACGGGTTTTGAGTTGGCTTGTAGCCTCTATCTGTAGTATCTCTATGGCTTCACTTCTTGTTGTTGTGTATTCTTTGACGGTACACATGGACGTCCAGTGTCAGTTTTTAGTTTGTGCTTAGTCAGTGACGTGTAACATCCACGTCGTTTACTCGACTAACAATGTCGCTCGTCTGTACTATACCAAGTAACTGACGCGGCTACGCTGGACGTGAACGTCCGGCAGACACATGTCGTCCGTCTGCATCGGGGCTTAGTTTTTATAAGTTGAAATAAAACTGGAAACATTTTAAAATAATTTCTGGAAACAAAGTTAATCTTTTAAACTTCAAAAATACACTTGACTTTTTGTTTATGAATGTCGCCACTAGAAAATTTATACAAAAAATGTACCAAGTGAGGTTTTGTACTGCAGAAAGTCTGACTAGACAAGTTCTTGTTGAAGATATTATGAAAATAAGTGGTGCTGACATTTTTCTTACAAACCCTGTAAACACGTTAAATCTGTTGATTCTATTTAAGCTTTTAGAACAAACAAATATACTCATTTTAACTTTGTTATATTGTATTGTTGCTATCTTTTTAATTGTTGATAGTTTTCGTAAGATTTTCTTTATTATTCTGCCAAGTTTGATATCTGCTTATCGAATAAAATCGAAATAAAACCCAAAATACCCGAAACATAGAACGTTTTTGCAAAAATTGTACGAAATCGGTGACTTTTTGAATTCCTGCCCCTGTCAACCATTAATAGACTGTCAAATTTAAAAAAGCTGCGTCATTTAGTTACTGTTTGACAGTCGTCGAAGGAGGAGGAGCTAGTGGTAGCATGAAGTTGTCTACTTTCATTGCCTGTCAAATACAAACTAATTGATAGATGACAATTGACGAGATTTGAAGTTATTGCGCGGAACATTTAAAATGTCACTAGTCTTGTATATAAAATAGGATTTCGAAAAAATGACTACGGCAATCTAAATCGTTATTTTACCAAAGAGTACTCTAATGTAATACTGCTTGAAAAATGTGTTTGTATAACAAACTATTTATCATGTTGCTTTTATAGAGTAATATAAACAAAAAAGTTGACAATATTGAAGGTTGGAAGAAATAAAGAATCGAAATATAATTAACGTCAAAGATATTAGAAGAGAAAAAGTAAACGGAAATAATATCGATAGGATCCTTGCTAGAATTTATAGTGTTTATTTCTAAACTTTTAAAAAGTAGATACACGACTATTTTTAACATCGAATCAACTACAGGATTGGACGAATGGAATCAAACGTCACATTTTTACATTTAGATTCAACAAATGTTCGTTTAGTGAATTCCTACTTCTGTCCAACCCTGTACAAAACAATATGAAGCACATTTTGCACTTATTTTGCTAGTTATACAACCGTAGTGCCTATATATTTTTTAATAACTTAAATTTCCATTTATATTTGCAAGGATTCTAAAATAATTCCATTAATATACACTGTGTTCAAAATAAGGATCATTGGACAGACTAAAGGAACAACACACTCATATAGATTTAGAAAATGATTCGCTGTGAAGTGTTCAAAAGGGGTGTTTACAATACATCGTTTCACAGGTGAACAAATTCTGAACTCCGAAATTGGAACGAATATAAGGACAGTGTCGGTCTGGCCCACCCGGCAATTTCACCAATTTCAATATTAGTGGCCAGGGCTGGCACTCTGTAATTTAAAAAAAAGAGATGAAGAATAAGCAAACGAAAAGAATCGCTATACTTGGTTAGTGGTACACTATAATCGAATCTCTATCGCCTCGGCTATAGTTCGACAAGATTCGATAGAGAATAATCTACTAATAATTCATAAAACATTATGCAAATTTGACTATTTCAGGATAAAAATAAAAAAGAACAAGAAATTTGACATTTAGCTTTGGTATAGTTTGTTTAACCATCCTTTGCCGTTACGTCATAATCGGTGACGTATTCTGCCGTTTTACGTTTGTCTTATATTAGTTGAATGTTATTTGACACTTAACCTCAAAATTATAATCAATGACATAAGTTAAGACATTGAGAAGAATAAGACAGAACGATATCGCATCTTCGGTCATGTTCAGCTAGGCTCGAAAACGTCCGAACTCAGTTACAGAGTGCCAATCCAGAGGGCATAAGCCATAGCTAAGTGGGAATCACGAGCCAAACCGACACTGGATAAAGATTCTCACTGTAGGGATTGGTTTCGTTATTTTCAACACAGTGTATAACAATATTTATTTGTTAACTGAAATATAGTCTAGACAAAGTCTATTTTATCTCAAATTACTCCATCGACTTGCTGTTAACTTAAGTAAAATGTAAATTTTGTAGATTGTTTTATTGAACTATTTAGCAAAAATGAAAATAGAATATATTTATGTAAATACCAAAAATTTAACAAAAAAATTCTCTTATAAATAAAATTGCATGCAAATTTAAAATTATTAGTATATTTGGTAGTTATAAACTATGGGAGCACTAAAAGTTGTTGTTACCAATTTATTCAATCTCCAAGGGTTTAGCATGAAACGTCTAGGGCCGAATTTACCCTTAGTGCCCTGGGATACCCTAAAAAATGCCACCCCAGTACCCACACACAAAATGGATGAGGTTTCGGAATGCTTTTAAACTCTCTATCGTTAAATCCAATAATTTTTGAACTACATTACACGTTTTAGTACGTTCATTATCACTTGATCAAGGTTTCCTCTATGGCTGGAACTAGCTCCCCTCTCATTTAGTTTTGGCACTAGCCACTAACATAGATCCTGAAATAAATTGGTCATCAATCAAACGTATTTTCTTTTGGTAATATACAAATTCGCACAATTTGACATTTTTTATAGAATTAGCCATATTTTTTATAAAAATTGATGGATATTAAGCAAGTTAAAAACGAACATCCTTGACGCTACGCATAATATCAAAGAATACACGGTCAAGAAACGCGGAAGCCATATTCTAAATTAGTCGTCATATGTCATTTGATCACATGTAGGCCGCTTTCTTATGGTCGTTACTGACCAAAGTAGATTAAAGTTTGTTTGTAGATTGAAATTATTTTTTTAAATGGTCTCTTTCAGGTGTATATTGTCAAAAAACTGTGCAGAAATAGCTATACCTACGTAATATTTTTGATAACACAACTTTATGCTAAAATAATTTTTCTCAGTGTAATTCGAGTAAAGCTGTAAATATTTTATTATGATTCTCAGTGTATGCCAGAGCTACCTGTCACCTTCAATTTCAGTCTATGACGTTCAAGGCAAATAATACACAACAAGAAGTGAAGTACCAAAAATAAATAACCTTGAAGGTGACAGCTAACTCTTGCATACACTGAGAAAAAGTATTTTAGCATAAATCTGTGTTTTATCAAATGTAATAATAGATATTTTTCCTTCAGTAGCTATTTCTGCACTTCTCGTTGATAATATACGCGTAAAATACATAATTTAAAAAATAATTTCAACCTACAAGCAAACTTTAATCTAATTTGGGTCTGTAAAGACCATAAGAAAGAGGCCTACATGTGATCGTGACATATGATGACGAATTTAAAAGATGGCGTGTGTTGTTGTGTTTTATTTTTTCTATCATTCTGTTGCCGCCGTTTTAACCACAGAGTACACCATCTAACAAGAGGCGAAAGAAAGTAGTTTTCATGATCGCAAATTTGTGTGCACATGCGTGAATTAATTAGTTTATCTTTCAATGTCAAGTCGTCACTTCCGTCACAAAGTATACACCATCTAACTGACGGACTTCAATAAACGTCATTTCTAATATTATTTTAAACGATTTTCATATTTTTGATCAATTCTATCTATCTATTCTGTCTAGGGCATTTTCTAGAGTTCATTTTTGATATTCATTTCATGAAATGAATAAATTTTCAGGTAATTTCTGTATAAAAATAAATAATATTATTAACCTAGGTGAATAATGAGCTACTTCTCATTAGACAGATATGAGATGAATAATAAGGTATTCTCGTGATGGTGGTTAAAAAAATATTCTATAGTCCTAGCTGGGAGAGATTTTCATCAACACTACTATTTTTCTTAGTGTAGTTATGGTTTTACTTCGAATCAATACTCGTATTACTTTTCTCAGTGTATCAGGTAGTTTACGTTTCAATGCCTCGACGTATTTCCGCTCAATATCGTGTAAGTCCGACTTCAAAGGAACCGACAAAGCTTTCGTCTCTTGTTAGATGGTGTACTCTGTGGTTTTAACTGTGTTTTGAGTGCAGGTAATGTTTTTATTATATATTTGGGATATTGATAACATTTTCGTTGGTTTTTATTTTGCATTGTTTACAATTTATAAAATGCCAAATTAATTAGAGGTATTCATTATGATAGTTAACGAATTGCACAAATATATTTACAGTATTAAATAATGTTAACTATTATCATTTAGGGAATAGTAGTAATCATTATTGAATAAAAGCATATACCTACTATTTATTTACTAGTAATAAGTAATAAACTTCAAATTATAATTGAAAAGTCTGTATCTGTTGTGCTGATAATACAAGCTCGATCAGGCTATTTTATATTTACCGAACAAAAATATATAAACACTTTTACGCTTTTACAAGATATTTTCTAACGAATTTTCCAAAATGGGAACTCCTTTTGGTTGGAGTTTTTCTATGAATTCAACGCTTTATACATAAAAACAAACTTTTATTATAGGGACCACTGTTAACACAAATATGCTCAACTTATTAAACATTCAAATTTTACTCAATTTAAAAAACAACAATTCTTTATTTCTTCTTGAATATAACTATTAACTATAAACAAAAAAAATATCGATTATCTCACTGTCCTTTATAAATCATACCGTGTGTGTATTTTAATAAAGAACAAGATTTTATATATTATACAGGAATATTATTGTTTTATACACAATTTTTATAAACTAGCCTTTCGGTAACCCAAAGAATTTAACTTATGGACTTGAATTATGAAAGTGAGATCGTTACTATTGCATGTATTATGTTTAATGATTGATTTTAATCAAACATTTGGCTTTTCTGTCTTGATGCAATAGTGTCTGATGTATAGTAAGTACAATACAATATTAATGGTCTCTTTATTTCCAGATTCTATACAGAGGTATTTTTAAGTAATTCAAATGTGATAATCTTATTTATTTTTCATAGTTGCACTTTGACAAATTGGAAAAGTATGTCTACATTACATACAAATACATTTTGTGGCAAGAAATTGTCATTATTTTGTCAATTATTTAACAACAAAAGTATACAATCTTTTGTCAAAGTGTAAATGAAGTTAAAAAAACACATTAATTTTTTGTTTATGAATTCCTATTTATTTATATTCCTTTTACTTTTTGTTGTGATTTAAAGAAAGGTTGATACTTTTATTTGACTTATTAGTTGTATTATTTAAATTTTATAAGAAAAAAATTGCATTTATTTCTGATTTTTTTGGTTGTGCTGATTGTTGTTTCTGTTATATTGTTTATATATAAAAATATGCTCTGTATGAAATATTTAACGAAAAGAAGTTACAAATTTTTTTTTATAAAACAAACGTGGAAATTGTAAACCTCAATTTCCAGTAAACTGTTCATTATATTCTGAAAAAAAAAAAACATCTCTAAAACCTACCACACCGAAACTGATATTAGTTTAGTTTTAAACGAACAATGTACCTTATTATTAATTAACAGCTGAAATATAGCTTTAACCTATTGATTTCTTTATCTCAGAACTGAATTATGTAAAGTTTTATATAAAGCCAAACTGGATTCTTCAGGTTTGAGATAGAGGAGAATCGCTTGTTCTAGATTTTTATTAATATTATTTTTTAACTAGTGTCATATAATAAGTTACAGATAACGTACTGCCATGTGAACAAATTAATTGAAATTTCACTAATTTTAATTGGAATTTTTAAAAAACTAATATTTAGCTGCAGAGTCTGCATACACAATGACCTTTTGAAATTTCCGAGGGGGAATTATAGTGTACAAGTATATGGGATCAACAAATTAAGATGATATAAAATACAAAATAAAATTCTTGCGTGAACACTTGGAGGAGTATTTTTGGCACAAAGAAGACATTGTAAACCTGTCATGAAAACGGGCAAAGTTAGTGAAACTATTCGCAAGAAATGTGAACTCTATGATGAAACACCCTCTCACGTACTCTGCTTCTGCCAGAACTTACATGGACTAAGACGGAAGGACTTTGGAGATGAAACTATACAACCATTACAACTACTGAAAATCCCTCCAGTCAAACTAGTAGTCTATAATATAGAAGACACAAAGCTTCTGGAAAGGAAGTAGATAACATGGGAATTGAAACAAAGAATCAGTTCAAGTGACTGGACTGTTGAGCACAACCCAATCGAATGAATGAGTGATTTTGATGGGATTCCAAAGTAAGCTTATGGAATTCTGGTGTCCATATTTTTAAAGGTGGTTTACCCCTCGGAAATTTCCATAAGAAATACAATGACCGATAACTTGATCCCGAATAAAGATGTGTTATTTGTAGGTCTTAACACGTTATTTAAACCAAAAAATTTGAAATGCATTTAAATAGTTTACTGTAATTGTTGACCCTAACATTTAAAGCTTTTTGTAAATATATTTTTATTTATATATACACTGTATTTAATCATATTTATTTATTACATTTTGTTGAAAGTGGATCACTTGAAAAAATATTGGTTTTAAAGTTGTAGAACATTTTTGTGTGAGCAGAATCATTAGTTGGAAGATTTAATTCGATTTAGGAGAGATGGGTGGATTTTCTCAAAAGGCTAACTTAAACTGGATGTTTTAATTTGGTATATTAATATTTGTTTGCAGCTCTTTTGATTATAATATGTAGTAACTTTTTTATTATCGTTATTAAAAAAGGAGATCTTGTCTTCCCAAGTCGCACAAATATTCATAGAAATTAGAAAAATCATCAAAGGAGGTAACGGTATAATATATTTGTTTTTATTTTAATTTCATTGTGAATATGGATTTTTATATTTTCTCTAGTGATTCACAGTGCAATTGGTTGTCGTTTTCTAAAGTGCCTTCCAAATATATGTACATTTTTGTTATTTAGTTTATATATATACGTTATATAATTTTTATTCTGCACCGTCCTTTCTAAAAAAAATAATTGTATATTAAAACAATAATGATATTAAACCCCATGTGAAATGCGTTTTATTCTTCCAATCAGATTCTCACATCCATGCATTTCAAGAACAGTCTTGAAGTATAGGTATCTCCTATGTAAACATTTGTTATTTCAATATACTCAGTGACGGATACCAGCAAGTTAAGCAGGAAGAATTTATCTCGGTTAATTTTTTTGAATAAGCGGTAAAGTTTGAATTTATAAACAATGTTTTAAGAAAATTTAGGTATAAGGAACATTACATGAAAAATAATCAGTATTTCTTGAAGATTTCAAAAGGCAAAAAATATACAGGATGATCCATTTGAAATAACAAAGTTCATTATTATTCCAGAAAAAGGACAGATCTACAATGTAAATACCGACTTAATCAGATCATTTGAGACGAGACTTTCTACTTAAAACTCACCCTGTATATTAAAAATCAGTAGATCTGATTATAAAAAAATTACAAAATATATTAACAATAACTATAAAATAAAAACTTACCTTAAATTCAAGTTCATACATGTTCTAATCCATGTTATCCATATACAGTACACTTAACTACCGAAAATTTTGAATACACACTCCAAAGAGTAGTCCACCACGCTCTGTATGTCCTTGGTATCCCGCATTTACCAAAGCCCCCTCGATCGCCCGATTTCAATCCTATCGAGCATGCTTGAATTCTTATGAACCACAAACACTTCAAGAACTTGGATAGCTTTGGAGACAACCCGATCAAGGTTGTGGAATTGGCACTCATATATATTTTTATTTCAACCGTTATCAAGATTAAAAAATTCTGTGGGTAAACTTTGAAATAAAGATATTTAAAATGTTTCCAAAAATACACCACATACAGAATAAAACTATCATAAACTTTTAATTTAGGAATGGCTTGTATTTACAATCAGCAACGATCTCTCCAAACATTCTATGGATTCTTTCACTACATTTAAAATTTGAACACAACAGAAAAGTTACAACAACATATCAAAAATATATATTATGACACTCCTTTCAAAATATCTGGTCCCAATCCTAAGTTTGATGCTATTTTAAGCTGAGAGGATGCTGCATCTCTTAAAGAGAATAAATGCACCATTTCCATTTCAGATCTTGCCAATGAAATTGCTTTATTGAACAAGTCTATGGCAAGGACTAGATTCCCCCTTTGAACTTCCACAGTTCCCAATGTTTCGTAAGCAAATTCAGACTTATCATCAACTTTGATACCTTCTTTCATTAGCTGTACAGCATTGTCTATTTCACCTTTCCACTGTAAAAGTAGAAGTCCTCTATGGACAAATATTGAAGCGTTATTAGGATCGATTTCCATAGCAGTTAGATATAATTTTTCGGCTTCTTGAAACTCTTGTTTCTCTGTTTTTACTTGTGCAAATAAAATGTATGTTTCAGGGCAATCGGGAAACCTTTCTATAGATTGACGAAAATCTTCCATTGTTTGCATTAAAAGAGCTACGTCTTTGATTTGCATAGCATACCGGTAATCTGCGTAACATTTCTGAACAACAGCAACTGCAAAATCTGGATTCAAAGTAACAGCTTTTTCAAAATCTTTTCTAGCTTCTGAAACCTGTTCCATCAAAAGTTTTACTTGACCTCTATGGTGGAATACGTCTAAAAAATATACAGAATTTGTACTGTTTGGAACTGAAACCGAATTTGTAAATTTACCTGAAATACTGGAACCAATTTCAGCAGCTTTTTCAAAATCTGCAAGGCATTCCTGAACTTTTTCAGTTTGCATGTATATTGAAGATCTCTTTATAAGAGAATTAACTTTAATGTAGACATCTGCTTCTGTGGAATCTATTATTAATGTGAGATCTTCCAAGGCTTCTTTGAACTGACCAGTAAGAAAATAGAAAGAAGCTCTAAGAGACAGTGCTTCAAATTTGTAGAGTGTTTCAGATTCACTTAGATTTAATTCTTCGGTGCATGCTGGGATCACTTCCTCATATTTCTCAGTGGCAAATGCCAATTTAGCCTTTAAAAACCCTGAAACTAACGTTGTAGTAAAACAAACATGAATATATGAGTTGAAACTTGTTTATTCATAATTAAAGTCCACAGAAACTGTCATGACCTTGAGAAATTGATTTTACTAAATTTTTGTTTTTAACTTGAATTATTTGAAAAACTGTCAAGAGTAAGTTTGATCTTTTCTGTAATCACTTTTTAAAAAAATTATATTTTACCTTTTAAATCTCCTTGTCCTAAGGGTTCATTAGCTTCCAACAATTTTTTATAAACTGGATCTTCTGAGAACGACGAGAAATATGTTTTTATAAAACTGTGAGATGGTATTACAGGTTTTCTGTTTTTAATTGCCTCAGCTGCATTTTGCTTTCCTAATTCCTTCAGCACTCGATCAGCCATAAGCAGAGAATTTTGATTTTGAAAGTTTTGCAGTAAACACACTGAAGTGATATCATCTAATGCATTTAACCAATCTTTATTCATTTCTTCAGCCTTAGCCCTTCTGTATAGTGCCTTTTCATAGCGGTTATTAAGCTCAATTGCTTTTGTGCAATCTGAAATTACGGAACTCCATTTTTTTAACTGTTCGTAAGCAGCAGCTCTGTTTTGATAGTATGTAGCAAGATCAGATTTGTATTCTTCTGGAATTGCGTCAATAGCTTTGTTATAATAAGAAATAGCCTCATCGTATTTTCCTCTTTTGAATAATTCGTTTCCTTCAGTCTTAAACCTTTGAGCTTTTTGAAAGGGTGTTTCTTCCTTATCTTCCTGTATTGCTGCACTCAGCGTTTGCAAAGATTCTCTACTACTAGATTTTAAATACCAATAGGCCAAACCCAAAGCTCCTGCCGCCCCTAAACCAAAAGCAATTTGCCATTTTAAAGAACTTGACGGCATTGTTTCTAAATGTTCATAACTAAATGGAATGGATAAATGATAAGAGACCTGTCACGTCTCACGTCACTTTTGAGGTTGGGAAGCCGAAAAGTTAGGTTAGACTAAGTAGGTTACCTGTGGGCTAGACTCAAGGCCCCTAAAGTACATAGGATGCCTATAAGCTGTTGAAGGTCATCTGACGTCGCCATATTGCGCGACATCGTGCCTGCCGTATTTATCAGTTTATAAAAACCATTGTTCAATGTTGTTCATCGAAGTTACGTGTGATTTTATTTATAAAAGAAAGACAAAGATCCCGATATATTTTACAAAATAAAATTCTTTTTTAGTAGTCGAGGCTAATTGGAAATTTATGCCAAGATTGCCATCTCCATTCAACAAGTCTATATCTTCACATCTTCAGAAATAATATTAGAAAGTTTAAAGTCCCAGAATTTTTTCAGGAAGAATAATAATTATTATTTTATAGTGAGGTTTCAATAACAAACCAACAAAGCAGTTTGAATTGGGCAGGCACGGTGACGTATCAAGCTTTTGATTGGCTGAAAGTTAGTAGGCAACCTGTGTACTTTATGGACCTGGCATGGAACTCTGCACACCATAGAATTCTACCGATCGTTTTCTACAGTATTATTACTACTATTATTCCAGTCGAAAGTCTCACTCACATAGAGATGTCAATTAATACAAATATTTATCGATGCTACCATCTACTAGAAAGTTAACTCTCTATCAGGTATGCAACCAAACATCCATTAATGCCTGTTCAGTTGCATACCTCCTTGTTGCTTAGATCTATGATCCATAAAACATGACCATACATATGTCAGTGTCATACACAAGCATGTGTCATAAATGTCAGTATATAAGTATTGTTCTATGGTCATAAATGTCAAAAGTTTAAAAGTGAACAGGGGGTGTGAGGATTTTGCTGTTTTCAATTTACGAGTTCGTTAATATAAGAAAATCTACCAAACACACCCACAATAACAATGAATAAAACACACATGAAAAAATCGTACACTTATGTAAACTGCGAATTTGGAATCGAGCATAGTATATTAATTCCTTGTGACGATCCAGTTAGTGAGTTAGTATATATTCTAATCATAAAACACAATCTACCGGTTTATGTTGAAAAGGAATTGACTGAAGATTTACAGAAATTCATTAAAGAACGTAGCACAGAGTATTTCAATGAAGAAACATCAAAATTAATTACTGATGCAAAAGACAACAAATTAAACCTCGAGGAAATAACTAAAGAATGGGAAAAAGTGTTGAAAGAAGAAATGGCAGAATATGGAGAATGTAGATGTGCTTCAGATGACGAATTATTTGCTACAGCTTACCACAAAATGGTACATTCTCCAGCTTTGGAAACAATGCTACAGCTGGAACATATGTATTCTAAAACTGTCAGACAAAAAACTGAAGAAAAAAAGAGATTAGTACAGGAATTGTCAGAGCGCCAAAGTCATGAAATGAACAATGCTGTTGATAGATTGGATAAAGATATGACTGAAACTAAAATAAACGAATTGGTAGCACGACATTATGAAACTCATTCACTACTTCAAGCTAAATTAAATAGTGAGCTGGATACTTTAAAGGAAGCCCAAAGAAGGGAATACAGGGAATGGTTGATGCAAATGCTTGAACAAAAACAAACTAACAATTCTTTGCCCACTCCTAATTCTCCATTAACACCGCCAGAAATACCAATTCCAAGCTATACTATAGATAGAGATATACAGGATACACCCATTTTAGAAGAAAGTTTTACTATACATTTAGGTTCGCAACTAAAACAGATGCACAATATTAGAATCTTATCAGGTAATGTGATGGATTTGTGTATGGTAGAGGACAATAAACAATCAACGGAACCAAAGCCACAGATACTACAAACAGCTCTAGCACTTTACTCTAATGATTTATCTGGTCTAGTATTGCTGGCTGATAATAAAATAGGTTCCAGATGGACACAAGAGTTCCAAGAGGTATGTCAGAAATCTACAGAATTCCACTTTCCCCATGTAGATGATCAGTTGAACAAAATTTCAAATATAGCTCAAAAATATCTTAAAAGTGATCATAAATGTGAAAGTCGCAATACTAACAGTGAACTTCTACAACCAGGTGATGTTTATATAACCAGGCATTCTAATTTAGCACAAGTACATGTTATATTTCATATGGTATCTGATGATAGTTTAAGAGGAAATGATATAAATAGTAGACATTCTGTAGTACTTGGTTTGAGAAATATTCTAAAAACTGCTTGCTCAAATGATATTACATCTCTAACTATTCCTCTGTTATTACAATATGAAATGACTGAAGAAATGACAATTTCTTGGTGTGAAAAACGGGCTGAATTAGTTTTTAAATGTGTTAAGGGATTTATGATAGAAATGGCTTCATGGGGTGGATCCGATTTGAAAAACCTACAATTTATGGTACCTCAAGGTATTTCTAATGAAGTATTTCAGTCTCTTACAGAAATGTTACCCAGAATTTTCAAAGTTTCTAATCCTAAAATATTACAATAAAATTCAACTCGATAAATCATATTTTTTGTTGCATATTATGCTTTATATTATCGGTAATTTAATGTAGTTTTTCATCATTAATTACTCAAAATTATATTAATTATGTGATATATTTATTGTAGATATTTTATTTTATTAACCATAATTATTAAAAATATACATATACCTAATATTAAAATATCAACACAGAAAATACAGTTTATTTTTTGAAATGTTTATCTACCAATTTTAATACCTTTATAACATCGTCTGTTGAGGGTATTAGTTTTTCTGCGTAAGTTACTGTAGAAGCACATTTTCCAATTCTTAAAGTAGCTGCATTTCCTTTTAATGCCTTCATTGCATCTTCATCAGTCGTATCATCTCCAATGAATATAACTTTTGTTTCTTTATTCCAATTTTTACCAAACTTTTTCTCTAAAAGTAAAAGTGCAACACTGCCTTTATTCCATTCTATTTTAGGTCTTACTTCTATCGCCATGTGTGCTTTTCCCATTTTAAAATTGGTTTCTGCTATGATCTTTTCAGCTTCCTCTTTTATAGCTGGTACTAAATGCTCTGGTGTTGCTCTGTAATGAAATGTTATGGTAGATCCTTTATTTTCTATCCATGCACCATCCCTGACAACATTTTTCTCTAATCTCACTATTAATTCTTTTAGTTCATCATTAAATGTTGATGGTAATTGATGGTTGTACCTAGAACCATCTGGATACAAAATTTCCATTCCTACAAAAAGTAAAATACAATTTTGTTTTTGTTGTGTATATTTTCTAATATATTTAATAATTTTCATACACATTTTTCAATGTTAATTGCATCAATTTTATGGAATAGTTCTTCAAGATCTTCCGAATTATCACCAATTGCATGTTTAGAGTCTTCAAAAACTTCAGGATTGGCAAATTTTTCATTAGCTTGACAAAGAAGACTTATCCTATAAAAATAATTTTTCCAAAAATGTTCTTCGGATATTACTTTGGGCACAAGTTCATATCTCATCGATGCCAATTTGGAGTCTTTTTCCATAATAGCCAAAGCTACTGGATAAGACAGTTTATAATCAAAATTAAAGTCTATGCCGACAGGTGGACTGGATATAAAATGTCTCCGATTGGTGGAAAGAGATAGACATTCATCTTTTAATGCTTCTTCGTTGCTGTAGCCAACCCAAGGTGGCGATGGAGAAGCTAAATGTTTCATTTTTGTTTGAATAAATTCATCTTGTTCTCTACTGAATTCAGATAGGATATTATTGTTAATAGATTCTTTTATCTTAGTACCTGCTTCAGTTATAGTTTTGCCAGCCTTATTCACTATGGAATAAAGAAAACCACCAAATGATTTAGTGGGATATAGATATTCAGTAATTTTCCAAAACTGATTTTCCTCATTACTTGTTAGTATACCAAGTTCTTGACTAATATTTTCAGCTTCTGAAGAAACAGTGTATATTTCCTGTCTGTCTCCCTTAATGGTATTCATCCAAATTGAGAATTGTTTATTAAATGCACTAAGAATAATTTACAGCTTCAAAAGTCAATTTGAGCAATATATTTTGACACCTTTAAAAATGTATTGAAATAATTCATGGATAACTTATGTAGTTTATTAATTTTGTGAGTTGTTGACTTACCATGATTTCCAGCGTATGTAATGGTATCAATACCAACCATACTCTTAACATTATCAACAGCTCTGCCAGATATAATTGCCACAAATATTTCTGAAATTCTGGATAATCTTTCTAAGACATCTTTCGTTTCAGGAGGGATTACGGCTAGATCAGGATGTGCTACAAGCGGTGTTAAAGTACCATCATAATCCAATAAAACAGACAATTTAGAAGATCCTTCTAAATATTTAGTTATATATGCTTCAGTATCATCAAGTTTAGAACACATATTTAGGTTGATATTGAATCAACTAATACAAATTGCACTTGGTGCAGGAATAGACAATAACAGATATTTTTTATTATAAATTCGATTTATTTGTCAGTGATAAATAAATTCGGTGTCAACAAGGTTATCTAATCACAAAATATCTTTAGAAAGTTACGAAATTCAAGCTATGATAGTAAATTTCCTAATATTTACCGTGATATTTTTTAATCCTTTTATTTTTAAATATTTGAATTTGAAATTCCTTAAAAAACCTAGGCAATTTTTAATGTTTTTCTACTATTGAGTGACTTTTTGGTGAATAAAAAATAGTTTATTCATATTTTTGCATTCAGCTTCAAATTTATAATTTATATAATGACATGAGACATTGAGACACGACATTAAATTAGACATAACACATTATTTCAAATACGTTACGAAATCACGTAGTAGGTTAATCAAGATTGTATTTGCATTAAATACTTTTATTATTATTAAAATTGAATCATGTGTATTCAAATTTGTAAAGTATATATCCATCCAAAATTCCAAAAATACCATTGTACGTCAACGAATACTTATGTGACGTCTTCGTGTAACCATTTTAATATGGCCTTCGCGAAAAACTATATTGGAATTGACATTTATATTACATTTAGACGATTGTCAATTGTCATCAAAAAGAGGTGAAGACTTTAAGAACTTAATTTTTGGTTTTTCCATTTATTAAATAAATAGTGAATAAAGATCCTCTAGGAGCCTACCAAAATGTCCAAATTAGTGTCACAAATTCCAGTCTGGACAGGAAGTAAGTTTTCTTTAAAACCCAACTATTATGTAACTAACCTTAAACAATTCCTTAAGGTTATTTTATTTTTTAATTATTCGTAGGACTTATACAAGAATCAAAACCTAAACTTAACACCTTTGTGAAATATGCAAAAGTAGAACTATCACCACCCACACCAGCGGATATTCCTCAAATAAGAGCAGGAATTGGTAGGCTTATCACTGCTGCAAGAACGGGCTCTTGGAAAAACCAAACAGTTAAAGAAGCTTGGTTAAATACATTAGTTGGAATTGAAGTCTTATGTTGGTTCTACGTTGGAGAGTGCATTGGAAAACGCCACATTGTTGGATATGATGTTTAAATATTTTTAGGCCTGGTAATTTAACTGTAATGTAGAATGTACTTTTATGTCAATAGAATATTACTTCTATCAGCGAGTCTTACTTTTGTTCACAAAATAAATCAGTGATATATCAGATATTTATTTTACCCAGCCAGTGGCAGCTCCTCATAGGAAGTGAACTTTTCAGGACATAATTTCTTTCCTTTCCTTGCTTTTTCAACTTCTGGAAATAATTCAAATACTATCACAGTATACCCCCACTTAGTAATGAAAGTTCCTTGCTATAGAGTGGGAGATAGTTTTTAGCGACACCTGCGACTGGACGCGTACTAACTGTGAAATAATGGATAAACAACCAAGCGGTACTAGACCACTGCTAACGAAGAGAAGAATTGGCGCTTAATTTAAATATATCGAATGGCGGTAAACTTAAACAAAGTAGAAAGTATTGTAAATGAATTGTTTCCAAATAATTCCACTTCATTGAAAGAAATTCGATACCAGAATTATATTGAAAGAATTGTCAATATTAATTCTTCTCGAATTTCTTTCAATAAAGTGGAATTATTTGGAAACAGTTCTTTTTCATTTACAACTATGAGTAGACTCCACAAAGTAACGAGTTTAAACAGTAAATTCAGGCAGAAAGATGGTGAATGTGTATTTTTAGATTAATAAAAAATTGTCAGTATTTTATGAGCTTTGTTAATTGTAGAACGTTTTTATAATAAACAAATCTTCGAGCAACTGACAATATTTAAAAAGTTATTTTTTTCCATTATGAGAATTATAGAATGGCTGCTAGGCGTCTAATTGGGAAAAGTTTGGAATCAATCAAAATACAAATTATGATAAAAACTCTTATATTATTAACATTACATGTACGATATAAAGATATTTTACAGTAAAACATAAATGTAATATATCTACACGTGATACTATGGACTAAATACAAAGAGACTTCACAGATAATGCTATAGTGAATTGGTAAAAGGAAGATAATCAGTAGAGGCCATTCATCAACTAAAGCAGATTATGAAAAAATCATACAACCATCAAATACAGTTGGGAATGTTATTTGTAGATTTTTGGTGAGCGACTGAAGAATAATAGAAAGAAAGATAATGAGAACTATTTTTGTGCCAAGCAAGAATGAATTACGAAAATTACGAATTGGAAGGAAAGGAAATAGTAAGGAAAATAAGAAGGCAAAGAATGGAATTGTTGGATCACATATATACAATTGAAGAAAAAATAAATAAAAATTGTAGAAGTTGTTTTTCAGAGAATTGAGGCGTTCCATACATACAACTCACTCTGTTTGAATAATTCATAAGAAAGCAGAACTTTTTTCAAGCTCTTTTACTTGCCAGTAACCGTTTTTGTTTGGCAACAAATTTATTGTGAGCCAATAATTTTATTGGGTCTATAAAGTGCTTGTTAGGTTTGCTTTTTAAATACTTTACAAATTTCCCATCTTTTCCTCTTGCTATTAAATTCACTCTCTTACACCAAAAATATAAGCTAACCCTAACAATGAGTTGACACATATGCAATCCTAAATTCGTATGTTGGGAACAGTTGATTGGATTAAAGTTTATATTTTTCATAAGTTCTTCTACTAAAATTAAGAGAACTGAATGTAAATGACATATTCTTGGTATAAGATAAAACAATCTGGATAAACACTCAGACACTAAATAATTGAAAAAAGTTCCAGGTTTTGTTAAACATGAAGCAGTATATGTCCTAGCTTCAATAAAATCCAAGTCTCGGGAACTATCTCTGAATAATATATTAGTCCTACACCGAGTACATGTAACTTTATTCAGAAGTTTTTTAGCGACATATCCTGCAACATAAGTAACTGTACAGCTCCCTATGCGAGTTCTTTTATAATTTGTCAAAGCAGAGGGTATATTAATTTCAATTTTTGGAGTAGGGAGCTGACAACCTGGTAACATTTCACTTGTTAAAAATAATTTAACATTATTTAAAGCTCCCTCACTGAAATCTT
Organism: Lochmaea capreae; assembly: GCA_949126875.1. Classification (NCBI taxonomy): domain Eukaryota; kingdom Metazoa; phylum Arthropoda; class Insecta; order Coleoptera; family Chrysomelidae; genus Lochmaea; species Lochmaea capreae. The sequence goes on from OX421408.1 coordinate 5,161,291, forward strand.
TCTCACAGTTAGCCCCTGGCGAATGCGAGGACATAAAATTATTTATCAGTAGAGCTTTAAATGTTGAAATTACATTTGAAACATTTGGAGATGTATTCCGTGCATTATAGCTCCTAATTATGCCGAAGAAATTTTCGAGAGCATCTTGCTGGAATACTCTCAACAATAAAAAATTATTTGAATTTTTTAATAACTTATTTTTCAAATATAAAAATCCCCTTATAGTCCATATTAAATTGGATAATGAGGGAACAGATTTAAACTGGTTAGTTTTTTTATCACAAAATTTCATTGTATTTAAATGATTTATAGCATCTCTCCAAAATTGTTCATGGGGAGATGTTAAAGTTAAACCGCCCTTCAATGGTTTACTAGAAGGAGCTGTTTTTTGTCCAGAATTTAAGGAGTCAAATAATTGATCCAAAAACAGTATTAATCTTCCTGTATCGACAGCTTCAGGAACCAAGTTAACTTCAGCTTCTGAAAAAAAAAATATAATTTGTAATAAAATCAGAAAATGCTGTTTATATGACAAGATCTTGATGACAGAACATTTTTGACCACATGGGTTTGTTTTTATCAATGAATCAATTTTTTTTGTAGTAGATAACACATTATTTTCTATTTTGATATGTTTATCATAACTTATGGTGAAAGCAATTATTATAATACACTATTTATTCTATAGAACCTCTATACAACTATCGCTACTTCAAGTTCAGTGATATTTTTTAAAAATGTTAAACAGTTATACTATTATTTTTATTTCCAGTTATAAGATACTCTATAAAAATTACTTACTCCACTCAACAATTTTCAGCATCAAACTCCCAACTTGGTGACTGAATACTTGGGTACAGTTCTTAACTTTCATTTTTTTTATTTTGTTCCTTACAACATGTTCATCAGTTAATTTGGGACATATTCGAATAGGCTCTGATGAATCAATATTATAAAATTGCTCGATATGTTCCCATTTAGCAATTCCTTTTTCTTGTTTATTCCTATATGGCATTTGGAAATGTAAATCTTTATTTAAAAGATTATTCCTAATTCCTTTAAATATGTGAGGAACATCAAATAAAGGCACAATCTCCTTACTACCAATAAAAAATCCAAAATATTTATATTCTGTTCCTTCTCGTAAGAATACTTCTTTTGTTTCCTTAATTAATGACCTGATTGCTGCTGCATTGGGTCCACCTTGATCACATACAGTAGCTACCACATTTAACCCAATTGCCTGTAGTTCTATAGTGATCCTTTTTATGAAGTTTTTCAGTTTCATGCTAGTTGTTGCTCCATTACTAAAGGTGTAACAGATCGGTTGTTTCCATTGGCGATACACTCCTTTTATCATGAATACATTGATGTGATCAGCCAAATTGGGAAACCTGAAGATAAATACAAAACATATTAATTTTGCAAAATGTACCTTGTATATGTATACAAAATTGCTTCATGAATAACCTTTATAAGTCTATTTATCAATAAGGATTGTTATTTTTTGTTGTAGTTGGTACACACACAAAAGTTGTCTGCCATTTAAGTTTTTATATGACAATTGTATAATCTAAAAGGATTATTGAATGTAATATTATTACCTGTCTGTTCCATAGTCTTCTATACCTTCGATAATGTCTGACTTTTGATTGTATTGTAGATTTGTTGCCAAATACATTTCATCAAAAATGAGAATGCAATTTCTATCTTTCACTGTCATTTTTTCAATTCCCTGTTTAATGCTTTCAAACATAACCTTGTTAATCCCAGGGCTTATTGGTATTTTATTCAATAGAGCAGTCAAGGTTCTTTTTGATGGCAAAGAGAAAATTTTTGATAGCATCCTGTATCCTTTTCCACTACTCTTGAACAATGTCAGTGCCAAAATCTTTTCCTCCTCAGTAAATCTTCTACCTTTGGGATGTTTGGCCTGTAGTCGAATTTGTGAAATTATAAATGTATACGTTGCAGAATTGACACGTGTTGCCAAGTTTTTAAATTGTTCTGTTTCAGATAATGTTGAAGCAAATGAAAGTCTTCGACGATAGTCAGCTACCTTCTTAGTTAATTTTGATACTTTATTGCAGGAATCAATGACTTTCCTATAAAGTTTTTTAGCCTTTGGGGTTAAAGCATTTTGTCTGGTCACTTCTACCATACTCAAAATGTTCCTTCTTCTTAGTGAACCTAAAAACAAATCAATACTGTTATTTTCAAATTGTCCCTTTAACTTTATGAATGCATACTAAAATAGAAAAGTGTACCTACACTGTGTACAAAAATTATACATTTACTACTACTTACTTCCAGATGATGCTCTAATGGGTGTCCTTTTAGGTGAACTGTGAATAGTTCCTATGGTATCTGGTTCATTCTCCTCATCCCTCTGCACTTCCATGATAATAGAACTATCCTGCACCTTCTCAGTATCATCCAATTCCAGAAAACTACAACTGTTAGATGTGGATGGATGATTTATATCTGTAAGTAATAGTAATTTATGTAATAAGCTCTGAAACTGATATTTTATATATCACTCCTGAAGCATGTAACATACAATACTTTTTCCACAGGCGTTTACTTCCGATACAATTCATGTAAAACCTTTTTTCAATTATATAATTCATCCATATACAAGTTTTATGTTCAGAACGACTGCAGAAAAAATATCCTATTTTAAAACAAAATAACTTGTTCAAATTTTAATACCATTATCTTCAATGCCAACAAACTTTTTGCTTGTAGATTTCTGTATCTATGTATCAGTTCCAAAAAATATAGTTGGATAAGTAGGTAGATACATTTTGTGCAGGTACAATTGAAATGAAAATACAAGGATAGTTAAGTGGGACCCAAAGTATTAATTTTAATATATGTATATATATACATTCACGGCGTGAAGTGGCATCCGCCCATGTTAAAATCGCGGCAGCTGTGGCGTCCGCGGCACTATGGCATCCGATATACGGACGTCACAGTGCATCGAGCTCAAACATATCGCAAATGGTTCAGTGAATGCTTGGGAATCTATTGCTGATGAAATCAGCAGGACGTCACTTTGGTCATTTTTTGTATAAACCTATACACCAAGGTTCACAGGTTCTCCGTACGCGGCGTTATAGTAGCGCACTTATATATTTATTATACATATGACGTACACTGTGACATTCTTCAGTATACATATCGAAGAACGGTATCGTTTGGCATCCGTATATGTATTTTTTTTGCACAGTGGCATCCTGGCAGTGTTGCCGACTTCACTTCTGTTTATCGAAAGCTTTTAATATTGAAAGTAATGTTTTTTTCTCATTTTTGTAGTTTCAATTTTCTGATACCATTGTTGACAGTGCCCAGGATGTTAGTTATTAAATGAAAAATTATATTTCCATTCTACAATTCACTCAAAATAAAACACTAGCGATATGAAGTAGAACTACTACTCAATGTGAATGTTAATTTTCGAATGGGTATATTTTTCTACTTCACTATACCTGAGTTCAACTTTTTTCTGTAAAACATAAAGCAATCAGATTACTAAGTGGGTTGTTGTGGCTGACCTAAAATATTGAATTTATACAAATTTCGGAGACTGTCTCTCAGGCACATATATCAATTATTACTAGAAAAAATGTCTTCAATAAAAGTTGTAGAGAGTAATGAAAGCTATGTACACAATATAGTTTATTTTCCCAACGCCATAGCGGTTTGATGTTGGGAAAAACTCTAGTCTGTTCATTACTACACCGCCGGTTCCAAACAGTGCAGTGCAAAAATGAAAACTATGTTCTAATATACAGGGTGTCCGATAAATGCAAACTTGAACATGTGCAAATGTTTCTACTGTTGTGATGTCTGTATACAGGGTGTCCCAGAACAACATATAATTAGTCATACAGTGTGAACTAGAGCTCAAAATAGGACGATTGATATCAACTTACCTTTATACTAAGATGCACCATGGAGCCGTGTGAGGCTGTTTAATGACTTTTTCATTCTCTTGAATAATTCAAAACCCGTGAAAGATTAGGCTCTGAATTTTCAAGAAAAACTTTGAAAATAAGTTTCAAAAAGAAAAGTGTGAACATGAAAATTTTCAACAAAGTCTTGAATTCACAAGAATTGCTAGACTTAGGTGTAACGCTAATAAAGATCATATTAAAAGAATGAGGGATCTGAAGAGGTAATTAATGATTTATTTCATGATCTGAAGAGGTAATTAACGAAATTGATGTCCACTTTCAGTATAACCTGATGGATCACCATCTTGAAAATAGTTCGCTGAGTAGTCAGGAATCCATCATGACTCTGTACAATTTTTCAGATCAGTATCATCATTATAGCTCTTCTCTATTATGAGTTTTAGATAGAACATTAGACAGAATAGACAAAAAAAAATATTTAATGAAACATAAAAATCTTCATACAAAAAATAAATAAACATATTTTCTCTTTATATATAGTTTGTTCACGGAATTAATAGCCAGCCCGCTATTTTCTTATTAAATGAGCGGTCGATTTGAAATTTGGGTGATCTGTTTGGGTACATGGGATAAACATTACATGTATTTAAACAGCCCTCTGTTTCTGGTTCAAGCAGAAGCTTAACGAAGTTCGTTAGTACAAAAGGCACTCCATAAATCCATGTATCAAGTTTTCAAGTATCTAAATATTGAGGAATAATTAGGGTATTTCATTTGAAAAAAAAAACGAACTTCATTGAATTTACCTTTGAACCGTAAATCATAGTCAGATGTTTGAATACCTGAAATCTCTATCCCAACTACTCATACAGTTCACCCAAATTACACATGAATTTCTAACAACTGTCAATATCCCTATTACTAGAATATGTGTTTCATTCTCGTCTCCCAAAAGAAAAATTAATACGTATTTAAAATTACTGGAAGTCATTTTGAACGCGATCTATACACAATATACACGTCGCACAGATTCTGAAAGAAATTCAAATATACCTACTATTAATCTATCAAGGTCCCAGTGTTGCCAAATAATAGGAAGCCACAGTGTGCTTAATCTCGATGCATTGGGGTTGCTCTATATACATACTGTGTATATCGGGGGATGCCACAGCGCTACAAATCTATACGGATGCCACTTTAACCGCTATCGCGATATATATATATATATATATATATTGACCTCAAGTATTCCCTTACCTTCCAAAAATAAAGCTGGAATGGCTCTTCGCTTGATTCCTCTTCTACCAACTTTCACTATATCGTCTTGTTTAAAGTGTCTGGCGCAGACACGGAAATTATTGTACACTGTTTCTGGGGAAATACTCATACATTTTCCATTTTTTATGACTTGCAACCACTTATGAAACATATCCAATTCATTTTTCGGATTTGGAAAGCGATGCTGACTACTAATTAGATCTGAACATCCTGGGACACAGCATTTTTTCTTCTTGAGTGGTAACGCCATAGTATGATGCACGTTTAACAAGTTCGTCAAAACTAAAAACTATACACTTAAACACTACACTAACAATTATTTAATAACTAAGTAAGACCTACGATACTAGAAATAAAATAATAAAATAATGAATAAAGAGTAAACTTGGAAAATAACACAAAGGAGAGCAAAGAAACACCAGTACACACTACTAGCAATTATAAAATAACTGTTTTCGTGTTGGCTTGTCACTTTTTAGCTGATTCTACAGGTTAGGAGCGTCTAAATGTAGTACTCTTTACCAACGTTGCCAAGTGTAGTCCTAAACTAAAACGTTTGTGTTTTGGAAAGTAAAAATATTTTAATAATGATATTTATCACAGTTGATTAAAAAGCAATGTGTTAAGAAATCAATATTTGTCATTTTTAAAATTATGTTTAGCAAAACGTACTGAAAATTGTTCGAGTTTACAATACAGAATTATCATACAAAAAGGAAAACTCACGAATGCATAGATACATTTTCCCTAATCGAAAAATTGAATTGTGTAATTGACAGATTATTATAATAATTTTCAATAATAACCTAACCAAAACCACCCTACCTTACCCCCTACCCTAATCCGAATCGAAAAATTGAATTGTGTAATTGACAGATTATTATAATAATTTTCAATAATAACCTAACCAAAACCACCCTACCTTACCCCCTACCCTAATCCGAATCGAAAAATTCTTCGTATTTTTAGTTAATTTTTGAAAAAAACAATAAGAAAATAAAAATATCTTGACTCGGACACGACTCGAACCTGGTACCTCTGTGTTAGGAGCCCAGCACACTTACGCTGGGCTAATCTCTGCACACATTAATGATATCGTATAGAAGGTTAAAAGCTGTAGAACCGTGCGCGCTTCGCATGAAAGCCGAGCGCCACCGGAGATACTCGATGGCGCCCTTTCAGTTTAGGACTACACTTGGCAACGTTGGTAAAGAGTACTACATTTAGACGCTCCTCTACAGGTTGCTGTAATCTGTAAAGCAATACTAACGCCATCCCTTGACTGGCCGCGGTATAATTTATTCCCATTTGGTATATTCAACTTTCTTTACTAAGTGGGGGTATACTGTGAATACTATCGCGCACCAGTAGTCAGCCCATGAATTATTTGGTCTCCATAATCCAGTCCATCTAATAAGAATTTTAAATATGCCTACTTGCAGGCCACCATAAATACATAGAAGGAATAGGCCAGTGCAGGGACGAAATTATGGTAAATCCGGCAAAGTATTAAGTGTTGCCTAAATATGCCATTAAAATGTTTTTACGAGCCACCACTGTTTGAAATTTGAGGTTATGTTATATTTATAAACAGTAACTTGTTATCTGTGACTTAAATTTCATGAAATACAAAATATTTTTAAATAATGTCCGATGCTAAAAAGCGTAGAATAACTGTTAAATACAAATCGGCGAATCCACTGTTTGAAAAGTGGCTAAAAGAATGGAAAAAAGAAGCAGCTGAGAAGAATTCCAAGCTTGAAAGTACTTTTAACAGAGCGCTATGTTATTTGAAAAAATATCCCCTTAAATTCGAAACAGGACAAGAATGTAAGATATTAAAAGGATTTGGTAATAAATTATGCAAAATGTTAGACGATAAACTGAAAAATTATAATTTACAATTACCAAAGAAAGCAGGCGATTTACTTCCTTCAGATAATTTAGAAACGGTACGTTGACAAACAACCGATTATTTTGGCATATAACTGTTTTTTGTAGGAGCAACAATGTACTAAGAATATAATGACAATATCCCCAATCATCTCAGAATATTCGAACGAAGATGTCACTGCTCAAACAGCACATATTAACACAAAAAGTAAAGAAAAAGTTGCAAGAAAATATAAACGTACAATAACAAAAACTCCATCTGTTTCTTCTGACATATGTAATGACAATCAAGGTGCTTTCACTGAAGTACATTCAATACATGAAAAGAATCCTAAGAATATAATTAAAACAATTTCTAGTACATCTAGTAGTACCTCTACTGAATTTGAAGATTTTTATATTCTTGAACCTGGCAATTTTGATATTATTTTATATATTGATACAGCAGAAACTGCTGGAAATGGTTTAAAAAACTTGAATGATCAATTCTTGGTAGAATTAAAAAAAATATCAGGTTAGTCTTAAATTAATAATAATTAAAAAAAAATTGGTTAGCTAACAAATATTTTTAGGTACAAACCTTTTTGAAGTGAAGAAATTAAATGTGGGAGATTATATTTGGGTATGTCGAGATAAAACCAGCAAGAAAGAATTAGTACTTCCTTACATATTTGAGAGGAAAAGACTAGATGACTTTGCTAAAAGTATAACCGATGGACGCTATAAAGAACAAAAGTTTAGATTAAAAAGAAGTGGCATCGATAATATATATTATCTAATAGAAAATTATCGCATACATGGCTTACCAATAACCACTCTTCAACAAGCTACTTTTAATACAGCCATACAAGATGGATTTAAAATTAAAATGACAAACAATTTAAAACATACAGCTAAACTATTGAACCAATTTACAAACATATTAACTACTACCTTTCAAACAAAAACTTTGCTTAGGTGTTCAAAGGATAATTTACCTCCCGTTGATTTAAATGACGATTTAATTTCACTGATGAACTTTAAGGAATTCAATCAAAGTAGCATGAAAAATAAACCTATGAAAGTAACTGATTTGTTTATCAAAATGTTGATTCAACTACATGGAATATCAGTAGATAGAGCTTTAGCAATTGTCGAACAGTTCCCAACTCCTGTTCTATTGAAAAAGAAGTATGATGAATGCAAAGATGACAGTTTAGGAGAGGCACTATTAGCAGATGTTAAATGTGGAAATAGAAAACTTGGTTTAGCGTTAGGTAGGACTGTGTATCAATTATTTAATTGTAAATCATATTAATATATACTAGAAACGATGGGTGTATTAAAAAATAAACGCTACAAATAAAAAGTTGCAGAAGCAAATTGTTTAATAAATGTTAACGACTAAGTTACATGAAATCTATAAATACTGATTCCAATTTTGAATCCTATCTACAACATCAATCTCCTTCCAATTCGGAGAATGCTTTTGATTCAACCAGTTGAAATCATCAATACAAGTCCAATTATTTACAGCTGTATTAAAACCAGCATTTTCAAAATCACTATCTATGCTTTCATATTTCCAATTATATGGGGCTAATCGAATATCTTTACAATCTTCCATTATAGCTCTGCTGGTAACATATAGATAAATGTTTGTATTTATTGAATTGTGCAGTCTTAATTGCTGACAAGCTATAACTAAAGTACAGTTCTCGCAATTTTCTGCAAAAATTGAAGTACTAACTGGGCCGGTAAATATGTTACAATTTTTTAGAAAGTTAAGGTGTAAAGTTGAAGGACTGCCTTTGAGATATACAGTACAAGATTCTAATTTCTCTAAGCTAACGTCTTTTTTAAACAACTCAGAATTATCTAGTGTTAGTTTTTCGTTACATTTACTTAAAAACCCAGTAAGGTTTTTAACGGGTTCTATTTTTTCTTTAAAATCAACTTCATCAATACTCTTATTCCGGACTTCAGTCGTTTGAGACTTTTGTTTCATCTTGTTCTTGAATGAGAATTTCTTTTTCGGTAACAGCTCTTCTTCTAATTGCTTTGTTTTCACTGTCAATTCCTGTAATACATTTTGACATCTTTGCATATCGTAATTTCTTAAAAAAATGCTTGAAGCTGCAACATATTTTTGTAGAGTAACTATTTTTTTAAAAATCTTATTAAATAGTTCTGATAATTCATTCACTGGGACACTTTTGGTAATGCTCATCATGTTTTCTATGTAGGAACGTTTTTCAATAAAAATTAGTTCGAAAAATTCTAATTTTTCATTACCGGCAGCTAGTAAATCTTTGTTGTCTTTTCGTTTTTGTAAATTAAGTTGGCGTTCTACTTCCCTTTTAGTTAATACATTTAACTTGTTAGTTTTATCGTTGGTAGTATCTATAGTTATAGCAGAATTCATGTTTGTAAATAATTGGTATAGTTCCAGGTTTATTAGTTTTTCTTTAATTCCTTTTCAATATCCTCCTTTGATAAACGATACAGAGGCTTTTTAGTATCTGTGGCAGATATCAAAATGTTCATGAACTGTTGGTTCTTATTTAAATGTTCATTCCTTTCTTTAATAGTAGTCAAGTCCTGAAAAAAAACAACTATTGAGTTAAAAAAATACATATAGCAAATTTGAAATACCCATAACAACCATAATCTATTTGACAAGCTTTTGACAGCAAAAGATAAAGATAATTTCAAAAAATTTTACTCAATAACTACCTATACCTGTTTTCGTTTTGTAATTTCAGCATCAGATGGGGTTGTTAAAATAAGTAACCCATAACTTATTCCACTACATGCAACTAACCAAAATATTGACCGGACAAATCTAGATGCCATTAAGTTGTTTTATTCCAGTAAGACAAATCGATTTGTCTGATTTTATTCTGAGAATCAATAGTTTCTCCAATTTTGTAGTAACTTTCCAAAAGCGAAGGGTAATTATCAAATAAATATTTTCTAGTATCTAAAAATTATACTATTAAAATAAAAAAATGATTTTCGGGAGTTGTGGATACATTTATATAATTAGTTGTACTTTTTAGACCTACCTCTATCAGTGTTAATCTTGAACCAAATAAAATAACTTCCTGCGAAACAGAGTCCTTCTACAACAATTAAACTGGTCACTCCTCTTTTTAACCACTTTCTTGTAGCTGATTGTGGGTTTTTAAAAAGCATTACTAAAGGAAAATTGAGCCATTTGCTGTTATGACGATACAATAATTTTTTATCCTTAAAAGGACAATGATAAATGAACGACATATGACAACTCTTTTGAAGTAGTGTATACTACAACAATCGAATAGGTAAAATGAAAAGGAATTGAAAAATTAATAATAGTAATAATAAAAGTCTACATATTTCATTGGTGTTGTTCCTACCATTATATGTATGTATGTGAAAATTAGGGAGAAAAATAGTAAACTAAACAACAAGTCAATTTTGTTAATGACAGTGAACATTGGTGTATTATACACACCTACAGTGTCAACCTAGGATGAGTAGGATGACAAACAATTTGAAAAGGGATAATAAGAACTTTAATAATTAAAGACAGTATATCCTTAGTGAATTTATTTATGACTTTTGCCTTGTTTGATTCAAACTTGAAACTATACACTATCGCTGTTTACTTTAATAAAAAATGATCTGAACTGGTTTAGATTGGCAATTCTGAAATTAGTGAGATTATTTTTCTGTTGGCAGCATGTGAAATATTGTTTTGTCAACCAGCTGTTTTGTTTTGTTCTGTTGTTTTCAATATACAAAGAAACGTTCTAAAAATACAATAATTTTTGATATTTCGATCGAATTATCCTAGTAGGTAAAGTATTTAATTAGCTCTGAAATACATTTATTATTAAACGTAATATTTAATTAGCATATCTTGTTTTAGAAAAATGGGTCGAGTATTTCTGGAACATATGGGTGGAAATCGCTTATTTTCATGTGCTAATTGCGGTACAAATTTAACAAATAGATCTGAATTAATCAGTACTAGGTTCACAGGAGCTACTGGTAGAGCTTTCCTATTTAATAGAGTTGTCAATTTGACGTATAGTGAAGTTCAAGATCGAGTAATGTTAACAGGACGTCACATGGTAAATTTTTTTAGTTTTTCTTACAGTTTCATTGTTATAAGTTCATGTAATATTATTTATTTTAGGTCAGAGACGTGTCTTGTAAATCATGTGAGAATAAATTAGGTTGGATGTATGAATTTGCTACTGAAGATAATCAAAAGTATAAAGAAGGTAGAGTTATTCTAGAACGTGCTCTTGTAACTGAAAGTGATGGCATGGAAGATAGAATTTACAATGAAAGAAGAAGACATCGTGAAGTACGTAATTAAATTTATCAATGAAATGAAAACTGGTATGGAACTGTCACTAAAAATTGAGGTTTTGGTATAAATATCACCTCAATGTGCCAAATTTGTCTGGCGAATAATGAAACTTGACATTTAAATATGGTGATCTCAAATTTATAATCAATATGTAATGATTATTAGTTTTAATAGAAGTTTATCTGTTCCATTGACATTTTCTAATTCATGTTGGTATCTCTGTTGTAGTACAGTGCTGTAATGTAAAAACCAACAGTTGATTTAAATATCTTCTTGTAGTAATCATTTCAAAATCATATTTAGTATTATTAAAAATCTTGTAATAAGTAAAGGGTTTCATTCAATATAAAATTGTTATCAGAGATATCAGCATGCTTTGGGTATTTGATCTTTTGTGTCAAAAGTAAATATAGAATAAGTAAGAAAAAACTGTGAATTCTATAATAGATTAAATGAAATAATGATATGAATTTGACAGTTCCCATTTTCTTATATTTATAACTATGTTTTTATACATTTCTAAGCTGTATTTTATAAAGCTTTTGTTATAGTAAATAGGAAAAATTATAAACAAATATGTAGTCTCGCATAAGCATTACATGTTATTACTTATGATTTAACTTTAATAAAAAAATTAATTGTGAAATATACTTCAACACTATTAAATATTCTCCGTTATGTACATTTATACTGTAACCTTATTGACACTTATAGGAAAGTCTTCTCATTCTTACAAATAATTTCAATCTCTGGAAAATAAACTATAAACACAATACAACTGGAAATTGTATCTGAATTACAAGTCTTATGTTTTTACGTTAAGTTCATTGTTATTTCAAATTGATTGATTCTTTTAGTTGTAGGGTTGATTATGTGATGTATAATAAATATTAAGACAATAAATTAACTCTTTAATGCTTCCCAATTATTATAGCAGATGAACTAGCAAAAAGGGGGACTGAAATACCCTAACAGTACATTGTCACTTGAATGGGCACCTGAAAAAGCTCAAAATAGTGGAGGAAAAAGAATGTAGATTCTGTGGCATGGGAGAAGAAACCTCCATCCACATACTTGCAAATTGCACAGCAATTCAGAATCCTAGGGCTCAGCATCTAGGAGATTACTGGATCGAAGAGAGCCTGCAAATATCCTAAAATTCTTCCAGGAAGTAGGAGTAAAGGAGTTACTATTAGTCTCTGCAACTCTCCTCAGAAACTAAATAGAAGTAAGGGGGCACAATAGATCTTTTAGGTCTCAGTGCATTCATACATAGTATATATTTACATGTAGATACATTTTCAATAATATTTATAGGAATACCAACCTATGCCTTTTGGAAAAAGGTTTATAAAGAAGTAATGATAATTAGGAAAACAATATAGCTTACTCATGTCTTTTGAAAATTAAGTTTATAAGCAGTTTTAAATTCTAATACACAACGTGTAACTTATTGTCCAAGTTCATATATGCTAATATCAGCATTAAGCAATTATTTATTACATGCAGTGGATAAATTACTCTATTGATGAATGTTTTAAACTATTTCAAAATAAAATCAGTACTCAGTTTATTGAGAGAGAGAAATAAACATCAGTTTGCTGATAAATTAGGTATAAATCAGTTAAACTTTTTGTAAAAGGACCAAAATATTTGAAACACAGTGTATTTATTTATTGCTAGTGGTAGTACTAGAAGTGGGAAATAAAAAGAGGAGGAAGGAAAATATATTGGTAAAATATCGAATACAACATAGTTTACCGGTATTTTGAAAAAATATGGAATTCGAAGAAATATAGTATTTATTTATTGCTAGTAACTACCAGATAATAAAATAAAGATTAAAGACTTACCTTTTATAATTTATATAGAATCGAGTATAGAATTATAATATCCTTGGAAATCACGACCAAAAATTTGAACAACACTTGAATACACTTCCGAAAATAATTTCGAACATTTAGGATATTCCGAGGGATATTCTAAGAATTTACAAGAAAATAGTTATTGTAAATTCTATTTTCAGTATAATTTTATCGAGCAGTGTATATATTTACTAAATAAACATGTTTTTGCTGTGATTCACGGAAAGAAGACAAGACTGAGGAATATCTGTTAACTTCTTCTTTTTCTTTAACAGGGGATAATTTACCTGGCTTATACATGAGAAATATTTTATTGTAGTATTGGTTTATGTATTCGAGTGGATATTTTATTTTTTCATTTGTTTCTCCGATTTACAAAATAAAGAATAGCTAAGGTATTTTAGAGGCGAGTGAATGTCACGAACTTATTCGACGTTGTCTCATTCTCACTTAGAACTTAACCACACAAACCAGGTTAACTGTAAAACCAATTTTCTTTGAACTTAACCAAGCAAACCGGGTTAACAATGCCATGACGTCACGGTTAACTTTTATGACGTAGCAGTTTGTGGAAACCCTGAAATAAACAAACACCTAACCTCAAATATGATAACTACTCTGTCAAACTATCTCAGTGAGCTGGTTTGTGTGGTTGGTTAACTGTTACGTCATAGTTTGGAATACAAGTCGAGGAATATTGAATGGTTAACTTATAGTTAACCCGGTTTGTGTGGTCAAGTTCAAAGAAAAATGGCTTAAGTTAACTAGTCAATATTCCTTGTATTCCAAACCATGACGTAACAGTTAACCAACCACACAAACCAGCTCACTGAGATAATGTTCTTAGCTTCCACAAACCATTACGTCATAGTATTATTAGCCCGGTTTGCGTGGTTGTTTAAAAAAAAATGGCTATAAAAGTATAAACTGTCAATTTCTTCAAAATTATAACCTTATTTTTTCTTGGTTAAAATCATGGAGACTATATTCGCTGTGTGCGGACCGTTGGAGGGGATAGGCGAAACTATCCCAGCGCGCGCAGTGGTGAATTTTCGCAATTCGGTCAGAGACTGACGTGGTATACTGTATATAAATAAAGGGGAAAATGGGGCACGACTGTTGTTCTGTTGTTAATTGTAAAAATACAGGATATAATAACAGTCATGTGAAATATTACAAGTTTCCTACTGCGCAACACAAGTTGGTACAAAGGAAAAAATGGATTGCAGCTGTAAAAAGAGTAAAGTGAGTGTCTTAACCTCACTTCAAAATACAGTGTGCACTGATACAGTATTCTATACTTCATGTTTTCTCCATCAATTTTATGTAGTTTGTTTATGTTTTAATAAATACATTTATTATTTCAGTCCAGACGGATCAACATGGATTGAAAATTAATTGAATAGACCTACAAAGATTTTTGTAGTGTAAGGTGTAGAAGTGACTGCAGTTTGTCTGATGATTTTAGATTGAATTAAGTAGCTTTTTCCATCTTCTCTGAATTCATGTACATCTCTTACATGACCAGATTCCACCAGAGATTGACCTTTTGGCTGCGAGTTGGGATGAAAGTTGATACCGTGTGATATAAGCTCAAACCCGGTTTTTATTATAATTTTCATTGTAAATAGTGCAAGTTCAAAGTCCACAACAAATATATACAGAGCTGAAAGCCATAAATATTCATTAAGCAATTGTAGATATAATATGATGCGTTTGTTCACTTTTCATTTAGCAGAATGAAAAATGGAATAATCGATTTTTATTAATGATTTTAGGCAACCTGTATCTCCGTTGATTCTAACCTACAAATCTACACTTAACATAAAAAAAATACATTTTAAAAACGATTACTTACCTAGTCGCTTATAAAATACTGAACATTATGTCATTAGGCACTTATATTTTCAAATTATTTACATTGTAAAAGCTAAAAGGCTCCTTATCTTTATAATAATTGTTGCTTCCATAAGCTTTACGTGCAAATCTCTGTCGTAACTTGCGTTTTTAAGCCGCGAGGGGGCGACAGTAGGTACGCACATAGCGAATAGTCTCCATGGTTAAAATATTTGAATATATTCAAAGGTTAATCATTGAAATGATTTGGTAAGCGTTTCTACTCTTTGAATTGGTGTAGTATAAGAACGACGAATGGAGGAATATTATCAGTAGAACGCTCCTAAGAAGTGGGAAATAACCTCAAAGCTACTATAAAAATACCAAAAAATAGTTGGTAACGATGAAAGTGACAGTTGGCATTCGTGACGTTAGTTGCGGGGAGCAAGCCAAAAAAGTTATATTTGTTGGGTAAGTTTTTTGGAATATTTAATGATAAGAATATATTTTTTTAATAATTCTATTGTATGAACTGTATAATTAGTAGCACGTGAGTTGAATTAAATAATAAGGAAAAATGCCGGCTGAAAGTTATTACTGGTAAACACATGATGCTCTAAATTATATTCCAATTTGATTTCTATAGAAGCAAATACACATAGTGTTGATTATTAATTATCTGTTTTTAGCCTGGACAACTTTTTCAAAAAAATGACGGATCTAGATTCGCCCAAGAAAAACAATGACTGCTACTTTTACTATTACTCTACATGTGCTAAGGTAAGTGACTACATATTATGACATGAAGCATACTAAATATAAAACGTTTTAGGGAGATAGTTGCACGTTTCGCCATGAACCATCAGCATTAGGATGTGAAACAATGTGTAGCTTTTGGAAAGAAGGAAAATGTGTAAATGTTCATTGTAATTTCCGACATATGGAATTGCGAAAAAACAGGAAAGCAATACCCTGCTATTGGGAAAGCCAACCTATGGGCTGTTTAAAAGCTCATTGTCCTTTTTTGCATCAAAATCCAAGGCCTTCTGAAATTAACAGATCAAATTTATCTACAGGTAAGAATGAACTGTATAGTTTAATAAAAATTTCACCAGTACCTTGATATACATATAAAAACTGCAAAATAATAATAAACATGTTGAATATCATAACAAAAGTTTAATAATTTTGTTATTTGATGAATATATATGATGAAATTAACCTTTATGAGCAGATCTTTATGGTATTCAACAAGTTGTGTCTGTAGTCTATGTTAATACATTTTAAAGTATATTTTTCTTGAGGCAGCCGATCCTTTACTACGGCTGTATATCATTGAAAAGTAAGTTGGTGGTTTTTATTTCAAGCTGTATACATTTTGTATATTTATATGTATATAATTTCAATTTCTCATTAGTGAAATTTTGAGTGCTTTGTATCTTGTATAATTTCAAATACAAATAAACTATTTCCTTCTTACAATCTATAAATACTTGTCTAATTAAAAAATTGTGTATTTCAGATCAGTCAGGAGACCTGAACTCTACCAGTGAGCGAAAAGTAACCGCAGTAGATAGTCTAGTTGTGAATTTTGAAGAAGGTATGCAACTTGTAAAGTAATTTATCCAACAAGTTTTGTAATTTATTTTTCAAAAACAGTTTATCTTTGCCTTTTACTGTTTGAAATAGTTTTTGTTTTGTTTTTGAATATTTAGAGAATTGTTAGGAGTAGTGCATTTGTAATGACTACTGAAGCTAAGCTTCCTATAACATTTGAGCTGGATGATATTTATTATTTTTGTTTAGTAAAGACTTTTTAAATGTGTACACAATACTAGTCCATAAATTATACATGCTGTTGTATGTACAGATCACTGATAAAAGTGTATATGAGGAGAAAATTTTCTCAAATTAGTTTTTTTTATGGAAATATTCAATACTAGTATTTAGAATGATGACAAAACTCTGGAAAATCAATGATATATTGAAGATAGACTGGAATATGCAAAATATGAGTAATTGCAGATATGAAAGGGGTGGCTTTAATACACACAATCATTTTGGGAAGTAACGTTTTATTAAATTTTTACCGTTTACTTACCTTACTAAAATACTCATCAACATCCTTAATTTCTCTAGTCATTAAGACATTAGATTGTTCACTATTCACCCCACGCATACTAAAATTTTCATCAAAACACTACTCAAGCTCGTTTAGTTTAGTTCTCTTCAATCTTCAGCATTGATGTCTATTTAAATTTTGTTTGTTCAATTCCAGTGGATGGTTTTTATTATGTCCTGTTGTAAAAATTGCTGTGTCATCTGCAAAGATTTCTTGTTCTGGTATGTCATGTGTATATAAAAGATAAAGTGCTGGTCCAAGAATGCTTCCTCGAGATACTCCTACTTGAGTTTCTTGTATGTCTGAATCTTTTTCTGTAATGAATGTATTATTTCCAGAGTTCTGTACAAAAAATCATTTTTCTGAGCACACTTTTTTTACACTGAATTGCAACAGATAGAGAATGTTTGATAGTAAATTTGTATAAAGTGACTTGAGTATGTTTTAAATTCTGTAATTCATTGTCCACTTTTCTAGTTTAACATATCGCGCCCCTGCAAGAAAAGTGATACTACCCAAGTGTCACTTTTCTTGATTTAATTTCGAGCTAGAGACCTGACAGGTCATATGCATTGCACTGTGATAACCCCAAAGTTAGCAGTTTTTGAGTTGTGTTACTTTTTTGCCAGGCTGCGATATGAAGAGGTTCATTTAAACTGTCAAGCAGAAGTTTACAGATATTCTGAAAATGTGAAGTTTGCCTAATCCTAATTATGCCATCAGCAAAGTTTGTCTAGCTTACAGTAATAAAACCTAATTAGCGACATATATAATATTCTGAGGGGTAGATTCAAATAGAATAATCGAATGTTTGTTTCGTTTTTGATCTAAATATTTTATAACTCGAATGTTAGTTTTGTGAAGCAATTTCACTGTTCTGAACTACGAGATGTGGGATACAAACAGAGTGTTGTCAGTAATGTGACTTGTTAAGATTATTTGCAAGGGTTTCAGAAGAGTTAGTACCTACAGTACCATTCTTTTTCCTCTGATATCTTGGTTGCTATTGAATGTATCTGCCGTTTATATCAAATGTACTGTTATGGTTCATTTACGATAAGTTTGCAATAACAAAGCATGACAGATGCTTTACATCATTGCCACGTTGTAATTTTTTTCCAGTTGTTGGCATAAAATTATGTTGCAACCACTTGATAAAGACTTAGGCATCATTTAAATAGTTATGAAAATAACAGATTATATCTTACACAGTAAATAACAAACTATAAAATGTGAATGAAAACAAGAAATTCTGATAAAATTGTTTGATTTTGACAACATAAGTCTTGCAACCAACTTTTGGACCGTAATTTTCCCCTGGTTATATGATTAATTATTCCATTTACACTTTGGATATTTAGATTTTGTTCAGTGGCTGCAATTGTTACTACAAATGTCAAACTTATCGTAAATGAACCTTACGTGTGTTTTCTTTCTATGCTGCTGAATGCAGTTTTTTTTTAACTAGTGTAAATACATTGTCAATCAATTTATTGTTCAATAACCCTGAATAATAATCACCTAGATCAATTCATTTCCTAATGTATATTATCAGTTTTTCGAGGTGATTCTGTCAACACCTGGTGCCTTATAATAACTCTGATTCTGTATTATTATGATTTTCTATGTTTGGCTTTACTATTAAACACTTTGTGGTCTCTATAACCAATTTTTTTACCATATACTGTTTTTCTTTATTTTCTTATTTATAATTCAAAATACTTTATGAATATATGCAATTCTGTGATGGCAATATTTGACTTGTTGCTTAATTCGATCTAAATTTTCATGTAACTGAAATTGTTCAGTTTCCAGCATATCATTTTGTCATCTTTCTTTATTTTTTTATCTAGCATGGTCTGGTCAACTAATTAGTTGATTTTATGTTTATTTTTATTTTTTTTCAGTAAAATTTATGTACTAGTGTTCATTATTTATTGATTTCACTTGAAATCTGACTGTTATGACACTGTTTATTTTTATAAACATTGTGGTAATCACAAAATTTGTATGTTAAAAGGTGCATTCTTGTGAAGGATATAGTTTTTTTTTTGTTATATATAATATGCAATGTGTTGCTATTTTCCTAAGGTTAATGTTCAATTGTACTTGTACATAAGACAATATCGGGGCTTAATAAAACTACGCCATTTTAAAATTGTTTACATCTATAGAATCTAACAGTAATTCAAGTAATTTCCTATTACGTGCCAATATAAAGGAATGTTTTTGTTCTATCTAACAAATACATTCAATATATCTCTTACTCTTTGACAGAAAGTACTTAAATTTGTGTACTTTGATTATCTCTTGAAGTAGTTCAAATGTCTCGAACAAGAAAAAATAATTTCATATGTTTAGTACTTAAATACTTCGATTCATATATTTGGGACTTATATATTTTCCAATTCTTCTCTGGTGCTTGTGGGCTGGCATTTTTAACTTCCCTTTCTGCAATAACTTAACACAATGCATTTGCTCAAAAATATTTAAATATGTGGCAGCTATTGATTTGTCTTACGTACAAACGTTTTGATAATTTGTACCATAAAGGGGTTGTTGAATTTAGTTTGAAATGTTTTTGTGTTAACTGTTGAATCAAATATATTTATTTTCATCTCGTAAACAGAAGTTTACATTTTATTTGGTACTGTTGATATTCAGATTTAATTTATTTTGTAATTTCACTAAATAAAATTTATTTTGTACCAAAGTTGTTTTTATTATTGTTAATATGGAACCTGCAAGAATGCACCAGGGTAGAAAGTGATTAACTGTGTATTGACCTGGTGGGTTACTTGTAGAGTCTGATAATGAGTCGGGGCCAACTTTTTCACCTCAGAAAACCGGGGATCGGATTGTTACAGTCAAATCTTTGGAGGAAATACGACTGGAAAAAATACAAGCCGAATCAGCTGCATATTATCAGTATAATAGTAAGTATTTTTTTATGTATGCTAAAATATTCAAGTCAGGAAATATACTCTGTTAATTTTGTGCACAAATGATATTTTTTCCGCGTACTTGTAGAAAAATGTTGTTCCTAACAAGCGAGAAAAGTTACTTGGCTGCGAATTACTCTTTTAGCAGCGATAGATGGCGGTACTTTAACGTCAGATGAATTAATTATAAAAAATAAGTTTAAGAAGCAGAATAAGAATATTTAGAACAACAAATGTCATTTACGAATAAAATATGCTTTGTTATTGATTTACATAAAGAAAACCTTTTTTTAATTATTCGAATTTTATTAGATCCATTTTTAACTTACGATGAAGATGAATCCAACGAAGCTGACGTTTTGAGACAAAGAATAGTAACTAGAATGATGAACAAAAGTTTACCAGATAGAATAGTTACTGTCCCATCAAAAAGATTGAGTGACAGTCAGTATACCTCAACATTGGGTATGTACAATATTACAGTTTCCTATTTTTTCACCAAGCTTCGTGGCTTGTATCGTTGTTGTTTTGGCTTGTAACTAACGTCATACAGTGAAAAAAAATCTGATTTATTAAGATTACAATCATGGAGACTAAATAAGGAGAACTAACTCATATGGAAAAATTGACAAAACCTGTCCTCAAAATCGTCTATCTAAACAGTTTGTTTTGTCACCGCTGCGTCGCGCATTGCAAATACGATACCATCCAAATAAGTAGCCTTAGTTTTTATGAATGACAGTATCCAAATTGTAAACAATACTTACAATAATTACTTAGTGTTAGTGAATGATAAAAACTAAAAGTACGAACCAAAATTCTTAAAAATTAAAAATGGCCAAGGTGTACGTATATTGTTGAAAATTACATATTTATGTCATGGAATTTGTTATTTATTGAATTTATTTTATAATCGGCTTTAGAATATACTTGCTTGTACAAAAGGTGTCTTTTTAATTCTCCAATTTTTTCTTTTAAACACTAATTATAACTGTGCTGTGCCTTTAAATGTCTTAAAAAATTCCATACAGAAGAGAAGACAGGACATACAGATATTTGTATTTTTCATCACGTAAAAGCATAAACACATTCAGCAGCACAGTATGGAACTAATTATTTCACAACCAAACGATCACAGTTTTCGATATTTTTTAGAGACAGTGACAAAAACGGATTTCTTATTCATTAACTTTTTCATTTCTGTTCCCTAACCTCACTTACCCAACATACTGTCAAATGAGCTAGCAACCAATAAAATACCATGGACTGAAAGTGTATGCATGGCTCATCATTGGCTGTTATTGTTCTGAAGTCAGAGGTTTTTGGTATGGTATTGACACTGGCGCCCTCTACCATTACCAAAAATTGAAATACATGGAGTTCAATCTCCTTATATAGTCTGCATGATAATAATCGTTTGCGTAATTAAGACTGTAATAATAGTAAGGAATATACTTTTTTTTAGAGAAGAAAAGAAAAATCGTATACCGCGATGAAGACGGCAATCTAGAAATCATATTAAATAAAAAGCCATTAAATCACTCGAACCAGGACCTCCGAACACTTTCGGATATGGAACTCAATCGACAAATATCTGTTACATTCACAGATCCCATGGATAACCGGAAAATAAATCCAGCAAAAACATGTTTTAGTGGCAGTGAAACCAACATTTCCGATATAAAAATAAAAACATTAGAGGAAATAAGAAAAGAGCGAAAAGTGAAAGTCCAAGAAGACGAGCAAGAAGTGAGCAGTACCTCTATGGATATCGACGTCAGAACCATCGAAGAACTTCAACCGGTACAAAACAAGAAAAAAATAGTTTTAAGAAGACACGTTCCATCATCCAATCTTACGCAGGAACATATATGTGATAATTCTAACGAAGACAATGTTCAAAAAGACGTTGATACCGAAAGCACTTGGAGTAAATTAGATGAAGATGTATATTTGTTGGATGATGATGATTTTGATGATGAAACTATGACGTTAAAACCTGAAGAAGAATTGCTAAATGAAATAGATAATTGTTTAAATGATTAAAAGTATCAAAAGATTTTATACAATGACATTGAATGTATTAACAAAACGGTACAAAATAATGATGAAATTATATTAATTTTCCTTCTATTTTGTTTTACGACAGTTTGTCACCGACACTTTTTATTTTTACCTTCTTCGGTAGTTCATTAGATTCACCTCTTCTCCTAACCTCACTTCTTATATTATTGAACCAATCCATAAATACTTTAATTTTGCATATTCCCATTATAAAATTGCGGGAGTATTAACGTTACAAGTGTGACATTTAGCATCACCAAAGATTTCATCGGTCTTCTAAGTGAATTTTTCCATTTTTTTCAAGACTTTATGTATACAGAAATGTTCTATTCAAGGAGAAGTATATAATGAACTTTGAAATGACTTTTGTTTGTCTTTTACATAGAAGTTAAAATATTGTTTCCCTGCTGAGCTTTATTCTCAAAAATTAGCTCGGAATGAAAGTTCTAAAAATGAAGAAAGATAGACTCCGTTTGACGTAAGAAGAACCCACCTGAAGTTGCAGTAGAATGCGCGAACTTGTCAAAACCAGCGCCATATTGTGAAATTGACATTCGACTTCAAATCAATAGCGTTATGTTTTCACAAAATTAGAATATTAAAAATATAATTATCATATCTATAGTTTAAATAAAACATATTTGGGAATTCTTTGAAGTTTTTCGAGATAGTTTCACGTACAAAAGACACTGGTAGAGCGGTGTAGACAGGTATTCTCGTCCGCCATTTTGGTGCCTTGTTGTACGTTGACGTTGGCTCAATATCAAAAAATTTTCAACACAATATGTCAACTTGACACATCACAAAACAATAAAATTCAGGCACCAAAATGGCGAATGAGAATACTCATCTCTTTAGTGTCTGGTACATGGAGACTTTATATCTAGTCTCCATGGTCTGGTATATGAAAATACTTGGCATCGTTAAAATATTTCTACTTTCAATTATTAACGATTGATGGGCGTCGGCCCAGCAATGTAGTGGAACGCCTCTGATACGATAATTACAGTGAAGCAGTGTCGAGAGCGGTTAGTACTTGAATGGGTGACCCACTGGGAACACTGTCGTGTAAATATCCCATACAGCCTGCATTGGAGTAGCATATCACAGCTCACAGGCATTATACCAATGAGCACGAGGTATAATGTAGGTATGCCGTCTTTCGGAGGAGACGTATAATCGAGGTCCCGAGTCCCTACCACTGGTTGGAACACCAGTGGGCTCGGCAAAATTTCCGGTTAGGGGTAGAGTGCGTCGGTGATTAGCCTCAGTTGCAGAAATAGACCGACGCGACGTTAAATATAAAAAAAAAAAAAAAATTAACGATTGACGATGTTCCATAAAGCCAATGGCATGAAACGGTCGTTACACGAGGCAACATAAATAAACAAGACCGATTTTGAATTCTGTGCCAGACAGTTGGCAAACTTCAGGAGGCTTCTTGTATGAAACGGAGTCTATAGTGATACACCTGGTATAATATTGTTGAATTTAAAAATAAGTTTGTATAATTTTATTGTACTACTGTAAGATTAGGAATATTCTTAAAAAAAATGGTAAAACAATTGCAATTTACATAAATTGTATATTATATTTTTAAAATTGTTGTACATTTAGATGTAGTAAAAGGTTTAGCTGATATATTACTGTTGTTACCGTAATTAAAATATATTTTACCATAAAACTTTGTTTTTATCCCCAAAATCCCTTTTTCTCCGTGCTAAGGAATTTACTTAGCAGAAACAACTTAAAGGAAAACTAAATGTGTATACATTGAAAAATAAAACTCGTCTGGTAGGCAAAGACAAAGTTTTTATACAGATCTTTTATGTTATATGTTGTTATCTGCAACTTCCTTAAACGCGGTACAAATCAAGAAGCGGAACCAATTTTTCATTTGACTACATTTCAGGACTGACCAATTAAGTCACGCCATCTGGCGGTGAAAAATAAAATAGTAATAGTTTACGTTACGTTATCTGACAGTCGACCTGAGATAAACAAGTGTTTTCTGCACAATAGGTGGTTCTTAAGTTTTTTGATTTAGTGCTTTTTTCGACGTTGTTTAGGTATTTTAAAAGCTATATTTGACTGTTTATAGCCACTGGGGTGTGTTTATAAACTTACTCTGAGTTACATCTAGAGTTACGCGAAAGTTAAGTCACGTGGTTTAAATGGATGAACTCAAAGGTTATAAACTCACTGTTCGACTTTGTTAATTGTTAATAAAATATAATTTACAAACAACATTTTATACATTTTTAACTAAAATATTAAAATCCCAACCGGGTTTGAAGACTAAATTTTTCTAGTGAAATCTGCATGAAAAGTTTTAACTTAAACAAGTAAGTTTCACATAGTAAGAACTGACTAAATCAATTATTATTAAAGTAATCAATAAGTACTTTTGTTAAAGGAAAACTTTACTAATAACTAATACTGTGTACAATTGCAATATAATTCATCTGTATAATAATATAGAATCAATTTATGTATTGTCCACTTGTCTGTATCAGGTACTTGGTGGGTTCCACCTTATACCGGTGAGTTACGATGCGGCTAGAAAGAGGTTATCCATTTGTACAGCGACATCTAGGAGCAGAACCTAGAACTTCACGGCGACGTTAATAGGGTTGCCAACTCTTCAGGCGACACGTGTTGGCCGTTGTTGTTTGGGTTGTGGGAGTTGCGGGCGATTGTTACATTACCTTTATTTTTAATGGTAACAATTTTTCCAACTAATTCAGTTATATGGAACTTCTCCATTATGATTTGTAATACAGGCAACAGGTTGGAGTGGTGAAAACAAAAATGTGTGAATTTTCATACTTCGACTTGTTAATTGACCTGTCATTTATGTCAGAGTTAACGCAAACCCTTCCCGGATAGCAGAGTTAACTCCTGAGTAGCATTTTTCAAATTTATAAACGTTTGAGAGTTAACTCTAGATGGCTGATCCATCATCTAAACTAAGTAAATAAAGGATACTGAGTTAATCCTTAACTCTGGAGTAAGTATGAGGTCTAGCGATAATAGATGGTTGTTCCCTCGCTGAAATAAAGGGGCTACGATAATTGGTTGTAAAATATCCTCATCCACCCAAAGACGAACATCTGAACCTTTATAATTCAAGCTGAGAGAATCAAAACAAATGTCAATTTCTGTACTCAAATCAACATACCTCACAACTATGATGCTGTGACATTTACGTTTCAAATCACGAGAGGGCTAGAGCCACTGTCAATTACCCACCTCTTCACTGAATTTAACATTTTAGCAGTTAAAGCACAGAGTACACCATCTAACAAGAGGCGAAAGAAAGTAGTTTTCATGATCGCAAATTTGTGTGCACATGCGTGAATTAATTAGTTTATCTTACAATGTCAAGTCGTCACTTCCGTCACAGAGTATACACCATCTAACTGACGGACTTCAATAAACGTCATTTCTAATATTATTTTGAACGATTTTCATATTTTTGATCAATTCTAACTATCTATTCTGTCCAGGGCATTTTCTAGAGTTCATTTTTGATATTCATTTCATGAAATAAATAAATTTTCAGGTAATTTCTGTATAAAAATGAATAATTTCATTATTAACCTAGGTGAATAATGAGCTACTTCTCATTAGACAGATATGAGATGAATAATAAGGTATTCTCGTGTTGGTGGTTAAAAAAATATTCTATAGTCCTAGCTGGGAGAGATTTTCATCAACACTACTATTTTTTTTAGTGTACTTATGGTTTCACTTCGAATCAATACTCGTATTACTTTTCTCAGTGTATCAGGTAGTTTAAGTTTCAATGCCTCGACATATTTCCGCTCAATATCGTGTAAGTCCGACTTCAAAGGAACCGACAAAGCTTTCGTCTCTTGTTAGATGGTGTACTCTGTGGTTAAAGTTTGGAAGAAAAATTTCAATTACCACCAACTCGTTAAAAATTGCCTAATGTCAAAGAAAAGGTTAGTTAACTTGACAGATCTCCGGACCACCCATCAAACGAGTAACGGTATAAGAGACATTTAAATTTGACAGTTATTGACGTTTGGCTTAGACAGTTAATTATTTAAAACTCTTGGTACTCTTGAACTGGAAAAATTGAAATTTGTAGGAAGCAGAATTAAATGTCAGATTCTCATTGTTGTAAGATAAGGTAATTGTTTAGTAATAAAAAACGATATAAAAGATACATATATTTATTAATAATTTTAACAAGACAATTAAACTATGTAAAAACATGCCGGCTGTATACATAACTTTCGTAAACAATATAATTTTTATAAATTTGATTCAGATTTGCTATATTTCAATAAAATTTGGCAGTTCAAAATAATTATCACCTGATTTTATGGCATACGATAATATATACGTACTTATGTGAAAATTGGACTCGAAGTAAAAGTCCAAGTCCCCTTAGGATGTTTATACATTCGTGCCCGACTGAGCACGTCATTTTGAAAGATTGCAGTGTCATAAAATAGAATTGACAGTTTTAAAGGCGACCATTTTGTGGAGCAGAATCCAGCGATGAATGTCGAAAGTAGGCATCGTGAAAAAGTTACCAAGAAACCCTGAGCGTTGATAATATATGGACAAATTTCTTATATTAAAGGGTTAACTTTGTTTTTACCGATAGAAGGCGCCATGTTTTGCTCTCCTTCGCTTCTTAAAACCATTAATTGAAGTACTTGTAGAAGAACTGTAAGAAATCCAGGAAAATGGAGAGAAGAAGACAGTAGACAGCAAAGGAAACATATTTTAAACGTTATGTATCTAATGAGACATAAACATAGAATTTTTGGGAGGTATTTTGATGAAATTTTAAAAATTGAGTGAATAATTTTGTATTTATATCACTAAATATTCTACTGATCCAAAACGATCTTAATAAATACCTCACTTCTAATATTGTTACTAAGCGATACGACTTTACGAAAGTCGCAGAATTTTTACGAAAATAATTTTAATTATCTTTCAAAGCTAATTCTCTAGGTAGAGACGGATCGGGTAATTTCTCGTAGCTGGGTTTAACTCCCCAGATGTCTTTACCGTACTCGATGATCGTTCGATCACTGGAAAATTTGCCAGAGCTTGCGATGTTATTTATAGCCATCTCCAACCATTTCGACTGGTTCTGAAATGAAAAAAAATTCATTCAATTATCCACGCAGAAGTGATGAACCTTTGGACATTACATGCAAGCAAGAATAAATTCATTGAAATTTATAACAAATAAAAAACGATACGGTTTATTAACATAAACATAAAAAGGTTATCATGGTTAGCAGTTCTCCAGCAATATGTGATGTTTAGAAGGTCAGACAATGTTTATACGTACGTGACCTAGGACATATATATATATATATAGTTAAGAAGGAGACTAAAGTAGAATGATTAAGTAATAATATTTATTCGATTATTGATATTCTAATAAAGTCTAAGATATTCTATTCAATTCATTATAATTTATACTAGTAATGCAAGATGTAGTTAGTGTTAATAAAAATAATATCCCAGTGACACCCTAGTTTTATTGCAAGGACCAGGAGGTTCACATGTTCCATTGAACTTCCCGACAACACAAACTTCTTTCGCATCACCGACATGCTGATGTGACGTTTACATACCTGATACACGGCGCTGACTTCATCTTGTTTCTTTATGTAAGCCTCATAATCAGCGAGTAAGAAGAACCTATCGTACTTGAGTAAAATATCAGCCAAATCCTTGAACTCGTCTGGATTGCCGGGACTGAAGAAACCGTTTTGAATTTGATCTACGGCTTGTTTCAACTCTGGAATTTTATTGTAGTATTCCAAAGCGTTGTAGCCCTTTCTCTTGAGTTCTTCTACCTCGTCATTGGTCATACCGAAGATAAAAATGTTTTCTGTTCCCATTTCTTCGGCCATTTCGACATTAGCACCGTCTAGTGTGCCGATCGTAAGAGCGCCGTTAAGTTGGAATTTCATGTTACCTATCAAAATAAAAATAGTTGTGATGATTAATTACCACCAAATAACGATAGTCTCTTAGTAGATAATCAAAACGGGTTGTGGGCCACCATGGGCGTCCCACGTTTGGTTTACAATCCCCGTTGTTTTGGTGACTAAGAAATTAATTTGTATAGTTTGCTATGTATGGGGGGGGGGCGAAGTAGCACGTTGGGGGACGCCACTGTGTTGTGTGACGCATATGAATCGTACAATGAAACGTCGCACGTGCCGTTAATCACGCCAGGCCAGTGCCCTTTTTGCAAGGAGCGTTTAAATGTAGCTCTTACCAACGTTGCCAAGTGTAGTCCTAAACTAAAACGTTTGTGTTTTGGAAAGTAAAAATATTTTAATAATGATATTTATCACGAATGCATAGATACATTTTCCCTAATCGAAAAATTGAATTGTGTAATTGACAGATTATTATAATAATTTTCAATAATAACCTAACTAAAACCACCCTACCTTACCCCCTACCCTAATCCGAATCGAAAAATTGAATTGTGTAATTGACAGATTATTATAATAATTTTCAATAATAACCTAACTAAAACCACCCTACCTTACCCCCTACCCTAATCCGAATCGAAAAATTGAATTGTGTAATTGACAGATTATTATAATAATTTTCAATAATAACCTAACCAAAACCACCCTACCTTACCCCCTACCCTAATCCGAATCGAAAAATTCTTCGTATTTTTAGTCAATTTTTGAAAAAAACAATAAGAAAATAAAAATAAAAATATCTTGACTCGGACACGACTCGAACCTGGTACCTCTGTGTTAGGAGCCCAGCACACTTACGCTGGGCTAATCTCTGCACACAATAATGATATCGTATAGAAGGTTAAAAGAACCGTGCGCGCTTCGCATGAAAGCCGAGCGCCACCGGAGATACTCGATGGCGCCCTTTTAGTTTAGGACTACACTTGGCAACGTTGGTAAGAGCTACATTTAAACGCTCCTCTTTTTGCATTGCATGATTCATGTGTGTCATACAACACAGTAGCGTTCCCAACTTCCTACTTCGCCCCCTCCCCCCATACACAGTACACTATCAATATTAATTTTCTTAGTCACCAAAACAACGGGGATTGTAAACCAAACGTGGGACGCCCATGGTGGCCCAGAAACCGCTTTGATTATCTACTTCTCTTCTACCATAAAATTTGTGTTCGATTTTGCGATCAATTTTATGCTACAATGTAACGTCAAAAGTGCCGTTAATCACGCCAGGCCAGTGCCCTTTTTGCATTGCATGATTCATGTGTGTCATACAACACAGTAGCGTTCCCAACTTCCTACTTCGCCCCCTCCCCCCCATACACAGTACACTATCAATATTAATTTTCTTAGTCACCAAAACAACGGGGATTGTAAACCAAACGTGGGACGCCCATGGTGGCCCAGAACCCGCTTTGATTATCTACTTCTCTTCTACCATAAAATTTGTGTTCGATCTTGCGATTAATTTTCGTCTCACCCGTATCCCGTATAATGTTTAGTGACAAAAAACGAAAGGACTGGCGCTCTTCGTTTCCTTTAATTTTGCTACCGTCACAATAACGATTTCAGAACTAGATCGGTTCTCACTCAACAACTCTTACTTAAATGACTTTCAAAGTTTTTTAAATACTCAGCATTTCACAGAAGTTTCCCAATCAAAAATAAACAGAAAACAACTAACGTTTAATAAGAATCTTAACATAAATACACCGCTACACCCTACAAATGGAAATGCCGATCGGCTGGATCTACTTTTTATTGCGACAGAATCGTATCAATTACAGACTTCATGGTCCTTCGTTTAGACTCGTACCCATGTTAGTTGGGGGTACAAGAGTTGATCACGATCTTTCTAAGCCTAGGGAAACATGCCACTGTCTTTCAGGCAGAGGTAGTGGCGGTGCAGAAGAGTTGATGAGACGGGAGGTGGATAACCAAATAATAATATAATATCTGTTGCTTACCTGTTCCTGAAGCTTCGGTACCGGCGGTGGAAATTTGTTCGCTCAAATCAGCAGCGGGCATAATCTTCTCAGCCAAAGTAACTCTATAATTCTCCAAGTAAATAACTTTGAGTTTATCTCCGACAATAGGGTCATTATTGACGACGTTTCCTACCATATTGATAAGTTTAATGATCTTCTTGGCTGTATAGTAGCCGGGAGCTGCCTTGCCTCCAATCATAATAGTTCTTGGAGTAAACTTAGCCGAAGGGTTTTTCTTTATTCTATTGTAAAGGGTAATAATATGGAGACAGTTGAGAAGTTGTCTCTTGTATTCGTGGATTCTTTTAACTTGAATATCGAACATCGATGAAGGGTTTATTTTGACGCCGTAATCTTTTTCAATAAGTTGGGCGAATCTTAATTTGTTTTCTTGTTTAACTTTCATAACTGCCCTTTGGAAATTGGGATCTTTAGCCCATTTCTTCAATTCTGTTAATTTATCGAGATGATTGGTCCATTCTTCGCCTATTTTGTCTGATATTAAATCGCTTAAGCCAGGGTTGCATAGTAGAAGCCATCTCCTTGGGGTAATGCCGTTTGTTTTGTTTTGGAACTTCTCTGGGCTTAGTTCATAGAAGTCCTTGAACCTTTAAACAATTATTTAAAGCTGTATATTTATAACAATTCAATAAAAAAATACTCCTCGGGGTATAAAAATACTTACAAATCAGCTTTAATAATGTCAGAATGAATTCTAGCGACGCCGTTAACAGCATGTGAACCAACGATAGAAAGATGCGCCATATTGACTCTCTTGTCACCATCTTCTTCAATCAAAGACATTCGCCTCATCCTATCTAAGTCATTGGGCCAACGTTTTTCGATTTGTTGTAAATGCAAGAAATTTATGTGATAAATGATCTGTAAATGTCTTGGAAGGATATTTTCTAACAAGGATGTTGGCCATCTTTCGAGAGCTTCCGGGAGAACGGTGTGATTGGTGTAAGCACATGTCTTGACAGTTATATCCCAAGCTTTTTCCCAAGAGACACCTTAAAAAAACAAAAATGTAACATTAAATGAGTTAGGTTAGGTTTAAATTGACATTTCAAGTGGATTGGTTGCAGGTAACTTTTGTAGATATCAAAGTGGCAACTGTCAATGTAAAAAATGTTTAAGGAAAATACCATTTCAGTGGCCGTTAGATGCATTTAATCTTTTGTTTAATTTTAGAACATCCAAAAATACACAAATACTGTTTTGGACTGATAAACATTTTTTAATAAAGTTATTTTAAAAACAAATGTCTATAAATACAAAACAAGATAATCTATCTGCTATTATGCACTTGTCTGCATTTTGTTTGTGTTTTTTATCAGCTTTTTGAATTCTTAAAAAAATGTTTGTAAATTTTAACTATTTTAAGAACTTGAATTTAAATAACAGATGACCTCTACCACTGAGACCTTGGGCAGGTATATTACGCAAGTTCCTTACTATATATTTACCAATTTTTTATCCTTGAAATCAGACTTGACAACAGAGCATTTGGTACAGGGTTAATCATACGTAAATTAAGTTACGGGGGCCTTTTTGGAGGGCACGTTCCGGACCCGGTTCATAATTTGTTGCTAATTTGTTACTAAATAATTGATTTTGTTGCTCCAGCCGTTGCCGAGAAACGCGTGGTCCCTAGGGTGGCCAAGTGCAATATCTCGGTAACGGAGGAAGCTAGCGATACGAACCAGGCGGCATATTTTGTTGCTAATTTGTTGCTTTAAGGTGACTTTACCGAAAAATTCCAAAAACCACCCCTACATGTCAAACTCACCTCCGTGACTACTTGCAGTAGCTCGGGAGCATGACGAGCTAGCGACACGAACCAGCCGGCATATTTTCTTGCGAATTTTTTTTTAAATTCATTTTTGAAAATTGCAGAGAATACAATTTACCAATTTAAAAAAAATCCTAGATCGCATATACAAAAGCGAAATTTACTTTTTGGATAAAAAAAATAGTGCTAGTTTTGAAAAAATACAACGTTAACTATTACGTAGTGGAAATTTTATATTATTTTGAAAATGAATATATGATGAGTATTTGATAAGGAAATGGTTTTTTTAAGCGATAAGGCCGTTTTATAGCAACAAAATATACCATGGTGTTTGTTGGACAAGTAATTGTAGGCTTAAGATAGAGCAAAAGGCTGTCGCAACTTAAGATCACAGTAGCGGGGTTCACATTGATGCATCTTGAAGCAACAAATTGGCAACAAAATATGCCGCGAAGCTTGTTTGGGCAACTAATTCTAGTCTCGAAACAAAGCAAATGGCTGCCACAGCTTAATATCGCAGTAGGGTAGGACACTTTTTGAAGATTTTTTAATTATTTTAGCAACAAATTCGCAAGAAAATATGCCGGCTGGTTCGTGTCGCTAGCTCGTCATGATCCCGAGCTACTGCAAGTAGTCACGGAGGTGAGTTTGACATGTAGGGATGGGTTTTGGAATTTTTCGGTAAAGCCACCTTAAAGCAACAAAATATGCCGCCTGGTTCGTGTCGCTGGCTCGTCTGACTCCCGAGATATCGCAGTTGGCCACCGAAACTTAATACTACGCGAGGGTGAGTTTGACATGTAGGGGAGGTTTTTGAAATTTTTTGGGAAAGCCATCTTAAAGCAACAAATTAGCAACAAAATATGCCGCCTGGTTCGTGTCGCTAGCTCGTCTGGCTGCCGAGATATCGCAGTTGGCCACCCTAAGTTAATATTACGGTAGGGGACCACGCGTTTCTCGGCAACGGCTGGAGCAACAAAATCAATTATTTAGTAACAAATTAGCAACAAAATAGCAACAAATTATGAACCGGGTCCGGAACGTGCCCTCCAAAAAGGCCCCCGTAACTTAATATACGTGTTAATCATTATAAATATCCCAGCCCCTACCATAGTTATTATTGTAAAAACAAAAAAAAAAAAAAAATTTTGAAATATAAGTTAAGTGGTTACTAACTAATTTTATTATAACGTTAACAAAAGTACAGTGGCGTGCTTAGTTTAGGGGCTACAAAAAAATTATTTGTTTTTTTAAATGAGACACCCTATATATTATTGAATTTTTGAAAAGATGTTTTTCTTCTGATTTCAAAAATATACCATGTCATACCCCTGTCTTACACCGTTCTTGAGATATTAAATAAAAGTTTTTGTCAACATTTAATTAAAATTACAAATAATAGATAGATAACGAATATAACAGATAAATAAATAATAACTTATAAAAGTTGTTCGAAGTGTCCACCATTATTTTCAATACATAATTGAAAACGTCTAATTAAATTTTGAATTGTATCAGAAATGCTTGATTGTTTACATTTAGATTATTTATTTCTAATTGAATTCGGTCTTTAATGACTTGAATACAGTCATTATTATTATTTATTATGTCTTTTAAAAACCCCCCCAAAAAATGAGTCCATAGGGGATAGATCTGGACTGTTAGGAGGCCATAATATGGTTCCATTATTCCCTATCCACATGCTCTTTAGCAGGTAGAACATTATGCGGTGTAAGACAGGGGTATGATATGGTATATTTTTGAAATCAGAAAAAAAAACATCTTTTCAAAAATTCAATAATATATAGGGTGTCTCATTTAAAAAAACGAAATTTTTTTTGTGGCCCCTAAACTACGCACGCCACTGTACTTTTGTTAACGTTATAATAAAATTAGTTAGTAACCACATAACTTTTATTTCAAAAATTTTTTGTTTATACAATAATAACTATGGTAGGGGCTGGGACATTTATAATGAATAACCCTGTAAACTGACCGTTTTCAAAAGTGGTTATTTTGCTGTAGTTAATTTTGAAAATATACGGGGGGTGCATAAATGTGATGTTTTTTATCTGAAATTTAAAACACTTTGTAGAATGGAGCAGCTGCAAAGTGTATCACCAGGTTCTAGTTTTTTATTGACGCTATCAGGGACAATAGGACAATCAGGACAATGAAAATATGATGGTTAAAATTTAACATAGGTTACCCCTCCGGACAAAATGCACGAAAGCGTTTAAATGAGCCCAAAAAGGAACTAAAAATAACATGTTTAATCTCTTAAAAATGTTATAAAAACTGAAAAATGACAATGAAAACCTGTAAATCGAGTAACATAAATTGATGTCTATTTTAAGATACTAGAATATAAAAATAAAGTTGCTTGAAAATATGATCAACACGAATTTTGTAAATATCCTCTAGTAAAAATGTTTACTAACGTTTTATCATTGACCCAAGGGTCATAGAAAATAAAAATTTGACACAAATAATATTTTTCATGATAAGGTTCAAATTTAACTATATATAAATGACTTACCTTCAATATCAATCAAAATTCTCATCAATTCAGGTATGGCCAAAGAAGGATGGGTATCGTTTAGTTGAATAGCTACTTTTGTAGGTAACAAATCGAAATTGGTTCTTGTAGCTTCACGAGTACCAAATTTGGCAGCTTTGAATCTTCTGATGATGTCTTGTAAGGTCGCAGCTACCATGAAGTATTCTTGTTTCAATCTAAGTTCTTTTCCTTCAAAGCAATTGTCATTAGGGTAAAGAACTCTGGATATATTTTCTGCTAGATTCCTATCGAGTACGGCTTGGATATAATCACCATCGTTGACTAAAAACAGTGGAAATATAAAAATTATTATTCATTATTTGTAAGAAAGGAAGTAATACGAGTTGGAAAGGTTATTGGTGAATAATATAACGTACTTACAAAATTTCAAGTTGAAATCAACCGGCGATTTTGCGGACCATAACCTCAAAGTGTTGACAACGTTATTTTGATAGCCGGGAATGGGGTTATCGTACGGTAGGGCAAAAACTACTTGAGTATTTACCCATTTTTTACCCTCATCAGTATCTTTAACGTATCCATAGAAGTTTACAGGAAGCATATATTCGGGTCTTGCTTTTTCCCAAGGATTTCCATATCTCAACCAATCGTCTGGTTCTTCTTGTTGTTCACCGTTGATGATTTTTTGTGCGAAAATACCGTATTCGTATCGGATGCCATAACCGTAAGCTGCCATTCCTAAAATAAATATTTTGAAATAAATTTTCTTCATTTACCATTTCAAACTTCGGTGGATTTCCACAGATTCGATTGTTAGTCGTAAAGGATGAATTAAAATGACAATTTTCATTTCTTGAAACAATAGTGACAAATCGCATTTAAGGTTAGTAACTTGAATGACAAGTGACAGCTTGGCAGTAGCAATAATCTCTAACATGATGCATTTTTGCAAGTGATGGTCCTCCTATACTTAACAATTTGTTGAATGTGTTACAGGTCATTCTTAGATAATTAACATATTTTTGATCATCACACAATCGCATTTCTTGGACCAAATTATAAAATGCGCCCTTTTTTAATTTTACCGCACCCTCAAAATAAAAAATTATATTGGAATTTCAAGAAAATGGTATATACAGAGAGAATCATTAATAAGTGCAAATATTTACAATTATTAATGTATATCTTATAACCTACAAGCATTTTTATTTTGAAAATAAAATTCCACACATATATTGAATGGTATGTATAGGGTTTGGCTGAATGCCACTCAATATATCTAGTTACATTTTTTATTGTGACCAAGAATAAAAATCAGGAATATTTTAATAGCAGATGGTTTTCTTGATCCCTATTAATATGATTAACATTGGAATTCATTTCAACATTTTTGGATAGCCCTGTATTACATATAAATGTTAGATTCGTGTTTGCTTTGAAATAGCATTTTTTCCCATTACAATTTATTTATTATTAGTAAACAATCAAATATTTAAACCCTGTATAATTTTTTTTTGTAAAACCACATTAACCTTTTTGTGATCATAATTTTTGTTTTTACTTTAAACAAATCTGTAGTATGTTAAATGTCTAGTAAAAATTCATTTCAACTAGATTATTATTTATAAATATAAAAATATCACACACTTAAGGTTATCAGCAAGTCAAAACTTCATGTTTTCATCTATTCCAGACTTTTTAATGATAATGATCTCCATACAGCTTTCTTTTTGCAAGCAGAAATCCAGACCTAATATGTCATCATCCATTGTTAGTATTAACTATTTGATTGTAGAAAGTTTTTAACAAATTATTTTAAAAAACATTACCGATATTTATATTCAATATATAAGAAATGTTCATATAAAGCCTGACTTGAAAATTGTTACCTAGAGTTGCCATGGAATCTAAAAAGCATGCAGCTAGACGTCCCAAGCCTCCGTTTCCCAGACCAGCATCTTCTTCGATGTCTTCCAATTCTTCAATATCTAAACCTAACTGATAGAGAGCTTCATCTACAGGTGTTTGTATTCCCAAATTTATCATCGTATTTTGTAAGGATCTGCCCATGTAGAATTCAAGGGAAAGATAATAAACTCGCTGAAAATGAAATCATATAATTCAGTCAAAATGAACAATAAAGAAAAGTATTTATAAGAAAGAATTTTTTTTAATCTAATAATTACTTAATATAGACAGTTTTTTTGATAATAGTTTATTTAAAAAATAATTTGAATTACCTACAAGCCTTATAAAATGTTTAGATTGGATCCAGTTTTGAACAGAATTAATTAAAATTACCAGATATTATTTTTATAGTGGAGTAAAGAAAAGTATTTGACCTTGATCAATTTATTTAATTGTTTTTATTTCTAATTTATGAGTTGAACTGCCTTAATAATTATTCTATTAACAAATTTCTTACTCACTATAGCTCAAATTTTATGATTGAAATATTTATTAGTCAGATCCACATGACATACTTGTAGAAACTAGGGACATTAATATACCATTTTATTTTGTAACACTTTTAAAACTAGGATAATTATATTATGAAACCAGATATTCCTTTTGCACTATTTCAAGTTTTTTAAAATTAATTCCTTTTTCTCTGAATAATTTCATTAAAAACTGACTACTAGTAGTGTGTGTGGTTTATATAATATGTATATTAAATATAAGAAGTTTAAATTCATTTAACAACTATCAAAATATAAGGTCTTAATAGTTATGTTTTAATTTTAGACAATAGTCTTAGAATCAAATTTATTTTACACTATATTTTATTATATATTTAAATTTGTTTGAAAGGTGGTGCCAGAAATACTATTGAAAATTTGGCATCAATTACTTTTCCTATATTACTCATATTTAAAAATAAGAGTGGGTGGTGGGTAAAACTTTTACTGTTTATTATCAACACATAACTATGGGAAAATGTTTTTGTTTAATGATATTTTGAAAGTGAACCCAGAAATACATGCAATTATTGGAATCTGTAGACTTGAGACACCACAATTGTTTTTGTTCAATCATTTGTTGTTAATTATATTCTATTAATTCTATCAATGGATACCTAAGTTGGATAAAATTCTTCAATATACAGGACTATCAGTAATGCTTTAAAAATTTGCATCAGAGAAAAATTATTTGACAACAATAAAGAAACTGTTTTAAAATCCTAAATGTGACTATAATTACTGGAAAATTACTGTTTACAATTAATATATTAATGATTCTATTACCAACTTTGTGTGACAAATTAATTGTCAATTAATTATAAATAAATTGAAAAAAAATTCATTAAAAAACTCTGATGGGTACTTTTATACATTTTTATATTTCAAACTGCCCACTTATAAATAATGTTTTTAATTATCACTATTTTTACATACCTTGGGATCTTTTTCATAATAAAATTGTTGAGTTCTAATCCATCTAGACACCAAGTGGTCTTTGACAGTGTGAGCCAAAGCAAAATAATAATCTCTGGAAGTTGCAACATTCCTATCTTTGACAAGGGTGTAGTGCAGGTGTCTGTTGAAAGTTTTTTTGATTGCATTCACATCGTCTAGTTCAGCAATGCCTCTAACACTGATTTGTTTCCTCCTCTCTGTATCAGATTGTGGAGTAGCCATTCTGTAAATATTACTTACAGCCGGTATTGGTAAGTGAAAAAGCGGAGATATTCACTAGATCTAGTACCTGCTATTGAGCCGGCACTTTGACTGTAGTGGTATTTTCGTGAATTAACTTATTTTCTTTGATTAGGGGTCACCTTGTGATACCGAATAAACTTATATAAATGATATCCGGAATACGCATGCCTGCAATTTACCGTGCATGAGATATATTCATGCCATAGGCGTAGCATAAAAGTGACAAACGCAAGTATAAAAGCGTTAGAAAAAAATCCAATACATTTTCTGTTTAGTTTTATGTCGCCTCCCACCGTACAATGGAATTAAGAATATAAGATTTCATGTTACGCCTAGGTAACTTATTTGAAATTGCCAAGAAAAATTTGTTTTACGAATCGTACACGTACATTTCTCAATCTATTGAAATACGACTTTCAAATTAACATCATTGGGATAACACCTGAATCTGTTTTGTAATTATTAAAAAAAATAGTACTTTTACTTTCTTAATGAATGGATGACTATCAAATTAGAAGATTAAATCCGAACTTGAGTATCAACTTCCTTCTTCACATCCGCGAAGCTTCTTAAACAATCACAATAACGCATTATAAATTATAATAGGTTCCCACGAGAACCCATCTGAATGATATACATCTAGGAGATATTGTGAGTACCATATAACTTTTATGTTGAAGAAAGCCAGATATTGCCTCATGGTCTCTACGTTCTTATGCCTTTCAATATCAATAGTGCATTGATTACCACCACCACATAAATATAAACGATATGTATACAGGGTCGTATCGACAGATACAAAGTGGAAGAATACAGACTGATTCATAAAGAAATAAATGAACTGATTAGAATCAGAAGGTGCGTATATGTATAAATATTATTATTTGTATGACCTTGCTTTGGTACTATCATTCAAATTGGTAAGTTTCTATGACGTAAAATTAAGAATGTTTCATTTGTTGAAAGTTTTTAATCTCATAAATATTCTAAATCCGTCCCTGTGTTTATCTGTTGACGAGTTTCTTATGAACTGGGTACTTGAGGTGGTACCCATTCTCATTCGTAGAAGGCCAAAGAAGTAATGTTATTTTTCAGCCATGTTTGTGTTAGTTCGGTCCTATAAGCTCGAAATTTGATTTGTCGTTTCTCCTTTAGTGTACTTAAGTGTCAGACTTGCGCGTCGAAGGGAAATTTCTTAAAAAAATTCATAAACATTGGTGAAATCAAAAGCTATCACTATGAAGTGAAACTACGAAGTGATGTAGTGACCCAGATAATTTTAAAGACCAAGCTATAAGTGCATGTGTTAATGTATTTGACATGTTTTAGTTGTTGAAAAACATTTATGAATATGGTATCTTGAAACGTTTTGGTGTTGAAAAATGTCTAATAAAAAGGCAGTAATTGGTAAAACCAATGCAGAATCTGTGATTCTACCGCCGAGGTATCAACCACCACCTATGCCCACAGGGCAGGGCATTCTGAAAAATTCACCCACTGAATCAGCCAAAAAGCCACAAAAAACTGGGGAAAATATAAAACCATTGTATCCTAACAACGACCACCAGCAAGGGAAATATTTTCCAAACCCTCAAACAGGTAAAACTTTTGTTTACATATTATATTATTTAAGAAAGTTAGGAACGTTCTACCTACATAGAAAGATCACAAAAATTAATTTTATTCCTTAAAAACTAGTTAGAATTTATAAAAATTGTGGAAATATACAAGGCTGGTTCAATATTTAAGTACTTACCATTCAAAACAACATTCTCTTACCTCCCAAAGCTCTTATTTTAATGTAGGATATATGGCTAAACACGGGAGGTGATGATAAATAAGGGTATTAGGTGGTTATTTTAAAATTTTTTATTGAAATACATGAAAAAAACTTGTTTTAATTTTAATTGGGGTCACAATAACTTGCAAACAGAATGGCATCCCAGTTAGTAAATGTTTTTGTATTTATATGAAAAATGAATCTACAGTCTTAATTTTTTAATATATTTAGGAAGAATTCAACATCATCAATATCCTCCTCCAGCCAGGCATCCTCCAGATGACATTCGGACAACTCAAATTCAAATACACCAGCACGAGAATCCTCCTGCAAGACCACGCTTACCAGACGATCCAGGGGTACCGCAAATTCATATAGACTTACGAGCCCCGCAACAACGTCAACCTATTAGATATGATGACGAATTTCTCAGGCCTGAAATGTTGAAATTCACACGCAAACAAGAAGACCCGCGGTTCATAGATCCTAACAGACAGTTTCAAGTAAGACATTTTTTCTTACATCTTATTAATATTTCAAAATATAGATCTTGATGCGCCACTGTATTTTCAGGGAGTATTTTTGGAATTGCGATCTTTGAAAGAAGCCAATCAACACTTGGCTGATGACAATCAGGAACTCAGAGATCTTTGTTGTTTTTTGGACGATGATCGACAAAAAGTTAGTTACAAATTATATTATCACAAATTAATATCATTATTACCTACCGTAGTCATTTTTATTGATATTTATCTAATTTTAACAGGGACGAAAGTTAGCTCGAGAATGGCAACGTTTCGGAAGATACACCGCCAGCGTTATGCGTCAAGAAGTATCTGCATATCAGACGAAACTTCGAGAATTAGATAACAAACAACAAGAATTGATTAAAGATAATTTGGAATTGAAAGAATTATGCTTGTATTTGGACGAAGAACGAGGAAATGGTTTGTATATTATAATTTATAAATTCTGAATGTTATTTTTAAATCCTTTTTTTACAGGTTCGTTGTGTCCCAATTGTGGCAACAGCACCGGTGGTAATCTTAGAGACGACGGAGACGGTTCTAGTTCCAGTACAAACGCTGACGAACCCGCGATACCTCAACAATTTACGCCTGGTGGAAATACACAAAGAATATCTGAAAGTAGGGAGAGGATTTTACATGAAAGTTTGGCAAGACAGAGAAATACTTTTAACGGTAACTATAATTATATGACTTAATCTCCTTTCTTTTTGTTGTCATCTTTATTAACGTCATGCCCTGATGAATCTGGTGATAAACAAGCGTCCTTTGTACAACACGTGTTCGAATTAATTTAATTTTGATTTTGTGTTCCTTCAACATTGTTTCAATTGCTTAGGTATTTTAAAAGCTATATCTGACTGTTTATAATAAAAAGGATTATTAAATCAATACAAAACAACCAAATTACAAATCTAAAATGATTGTTTATCCTCAGGACGACTGTCATTAGTGTCAACT
This sequence comes from Lochmaea capreae, assembly GCA_949126875.1. Lineage (NCBI taxonomy): Eukaryota > Metazoa > Arthropoda > Insecta > Coleoptera > Chrysomelidae > Lochmaea > Lochmaea capreae. The sequence continues at coordinate 5,202,794 of OX421408.1, forward strand.
TGTCAGTTGGTGGACATGCCCTATTTTTCTAAACGTTGCGATTAAAATGGCGGCTGCTCACAACGATCAGTTAACAAAAGAAGCGTTCAGCATTAAATTGATTATCGCTCTGATAGCGATACGTTGGGATCAATGCGACCATTGTTTATAATTTATTGTTAACCAGTTATTGTTTTTAGATCAAATAATGCAGTACGTAAGGAGCTTAGAACAAAGAGTGAAGCAGCTGGAAGATGACAAACGAACTTTAACCAACAAAATTAACCAAATTGCCACACAAACAGGTATGAAAACGATCACGTTCTAGTATGTTTAAATATTCTTTTCTACTGTATCTCATTTTGTGCTTTTCTACATTTTAACCGCATTTACATTGAATTAAAGACCAGAAAAATTGGTTCAATACTCAATTAACACGTTAATTGTCTTTTTAAATTTGGTTATTCTTCATTATATTTTTTGTAGTTTCCTTGGGGGTGATTTATTGATTGGTTCAGCACACCAGTCAAAGGCTTAGAGTCGGCACCTCAGCCTTTTTGTGCTCTTGGTTGTGCCATTTATGTGAATAGACCAGTAGCCCTTATCAGGCTCAACAGTCTTTTCACTATATCCTTCTTGGAGAAATCCTTCCTTAGATGTTTTAGTCCTAGGAGTCTATTTATCACTTTGGTGCTTCCAAAAACCTATATTTAATGTGTCTTCTGCACTTTATAACCGAGATACAGGGTGTTTTATAAATTAATCGTATTTCTTTCGAACCTCATAACTTCCGAGTTACGCTGTATATTATTTTGAAATTTGGTACACGTAATAACCATTACCTAGAAACTCCATCAAAAGCATCTCCAAAAAGATAATGCAGGTCCGGCTTAACAAAAAATTTCAAAACTCGTCTTTCCTAAAAACAACACCCTGTATATGGATTTTTTTTAAATCGCTCTTTATAATTGGAAAGAGTATAAAAAATCGAATCTACTTATTTCCTTTTTATTTTTCCGCAGACAATTTTACTACCAAAAATTGACCGTCAAAGTTATAATTTATACACTTTTTGGGGGTTAACAATGGTATCGGAGAGGTTTTTTTTTTATTTTTCAGCTTGAAATGAAATCTATTTAATGCATCTAGAGAAGCATCCTAGAAATTCAATTGAGTTTGTTTGTTTACGAGTACAGACCACTAAAAAATGTGATTACAGGGCCGTACTTAGGTTTAGGTTAATATAGGTTTTTGGAAGCATCCCCATCTACAGTTAAAGTTACGCCCTTTCCCAATGAAACACTCTGTATATGCATGTGCTTCCTTAGGGTACAGTGACTGGTGAGTAAACCCGTCACTATCCTCATCTGGCCCCTGCTAATAAGGTTTAGTATTTCATTAGTCAGCGTCTCCGAGGGTTTTTTGACCAGGAGTTTGCTGTGTTCCTGTTTTGGCACGTGTCTCCAGTACGACTGATGTTTAGTTTGAGTCCACCGAGATATACATCTGCTTGTAGCAATTTTAGATATCCCAAATACTGGTTCAGGACCAGTGAATGCAGTCTCAGACCCTAGCTTCGCTACGATATCTGCCTTTTCATTTCCTAAAATGCCTTTGTGCCCCAGGACCCACTTAATAGTAACTCTATTATAGTTAGCCAGGGTTAATAGTTTTTGTAGACAGTCCCAGACCAGTCTAGATCTGATCTGAGGAGATGCTAAAGATTTTAGTGCTGCCTGATTATCAGAGAGTATAAGGATCTTTTGGCCTCCATACCCCCTTTCGATATTCAGTTGCAAACACTTGTCGATAGCGTAGATTTCTGCCTGGAAGTCTTTGGGGTATTTACTTCTATGACCGGCCCTGATATTAAGTGATGAATATATACGAGAAAAGTGCCTCACTAGGTTTAGGAATTAACTGATTTCCAATATTAGAGTTCCTGCGGGAAGAATTGACAGCAAACCTTTTCAAATAAACAGAACAAAACTAGAAAATTCAGGAAAAAAAGTACAAGCCTTAAATTTCGTAACTGAGTATTATGAATGAATTTCCCTAATTTTCTCATTAATAAGAAGATCCAATTGCATAAAAATATTATTTTTCACCCAAGCCTTTGAAAAGAGAAGTTCGAAAGTAACGTGTTTTTGCATGTTTAAGGAGATCCAAGTTTGGCTGCACCTCAAGATTTGGGAGCGGGAATGTTAACAGGACGGCCGGAAGCAGTAGTTAGGGCTCTTCAGGTTCTCGAAGTTCGAGAGCAATTGGAAAGAGAAAATCACGAACTAGGTGTTGAAAATATGTCGGATACTACCTCCCAAGATATGGACGATGGCGAAAAGGCACTTGTTAGAGAAATGTGTAATGTAAGTACAATATTTGAATAAAAAATGCTTTTTTAATTGACAAATATTTACATCGAGACAGCTGTTCAATTGACATTCCTCGACGTTTCTGTCAAAATCATCCATTAATCTAAATCCCATCTTTTAACATCAAACTGTCAAATTGTATCTACTCTGACAATTGACATAAGTGTTTAGTAGAGACATATGTTGAAATAATTTACTTTTGTAGGTGGTGTGGAGGAAATTAGAAGATCCGAATACAACCGGGAGATGAAAAACGAATGAAACTAAAAACTGTCTTGCCTACAGTGCTGTAAATTAATGAAAAATAATATTTGTGCACAATTTTTTATAAAACGTTAATCTATTTATTATTTTTTTTACTTTAAATATTGTATTTTTTTATTTATAAAAGCAAAGTTTATATTTATAAATAAATTTTTGAGATAAATATTGTTTGAGTTCAAGTTTGCAAAAGATGCGATTTTAGAATGAAACTACCGTTACGTGACTTAAGTGGAGTTTTTACAACAAAAATAGTATATGGAAAATGATATTGCGCCTGTCAAAAATCGGTTTTATCAATGTATATTATTAGAGCAATCGCAAACGGTTAGAAACACGACTCATGTGCAGAAACACTGCAGTACAAACAAACTTAAGCTTTTAACTTCAATAAACTCCTAACCTAAAAACTTGCAATCCACCAACAATGGTGGATTCGATAAAAATTATGAGTATAAGAGAGTTTATATGTAAACAAGAATTTGTTTTAAATAAAAACTCAAGAACTAGAAGAATCTGAATCACTATCAGATGTTTCTTTCTTCTTATTATTTCTAACTTGACTGGAATTCCTTTTATTTTGTTTGCCGTTTCTAGGAACGCTACTTTTTCTTGGATAATTCTTCCCCGAATTATGTTTCATGAAACGCCCTCTTCTAGAATTAGAATCTTGTCGTTGATATTCCGTTCTACTGTTTTCTGAACGGCTTTGTCTAAAATCCCGATCATATGAACTACCTAAAATAAAATCAACAAAGGATTTTCAATAGTAGTCAAGTTCATTGTGGCTAGAGTTCCGCCGGCGGAGTTATAAATTTAAAATTAGAAACTTTATGTTACATATCTAGAAATACACCATAAATGTCATAATTTACGCAAGCGCGACAGGGTTATTCACTAATAATCATGTTTCATGATTACATTCCGTTCAACGGCAGAATAAAGTTTATTTTCGTAAGAATTCCGTCCGCACTTTGGTTTAGTATTATTTTAAGGGGAAGGGTGAATGCAATGATTATATTTCCTTCCCCTTCTTCAAATACACAATTTAAGGATATTATCATATTTGTAAGTTTAATTTTAAATTCATAGTTCCGCCGGCGGACCTCTAGTCACACTGTTAATTTAAACATAAATGACAATTACACACCTTGCGATTGATAAGTGTTGGTCATCGGATAGTTTCGTTGATTTTGTTGTGAAAACATACGGGGATCTTGATGTTGGTTATAATAACCAGAATTACCGTTCGGATTAAGATTACCCGAATCCAAATTGACGTTTAAGTTGTAATATGGATAATTTGGTTGCCCTAAAAATATAAATAAATAATTTCCCTACTATTTTATACAAAAACATGTGACAAGTGACAGTTGACAAGAGCGAACCGTAAATTCAGAGCCACCTTAAAGATTTCACTACAGTTTTCAACATACAGTAGAAACGGTGGAACTTTACCATCACGCGACTGTTACGTCAGCAACAATATTCAAATGAATCAAAACAAAACTTCTGTCAACTCAATAGAAATAATTGTTATGACTAATATTCCAAAGGTCGGCATTTTACGAATTGGTATTTAAAGAAGATATTTAACTTTTTTAATTGTATTTATTTTATTTATATGGTTAACATCAACATATTTATTAAAACTATCGATATACTGGGTGAATAAGTTACAAAATCCAAAATTAATAAGTGAAAATAACCTAAAAATTGATATATTCCAAAAATGATCCACACAAAGAATGACACTTTCGTGCTTATTAAGAACAGTCATTAGTGTCAAATGTGGAATATTCTGTCATTGGTCTAATATTAGGTGTGCTCAATATAAACAGAGTTTAAATAAATTTCATACATACCTTTATAATTATATTGTGGTGGATTTTGTTGGGGCACATTATTGAAACCTTGTGAATATCTTGGATCTGTATGCGGATAATTATAGTTGGCATTTCTAAAATCAGGATAATTGTTCCAATTAGATTGAATATTATTTCTAGGATTGTGGTGGTTTCCAAAATCTGATCGATTATTTCTAGGATCCATATGAGCGTTTCTAGGGTCTGGACGATTATTCTTGTGATCCATGTGAGCGTTTCTAGAGTCTGGACGATTATTCCTGTGATCCATGTGAGCGTTTCTAGGGTCTGGACGATTATTCCTGTGATCCATGTGAGCGTTTCTAGAGTCTGGACGATTATTCCTGTGATCCATGTGAGAGTTTCTAGAGTCTGGACGATTATTCCTGTGATCCATGTGAGAGTTTCTAGAGTCTGAACGATTATTCCTAGGATCTATGTAGCTGTTTCTAGAATTCGGTCGATTATTTCTGGGATTGTTCCTAGAGTGAGACCTAGCATATTTTCCACCTCTACGATCATTTGACTTGCCTACAAATAATTACTAAACCTCTAGAGTACAGAAAAAACAATAAAACCAAAAAATAATATGCAGCTTGAATGGAAACAATAAGATAGGGTGTAGACCAGGGTAGAAGCCTTTAAAAATAACAAAAAATGAAAAAAATAATAGTAGGACGAAACCCATTGGAAAAGGAGAATATTATCGATCTGAGGTCGGGAAGGGGAAGGGGGTGAGTTTTTAAGGGTAAAAAACGGTTTATCTCGATTTCCGGCAAAACTACAAGTCCTATGGAAAAAAACTCAAATGGCAGAGTTGTAGGTAATAAAAAGATCTACAACTTTTGCCTTTACACTTTTTTCACATAACCTCAAAATTTTTGTGGAAAAGTTCAAAAAAAAACCAAGTTCTTGGTTTTTTTATTTTTATCTTCTACAAAAAAAATTTTTTTTCACGAAATTTGGTGAAAACTTATCTTTTTATGTCCCAAATACACTGTAATTTATTTGATTAGAAATATTTATTTGTTCACCTTATTTTGACGAAAAGGCACCCGAATTTTCAAACGAAAGATTTATTACAGTAATATATATATATTTTTACACCATCGCAAAGTAGAGATTTCAACGAACAGAAAGGTCACCAACTTTTTGTAAAAAAACTGATATTTCGACGGGTGAATTTTCGATTTAAAATTAGGGTGCTTTTTCGATATTAAGTAAAAAAAAAAATTTCTAATCGAATAAATTACAGTGTATTTGGGACATGAAAAGGTAAGTTTTAACCAAGTTTCGTGAAAACAAAAAATCTTTGTAGAAGATAAAAATAAAAAACCAAAAACTTGGTTTTTTTAATTTTTCACATAAATTTTGAGGTCATGTGAAAAAAGTGTGAACACAAAAGTTGTAGATCTTTTTATTACCTACAACTTTGCTATTTGACTTTTTTCCACAGTACTTGTAGTTTTGCCGAAAATCGAGCTAAACCGTTTTTTTACCATCAAAAACTCACCCCCTTCCCTCTTCCCCTTACAGATCGCCCGTAAATGATTTTTTCTTTCATCTTTATAATATCCTCCTCATTTTCCAATGGGTTTCATCCTACTATTATTTTTTTTTGTTTCAAAAATTATCGACCCTGGGGGTCTATTCTCAAACAGTGACATTTTTTGTACTTTGTACTTTTGTCAATCAAGAATGTATACAAAAAAGTACAATCTCGCATGCGACAAAAAATGTCACTGTTTGAGAATAGGCCCCCTGGTCTATAGATTTTGGTAAGAGATACGATTTAGAAACTTCCATTAAAACACACGACTTACATACTAAAAAAACTTACCTCTATTTTTTAATTGATCTCGTTTCGAGATATAATATGAATCATGAACGTATTCTTCGACAGATTGTTCCTTAGAATTTGTTTGTTTTAGATCATGATAAAGAGCGTAGATTTTTTGTCCAAAATGATTTAATCCGAACAATCTTTGAAACATTCTATCGTTCATATCAAGATTCAATATCACGGTAGCGGACGATTGGGTTTTCGATGCAAGTTGAAATACTTTTTCGATTTCATCGTACTCTACAATTAGTTTTTTCAAATTTTTTTTGGTGGTTGTAACGCTAGAAGCCGCTGATGACTGCGATCTATAACAATTAAGTTCCTTCAAAGAAAAATCAAGATTTTTATGTCACAAACAAGGGAAAAGTAAATCCAACAGCTGAGAAGTGGGAGGGGTGAATTGGGGGGGTGCAAAAAGACTATATTGCGATTTCCGGCCAAAGTTGAGGTCTTAGAAAAAAAAGTTGAATGTAAAAGTTGTAGAGATCAAGAAGATCTACAACTTTTATATTTGTGACTTTTTCAGATAACCTCAAAATTAGCTCGAAAAACGCAAAAACTGCATTTTTTATTTTTAGTTTTGTCAAAAATTGTTCGATTTAAATAAAAATTTGGTAGAAGGTAGCTTTTATGGTCACAAACTATAAAAAAAAAAATTTCAAATCAAAATATTTAAAATTTTTCGAGTTATGACGTTTTTTCAGTAAAAAATTTCTCCTTTGGAAAATTCTCGAAATAAGTTCGGTGGATACTAATTTTTTTCGTTTTTCCCTCGTTCGTAATAACCCCACATTCAACTTCCACCTACGAAACTTTAGATAGAAAAGTTAATTCGCCTGGTCTAGAAATTTAAGTCCGCCATTTACGATGCGACGCACACTGTGTAAAAGAGAAGTAAGCTTGATATAACAGCTACTTCATATGACCACAATTATTTCGTCTTTTTTAAATCGATTACTTGTGAAAAAAGAAGCTAAGAGAAGTATAAATTATGTTTTATTGAATAATTTAGAAAGTTGCTAATTGCTAACTTCATCTTTATTTAAATAGTTGATGATTTGTAGTGAAAGTTGCAAACATTCAGGAATTCATAATTTTCAGTTTTTTTGTAAAATTTTTGCAAATTAGTACCTACTAATATACTTCTATAAAACACCAAAAATAATATATGAGTTTAACATACCATCGCCAACATACAATGCAAAATATGGATTCAATATTTTTTTAACAAATAATTTGTATCCCTAATCCCTTACTCGACGGCACTGATTTGTATTGGTTAAAGCATGCGCCGTATAGTTGGTAGGGTTATAAACTTCATGTGGAATAACAATTATTTGATTTTTTTTTGAGAAGGGAAAGGGAATACACCAGGATTCTTGAGATAATCACATTTTTTCCTTCCCCGTCTCGAAAAAATATCAAATAATTTGTATTCCACATGAAGTTTATAACCCTACCATCCATACATCCCTGTATTTAACACTTCCCAGGATACAGTTCCTATGTTTAACAAATTGACGTTTTGTTTGTTTGGGATATAACCCCGAAATCATTTTCCACTGGTGACCATGGAGAGGTACAAAATAAATATCATTTCATTATGTAGTTCAGTATTCAGTATTAGTTTGTATTATTTTCATACTTCTTTTATATTTATCAATTATGAAAAGCAACAAAAATGATCTAGTTTAGTATTCCTTTAACAATATAATAACAACTGCAGTGGTACTTTAATTTTGATAAGAGATAGTGAAAACCAATATTAGTATAACTAGCATATCAACAAAACAATTATTTAAATCATAAAGGGTAAGCAAAGTAAAGAATAAAAAGTTAGGTTAACATAAAATTACTTACTGTTCAATTAAATAAACAATATAATCCTTATAGCTGTCACTCACGGCAATTACTGCATTTTGTTTGATAAATAATGCTAAAATCACGCAGAACTGCAATATAATTTCATATTCCTTTTGTAATTCAGCATTTTTTAACTTTATCTGATCTTCGGTCTCTTTGTGAGTTTCTAAAAAAGATTTTAATGTCGAAATGCGACTGCTGATGTCTTCGTCTGTTTGAAGTTCTTCTTGGATGGAAGTAAGAAAATTTACATGCATGTGAAGTAAAAAATCACAGCCACATCTGTTACATAGTTGAGTGTTTTTATTTATAGAGTTACATTGTATTATATCAGGACATCCTGCTGTAAAGAATCGTATGTCTTTGCTGTCTAGTTCATAACATGAATGGCATATGTTTTTGTAGTGCCATTTATCAACACCTCGGACCTAAAAATGTATATTAATGAGCATTATATAAAGTAGAATTATTATTAAAAAAGGTACCCTGTAAACTTCTGCACATGAAGGCACTGCTGTGCAGACCAATAATGGTTCAGACATTTTTTTCTGTATAATGTCAGTAACTTTTGTTTTTTCTGTCTTCATTTTTGCAATTAAATCTAATTCTTTACTTTTATTATCATCCAATCTTTCCAATAAATGTTCATTATCTTTTATTAATTGGGTTATTTCAGCCAATGTTTTCGATAGCATTGCGATTGATTTCCTTGCAAAATTCAGTTCTAATATTTTCTTTGGAACATATGGAGTTATATCTTTTTGAAGGAACCTTATGAATCTATAATAGTGGAAAAATTGTTAATAAATTTATGAAGAACTTTGGTACTTACTTCCAACATTCTTTGGCAGAATGAATCCAGCTTGCTTCAGACTTATCCAAAGCAGATAAATCTAGCTGTATATTTTTTTCACGAGCTCCCAAATATCTAAAAGCTTCGTTATCAAAACAAAATATATTTCTTCTGGTATCCAATGGTATACTGATGCCAGTACTATTTTCAATACTCTTTATGACATTAGTTAAAACAGCCAATGTATCACCAGGTCCATAGTCTGATCCTTTGGTGTGAGAAAATAGAAAGCATATATTTTGAAGGGCTGATCTTTCAAGTAACGATAAAACTTGATAAATGCAGTAGTTGAAGTAAATCGTTTTCCTAGCATTAGTAGGTTTAAATAGAAAACATATGGCATGGATTTTGTCAAGTTTCTTAATGTAACTTAGTATGTTTTTACCATTTATATCATCTTGTTCAACTCCTCTAGTATCACCCATTCCTGGTGTATCTATCAGACGAACTTTTACATGACCTAAACAAAAAATTATTTACAATCTATTTCAATAATTTAATTAATACTGATAACTTGAAATTCATTTACCTCCAGCTATTGGAAATACATATGTCTTGACCTGCTGAGTTGCAGATTCCCCTGTAATTAACGTCTCATTTTTGTCCTTTTTGGAACCAATTTGAACATTACAAAATTTGCCATTTTTATCTTGAATCATGTAATTGGTTGGGATGATTTTGACAAGGCCTTTTTTCTTCGCATTATGGAAGTATTTTAGGGTTAAATAATTTCCCATTGAATTGATAAAGGTTGATTTTCCTACCCCTGTTTCTCCCAACAGAAGGATATTAATTTCACTGTCTTCTTTGATACTAAGAACTTCAAAGTCAGCTAAATCTACACTACTATCCGAGTCAGATGATGAACTTTTGTAAGAAGCCATTTTTAAGACTTTCTAAAAAATTATACCTAACATATTAAAAATTTAAAGATAAAGATTATTTGTTTCTGTTTCCCACTATTATACCTATAACTTTATTATCCAAACACACATAAGATAGTGTAAAGTGTTGGTATTGGAGTAAAACGTGTTCAGTAATAATTGAAGTCAATTAATCTCAAAGATGTCATATAGTGCTTAGCAGTAAATGTATGAACATTAGGAAGATAACATTTTTTCCAATGTTTCTGAGATTTAAAATTTCTCAAGTGTTGTGATAAGATTTCGCAGCTTCCACAGTGTGTAGTGTAGTCTTAAAAGTTGTTTAAACCCACTTCACTCACCTTCAAATGTAATAACAATCTAAACAGGAACACAAATATCAAATGCATGTCTCTTACCACTTACCATTCCTTAGGGGAAACCCAGAATCTACACAGTAGCAAGAAATTTACATAATATGCACATATATGAGAAAATGATAAATTAAATTCATCAAATCTTACCTCTAGAATATTAAAAAACGTTATCTATATAGGAAGTTTTAAAACTGGAAAAAATAACTATCTGATAAAAACGCTTTTTCTCGACACGTCTTCCGAGATGTACGAAACAAATCTGATCGATATATTTCGATTATTTGCCATCTCATTTAGGACCACAGATATTTATTTACTTCTATGGTTACAGCCGACCCATACTATTATTTCAAGTCATAGTTACTTGATTGTTACCCTTACACGCTAAAAAAATATAACATATAACTAACTATTGATTAAAAAAGAGAAAAACGGATTTCCATTTATTTTGGTTTTAAATAATTTAAAAAAATCGATGTTTAATCATACTGAAAATATTTTTTTAGATGTTGGTAGCAAGTCTATTGCAAAGTTTTCATTTTAAAAGGGGTAATTCAAATACATTTGATTTGAAATGGAATAAATGGATGTAAGTTTATTTGTCAAGGGTGCCCTAAAATTATAATATTCAATTTCATAATAAAAACATCAATTTAATTGATTGAGTGGCACCATCGTATTTATATGTTGGATGCCATGCTTAAAAGTGTTGATTGAGAGGGGTTAGCGGAGAGTGTGGTACGTCGTTCTCGTTTTTCCTCCATTTTATGTCGAAGTTTGATAGGAGTTTGGTAAATTCTATTTTATAATTACAATCAATTCTAGTATTCGTTTGAACCCACGTTAAACATCAATTTATTTTAGATCCTAACTTTGTGGTAAGCAAATATTTTCTACATCTATATAAAGTTATAAACAGTTTTCATGTTTCCTATGTCATTAATTATTAGTCAATTATTCTGTATCTAATTGAATCAAATTACAGCAACTATTTTTGAAATGCGGGATTCGCCAGATTCTACATCCAGAAAAAGTAGGAGCAAAAGCTCTAACAGTAGTGTCAGCAGAAAAAGTAGAAGTAGAAGTGCCTCTAGCGTATCAAGGTAACCTATTTAAAATAAATATATCATTTTCTAATTTATCCAAAGCATTTTTGTTAATTTTATTATCGTATTTGAAGAATCTGTCATTAATAAACAGCTTAAAACAGGTTTAATTCGAGTTTTTGTTCAACCAAATAGACATATGAAATAAATAACAGATGATTGGCACTACTACATACGAAAAGGATGTGATAATTAAAATAATTTAGTCTGTTTTTGCTTTACAATTTTACGTTAACTTATTATATCTATTAGATCTCGTTCAAGAAGTCGCAGCAGTGAAATTGATGGATATAGATTGCATATTGCAGACATAGGCGATGAGGTTAGACGTTCAGATTTAGAAAAAATGTTTTCCCCTTATGGATGCCTAAAAGAGGTTTGGATGACTAACAGTACCCCTTGTTTTGGATTTGCTGTATTTACTGAAAAGAAAGCAGCTGCAGCAGCTCTAAAAGCATGTGATGGAGCGTAAGTATATAACCATTAGATAATTGAATTTGTTGAATGTCTTTAGGTACCTGAATTTTACTTCTAAAAATGAACTCCTTGAACATGTATGTTAAAAAAAAATTTAAAGACAATAGAACAATGCTTATTGTAGGAAAAATTAAGTTTCATAATTTTATGTTTACATTACTACAGCAATTTGTTTTTTGGCCTTGAATATTTCAAATGGTTATTTAAACTTGAACCAAATTGAAATTAACACATTTTTTATTTGGGATTGAGACTCAAAAATACTTTAAAGTTAGATATCTACTGTATGTTCCTTGCTACATATTCTTAAAGTTCATTTGCAGTATTATAAGTAATTTTTTGTACTTCCAGAATATCTTGTTGTCAATTAGTATTGGCTGGGCTGGGAGGAACCCTCTGATCGATTTAATCCTCCAATAGTTTGTGTAGAGTTGTTTTTTAGGATATTCAACTTTGAAATACAATTTCCAGAGCAACGTGAAAACATATTATATTATGTAAAATATTGTTTGTTTCAGTGAAGTTTCTGGATGCCGAATTCATGTTACATACGCCAGACCAAGAACTCGTGGTTCAGGTCGACGTTTTTATAGCAGTAATATGAGATGTTACCAATGTGGTTACACAGGACATTTCTATCGCGATTGCCCCGACATTAATGGTGGAGACAAGAGAGATCGGTATTGTATACTTTTCAAACAATCTATGGTTGATAACATTTTCATAACAACTAAGTACATATTATATTCAACTGAAAGCTTTGCTAAGTACTTTGATCGATCTTTTTTATGTTGAAATCAAGATTTTTTTCAAAAATTGAAGTAATTATTTTGATAATCATAATGTTTGTTCCATTGAAAATTTAGACAGTTTTTGGCAAAGAAACAACTACTATGTTGCAGGGAACATAAAAACCATGGGCGTACGATAGTATTTTTAAAAGAGGAATAACTTATTTGTAAAAATTTAGATCTACCATGGGCGTACGGAAATGTTTTTAAGGGGGTTAATTTATTTTCATTTTATTTTAATCTCTCTTGGTCGTGCGGTAAAATTTTAAAAGAGGGTTGATTTATTTGTAAAAATTCCCCCTTATGTTAGGCGTACAATACCGTTTCTATAAAGTATTTACAAATTTTTAAAATGGCTTATAATTTCTATACCATGGACGTACGATAAATGTTTTAAAAGGGGTAATTTATTTGAGTGGTTGTCTATTCCTTTTTAATTGATTAAAAGATCAATCAAACCGATTCAGGACTTATTTATTATCACTGCTTTTTTTTGTTTAATAACAAATAGGCACCGTCACAATAACCATTTTTTTGCAAATTAATTTCACATTTAAAATGTTATACTTGGCAAAGTTTTCTTTCAGATCGTTACTTGAAAATAATTTAAATTACATCCCATTTTAGAAAGGAAAAGTGTTTTAGCTTGTGTAATCGATTTTGGACAAACTTTACTCATTTGATTCATTCCTAGTCTGTTGTATTAATGGCCGTATGCACTGCTTATAATAATAAATCTGTTTAACTAAACTGCCCTTGATGTTGCGTTGGTATGCACCGAACAACGTTTAGTTAAACCTGTAAGAAGTTTGATAACTGATAACATTCGTTGGTGACAATACTTGACATTATTTGAGTTTTGAGTACTCTAGTTTACAGTTATGGATGTGATGGCAGCTATTTGAATTCCGAATTACATGTCCTTCATTGACAGATCGTGCAACAGTTTAAATACAACTTTTTCTTGACAGTCACCTAATCAAATCTAATCAACCATTTATGAGGCATTGACATGTTATCCAAGTGTCAAAAAGAACAGTTTAAAGTGGAATGTCCAATATTGGGCGTTTAAGTTTAAGCATAGAATCATTGGTGTGTACCAATTCATAATTATAAACCAGTATAAACATGTTTAAGTATGAACGGTACATAAGGCAATTAAACAATTTTTAAATCGTTTAATAGTAATATTCGAAATTTTATTTGTTTTTTAGATTATTTTCAAATTTTGGGAATCTTGAGTTACGAGTAATTATTTTGCAAAATAACAGTATTTGGCCATTGCAAACGAATATTTTGTATAAATGGTTACTCGTTATATATTTATCAACAATATCTTATTTAATACATAAAAAAATAGGTGCCACAAGATATTGTGCATATATTAAAAATATTTTGTGTGAAATTTGGATTGTTTTGCCATTATTTTGAGAGTTTTAAATACAAGTAAAATCATTTTTAAGTTTAGGATAAAATAACTAAAAAAAATAGGCTTCTAACAGGGTAATATTTTTCTCTACCCTCCCCCAAATTAGTTGACAGTTTTTCTGTCAAAAAAAAAAGGTCAAAAGTAGAAGTATTAACATCTTTTGGACACCGTTGAACATTTGATTTCTTTTATGTAAAATAAAAAGTTGATTGAAACGTTGATAAATATAAACATTGCTTACTTAGTTACTTTTAGCCACGACGAGTTTCTTAGATGTTGTTCACCAATAAATTGCTTCACAGGTTTTGTTTTTCCCTAATTGTTGTTTTGTGATTTGTCAGGCACATGGTTGTATATTTATATGGTTTGGTAAAAAGAATAATGTATGGAATAGTATGATGGGCCATATTGAGTCGTTGACTTGGCGTGGACAAAAATAGCTTTTATAATGGCAAATTGGGTCTGGGTTGACATATGGTTTGATTGTTGGGTACATGTTTTTAGTTACGGCCGTTCTAGAAGGGGGGACCGAGAACGAGACAATAGAAGAAGATCTAGTCGCAGCGGTAGATACGATGACAGATCCAGACGAAGCGGCGGTGGCGCCAGCGGCGGCAGACGTCGAAGATAGATACATTCGAATTGCGTTATTTTATAATTTCAGGTAGTATTTAAAATTTTGTTATAGTACAGTCTCCTATATGGTGGTTATGTACGTCAAGAAGTCATTTCTGATATATTCAAAGTTTACCTAACAATATTATTATATTTTATACACGCGTTTATTTCATTCTTCTACACAATACTTTTTTGACAAATACACTTTTTAAAGTTAAAAATAATCAAAAATAACAAAAACTTACAATATGGTTGTAAAATGTGCTTATAGATACTACATTTCAGCTACTTACAAATGAACTACTAAAGGAAGACGTTTGTCTATGACCTCGTTTGACTTAACAACCTCTTGCTGTCGATGTTACTTTGACTCGAGATATCTTCAAGTACAATGTATAACGGTAGACAATTAGGTTGATATTCTATGCAATTGTCTTACAAATGAACTACCCAGTAGCAATATGACCTCGTTTGACTTAACAGCCTCTTGCTGTCGATGTTACTTTGACTCGAGATATATTCAAGTACAATGATTAACGGTAGACAATTAAGTTGATATTCTATGTGATTGTCTTACAAATGAACTACCCAGTAGTAATATGACCTCGTTTGACTTAACAGCCTCTTGCTGTCGATGTTACTTTGACTCGAGATATATTCAAGTACAATGATTAACGGTAGACAATTAAGTTGATATTCTATGTGATTGTCTTACAAATGAACTACCCAGTAGTAATATGACCTCGTTTGACTTAACAACCTCTTGCTGTCGATGTTACTTGAGATATCTTCAAGTACAATGAATAACGGTAGACAATTAAGTTGATATTCTATGTGATTGTCTTACAAATGATCTACCCAGTAGCAATATGACCTCGTTTGACTTAACAGCCTCTTGCTGTCGATGTTACTTTGACTCGAGATATCTTCAAGTACAATGAATAACGGTAGACAATTAAGTTGATTTTCTTTGTGATTGTCTTACAAATGAACTACCCAGTAGCAATATGACCTCGTTTGACATAACGGTAGACAATTAAGTTGATATTCTATGTGATTGTCTTACAAATGAACTACCCAGTAGCAATATGACCTCGTTTGACTTAACAGCCTCTTGCTGTCGATGTTACTTTGACTCGAGATATTTTCAAGTACAATGAATGATGATGTTCTATGAACAAATGAACTACTCAGTAGCAATATGACCTTGTTTAACTTAACAATCTCTTGCGGTAGATGTTATTTTGACACAAGAAATCTGTAAGTAAGATGAGTGAAGAAAAATCTTTGTCTTGTTATTATGTGTCATAGTTTTTGTAAAAAAAAGTGTTATCATCATTTTTGTCATCAAATATGGATATGTCAAGGAAAAGCACCATTTTTGTGTTAGCCAGTATGAAATGCAAATAATTTCTTCTAATCAAATTGACGCAGAAGTGTATAAGAATTTTTAGGTATTGATAGAAACGGAAATAAACGGGTGTTTTTTTTTTGAAGTATACTTTGTTGATAAACTTTGAATTGAATTTCTCTCTTTTGCACATGTACAAGTTGATATAATGTAGTTAAAATGGTTTGATACAACTTTGTATTGATTTATTGAAAAGTTCTAATTTTGATCGATTTTATTATATTTTTCTATTAGAAACTGAAGATCTACACAAATAATGAAAAATTAATAAGGACTATTATTTAATTTTTGTAGGTATTTGGAATCTAATCCATGAAATTTAGCATTTTCAATTATTTGTTTGTGTGCATTAGATTATAGTAGTTAGATTTACGTTTTTAAGGTGTTCCTGAATAATATTTTCACTTTTGGCATTAATTTTTTCTGTAGCACACAATTCTACACTGAGAGAAACATTGTTTGAAAAATATCCCTCTTGAAACTTGTTGTTTGTCAAAGTTGTAAGATCCTTTATATTAGAATTGTTGTGGACACATATTTTTAAATAGTTAGATGCATGATAATGTCATTTCCATCATTATTCCAAATGGATCTGTTAAAATAAATATCTAATTGCTCTATGCAGTCTTCAAAGTTGAGAAAACTGAAATTTCTTTCTCAAAACTGACGGCATTACTATTAATATTCATTATATGACATTATTGTACTATTTAGAAGAAAAATGTACCATAGTATACAATAACTCGATATAATAAAAAAAAATGGACAGAATATTGATGTGAAATTCTTATCAGGACCACAAAAAAATCAGTATGTATATTGTCATTTGAATTTAGAGAATTTGTTTAAAATGATATAGTTTGTTCATTCATAAATCCCCATTTGTTTTTAGTACACACAGATAAGATTTTAGTTTCTTGAGTAGTACCTACAAGTTTTAACTTAAAATTTTCTCTTTTTGGTAGGTAATATTTAGATGTGAAACTAGTTTGGAAACCGTTCGTAACATGCACAATTACAGACGGTTCACAAACTAGTTCATGGGTGTTGTGGAAGAAATCTCTTGTCCCCATGTCAAAAAATCAATGGGTATCAATGGCTGAATGAATAATGTAATGTTTGGTAGGTGAAATGACACTTCTCTGATACAAACGATTATATAATGTTTTATATATGCAAATTTGAATGTGAACTTGTTTAAACATACCAAAATAGTGGGTATGATTACAGAACCAAATAAATCAAGAATTTCTACCTGTTTTCAAGTGTTTTATTTCAATTCCTATTGTGTCTTCTTCCTACTTTTTGAGGTTGTCGATTAGTGGGGCAATCTTTACTATTGGAACTGCGTACGAATTTCTATTTTGTCTTGTTCTTACGTTTTGAGGTTGTCGTTTAGAAGGGCAATCTTTACTATTGAAACTGCGTACGAATTTATATTGTGCCTTGTACCTACGTTTTGAGGTCGATTAGTAGGGCAATCTTTCCTATTGAAACTGCGTACGAATTTAGATTGTGTCTTCCTACTTTTTGAGGTTGCCGATTAGTGGGGCAATCTTTAATATTGAAACTGCGTACGAATTTCTATTGTGTCTTCCTACTTTTTGAGGTTGTCGTTTAGTGGGGCAATCTTTAATATTGAAACTGCGTACGAATTTCTATTGTGTCTTCCTACTTTTTGAGGTTGCCGATTAGTGGGGCAATCTTTAATATTGAAACTGCGTACGAATTTCTATTGTATCTTCCTACTTTTTGAGGTTGTCGTTTAGTGGGGCAATCTTTAATATTGAAACTGCGTACGAATTTATATTGTGTCTTCCTACTTTTTGAGGTTGTCGTTTAGTGGGGCAATCTTTACTATTGAAACTTCGTACGAATTTCTATTGTGTCTTGCTCCTACTTTTTTAGGTCGATTAGTGGGGCAATCTTTACTATTGAAACTGCGTATGAATTTCTATTGTCTTCCTACCTTTTGAGGTCGTTTAGAAGGGCAATCTTTACTATTGAAACTGCGTACAAATTTCTATTGTCTTCCTACTTTTTGAGGTTGTCGTTTAGTGGGGCAATCTTTACTATTGAAACTTCGTACGAATTTCTATTGTGTCTTGCTCCTACTTTTTTAGGTCGATTAGTGGGGCAATCTTTACTATTGAAACTGCGTATGAATTTCTATTGTCTTCCTACCTTTTGAGGTCGTTTAGAAGGGCAATCTTTACTATTGAAACTGCGTACAAATTTCTATTGTCTTCCTACTTTTTGAGGTTGTCGTTTAATAGGACAATCTTTACTATTGAAACTGCGTACGAATTTTTATTGTGTGTTCTTCCTCCTTTTTGAGGTTGTCGATTAGTAGGGCAATCTTTACTACTGAAACTGCGTACGAATTTCTATTGTGTGAATCCTCCTTTCTGAGGTTGTCAATTAGTGGTTCAATCTTTACTATTGAAACTGTGTACGAATTTCTATTGTCTTCCTACCTTTTGAGGTCGTTTAGTGGGGCAATCTTTACTATTGAAACTTCGTACGAATTTCTATTGTGTCCTCTTCCTTGTCAATTCGTTTGGCAATATTTCCTATTGAAACTGCGTACGAATTTGTTTTGTGTCTCCTTTCTACTTTTTGAGGAATGTTCTTCAACTACGAGTCTTTTTTACATTCAAATCCTCTTCATGCTATTGAACCCCAACATCCTAAGGAATAACTCTTTCCTCAACGTGGTTCCGGCGGGACAAAGTAAATCATAAACAACCAAGAAGTTACACATGTGGCGTACTTGATAGGAAGAGTAAATTATATATTCTCTATTCCAAACCAACAGAACAAAATGGAAATATGGGGAACGACATAACTTACCTATGTCTTTTGAAAAATACTCATTTGTAAAAGAAGGGCGGGATAATTTTGAGAAAATATGAGGAACGACATAGCTTAACTATATCTTTTGAAAAATATACCTAGAAAGAAAGTCTGGGTAAAAGTTGAGGTGTACACAAAGACATAAATTAAATTGTATTCCTGTTTTCAAAGAAGCTCTAAGAATATTCACGAAATTGTTTATTGCAAATGCTTTTTTCGGGATATTTTTTGCAATCTGAAATTTTTTTAACGCCCTTTTCTTATTACGATTGAGAGAGAAAAGAAATGTTACGATAGGGACACGTAGGCTGTTTTGCTAAATATATTGAATAGTTTGGTCAAAAAACGACCTAAAGTTGAAAAAGATGATTTTTAACTTAGATACGACTTGGGTTTAAATTTCGTTCCAAGCCCCGTCCACAGATAACATACTTAGCCCCGTCTTCGACTCTGTGGTAAATTGACATGCCGACAAACAGTTGTACCAATCGAAAGTTTCCTATCGTCTGCTTGTACGATACTTTAAATTTAACGATCCAATTAGTATATTTATTCCAGTAGATACAATTTTTTTATTGAACAAATCGTCATATTTATTCAATTGTATTATTTTTGAAAGAAACTTAACTTTAAAATTGGGACGTTTGAAATTTCAAAAATGTTGGTTGGTACACCTGATCATCAAGGAAGTCAAAGTTATGCTTTTCGTTTGACGATTGATTGTGTATAATTTCCTAAATAAATTATAAGTACAAAATTATGAATAAGAAATACCAATGAAGATAAGTTATTAAGAAAACAAATATGAATGGTATTGAATATTTTTCATTTAAGACAGTCTTTCATACTATTTTAAATATTTACAGAACCGTAGAAATCCATTCTTTGTGACTACATAATTGTCTACCGCTTGAATCATAGAGAAATGCTTGAATGTAGTCAACATTTGGATTTACCTCACTATTAGTATATACAAGTAAATATTTTAATATAATCGAATGTAGATCAGTCAGTAAATTTCTTATCCGAATATTGGTGTGGGATTTTAGATAAATTTAGAAGTAATATTTTTTCAATTTCTTTATAAAACTCGATGCATGGAAGAGTGAAAAATTTTCTAATCCTCTTAACAGTTTGAATCAATGTACACAAAATTACTAAGATGAGAGATTTCTTTTTGATGTAATAAAGCTTTTACAAAAACAATGCATGTACAAGAAAAACATTAAACTATAAAAATGTTGATCTTAATATAACGTAGAAATTACAAAAATATATTAGTCACGTAGAAAAAGAAAATTTGAGTACTTTAAATGTAAAATTTTGCAGTGCTTGTGTCAGAACTATGGGAATATTATAAATTCTTCCTTTACATATACCATTTTTGTGTGGTTGGAAAGATTCCAAAAATAAAAAAAACGTTTTGAATTTAATACTTTACCCTTTATGTTAACCAAGATATCTAAAAATACACAAGGAAATCAATTAATTGAATATTATGTGCATTTAAATATTTTTGTCTTTATTATCTACTAAAACTGTGTAGCTTTCAAATAAATAATTCAAGCTAAGGTTAACAACATAAGGTTCTATTGTGGATACTCAATATTCTTCAAATTAATTAACTGGCTTTTCTCTTCTCTACAACATTTATAAACATTCATCAACTTTCAGTGTATAATACAATGCCAGGAGTTGCTGAATTGGGAATGGTATGGATGGGAGCAGGACAACAAGGAGGAGACGTACCTATGGGGGGGCTTATGTCAGGGGATAATGGTGATATGTTATTAGACCACGAAAATATATATTACACCCCATCACATCACAGCATGTCCAATCAATCTATAGATGATATACACAATGTGCATAGCTCTCACATGGTAAGCAGTCATTTCATTTTCTTGTTATATGTTTAAAAAAAAAATAAACAATGTCTCAATATTACTCCAGCTCTTCAAATGAAGATCTCTGTAATCATACGTTTAATAATTTTTAAATGTGATAGTGTTCATGAGTATTATTTTTATTTGAATAGGACACAATAGAAAATTATGACATGATGCACTATTTAGACATGAAAAATGAAAGTAACGACTCTAGTTATATGGATGAAGATAGTTCTCACCCTGTATATATGATAACAACTTCTACCCAAACATTGCCTTGTCCAACCAGGAAAATAAAGCCCATAAAGCATCCTGGTCTAGTCTTAAAAACACCAATCGCCTATCAGAGTAATACGGATCCTTCAGTAATACCCATTCAAAAAGATGGCATCGGTAAGTTTTATATTTGATTTTAAAGATATTTATTATACTTATACACAGTTTAACTAAAAAACGAATGTTCGAAGTATCTCCCTGATCGCAGTTAGGTACATATATTGTTTTGGTAATGTCATAAACCTAACAATATCTCCATATAATCGAATTAAATACCCCTGAATAATATGGTAAATTTGATGATACAATTTCAGCTGTATGTGAAAAGTGTGGTGCTATCGGCGTCAAACACGCTTTTTATACTCGTGAGCGTCGATTTTGTAGTATGGCTTGCGCTAGAGGGTATAGTGGTCTCATACCTGAACCTCTACCCCAACAAAATCAACATACACCTGATGATAAGCAGCAGTACGCCAGATATCGCTTCGCCATGAAAATGGAGGATGATTTTACAGATGCCTATATCGATCAACCGCTACCTCAACTTTCTCCTTTGCCGGAGCTTCCACCAATCGATGATTCACTTCCTCTTATTAGAAGGAAACCGGCGGAATTAGCGAATTCCTTTGAATGGGATACACAATTTTCAGATCCTTACTTTATTGGTAAGCGCTTTAAATAACTAAAAGTATTAAGAAAAGTTGACTGTCTTTTTGTTTTAGCTGCGCCTGTTACTTGTTTCAAGCACGCCCCCATGGCTGATATTTGGGACAATATTATGGTTGGTATGAAAGTAGAAGTAGAAAACACTGACTGCGACAATGTATCTGAAGCTTTTGCTGATTCCTTTTGGGTAGCAACTGTGATGAGGATTGTAGGATATAAAGCACAGTTAAGATACGAAGGTAAACCGAATATATTTGTGTTTTATTAATCTTATATTATTAAAATTTTACGTTTTAGGATTTGGTTCTAACAATTCGAAAGATTTTTGGGTATCGCTTTGTTCGAATCAAGTACATCCTGTCGGATGGTGTGCTACGAGAGGGAAGCCTTTGATTCCACCAAAGACAATCGAAGATAAATATAGCGATTGGAAGGATTTTTTAAGAAAACGACTGACTGGTGCCAGAACGTTGCCTTCGAATTTTAGCAATAAAGCAACCGAAAGTCTTAAATCCAGGTAAGGTCATGTACCTTAAAAAGTAATGTTGTTCATCTTTCGAGTCATCTTTTAGTGATATAATGAATAAATAAATAAATATCAGTGTTTAAATAATATTTTTCTTAGGTTCGAATGTGGCCTTAATCTCGAAGTTGTTGATAAAAATCGTATCTCCCAAGTAAAGTTGGCAATCGTACACAAAATAGTCGGTAAAAGATTGAACGTTAAATATTACGACATGCCACCAGATGACGCTGGCTTTTGGTGTCACGAAGATTCGCCACTGTTACACCCTGTTGGATGGGCGAAAAAGGTAATTTTTAATCTTTTGAATATCCATCTCCTAAGTTATTTCAATTCTCACGCTATTTAGGTAAACCACCATTTGGTAGCTCCAGTTAATTACCTTGAAAGAGTAAATCAAGGTATATTCGACGACGACGACGCTACCGAAGATCTCTTCAACCCTTACCAAGTTGGTTTCGTCGAAAACTCTCAATCAGGCTTTTGTATAGGAGTAAAATTAGAAGCCACCGACCCTCTAAATCTCTCTTCTATATGCGTAGCTACCGTAATGGACGTTCTAAATTTTGGTTACATCATGATCCGCATCGATACCTACGATTCCGATGTTACTGGTGCCGACTGGTTTTGTTATCATGTGAAATCTCCCTGTATCTTTCCCGTGGGATTCTGCGAAAAATACGATATTCCGTTAACCCCACCTAAAGGTAAGTCTGGATCTGCGGTTGTCACATCCTAATTTACTTACCCGGTAATTTTTTGTCGCAATAGGTTATGACGCAATAACTTTTGATTGGAGATCGTACTTAGCCCAAACAAACAACAGACCGGCAGATCCCTCTTTATTTAACACAAATATACCGTTACATGGTTTCCAGCAAGGTATGAAAATCGAGGCAGCTGATCTTATGGACCCGCGGCTAGTATGTATAGCAACAGTAGCAAAGGTAAAACTTGTTTGATATTTTATTTATATTATTTCCTTGTAGACCAGGGTCGATAATTTTTGAATAAAAAAAAATAATAGTAGGATGAAACCCATTGGAAAAGAAGGAGAATATCATAAAAATGAAAGAAAAAACCTTTAACGGGCGATCTGTGGTCGTGAAGGGGAAGGGGGTGAGTTTTTAAGGGTAAAGAACGGTTTATCTCGATTTCCGGCAAAACTACAAGTCCTATGAAAAAAAGTCTCATTGCAAAGTTGTAGGTAATAAAAAGATCTACAACTTTTGTATTCACACTTTTTTCATATAACCTCAAAATTTATGTGGAAAATTCCAAAAAACCAAATTTTTGGATTTTTATTTTTATCTTCTACAAAAAAAAATTTTTACCACGACATTTGGTGAAAACCCACCTTTTTATGATTTGAATACACTGTAATTTATTTGATTTGAAATATTTATTTTTTCACATTAGTTTGACTTGATATCGAAAAAAACACCCTAATTTTCAATCGAAAATTCACCCGTCAAAATTTCAGCTTTTTTCAAAAAGTTGGTGTGCTTTCTGTTCGTTGAAATCCCTACTTTCCGATGGTGTAAAAAAATATACATATATTACTGTAGTCAATCGTCTCAGAAAATGCAAAAAATGGGAAAAAAATCTTTTTAATGCCATTTTTATAAAATTTCATCTAAAAAAAGTGACTGCTGCAAATTTTTTCAATTAAAAATTTGATTTCTTAAATTCTAATTACATTTATGTCATAGAAAATCTAATAATAATATATAAAAATAAATGTAAATCGAACTATTGAATTTAGATACTTTTTTCTGATTACGATATACATTTCAATATTTTTTGCATTTTCTGAGAAGATTTACGACAGTAATATATATATTTTTTTACACCATCGGAAAGTAGTGATTTCAACGAATAGAAAGCACACCAACTTTTTGAAAAAAGCCGATATTTTGAC
This sequence comes from Lochmaea capreae, assembly GCA_949126875.1. NCBI lineage: Eukaryota > Metazoa > Arthropoda > Insecta > Coleoptera > Chrysomelidae > Lochmaea > Lochmaea capreae. The sequence goes on from OX421408.1 coordinate 5,227,033, forward strand.
GGGTGAATTTTCGATTGAAAATTAGGGCGCTTTTTCGATATTTACTCAAAATAAGGTGAAAAAATAAATATTTCAAATCAAATAAACTACAGTGTATTTGGGACATAAAAAGGTAAGTTTTCACCAAATCTGGTGAAAAAAAAATTTTTTTTGTAGAAGGAAAAAATAAAAAACCAAAAACTTTGTTTTTTAAATTTTCCACATAAATTTTGAGGTTATGCGAAAAAAGTGTGAATACAAAAGTTGCAGATCTTTGTATTACCTACAACTTTACCATTTGACTTTTTTTCATAGGACTTGTAGTTTTGCCAGAAATCGAAATAAACCGTTTTTTACCCTTGAAAAAACTCATCCCCTTCCCGACCTCAGATCGCCCGTAAATTATTTTTCATCCTACTATTAATTATTTTTATCACTTTTTATTATTTTTAAAGGCTTCTATCCTGGTCTATTGTGTCAAATTTCAACTGTGTATACAAAAGTAGTTCAAATGTACTCTATGACACAAGAAGCGTTTCGACTGCAAACTTCCTTTGGGGATAATTAAAATTGAGTTTCAGGGGTGCAAATATGTTTTTAAAAATATATAAGAAGGTGTCTAATATCGCCGAAGAAGGCTGACAGAAGATAATTAACAATACGAATTAAAGTTGAAGAGTACAAGTAGATTCTTCTGTATTCTGACCAATTTAGGTTTTTATTTGTAGGTAGCTGGACGATTACTAAAAGTACATTTTGACGGATGGGAAGAGGAGTACGATCAATGGTTGGATTGTGAAAGTCCTGATATTTATCCTGTAGGCTGGTGCCAAAGTGTAGGACATAAATTAGAAGGACCTCCAATGTTTGCAAAACAAATTGCGCCCGTAGTGAAGTCTCCAAAAGGTAAATACATGTTTGCGTGTTTCTTAGTAGAAGTTTCCCATTTTGATATCAATTTTTTTTTACATTTTTATCTTCAGTGAAGAAAAAGAATCGAAAAAAGAAAATCAAAGAAAGTACTCTGAAGTCAAATTCACAATCGTTCATCCCTAGGACTATCAAAGAAGAACAGCTAATAGATGAATCTAACGAAGATCCCTTGGAAACTCCGGAATCGTCTGAACATATGGAACAATCTGAACAAATAGAACTTGAATCTACAAAGTCTGTAGAATCTGCAAAGTCGGTAGAATCTACAGAGCCAGCGCCAACCGAAGCGGAACCAGTTACTACAGTTCCAGATGCCACTTTGACATCTTCAGAGGAAATCCAAGATGATAACCAAGGTCCTGAGGCTGGTCAAGAACCAGCAGGACCTGACCAAAGTTTACCAGTATCGTCGGAAGCTGCAGATCCGTCTGTGGATAATAATGTAACCTCGTGTGTTAATGTAAGTTACAATTCAAATTTCGTTTGGTATAAATAAATATCTATAAACGTCAAAAATAACAGTTTACTTTTTAAAGACCAGTGACTGTTCACTTAGAAGCAACGACTAATTCTCGGGCGATGTGTAATTCCATGTCTGATCCTGAGAAGTAGTTGTTGCTTCAAAAACTTTGTAAGGGATTTGACAATTTTTACAGGAAACTGTAATTAAATAAATAAATATCTGTATTTATTTTTTGTTTAGTCTTCCACTTCAAGTAGTCCAAAAGTGATACCCCGCCTAGTCGATGCCTCGAGCAGTAATTCAGAGCAACGCGATCTTTGTCCAGAAGAATGGAATGTCACTGACGTTGCTCAATTTTTAAGAGTCAATGACTGTGCTAATTATTGCGATTCATTTAGTAATCAGGTAATCTAATACAGCTTCTTATATTAAAGTAATTTAGTGGGTTGACATATCTTACAGTTTGCATGTCATTTATTTTGGATCGCTTATAAACGGGAAACGTGTATTGATTCAAAAAATCATAAAAACTTTATAATTGGAAATATCCAGCTCAAATTTTAGGTACACATTCTCAAAGGATCAACCAATATAGAAAAAAATTAACAATACCATAACTATAGTATTTTATTTACGAGGGTTGGTAAAAGTGAGGTCATCTTCAAAAATCGAAAGGATACTTTGAGGCATTATACAATGAAAAATACAAAAACTTATAAGCTGTAAATTATTTTTTTAATAGTAAATTTCATGCTAAATCACATGGCGTAGACTAGATAATGCTGAGATAGATAATTACACAGCTTTACTCAAAAGTATGGAGACATATCACCTTAGATGCGTTAAACATAATCTGACGTTTGGTTAAACATTTTATATTTAAGGAATTGGTAGCTCTGACGCTTTAAACATTTTATATTTAAGGAATTGGTAGCGCTGACGTTTTGACGTACTCGAAATTGATAAATTTGTTTATTTTTTAGAACGTCGATGGTAAGAAACTGCTAGATCTGGGCAAAGAAGATATTTTGACATTTACCGGCGGCAAAGTCGGTCCATCTTTAAAAATTTACGATCTTGTACAACAACTGAAAATAAAAGTGAACCCTTCCCAAGTTCGTCATCTGAAAGCAAATATCAAAAAATTCTTATAGTGCCTATCGATATTGAAATCTCTATATATGTGAAATTACTTATTTAATATGTTGTATATAATATTTAGAATAAGTTATTTTCTTTTGTAATACAATATTTATCTCTCGAACTTTTTTTGTGTGTCACTTATTTTGTTGCTTAAAATCTGCGGCATGGAAGAAAATGGTCAACGTATACGTCATTTACTTTATTGATTTACAGAAAACGTGTGATTTTTTCAGTTTTAATTTATCTATTGCGCCATCTGCGAACACAATTCGGTAGTTTTTAAGTTCGTACAGCTCATATATGGAGTTTTTTAAGTTTTTGATTGAGTTCTTGTTTTTCCTGCGCTCAAGTCTTTGTCTCAATTTCAGTTTTTCTTCCTTCAATACCTCTCGCTTCTATCCTGTCAAACCATTTTCTCCAGTTGTCTAGTTTTCTCCATTTTCTAGGAAATTTCTTCTTACTAGATAATCATACCAGTTTAGTTGTTTATTTTTCAATTAGTTCTTTTAATTATAATAATATGTTGTGTATTTTTATTTCAATACCTATGTATTCATATGTCACTCTTTATACATTTATTTATATTTTTTACTGATTAGGTAGAGTTTATTTTAAAAAAAAGAGTACAAGTGTTAAAAATAAACGTTAACGTCATCATATTTGCGTAAAAGTGAAGTTTGAAGTGTTGTCAAATGTCATGAGGTGTTAAATGTCAAAATAAGCTTATGAGTTGTCAAGAATTCCAGCTTGATTTGCGCAAATGTTATGACGTTGACGTCTGTCTGATACTTGTACCTTTTTTTTAAATACAAGCTTTCTAAATGACGAGATATTTTTGTATTTTAGCAGTTCGTGTATTTCATAAATTATTGATTCAACAAATGACTCTTTTTGTTCCATCCTCAGATGTATGAATATTTTGATTTTTAATGAAAAATACAGAATCAATTATTTTATGTAGTTTCATTTTTTTTATTGCATTCCTACAGCTGCAGCTACAGATTTGTTTGAAATCTTAAAAAACTGCAATTAGTTTGACAGATGTCAACTTAAACACCAAACTTCAATTCGGAAGACAGTAGCCCGGAGCCCCAGCGACAAGTAAAAATAATAATAATTAAATTAGGCTAGAACAGCATCATCACTACGCAGTGGGGGATTTAACTATTGCGGGGAACGGGACTAAATCCCACTTAAGGGCGGAAAAAAACCTCAAATAACATTTTTTCTGTATCGCGGGGCTAAAGCACCGGCTAGCCCCTACGTTAATCCGCCACTGTCACTACAGAATCCCGGTCGAAGACTGAATTGCATAGGAAATCCTAAACTTCCTCCAATGAATAGAACTCATCGGGAACGTGATAGACCTTTTAGGTCCCAGTGAATAGTCACACCTATACTTATATACGGTGAGATTTTTAAAAAGCGGTTCTTCTAATGATAGGCCAATACTTTGTCTGCCTAACTCAGTTCTCAAGAATTCAGCGCTTATTTATTTTGAAGAAATGCTTATAAAATGCGGACAACAAATAAAATCAAAATGAAATTGCCGATTAACAACATATATGAATTTTTTATTGATCGTAGACTATGAATTAGGAGGCAGGAGGAATCCTGGAATATCACAAATGTCCAGGTTATTATGTATAAAAACTCTGGAAATACAAGCCGCAACTAGCCTTACAGGATAAATTATGAAGACCATTTATTGGCTTAAAGGCAGTTTGCTCGAGACCGAACACTAGTACAATGAATCTCGCTACAGTAGTACTATCTTCATTTGAGAGTAAAACCTTCCCTAACTCCAAATTAAGCTTGCTTTTAATCGGAGTTTTATCTTGGACTTTATTTTTGCATTTGTATACATTTATATCTTCTATTACTAATTACTACTTCAAAAATACGAGCATATGAAATTATATGGGTGGCTTTATAAATTATACCCTAAACCAGAAGATTCTTCTTTTTTACACGCGTTTCCCGCTTTTATTTTAACCCCCACCCCGCCATTCCTCAATATGTTTCCATTTTTTATTTGCTTCGTAGCTCTTGAAGTATGTGGGTGAGAAAGTAAAGGTAACTAACAGTACTTTAAGAAAAATTTTCGATTTCCAACGAAAAAGTTGTGTGTTATATTAATCTTTATTTTTAAATTTGTATTAAATTAAAATCAATATGGATAGGAATTTAATATATCTTATGTGAAGTTCTTTCTGTAGTTGGATGAAGTTACCAAGAGAGTGCGACACCGTATCACGTGGATCTACACTCAGTGGTGTGTTCATATTTTAGTAGTATGGTAAATTTAAAAGATAGGTACTGAATAGTAGGTACCAAAATTTATTTGTCAGTAACCATAGTTTTTTATATAAATTCTTGTAAACTCACATTTTTGTTATTCTTCTAAAATTCAAAACAACGATCAAATCAAACATAGTTTGTAGAATGACGATATTCAATTGAAAAGTAAAATAGGTACCTATGGCACACATTTTCAAAAAAATTCCATGTATTTGGTGTTGCAGGTTTGACATATTTACTTTTTTTTATAGAATCTACTTACACGAGGACTGGTCGACCGAGTATACTTTTCATGGTTATTTGCCATGTCAAAATAGCAATCTTGAGTTACATCTACATCAAAATGTATCAAAATTGTAATAGCCTTTGACGACAACATTATCAATTGAAAAATAAAATGGATTGTTTCTAGGAAGAAAAACATTTTTAAAGATTCCTTAAAGTATTAGGTTTGCAAAACTCTTACAGATAAGGTTACGTCCAGCAAGTTTTATAAGCACTATTCTTTAAAAAAATAATTTACATCCTGTTTCCTACCCACCTACTTCCTTCAAAATCATCAAAAGCGTTTATAGAATAAAAATAGTACATAATACAATTTCCTAGAACAATTTCCAATAACTACGCCCATGTAAATAAAAATACATTCATGATGTTTCATACGCCTATTTAAAGAGTTTATTAAACTACAACTAGTTGCAGTAAAACAAATATATCGATTTTAATAAAAGTAGTAAATGTTATTTATGGTTCAAAAGATACAAACTAATAAATTACTGTCTACCTATTATATTATGAAACGAAATACTGTGTAAGGTTTTTTTAACAACTATCAATTCAATAATATTAAATTAAGCGCGCAGAAACGTATATAGTATTATGTATACCTATTTATCGTATTATACCTATCTATTGGATCAGAATTCGCTGTTGTAAAGCGAATAAAATCTCAAATATTGAATTGTATTCTAAAATCATAGGGCAGAAGAGAGGTGTAATACAAGGGTGTACGCGAAGCGACCCAAGCGGCAAAGCATTCATTCTAGGAGCATGCGGTAGTTGGCGGGAAGGACGAATCAAGTAGGCTTAGGTCTGTACCTCTGTACTCAACTCGACGGGCGGGGCCACGCCGCCAGCTGGCAGACGATGAGCGACTCTCACCAACCAACATTCCGCGACGTAAACAAGTCCCGCATGTTTATGTGAATAAATATTTAATTATAATAGATTTTAACAAAGTGTGAGAGGTTATATTTTAGTTTTATTTATTGTCATCGATTTTTGGTTGTTGCCGTAGAAATATCTGTGTTTTGAGTGTCGGAGTTTTTGATGCTTCGGCGTATGAATATTACATTGGCGTCAACCTGGCCTCAGCTGTTTCCCGCCAAACGCCGCTACCAGAAAACTGCTGTGAGGCGTAGCGTATGTTGGTTGTCCCGCGCTGCAACGTACTATCAGTGAATAATTGTGATTAACAAATTTACATTTATTTGTCAGTGATCGAGAACTGTTTAGTTAGTGATAACTATGTCTGTTTACGTCGCGAAAGAGGAAATCGTGTTTGATGAAGGATGTGGTGATAAGAAGGACGTTTTGGCTAATATATCCAGGTAAAAAAGCTTATAATTTTACCGCGCGTTAGTTCTCGTACACATGATTTTGACGTTTATGTTTACTTTTGGATACGTCACACCTATCGTGTTATCAGTATTAATAGTTATACAACCGTTTTACATTGTATAATTTTATTTTGGATTCGTTTACATACAAAATATTATTAAAATTATTCAGTTTGCATTATATCATGTCTCCATGTTTGACTCGTGAACAGTGAACCCGCTTGACGAGCACTCTGTCTGTAAACTAATCTTAGCAGTTTTGTGGAAGATTATTGATATTTATACCTAATTCATTTTGAAAATTATAAATTTAAAAATTGATTTTACGTGGGTTCTGAAATATCTGTTTATTTCTTGATATATACTATAAACATTGAGATTTTTTTTAGAAAAGTAGGTAGGTGCACATTTCTTATTAAAAATAACCTCGAAAATCTTCCAAGAAATACAACTTGCATAGGTACTTGGAAGTACTAGTTTTATTTTTACTTTGATTACGTAATTATTATTTTAACTGTATTTATCTTTTTTATAATTATACAAAAAAAATGTTACGTTTTTACGTAGAAGTTGAGGCTAATGTTCTTAGATGTTTTTTTACATTTCCTTCATAGCGTTTAAAATTATAGCATTATCTTTTTAAGGTCACTAACTAGGTATCAATTTTTATTATATTTTTAAAATTTTGAAATACTAAAGCTAACTTTATTTGATTTTTAAAACTATAGGTAGAGTGTGAGGGTATTTTAACTTTTACAAAGTTCCTTGTTTGCTCTATTATTTTAATAATAAAAACATTACATCAGATGGTTTAATGAAAGGAAACATCTAGAATGAAACTGACCTAGTAGAATTTAATTTGTAATGGCAAGGCGGGTACTACCATTCATCTAAATGTCAAGGCAGCTATATTTAAAAAAGACTTCCTATTACTACCAGAAAAATTTCATGATTTATTTTATTTAAATTCATAAACTAAAGCGTTCAAACTGTCTCCATGAAAATAATAAAAAAACTTTCCACTACAAATAATGCAAATATCAACAGTTCAGGTGATGAGTGACGAACATTTTTATTATTTTTATAGTGTTACCCACCATTTAATAAAATTATTGTGTAATAAAGAGATTTAGAAAAAAAGTCCCATGTATTTTCAGCGTCATATGAGTTATTCGACTAAAAATAGGTAATTTCAAATAGAAAAGGTTGCTTTCATTTCTTTTATATCTCCAGATGCTGTATAGGTTAAGTTTCTTCGTAAAATATTGGCAGGTGGTAAAAATTCGCCTGATCCATTTAAGCGACGTTGCCACGTTATTTCTCTCCGTACCTACCTACTTGCTTTTCTAGCATCATAACTCTCTAACGGAAGTTTTTTTTTTCTATTTTGTTATATTTTTGTTTCTGACCCTCTACATGAACAGCTGACGTTTGTAGACACCCTAAAAGCTATTCAAGCGTGAATCATTGATTGGGTGTTGGTATAGGTGGACTATGCGTGGTTGGATATTATTTATACTTATTTTCTTTAGCCAAAGCACGTGGGCGATACATAATGCACTGAACTCATTCTTATGTACCGTATAATACACATAATTATTGTGTGTTTAAAACAATTTTTTTATATAAGAATTGTTGGTTCTTTCGAGGAAAATGATGCTTATTAGTTTTATGTCGATTTATTATTATCATTTTTGTAGCTATTGAAGTTTTTTTAAATCAGTGTCGTGCCACAGTTTATGTACTACTGATTGTTCACTACGTTTTTGATGACCTCTTACTCAGAATATAACGATATATACCTATGTTGTAATTAACCGGTCTATAATAACGATTGATATAATGGCGTACAATATGTAGATTGTTTTTAAAAATCAAAAATGATTTTTATTTAAAATATCTGCAACCAATTTCGGAATGCATTAATAGACAACGAATCAGGTGACATAAGCTGTGAGAATAAAAATTTTACATTGTACTATTAGCAATAATTATATTGTCGTTAGACTGCGGTCGAGGGTTAGCCGGTACAAATAACTGTAATTAAATCTAAATTTAATGAGATATAACGTGTCATGGATATCTACCAAGGAAACGAGTATTGTGCCTTATAATCAGTGACAACGTTAGGGCAGGTTTTAAAATCGTATGTTTTTTCAACTTACATTGTTATACCTACTTCACGGCTAGAGAAAGTCAGTGGTGTCGCTATGACATGTCTGTAGAAAAACAGTTTCAATAAAATTTATTTAATGATAAATATAAACATGTACAGTCGACTCTCGATAAGTTGAAACTCCAATTCAAGTAATCGGGAGATTCAGATTGTCTAGAGTCGACTGTATATAATTGGATTATACTTTGTAGTACAAATTGATAGAAACCAGTAAGTTTTTCAATAAAATGTTCAGTGTAATCTACTTTTAAGGTGGGTTTTTATCTTGGAAATAATCTCTTTTATACGATATAGTATACTTTTATATGATACTAAACAAAGCGGCCTTAATACAATGGATTTGTTGTTTTACCATTTTATATTTAAAACTTCAATATAAAATTAAAGTTATAAAGTTGATTGTGCTTTAACAAATTACGATCACCAAGGGTTTATATGTTATAAAAATTCATTGTTTTTTTGCTTGTCCTTTTGGCTTTTGCAGCTTTAAACAACAAAAACAATTTGAGGTTAATTTTATTAAAAACCAAAGTTAATAACGAGCATGGTTGGTTTAATTACAGCCCTAGAAAGTTGGTCCAATATGTATAACATTGAATCACTTATTGTAGGCAGTTCAGAATATTTTTATATTATTTAAATTTTTGGTAATAAAAAATATAAAAAGAAAAAGGCAACATGGTGTTACATAAACTAGTTCACGATAAGTTTCTCACACGCAACAATTGTGAATTTTTATACCTGAAGATTTATGTGAAATAGTTTTTTTTTGCAACACATGTCGATATACAAAAGAAACTTACCCTTATTATTCTTGTATTCCAGTAAACAGGCGGGTGTATTGTGTTCGAATTGGGATTTTTTGTTGTTGTACCGGGTGTCTGATTAGAGAGGTAACCATCTGTATCTCCGAAACTATCTACAGCTTGGAGAAAAAAATCTGTTAACAATAATTTCACAAAAACATCGTTTTTACCATTATAGTACCACAATATTCAAATATTCTTATTCATTAGATCATTTTACGTAAGCATGTTCCAGTACTTTTTCGTGCATCTTGTAAAATAACCAATAGGGGTGAATGGGAAAGCTGACTCAATAAAACTATTTCGCTTTTTGAATTTTGACAATCTCAGTATTATTTGGAAGGGAATTGCACACACTTCAAGTAAATGACTAAAAAATATAAATTTGAAAATTCCCAAAAAAAGTTGAAATCACCGCCACCTAACGAACGTTAAAATTACTGCAATTGAATTCCCTTTCAAATGATACCAAGTTTGTTAAAAACCATCAAGTAGAAAAAAAGTCATAACTGTTTTATTGAGTCAGCTTTTCCACTCACCCCTACCGGTTATTTTATAATGGAGAAATAATGTTTTTGTGATTATTTGACAGGTCACCAAGAAGCGACAGTTCCATTTCACTTCGCCTTAATTACAGTAAAATTGAAGACGATATGTTTGTTATCATATACCTACAATTTAAACTGTGGAAGCTCCCAGTAAAAAGTATTTGGATTTATTCTAGACATTCTAACCCTGATTTTTTGCATCTTGTGAAAAGAGGTTTAAAATGTAAATAATCTTATTTAGGGGGTGTTTGAAAGAAAAATTTGAACAAAAGAAACAAACATTAGTGCCCCCTTTTTTCAATAAAGTAATTGCAACTGTCATTTTTCAATGTCGTTTTTTTAAAACTTTATTATTATTATAAACGGTATTTTGGAACATTACCTGCAAACATATATCGACAATAAATTTTAATGATGATTACAACAATAATTCTCCTTCATTTTGTAGCGGTCTAAATTGAAAAAAAAAGCTAATTCAGTTTAATGATTATGCAGGTATTCAATTACATAGTTTCATTTTTTTTTAATATTAACGTTTATTAATTATTGTCTGATTCGTTTACAGCTAGAAAATTGTAAGTAATCGCCCCTTGGGCTAATATAGCCATTTTCCTTGTCTATGCGGAAAATACACTTTTCGCACAACATTTTTTCTACGCCAAAAAGGGAATATTATTTGGACTGTTATGCAGAATGTTAGTAATCGAAATACGTAAAGACAATCCTTATTGGCGACCATCGCCTCCTTTTGTATATATCTCTATTATGAAAACGGTGAGTCATTCTCTAAATATGTAAACTCGACATGTAATTATCTTACGTATTTCCTTTAATAATATCGAACAACCTATGGCAACATTCGATATTGCATATTAAAATGTTTTGAATTCCACAGCTTTATTAATAACAATAATCATTAACAAAGAACTGTTATTACTGTACTAAAGTTATATTAGAGTATGGGGAAGTCAATTTTTATACGGGGTTGGCATAAAGTTTGGAACCAAGTAAATATCTTTTAAACGAAAAGAACGATATTTATATTTGCAATGGAACAAAATGCATCTGATGTACATTTTTTTGTCAATAATATACTTCCGGTTTAACCGGAAATGCCATTAACTTCTTTAATTTAAATGGGACACCCTATATATTTTTACAGATTTTGAAAGAGCTTGTTATTTTGAATTCATACTTACTGAGTTTAGTGTACAAATTTTTGCAAAAACGAGGAATATAGCACTTTAATCAACCTCCTTTGAGTTTTTTGCTTTAGAGCAAAAAACTATTTAGATAAACTAATTGATGTTGTTTGTGTGCATAGTAATAAATAAACGAGTACTGTTTAGTACGTCTTTTGTTCTCCAAGTGTCAAATTCTAATTGACGGAAATAAATTTTACAATTTAGAATGGTTCAATTAAGTGAAAAAGAGCGTATTGAAATTTCAATAATGATCGGTCATATTTTTAATAATTTACATCCGAAGAGAAATCCTATATCACGCTCAACAGTAACTAAAACATTACAACGTTAATACAACTGGGATGGTAAAAAAAATTGCTAAAACCTTTAAAACCGTGGACTGCAATGAACGAAACTGTTAAACAAAATATTGCAATCGATTTAGAAGAATCACCTCAAACTTCCACCACAAATTTGGCACTAAACCATGGTATCAGTCGACGTTCTGTAGGAAAGATATTAAAAAGTGAAAAGTATCATCCGTATAAGGTACAGTTGGTTCAAGAATTGTCAGACGATGATTTTGACCGACGGCTGGAATTTTGCGAACGGCTAATGGACATGTGTAATGTCGACGACAATTTTGCTTCTAACATAGTTTTTTCCGATGAGGCAACTTTTTGTTTAAATGGAACAGTTAATCGCCATAACTCAAGGTATTGGTCAAATGAGAATCCTCATTGGATTCATGATGGATGGATGGGAATTGTCGAAAATAGGCTTATAGGTCCATTTTTTATAGACGGAAACTTGAATGGTGACAAGTATTTGGATCTACTACTGTTTCCCATATCCTCTTGACTTGCCTTTCATTGTTGTTTATTCTTGCTAAATGACCAAACCTAGTTGTTGTCTTTCTGAAACTGTAACATTATCGTTTATTTGGCTTATGTCCATCACTTTTCTTTCGGAGAACCCCATATATCTATTTTTTTCGATTATTGCTGCGTTTGTCATCTTTTTTATATTTTTAACTTCAAAATTTGAAAATTCGAATCTATTTTCGATCAAGTTTATGAAATCCACAAAAATTCTCTTTATATCAACTGGATTTTAAAAAAAAAATGTATATTTTTGGACCCTCCATACTTTTAACTTCAAAAATAAATTTCTTAAAAAATCGCACTTGCTTATTTTTAAAAAGAAAAATACTAATTCATGTCGCTCGTTGATATTCGAAAATAAAAATGGGTTTGTAGAACATATAATCAGCTGTTTTGAAGCAGCACTTGACAATTTAAGTTGTTTCGAATGAAAATACTCGAGGTAAACAAGTGTATATTTTAAGTCAAACAACCATGATATTATTATACACTTCACCCCTCGGCAATCATCGATAATTTGTAGAGAATTTATAGAGTCGACTGACTCCTGTCTTTTATTCTAAAAAAACCATAACGTACAAATAAAAATTGTAGGTAAAGTGAACATTTTATTGCAGTAAAGTTAACATATTATGTATACTCACCGGCAAAAAACTCGTCCATCCAAAATTTTGCTGAAGTTCGTTGTCCAAGAACTTTTGTAATTTTTCCTCGATTTCAATTGTTTCTAGGCCAAATTGTAAATACATTCTTTGGAATTGAAATAAACTCCAGAAAAGTTTTCCAAAAATGTGGATAGCTTATTTATACAGGGTGGAAAAAAAACATGTATTTGTAGTCCAATTTCTGAACACCCTGTGGAACAGTTCGGGAAATTTGTAGAGTTTACGCTTAGTTAATCACAAAGACCATCCTTCTCGCCATCTGTCAGTTTTTATTTCACTTTGATATCTTGATTTCTTTTGAAGATACACGTATTCAAATAAAAAGCCTGGAATTTAATTTGTAATGTTTTAATATTCAACAGTAATTTTAAACAAAAAAAAAACATAATTGGGATTTTTCGTATGCCCACCTCTAGCGGAAATAACTACACGCAATCGCCGAGACATCGAATTGATAAGACGAAAAAGATGAAATTCTGAGCACTCAGAAGAAAATAGATGGGCGTAGAAAAAGTATAGTACGTTACACGAGTTGTAATCCCATTACGCACTCTTTAAAGAAAAATCATACATGTATCATGAGGGTAAAGTGCCTTTTCCTCCCTTGAATAACTACTGCCTTTCGCTTCATCCACAAATTGCTATTTTATAAACCCTTAATTTTGCAAAAATTGTTAAACAATTTTGTTTAATTAAGCGGCAAGTATAATAAAAATGACAAAATCTAGGTGATAATATAAACAAATTTTCAAAATTTTATCCACACAGCCCTACAAAAACCACACATTTGAAAAAACAATTTTAATACAATTATTAGAACTTGAGAAATCGAAACTTAAAACTCGCTAGGTACTGATAAAATTTGAATTTCGTGAATTATACGTTATATAGGTATATGTTACCCGGACTATTTGTCGAATTTTGAACATGGGTTTGGCAATAAATTTCAAATTCTCAATGTTATTTTCTATAAAAGACTTGGAACGGATTTTAAGGTTTTCATGAATATTTATATTGATTTCTTTGAAAAATTCTTTGCAACGGTCGTACATCTCTCCGATACCTTGAACACCTTGAAAATAACTTGAAACTTTTAACTGGTAATAAAAAAAGACATGAACGGGCGTTCCTTGAAACGTAGAAATTTATATGAATATATTAGCAGAAAATCCATTTCGAAAACCAGTTAAACTAAATACATAAGATAAATACATTTTTTTTCAAAGCATTCTTTCATCAGTTTAATGCCAAGTAGTTCATTGTTCTAATCCTTGTTGTTTATATTATTTGCTAATAGACATCGATTTTGTGCATTCCTATTATACAGTGTGTACATAAAGTAACGTAATTTGCTAATATTTCAATTTCCGTTAGGATTTACAAAAAAAAAGTTGAATAAAAGTTTTTTTAAATAATCCAGACCATCTGCATAAGTCTATTAGAAGTATACAGGGTGCACCGTTGCTCCAAAATAATTTATTAACATTTTTTTTTAAATAGTACACCATGTATATATTTTCAGTAAAATTATAAAAAAAATGTGCGCGAAATGCTACTTTGGTGATCGAGAATTGAATTTTTTATGAAAAAATTATTGGAGACCACCAAAGTAGTTCGCTCAGGAGATGCAAACAATATTTTTTCTACAAACCAAGATTCTATCAATAATAAGATTCAAATATCAAATAAAATTTTAGATTGTGAAATTTCAGGATCACATGCTATCACCTCCAGCTCAAAAACCACAATATCCCGAGCTGAACCTGAATTATCTGGTTCTGGAATAAATATTGGTTCGTGTACTGGTTGTACGATTAATGTTAATATATAATTAAAGTTATTGTAAAATTCTATCATTATTTTAAAAGTATTTAATTGTTATTCATTCAAAGATAAATAATAATTTGGAGTTTTGCTTCATTTTTTCAAAGATTGAAATACAAAACTCTTATTAGTTTACATGCAGTGTGCAAAACACTTCATCCGAAAAAATGGAATACGGCCGTTTTGCGCTCTTACCTGAAATCGACCTGTTTGCGCTCTGCGATTTTCATAATAGAAATGTATTATCCTTTTTTCTAGGATTTACCGATTTGCAATATAATTTTAAATTTATTATAACATAATAGCCCGGTAAAGGTTAGCTTAGAAAATTTGCTTAAAACCCATGGTACCTACTACAGAAAAATAGGAGCGTCTAAATGTAGCTCTCTTCACCGACGTTGCCAAGCGTAGTTCCAAGACACCCTGTGTCGTTCTCTATGAAAAGAACATCTCCTCGCTTTCCATACACTTTTTTAACTAAACCACCCTACCTTACCCCCTACCCTAATCCGAATCGAAAAATTGAATTGTGTAATTGACAGATTATTATAATAATTTTCAATAATAACCCAACCAAAACCACCCTACCTTACCCCCTACCCTAATCCGAATCGAAAAATTCTTCGTATTTTTAGTCAATTTTTGAAAAAAACAATAAGAAAATAAAAATAAAAATATCTTGGCTCGGACACGACTCGAACCTGGTACCTCTGTGTTAAGAGCCCAGCTATAATTTTTGTACTTTCTTGTTTTCTTGTAAAACTAATATTTTTAACTTACCCTTTACCGGACTATTATTGTAGGTAGGAGGAATTTAAAATTATATTGCAAATGGGCAGATCGAAGAAAATAAAGTAGATTATGAAAGTAGCAGAGCGCAAAGTGGCCGATTTCAGGTAGGAGCGCAAAACGGTCGGGCGCAAAGTGGCCGACACCGAAAAAATGTGTCACTTCACATATTGTTGTCAAAGCGCAAACCTTGTCATTTTTTGACGTTTGTAGAAAAACAATATTTATTAACTGACATTTTCCATCTCTACAATGTTATGCGAATCTATTTTTATTGCAAAACAATGTAACCGGTCAAACATGTAGTTGGATAATGAATCACTTTTGCGACATGTAAAGGTGAAAATTATGAAAAAAATCTGTGATTATATATAAACGCAATAACCTTCGACGGCCTTCCAATAAATGATTGGGTATTTAGAATTATTTACGCTACATTCGTTCAGTTGTATATACAGTATGGAAACCACTTATGGAATAAGATTCTTTATGTCATTATTTTAGAAAATTATAAAAAATGCCGAGATACGTCAACTTTTGAATTGAGTTATGCATACATTTAAATGTACAAGATGATTCACGCAAGTATGCCATAGTCGGTGTTTTTTTTAATGAAACACTCTGTATATTTGCATATTTTTGAAATCCTCTTGATGAACCGATTCCAACAAACTGAATAATGTATTGTCAATTATGAATTATACAGGGTGAAATTTTAAAATTAATAATTTATTACACTTGAAATATTGGTACTTTTTTATATTAGCTAAATATGGATTTATCAAAAATCTAAACTAACTAATTATTAGACGTATTTGTATATTAAACAAAACCTGCTACGCCCATGAATTTTATCATAAATACCTAAAAACGCCAATAATTAGACAAAATCGGTAAATAATGTCGATTGTTTTCTATTCTGTCAGTTGTTGATGTGTTGACAGTTTATACTGAAAAAGTAAAATCTTTGTCAAACACTCTTTCCAAGTTGAAGTGGCAAACTTATTTAATCACAGGTATCCCGAATTGCCTAATATTTCACAAAGTAGGTACTGTGTCTAAAATTCATGCACAATTCATAGAACTTGGACATGTCATACCATTGAAAAGAAAACCACACTTCGTTGAAGATGATGTGAAAGTGGATATTTTGTTAAGTGTCGAAGAGAATCCAACTTCAAGTACACGTCAAATTGCTCGTGAAAATAATGTTAGTCATACAACTGTTCTAAGATGTCTTCATAAAGAAAAACTTCATCCCTACAAATTAACTTTTGTGCAGGAGTTAACAGAAGACGATCCAGATCGTAGAATGGATTTCTGCGAAACATTGATGAATAAGCTGAACAGAAATGAGATAGCTCTTGGTACCATTCTTTGTTCTGCAGAGAATCCTAATTGGATGCGTGAGACACATACTCAGTACCCTCAAAAGGTGAACGTTTGGGCCGGTATCATAGGTGACCATATTATTGGTCCTATATTTATAGATGGAAATTTGACAGCTGAAAAATATTTAAATATGCTTAGAAATGAAGTTACTCCTAGCTTTCCGAATGAAAATGTTTGGTTCCAGCAAGACGGGGCAACACCCCATTATGCTTTAATGGTAAGAACTTATTTAGATGAAATCTTCCCCAATAAATGGACTAGACGAAGAGGTACTATTGAGTGGCCAGCTAGATCGCCAGACCTTACGCCGTTAGATTTTTTTCTGTGGGGTCATCTCAAGAACAAAGTATATATACAACACAACCAACTAGCATTGTAGACCTCAAAGACAGGATAACTACAGAAATACGGAATATTTCACCTCAAACTTTAAACAAAGTTAAAGAGTTCTATAGGAGACTGTGCTAGTGCCAACAACTAGGTGGAGAACATTTTGAGCATAAATCAAATACATCAGGTATTTTATGGATGTGTTAAATAACTGTAAAAATAAAAATTTCACCCTATATAATTCATAATTGACCATACATTATTTAGATTGTCGAAATCGGTTCATTAAGGGGATTTCAAAAATATGCAAATAAACAGGGTGTTTCATTAAAAAAAAAGAACACCGACTATGGTATACTTGCGTGAATCACCCTGTACATTTAAATTTACATAACGCACAACTCAATTCAAAAGTTGACGTGTCTCGGCATTTTTTATAATTTTCTAAAATAATGACATGAAGAATTTTATTCCATAAGTGGTTTCCACGCTGTATAAGATGTTTAAAATTATAGTAACAAAACGTTAATAATAATAGGCTATCCTTAATAAACCCGATTCCTTTTCTAGCATCTTATAAACCACAACTTGCACGCTACTGAGCGGTTTACACCGGTTGGACGTTGGCTCGAATATGCTTATAGATGTGATTTTATGAGAGCTAGAGCCTTTTGGCGCTGTCTCCTTTCAATTTTCATTTTCGTACTTCTGATAAAATCCACTCAAGAACATTTACTGCTTTTATTACTGAACCAGGTCTATTATTAGAAAATTTTTGTTTGTAGTAACGGTCGAATAAACAATATTTATTGTTTACTTCCTGAACTTGACGTGTGTTAATTGATAGTTGTATAAATACGATGGACTTTATTACACCTGCTTTGTGAATATTTTTATATAAATATACATAAGAATGTAAGTTCCAAATTGAAAAACTATGGTCACTAAACATCATGAAAATTTGACTGGTTTTGTTCAAAGATCAAAAATCATATGGGTATGTCAACAGTGTTGCTGTACAGGCTACAAGCTTATAGTCTAAGACGGTGTTTCCGATGTCCGTCCGGCGGTCAGGGTAAAACGCAGGTACGTCCGAGGTCCGTCCCGCGGTTAAAAGGGTCAAGACGTTTGTCCGAAGTCCGTCCCGTGGATCCGTATGATAATTTATATTGCAGATATTATATATTATATATATATACATATAAGATATAATATGTAGTAGATACTTTATTTGTAATGCTAAAACCATTACATTTTACTTCTTATTTTTCCCTTCACACTTTTTCCAGGCTTAGGACTGGCAGAAGCAATGGCCAAAATTGACCTTTTCTTTCTGGCGTGTTTAAAAAAATGGAGTGGATGAAAATCCAGTTGTCAATAGGTAACACAAAAAAAACACCAAGTTACCTTACTTACAAAAAAACTAGATACCTACAATACTACAACACTAATATTTTTAAATATATACTTTTTTAATTTTTTAATGTTTTTCCTCATTTTTCAATATTTTTCTTAATTTTTTTATTTTATGTTTAATTTTTTAGGATATTTTTCTATGTAAAACTACACAGAAATGGGAAGAAATTTCTGCGACACGTTTTTTAGGAAGTGTAATCTAGATATTTGTCCGCTTGTTAATAATAACATTTGTTCCCTCAAAAAAATTTCTTTCTCCAGATTTGTTTTTAGTTCGTTCTTTGTACTGCGCGTTTTTAAGCCAAAAGTCGAACAGTATCACACGCGAAATAACGAGAAGCACTACTAGCTATTATTTAAAATATTCCTCTATTTATAGGTAAGGGTCTGTGGAAGGGTGTCGATAATACACGAATCATACTAATTATTCTAGGAATAATATTCTACCCTGCCCATTCTACCGGTGTCGGCCACTTTGCGCCCGACCGTTTTGCGCTCCTACCTGAAATCGGCCACTTTGCGCTCTGCTACTTTCATAATCTACTTTATTTTCTTCGATCTGCCCATTTGCAATATAATTTTAAATTCCTCCTACCTACAATAATAGTCCGGTAAAGGGTAAGTTAAAAATATTAGTTTTACAAGAAAACAAGAAAGTACAAAAATTATAGCTGGGCTCTTAACACAGAGGTACCAGGTTCGAGTCGTGTCCGAGTCAAGATATTTTTATTTTGATTTTCTTATTTTTTTCAAAAATTGACTAAAAATACGAAGAATTTTTCGATTCGGATTAGGGTAGGGGGTAAGGTAGGGTGGTTTTGGTTGGGTTATTATTGAAAATTATTATAATAATCTGTCAATTACACAATTCAATTTTTCGATTCGGATTAGGGTAGGGGGTAAGGTAGGGTGGTTTAGTTAAAAAAGTGTATGGAAAGCGAGGAGATGTTCTTTTCATAGAGAACGACACGGGGTGTCTTGGAACTACGCTTGGCAACGTCGGTGAAGAGAGCTACATTTAGACGCTCCTATTTTTCTGTAGTAGGTACCATGGGTTTTAAGCAAATTTTCTAAGCTAACCTTTACCGGGCTATTATGTTATAATAAATTTAAAATTATATTGCAAATCGGTAAATCCTAGAAAAAAGGATAATACATTTCTATTATGAAAATCGCAGAGCGCAAAACGGCCGTATTCCATTCTACCTGTGTATCCACCTTACCGCGGGACGGACATCGGTCGGGGATTAAAAACCCTTTTCCTAAACCCTCAATTTTCTGACCGCGGGACTGACATCGGTATTGCCCGTCTAAGATCTGGCAGGAAATATCTACAGGTATCAGTGATAAAGAAGAACTAAAGTGACGAAGCTTCTCAGAGTAACAATTTTTTAAATCGCATCCGGTTTTTTAATTTCGTCTCCTGTTTTTTTTTGATTGCATTTTTTTACGTCGGAAATATCAATCCCATATTCACCTGTTTACTAGCAAAATGTGGAAAACGCTCTGAAAACTTTCATTTCCTGTCCATGAGACAAGATTATTACAGCAGCAGCGTGGCGTTGGAGAGAAAGAATAGGGGGAACCGAAAGAGGGCTAAAGGGAAAAGCCCCGTCGAGGACGCATTCCCGTTGGGCGTCGCGACGCCCTTTCCCCGTACGTCTCACCGCCGAAGCCGACTATTACTGTGTTGCAACATTCTTGCGAAAATTCCCAACTTTTACGACGTTTAAATCGAACTTTTAGGCGGGAATCGGATGAGACAGGTAGTAGGGATTATTTATTGTTTTAGTTTGGCTGTCCTTAAATCACGTAGCCAATTTTGGCTTGTATGATATTGAAAGTCTACAATTATTTTTTTAAACGTATTATAGGGGGGGTTGACCGAAAGGTACGGGCAATACCGATGTCCGTCCCGCGGTCAGAAAATTGAGGGTTTAGGAAAAGGGTTTTTAATCCCCGACCGATGTCCGTCCCGCGGTCAGGTGGATACACAGGTAGAATGGGCAGGGTAGAATATTATTCCTAGAATAATTAGTATGATTCGTGTATTATCGATACCCTTCCACAGACCCTTACCTATAAATAGAGGAATATTTTAAATAATAGCTAGTAGTGCTTCTCTCCTAAGCCTGGAAAAAGTGTGAAGGGAAAAATATGAAATAAAATGTAATGGTTTTAGCATTACAAATAAAGTATCTACTACATATTATATCTTATATGTATATATAATATATAATATCTGCAATATAAATTATCATACGGATCCACGGGACGGACTTCGGACAAACGTCTTGACCCTTTTAACCGCGGGACGGACCTCGGACGTATCTGCGTTTTACCCTGACCGCCGGACGGACATCGGAAACACCGGTAAGCTACATGAGGGGGGGTTAGCAAAAATGGAGCTACAATGAAGCTACGTGATTTAGGGACACCCCCTAATACATCTTTACTGGTTGCAAAAAATTTCTTCCACGAGATTTTTATAATCGATTTTCTAGAGGTCGCTGAATATCAGCTAAGGCTATCACCTGACGCGCCAACTTCGCATGGTATAGACTCTTAAAAATAAGATGAACTTGACGTGTTTTGCCATATTTATTCCTCTTAATTTATTTTAAAACCAAGTAATTGCTTTAGAGAATAGTATAGGGGTAGTTTGTTGATAGAGTCAACGTGGCAACGTTGTCCGTCTATACAGTACAGCGTATTTGGTTCAGGTCATCGGGCTCGTTAATGCGTAGTATACGACTGGTAGAAGTATCGATTTTTGCTATATAGAGGGCGCCGCTTGCGTTCTTTTAGTACGCGCTTGTTGTTGTATGTACGGTTCAGATTTACACACACCCAACGCTGTTCCTTGAACCACTATAACCCGACACATTTCCATAGAGTACTTCAAGTCAGCTGATCTGTGTGTCACTCTCTCTCTGTTTGTGTGTTCGACAGACACAATTTTTGCTTTTTCGGGAGAAATACTTTTAATTGAATTACGTGGAAAAGGGAATATTAATTGAAACTTGGGAAATAATTTTCTGTAAAAATTTTAGAATAAAAATTTGTCGAGAAATTAATTCAGAAGTGGGAATGCGCAAAAAATATTTTTTCATTGATAACTTCCTATTGAGAGTCTTGGCAAACAGTTTAAAGTTCCGTGCCGTTTAAAATCCTTTCAAACGATATACCTACTAGTATTATTATGGCCAGTTAGTTGTAGGTTGCCGGACACGGATCTTATTGTTTACAATCGTAAAGTTTGTTTTCTTGTTTTGTTGCCGATTGTTCTTTGTGACTTCAGATAAAACCCGTTCACCAACTTTAGGAATAATCTCTGGATCAGCATTCTTCCTATACCTAACGGTCGTGGAGTAGACTTTATTATATAATCATTTTCATCATAAAATGTGCTGTCAAATAACTAGTATTTTAAAGAGATACACTGTCTGACGTTACAAGCAATAGCAGTCGCTTGAAATAATTTTAATATGGTTTATTTACGATAAAAACACGTTGACGTCATTCTTAGTTACTTTTCTGCTTATCAGAATAAATATAAATTTATACTTAAAGCCCGTTTATAATTATCAATTATTTATAACAAGTTTTAGTCATTCTTAGGGTTCCGTACCCAAAGGGTCGGTTTGTTACTAGGCTGTATCTCATGAACCGTTATAGTTAGACAGTTGAAATTTTCACAGATGATGTATTTCTGTTGCCGCTATTACAACAAATACTAAAAACAGAATTAATTAAATATTTAAGGGGGCTCCCATACAACAAACGTGATTGTTTTGGTCGTTTTTGCTCCATATTGATAATGGTAGGTAGACGCTTGAAATATTCACGGAATATTTAGTTTTATATTCAATAAATAATTAAATATTAATATTTACAGACTACTGTTCTAAATATAAATATGGATATTGAATTTTTATTATTAGCAGCAGAAGCTATTATAAATTTAGTAATAATGAATGTTGCAAGAAAGAGAAGAGCTATAAACAAGAGAGTAATGCGGAAACCATGGTTGAAAAGGAGCGAAAAAGGCTTAGGAACACTCAAAATGAAGAACTGGTAGTAGAAGATGCAGATTCTTATAAAAAATCTGATTAAAATGCTTTTCCAGCTTCCTTTGAATAAAGAAAAAATCTACATGCTGGCAACACCACAAAATTTTGTTTTGTAACGTCATCGTCTTTGTATCTTAAATAAACCATACAAGCCTTTTTTTGTGCAAATAAACACCTGCGATTCATGCATTATAAGGCACAGTAAAAAAAGAAGACTGCCATTTTGACATTTCTAGTTTCTTTAAAGTAAAGAAAAAAACCTATATTTTGGTTTTCCATATAAAAATTGTGTTCCCTCACTTTTCAATATCTTTTGAACTATCAGAATATCGGTTCGATCCTCGTATAGTTCTTTTTATTCACAACACTTTTTTTTTGGTCGGATGACCTTACGTATTTTTTTCAACTTCCGTTTTACTGCACGGAAACGTAATACTCGGTCGAAGGAAAGAAAAGTTCTTAACGCCGCAAGAAATAAAGGAAAAAGGACAGGTGTTACCAACTGGACGTAGAACAAAAAAAGAAAAAAGGCCAAGGGAACTCTGAATCTTGTATAATCAAAATTGTTCGGGCTCGGAATAATATGCAAATCGAAGAGGGTGCTCAGAGGTCACGGACAAACGACGATTTTATTTCATTACTTTGTGTTTGGTAGAATTGAAATTGAAACCAGATCTGTTTTGTTGTCTTTGAATTTGTTCTAAAGTAGTTGCTCTATATGTTTATTTCCGGTTAATTTTGAATTCAGTAGAGATTGGTCTAAATCAGAGGCTCCCAAACTTTTTTGTGTCGGTGATTCCTTGCCATGTTATTCGGTTTTTGGTAGACCCCCTACTTACCTGATATTGATTTCTTGTAAATTTCTAACTGTAGTGTTGAAAACTTGGAAGTAAAAACACGTGTTAAGTTTTATACATTTATTATTGAATTTAAATTAAAACTGCGCAAAATAAATTGAAGTGCTGATAAAACTGGACATAGTTTGAAACGTCGCCTTCCTGGCAGTTTGTGACAAATTGGGGAACTGAAAATATTCGCCCCGTTCAATATTTTCCTTCATTAGGTTAACTCTGGCAAGAAACGCTGATAAGATGGACTTTGTTTTAATCAAATTTAGACTGTCGCCTTGTAATTGCAAATTAACCATATTAAATTTTGTAAACAAATCTGTTAAATAGGCGATGTCTGTTTTCCACTTTATTAAATTTTTCTTTTAAAATTATGTCCCCGTTTTCATTTCATGGACCTCCAAATTCGATATAGACCACTTTGGAAATCACTGGGCTAAATTGTTGCATAACAACATAGTTGGCACCTGTCACAAATATAGTCTTAGTTTTACCACTTTAATATTAGAAAGCTATAGCGATAAAGTGATCAGTTCGTCGGAAATTTCAGCAGTACTCAAACGTTATTGTTACTTGGTTTGTAGCAGCTTGAAAAACATCGAATTGTAGGACCATAATTAATCATTTATATCCACTGTTTGTTTTTCTATCTCTATATGCTGAATATAAAAGTCAACCAACCTTGTATATCCACTTTTGTCCTCCAACGAAGAATTAAGAGAAATTCTATCCTCTCGACTCTGTCATGTACAATTCGTCAAATCGTGATGTAAATGACAACATGTAGCCAAAATAACCGATTGTCATTCCACACATTTGCTTATTCCTTTTTATTGTACGAGAGAAACAATTCATCAAGTGGGCTTTGTTATGTCTAATACAACACACAAGAGATAAACGTTGTTGCCTTTGGAAGAGAAAAGTACAATAAATTTTCATTCATACAAAAGATCGGCGGAAGAAGGGACGGATCGGAGGAGCATGTTTCTATGCCTGAATGAATTGTATTATAAAAAAATATCCTGCGAATTATGATGGACAGGACTCGCGCTTTTTTATATTATGTCGCCTTTTATCTTCGAACTCGCTTTTCCATCAAATTTTTTAATAAATATACTTTTTGCTCGTCACACCGAGCCAGGCAAATACAAATTCCAAAATTTCTTTCCGCTTTATTTTTTTCATATAATCTACGTCAGTATACTGGATTTTCACTTTTGGGTTTAGTTTGCAGGATTGTATGTTTCGTATTACGCGCAGCTCGTGATGAATTAAAGTTAACATGGTAAAGGATTTAAATATACCATTGAATTCTTGATAATATTTACTTTACACCCTCTAACCTTAGCTTTGAAAAAATAAAATAAAATAACCGTTCCTATACCTATAACAATTCACAAAACTCACTCAACCAAGATATAGATGTTATAAATATTTCTTTAAAACAAAATTCACACCCGATACTGAATGTAACTACTGGATTATAATCCGAACACCCTCAAGACAATAGAAATTTTTATGAGAAAGTGGTCAAAGTGAGTATACTTCGGTTTGGAAGTCCTGCACCTACGTTGCACCAGGGCCCTTGTGCCCCTAGCTACACCACTGCTTTACACCTTGTATTATTTGAAGAAAGAAAACACAGTCGTCAATCAACCCCCGTCGTTACCTCTATTTGCTCCAAGTCAGTGTATGCACGTTATCGTTCGGTTTACTAGCTAAACAGTAGACAAGACGGTGCGTGGGGAGGGTCGAATATTATTCTAGCATCCGCAGAGTTTTAGCGATTACTCCTAAGACATTCAATTTAATTTAAATGGTGTAAAAGTGTAAAAAAATGTGCATGAGATGCCTAAAGCCTCTAACTACTATATATATCCTAAAACCACTCTATCCATTGGTTAAAACAGCATACAAATCGATGTAGTAGTTGTTAAGTAACCATGTCGTCATTTTCCTTTGATCTGCATAGAAATTAAACACCCCTTTTATTGATACTAAGTTCGTCCCTGCATAACTTACTTTGCATTACAAAGGGATTTATATGTTTCCTCATAAGATTTGCTATAGCGGCGATATCTCCCATTGTTCCACTCCACTTATTCAATCCGACTTCCGATGGGTTCAGACACTCGACGGGAACCTGCTTTACTACAAGTCCAACTTACAAGGGTACTCCGCTTATTTCGCTTTCATTTTATATATTTGTATCCAACCTTTATCCAGAAGTTCCTCCTTGAAGATGTCGCTGTTCAACCCCCATCGCTCTTCCCCTGATATGAAGCCGGGGCGGGTCGCTAGTAGTTGATAAATACCCTGATATATTTTGAAACATATCCACTTGAATACCGCCATTAATTAATGTTGAAATATTTAACATTTTTTCCCCTGTTTTTCTGGCTAGTGACGATGTCTAGTGTTAGAAAAATGAACGTATCAAAAGCGAATACCCAAGCTTGAACCGACGTTGAACTTGAGACGTAATTTTAGCTACAACTTCCGCTTTAAAAAGATAAAAAACAACAACTTAAGACTCACAGAACGGGGTCACTAACTATATAAAAACGTACTTTCGTAATAGTGAAAAGAAAAGCCAATTCTGCGGAATTTTCGACTTTCTGAACGGTCATAAGATTTTTTTTACATACAGTGTGTGCCAATAAGTTTTATACGAATGGATGAAAAGTATATTTCATATAAAAAATATATTAAATGGACACTGATACCGCCTCAACGTACCAACTAAGCAGGAGCTGAGGTAAGAGGTGTATTTAGAGAAAGAGTTGAGCCCGATACCATAAATCTGGTTTTTCATTAAGTTATTTCAATACTTGAAAAATTGTAAGAAGTTTAGTAAAATTAGAAGTATCAAATTAACCTACCGTTACTTAAAGTCACCCAGACCGTGTATTTTCGATCTTTTATAATTTGTCGGCGAGTACGTTTAATCGTCTTAAATCACAATAACTGTAAATTAAGCATTAATCAAAATTATGTTTAACGAACTCAAATTATGTTGCAACATCGTGAAAGTTCATTCACTTCATTTAACACCACATGTCTTGTATATGTATATAAAGTTGGCAAAAGCAAAGCAAAGGTTGTCTTGTCATTGGTACAGATTTAAATTTACATGTGTACAAGGTGAGTCCAATTCCATACCTGCACAACTACTCGTCACTTGAGCGAGGTTATTTATTCCTATGCATTTTTCATACTTATTTAGTTTTCAAATTTTATTACTTCGTCTACCCTTTATCTTCTTTGAATGAGTTTCATTTGTGGGTTCACTGAGTGTCGGTGTTTCTTTGTTTGAAAAACTTTTTCTGATAAATCTTGCTTGCCGAATTGTAAATCTTCAAAGTTAATAATTTAATGTGCAGTGTTTTCTGCAAGCATCCAAAATTTGAACGGAAATAAAAATGAATATCAAAAATTATATAAAAAAACGTTAAGGTCAAATTATTTGGCTCGCTCTGTTTGTACTCTTGTCTGAACTAGAAAGTTTTCATATGGGTATAGTTATTCTAATGTTAATGTAATGACCCATATTTTTCATTAAATATAGATTAAACAAACCTCATAAAAAAAGTGTAATATAATATAACTAAACTCACTCAACCAACAAATGGATATTATATTAATAATATTTCTCTACAACACAATTCGCACACGCCCCTGGATGAAATTAATGCTAAGTAACCCCAACTTCTTTAGGTCGTTAAAATT
The DNA here is from genome assembly GCA_949126875.1 of Lochmaea capreae. Lineage (NCBI taxonomy): Eukaryota > Metazoa > Arthropoda > Insecta > Coleoptera > Chrysomelidae > Lochmaea > Lochmaea capreae. Next base: position 5,254,135 of record OX421408.1, read on the forward strand.
TTTTATGAAACAGTGAACCGCGTTAATAACTGACCAGTTCCTTTGTTATATTATGCCAATTACTGGAGTTGGACTATTCGATTTCCAATCCACCTGCTGCTATTCAAAATTTTCTTAAAAATAGTAGCATGCATTAAGTGGTTTTAATTAATTTTTCTCTTTCCAGCAATTTCAAACGGCTTATTTTAATGCTTATGAATAAATTCCTATTAGGTATTTTTTTTTTTCAATATTTCCAAACTAGCTTTCTAAGAACATCACGAACTAACGGTTTACTGAAGTAAGGGGAACATTTGTGTAGTGATCCTGATAATTTTAGAAAATAAATCTGACTACATTGCTTTATTTTATTGTCGTTGCATTCATATTAGAAACACTATATCAAGTCATTTTTTTTATTTCTATCCAGGTATAGGGATTTATAAAATACAATAATTATGAAAATACCTACTGCACTAATTAATCTCGTACCACATATAGGGTGTGGCATATTTATTTTTAGTATTGAATTTAATACAGGGTGAGCCTGAAGTCCTGTATTTTATTTACACAAGATTAAAGTTACTGTATATGCACTATAACCTACAAAATTGAGTTTGAAGTACGCCGATAATATATAGAGTGTCCCATTTAAAAAAAAATGAAGTTAGAAGTTTAAAAAATGAAGTTAAGAGTTTCCTGGAATTGATATATTGAGTTATACCTTGTAATATTCCTCGAATATGTCCTATGGACGATGAGTATTCAAGTAAAAACAATTTGTTATCTGATGCTCTCACCCATTTCAAGTACGTGTGTACAAAACAGTTATAATTCATGGAATTCATAATAAATGTAGGAAAAAAAAATGTGGGTTTATCTATCAGCTGTTATTGTTTTTGCATTGATCCAAGTTATGTGTACAGTAAATCCTGATAAAGATAACAGTTAACGGACTGGTTTCATTGAATAATATATCGCGAGACTGAAAAGAGAATGTAAACATAGATATATTATAGTCAGGGTTGCTTAATTCGATAGGTTTAGTCAGCTACTTGAATCTTTTTGGTAGGATTTGTACACACTACCAAGACAAACTTGGTACATTGTATAACCCTGCTGTGATAAATTGTCTACTACTGAATATCGGAATTTTTAATTTCTTGATAATAGAATATACCTTAAACTCGTCCTGATACGGGGCAAGTTACCTACCCGACATAGAAATAGAAAAAAAATTAATGTTCACGATGATATTTTAATATTTGTAAGACGCAGGCGCGGTTGAATGGTAGCTTATAATGCCGAACAGAACATTGATAGGTACGAACCGCCGTAGCGCAGGGCTTAGCGTAAGGGCTTGTAACTAAGGGGTCCCGGGTTCGAGTCCCGGTGGTTCCGCTTTTTCAATTTTCAGAATATTTAGCTTATATATCAGAAGTGGGATTAGATCTACGAAATGTCCACATGAGGCCATAATGTGATGTGATAGTGAGAGAGGGTGACAGGAATGGGCGTCCAGGCGTCAGGCTCGCCAGGAGAGTGAGATAGGCGTAGGCAGGTGGCAAGGCATCAGTCTCACGAACGAGTAGGTGAGATAGGTGTACGCCCAAACGTCAGGTCCAGCACTCTAGGTACCTCGAGGACGAGGAGCGGAGCAGGATGGCCGAATGTAAGACGCAGGCGCGGTTGAATGGTAGCTTATAATACCGAACAGAACATTGATAGGTAGGAACCGCTTTAGCGCAGGGCTTAGCGTAAGGGATTGTAACTAAGGGGTCCCGGGTTCGAGTCCCGGTGGTTCCGCTTTTTCAATTTTCAGAACATTTAGCTTATATATTAGGTACTCCTGGTTTTGCAAGGGTTACGAAGACTTATAACGCTGCCGCGTTTATGCATAAATTACATAAGGAAACTACCGAGTTATACACTACATTTATATCATTACAATATAATCGAACGAATCAATAGGGCGTTTGAATACATTGCGTGACAGCCACCTACTTAAAATACTTCATAAAATTAATGCTTTTTTCAAACGCTCGATAAAAAACAAACAACTTTTCAAGCATCTTATCTATACAATAATGAAACTTCTTGTTCATACAAACAAAGAGAAGGTTGAAAAAAACATTTAAGACCACCCTCAACGACGACGACCGTTTTCTTTGATTGAAGTCGTTTCCGTTTCAATAATAAATGATATATAATTGATTTGATTGTTAACTATATGAATTAAACGATAATCGATGTTGCTCTATTAAGTAGAATGTCGTATATTTCAGAAAATATGCCATTAGAGTAATATAAAATCCAGGGGCGTAGGTAGTAGTTATCGCAAAGTGTAATCAGAGCGCTCCAAAATCGTTTAGGCTGGAATAAATTCAATATTTTTCTGTCTAAAGCTTTAGTTTGAATACAACCACGTGCAGCTGTTCCAAATACTGGTTCAGGACTGCAGATTCAAACCGTAGCTTTGATAAGGTGACTACCGTTTCATTGCATACAATATCTTAGGCTCAGATTAATACATTTTTTGTTTGCATTTAATAGTGAACCCAACATTACATCACATTCTAAGGTAACCTGCCGACCCTTTGCCCGGAGTCGTCTAGTTCCTCGCACATTAACAGGTAGGTACAAAATTTGTGTTCAGTTCCTCGCAGCATACGAAGGGTAAGGGATTAGGTATCAGGTAGCAAGGTCCACAATGACAGTGCGAGGGATTTTGATTAGGTAATATTTACATATTGCTAGTAAATGTTTCAATACTGCATCACGTCCATTGAAAATTATTATAATAATCTGTCAATTACACAATTCAATTTTTCGATTCGGATTAAGGTAGGGGGTAAGGTAGAGTGGTTTTGGTTGGGTTATTATTGAAAATTATTATAATAATCTGTCAATTACACAATTCAATTTTTCGATTCGGATTAGGGTAGGGGGTAAGGTAGGGTGGTTTTGGTTGGGTTATTATTGAAAACTCACGAATGCATAGATACATTTTCCCTAATGTTAGGAACATAGCGGAAGAAATATATAAATAAATAAAACAATAGTGTGAGGAACTGCAGACCTGTCTTAATCCTACCCTCCGTTCGAAAAGGGATTAACGCAGGTAGATGCGAGGAACTGCATCACGTCCCCTTTGCCAGTTGTCTCACTTTTCCTTTGAATTGTGACAACTGAATTATAGGACACGATAGAAACGTACAAAATAAAAATGTACTTTTAAGAAATCACATAGACATGACTTTAAAATAATTATCCTAACTAGTTTATGTAATAAAAATATGTTTTTGCTTGAAACTTTTGAGGTTTAAACGAAACAAATACAAACAACAAGAAAAGGACGGAAACTGATATTTGTGTGCGCGTACAGATATAATTGAAAACATAGTTATTTGTTTTACTAGGCATAAAAGCACAAGATTTAATGCCGCGGCTGGTGTTTCATAGCCGAGCGTAGTGAGGCTATGAAACCAGCCAAGGCATTAAATCTGCTTTTCTGCCGTGTGAAACATAAAATTTTTTCTTCAAATTTGTTCTAATTCCATGCAAAATCGACTTTTTCATATTTAAATTATTATCATCAGCATCATTTTGAGTTTTCTTAATGTCATTGTCAATTTTAATAACCAGTTTGATTTAAATTATTACTTGGAAGGTTGCCTAGCAACGAACTTTTTCTGCCTAGGCAGTAAAAGTGGACTTTTTCTGCCTAGGCATTAAAAGTACAACTTCTAAGCCTGCCAAGTGCCATTAAAAGGCCGCTTTGAATGTCATTTGGAGAAAAATATTTTTTTGTGAAAATCATGGTTCGTCAGTGCCAAATTTGCAAAAAAAAACAGTCGGAATTTTCCTAACCTCTCTTTTCACATGTAAGTAAATAGTTCTATCGGACGTCTTTTCGGAGAGTTTTATGAAAGACTTGCGGACTCTATTTGTAGTATTGCTCTAAGATCTCAGGTTTCTAACTTCAAGAGCTCATCCATATCTCCAATGTGGTTAGAAAACAAAAAAAGGTTCAATGAAAGTCAGTTTTTTTTTATATTTTTTTTTTATATTTTCTTTTTTATATTTTTTTTTTATTTTTTTTAGATTTCGGCTGCACGAGCTTTAACTGCATCGATTAGTAAACAAATAATGATCAAAAATACAAAAAATTTAAATTGTTTTCTTTTATTTTATGTTTTATTGTTGATAATTTCCAAAAAAACCTTGAAAATAAAATAATATATTAAAAAAAATTAAAAGATTCAAAATGTGATTCTCGACATAAACGTTTCACCACTAATGAGGTTAAATATTATATATAAATTCATTTGGTTATCGGCATATTCAAATTAACCAAATATAAATCTATTAATAAAGGGGAATGTTACATAACGAAGCATTCGTTATCTATCAGCTGATTTGTTCGGGTTCAAGATATATAAAACATAAGCGTATCTAACTTCTTGTTTTGTGAGAGACGAGAATCTGGTAGAAAATGATAAAATATATGAAAAGATTCAACAACTACAAATTGTTTAGTACGAACTCACGGGAGACCATGTAGAAGAAAATTGTTTTTTTTTTTAATTTATTTTTTATTTAAAAAATATAATTAATTTCCTAAATATTACAATTAGCATAGTCAAAGTACACAAAATATCCGTAAAATGCTGCAAAAAACACAAAAAACTTGAAAATTCAAAATTGAGTATTTAAAAGGGTTGTGATTGACATGAGAAAAACTTTACAGTGCTAGGCATGCGATTTTCCGGAAAATCGTCGAGTGAAAATTTATGTTTTTGTTTTTTCACTCTAATTGTTTAAATAATGAAAACACAAAAAAATGTTCAAATCAAAAATTGTAGCTAATACATTTATCTACAAAATTTGTCTAAACATTTTTTTTGTATCTGCATTAGTTTTTAAAATATATACGAAATTTCCATAGTAGTATTTTTGAACATCATCAATTTTCATGTTTTTAATTTTATGATAGTAAATAAACAATTACATTCAGAAAACAATGTTTCATGTGAAATGTGTTCTAAAATGGGGTATCTACAAATACATTGAAAACAAATTTTTTTTTTTAATTTTTTAATGTATTATCATCGATTTTCCACGCTCTCTCACCTGCTTTTTCACCTTTATTTGTGCTCCCTTCCCTTTCTTTCCTGAGCCATAGGTGTGTTCTTTTGTATCGCGATCACATCTTAATAGGTTCATTATAATCTTCACAAATTTTTAGATAATATCATAAACGGTATAGAAAGTTATAGAAGTTTGATGACAGACCTTTTATTTAAGTATTTATTTTAAATAATTGTCTATTATTTAAAAAATTTGATATTTATAGAAAAACTGTATAGTAGTTTCGAAAGTAGATGCTTCAAAGTGTTTAGTAGTAAAGTTTCATTGAATTATTAAGCATGCAAAAAAAAGATTTTTAAGAAGCATTCGTTTGAAATTCTAAATATTGATGGCTTTGCTTTCATAATAATAATGTTTAATGCTCATTTGCAATGCTAAATCCAAAAGGAATTTTCTCTGGGATAAGTATTAATTAAATAGGAATTATAATTTACTGATATTACAGTCAGAAAATCTACTTTTTCAAATTTGAAAGTATTTCTATCTAAAAGTTGAGATCTCTCTTTACATTTTACATGAGTTTATTTATTTTTTCAGAATGTTATAAGCCCAAAATTATTAACTTTTAAGTCGAGCGGTTAATAAATTTGGCTCACGAATTGAATACCGCTGAAATTTATTTTATCTCGTAAACTTTTTAATTTACAGAAAAACTTTTTAGACAAAATTTGTAGATAAATGCAACAGCTACAAATTTTAATTTGGAAGTTTTTCTGTATATTTATTATTTAAACAATTAGAGCGAACAAACAAAAACAATAATATTCACTCGACGATTTTCCGGAAAATTTCATGCCTAACATCGTAAGCTTTTTCTCATGTTAAACACCACCCTTTTAAATACCCAATTTTGAATTTTCAAGTTTTTTGTATTTTTTGTGAGGTTTTATGTGTACTTTGATTATGCTAAATAGCTTTTCAAATTTAACAGTAAGGCTAGAAATTGAATCTGGGGTTCTTTTCAGGCGTTCCTATCGTAAAATATTGAATAGAATAATTCTTTATCGTTATTTAAAGATTTTTAAATTTGTTTACCCTAGTTCCCTACAACCATTACGCCAATGACAATATTTTTCGAATTATTATAAAACATAAAGAGTGTTGTAAATAAAAACCATCCGAACACGTCAGTGCTCAAGAATGTCATTGTAATTATAACTAATGATAACATTTTAATGAGATTATTTTTATTAATGACCAAAATTTTCTTAGAGTGGAAATTGTCTACCAACAAATGTATATAATGACATTGGTTTTCTTGAAACGGATTCTGAAGGTCAAAATATATAAAATTAGGTCAGCTTTTCAAAAACTCTAATTTCTAACTCTGTAAAATTATTTTCTGGAAATTATATCATAAATATTTACAACTCCGATACGGGGTTAAAACTTTGTCTCCCCCTCTCTCTCTCTGCGTGCTTCTTTTTTCGGTCAAAGTTCCTAAGTTTCTAGAGGGTCATTAATCCCCGACCCCAAAAATTATATTTCGATCAATATAACTTTTGACGTTTGGTTTCCTTTTACATTAAACTAAAATGCGTGACTTACAGTGGCTGGATACAACTAGGATTAGAGGCATCGTTTAAAATATTTAGAAGATACTAACTTGAGGGGTGAAATTGATTTTTTATTTTAAAATAAGTTTGTAAAATTGTGTCTAGTAACTTTTTGTTGTTTAAAGTTGGTAAAACTGAAATACATTTGACAGCAGGTGATTCTCACAATGACAAACAATGTAAATCACTTTCTGAAACTTCATGTATCCATAACTCCACTAATTGGAGAGATAGAACGTTCTAGTCTTCTCCATTGGATTCAGGGGAACATTTTACATATAAATATGAATTTCGAGTCCATATTTCCAAGCTTTAAGGGAGATAGAAGAGAACAATTTAAATCAAGAAATATTTCCTTCAAAATTTTCTACAAAAAAAATTTTTGCGACATGAAATTGGCTTAAAATTGGTAACCGGGGGTTTTTTGCTATGGGGAAATACATGCCACATTCAGTTTTTTGATAAAATAATTCTTTCGCGTTTAAATAGTGTAATGAAATTTTCGAAAAAACTCATTTTTAACATAAAAAGTCGTGTGAATACCTCAAAACTATGAATTTTGCACTGAAATTACAAGAGAGTATTTCCAAAAGAATGATCAACCGGGAAAAAAATTCCCAAGAGCTTAACTTGAAGGGTTTCCGTCTTGTGAATAATAAATGTGAAAGTAGGGAAAATATTCGAAAATCCACTTTCTGAAATTTCATTTATCCATAACTCCACTAATTGGCGAGATAGAATGCTCTAGTCTCCATTGGATTCAGAGGAACATTTTACATATAAATATGAATTTTGAGTCCATATTTCCTAGTATTAAGGTAGATAGCAGAGAACAACGTTGTCAAATTTTTAATATGACATCATATTTTGGATAGAGAATAGACATATTACTAAACTACTCGTCTGTATACCACGCAGATAAGACAAGAACCACAGGAGTAGAGCTAGGAATAAGAGGGACTAACTACATGGGAAAAAGTTATCCTGTAAAGAAACTGATGAAGCATATAGACACGTCCAAATAAAATGGATAATAAGAATATTAAACGTTTGGTAAAGCTTATCCATTAATCAATTGCAAAAGATGAAACACGCGTTCGCCACCATTGTCGAATTGTTTCCTGCATATGCCTGATTTGAAGAAAATTTCTTAAGACACTCACTATTAATAAATTATCTAGTACACGTAAGATCCTTTGATGATTATTTTAATAGTGGCTAATCGATCCGATTTTAATATTTCATATACGTAAATCAAAAACGTATGGCGCATGAAGTTATCAAAACAAAACACCTGCAATATTTTGGTAATTTCCCACTTGAATTATGGAAATTTTCGAAGCTTCCAATTTCTCACGCTATCAAGTATATTATTTAAAGTGTGGCATAATAAATAAGGAAAGCACTTAACTTAAATTATTAAAAAATAATCATTTAAAATTTTGAGTTGTGAAAGTTCACAAAAGCTTTAGTGAAATCTAATGAAAAGTTTTAACGAGAAAAACGGCTCAGTAAACTAGCTCTATTCGTAGATAACATGTCTGATATTGCTATGGGTTGAATTTCGCAAAAAATAATGTCTAAAGAAGGTCTAGACTGGTAAAAAACTGTAGAGAATCCCTCAACAGGTTGGCAAGAGACAACAAAGTGTCTCTAATATGGGTGCCGGCACATGAGGGGATTGCAGGTAATAAAATGGCTGACCAGTTAGCTAAAGAATGCTCTAAAGGAGACTTCATAGGTCCGGAACCGTTTTGTGGAATCACAAAAGATTGCATACGAGTAGAAGTCTGGAACTGGGTAGATAGGAAACACATGGTAGACAAGGAACTCTCAATCAGGCTTTTGAAACTGGGTAAGAGTTAGATAAATTAGGCTCTAAAGGAGACTTCATAGGTCCGCAATCGTTTTGTGGAATCACAAAAGATTGCATAAGCGGGGAAATCGGGAACTGGCTAGGTAGGGAAAACCAACTCAAATGGAGGTCGACTCAAGGGCACTTCTATACAAAGAGTTTACTGAACAAGGTAGACAAGGAACTCTCAAGCCGACTATTGAAACTGAGTAAGACAGTTACCGACCTGGTGACTGGACACTGCACGCTGAGGAAACATCTGCACAAAATGGGCAGGAAATGTCAACTCTATGATGAAACACCTACTCTGCTTCTGCGAGAGCTTACACGGACTCAGACGAAAGCACTTTGGAGAGGAAATAATACAACCATTACAACTACTGAAAATCCCTCCAGTCAAACTAGTGGCCTATATAGAAGACACAAAGCTTCTGTTATGGAAGTAGATAATATGGGAAATGGTACAAAGATTCACTTGAAGTGCCAGTGCTGATGAGCACAACCCAATCGAATGAAGGAATAAATGATGTCTGAAGAAGTTTCTTTACTGCTCAGATATCAATTTTTACCTCACTAACTATCAACTAATGGTTGGTCCTACTATCCCTAGAAAGAATACTATTGGTCCAGAACCTTCCTGTGGAAAAAACAATACTTGAATTAAAAAGTGGTCTCTAGGATGGTGGTGGGAAGGAGATAAGTCAAAGGACCATCGCCAAAAGTTCCGAAGTACCTTCTAAACCAGAGTATGCGAACAACTAGGGTCTTGGTTGGGCTCCTCATTTAAACATCAGCACATACAGATTGCGAAAAGTCTATTCGAGCCATATGATTTACACAAGTATGAAAAGGAAAATTTGAGCAAAACTACTTGAAAGAGAGGGAAGAATAATTGTGCGCTCATCGATGGGCGTGTGTTTAGTTCTAGCTACCAAAAACAGTTGGGTGTGTGTTCAGTGACCCCCTATTTTAACCGCTGTTGCCAGAAGCGCAGATTAATTTGTACATATGATATTTTTGTATCGTTATCGTTAACTTTTTTCGAGCTCATGCACTACTAGGTAAAACTAAACACTTTCATACGGCAACAGTGTCACAATTAAACTTTTACACTCCCATCGCTGATCGCCCAATTATTCTTCTCTCTCTTTCAAGTAGTTTTGCGCATATTTTCCCTGTCGTACTTGTGTAAATCGTATGACTCGAATAGACTTTTTTGCAATCTGTATACTGTGCTAATGCGAAGGTCCGACTTGGTTAAAATTTTCGACTATAGAATAGACCTGCAAATGTCGTAGTGAAGAGGCCACCAGAAGTACATAACCCCATAACAGCAGTAAGAGGTGAATTACATCAGGCCTTGCAACTGCCTCTCCAGATGTCATCTGAGAATATGTTCGTTCATAGAAAAAGAAAATGTTTTCAGATTTATTTATTTCAACATTTAAAACTCCCCATTTTTACATTGAATTATCCAAATACTTTTTGTATGGATATTGTCTTTAATTTTTCCCCGAAATAGGGTAATAAATCTCACCGTTTTAGCTTTTAAATCTAATCCTCAGTAACCAACTAAAGAAGGTTAATTAAAATCCCTTTGACTAAAACGTTCCTTTTCTGTTTGTTACAGCAGGATAAACAAGGGTGGTGAACCCCCAACGGCTACTATGGAACAGGAAAAGCGGATAAGGCGGGAAATCGCCAATAGCAACGAAAGGAGACGTATGCAGAGCATCAATAACGGATTTCAATCTCTAAGGTCCCTTTTACCACATCACGAGGGTGAAAAATTGAGCAAGGTAAGTGATTGCAAGATCATTACTTTTCCCGAAACGATTAGCCCTTTAGGGAACTGTTTAAATGGGGAAAATGAAGAAATAACTGGGTAGTCTTAAGGAAAATTTGTTATTTATGACAATTGTTAGAATCTTGGTATTTTTCGGTCAGTATCTTATTTTTTTCAAGACTGAACTTGTTGAGAGTCAAAAGTCTTTCAAGCGTTGTTCTGTGCGTTGGGTGGAATCTAACAGCCACACTGCCAAAAAATAACGTCACTGTGCTCCTATAACTGGTTTTCTACTAGATTATTCCTCAACCAACCAGGTCCAATCGATAAGGATGTCCTGGTATGAATTCCGGGTCACACTGGGTATCTAAGTAGTTAACCAACTTGCCAGTAAAGGAGACCAGTCCAGACCAAACATGCCTTGCTGAATGTATACAGTCCTCTTTGCTAGTGTTCCCTTATATTTCAGTGTTTTTTGGAACCCACACAGTAGGGTGAAGGGATGTATATACAACACAGAAGAAAATTATTAAGCAAAACTTATTCATAGAAACTACAAATTTAATAGAAATACATTAAAGAATGTCGTAAAATGACCCTAGATTGTTTTCTCGTCAGTGAGACAATTTTCTATCTTTCGACAAACCTATAAAGTAACTAGACACGTTTCGAGATCTATACAGGCGCCAATAGAACGTCGATTATAGCTAGTTACTTTGGAAAGAGTAAAATTATTATTATTACGGTGAGATCTGGGTCATACTAACATTACCATCAACCAAGATTGAATGCGTCACTAAATTTTTTTTCGCATGAATCAGCTGTAGAAATTAGACGTGGAATGCACGATGCAGTGTTGCCGATAAGAATTGGAAAATGTGTATTCATAAAGAACCTTAATTCAGAAGGTCGAACCAATTACTGAGTCCATTCATAAAAGAGTATTTCCCCTTAAGTATTTATAGCTTATACAAATATTTAAAAATACCAACAGATAATTTTTTATTGGTTTTTACGCAAATCAAAGCGAATAGGTGAATTTGCAGGTAAGAATTTCAGGCGGAATTCGGCATCAATTGAATATTAGGGTGTGCTTTTAATATTAAATTGCACGCCACCAGCTTTTAATCCATTTTTTTCAGAGCCCTAATGGCTTATTGTATTTTTGCTTGTACTTTCTCATAGCAGCCATTCCAGCACTTCTGTTCCAGTGTTCCAGTGCGAAGCTATAGCTGTATACTCCCGCCCCAGTGCCATTTAGAACTTTACTTAAATTGTAGAACACATCATTGAATAAATATTAAGACCATATTGTAGGAATCTGGTACATTCATTAATTTTGCATCTTCCTGTAAAATATTCAATAATTTTTCTTCGAAACCTGACTGTATTTCTCGGACCTTCATTATATCTTTCACCATTTAAATTCGATTGTATTAATAAACCCCTTCGGAATTTTCACGCTTGAATGGTATTCAATCAATATATATAATTAATACCTACGTGAAAACGCGATTATCGATTCACGTTCGCAAACAGTTGTAAATGTCATTTAACTACATCCTGGAGCTACCAAAGATGTGACTCATCGTTGGGAATGTTATTCAGCAAGACGTTCAGTTTGTGTTTGTTATTAAGCAGTGATCTAACACTGTTTTTGTTGAAGTGGTGTTCAGTTTTAATACATAGAAAGAATTCGTATCCAGGGATGCCAAACGAACACGAATAGTAAAAGACTATGAAATAAAACAATAAAAATTTTTTTGTTTAAACCTTCATTATAATTGAACTATGTTCAAATACAATTTGTGACGCGTTTGAGAAAGCTACTGTGTAGTTCAATTATAATGAAGGTTTAAACAAAAAAATTTTTATTGTTTTATTTCATAGTTAAGTATGAATCTTCATCAAGTAAAAGCCTCATCTATTCAATAGTAAAAGATATTGGAGAAATAAAAATATATTTATATGAATATTCTATTCTCTTAATACAGGGTGATTGATTAGTGTGACAAAGATCAGTAGGTTTGTTATCTTAAAAGATACCACAAAAAAGTTGACAATAAAAATTGTATGCAGTTTTAAGTTCATATTTCAAAATTAGTGAGAATCTTACAGATCAAAGTTATGGTTTTCTAATTGGAACACCCTATATGGAACATAGACGCGATTGTTTTGGTGTAATTCTTTTATATAAGATGATAGATAATGTAATTGACTGCCAAATCTACTAGGTATGTTATATACGAGGATATATTCAAAAATTCTTAGCCTACTATAGAACCAAACAAAATTTCAATGTCAAAATATTTTATTACTCAACATATTCTCCATTGGATACATTTATTACAGCGAAACTGCAACGTCTCTAGACCTTTCAAAAATAATATTTCTTCTTGCTCCGTAAACCAGACTTCCACAGCTTTTATTACCTCCTCGTTGGAAGAAAATTTACGACACTTTTAAACTTTTTTTCAGTTGAGGAAAAAGATGATAGTCGGACGGAGCCAAATCTGGTGAATAAGGGGGGTGTTCTGGTAATTCAAACCCTAAATCACGAATTTTTTGCATTGCAACATGAGATTTGTGTGCAGGGGCGTTGTCCTGCAAAAACAAAACACCATTGGACAGCTTTCCGCGTCTTTTCTCTTTAATTTTTTCCCGTAGAGTCGAATAATGTCGAATAGTAATCTCCAGTTATTGTTCTACCGTTATCCAAAAAATCAATCATGATTACTCCATGGCAATCCCATAAAACTGAAGCAAAAACTTTTCCAGCAGATTTTTGGACACGAAACTTCTTAGGTCTTGGAGAACCACAGTGTCGCCATTCCATCGATTGTTGCTTTGTTTCTGGATCATAGAAATTTACCCAAGTCTCATCCATAGTAACAATTCGGTTTAGAAAACTACATCGTTTTCAAATCGAGCACAGATCGAACGCGTTGCTTCTACCCTTGCACGCTTTTGGTCAACATTCAAACATTTGGGGATCCATTTTGCAGCAATTTTTCTCATGTTCAAATTGACGTGAACTATATGATGAACGCGTTCGTATGAAATATTCAGTGCTTCAGATATCCGTTTTAGCCCAATTCGACATTCTGATAAAATCATGTCATGAACTGCATCGATATTTTTGGGGACTGACACAGAAACTGGCCTTCCCGGTCGGTCATCATCTTCAATGGAAAATTTACCTCTTTTGAAGCTTGCAGTCCAATTTTTCACGGTCGCATACGAAGGACATTGATCACCAAGGGTATTAAGCATATCTTCGTAAATCTGCTTACCTCTTAACCCTTTTAAATACAGGTACTTGATGATGGCTCGATACTCAAACTTTTCGATTTTCACAATTTCGGTGGACATCTTTTTTCTTTTAATTTATTGCGTAACTCTGGTTTACTTTTTTGACGTCAAACTTCACACTGACATTTCTAATAAGTTATTGTTCGTTGCTATGGTAACGCAATATTTTGTTTATACATGGAACTGGTCTAGGCTAACTAGATATCAATACATGCTCGTATGTGTGTATATTAATGTGTATTGAATAATCATATTTTTTGTAGTTTACAATGAATGTATTTTGTTTTCTCTGCTCCGTAATTGGGTTTTCCCGTAGATCAGTGTATCTATTAAATAAATAAATAAATATTTTAAAAATGAAATCCGCTTCACTTCCTCATTACAATAATGTATGTAGGTTGTAATATGTTATATAGGATATTTGAAAAGTTATAACCAATTTTCCGTAAAAATCGTCACAAGTTCAACGAACCTTTGATACTACAGAAAATAAAAAAAAATCTATTATTGAAAATTTTAGTTATTGAAATAACATTCCAAAAAACATATTCAGCTCAATTTAATTTTCCTTTTTTCAATTTATTACCCCAAACTGTCATATACTGCAAATACTTCAAATTCAGCTGCATTTATCTGTTTATACCATACAATCCTTTGTTTTCATATACTCTTTTTTTTGTGCTACAGCATTTTAAATTACTATATGGCATTTAACACTTGAAATCACGCAGTTCTCGATCTACATACGAATTCTGTCGTTTTTGCTCTACTACGATCGCTAAAAAGAAAATGTTGTTGGATAGTGAAAGGTTTGAGGTCAACCACTGTCTGCTACATCTGTTTTAATTTTAATATACGTGTTCGTTTGGGTAAAATATAAACAAAGGAAACTATGACAGATGAAATGTCGAATAATGACCAGAAATATCCCATGAAGAACGAATCTACTAGAAGAATTACTGTACAATTTGTCTGAAGCCACAGATCAGGGAGAGATAAGGAGATCGAACTCATACGGAAAAATTGACAAAAATCAGTTTTTAGTTGAATTGAAGATTATACATTGAGTTTTAAGGCTTTGGGCTTCATCCTACACCTGTTAAACTATTTCACTATCCTGTTATAAGTTTTTCTAGCTCATTCACAGTTACTTTTATTACAGTTTCCATTTTAGTAAAGCGTGTTATCAATGGATATCAAAAATAATATTTAAATACTATTTTCTAAAAATACTTTTCAAAGAGCAGATCCTTCACTAAGAAGCAACTACTACTTCTCTGACTATATGCCACGACAGACATTGAATTATACTTCTACATTAAACGGGGTTGGAATAACTGCACGATATAATCAACCATTCTGGTTATTTATGGCTTTCTATTATATCATTTCTGTTTCATAACCTCACTTTACTGTCAAATGAGCTAGCAACCGATAGAACACCAGGAATTGTAAGTGTGTGCAAGGCTTATGATTGGCTGTTATTGTTCTACAGTCAGTTGTATTGTATTTAAACTGGTTTCGTCTACAATGACAAGGAATTGGAATACATGGATTCCGATCTCCTTATACACTGTGTCCGTAAATTATAGAACAAATTCATTTTTTGCTAAACAGACCATTTTAAAATCCTGAAACACGTCGATTTTTTATTTTAATTTACCGTATTTTAAAATAATAATCTAATATACAGGGTGAATTACTTTCGAGTAATGACGTCACCGTCATTTTTTTTAAATGGAACACCCCCATTTTGTCACAATTTTCGGATTACTTTAGCTGAGCTGATTCCGATTGGTACAGGGTGGACAAAAATACAATAGTTTTGTGTGTGCTCATAAAGTAATCCTGGAGGTTTTGATGAAAGTTTATGGTTTCAACAGGATGGTGCACCTCCACATTATGCTGTAGATGTTAAAAGATATCTAGATGAAATTTTTCCGAACAGGTAGATTGGTAGACGTGGACCTATTGAATGGCCAGCGAGGTCACCAGATTTCAATCCTCTGGATTATTTTATGTGGGGCCATCTGAAGAATGTTGTGTATCAAACGAAACCAGCAAATATTCAAGAATTAAAAGAGAGAATTCGGACAGCAATAAACAATATTTCTTAAGACACAATAAACAATGTTCAACAAGAATTTGTACACCGTTTGGGTTACTGTCAAATACAGCAAGGGCTGCAGTTCGAACATTTATAAAGTCATGTATTTCATCATATTCTGTCCGCTAGACAATAAGTATTTTTGATAATATTTTTAATTTAACTAATAAAGAATGTTACGCGTTACTTTATGAGCATACACAAAACTATTGTATTTTTGTCCATCCTGTACCAATTGGAATAAATATGTGATACATTTTTGGAATCAGCTCAGCTAGAGTAATCCAAAAATTGAGACAAAATGAGGGTGTTCCATTTAAAATAAATGACGGTGACGTCATTACTCGAAAGTAATTCACCCTGTATATTAGAATATTATTTTAAAATACGGTAAATTAAAATAAAAAATCGACGTGTTTCAGGATTATTTCTTAAAATGGTCTGTTTAGCTAAAAATGAATTTGTTCCATACTTTACGGACACAGTGTATAGTCCAAATTATTTACAAACTTTTACCTCTTTAAAAACTAGAACATTAAATAATTTTAATACCCTCCCCTAATTTAATTTAGATCGTTCATTTATATTGGATATATTTATTTAGTTTAAATAACAATGCATCCGGTATTAAAGCACAAACGTCTAAAAGCAAGGGTGTTATGGTCTTTAAAAATGGAAATCGTGTAATATCACCGGTTGGTTGGTTGATCGGTCGCCGGCAGATATAGTGGGCGATTTGGCGTTGGCGAACACCCGTGTATTAACGATCGCTGATTCTTCATACAGGCGTTTCTACTTTCCACTCTTTAAAAAATGTATCGGATCTGATTGATTGCAATGGTATCGAAGGAGTAGTTATTTAAACCGTTTTCTAGGTTAATGGGATCTGACTAAACATTGGTTTTTATTTGGACGCCACTAACTTGTAGAAAATAATATAATAGCACAAAAATGAAAAGGGAACTTGGGTACTTTTATCGAGAGCCACAAATTATACTTCAAAGAGCAACAGGTTGGCCACCCCAATTTTAAAGATTCGATTTTTCAATTGTGTATAAAAACAAAACAACACTATCAAATTTTATAAAATATGGCGTGATGTAATTTGATCCCTAAGAATTAACTATCTGTTATTTATTTATTTATTTGAGTTCAAACAGGTTTTATAACCTAATTACATGAAATTAATTAACTATAATATGAGGATGTATTGATATCTAGTTAGCCTAGACCAGTTCCATGCATAAACAAAATATTGCGTTATCATAGCAACGAACAATAACTTATTAGAAGTGTCAGTGTGAAGTTTGACGTCAAAAAAGTAAACCAGAGTTACGCAATAAATTAAAAGAAAAACGATGTCCACCGAAATTGTGAAAATCGAAAAGTTTGAGTATCGAGCCATCATCAAGTAGCTGTATTTAAAAGGGTTAAGAGGTAAGCAGATTTACGAAGATATGCTTAATACCCTTGGTGATCAATGTCCTTCGTATGCGACCGTGAAAAATTGGACTGCAAGCTTCAAAAGAGGTAAATTTTCCATTGAAGATGATGACCGATCGGGAAGGCCAGTTTCTGTGTCAGTTTCCGAAAATATCGATGCAGTTCATGACATGATTTTATCAGACCGTCGAATTGGGCTAAAACGGATATCTGAAGCACTGAATATTTCATACGAACGCGTTCATCATATAGTTCACGTCAATTTGGACATGAGAAAAATTGCTGCAAAATGGATCCCCAAATGTTTGAATGTTGACTAAAAGCGTGCAAGGGTAGAATTCGATCTGTGCTCGATTTGAAAACGATGTAGACTTCTTAAACCAAATTGTTACTATGGATGAGACTTGGGTACATTTCTACAATCCAGAAACAAAGCAACAATCGATGGAATGGCGTCACTCTGGTTCTCCAAGACCTAAGAAGTTTCGTGTCCAAAAATCTGCTGAAAAGTTCTTGCTTCAGTTATTTGGGATTGCCATAGAGTAATCATGATTGATTTTTTGGATAAGGGTAGAACAATAACTGTAGCGTAACTATTCGACATAACGACATCGAGTGGATGCTTGTATTCTAGCTGGAAGTGCACATTTTGAACATTTGCTCTGAAATATTTAATCAGCTCTTGGATACAACATTGAGAAAATTTTTAGAAAATTCTTCGTGTTAATTTTTGAAAAAATGTCTTGTTACTGCCAATAAACGCTTTTTTTATATATTCTCCCTTCAATAAACGGAAACAATATTACTTCGTATGGTCGTTATTCCATCAACAGAAATATCACCTAGCTGATTATCAAGTTCATACGTTATTACGTGCAGACCAGTTCACTGTGTGCGCTCATGGTTGACCTAGACACTACTCTCAAGTCTAGACAGTATGCGCAGTTATTTTTGGATGTTTATAATAGAATTAAATAACCCAGACTATACAACCAGCCGATTTGAACTTTTCGTTTTTGGCAAACTAGAATAGAAAATTCAAAAAGCAAAATGTAAAGAGTTCTTCTTTCACGAAAATTTAATTTTCGACAGCTTTCTTCTGTTGAAAAACATAATCTTGCCAATTACTTTATCTCATTCTTCCCAACACGCTTACAAATAAATTTGAAGTTTACAGTAAAGATGTGTCCCTGTTCAACAAATCCTTCAATACATTTTAAACCTAATTGACTAAATACCATAAAACAGAGATATTTCGAGTTGTGTCAATATTGATAGAAGCCTCTATGAAATAATAAAATATATTTGTCCACGACCACTTAATAATAAGTCAATATTTTACCTCCTAACAAAAGGTATATGGTACCCATATATCTACAGGCACGTATCAAACACATACTAGAAAAACGATGATTCCATAATTTTTATGTACACTGTGGGCCGAAATAAAGGAGTTTTTTTTATCGTTGGAGCCCCCCCCCCCCCGAAACCAAATCCTGGGTACGTGCCTGTTTATCTACTAGAGTGAATTATGAACTCATAATTCACGCTTCTGCATTTAAATAACATGCCATGACAACTCAACAATATGAAATAAACTATTAAATCTGCGTATTTTGTTTAGGAAATTTGTTTCTGAAATATATCGTATCGATAAAACATCGAAATTTTTAATATTGATAATTTTTATAACGGTATTTTTTAATATTGATATTTTTAAAACAATATATTTATAACAGTACGGTGTATCGATTTGATTACAAAGCGAGTTCCAAACATGTTATTAACATGTGTGAACAGAATAATGTACCAAGTAGGTTCCAAAAAAATGTGTGCTGGAACAGCTCTGAATAGTATTATTCGGGTTCATGCAATTACTGTTCTAAGACTGTCCGGAGTTTGCGCAGTCGAAATTGGCTTGTTCGGGTTCTGAAACCCGCAGTTTGGCGTTCGGGTATATTTTACAGCAATTCTTAGACGGTTCGAAAACCGTCTAAGTCAGTCCCAAGTCTCGAGCAAGGACGATTTTCGGATAATTTTTTACACATGCTCAAATCATTTGCAAAGAAGGAGGGTGGGAGGGGCTATTTTGAAAATTCGCAGAGGAAAGAGGTTGTGTGTGTTGATACAATATACATAACAACAGTGATGATGATAAGTTATATTCAATTGTCAATTTAGTTAGGTTAGTTCAGTTCTATAGACCATGTTCGGGTTTTTTCAAACTGTGTTCAATTTTAAACGGTCCGAAAATAATTCTTAGGACTGAATAAAGTACGCAACTAGTTCTGCGCAATTCCAGATTGGTTTACGGACTGTCCATAAACAAAAACCCGAATAAAGCTGTTATAAATATCCAAAGTATGTTACCCGACGGATCACTCGGAACAAACTACTAATTGAAATGTTTAACCGGTCAGCCACATCTCGAAATGAAGAGGTTTGGTGACCAGCAAACCAGAATAATATAAGAATATTATGATCTTTGGCACTTATTTTGTAATTTCCACCTGTTTAGGGATGAAATAAATAGCTGTTTTCAAACTATCTTGAAATACTATTTACACATTCATTATGAGTTCTAAAATGTTCAACAAATTCAGTGTCATTATATTGCTGTATTTTTTGGGCGCTATCGATCATGTAATAATTCCTATTCATATATATCCGAAAATTCAACTTCTGATTCACTCTCAATAAAAAAAGCATCCATTTTGTTTACAATAACAATAATAAACACACAAATATCAATATCAAACGAATAACATAACAAAAGAACTAAAGAGTCGTTTATATGAAAACGCATGCACTAAATTAAAAGTTCTCCTTTTATTTTGGAACTCGGAGAACGAGTAACTATAACACCAAACAATTATAATTTCCTCTGAACTCTGCTCTTCATTAACGTTTGCTTTATACTGCGCAGACTCAATGTGTCCATAACAGTTAAGAACTTATTTCGGGAACAAACCTTATATGGTCGCCAATTGTTTCACGTCGCCGGTTATTGGCTAAGCATATTTCTAGCAAACGCTCAACCAGTAAACGCGTTCGTATTAATACCATATCATACCATTTATTTACCATATTTAAATATGAAAAAAGTATAGGTCCTAAATATATATTTTTTTAAAATCTACTTACACTACAATAAAATACAAATTAGACATTAGTGATGAGCAAAGCAAGACCAAGACTCGAACAGTTTTGGTCTTGGTCTTGCTTGTTCAGTCTTGGTCTTGGTCTTGCTCAAATCTGTCTGGTCTCGGTCTTGGTCTTGTTCTTGCTTACCTCGTCTTGGTCTTGGTCTTTACATATTTGACGAGCTGTCGGTAAATGTATTAAATGGATATTTTTACGGTATTGATCACCCGATTTAAGAATTTAAAACTTATGAGACTTTGTAATATAATATAATGGGTTTGTAGGGAGAATATCCTGGATTTGCTGTTGCGTATTTAGTCTTGGTCTTGCATAGTCGGTCTTGGTATTAGTCTTGTTCTTGTTCATACTGTCTTGGTCTTGGTCTTGCGAGTGGAAGAATGGTTTTGGTCTCGGTCTTGGTCTTGCTTTTTCGCAAGACCAAGACCAATTTTGCTCATCACTATTAGACATTAACATAGAATAAGTATGCTATATATATTTTTGACTATGATCCACTCATTAAATCTTTATCAAAGAATATTAGGTTAGGTTTATGGTAAGAGTCTACTGTGGCTCACACCTATTCAGATTTCACCAAACAAATTCAGCTTCTTAACAAAGCCGATTAGTTTATTTGGTGAATGATATTTCAGGTCCGAGGGCGAGAGAGAATCCCTGCCAAACATCAGATACCTGATTCGAGCCGCGGCGGGGCAGGCACAAATTATATGCTCTGCTGTTTCATCATCTTCCAGACAAAGGCGGCAGGTCGGATCTTCCGACAGTCCAAGTTTTAGCATATGATCATTCAGATGACCTGTTAAAAGGTCTGTTAGACAACGTAGGTCATGCCTGCTATAGTCTAACATTTGTTTGGAGACATTCTTCGAAGGATGTATGAAAGCCAGAAGTCTAAAGCTCTTCCTGCCGTCCAGGTATTCACTGTTTGTTTGGTAAAACTTATTGCGATGCCAATTGTAGATTCTGGTCCGATAGAAACACCGCGGCACCTTCCCTTGCAAGAGAATCTGCCTTCTCGTTTCCTTCCATGCCAGAATGGCCAGGGATCCAGACCAACAATACTTTATTGAGTTCTCCTATTGAGGAGAGTCTTTTTTGGCAGTCTAAAACCAATTTCGACGTTACACGGTGAGAGCTAAGTGCTTTCAAAAAATATACAACAGCAAGAAGTGAAGCCCGGCGAAAATCATTTGATGTTGAAGGGGTCAAAAATATATAACCTTGAAGGTGACAGCTAACATAGAATCACAATAAATGCTTACAGCTTTACTAGAATCCCACTGAGAAAAAGTATTTTCGTATAATGTTGTGTTTTATCAAATGTATTTTTCTATCAGTAGACTATTTCTGCAATTTTCGTTAACTTTAAACTAATTTGGGTCTGTAAAAACCATAAGAAAGAGGCCTACATGTGATCGTATGACTTATGACGACTAATTTAAAAGATGGCTTCCGCAGATTCGCTTCTATGTGTTGGTGTATTCTTTGTCTTTATAAAAATAATGAAACTGTAAAAGTGGTAACACATAAATTTGTTGGTTAGAATAAAAACAATGTTTCAGTAAAAACTCCTTGTTTTTGCGTACAACTAAATTAAATTAATTAATAGTCTACGTATATACACGTTTTTCGTAATGGAAATAACCACCTCGCATTATTATCACATTAAAATGGCGTTGCACGGAGAGTCCTTTTATGCAAAACAGTTCGTCGTTCATTCATTCTTTCCTTTCAAGTGGCGTCGGTTTGTAAATGGCGGCAGTTGTCGGCAGTGTATATATAACGTAGTAATTTTGTTTTAGTAACCTCGTGTGTTGTTTATTATTATCCAAGGCTGCACGATCAGCCAGTTATTTCTCCGGTTTTTTTTTCTACTTGCATGTCCATTATTATCGTTAGCAAAGTTTCTTTTTCTAGTTTGAATCGTGTATGTTCATGTCATTACAAAAAACTTATTGAGAATTGAAAACCGGTTAAGGTAAAAAATTGAAATTATCAAATTTCATATCGCAGGCCTAAATATTCCTTTGATTATAGTGTGCATCGTTTCACAATTTGTCAGCGAGATAAGGAAATCTGTAAGCAAAGGCAGAAGTGACTGCCGCAGAACCGGCTTCAGACAAATTTTTATGATTGCAGGATCCCGACGCACTAGCGATTTCTGTACTCTCTTTTTCCGATGAATAGCAGTTTTACCGATAACTGTAATAATGGATTTTTTTGAAACTTTTGTCAATTATGTATTCTTTCATCAACTCCATGCTTTGACCCATTATTTTTTTGTTTCAGTTGCCTGTACATATTTTGTATTTCTAACTAATTTACCTTTTTTTATGTTAAATTTTGTCATTTCTCTGATCCACTATTAGCATTTTCTTTACAATTTACAATTATGCTTATTATAAAAATCCTATCTGAATGCAGTTCATTAGCTTTTCGCCTATCTCGGCCTACGTCCGCTTGTTGCGATTTGCATTTCTCGTACAAATGAATGAATGAATGAAAGAAGTTTATTTAAATTTTTCGTAGGCTGCCAATATACCTTCTTTGGCTTCCTACGCTTTTCTGATTAGTAAATTGTATCCGCGAAATAATGTATATATATATATGTAAAATTAATGTAGGAAGGTTAATGTATGCGTTAAGCGTGGGTATTTTTACATTAAACAGCCTCTGTAACATTTTTTATCAATGAACGAAGTGTATATTATCGAAATATTTCTCTATAGTCTATTAAAAAACGAGTAATAGCGAAATACCCAAAAATAGGTATATCTACAGTTGACAAAAAAAATCAACAAAATTAACCACTTTTGCAAATCTGTCTAATTGTGGGATTTTTTAACGGACAGTGTATATATTTTTTTAAATAACAATGATACAAGTAGCAAGTATATTGGTAATTCATTTTTTGTATTTTGGTTGGATTTAGTGTTGTTCGGGGTGGACAAATTGAAAGTTCCACATTTTTTTAAAAATCTTTTCAAACAGACTATAGAATTATTTTTATATCTACTAATGTAAAGTCCATAAAGTTCAACAACTTTGGCAATAAAAAAGATATGAAAACTAGTGTCTAAGATTCATTTTGTACATAAAACCAAATATTTTTAAAACCCTTTCACCTCCCAACTTTAATTTTTTCCTTTTATTTTTTGTTTCAAACTTTCATCCATCTATATTTCCATTTTATTGTCTGTCTACTTCATTTAATTTTAATACGCACGTCTATGCTATTTCTAATTGTTAGTATTTAAGAATAAAAATAGAAAATGAAAATATTATTAAAGTTTTTTATATGTTCTAATTTGGAACGTTCAGTTTTATATGCTTTCGCTACGTTAAAAATTAAAATTACCTCGGTTTATCAGTAAACTAGTTTTTTTTTTTTGGACAAAAAAACCTTAACGTCTATGAGTAATATTCAAGCCTCTATTTGACTGCATTTGTAATACGAATGTTACAATAGACGGTTTCGTTTATTATCGGTAGTGTGATTTTCAAAATAAATACTTTGATTTATTATGAACAAATTTTATCTTGTGAATTTTGTGACTTTAGAAGTGGAAATCATGGTAAAATTGCTGGAAGAATGTCTTTCGTCGATGTTTTGCGTTGTAAGTTTTCAAAATAATTGTTAACCTCTTATTATTATTCATACAAAACAAAAATTTGTTGCTGGGCTTTGTAATAATGTCTATTTTCCTTTTATAACGCATATATTAAGGCATTTGTCTTTAAAAAAAACAGACTAAATTACTTATTAATACAATAATACTCTGGTTCACATGTAGCATTTTTCATAAAATATTTGTATAGTCACCTAAAATTACGCTCATGGTGTCATTGGTTTCGGAAAATCATATAGAAAGTTTAAAGAATTGGCCCCGAAAGGGGCCGATAAAAATTGCAAAAGTTATAAACAAGTTATTAAAAAAATAATTCTTTCAATTTGCAATAAATGACAGTTTTCAAGATGTTAAAAAAACCAAACCACTACTTTTTTTAATGAATTTTTTATAACTTTTAGTGTTCTGGGTGTCTAAACTATTTTTTATGAAACTTGCTTCTCTTTTCAGATCTTTTTGTTTTTGGAATATCTTGGACAGTTTTCGAGATAGATGAAAAAAACCAAACCCTTACTTTTTTTAATGAATTGTTTATAACTTTTAGTGTTCTGGGTGTCTAAACTATTTTTTATGAAACTTGCATCTCTTTTCAGATCTTTTTGTTTTTGGAATATCTTCGACAGTTTTCGAAATATTTGTAAAAAACCAAACCCTTACTTTTTTTAATGAATTGTTTATAACTTTCAGTGTTCTGGGTGTCTAAACTATTTTTTATGAAACTTGCTTCTCTTTTCAGATCATTTTGTTAATTTCGAATATCTTAAACAGTTTTCGAGATATTCGATAAAAACCAAACCCCTATTTTTTTTTTAATGAATTGTTTATAATTTATCGGCTCTTTTTGGAACCTTTCCTTAAAATTCCAATATTCTGACCAAAATTATCCGAGCTATACTTTAAATTTAGATCTTTGAACTTTCTTATTGTTTGTGACGTCAAATAGTATGATCTCTGTAATCCCACCACATCTCCCATAAAATATTACGTATTCCTTTAATATGTTTGTTAATTGTGACTTATTAGTCATTATAAAATTTTGTTTGTGTCCCTAACACCATCGTGTCGTTTTCTGCTCGATTGTTTTCTTGATGCATAAATAAAGAATTTCCATCAGCTGTGCTCTAATAATAATATATAAGCGATCTATTCTGGACACGCTGGCAGACGCCTCCTTTCGATCCCGTCTCCCGAACGGTACACGTTTGGGGGGGCAAAGAGAGAGGCGGCACCAAATCTTCGAAATGGGGTCTGTTTCTGATCGTAGTCGCCGCGTCTGCACTGCCTACCCAGACTTAAAATATTGAAAGTAGGTCAGGGCATTTCGATGCATCGAGTACATAGTACGGTCGATGTTCGGCGGTCTAAATTGAATGTTTTAAAAAGAGGAGAGATAACATAATAGTAGGCGACGTGTCGCTATCAACGTAGGCCAGCTATTTTGAGATTCGAAATTAGAACAATCTATATACCAGTACCAGATCTGATTTTGTTCCTTATCCAATTTAATTAAATTAAAAGCAACAAAAATGAAATCACAAATTCGAAAAAGTATACAGGGTGATTCATTAATGGTCCATAGTTCTTCTCAGGTGTCGCAATCTATCACTTACAAAATATAACTGGATTTTTTTACAAAACTTAGGTTGGTAAAAAATATTAACATTAGAAAAAACAATTGTCCTCATTCTAAAACATTTGTTGAAGTGGTGGGGGAAGTAAAAAAGTCTAACTACCATGTCTGATCCGATCCGATCACAAAAAGGCAAATCAGATGACTTACTAACATATCAAAACTGATATCTCTTGTCATTCCAACGATATTGGCATTTTTTGTTGAGTGTTGATAATTGTTGGCTCACCCTATAAGATGTAAGAGAAATGATGATGCTAAAATTGTTTTGAAAATAAAATAACAAGTAAAAACTCGTCACAAAAATATATTTTAAGATTAAATAATAAAACAAAACTAGAATTTTTATGCGCTGCACATGCAGGAAAGAGAGTCGAGGGTCTGGCCAAGTTATCCGATATCCGATACGTCTGAATTTGGCCTCTGATAATCAAGGAACGGAAATTTCGGAGACAATTTATATACAGTGTGCTTCAACGAAACTTGATAATTTAAAGTAACACGTGGGCCAAAATAAACTTCTCCGAAAATAAAAAACGAAGCAAATTTGTAATGTGGATTATTTGAATTTAATATTTCTCCTTAAATATGTATGCAACAGGTGGTGTCAAATCAAGCGTATGGGAGGGACATTCGAACTCCGTGCCATGAAAAATCTGTTATCAAATTTTGTTGAAACCTTTGCTTAAGTGAGTCAGTGGACAACCCCTGTGACTTTTAAATGGTTTGGTTTTGTTCAAAATTTTGATGGGTTTTAATGGGACAAATTTTGTATTTTTTTCACATCTAAAATAAATATTGCAGACTTTCAGTTTAACTGGAAATTGATCCACAGAATCTACATTTTTATTTGATATGTATTTTTTATTTTTCAGGTAAGTCGTTGATTTTCTTATTGCTGCACATATTTTTTTGTAAGTATATGTTTTCAGTAGTAATACTATAAGTAATCAGGTTATACATCGTGTCAATTTGACAGAATAATCCTCCCGCTTAAACTGTCAAACTGACACTCTTTGTAATTATGCAACAAGTTTGAAATATATAACCGTATTTATTTTAAAGTACGTATTGTATTTGATACGATTAGTTATGAGTAAATTAAGTAAATATGAACAATTTATTAATTTAAATAAAAATTGGTACTTATTTTTGATAAATGTCAAAATTTGACGGTCCTGTTAGTTTGTGTATTGTTGTATATTGATGTCGATGTGGGTACTATTAGTCCAGTAAATAAAGGCACCAACCTGTTCATCTCATTATTGTCGGACTTTTTCTTTTGCAACTTGTAGGTATTCATGTGTAGATTACTCTCTGAAAATATGTCCTCCGCGGGATTTGCGGAAGGGGCTGGAAAATGGCCCATGATCCCGAAAATTCAGTTTTTGGCCGATATCTCCCGAAATTTGCTGTGGGGTTTTGCTAGAAATGAAGTACAGTTCATTACCTACAAAAATGGTCCCCATCATTTTTGTCCCTGGATCAATATTGCTTGCAAAAATTTTCCGGAAAACTAAAAAACTTAACCAAAAATTTTAAAAACCATCGAAATGAGGACATTTTCAGCTTTCCAATGGTGTGCATTAAAGACCGATATTGCCAATCATTGTTTATCAACTTGCGGTAGACCCGAGAATTTTCAGAAAACTCCGGAAATAAAAAAAAGACGTCCCAAGAAAAACATGTTGTTTATAAAAATACACAAAAATTATTTATTCATTCTTTCGGAATACATTCACCACCTATCAAACTCCCATTATCCAAAAGGTTTCGGTAAAACTACGCTTAATTTAAAAACTATGAACGGATTGATAAGGGCGGTCAAATATTCAGGAAAAATAAAGTTTGGCCAGTTTTTTCAATATTCCTGAAAAATAAAAAAAAAACGAAAAAGTTACACGATGTTATAGGTACAGGTCCCTCCTTTCATATGCACTTTGAATCATGAAAAAAGATTCATTTTTACTCAAGTTTTGGGCCAATTTGCCCGCCTTCCCATGCCTATATTCACGGTGCATGCTCCCGGAGACGCCGCGCAGCAGATAATAAACTGCTCTCAATTCCTAGCAAAACCCCACTTCTCGGATATTGGCGGAAAACTCAATTTTTGGGATTATTGGCCATTTTTCAGCCCCTTCCGCAAATTTCGCGGAGGACATATTTTCAGAGAGTAATCTACCCGTGAATACCTACAAGTTGCAAAAAAAAAGTCCGACAATAATGAGATGAACAGGTTGGGGGGGTTCTCGGTCTTTATTTACTGGACTATATGGAAATTAAATTTTTATAAAATTTTCGATTGGTAGTTTTATCGAAATTATACAAGGTAACTTAACTAAATTGATCGTTCTAATTGGTTGAAAATTATACGAAAAAAATAATCACTTTAATTTTAAACAAACTGAAATATTTCTTATTATAACTTCTAAACAACGAATGGCGACTACTATAATATTAACGAAATTTTCATTATAGAATTACATTTTGACACCAGCTGACTCATTCTGATATTTATCACTCAACGGTTGTAGATAATATTGTGTTTTACCGAAACATAGGAGAGTGATGGTTTTCGGATGAAATAATAATAGTGGACAGGTGGTTTTTTCGTCTCCTTCGCTTGGGTAGTTTTTACAAACGTTTTTACACCTGTATAAAACGTGAGGAGTTTTTGGAAGTACTGATTATTAACCAGTCCTAATTTCTGTAATAATTGCCTTTGTTTTTTTTTTGAAAATTAATTATTCAAATACGCCAGCACCTGGAGAAATTCTTAGCGAATGCACCCAACCAAAACATACGCCGCCACGCAGTAAACCGGCAAGCGAACTGGTGAAGTGAGAATCAAAATGGCGACCGCTTTCAAGGCCATTAAAGTACACACACACATCACCGACGTCCGCGGTCGGTGTACGCCACATCCAATGGGCCCAGTTGCCAATATTTGTATTTATCGCAATAAATCCCAAAGTAATTTTTACTTAAAACGCCTTTCTATATTGTTTATTATGCGGAAATATTCTGGGTCAAATCTGCGTGACAGTATACGTTTTAATAAAGATTAAGCTGTCAGCAAATAAAAACCCTTTTGCATTATAAGTAAATCGAATTATTAAAGTGAAGTTAAGTATTAAGCTAAGTTAATGATTTTTTGTTGAAATTCTATTCAATTAGTTACAAAAATCAAAAATATCTAAAACTACGTGAATAAAATGAAAATAATACAGACAAAGAGGTGCCGATATCGGAATAATGAATATTAAAAAATGTTTAGCTTGTATCTTTTGCGTTGAAAGTAGGATGATGTAACATTAACTTCTACTTGTCTTAACCTATACTCTATTACATTTTATATACGGCAACATCGGTGTCTAACCTACTACGGCTACGTCGGTATTTTCATCATGTCGACCTTGCCTCGCATAATATTCTATTTTGGCGGGAAACGGCTTCTGTGGGTTTACGAATGTGGCGACTTATTTCAACCAAATCGCAGTAATAAAATTATCCAATTGAATGAGAGTGATACTGTTATATATACAGGGTGTTAATGAGATATAGTTTGTCTCATATTACATCGTCTTAGCTTTTGTCGACCATTTACGACCTTAAAATAATTTTACCTGAAATGAAATAAAATTAGATGATTATCGGCAAAAGCTAAGACGATATACTTTGAGACAAACTATACATGGTGCTCAATGAATTATTATTTTAATATTGCTTGTCACATTTCTAATTAACTGTATGACACTTGAGTTTTAATGTGGTTGAAACGTTTTCAGATCTAATTCTGGAATTTAGCTGATGCCACATGTTTTCTATAGGGTTAAATATTCAATAATATGGGGGAAGAAGCATCATAAAACGTATATTGAATACTGCTAAAACTTGTAAGAGATCAGCATTCTTCAAAATACAGCTCAGTTTTTTAATAAATACTCTGGAATTAAATAAATTTAAAAATCAGTCTCAAATAATATGTTTCGAAGAAATGAGTACAATACTGTTCTATTGTTATCGGATTAACGACTACCTGCAGTGGATTTTGGTCTTTAAACAATAATGTTGGCATAAGTTGCAACGAAACATCTGGGAACGAAGTATACCTAGTACATTTTAGAGCAAATATCTTGTAAAGTTGGCTTCAACATTCCAAACAGTTTTCTAACTAACATTTACTTATTTAAATTGACACACTGTATGTTATACATATTTTTATTCTTCCAATCCACCTCCATCGAAGGTACCTAGAAAAATATTGAGTAAATTACCCCTATTTAACAGAATTGATACGAAATCCATGGCGGTTCTCTGTTGATATCACCCTATATTTATATAAACTACAAACAGCTGTCAAGGTTGAAAAAATATGACTGGGCAAAAAATATTTTGTGTGTAAAACCTATATTGTGTAGCGAACAATGAATAGACCGAAAATTACCGAAAATGTGACCTTCAATGTTGATGAATATGCATATTGTTTTTGTTTTTTAGCGGGCGTTACGATACACTTGAAAAAAATTGAGTGATTTATGATAATTATGAGTAAAAAGTAACAAAAACAAACTTAATGCTACAATTTGTGCTTTGGTAGATTCTTCACAATTTATTGTGTTAAGGCGCGCCCACACTAAGCGGCGATTAGCCGTTGGCAAAGCCAGCGACTGTAAATGTCAAATTAATAACTTTCCCGTTCGTTCACTCCATTTGAAAGCACGTGCTAACTGGCAGACAGTCTGAATCACAACTAAAGCCGCCAGAGGCCAGTGGTTGGCACGTCCTCAGTATCCGTTCTCATTGGCTTCCTTTGAAGGTTAAACTTTTTTTCTTTGGTAGTCTTTTTTCAATCCTAATTTGGTCCCGAAAACATCGTGGTTAATTTATTTTTGATGCTAGAAGGAACTGTTAACCCCACCTACTTTTACCGAATCAATTATTATATAATCAGTAACTCATCTATTTACTTTTATTATTTTTTTCCTTTTGCCATGTCCTTGAACATCTAAAAATAAATTAATGTAGTGAATAAATAAATTATACGAGGATATATTGAAAAATTCTTAGCCTACTATAGAACCAAACAAAATTTCAATATTTCAATGTCAAAATATTTTATTAATCAACATATTCTCCTATTAATTGGTTGCATTTATTACAGCGAACCTGCAACGTCTCTAGACCTTTCAAAAAAAATGTTTCCCCCTACTCTGCAAACCAGACCTCCACAGCTTTTATTACCTCCTCGTTGGAAGAAAATTTACGACCATTTAAACTTTTTTTCAGTTGAGGAAAGAGATGATAGTCGGACGGAACCAAATCTGGTGAATAAGGGGGGTGTTCTAGTAATTCAAACCCTAAATCACGAATTTTTTGCATGGCAACATGAGATTTGTGTGCAGGGGCGTTGCCCTGCAAAAACAAACCACCTTTGGATAGCTTTCCGCGTCTTTTCTCTATTTTTTTCCCGTAGAGTGGTCAGTAATGTCAAATAGTAATCTCCAGTTATTGTTCTACCGTTATTCAAAAAATCAATCATTATTACTCCATGGCAATCCCAAAAAAACTGAAGCAAGAACTTTTCCAGCAGATTTTTGGACACGGATGTTCTTAGGTCTTGGAGAACCAGATTGTCGCCATTCCATCGATTGTTGTTTTGTTTCTGGATCGTAGAAATGTACCCAAGTCTCATCCATAGTAACAATTCGGTTTAAGAAGTATACATCGTTTTCAAATCGAGCACAGATCTTCTACCCTTCTACTTTTGCACGCTTTTGGTCAACATTCAAACATTTGGGGATCCATTTTGCAGCAATTTTTCTCATGTCCAAATTGACGTGGATTATAATATGATGAACGCGTTCGTATGAAATATTCAGTGCTTCAGATATCCGTTTTAGCCCAATTCGACGGTTTGATAAAATCATGTCATGAACTGCATCGATATTTTCGGGGACTGATACAGAAATTGGCCTTCCCGATCGGTCATCATCTTCAATGGAAAATTTACCTCTTTTGAAGCTTGCAGTCCAATTTTTCACGGTCGCATACGAAGGACATTGATCACCAAGGGTGTTAAGCATATCTTCGTAAATCTGCTTACCTCTTAACCCTTTTAAATACAGGTACTTGATGATGACTCGATACTCCAATTTTTCGATTTTCACAATTTCGGTGGACATCTTTTTTCCTTTAATTTATTGCTTAACTCTGGTTTACTTTTTTGACGTCAACCTTCACACTGACACTTCTAATAAGTTATTGTTCGTTGCTATGATAACGCAATATTTTGTTTATGCATGGAACTGGTCTAGGCTAACTAGATATCAATACATCCTCATATTATAGTTAATTAATTTCATGTAATTAGGTTATAAAACCTGTTTGAACTCAAATAAATAAATAAATAACAGATAGTTAATTCTTAGGGATCAAATTACATCACGCCATATTTTATAAAATTTGATAGTGTTGTTTTGTTTTTATACACAATTGAAAAATCGAATCTTTAAAATTGGGGTGGCCAACCTGTTGCTCTTTGAAGTATAATTTGTGGCTCTCGATAAAAGTACCCAAGTTCCCTTTTCATTTTTGTGCTATTATATTATTTTCTACAAGTTAGTGGCGTCCAAATAAAAACCAATGTTTAGTCAGATCCCATTAACCTAGAAAACGGTTTAAATAACTACTCCTTCGATACCATTGCAATCAATCAGATCCGATACATTTTTTAAAGAGTGGAAAGTAGAAACGCCTGTATGAAGAATCAGCGATCGTTAATACACGGGTGTTCGCCAACGCCAATTCGCCCACTATATCTGCCGGCGACCGATCAACCAACCAACCAACCAACCATACACGATTTCCATTTTTAAAGACCTGACACTGACACTTCTAATATTTTGTTTATGCATGGAATGGTCTAGGCTAACTAGATATCACTATATCCTCGTATATAAATATATTTATTGAAAATTTGATTTTCGTTGTATAAAATTTACCGAAATCTAAAAAAAACAATTAGTAACTGTTTGGGAGACGCTAAAAATGATGATATAAAATATATGCGTTACTACGTTATTGAACTACGGGTCTCTAAAGTTGGAAATTGAAAATTATCACTCATGTGTTTCAGACAAATTACACCAAATCTACTGGACCGATTGAGTTGTAAACTGTACTTAATTAATAAAATACAAACGATAGTTCTTTTCTTATAGATTACAGTCAAAAGTTTCTTTCGGTCTTTTCTCTTTCTTGTTAATACGAACAATTCAAAACATATTTTCTAGTAACTGCGGATTTTATATAAATTAGAGACGCTGTTTGTACTTATATTGTCCATTCACCGCAAAACAACAACAAAACCAAACACACTTTCACCATGCAAGCGAGGAAATGGGTGTCGGAATCGTTAGTACACAAATGAACACCATCGACGGCGAGCCAGCGAGTAGCCGTTACTTCCTTGATTAGATAAGAGTAGAGAGTATCAGATTTTCATTCACAAAAATTGAATAAAAACCAGTTTAGTAATCCGGGTCAACATGGTTTAAAAAAACAACGAGAATTCTGTAAATTTTGTGGTTAAATGTTGTTGGAATTTATTATTTATAGATCAAATTTACCATGGAAATTAAAAATAGTTGAACTAAGGTTTTCTATACACATGGAAGACAAGATTGCATATGCCTAACATATTGTAACAGGTAACCCATTTTTGCCGCAGGAAGTTTTGTTTTGTGTTTTGGTTTACTGAAGTTCAATTCGATCTACAGGTCTTGATAGGAACGAGAGGAGGAAAGAATGAGCACCACGACTTTCAGATATTTTAGAATTGAAATTCTTACTGACGTATACGAAAAAATTGTCGAGGTTAATAAAATTTTTGTTCCTTAAAGCATTGATAACGTACCCAAGTTTTCATGAGGAAATTTTAGCTCTATAGATTTTTTTGTGCCCCTTTATTGACCTCGAACTTTATTTTATACTATAATTTCATTAGCGACAACAATACTCTATTCAAGACTCTTCATTCACTTTATACTACAATGTCTTTGATCTACAATTACGCTCACACACAGACACAAACACATCTATCTATATAGGTACGTGTACCAGATGTATATGTGTGTTGTTACTCTAATGTCGTGTTCTATCTGTTAGTTGGAATTTAATTAACAGTAGAACATGTTGCGAAGTGTCGTCCTGGTTTATATACAAACACAAGAGACAACAAGGCAAGGTATACAAGACAAGATGAAGGGCGAATCGAGAATTTAAAAGCTTGGAGCGATGTTTGGTAGCGTGTTACGGGGGGGGGGAATGGGACGATTCGTTAAGTTGTATTAGATTTGATAGGTGGGTAATTGGTTATGTGTCAGCACTACAGGCCTATATGGCCCTCAGCTTCGAGATCTTTCACTCACTCTTTCCATTTTCTCTGTTCCTCGCCTCGTTTTGCCAGTACCTTACTCCCACTGTTCTCAGGTCTCTCTTAACCTCCCCCAACCATTTTTTCCTTGGTCTTCCTCTTCTCTTTTTACCATCTTCTCCACCTTTTAGCACTCGTTTCACCCATCTATCTTCTGTCATTCTACCCATATGTCCCAAAGTCCCAACCATCTCGCTCTCTGTGCTTTAATTACACGGGTTATACTTGTGTGCTTATACAATTCTGATATTTCTCTGTTTGTTCTTCTTCTGCACATTCCCTCTTCTTTAATTCCACCATAAATCTTTCTGAGGGTTTTACGTTTCCATATTTCTAGTTTATTTGATCTTTTTTGTGCATTGTCCAGGTTTCACAAGTGTAGGTAACTGATGGTCTTATTATTGTTTGGTACATTCTTATTTTAGCATCTTTGATACCATTCCTGCTGCTTTACTGCCTTTTGTTAACCTTTTTTCTATTTCCCTTTCTTCGTCTCCTTTATTTGTGATAGTGACTCCCAAATATTCGATTTGTTCCACTTCTTCTATTCCGTTACAGTTTATAAATCATATCGGTTTCTTCATTGTTCTTCATTACCAAGTATTTTGTTTTTTTCTCTTCGATCACTAGACCATGTTCTCTCAGTAGTTTAAAAACTCTTTGAAGTTCATTCCTGGATCCTGCCATAAGGACTATGTCGTCCGCATATCCTACACATTGATTTTTATTCCCATATATTAAACCTCTTTCTCTTAGTATGATTCAAAAATTAATGTCTTCAACCTCTTCCATAAGTTAATTCATGTCATCGATTAATACCCTTTTTACCCATACGTTTCGTCGCATATATTTCGGACGCACCGGAATTCGGTCCCGCTACCTGCGGAAGGGACTACCTGTAACGGATTAAATTCGAAGTGTACCTACTATTTGTTTAATTTGACTTTTATTTTCCTTCACATTTTTTTGGGCTTAGGACCTACCCCTACCAAACCACTTTCGTATTTTTAGTCAATTTTTTTGTAGAATGAATTATAATAATATTCAATAATAACCCAACCAAACCTACCCCTACCAAACCACCTTCGTATTTCTAGTCAATTTTTGAAGAATAAATTATAATAATTTTCAATAATAACCCAACCAAACCTACCCCTACCAAACCACCTTCGTATTTTTGAGATAATGATTTTTGGAAACAAAATTTAAACCCATCTATTATTAATAAACGCTTACCCTTTTCACTCGTCATAGAGGTGAAATCAAATAAACAAACAAAATCACAATAACGGACACAAATAAACACGTCTTACACTCTGCACTTCAGAACAATTGCCAAAAATAATCTTTTAATAGCCACATGAAATCTACCTGCTTCGACAGCGGACCGAATTACGAAATCACCCTTTCGGATTTGGACAAGGTCCCTGTGAGCAGGTAGCCCTTTTGCTAGGTACCCGGACCGAATTCCGAAACACCGCATATTTCATTCGCATTTATTTTTTTTTTTCAAACCAGAAACCGCCTTTGTCACATGAATGTTTTGTTTTATATCATTTTCAATGGACAGTCTACTGTTAAAAATTCGAATGTTTAATATAACCTACAAACACAAACTGAACAACGTCTGTCGAGGCACATAGCCCGAGAAGTAGTTGTTGCTTCTTAGAGAACGGTCTAAAGTAATTTGTAAGGGAAATTAAACCACAATATTTTTTATATTAATAAAAAGAATAATGAATAAACCCCAAGGAACGTACAGAAGATAAAAACTCATTTTTATGATTGTAATCCCTCATAACCCGAAGATATAAAGGAGAAAAATGGCTAGTAAGGGATAATGGCAAGCATTAGAATTGGTCAGGGTCGTATGATACGAGTAGAAAATAAAGTCTGATAGATAGATAGATGCTTGAAAAGATGAAGTGGTGTTCCCCATATATTTACGAGATAAACGTATATCAAGCGCATTATCCCTACTCTAACCAACAATATTTTATGGAAGGAAATTTTTAATAACACTAGAA